>CM062616.1:47928833-49207166 GCA_025617555.3 Puccinia polysora
CAAAATGTGCAGAAATATAAAACAATATAAAAAAGATGAAAAAAGATGTAAAAGACAACAAAAACATAAAAAAATATAAAACAATACAAAAAAAAAAACATAAAAAAGTATAAAAACATAAACATATAGAAAGTATGAAAAAATGGAAAAAATGATCATTTGAAATATGTTCACCACTGAAAGTTGGTTTTGAGTTGTGCCACAAGACCCATGTTGAGTCATGAATGTGTCTTAAAACGTTGTGAATTTAGTGCCACCATCTTTTGACTCTTGATTCTTGATTCTTGATTTTTTTTTGATGTGTTTTGATTTTGATTTGTTTTGATTTTGATTTGTTTTGATTCTGTTTTGATTCTGTTTTGATTCTGTTTTGATTTTTTTTGATTTGATTTGATTTTGATTTGTTTTGATTCTGTTTTGATTTTTTTTTATTTGATTTGTTTTGATTTTGATTTGTTTTGATTCTGTTTTGATTTTTATTTTATTTTATTTTTTGATTTGTTTTGATTTTGATTTGATTTGATTTGATTTGATTTGATTTGATTTGATTTGATTTGATTTGTTTTTTTTTGATTTGTTTTTTTTTTGATTTGTTTTGATTCTGTTTAGATTTTTTTTTTTACCCTATTGGGTTGATGGACAACTTACAATAAGCCATCCACCTCCCCAAGAGTTGATCCCTGCCCAGCCTTTTCAATTTTTCAGCGGGGACCGTTTGGGGCTTGACCATGCAATTGGCAACTGCCAGTGCTGTGGTTGACTTGTGCTAAGTCAACCACCATGCTGACAGGAAGCCAAAAAAAAAAAAAAAAATCAAAAAAAAAATCAAAAAATAAAAAAATCAAAAATAAAACATTAAAAATCAAAAATAAAAATAGAAAATAAAAAAAAATAAAAAAAAATAAAAAAAATCAAAAAAATCAACAAATCAAAAAAATCAATAAATAAAAAATGGAAAATCACAGGCAGGGCTAAATTCATACCCCCGGGTTGTGAATGGGTCATGAAAGGAAATTTACAAACCCAGAGTTGGGAACAAGGTTGTTCACTACTCCAGAAAGTTTTAATCTTGTTAATTTAAAGAATTAAAAACCATTATAAAATAAAATGAAATAGAAACTAATATAAAAAAAATATGAAAAAATGTAAAATGGTATAACACAATATAAAACAAAATATAAAATATTAAAAGATGTAAAAAAATAAATAAAAATATTAAAAACATATAAAGAATATAAAATAATATAAAAAAATGTAAAAAAATAAAATGAAAAAAAATTGCAAAAAAATATACAGAAATATAGAAAAATATGGAAAAATACAAATAAATAAATAAATATATATAAAAATTCAAAAAAAAAAAATGGGTGGGTGGGGGGGAAGGAAACCAAACCACATTTAAGTTCTGCCAGCTCAAATTCCCAGTCATGCCCTACTTTATAGGAGTTCCCATCCCTGAAATGGAGTTGAAAAAATTCAATGCTTTATGATGCTTCACAAGAACTGTTTGTAGTGAGGATGAGTTAGTGTCTGAGGAGGAGCATCAACAATGTAGAAGAGGTTTCATGCATCAAAAAAATCAATCTTTAGGATTAGTTTGAATTTATTCTTCCTGACCCTTGAAATAATTATTAGACACAATAGACAAAAGTACAAAACAATGAAAAAACATTAAAAAACTTACAAAAATCTAAAAAAAATGGAACAATATAAAACAATATAAAGAAAAAATATATAAAAATAAATACAAAAATATGTATGAAAACATAAAACAATATAAAAAAATATAAAAGAAAATGTAAAAAAATATACAAAAGTAGAAAAAAATACAAAAATATATTAAAATAAACAAAAAAAATTAAAAATTAAAAGAAAATTAAACAAAATTCATAAATATACACTTATAGCCCATCCAAAACTCAAACAGTTCAAGAGTCTTAAAAAAAACCCATTTTGAGTTGTGAACAGGTTGTGAACAGTTTCAAATTAAGCAACGCTCAAAAATAAAATACCTTAGAAAAATAAACAATGAAAAATATGACAATAATAAAAAAATAAAAAATCAAAAATCAAAACAAATATAAAGAATTCAAATTGAAACTTAAAAAATTGATTCAAAGCCATATTGAAGATACCAAAAGAAAAAGAAAAAGAAAAAGAAAAAAATAAGCAGTGATTTTTTTTTTTGAAAAAAAGACAAATGTATTCAGTGAAAACATTGATACATTCTCACATGCACGTTATGGGCCTGAGGGCATTCAGCTCTTGTTTTTTGCAATTTTTTTCAATATAATTTCATGATTTTATTTTTTCCAAAATCAGATTTATATGTGCCACCAGGATGAGCTTTCTTCTTTGGGGAGGAAAAATGCAAACAAAAATTAGCCTACAAATAATAATTGAATTTAAGCTTTTTCAATAGAATTGATATCATTTCATTTTGAAGCTTGATACCATCCAAAAAAAATTTCCTTGTCAAATAGCTCCAAAAAAAAGTTCTTAACAGCAGTGATAGAAATATCAAATTAGAAATGAATACATAAGTTCCCAAATATTCCTATTATGTGAAGATACTTAATTAAATCCATGCATTACATAAATGTTTTTCAGGATTATTCTGAGACCTTCCAGGAATCAATTTGATGTTTGACTCAGAAACCACAACAAAGTCAAAACATGTTTCAATCACAAACCCAGGTGCTACACCTGCCGGTAGGTGCTGCCTTTTTTCATGGTGAATGCAGCAGAACCTGAGTGGCACCACTCAAGCGGGCGCGGCCTGCTAGTGAAACAACCCCGGGGGCAAGGTGACATTGCAACAACCCTGACAGCAAGTCACCAACAGGCGTCCCCACTGGTGAGTCAACCGCAGGGTCAAGCTGACCACCAGTCACCAACCATCCAACTGGCAAATTGATGCATGGGTTGGTCAGCAATCATTTTTTGGTCAGTCAACCATTGGCCAACCTGGTCATCAAAATTCCAGGAAGTTGATGCGCAGGCCGTCAATCTGATTCTTGTTGTTGGCTCCGCGGTGCTCAACCATCCAAAGTGGTCCCGTGGTGTATATATTTATATAGCCTATAATGACCTATATATGATTTATAATGATGTGTGTTTGTGAAGCTTTACAATCACTGTGATACTCTCAGAGATCACTTCTTAGAGCCACTTTGATCATTTATGTTGTTAGATCTTCCTTCTTGACCAGTTGATCTTCTTGTCAGCAGATTTGAATCTTCAAATTGCACCAGGATCAACTTTTTTTCACCCTCTAAAATTGCCTTTGAATGATAATCTAAGTTCTCTCAGCTTGAGAACAAAAAACCATCAGATCTTGCTTCTTTTGATTGGGACCCCCCAGGGGGTACTTGACCAAGTCCAACTGAGATTTTGTCCCTACTTACTTATGTACATTGAGACAGACTGGATTCATCTCTCTTGGATTGAATCCAACACTTCATCTGGTCTCTTATCCATCCCATAAATTTCAAAACTTTAAAAATCTCCTTACCCATTTTTTATTGGGAGTGGTGAGAATACAAAATCACATTTGAAAAAAAAAATAAATTGATGCCATATGAGAAAAATTAGAAATATTGTCAAAATTCAGTTGCTTGAAACAAAATGGATCATACTTTTAGTGGAATATAAATAACTTTTTAACAAATTTCAAAAAAACATATGAAAACTCAAAATATAACTACTTGATCAGGGGGATTAAATTATTTCCATATATTTTAACAAAAATATCATTAAGTAAATAAATAATCATAGAAGATATGAAAAACAGATTTATTTGAAGAAAACTCAAGATTTCTAATGGCATTTAAGTACCTTGGGTGATTATAAATTCAAGACTCCAGTCGTGTGGGAGTTCTGTAGGGCCCCTCATTGCGTGGGGGCCCATACACTACTCCAAAGGGTTCTAAACACGTGCAGCCCCTGGGGGGCATATACCCTCATTATGGGCATTTTTGATTCTTGTACCCCTGTAAACAACCATATTATTTATTATTTATTATTCATTATTCATTATTTATTATTTATTATTTATTATTTATTATTTATTATTTATTATTTATTATTTATTATTTATTATTTATTATTTATTATTTATTATTTATTATTTATTATTTATTATTTATTATTTATTATTTATTATTTATTATTTATTATTTATTATTTATTATTTATTATTTATTATTTATTATTTATTATTTATTATTTATTATTTATTATTTATTATTTATTATTTATTATTTATTATTTATTATTTATTATTTATTATTTATTATTTATTATTTATTATTTATTATTTATTATTTATTATTTATTATTTATTATTTATTATTTATTATTTATTATTTATTATTTATTATTTATTATTTATTATTTATTATTTATTATTTATTATTTATTATTTATTATTTATTATTTATTATTTATTATTTATTATTTATTATTTATTATTTATTATTTATTATTTATTATTTATTATTTATTATTTATTATTTATTATTTATTATTTATTATTTATTATTTATTATTTATTATTTATTATTTATTATTTATTATTTATTATTTATTATTTATTATTTATTATTTATTATTTATTATTTATTATTTATTATTTATTATTTATTATTTATTATTTATTATTTATTATTTATTATTTATTATTTATTATTTATTATTTATTATTTATTATTTATTATTTATTATTTATTATTTATTATTTATTATTTATTATTTATTATTTATTATTTATTATTTATTATTTATTATTTATTATTTATTATTTATTATTTATTATTTATTATTTATTATTTATTATTTATTATTTATTATTTATTATTTATTATTTATTATTTATTATTTATTATTTATTATTTATTATTTATTATTTATTATTTATTATTTATTATTTATTATTTATTATTTATTATTTATTATTTATTATTTATTATTTATTATTTATTATTTATTATTTATTATTTATTATTTATTATTTATTATTTATTATTTATTATTTATTATTTATTATTTATTATTTATTATTTATTATTTATTATTTATTATTTATTATTTATTATTTATTATTTATTATTTATTATTTATTATTTATTATTTATTATTTATTATTTATTATTTATTATTTATTATTTATTATTTATTATTTATTATTTATTATTTATTATGGCATATCAAAGTTAACCAAACCCACCATTTTTTAATGGCGGGTTTCAACCCAAATCCGCCATTTTTTAATGGCGGGTTTCAACCCGAATCTGCCATTTTTTAATGGCGGGTTTCAACCCAAATCCGCCATTAAAAATCAAAAAAACCCACTTATTTCAGATCAGACGTGTCAAAGTTAACCTGAAATAAGTGGGTTTTTTCAAATAAAGTATTTAAATGCTTCCACCACCTGTCCGCGTCATACACCCCTGTCTTCCCACCTCCTTCTACCTCCGACCTCATCGGAAAATTTTTTACCCCCACCCTCATCATAAAATTGATTGACCACTCTCATCACTTTATCGCTCTCATCACTTGATCACTCTCATCAACTTCATCGCTCTCAAAACTTCATCACTCTCATCACTTAAACGCTCTCATCACTTGATCACTCTCATCCACTTTATTGCTCTCAAAACTTCACCACTCTCATCACTTTATTGCTCTCTCTCATCACTTGCGTAGCCCTTACTCTTTCAAATGGCCCCTCAGCAAACCTCCCCCCGCAAGTCCAACACACCCAAGAGAACATCACCAAGGAACTCCACAACAAACAATCCTCCCCCATCAGCTTCCAAGGGCTCAAGTCAGCTCAAGAGAGCTGATCACATCATCCCGGTAAACTGGCTGAAAATTCCCTCCAACTACAATGCCTGCTTTGGATCCGACAACAACACACGTGTTGGCTGACCTCCATCCTCTAAGGTCAATGGTTATCTCCTGATGGCCAATGAACTCAAGAACAAAACAAAAGGTAGGCTGGATCTTTCATCCAAACAGATGAGGGAGCGGTTCAAAAACTATTGAGCCAAGTACAAAAAGGCCCACTCCATGTCTATCTCCACTGGCTTTGGTATCACCAACTTGGACAAAGCCAAAGGAATCAACTCGGTGGTTGATAAGTTGGACTCCATTTGTCCTTTTTATATTCAAATGGATGAAATCTTCGGAAAGAAGGCCAAAATCACCCCCCTAGCTTCTTTCAATGCCCAACAATCCAATTCCGTTGATTCCAAGGACTTGGCTGGGGATGCTCAGCCTACCAACGGGGACCTTGATGAAATCTTGGCCTTGGAGTGGCCCCCATCTGATGACAAGGAGGATATTCAAACACAATTGGCTCCAATCACTTCTACTTTGGTATTGATTGATCAGTAAATCCCAACCTTGGACCCCTCACTTCCTTCTTTTGATTGCTCTCTTCCTGGGGCAGAACAACTGGAGAACTTGCCCAATGAGGAGGATGTTATTCCTGGATCACCCTTGCCATCAACATCTGCTCAAGTAAGGAACTAAATTGTTTTTGATTCTGTCTGGTTGCTCCTGACTGATTTACATTGTAAAAAAACAGGCTCATCCATTTTTGATTGGCCAAAAACTCAAGCCAATGGGGCCTCCCACATTGCCTTCAAATACTAGTGAGGACTTTCAGACTCAAACCTCCTCTGCCAAGGGTAAGCAAAAGGCCTCCAATTCCATCAATGTCAACCCCAAAATGCATCAAAAGAGGAGAAACACTTCCAGTTTTTTGGGCTTTGAAGAAATCATGGAGAAGCAAGATTCATGTAAGTTGATTGATTCAATATCCTTGCTTTCAAAATCATGCTCATTGCCATTCCCCTCCAAAAAACAGTGAAATCACAAATTGAATCAGATAAACTTCAGTTTGAAAAGCAAAAGTGGGATTTTCAACTGGCCATGGATGGTCAAAAGAAGCAAGCCAAGACTTTGGCTAATCAATAAAAATTGGATGCTGAGTGGAGGTTGAAACAAGCTGAGCTAGAGTTTCAAAAAGAGGAAAAGGAGAAGGATTGGCAGCAAGTGCAGCTGGAAAAGGAGAGGGAACAACGGGCAAACAAAAAAAAGGAGAAGGTATCAGTAGCTTTGGCTTGCATTGACAGTGGTAGATTGGTAGAAGAAATACAGCAGATTACTCAAATGCTGGGCTTGTAAATATATTTGCATGGATGAAAGAAAAACAAATTATTTTTTACTACAACAACGTTTGAGAGCATTCTTAACCCCACCAATATACAGATCTTTTTTGTTTTTATTGATATTTTTTTCTCTAGAGTAAATTTGGCCGTTTTTCATGTCCCTACAAGTGCTCTGAGTTTTTTTATTAATTTGGAGTGACATGGCCATTCTAGTATGGGTTTCTGTGTCCACAGCTGGAAAGGTACAGTGCTTGTACTTGTTAGCCGCCCAAACCATTTTGACTATACCTTTTTGCTTGAAATCAATTCCAAAGCCAAGGTCAGGAAAAACAAATTGACCATCCAAAACTTGATATTCATGTGTATCTTCAATAAGTCAACCATTTGATTTTTTGGTTGGGACCACAAGTAAAAAGGAATAGCCAGAGATGTTGTCTTTGTCAATATGAGGAGAATTGTAAAAAGAATCCAAGGTGAAAGTGAGGTGTGGGGAGCAATCAAAAGGTGTAGGCTTGGAAACAAATTCAAACAAAGAGAAAGAGGGGATGTTTCTTTCCTTCATGGTATCACAGTTTGATTCAAAGGCAAGTTTGGCCAAATTAAAAAACATTTGTCCTAAAATTTGGGATACTTTGTTGGCCTTCAGGTTGAGGAAAGCGTACTCTTGAGGAGAAGATCTAATGGATGATTTCTTCACATAACATCCAAATAACTCCAAAGGGTTCATTGATTTTCGCCAACCAATTGCCCACATTTTTCCACCTCAAGATCTTGAGGGACCAACCAGGTTGACAAATTTTTTTGAACAGTGAAGGAATGTTGTCACAAAGTTGATATCTTTCTTATCTTGCTCAGATAGTCAATCCAAAGGCACAAATTCAATGACGGCAACCAGAGCATGGTGATCAGATTGGTTGAGAACAATAACTTTTCCATGGTGGAAGAAGTGGAAAGCCCCAATTGTCTGTTTTGCTTGCTTAAATTCTTCCTGGGTGGGTTTTCAAGGGTTCTTTTTCTTTTCAGCCGTGATAGAAGGGTACAGATCCCAAGGGCATAGCTTTTGTCTAGACCAGGCAAACTTTTCCTTGATCCAGTTGTCAGTCACTTCCAAAGAAATTTCCAAATCCCTCATTTGAGCCCTCCTTTTTCTACGATTCCTCTGCTTGCCACCTCTTTTTATGTTTTTCATACCATCTCCTTCCATCTTTCTCCCTTCCAGGCACTTGCTGCACCTGAGGTGAGGATCAAGGTGAAATTTGAATGGTTGTATAACATTTTGAGTTTGGTAGGCAGTGAAGGAATTGATATCAAAAAAGGGGTTGGACAAACAAAAAGACCGGTCAAACAAATAAAAAAAAAAAATGTCAGCAACATTCTCATTATTGGCAACAAACGGTGGGATTAAAAAAATAAAAAAGAGATGAAAATCAAAACCTGGCAGAGCTAGAAAACCTAAAAAAAAAGAAACAAAAACAAAGAAAAAACAAAGGGAAAGTCAGTTCCCTGTACCCTCCAAAAACTCTGCATCAATTGGCCCAAACAATTGGCAAATTGATTGAAAATCAATCGGGCAATCAATCACTTGATTGATTGGCAATCAATCGCTTGATTGATTTGCAATCAATCAATCAATCAAGCAATTGATTGCCCAATTTATTCGCAATCAATTGGCTGATTGTTTGGGCCAATTGATGCAGAGTTTTTGGAGGGTACAGGGAACTGACTTTCCCTTTGTTTTTTCTTTGTTTTTTCTTTTTTCTTTTTTTTAGGTTTTCTAGCTCTGCCAGGTTTTGATTTTCATCTCTTTTTTATTTTTTTAATCCCACCGTTTGTTGCCAATAATGAGAATGTTGCTGACATTTTTTTTTTTATTTGTTTGACCAGTCTTTTTGTTTGTCCAACCCCTTTTTTGATATCAATTCCTTCACTGCCTACCAAACTCAAAATGTTATACAACCATTCAAATTTCACCTTGATCCTCACCTTGGGTGCAGCAAGTGCCTGGGAGGGAGAAAGATGGAAGGAGATGGTATGAAAAACATAAAGAGAGGTGGCAAGCAGAGGAATCGTAGAAAAAGGAGGGCTCAAATGAGGGATTTGGAAATTTCTTTGGAAGTGACTGACAACTGGATCAAGGAAAAGTTTGCCTGGTCTAGACAAAAGCTATGCCCTTTGGATCTGTACCCTGCTATCACGGCTGAAAAGAAAAAGAACCCTTGAAAACCCACCCAGGAAGAATTTAAGCAAGTAAAACAGACAATTGGGGCTTTCCACTTCTTCCACCATGGAAAAGTTATTGTTCTCGACCAATCTGATCACCATGCTCTGGTTGCCGTCATTGAATTTGTGCCTTTGGATTGACTATCTGAGCAAGATAAGAAAGATATCAACTTTGTGATGACATTCCTTCACTGTTCAAAAAAATTTGTCAACCCGGTTGGTCCCTCAAGATCTTGGGGTGGAAAAATGTGGGCGATTGGTTGGCAAAAATCAATGAACCCTTTGGAGTTATTTGGACGTTATGTGAATAAATCATCCATTAGATCTTCTCCTCAAGAGTACGCTGTCCTCAACCTGAAGGCCAACAAATTATCCCAAATTTTAGGACAAATGTTTTGTAATTTGGCCAAACTTGCCTTTGAATCAAACTGTGATACCATGAAGGACAGCAACATCCCCTCTTTCTCTTTGTTGGAATTTGGTTCCAAGCCATCGATTGGGCAATTGATTGGAAATTGATTGAGCAATCAATTGGCAATTGATTTCCCAATCAATTGCAAATTGATCAAGCGATTGATTGGCAATCAATTGCCCAATCAATTGCGAATCGATTGAGCGATTGATTCGGGATTGATTGCAGGAAGAAGATGAAGGGGAGGGGGGACTCACCAAGGGCAGAGGATGGACCAGAGGATGAGGAGGGGGAGGGGGACTGGGCTGGCTGGACCTGGGGGGGTTCAAAGGGAGGGTTATGGTAGGAGATCAGCCAGGTGAAAAAAGAGAAAGGTGATTCAATGAGGGGAGGGGACTCACCTTTGATGGTTGATGGAGGTTGGGTGGGAGGTAGGTATGTTTTTGGTGATGTGGATGTTTGTGAGGTTGGTAAAGAGTGAAGGTGGTGGTGTTTTGGTGAGGTTTTGAAGGTGGTGGTGATGAGTGAGGTGGTTTAGTGAGGAGGAGGCAGGGTTTGACCGGTGAGTGAGTGGGGTGAGGTTGAAGGGGTTGAGTGGTGAGGGGGAGGGGGGTGGCATTTGGTGAGTGGCAGGGTTTGAGGTGGAGGTGTTTTTTGATTCAAGTCCACTAAAAAATAAAATAAAAAAAAAACTCAGCCTATGAATCTTGGGTGAACAACCAAAACCAAAAAAATACGGTGAAGGGAATTTTTACCAATTTCAAAATCAAAAATTACTCATCAAAGCGAGCAAGGGTGAGAGGAAGAATCTGCTCTCTCATAGAAGAAGATGAGGGACCAGATGAGACAGGGATGACTTGAGGCGGATCAGGAATATCATCTTGGAATATTTTGTCCCATTCATCTTTGATGTCGGCCAAAAGGTTGTGAAGGATTACACAAGTGATAATCCAGTTGATGAGGAACCTCATATCTTTGGAACATTGGAGCTGGTTTTGCATCTCCCGTAAGCTGGCCCATCTTCCTTTCAGAATTCCTATGGCATGCTCAATCCAAACTCGTGATTGGGCAAGATGATAGTTAAAATTGGTTTTTCCTTGATCATTGGACAAAACATTCCGGTATGCTGGAACTACATATTTACCACTAGCATAAGCCAAATCAGCCAGAAGGTATTGATCTTGGTCAAAGTAGATCTCTGGTTGTTGGGCAATCCGCATCCGATTGAAAACATATGAATCATGACAAGAACCTAGAAGGCCAGCATGGAGGGAGATGAACTTCTTGTTGTTATTGCAAACAAGTTGTAGTGCCATGGAGTATCTAAACAAAGAGATGGAACATATGTGGTCAGTGTGTGATCCAAAGTTTTATCATAGCGATTGGAAAAGAAATGAATCAATTGCCTTTTTTTACAATCAAAATAGTGGTTGCCATCTAGGTTGGGTTTTTGACTCAAGGGGATGTTGGTTCCATCAATGAAACCAATGCAACCAGGAAAGCCTTCTGTCTCCATTACGTGAGATATCTCCTTGCGTTCTTCTTTGGTTGGCTATGAAAGGACCAAGCGACGGAAAGATAGGATAGCAATCATGACTATTTTGGTGTATAAGTCAATGCTTCCGTAACTGACTGAGAATAGATTTTCCAATTGATGGATTGCTGCTCCATTTCCATTTGACCCCAATATACAAAGAGCAACGGCAAGTTGGATGGCTGGATCGCGTTGAGGATTGCAAGAATTGTTCTGGAAGATGTGGTGATCTTCAATCATTGCCAAAAGTTTCATGAAAGAAGGCAACAAAGTTTGGAACAGTTGCTGGAAGCTTAAGTCAGGGATGAGATGAAGCTTTTGCCTTTCATACATAGGGTTATGGAGAGTGTGTATTCTTGGAACCATGTATCGCTTTGCCAACAGAGAATTCAAAGCTAACCAAGTTGATTCCAAATCAGAGTCTGAATCAGAGTCTGAATGGGAGTCAAACAGTAGCAAAAGTTCAGTCAGCTTTTTTGCGTTTTCAACTTGCTGGCGGGATGTTTGATTGGACATGTTGAGAAAGGTGGTGAGTGATGTGGGGTGATGAGATGACGATGGGATTTGTGTGAAGATGGGTATGTGAAGGTATGTGAAAAACAATAGAGATGTGTGTGATGCAATGGAGATGGGACCGGTATGGATTTGCTGATGTGGATGGGTGTTTTTGATGTGATGGATGGTGGATGGATGATGATGCATAAATGGCGGGTTTAATGGCGTGTTTGATGATTGAAATCCGCCATTTTCATGAAACACACCAGTTAGGGGGTATGTTTATTTCAGAAACCTGCCATTAAAAATGGTGGGTTTTGTCAAAGAAAATGGCGGGTTTCTAATGGCTGGTTTGCTAACTTTGATACACCCTATTATTTCATATTTTTATTTATAATTCAATTTAATTGATTAATTTATTTCTTATATATTTATTTATTTATTTAATCATTTAATTTTATTTAAATTTATTAATTTATATTTTTTTTATATTTATATTTTTAATTTCATTAATTTATATTTTTTATATTTTTTATATTTTTTATATTTTTTATATTTTTTATATTTTTTATATTTTTTATATTTTTTATTTTTTTTTAAAATTTTTTATATTTTATCTTTATTTTATCTTTATTTGTTTATTTGATTTTTCATTTTTATTTTTTTTTATATTCATATTTTTAATTTGATGGATTAATTTATAATTTATTTATTTATTTATTTATTTATTTTTTATTTCTTTTTTATTTATTTATTTATTTATTTATTTATTTATTTATTTATTTATTTATTTATTTATTTATTTATTTATTTTTTATTTATTTTTTATTTATTTTTTATTTATTTTTTATTTATTTTTTATTTATTTTTTATTTATTTTTTATTTATTTTTTATTTATTTATTTTTTATTTATTTATTTTTTATTTATTCTTTATTCATCATTTATTTATCTTCTTATTTTTGATTTTATTATTAAAATAAAACAAAAAATAAGATAACAAAAAGTAATATATATATATATATATATTGAAACTCAGATGGGTTGCAAACAGCGTTTTGAGCCCTGTTTGCAACCCAGGTTCATGAATTTAACATTGGCCTTAAAAATACATAAAAATTCAGACAAAAATATTATACTATATTTTTCACCATCAAAATAATCTAAGGTTTGAGGACTTCTTGATGTTGTGGATGCCATAACCCATGGCATTGAGATAGTTCAGGGAAAAGTTTAATTTGTTTCTTTCTTCAATTTTCCATTTGATATTTATTTCTACTGCCAAAATATTTGCACAACGTAAAATTTCCCTGTTATTAGGTTGTTGTTATCACTTATATTTTTCCCAAGGGACCTGAATGCTTTATATAAAGATGCTATAGCAATGGTTCATCATACAGGAAAGCTTAATATTTTTATCAAATTAAAATGTAACCCAGCATGGCAAGAAAGTATAAGCAATCTTTCACCAGGTCAAGTAGCACAGGATAGTCAAGATATTTTCACCAATTTTTTCAACTAAAAATTTAAAAGCATCTGGAATGAAATATTCAAGGATGTAAGTTTTGGTAACATAATGGGAAAACACTCATTTCCTATAATTTCAGAAGAGAGGCCTTCCACATGCTAACATCTTTGTTATCCTCCATCATGACCACAAGTTGAGAACATCTGAAGACACTGACATGATTTTTTGTGCAGAAATTACAAATCAAAGGAGTAAGCCTCATTTTTTTCAAGAAGTGAAGAGACACATGATACATGGACCATGTGGTATTTTCAACCTTGAGCCCCCTTTTCATTGAAAATGGTGCAAGCAGAAATAGATAACCCAAAGCCTTTGGCCCTGCAATAATCCTGGGTGAAAATTGTTATCCTGACCATCAAATAAGCCATAATGGAGTAAAAGTATCATGTGCCCACTAACAAAACAACCCTCAAATCAATAACTCCTGGTTTTTCCCTTGAAATAACTAACTTTTGGGAAAATAAAGATTTAAAATTAATATAGAAGTATTTGAAGGTGTATCAGCTTTCAAATATATCTATCAATATGTTTATAAGTGCCATTAAGAGTTTAATGTTGAAATTGGTGAAAGCTTGGAGGAAAAAACCAATTTGGGGATTTAAGATGGATTGCTCCTACTGAGGAATTCTGGAAAATGTTTTCTCTTGAATTATCTTCCATCTCACCTGCTTTTATAAAACCAGAAAATCACCTGCCTTACCAATAATTATTTTTTGAACCTGATGAAACTCTTAATGAAGTTTTTTAAAGATTAAAACAAGCCAAAAACATGCTCACAGAATACTTCAAAAGGAATTCTATTGATCCATTTGCAAGGACCATCAAATTTTCTGAATTTCCAAAAAAAATCAACTGCCATCCTCAGAGAATAGAATGGAGACTAAAACAGAAAGGTTACTCCATTGGGAGGATTTACACTGTTTACATTGAAGATTCTGAAATGCAGATTCTCAGACTTTAGGTTTTACTTCTTTTGCTAAACTTAAACAGTTCAATGGAATTTTTTACTTGAATTTTGGAGAAGCAGGTTTCTCCAAGTTTCTTCTAGAGGATGATCATCATCTGGAAACAAAAATGGAAGAATATGAAGAATATCTTCAACCTTTTAGGTTAAGGAAGTTGTTTTGAATTCTTTTGTAAATTTTTTGGCCTTAAAAAAAATCTCTTATTGAGTTTTTCCTTCAATTTTGTTCTTGATTATTTAATTCATTCTTTAATCATAGAAACAATATTTCTAATAACGAAATCTTAAGATCCATCAATCCTATAATATTTTGAAATCAAGGTATAATTTTTGAAGAAGCTTGTCCTTATCTCCCAATACTTCATCAATGATTGAAGGAAAAAAGTAAAAACAGGGACTGGATCCTTGTGTAAGCAAGAAATTCTCTCCAAACAATCAGAATTTCAAAGAATATTTCTTCTTAATCATATCCAGAAGAAAATAATTGATCTGATAATTAATGCGTTAAATTATTCTCAAAACTCTTAATTCTTCATTGATGGACCTGGTGGTTCAGGAAATATTTCCCTATATAAATTCTTGCTAGCTTCAATCAGATAATCTGGAAAAATTGCTATGAAATGTGCTGTTTGTGGAATAGCTGCAATAAATCTACTAAATGGAAGAACATATCATCTCAAATTTTTAATGCTTTTGAGGCTAAATAACTTCTCCATGTAAAGAAAATCAAATAATTCTCAAAGGGTGAAGCTCTCAAAAAAACTTTTTTTATAATCTTAGATAAATTAACTATGATTCATAGGAATTCTTTTGAGTTTTTTTGCAGGCTGCTTCAATACCCCATGGATTCAAAAATACCTTTTGGAGAAAAATTTATGGTCCTTGGTGGATACTTTAGGAAAATTTTATCAGTTTCAAAAATTCATTTTTCCCCAAATATTTGATTCAAGTTTATTTAATTCTTCTTTCTGGAGGAATTTCCAATTTTTTTATCTTAGTATTCATGATCCAGAAGATCCTAATTAACATAATTTCTTACCCAGTTTTTAAGATTTTCTGAATAATATACAGGTTTTTTTAAAACATATGCTTTATCAACACATTTACATTCATGTCTATAGTGGCCATTAAGATTTGGATAGATTTATAAATAATTTATTTCAAAAGTTGCACTTTTTCTACCTTAAAAATGGTTATCTGATGGATTATGTTATTTTATATTGCAAAAATACAGCAGTCTACAACAAAAGAAATTTCTACTTGATAAAATTGCTGGAAATGAAGAAGAAAAAACTATGACAAATTATTAAATCCATGACTATTTTGAAGATGATACTCAAAATAAATAACAAAAATAGTTAATCAACACATAATTTCTTCCCAAATTTACTCCTCATGGCTTGACTCTGGAATTTTGTGCCCCTATAATCATTTTTAGGAAAATAGACCATGCAATTTGGCTGTTCAATGTAAATTGCTTGAGTTTTGACAGATTGGGAATCAATGTTGCATTTTTCAAGATTGAAACAGGTGATTCAATATGAAGGCTGGTTGCCATTCCCTAAATCCCCTTGGTTACCAACCCCGCTTGAAGTGGCCTTCCTTTCAAGATGATTTTTAAACAGTCTCCTAAATTTTGCTATCTCCTTTACAATAAAATAATCTGTAGTTCACAAAATTTAAAATTTTGGTCTTTATCTACAAGATCCAGTGTTAAGCCATTTTCATCTATATGTAGAATTCTCAAGTACCAGATGTGGTCACTCAACAAGGTAGTGTTAACACATAGAGTCATGGTTTAATTGAAAATTGAAGAATTTCCTTTATTTTTAACATTCTTCCAATCAACCCAAATTTCATTCCCAATGAAAATAATTAAATTCCAATCAGTCCCTAAATTTGGTTTCAACAATCTAGGTGTTAATAAAAGGCTTATTGAATATTGATTGATCAATTTTTCATATTTGTTCAATGATAAAATTATTTCTTTTCTATTTTTTGGTAAGTTCTCAATCATTTACAGGATAGTTGTAAATTTTTATTTTTTGAATAGGTTCAATTTCAATGTTTTTTCCTGTCACTGAATTTTTTTTTAGTATTTCATGATGTTTGAAGGTCCTATTTAATTGAATGGTGTGAAAATGATGGCCAAAGATTAACTTAGTGGCAATATAAACAGTAATTAAAGCAAAAGAAATGACAGAAAATCTATTTTTGTAAAGGCTAATGGCTCTCACAATGGGGAAATATGTGGCTCATATATCTGATGATTGATCAGAATGAATTTGAATGGATGATTGGAAAAAAAAGGGAGGAAAAATCCTTAATCAAAAAATATTGGAATCTTTTGGGGCAATTATAAAACAAGAGAAAAGGAAAAAATTCTGCCTCAAAAGGTTTCTACAGGCTCTACAAACATTGTTAATTAGTTTGGCCTCAAACAGCCCACATGGTGTTTGATCCTGGCCATCCCAACCAGACCCTTCTGGTCCAATTGGTTTATATCCACCTGCAAGGGGCTTATACATACCCTTTGCTGTTCAATCCCTTCCTGGCTGCCTTTTTCAGCCAGGTGTATCCTTGTTTTAATGTCAACCAGCCTGGGCTGGATGCCATTTCCACCCTAGGCTATGGCTCACAATCAACTGGGATGGGCCTGACTATTAGCTTAAATTTCAGCCACAAGATGCATGGCACCCCCCCTCTTCAGCCTGATTCCCTGGGGGGGGGGGTGATAAAATTGCCCTCCACAGTGTGATGTTGTTATATAGCATTGGATCAAGAACTGTGAACCACATGTGGTTGGCGCGCTCAGAATTTGGTAGGTCAGGATCAGCATTCAGGATGCGCGCGGTCTCAGCGGTGGCCGCTGCAAGCTCATAAGTAGGTGCCACGGGGCTCAAAATACCAGGCGCCGGTTGGGCTTAACTGGGTGTGGCAGGATGCGGCCCCCTTGGACATCAGAGACCCAAGAATGGTGCAAGCCTGACCAGGTTTGCCGGAAGCTATTTTGGGAAGGTAGAGCGGAGCAATTGGGGCAGGAAATCACGCGGCGCGCCAGGCGGATATGGACAACACAGGGGGCTCCAAGTAGGGCGCGGTGGAGGGCCGTGTCATAAGAAGGACAAACTGGGTGTGTGTAATGGTAGGCGGGCTTGAAGGTGGTTGGGGAATGGGAAAAGGTTAGTTTTAGGCTAGGGTTCTTGTTTTTAGGGTTTCTTTTCTATTTGTTGTTGGGCTGTCAATGCGCTTGTACTTAGGTTAGGGTTGAGAGTGTGGGAATAAAGTCGGGGCCCTCAAACCCAGCTTGGATATATATATGATACAGAGGAGATCACGGCTTATAATACAGAAAGGAAAGGAAAGGAAGGAAATTCATCTCTTCCTCTCTCTCTCTGTACTGGCGCATCCTTATCCTTACAGAAGCTAGGACCATTGATTCTGGAACTTAGGGACAACTAGGGAAGTTCCTTTACCAAGAGAATTTTTTGCCAACAGGAAGGCTGTCCACCTTCAGTTACATCATTGCTTTAGCAGTGGAGTTGGGTGAAGAAATCAGAAAGGCTGATTTTGTGACTGCATACTTGAATGCAAAAATTGGAGAAGAGGAGACTTTTATATGTTAATTCCTGATGGTTTCAAGGAATGGCTGGTAGAGATCAAGCCAGAAAATATGAAGAAAATATGTGTGAGAATTTTTCTCTTGGCCGATAAAGGGAAATATGTCCTCAAGCTGTGTAGATCCCTGCATGGATTGAAGCAAGCAGCTAGGTCATGGTATAACACCATGAGTAAGAAACTGATTGAGATTTGTTTCAGGACAAGTGAGGCCAACCCTTGTCTATTTGTGAGAAAGGATGAAATTTTGTTGCTATGGTTTGATGAAATTATCATTATTGGGAATGGTAAAGAGAGATTTGTGGAGGCACTCAAAAAGGAGTTCAAGATAAACAATCTTGGCCTGGTACAACAGGTCTGGGAATGAAAGTTAGTAAGAGCAATAATGGGATCAAGTTGGATCAAAATCATTATGTGTTAGCTCTACTTAAGCAGTATGGCTTAGAGGATGCAAAGGAGTTTGGTACTCCAATGCAGTCTAACATTTGGTTAGAAAAGTCTACAGATGAAGAGCATCTGGAGTTTGTCCAATCTGGGAACAATTATAGGTCAGCTATTGGATCACTGAATCATTTGGGGCAGTGTACAAGGCCAGATATTGCTTATGCCATTGGAATCTTATCACAACACTTAGAGAAACCAAGCATGAGGCATTGGTCTGCATTTAAGAGAGTTATGAGGTATCTTAAAGGAACAAGCGGTCTTGGAATGCAGTTTTCAAAGTCAGCAAGCTTTGATTTGGTTGGTTATTTTGATGAAAGTTGGGCAGATGGTAACACTAGGGAATCAACAAGTGGTTTTGTATTCTTTTTAGGAAAGAATCTAGTGTCATGGATTTCTAAGAAGGTGTAAGAAATAAGTCTTTCATCAAAAGAAGCAGAGTACAGAGCGTAACTGTCAGCTTCACAGGAGGCAAAGTGGTTGAGAAATGTCTTAGAGGATACTCATAAACCACAAGGGTTTGTGTTTTTGTATTCTGATAATCAGAGTGCCATTGCTTTAGCAGAAAACCAAGTGTTTCATTCACGAAAAAAACATATTGATGTTCATTATAACTATATACGTGATGCAGTGAGCTGCAGAGAGATAGTGTTACGGTACATTCCCACTGGAGCAATGATTGCAGATATCTTAACCAAGGCGTTAGATACGAACAAACATCAAGGTTTTGTGTCTAGTGTGCATATGGCATCCTTTTTGGATTAAGGGGGTGTGTTAAAATACATTTGCACTCATTTTATGTGCATTTTAGTGTGTAATACAGATGGGATGCACAAATGAGCCTCTACAGCCCATTATACATCACATGGGCCACGTGGGGCTATGTGGATGTTATTGCTTTTGGACATTTGGGCGCCAAAACACATTTTCCAGGTCTTTTGGGACACGGGCCTTAAAGGGCCCGCCAGGGTGGATGGGCCACCTGAGCCAGACTGGCTTATCTGGGCATAACTGGGCCCAAGGTTTATTTTGGACATACTTGGCCAGACAGGCTGGCCCTCCAAAGTATGTATTTTATGGCCTTTGGCCCTTGGTGGCCCATTGGAGCCCCCGTCCGTGTTGCGGCCCGTTTGGGGCCGCTTGTTTCTCTCTGGGGCCCGTTGTGGGGCCCAATGGCCTGCGCGGGGCCATGGTATGGGGCAGGGGGCTCTGTTTGGAGTACCCCCACCCGCTTGTGTGTGGGGCCATGGCCCCAGTTGCAGCTGCGGGGGCGGGTGGCCCCTGCATCCCTCCCTCCCCTTGCTTGGTCACAAAGGGGAGAGGAGGCTGGCTGGTCCTCAACTGCCAGGCTGGCTGCAACAAGGCAACTGGAAAGGTGGGAGGGGATTTGATCACCCCCCCACCTCATGTGTGTTTAAATTATTCCCACACTTTCTGATCAAAGTTTCTGAGCAGAATGAAAATTGGCATGTTACCCACCAACCCAAATGAAAATTTGGAGACCAAGTGCCTATTTCCATCAACAAAAGTGTCATGAAGGATAACCTATTTTTTAGCAATGGAACCAGATGTCAAACCCAGTTGAAAGGCTGGAAAAAGCATGGTGAAAATTGTGATACAGACTGGGTAATTCCAAAATAAATAAATGTGAAATGAACTGGAAAATATCAGTTGTTTTATAAATGCTGACATTAATCAGAATTCAACTGGCCATTGAATAAAAAATTGATCACAAAGATTTGAGATGGGATATCAAAATACACAATCTTTTATTGCAAATTTGTATTTGATGGGGAATTTCAAGTGAGTTCCAGCTGCATCAACATGAGCATCCAAGTGAGTTCAGGTTGTTTTATTGGGGAATTAAAAGTGAAATTCATTTTCCACCAAGGTCAATACAATTTGAATCATATTTTCTTTTTGATGTAAAATGAGTTGAACTGAAGAATATTCATTGGTGAATAGAAGTTCCCTCTGAAGATACTGTTTACACAAAAGCCCTTGGGGTTGATTCCCCGAGGGCATTGTGTCAAAATTAGGATGGGGGGATGGCCCCTGTAGGTGGGAGGGTGATAAAATAACTTCTGGTCAACTTATTGCAAATGGTGTGGTGGAATTTTAGAGCCAGGAATCTGGTAACTGCTTTGAAGGCTGTGCACTCAGCATTTGGGAGCTCAGTGACTCAGCAGCAGCAGCTGCGCAGTTGGTTCAGCATCAAGTGTGGCGGGTCACATGGGGAAAGGGGAGGTACTTGTGAGCATAAGTGGGGACTTGTTCAAAGATTCTGGAGATTCAAAAATGGCATTTTGGGAAGATACAGAAAGGCACCTTGTAAGACTCCAAACAGTGCTAGGCCGTGGAAGTTCTGTGGAGGGGAAAAGGTTCTGTTTAGGCTGCCCTCCTGAGTGTTACAAAAATATTTAAATGTAACCAAGATCAAGGTTCAGAACCTGGTAAATGAGGAATCAAGTAGTAAAGGATAAAGATGATAGTAGTTTGGTAGCAATGGAACAGCACTATCTGAGGCAAGATTATGTGGGAAAAACTTGGAAAAAAGAAGCTAAAGTTTGTTTAAAGTTCAAAGAACAAAGCTTGTTGCATGTAAACAATGCCCACAAGCTAATATCTCTGGTTTTCAGCAGAAGATTGGGGATGATCAACTCAAACCCAACCAACCTCCAGGTTCTCAATGAACCTGCCCAACTCTCCCCAATCAAACGCTTGAAGGGTACAAGATAACTGAGGGTGGCTGTAAAAGACAAAGAACTGTTGAAAATAAAGACAATAATTAACATTGCGACCTTCATCAATTTCACTTTGGAATCACCCAAGTATCACACATCTCAACGCTTGCTCTCATCTCTTACGTCTTCTCCCAACCTTCTCTCCCCTGACCTCATCCTCTTCTTCTTCTTTTGCATCTCTCTCCTTTACTTTCCCATCCTCGCTCATCATACCTTCCTATCCTCACTCCCATCTTTGCTCACCTCTCAATTTCCTTTTTCCTTTTCCTTCCATCTCTCTCCTTTCCGACCAACCCCTCATATTAAACACTAAATCGTCCTGTCTCTTCATCTGGTGAGAAGATCACCCTTTATCTTTTCCTTTATCTCCAACTCTATCTATCTCAAATTCTATCTCGACTCATCAACGGTCTCCTTCCTCAGTCGTCAACTCTCATCTCAAGGCCAACTTTCAACCAACTACAGCCCACTCTAGTCTCCTCAATCAAACTCTATCTC
Source organism: Puccinia polysora (assembly GCA_025617555.3). NCBI lineage: Eukaryota > Fungi > Basidiomycota > Pucciniomycetes > Pucciniales > Pucciniaceae > Puccinia > Puccinia polysora. Next base: position 47,950,465 of record CM062616.1, read on the forward strand.
TCTCTGGTGTCAAAGGGTGGTACGGTTACATTTCAAGCTTTATCCTATTTGATGTTCATTTCCTGATGTGTTGTATCCACTTGGTTTGTGATTGTCAGCAATAAAGCTCCTTTCCTTAAAATTCTTGAGAGAACTATGTTTGAGAAGCTCTAAAAGCAAACGGTAACTGATTTGAAGCAAGGATAACCTCCACAATCCTCAAGGAACTCAAGAGTAGGCTGGCAGAATGCAACTCCAAAAAAATAAGGGAGGTATAACACTCCAGGTCTTAAGCTTAATAAGACCTCTTCAATCAATTGTGATTGGCTCCAGAAAGATGATCAAGGAGGGATCAAGACCAGTATGGTCAGAGAAAGGGATCAAGGAGTGGTATAACACACTCAAGAATTCCAACAGACAGAATTCTCTTCAACCAGCAAGGCTATTTGTTGGTGATAAGGATCAGGCCACAGAGGGGCAAAGACTAAGGATCAATGGATCAGGGGGGTATCATAGATATACCCAGGATGAGGATGAGGATCAGATTTCAATGATAACGGGGGGGACATATGCACACACTCCCATGGATGATTCAGAAAAAGGTAGGGGAGAGCCCCTCCTTTTATGGGCCATGGGTCCCTATAGACTATGTACAGGTGATAACACACATAGAGCGGAAAAGAAACACAATTTGAATTTTTTTTTTTGGGGATTGTCATCACAAAATAAAAGGAAAAAAAGAAACAAACAAAACACTCAAAAAAAAGATGAATTGGATCAAAAATGACAGGAATGGGAAGACCCCGGCCCGTGAAAATGATAAGCACGGGCAGGAGAATAGCTAGTGATGGGCCCGGGCAACCATTGTGACCCGCGTAGGCAAAGGACAAGCCGCACGGGAGACCGGTGAGCTGGAGGTGGATCAAGCCAGTGGGTGCAAAGGTGGTAGAGAGATGAGATTTGTAGAGATTGTCAGGTTTTGCATCCGGATAATGTTTAAGCAGTTGGGCTTGAAGCAATTTGTCATTGTTTGTGGCGAGTGATTGCCTGAGAGTGATTTGAGGGATAAGAGTCTTGAACCAATCAATTGAAGAGATCAATTTGTCAATCAAAAATGAGTTGGGGGCTATGGAGGGATCATGAGCAGCAATCTTGATGGTTGATTGGTAGTTGAGGAAGATGAGATACCATAGCCATAGCCGGTTTGGAGATCCATAGATGTGATAGTGAAGCGGTTGAGAGACTTGGGCCAAGCTGGCAAGGTCAATCAAATTGGATTTGAGGAGGATCCGGTCAAGAATACTGTTGAGAGGTGAGATCAAGCTGGGGGGTAAAGGTTGAAACTGATGACGGATGACAAGCGTGAGTGGGTCATGGTGAAGTAGCAGTGGAAAGCTGGATGGGGATCCAAACAAATCACTTGATCAACCACGGTGATCATCAATTGCTGTTGTTTTTGTTGTCGCCATTGCTGTCGTAATGGTTAGTTTAGGATTGGGATTAGGATTAATGACAGAGACAGTAGGCGTGAGGTCAGACAGCTCATGAGGATGATGATGATGATGAGCAAGGTCAATGGCCATCCCCCGCGCGTTTGGCAAGCAAAATAAAAGAAAAAAAATGAACCTGAAGGATGAGGAGTGAATCAAGGAGGACTTGAACACCAGGCACAGGTTTCTAGGCACTGAAGGATCTTCCTAGACAACTAGGAGAAGGGAAGGCTCAGAACTGGGAACTGAACTGAGAACTCATTCCAAAAAAAGTTTTTTTTTTTTTTCTTTTTTTTTTTTTTCTTTTTTTTTTTCTTTTTTTCTTTTTTTTTGGATCAAAATGGATGCTATAGAAATTTTCATAAAAATTTTACTTTTTACGTACTGCTCCAGAGGTGTCCCAGATTGGGAACCACATCTCTCCCCAACTTACAGACTGTCCCTAGTCTGCATCTGAGTATCTTTGATGATATATATAAAATAAGAAACTGAGGAATTGAAACAGAAAAACACCCATTTGATCTTGAGGGTGATTGAAAAGGGAGCTTGTTCCATCCAAAGAAAAGTTCCTGGAAGTGGCTGAGATAAAATAATGAAGAAGGCGTCCCAGGGGCTCACATATGTGGCATACAGTAGAGTTTCACAACAAAATGCAGCAGATGACCCCTGGTGGTGCACAATTGGGAGGACTTACTTCTGGAACAAGTTGCCTCAATGACAATGAAATTTCTTGACCTGATCAGAAGAGAACCTTCTGGCCATCTGAGTACCATCCAACTCCTCCAAAAAATATGATCCACCTCTGACTTGACGGACCACTCCACAAGGACCATTCCAGCGGTTAGAGAAAAGCTTTCCCCACTGAGTTTCCAAGGATCAATTATAAGCTAAGAATAGATCCCCAGGATTCAAGGGATCCCTGATTTTATTGGAGTGCTTATCCTCCCAATACTGGACTGATTTTTCTCTTGAATCCATCATCTTCTGATAAGCTCTGTCACAAACATCTTCACTTTGCTCCAGTTGCTTGGATCTGGAAACTAATAGATCAGTGGTGGAAGAAACCTTTTCCCAAGAAATACCTAAGAAAGATTCCATTTCCAGATCAAGAGGAAGGACAGCCCTTTGTCCAAAGATAATTTCATAAGGTGAGTAGCCAATGGTTTGTTTGGTTGAAATTTGATTGGAGAAGAGGACCAGAGGAAGAAATTTGCAACAATTCTTTCCACTTTCACAAGCCAGCTTGACAAGGGCATCCTTCAAAGGAGCATGGCCTCTTTCCACCATGCCTTGAACTTGAGGATAATAAGGAGTGGTCACCCTATGTTGACCAGGAAGCAATTGGATCATTTCAGCCAGTTTGCCACCACACTCAGAACCACCATCAGTTGAATAAGATCAAGCCAAGCCATAACGCATTGTCCAAGTCTCATAGAGGAAGGCTGCTACTGATTCAGAGCTGAGGTTCTTAAGGAATTTTGCTTCAACCCATCCAGAAAAATCATCTCTAGCCACTATGAGGTACTTAGCTCCACCAGCCTTAATATGAACCACATCCATAGCAATCCTTCCAAAGACATTGGACTCTCCAGTGGGATAAAAAATTTCCTCTGGGCGCCTAAGATCACTTTTCTGAAATACTTCACAACTCTTGCACCATTGAGAGACTGATTTCTTCAAGGATGGCCACCAGAATTGTTCAGATATTTGAAAATAAGTTTTGGTTTCCCCACAATGACCAAGGCCTTCATGGAGACTTTCAAGGATTGAATCTTGTTTAGAAGGGATGGTGACAACAATAAGCGCACAAGGTTTGCCCCTTTTCATAATCCTAGTACCTTGGACAAAGAAATTGGAGGACTTCCTTTTGAGTGATCAAAACTCTTTAGCAGAGAGATCAGGAGGCCTTTGGAGAGTGGAGAGATACTGCTCTAATTTAAGCCAGAAACCTTGTTGGAAGCCAGAATAATCTTGAGAGGAAAAGGTGAAGACAGGATGAATTAAGGGTTCCTCCTTGTGAAAATCCACTCCAACATCCAATTTTTCATCTCCAAGAGGGCGTTGAGATAAACCATCAGGCATGGTGAAATATTTTCCAGGCCTATGAACAATATCAAAAGAGAACAACTGGATGAAAGCCACCCAACAAGTCATTGGAGCGTTTGGAAGACTTGGGGCATTGATCATTTTGATAATGGATTGTGCATCAACTTGTAACTCAAAGTTTTGACCCCAGAGAACAGTTTGGAGCTTCTTCAACATTTGGGTCACACCAAAAAGTTCCAGTTTTGGCTGGGAGTACCTGGATTCCACCTCTGAAAAAAGAATACATTCATACAGAGCAGGACAATCAAAACCATTTTCATCTTCCTGCGTGAGGACAGCCCCAATGGATTGATAACTAGAATCAACAGCCAGCTTGATCTTGCCAGCCCTAGGTCCATAAGTGATTTTCTTCAAGACAATGTCTTTTCCAACAATTTTTTTGAGTATCTGAAATGATTGTTCACAAGCTTGGGTCCAAAACCATTCAGAATCCTTCCTTCTTAAGCAACACAAGGGAATAAAAATTTTGGATAGAGAAGGGATAAAGATCCAAACATAGATTACAAAACCTAAGAAACCTCTGACTTCAGTTGGATTGATGGGAGTAGGCCAAGAGATAATTTTGTTGACTTTGAATGGAGCCATCCTTCTTCCTTCCTTGCAGACCACATGACCAACAACTTCCAAAGCAGGGACACAGGCAGCCAATTTGGATCCAGAGACAGTGAGACCAGACTCCTCAATTTGAAACAGGATCTTTTCCAGAGTGGTTGCATATTCCCAGATACATCAATGGATTCCTGAATGCCAGGGTAAGAGCTCATTGTTATAATCAGAAACTGGACCTTTAATCCCACCATTGTCAATAAAGATACCAGCATGATCAGGGATTTCATCCTGGAGGATCCAAACCATCTGAGCCTGATAGACTGCAACCAAATTGGTGGCACCTTGAGTTAATTGAGTAAGTTGGAAACAACCAAGAGGAGTATTGAAATTAGTGAGAGGAAAAGAAATTGGATGTAAGGATCCTTTTTCATAGCCACCCATAATGTCACCTAGACCATAGCAAGCTCTCCCAGAGAAAGATTTTACAAATTCTTCAGTAGCAGGGGGAATACCAGAGTCTTTAATAGTAACCTTATTGAGAGGCTGGAGATCATGAGCTATTCTAAGTTTACCATTACTCTTGAGAACACAGAAAAAAGGACTGGAATAGTTAGAAGTTGATTGTTCATATAAACCAGTTTGGACTCATTTTCAGACCAACTTGATGAATTTGTCAACTTTAGCAGAAGGGATTGGGATCCTCTTCTTTTGCCAGGGATCATGTTCTACTACAGGGATAAAGTAAGGGAGGCCATAGGATTCTTTCAAGTGACCTCTCTCTTCTCCACAGAAAGAAATATATTTTTCCCTAAGGGCTAAGAAATTTTTGATCAAATTCAACTCATCAGGAAGAAGCCATCCATCTGGACCAAAGTTGACCATTTTCAGACATTCTTCAGTGACACAACCAGAGGGGATGAATGGACCAGTAAGGGATTGAGGTAAAACACAGTAAGGATCGCAGGATAGAGGGGGGCGCATAAGAGGAGGGTTGAGGTTGAGAGGCATTGGTTGGTTGACTGGTTGAAACTTTTTTGAAACTGGTTTATACTTGGTGGCAAAAGAGAGGAATCCTTTCTTCCTCCAAGAATTAACTAGTGAGACCTGACCGCAAAAACTGAGGCCAAGTTCCAACATCTTCCAAGTTTGATGTTCCGCCTTGTCCTTGAAAGGTGCCTTTTCCATAAAAGAGGATCCAAAAGCTAACACATTGCTCACATGTGTGGCACAGGGTATAGTTTTTAAAATGACAGTAGTAGAGGCCCCTGATGGTGCACAATTGGGAGGACTTACTTCTACCCCACATTGCCTCCACTTAAGACCATACTCCTTCATACCTCAACCAAGAAAAGAATTGAGATTGGGATCTAGTTTAGACTCATTGTGGAGATTAAAGACCGGAGTAGAGGATACTTGATCAGGCTGAAGGGGAAAAGGAAAAGAAGAGACAACAGACCCAGAGAGAGAAGAAATATTTTTGGAATTTTTGGATTTTTTATGTTTATGAATTTTGATCTTATTTGGATGAGGAAAAGATGATGAGGAAAAAAAAAATATGCCTCTGAGGTTGAAGATGATCCATAAGTTGAAGTCTGAGGCTGAGAGGAACTACAACTATCAGTAGGATCAACCAATCCAATAAAAAATGAGGCTGAGAGGAATGAGAGTTATCCTTCTGCTTTCCATTTATAACTGTTTTGGGAAAGCAACCATGAAAATCTTGTTCCCAACAACCAGAATCCAAGGAACAAAGCGGAACTTCAATTTTTCTGCCATCAGCATCAAGGAGAAGAATTCTCTCCCCAACTTTATCAGAAAGAAATCAGGGTAGCACCAAAATCCATTAAGAACGGTTGGCCCAAGATCATAGGACCTTCCAAGCAAGTGATCCAGAAGTGACAAGTTCCAACAATATTTTGACCAATTCAAACAGGAAAATCCTCAGCAATACCAACCAGTTCACATGACTGATTCCCTATACCATAAAACACAGAGTTAAAACTGACCCTTGGGCTAAGCTTGAGTTTTCAGGCCATAGCATCTGACATGAAGTTGAGCTGAGAACCCAAATCCACAAGAAGAGAAAATTTTTTAGCTGATTCACCAAGATAGCAGGGAAGAAATCCAAGAGGGAAGGAATACAGATTGGCATCTGAAGGATCTGTTCCACCGGAGTCCTCCATCAAAGTGCCAGAAGAGACCTTCAATTTGTCTGGACCAATTTCCACACATTGACAAGAAACCCTTTTTTCTTGCCTTCAGCCACAGATGGAGAGATAGACAGCGGCTCAGCCACAGAAAGATCAGGGATTTTGAGATCAGAAATTTTCTTTAATACTCCTTCCACAGCATTAGGATAATCCTTGGAAATGCCCCTCTCAAACCAAACTTTGGGCTGGGTGGAGGGAGGAAGATCAGGTGAGGCAGGTACTGGAAGAGGATCAGAAGATTGAGGGGGTTGACCAGATTGAAGAGGAGGAAAAGGATCAGAGTGGTCCTGGAACCTTTCCATGAGTGGTTCCCTTTCTACTTCTATGTCTTCCACATCAGAGGAAGGAGGCTCAGGCAAAGATCAACGTTTGAAAGGTTTTCAAAGGATTGAAGATGGAAAAGGAGGAGACTTGTGAGGTTTGGGTTCCTCATGGCCTTTCCTAGCTGGATCAGATTGATAAGCACCAGAGAAGCTGGAAGAAGTGATAGATGGAGGATACCAAGGTTGAAGAGTGCCACAGGATGATTGAAAATCTAAGGAGACCAGAGATGCCTTCTTGGGAGTTGGTGGTTGGTAAGAAGCCACCACATGATGGATCGGACAAGATGAGTTGAAAGGGATAAAAGCACCATTAGGAAGAAATAAATTATTTCCCTTCTGCTCTACTAATTTCTCCTCCTTGTATTTCTGGAGTTCAGGACATCTACCAGTACCATGGCCTTCTCTATGACAGTAATAGCAGACTAAGGTGGATTTAGGAACAGAATTAGCAGGTTTAGGGGGAGCTAAAGAGGATATTTTCTGATCTATTTTATTCTCAAAGGCCTGAAGTAGCTTAGTAATTCAATCTATGGTAGCAGTATCCTTATTGGCCTGAGGGCTTGATTTTGGTCTGCACTTTGCTTCAATCTTGTTCATGATTTTTTTGGATTCTTGGAAGGAAGGAGCATGGAATGGTTCAGTGATCCTGGGCTTTTAAAAATTTAAAGCAGTTTGACCTTTCATGACTTTGTCCACCAAATTCCTAAGGACCAGAAAGACAGGGAGTTTGAATCAATTATCCCTAGTAGTGATCAAGGATCCAGACTTGAAAAATTCATCCCTAATCCTTTCCTGCACTCCTGGCAAAAAAGATTGGAAAAATCAAAATTGAATTTTGTCCACAGTGTCAATGTGATTGTTCCTGATAAGATAAGACTGAATAGGATCCAAAGACTTTCTGAAGGAGTGATAATCAGATGCTGAAGAGACACCACCTTTGGAGATCTATTGAGAAACCAGAGCATCCAAGTTCTGTAAGGTAAACCTAGCCACATCTATTTTCCCCAAATAAGCCAACATAGCCTCCTTCAAGAGCCTCCAGTTATGAGTTTCAAATCCATCCAACAATTCAATCACTTCCATAAGTTCATCAGAGGAGATAAAAAATTGTAACTGATAGGCCATATCATGTTCACTTGCACCATCCACTTCAGCAGCCATTTCATAGGAGTCCAAAAATTGTTCCAGGTTCTTTCCATTGAAGCCTAGATTCTTGTTCTGGGCTTTGATCTTGACCATCTTGGCCCAAACAGTGGTGGAGGGAACAGATTCCATTTTGAAGACAGAGTTCCTAAGGGGATCCAAAAAGAAGAGTTCCAAGGTGGCTCAAAAGCATGGAAAGGGTAGAGTTTCACAAAAACAACAAGAATCCTGCCCAGATGGTGCACAATTGGGAGGACTTACTTCTGGAACAAGTTGCCTCCACGTATCAGATCTGGATGATGACAGAAAAAAAGAAAAAAAAAGGATCGGATTGGATTTCAGAGTTGATTCTTCAACTTGGGACTGTAAATCCCAAGGTTTCTGGTTTGATCCCAGCCCGGGGGACCAAATGTAAGACTCCAAACGGTGATAGGCCGTGGCAGTTCTGTGGAGGGGAAAAGTTGCTGTTTAGGCTGTCCTCCTGAGTAATACAAAAATATTTAAATGTAACCAAGATCAAGGTCCAGAACCTGGTAAATGAGGAATCAAGTAGTAAAGGATAAAGATGATAGTAGTTTGGTAGCAATGGAACAGCACTATCTGAGCCAAGATTATGTGGGAAAAACTTGGACAAAAGAAGCTAAAGTTTGTTTAAAGTTCAAAGAACAAAGATTGTTGCATGTAAACAACGCCCACAAGCTAATATCTCTGGTTGTCAGCAGAAGATTGGGGATGATCAACTCAAACCCAACAAACCTCCAGGTTCTCAATGAACCTGCCCAACTCTCCGCAATCAAGCGCTTGAAGGGTACAAGATAACTGAGGGTGGCTGTAAAAGACAAAGAACTATGTTTAAGAAGCTCTAAAAGCAAACAGTAACTGATTTGAAGCAAGGATAACCTCAACACTTCTCAAGGACCTCAAGAGTAGGCTGGCAGAATGCAACTCCAAAAAAATAAGGGAGGTATAACACTCCAGGTCTTAAGCTTAATAAGAACTCTTCAATCAATTGTGATTGGCTCCAGAAAGATGATCAAGGAGGGATCAATACCAGTATGATCAGAGAAAGGGATCAAGGAGTGGTATAACACACTCAAGAATTCCAACAGACAGAATTCTCTTCAACCAGCAAGGCTATTGGTTGGTGATAAGGATCAGGCCACAGAGGGGCAAAGACTAAGGATCAATGGATCAGGGGGCAATCATAGATATACCCAGGATGAGGATGAGGATCAGATTTCAATGATAATGGGGGGGACATATGCACACACTCCCATGGATGATTCAGAAAAAGGTAGGGGAGAGCCCCTCCTTTTATGGGCCATGGGTCCCTATAGACTATGTACAGGTGATAACAAACATAGAGCAGAAAAGAAACACAATTTGAATTTTTTTTTTGGGGGATTTTCATGAGAAAATAAAAGGAAAAAAAAGAAACAAACAAAACACTCAAAAAAAAGATGAATTGGATCAAAAATGACAGGAATGGAAAGACCCTGGCCCGTGACAATGATAAGCACGGGCAGGAGAGTAGCTAGTGACGGGCCCAGGCAACCATTGAGACCCGCGTAGGAAAAGGAGTAGCCGCACGGGAGACCGGTGAGCTGGAGGTGGATCAAGCCGGTGGGTGCAAAGGTGGTAGAGAGATTAGATTTGTAGAGATTGTCAGGTTTTGCATCCGGATAATGTTTAAGCAGTTGGGCTTGAAGCAATTCCTCATTGTTTGTGGCGAGTTATTGCCTGAGAGTGATTTGAGGGATAAGAGTCTTGAACCAATCAATTTGTCAATCAAAAATGAGTTGGGGCTATGGAGGGATCATGAGCGGAAATCTTGATGGTTGATTGGTAGTTGAGGAAGATGAGATACCATAGCCATAGCCAGTTTGGATATCCATAGATGTGATAGTGAAGCGGTTGAGAGACTTGGGCCAAGCTGGCAAGGTCAATTGGATTGGATTTGAGGAGGACCCGGTCAAGAATACTGTTGAGAGGTGAGATCAAGCTGGGGGGTAAAGGTTGAAACTGATGAAGGATGACAAGCGTGAGTGGGTCATGGTTTAGTAGCAGTGGAAAGCTGGATGTGAATCCAAACAAATCACTTGATGGACCACGGTGATCATCAATTGTTGTTGTTTTTGTTGTTGCCATTGCCGTTGCAATGGTTGGTTTAGGATTGGGATTAGGATTAATGACAGAGACAGTAGGCCTGAGGTCAGCCAGCTCATGAGGAGGATGATGACAATGATGATGAGCAAGGTCAATGGCCCTCCACGGCGCATTTGAGAAGGAAAAGAAAAGAAAAAAAAATGAACCTGAAGGATGAGGAGTGAATCAAGGAGGACTTGAACACCAGGCACAGGGGTTTAGGCACTGAAGGATCTTCCTAGACAAATAGGAGAAGGGAAGGCTGAGAACTGGGAACTGAGCTGAGAAGTCATTCTGGAAAAAGTTTTTTTTTTTTTTTTTTTTTTTTTTTTTTTTTTTTTTTTTTGTTTTTTTTTTTTTTTTTTTTTTTGTTTTTTTTTTGTTTTTTTTTGTTTTTTTTGTTTTTTTTTGTTTTTTTTTTTTTTTTTGTTTTTGTTTTTTTTTTATGTTTTTTTTTAGATCTAAATGGAGGCTATAGAAAATTTCATAAAAATTTTAATTTTTCTGTACTGGTCCAGAGGTGTCCCAGATCGGGCACCACAACGTGGGGCTCTGAGTAGGACGCAGAAAAAGGGCTGTTTAATGAGAAGGAAAAACTGGATGGACATAATGGTAGGCAGGCGTTGGAGAATGGAGGAATATGGGCTATGTTTTCCGTCTTGAAGTTTTCTTCTTGTGGTTGTTGGGCAATGGTTGCGGTTTTATCTAGGTTAGGGTTGTTAGAGAGGACTTAAAACCTTGCTCTAAACTCCAAGGTTTAGGGGGGAATCATAGAATCAGAACACCAGATTTTGAAGGAAAGGGAGGAACTCATCATATCTCATCTTTCCCCTCTCTATCTTTTATTTTTGGTTGAAAGGCGTGTTCCACTCCTTACAGATGCAAGGGACCATTAACTTCCAAATCCAAGGAAAACTCTGAGGGGGATTCTCCTCTTGTTTCCACAATGGCTTAGCTCAATATGTTTTCCCATTCCTTGCAGCAATGGAGTGGAAGCAAGTTTTCTGCCCCCCCACCACTGCAACCAGAATTGTTGCAGCTGCAAAAACTAGACGGTGTGGAAAAAAGAGGAGTGAAATCCCTCTTTGTACACAAAATTTGGAATTTATTGGTCCCTTGCGTCTGTAAGGAGTTGAGCATGCCATTCAACCAACAACCAGAGAGGGAGAGAGAGAGAATTCCTTCAAAGTGTTGTGGGAGATGGTCTCCTACTTGCATGCCACATGCCTACAACCAGGAGTTGAAAGTGAGGTAATAGTGCCTCCCTATCAACCCTAACCTAGGTATACAAACAACTAAAAGCAGAAAACCCTAGGAGGAAAACCCTAAGCTACCATCTTGCACTCCCACCCCCACCTCCATCTTCATCAACCCTTAATGTCCACCTGCCATTAAGTCCATCCTGGTTTGTCCTTCTCATGTCCCAACCTTGCATTCCTCCCTACTCAGAGCCCCCCTCACCTGTCTGCATCCTCCTGGCGCACCCATTGTTGGATTTCCGGATTTCCCTTGGATTGGTCTGTGCCCATTTCTGTGCGGCCCTTTCCTTCTCCAAATAGCCCTGTGTGATCTTCCCACTCCTACTACCCCAAAATAGCAATACCCACAAACTAGCAATACCCACAAACTTGATTGGGTATGCTTTGTTTCTTGATCTGTTTCCTTGCTGTGGATTGTGGGTCTGTAGCAGCTGGTGCTGAGCTCACTGCACATCTGATACTGAGTTTTCCACCTGTGATGCAGTTCCCCATTCCAAGGCTATAAAATGCAGCCACAGCAGGGTGTGAAAAATTGAGAATTGTATTTGGAAACAAAGACCAGTGGAAACTTAAAAGAGATGAGCAGATTTGCAGTTAAGGAATTTTAAAATGGGGGAGAATTTGGAGCAAGAAAACAAGATCTCACCATTTGGGTTGAATCATGAGATGAGATAACAAAAGAGTTTGAAATGAAACAAAAAGGACAGTGGTAAAACAGGAACTGAAAGAAAGAATTGGATTTAAAGTACAGATTTGATTTGGGAGAATATTACATTTATCTCACAACTGGAAAAAATGGACAGAGTTGACAGTTGCAAGGATTGATGAACTCAATATTTTATTTGAGGCAAAAAGTTGATTGGTCAAATTGAGACAATGTCAAGGTTGAGGTAGAGGGAGAGGGCAAGGGAGGGATTGGAGACAAGAGGCGGCAGCAAGGTTGAGAGTTGTGGAGAGAGGAAAAGGGAGAGATTGGGAGGAATAAGGAAGGATGAGATTTGACAAGAGGGGAGGGAAATGAGATGGGTGGAGCTTGAGAATGAGGGAGGAGATGAGAGGAACAAGTGGGAGAGGAGAGAGAGGGAAGAGGAGCGGGTGAGCTGGTCAAGTTGGGACAATTCAAATTGGTTTATTGACACAGGGCCTGGTGTGTGACATTTGAGGGAAGACTGAAAGCTAAACAGGGTGGAGGGACTCCAAATAGATCCCCCCTTCTTCCTAATATGGCCCTGTGCAGGCTGTAAGGCCCATAGAGATCCAAAGATAAAAAAAAGTGGCCCAAAGCAGGCCACAACATGGGTGACAGTCCCAGGCCAAATATGAGTTTTTACCACTTTGGTGTGCCAGCCTGGCTGTCCAAGTGTGTAAAAAATACAGAATCACCATGAAAAAAATGGTGGAGCCTGCCGGTAGGTGTAGCACCTGGGTTTGTGATTGAAACCTGTTTTGACTTTGTTGAGGTTTTGGAGTCAAAAATCAAATTGATTTCTGGATGAACTCAGAAGATTCATGCATAATATTTATGCAATGCATAGATTGAATTGAAATTCATTACATAAAAGGAAGGATTGAGAATTCTTCATTTAAATGTAAGACCATACTTTGATTGAACAACTTTTCAGCGGTTATGATTGGAATTGTACATCATGGGCCATGATTTCCAATGGTAAAAAGTTCCAAACTGAGAAGAATCAAATTTTTAGATAATGATCATTTCAAATAAATGATGCAAACAAAGATTTCCAATTTGCGGTTAGGATTGATGCTTCAGTTTTGTGAGATTAAATCTGATTTCTATTTTTGAATTCTGTAACTTATACACATGTTTTAGATAGATATTTGACACAATACCAATTCCTCTTATTTCATCTTTTACCAATATCTAGTACAATAAAAAATTATTCCATGTGTCTTTTTATATTTCCTCCTGTTTTGTAAGGAATCACCAGTCAGAAAAATCAATAATGACAGTCCTTCAGAAATTAGTATTTTTGATATCAACTTACCAAAGAGTTAATTGCCACAACACAATAAACATCCTGGGAAGTTTGTGCTTTTTCTGCTTCATAGGCCATGCTTGCCACAAAACCTAATATGTTATCTTGATGTATCACAGATATTTATCCACCTTCTTGATAAACCATTTGAGCATTGAGATAATTAAGGCCAAGGTAGGGATTTATTGAAGTATCAATTTGACCGAAGGAGAAAATGTTTCAACAATGAGGAAATATTGTGCACAGTTTTTTTCATGAAAGATGGACAATACTTTCCCCATCTCACAAGGGCCTTGATTTGATGTTGATGAAAAGGAAATCTGAGAATTAATTTTATTGTAGCAATGGGGTGTTATGTGATTACCATGGAAGAGCATTGATTTGCAATGCAACCACTCCAGCTGGTCCCATGGAAAGACATTGTATGTTGCATTATTTTCAATGAATTTTTTTAATTTTTCTTATTCCAAAACATTCATGTCTTTTTTAGCCCTTGAAAAATCACCTGTCTTGGAAGGATAGAACAAACTTTTCAGATCTGGGAGTTGGTCAGAATTGATCCCCAAAACATTCCAGCTGGATCCAATTTGGTCAACCAAGCCTTGAAGTTTGGCCCTTCCAAGGAATCCATTCAAGAGGGACTTATCAAGGAAACCTTAAAATTAAAAAAAAATCAATTCAAAGTGTGCCACCAAGAATCTACTTTTCAGAAATCTGTGTAAATTACGTGTATTTCTATTTTTTTTAACTAATGTCAATATGTGATTCAGCCTTTCTCCTGACCAAAATAAAAATATAGAGGGAGGACCATAGAGCTTGATCATCTTAGTAATATGCTGAGAAAAATGGATTGTTGGCTTGGGTTTGATTTCAGATCCCCAATGCAGGAATAATTCCTCCCGGTAAGCCAGAATTAATTCATACAATTGGTACAACTGGTAATTTGTAAGTTGATGAGACATTACCAAGTTGATGATACCAATAAGTTTGGAAGTAGTGGAGGTAAGCTTTTTCTCCCGCAAGCTGCTGGCTGAGTTCCAATTTCATTCTGGAATCAAAACAAGCACTACATGAATGGTGTAAAAAACCAACCATTCAGCAGCCTTAGGAGTACCAGCAGCAGGCAAACCAATGTTTCTGGGCAACCTAGTAATCCAATATTGAAATTTGATTGAATTGGTACCCTCTTGAAGACTTCTGAGCTCTTGAGTTGAAAGGCACAATTCATTTGATGCAATAATTGTCTCTTCTATCAATGAGCCTGCTTGATGTGGATTGCTTTGATCTTCAAAAGAGTGGTAGGAGCTTTCCTGAAGGGAGCTTTGCTTGCTCTTCCAAGATTCATTTTGGCTTCCTGATTTGCTTCCAATAGATCTAATGGGATTTTTTCCAGGTGAGGTATCTTTTTGATTTCCTTTGTCATTTGCTTGAGGCCCAGATTTGCATGAGCTACTTGTGGATTCATTCTCAAGAAGCCTTGGAGAACGTCTTAAAGTTGGTTGAAGATGTTCAGATGCAGAATTTTCCCAACTTCTTGAGGAGCTGGGAGGATGGAGCCCTGGGATTTTCTGGACTACAACAATGGGTACAGAAGTTCTATGCTGAATATTTGATGAGCCTTCTTGCTGCTTATTTGCCCAATTTTGAACCTTTTCAATTGGATTGGGAGAAATATCTTCAAGGTTTTTTGAGGAGCTATCTAGGAATGTTTGAACTCTCTTCCTGGTGACTCTTTTGGTGTTTTTGGGTGATAAATAGCGCTTTTGTTTGGATCCAGATTTGAGGCTGCTGACCTGACTAATTTTTACACTTCTTGGGTAAGTGTTTTTCCTCCTTTCCAAATTTTGAAGACTTTGGCCAGCCTTGATTATTCCAAGGTAGGTGATACTGTAATCCCTTAGCATTCCCTAGATGAAGGTATGCATTGGATCAATTGTTGTCATGTTTGTTGGTGCCCAGTATGGCAGAGTTTGGAAAATTGTGTAGCAGGCACCATGTAGCTTGAGAATGTTGGTTTTCTCATTTAATGATTGAGCATTATTACAATTCTCTGCCCATTTTATGTACCCTTGATTATTTTTTAATTGCCAAGTCTCCTTTTTGGTGTTCCAGATATCATTTAGCTTGAGGTTACAGTGGGCACAAAAGATTGTTGCTGAGTGGGATGCAAATCCACCCATTTTATGTAAGGCAGGTGTATCACCAATCAGTGGTAATATGACAGCATGTATTACTCTTCCGTCTAGATATTTGTTAGTTTTTGTGAAGAATACTCCTTTCCAAATATCAAGTAGCTCAGAGAAAAGAGGCTTGAGTAGATTATTCAGTTGGAATGAGGTGCACTCCTTGGGTGTTGGTGTGAAGCCATACACAAAAATATAGTGTGGCTTTTAATGTACACTAGGTGGAAGATTAAAACATATTAAGAATATTACACCAAGAGAGATGCTTTTCCCACTGGTCTTGACTCCATGGGGATTCATCCAATCAATGTAAATTCCAAAGACAAGGTTCCCTGGTTCTGCTGTGTAAATCTGATTGGTTTGATCCTTGAATTCTTTCCACATAGTTCCATCCCAAATATCACAAAGTTTAGTAGGATTACTGGCTTGATGCTCTTGAGGTGCACTGAGTAATTCTTCAAACCAAGGGAGAAGCAATTGCCTGGAAACCCACTTCTTGAGCAATTGGTACCCAAACTGCTTCAGAGGATAAAATTTAGATTTGTTCTTGTCTTGTTTCCAAAGTTTTGATCCACATGTAACAGGCTTCCCATCTATTGAATTAACTATATTATGGCACTTTGGATAACGCCTGTGTTGTTCACTTTCTTCATCAGTTTGGGCTTCTGAAGAAGAAAGTACTTCATTCAAAGGATGAAGTTGGTAACAATTTCCACAACCAACATTTTCCACTAGATCATTTGTAATTGGAAATCTTTTTTTCAATGTTGAAAGACTTTTGGGTATTTCTGCTGAATAGTTGGGCTGGCCACTGAGAATTGAGTTCATGCGGATTTTCTCATGTTCCATCTTGATGTATTTCTGACAAGCATGGTCACCAATGTTTTCCTCAATACTTTGATGAAGGATTTGGAGTGATGAGATCAGGGCGCTTGGAGTGTGATAGAGAAATTGAAGAGGTTTCATCTCAGATGTATTGTAAATTTCCATGTTTGCTGGTGGGGAGTATTGTTGTATTTCACCATAGCAAGGATCTATGTCATGTTTTGGCTGTGCATTGGAATCTTCATTTGATGGCTTGAATGTGAAAAATGATAGGATAAATAAGAAATTTTTTGCCAATTGAAGTATACATTGAGGAATGTACTCTTGTGAAAGATTTTCACTTACAGCCCTGATGTTTGCTTCTATTGGTTCCCTGGTGGGGTTTCTTCTGGTAGAGGATTGGAAAATGTTTGTTGTCTTTGGGGTTTATGTTTTTCAACAATAAAAATTCATCAGTGACCTTGATAATATTGATAAAATGCAGGAAAAATTCAGTCACATACATTTGTAGAATCATTTGATTGCATGATATGGGTTTGATGTGCTTTTTTTGACCTTCCAACACCATTCTATATTTTCCTTCCATGTTCAAAAGTCCTTTGAGAACATTGAGGACATTTGCATATCCAAATTTTTCCAACTCTGGTAGTTTTCTTCATAGTTTTAATTGATTTGAATGTTGTGGTGATCAGATTTGAAGAGGTTTTCTGAGATTTATTATATCAAAGGGAAATAGAAATGAATCTGAATGGAACTTTTGATTTGATTATATAACTCCTGGTGAGCTTAAGTATTCCAACAAAAAAAATGCTTCTATTTTGAATATTCATATTCACTTCAATGGGCAAGGCATTGAACAGTTGATTGTGTATTTTGAAAAAGTTTTCAAACCAATACATCATATCAACTGCTGATGGTTAGCCCACCTAAAATACTTAGCCTATCCCATGGTGTTTGAATTCAAATTTAAGGTCAATTTACTTGATGGAACACCACATATTCTAACTTCATAGTAATTATTTTATTACAAAACCATGATTTCAAATCACCTTCTTGTGTTACAAAATGTTAATGATGCACCATTTGAAGTCAAATCCCAATGCCTAGAGTTAGTGTGCTTTTCTTAAATTACACAATTCACGTCTGGGAATGTGTATTTTATATATATTTCTTTCATAAAAAGATATTTGGGAATTTTTAACAAGTGGGTGATCTCAACTTGACTGCTGCACAGTGGAAAGAAATGTATTCAGGATATTATGATTGAAAAAAGATATCATGTAGCTTTCCAAAAGGTGGTGCATCAAACAAAATTTACTCAGAATTTTTCAATGAGATTGTGTATGCTGTGCACATGTGGATTTTGGTTTTCTTCACTCTTACTTCAATATCTTTTTGGATGTAACAACTTCTTAGAGATTTATTTATCTGAAAATTTCAAGAGATTAAGAGTTTAACCTACATTCTTAACCTCTTTAAGTCAGGGTGACCCCACATCATTGGATTTTGTACATTCAGTAAATCTAGCTTTAAATATAATTACAGGTTTCTGGTTGAAAAAACAAGAATGGGATGAAAGTAAAAATACATGTAGTACTCAAGAAAAATTTCACCAAAGCCAATGTTTCATCCAAAAATTCTCCTCCCTATTTTTTAAAATACTGATATGGAAATTTCACTATTTGGAATATATTTACAATGTTTGTGTGGTTTCCATTAAGCTAGAGGGCTTGAAAACTTGGGTTCTGAGATATGAAAATGCCTCTGTGAGATCAATGTCTGGAAGTAAACCCAAGGCACTTTTTTCAATTGGATTTATATCCTTCAGAGCTTCCTCACTTAACCAGTTTTGAGGTATTGAAGTAGGAAGTGTTGGTGGGTCATCACCCCTTGGTGAATTATTTGGTTTATCAAGTTGACTAATTTTCAATTGTCTATCCCTCTTTATGCGCGGGTTTTTGGCCAGTTGAATCTATGCTTCATCCAGGTAGTGATACATTTGGGATACATGTTGAGCCCTCCAAACATGTGCATGATTGAATAATTCCTCATCTTCACCCTCAACATCAGATATGAATCCACTTTCCAAGAAAAGAGAAGCAGTTTCTGGGAACATGTCCATCATTTCCAGCTCAACTGCCATGGTCTTTTGAATTTCCTTCTTGTTATTCTGTATTTCAAAACATGATAAGCAGTTAGTCATTCATCATGAAGAGAAAATTTAAAAAGATTGATTTGACACACTTTCTTCTTGTTGAGACTTTGAGATGCAGAAACATTAGATTTTCTGCTGCTGGAGCCTCCTTCTGCTTTGTGCTCCTTCTTCCAAATAGCCTTCTTTGAGACAAGCCAAAAATTGATTATGGAAACCCGGTTGGCTGGGGTTTTTTCATTCTCATTTATTGAATAGGAAGCAGTCCCCTCGCATTTGTGGCACATCTCCCAGGCTCTGATGATTATTGCAGTCAGAGAGGAATTCAAGCAGGATGTTGCATTCTGTTCCCAGTGATAGGTGCATCTGGGAATACCGGAATTTTGGATTAAGGCCCTGGCGTGGGTTATCCACGTCTCATCATGAGACTGTATTTGGCCCAAAGCAGTGGTTTCCAAGGATCAAGATGTTGAAGTAATATTTTGTTGTAATTGACGCAAGGCATACTTCTTTACAAGTTTCAGCTCCCTTTCTTGCAGTTTTGAATTGGAGCTGTACTGGTTTGGCGGGCCAATGTTTGATGCTATGGAATCATTAATGGATGCCTTCTTTTTTGCCATGTAATTTTTGAGGGATGCTAGTTCACCACCAGTTGGATGATTAGGAAGTTTGTTGTTGTTGGATTCCATTCCAAGAATTGATTTTGTACAATCAAGCAAGGACTTGGAAATACCACTTGAAGAAGCAGGGATGCCAAGATTGCGTGCATTGCAAGAGAGAGAATTTTGTTCTTGGGCCAATTTTTTTTGCTTCTTTTGGTGTTGTTGGGATTGAGAGAGTTGTTGTGCAATCATGAAGTAGGATGGGGCAGCAGAGCTGTCAAAATCTTCATCTTCCTCAACACCAGGCATATTGAATTGGTCATCTGGAAGGGAGACTCTTGATGTCTCAGGGGTAGATGATGTTGGGTTAGCTGGGGTTTCTGCATTATAGTAACATAAAATAGACACCATGATTTACCAATGAGGTTGTATTATTTTCATGAAGATCTTATACTTGGGGGATTAGTTCTTACCGGGTCCCATGTCTAATTTTCCAACTTAGTAACCAGGCGACAATGTTTCTGATTTTGTGATTTTGTATTGATTTTTCACAAAATGATAAATAGAAAGTCAGATTTCTTTTTATTGACCTTCTGAAAATTTTCAGAAATGAAGATATTATATACTATGATTCCCCTTTGTTCTCAAATTTTCTTCAAAGTGGGCAAAGGGTATGGACATAGTATACTTGGAGATTTGAATAGAATCTTCTTCAACAAGGGAAGAGCTCAATGAGAAATCAATTCATAATTCACATAGAAAAGAGACTCTGTGGCTACCATCTGCCCCAAAGAGTGTGCTCATTTTTTTATGTGGCACTTATGCATGATTCATAAAAATGTATAGGGATCCTGCAGTCAAATTTGAGTTATTTATTCTGGGGATATCTTCAGATAATAGATATGATAAGCTTCCTATTGCTTTCCTTGTTTTTAATTATCACAAGAAATTTCAGACAGCAGGCATTCTTGACCATTATTTGTTTCCAAAAAATCCCTCATTCTCATATTTATGAAATTGATCAATAAGCATTGAATGAGAAAATGAGCTCAAGAATTCCAGCCACCATGAGGAAGAGCTGGAGTTGAAATATATCAAGATCCAAATTTCCATAATATGGACTTCAGAATACTCCTTGAAAATCTTATTGATTTGGTTGAATTGCTAATTGAATAATATATCAAGTAGAGTTGGATAATAATGGCACGGGTCCAATAGCTTGTTTCATTGCTGTGTTTTTATTATAAGATTGTTTAAATCTCCAATTACTCAAAAATGCAATGCTGGGTACCACACAGATGCAGTTTTACTGCAAGGATTGATATTCAGTGAGGAATGATTGTTGAGAGTTCAATTTTGGAAACTGAATAATAGAGAAATAAGATGAATCAGGTGTCAGATTATGCATTGTGCTAATTCTTGGAAATGAGGGTTATAATTTTTCCCCTTTCCTGAATTGATTGTGACTAAATTTCCTCAGATAATATTATATAAACAATAAAGGGCAAGAAGAACAATGCATGGTTTTCAATTTCATTCTTTTGAAAATTGTGTGATATGAAATCTTGCTAATTCTTGTAAAGAAGGCACAGTGCTTTCTAATTACTGGCTGGTCCTACACCAGAAATTCGAATTAAAGACATAAGTAACATTTAAAAATCATGATTCCAAATAAATATATGAGAACTCAACATGCCTGGATCAATTAGCTCAAAAGAATAAAGAAACATGTAACGGGGTGCATAATATCATGGAGAGATTAAATTATTCTGGATTCACCCAGGTTATTTGTTGGAATAGGCAGGTGTGTATCACAAAAGTGTCTGCTTCACCACACAAAATAAATATGAGTCATGTGCAGGGAGCTGGACAACTTATCATAACTTTTCCACCACTCCAGGACCACGGGTATGCAGGAATGAGATGTCAAGGGAAAATCATGTGGGAAAGCTTGGGAGGTGGACTACTTGTGCTAAGTTGTCAAATTCCTTGCAACTACATGGTATCATGATTTTGAATATGCCAAATGATCAATTATTGCTGGGACAGTGGACAACTTAGCATAAGTTGTCCACCTCCCCAGCCTCTTCACAAAGAATTCCCATGTCATGTGATTACCATATGCACACAAGTCCAGGGAGGTGGATGACTTATCATAAGTCATCCACTGTCCCAGAAATCATTGATCTTTGGCATATTCAAAATCATGCCACCATATAGTTGAAGGGAAGTGGACAACTTAGCACAAGTTTTCCACCTCCCCAGCCTTCCTGCATATTAAAAATACAGATCAATGTCATTCCAAGGGAGGTGGACAACTTATGATAATTTGTCCACCTCCCTTGGAATGAAATTTCAGCAAAAAAAGGTGATGTTTAAATTATATACATTGAAGGACATTTTTAACCATATCTGGATTTTTTCCCATTTAATCTAGTGAAAATTTCAAAAGGAGGACAATTTTGGAGTTTAGGAGAGGCACTGGCAACAATTTTTTTGGGGGGGATTAAGCAACCAAAATTAGTAAATTTTTCTGTTGATTGGAGGTCCACTGGAGGGAAAGTAGTTGGATGTGCAAAACAAGATCACCCTGATTGAAAACTTTGGGCTGCCAAGTGCTGTTAAATATGGAATTATGGGGTGCTTCCTCCTGGTGAGGTGGTGCACTTAGCTCAAGTGGACCACCTTACCAGGAAAAACTGGAGGGCATTGTTGGGGAGTTGCTTTGAATGATGAATTCATATTCAAGTACTGTTCACTGACTTTCTGAATATCTGTCTTGGAATTTTTCGCATTAAAATCATTTCACCCTGTTCCCTCCCTGCCTCTATCAACATATCAAAGTTGGTGGTATGGTAAGGCACTTAGTCTCACTATGGCATTCTCTGAGAAAAGTCAGAAATCATTGCTAAGCAACAAAAAAAGGTTTCTTTCCCATTCATGCTTGGGGAACAATTGAATTTTGAATAGTTTGAACTTGCAAGAAATTTATATTGAGTAGCATTGCAACTGAATTTCTTGTGCAAAAAATACACAATATTTTCTTGATTTTTTTCAGAACATGAGAATTTTTTTGGATAAAATCCAATGATTCCAAATCCTAATGCCACTTTCCAAAGAAATAATTTTTTAACCAGTGTCTAATTATATGTAAAACCTCTCAACTTGGTAATTTTTTCCAATTAGTCATGCTCCAGAACACTTGTGGGTCTCTAAAATAAACAGGGCCTCAAAAAGGATGTATTGTACTGTAATTTGACAAAAACTCAAAATCCAGGGTTGTCCACCCAAAGCTTTCAATGAATCATTAGTCATAATCAATCCCTCCATCTCAATTGATTGGGCCAATGATCAGTGTAATTCCATCCAATGCAATTGGGGTCTCAATCCTGGTCTTAGAACAAATCTGTGGTAATGAGGCCACTCTCTGTTGCCAAAATGATTTCTGCCTGTGATCCTTATACCTTTTTGGTAATATTCTATTTTTTCTTCTGCTTCACTTGTTGCCTTGTTCCAAACATTGGGTTGTAGAAGTTCAAGCGATTATTCTGGAAGCTCAACTGGATTCAACTCTACAAACCCTTGCAGAATATTATATCCTGAATTAGCAAACTAAATGGATGTATGTGCATGTGCAAATGAAACATTACTATAAATTTGAAATTTATTGAGTCTCATCATCCTTCCACATTCAATAAACTTGCTGGTTGGGGGCAAAGAATTGCCCTGAAACAAGAAAATGAATACAGAAAGTGAGAAAAACCATCTCCACTCTTGATAATGGTTGAATCACCTTTTGGTTCCCCTAAAATCTTTGTTAGGCTTTTTCATAAAGTTTACAGAAATTCTAGGCGTTTGTGCTTTCATTTGACTGTGATTCAAGCCATCAAGGGGAAATTTGGAATGGTAAAAACCCTCCAAATAAAAATAAATCCGCATGGAATGTTCAAATGGTTACAAAAAACCATGGATTTACATCATTTTGTGGTTGTAAACCTTTTTTAGTGGGCATGGGGGGTTTCAAGGAAATGAAATGATGATGAATGAATGAAGTTTCTGAAAAAAAACAGGTTTTTTTATGACATCTGAATAAGATTTGCGCCCAAAATTATCAGTCACTTTCCAATCATGAGCTCTAAACATGCCACAAGAGTTTGAATCATGGCATACAAAACTATTGAACATCTCAAAAAGTGAAAGTGCAGTGGCTGAATTCAACTTTTTTTGAGACTCTGCAAGTTCCTGAAAAGTATCTTCTCCTGCTCAATTTGTGGATTTCTGAAAGTGGTTATTACCTGCTTGGTTTGAAATTATAAGTAGGTAAACTTTATCTGGCTTGGAATCATTTTTTCTTGGTATCCAATCTCAACTTATAAGTATGAGAAGATCTTTTCTGTGGTGGTGAGAGAAAGTCCAGTTTGAAATTCTCATCAGCTTCTGGTGAAGTAGTATTACTATAATCCAGTTCTGTACCTAGGAAATTCAGAGAATACCAACCAGGGGTGAAGGTGAAGGATGAGGGTGATGATAAGTCCTTGGGTTTATGGAGTCATGGAAGATTCAATAGTTTGAAAAATGACTTACAGAAATATTTGGTTTTTAAAATACAGATTCCCACATATTTTTGTTTCCTGGGAGACCCAGATGGAATGCACCAAAAAAACATGAATATCCATATAGTCAATATGAAATTTTCAAAGGAAAATGGACAACTTAGGCTAAGTTGTCCACATTCAATTGAAAATTTCCTAATTTCCCCACATTAGCTGAGTCTTGGTCCATAGTGTGGGGAAGTGGAAAACTTGGCATGACCAGTCCACCATTTTTGTTTCAGGAAAAAACATGCTGGTACTGAAATTCCCATGCTGGAAAATATCTTTCATCCTAGAAGATGAATCACAACATGGCCATATTGAAAAGAAATCTTGTACAGGAATAGGGTTTTTAGATCCTTGCATGTGCCTGACAATATTTTCTTCACCTTGCTCAATCATTGAACCCAGTGTCAAAAAATGATGGTACAATCAAGGATCCAAGAATTTAATGTGGAAAACAATATTTTTCAGTGGGAAAAAAGTGAAATATTTCTGGCCCAGGCCAATATCTTGGGGATGATTGGTTATTCTGAATTATCAATTATACATTTTAAGATTTCATTATGATATACATGTAAAAAAACCCTACAATCATGAATGGTAAATATTTTTTAAGAGAAAATTGATTTTGTGTCACAATGGCAGTTTTGGTTGTCACATGAATGAATCAGTAGGTTGTAAAATCACAAAGCAAAATTGAGTTTTTTCAAACCGCAGAATCACACACAAGCTCATTTTCTGCAACACTCAGACATGATTTCAAAACATGACATAAATATTGACATTATAAAGTGTGTGATGGCCCAGGGAGGTGGACAACTTAGCCTAAGTGGTCCACCTCCCCATTAAAACTTTCCAATTTCCCAAGAATGATTGGCTCTTAGTCATTGGTATGGCAAAGTGGATGAGTTATGCTAACTTGCCCACCATGTTTGTTCCAGGGACTAGTGGTTGGTGAAATGCCCATGTTTGCAATTACCTTTCATCCAAAGAGATAATTTACATGGAAATATTAAAAAGAAATCTGGTAGATGTAAATGATTTTGTGATTCTTTCATGGCCCTGGATATATTTAATCCATCTTGCTCATTTATTGAACAAACTTCCCATGTCCCAAAATATTCCATATTTCTCATGTCCCAAAGGTCCAAAATATTTTTGTAATTGTTGATGATTATATCCACCTGGTAACAAGACAAAGTGAACATTTCTATACTTAAAGACAAGGTTTTCCAACATGAGGGCTAAGAGCATCAATGCTGGCCACCATGTCATGTAGGTTTGTGGTGACCCACAACCACCACCAACTGGTTGTCTGAAGGGAAATGGTGCACTTAGGCTAAGTGCACCATGTCCCCAGATGTTTATGTGCATGAATCATCATCATGCAATAGAAGAGTTTCTCCAGTTCTTTCAATGAATATAAATCATGACATGTATTTTTAATGCCCAAATGTTTATCCTCAAGGGTAATTGAATGAAATCTGAAACAATTTTACATTGTTGTTCTTTCCATTACAACCCCACATTGATCAATTGACCTATTGCCCAAATTTAATGGTAAATTGAGCAATGCAATTACTCTTTATGAAGCTTGTAATCAGGCAGATGCAGAGGGACCAACAACTAGGGATAATTTTATGTATTCTTTATTCTGACCATTTGGAGTAAAAAATATAAGGATACAAGGTTTATTGAAATATTCAAATTATTGAATTTTGGAAACTAGTTCCAGTTATTAATTTGGAGTTTAAAAAAGTGAAATAAACATTGGAAAACATTTTCTTTTGAAAAAATTATTTAAAAGACACCTTTTCTGTAGTGAAAAAAAACCATGATTATAAATCAATTTTTACAGGGATGCACCTAAATACAAAACTTATTTCTTACTTTCACCGTTATTTTGAGAAAAAAAGGGAATGTTGGTTTCATCAGATGTCTCCTCCAAAGTTGAAGGTATGATTTTAAACCTTTTCAGAAGTGAAATAAACAAGGGATAATACATAGAAGCCTTGAAATTTCAAACATGAAAGCCATTGCTCCACTCCTTTTCTATATTCAGGAATTCTACAAAAATAGTCTCAAATTAACAAAATGAAATACTCAAAAAAATCTCATTCAAATTGAAAAATATCCTCTGGATCTGCCCATCTCACATTATTCTCATGAATACAGTCTATATTGGTCAGATGACTTTGTCTTGTTAACTTTAAGAATACTTCTCACACAATACATATCCCTCAATTTTCTTTTGGCTTGAATCATAAAAACCACCAAAAAAAACTCATGGCCTGGGATATCCATGCCTTTTTTGTTTTTTTCAAGGACCCCAACTCACTCTGATGGGTTCTGGCCTTTCCATAAAGCCAAAAGTCATGGGAACTTGCCCTGGGTCCCCATACAAATGGCCCTGACGGGCTTCAAGCGCTCCAGGCCCTGGAGAAGCCAAAATTGGACCCGGAGCTCCTGTGGCAATGCCATGGGTGCTTGCCTTCCTCCTGGGAAACTTGAGCGACGCGATTTGCTCCGTTTCGCGACCGGGTGGCCAAACGCCAGCCCATCGCTCTCTCCCAGGTTGCCAGGGCCCTGGGAGACGTCTGTGCGCATTGATTGGCCCTGGCAATGTGAGGCGCTGGTGGCAAACACCAGCAACTGCCAGCAGTATTGCAGGGGCAAGCAAACGCGAGCAAAATTGCTTACGCGGCCCCTGGCTCATGCAGTGAGGCTTGTTTATCGAATTTCAAGTGATTGCTTACGAATTGGTGAGCACCTCATTTGCGCTTGTAAACAAGCATCCAAGCCACATACTTCCAGCATCCCCAAGTCATCCCAGCAGGTCAATCCAGGTAAGATTTCAGCCTCTTTTTCAATGTTTGAACATCCAAACAGTCAGACTGATTCTTTTTGTGCTCTACTGGTATCTAGAATCATCCAATCACCTCTCAAGATTCCCATCATCCAAACATACTCAAAATCAAACTCATCATCTCAAACAAACCATCCATTCAACTCCTGCTATTACCCATTGATTCCAAGGCATCTCTTCCACCTCCCACTCATCATCACTACGTTTCAAGGGTAAGAACTCATGCACCTATTTCAATCTCTTGAATCCTTCATCTTCATCAGTCCAACACTGACTTCATTCTTTCTCTTCCTTGCCATTCTTTTTTCTTCTTCTTTCAATCATAGCACTTTTCTTCTTTAAATCAACTCAAAATTGATTGTCACATAGCAGCATCAACACCATCAATCCTTTTACTTGTCTTTACAGTAAGCAGAAATGAAACAATAAACCTATCATCAACTGATCCTTGATTCATTCCTGCTTTTCCTTGAACCCCTTATGGAGCCATGAATAACCTCATCATCATCACGTGTAATAGTCAACCATGGATCAATTCAACTCCAATGCATTCATCCAATCTCAAGCCCACCTGTTTCCATTAAAAACCAATAATGAGGATGTGTCTTTGGAAGTGGTTAAACTTAGCAACATTTATGGGTCTTCAATCATCATAAATGGTTCAATATTACTGAATTGAACCTTTTTCTTTGATCTCAATCCATGTCACTTGTATTCCTGTTGGTGCTTTTGAGGAGACGTTTGCAGTGAGGATGAGCCCTTGAATCAAAAGCATCATCAGGAATCAAGCCAAGATTGTTCTTTTCTTAGGCAACCACCACAACCCTTAATGATTTCCATCCCATGCTCATCCAGAGCACACAAAAAGCATTGTAAATCTGAGCGTGATTATTGCAAGAAGGAGTTTGTATCTGAGTCAATCTACTTCATCACCCTGAAGAAGGGCCTGAGTCCATGCCAAGTGTTAGTAACAAATGTAGGACCACCAGTAAATCTACAAGTTGTTTGCAACAGAAAGTACCAACCCTATGTGGTTCTCAAGTATCATTCATTGCAGCAAAGACCATATAAATTGCTAGCAACTCAATTTTCAGAGATGGTACAAGATCTCTATGCAATGGAAAACAATTGACAGAACCTGAAACAATAACACAAGAACAGGATCTATGTTTGGAATTGGCTTTTGTCAGGGCACTGACCAAGGATACTCTGCAGGTAATTGGGAATCACCACAAACTTGCTAATCATGTCTTTGTTTACTGACTTCCATCCAACTGATTTCTAAATAGTAATATATGCAAGGAGACAGGATATGAACCCAGACCAAATAGCAAATGATGATCTGTTGAGGTCTAAGCTTCCAGTACATAACCAACTGATTTTCAACAGAATATAATGTTTATCCAACACTGCTCATGTGAAGAACAAGGAAGTATCAGAGGAGTTCAAAATTCCAAACTGGACATCTCTAGAGTGAAATGACCAAAGGGATTCTTTTCTTCATGCTTCTAATGTCATTTTCACTTTTGATGACTTTTCCGATGTTCCTCATACGGATCAAGAAGACTTGAATGGTTATACTTATGGTTTGTTCTCTTATATTGAAAAACCTACTGGAACCCCAATCCCTCCTCCCTCTAAAGAAACAGGCCATGGTCTCTCCTTTCCAACTCTTGGTTTCATAGTTGATTATGCAAAAGCTGGGGGCATATTAGAAATTTTATGGCAAAATTTGGTTTTTACTCATCAAACTACTTTTCCTCCACTGAGCCTTCAAACAACTGAACATCATACTCATTTTGGTTGATCCTTCCGAATTAAAAAAAAACTAGCGAGGAATTCTCTTAAAATTCAAAAGTGTTCTCCTTCTGAAATTGTAACTAGAGTAAATGGAAAGAAGGCTAGATATGGTTAAACATGTGCTTCAATGTATATAATTCAAATATAACCTCCTTGTGCCAAAACACTTACCAGTTAATTCATGAACTGATGTCAAAGTGTTCATGACTTGTACAACATTTTTACTTGTTGGAATGTAAGATTGGATCACTCAGGGGAGGTGGAAAACTTAGCATAAGTTGTCCACCTCCCCAGTCTCTCCACTGGGATTTCACATGCCATGTGATTCCTGTATGCACACATGTCCAGTGAGGTGGACAACTTATGATAAGTCTTCCACCTCCCTGGACTTGTTTGCATGTGGGAATCACATGACATGTGAAATCCTTGTGGGGAAGCTGGGGATGTGGAAAACTTATGCTATGTTATCCACTGTCCCAGTGATCATTAATCATTTTGCATATTCACAATCAAGCTACCATGTTGTTGAAGGGAAGTGGACCGCTTAGCACAACTTGTCCACCTCCCCAGCTGATTCACAAAGTTTTGCCATGTCACGTGTTACATGTCAAGGGAGGTGCACGACTTATCATAAGTCAACCACCTCCCTTCAAATGACATACATAAATATGTAATATGCAGGGAAGCGGAAACTTTGGTGATACTGCAAGCTTTTTACACAAATGACCCATGTCAATTGTACTCAATGAGCAACTGTCATTCATCTTACACACACATGTACCGTGTGACTAGGTTTTCAGGGTATATAAGCCGTGGCTTATTAAACCAGAGGTCTTGGTTCTTTCTGATCTTAACCGCATCATCCCCCTTAGATTTCAACAGCATCATCCCAAGCCTCTTCACCTTGATAACTACCTTGATTGTACCATGGCTGATTTCCCTGGTAAGTGTTTGAATTTCTTATGTCCCGTCTGGTATAATACTTATTTGAGCTGGAATGATCAATTTATAGAACAACGTGCTCTTAATCAATTGAATGCACTCCTTTATGAGGAATGTGTGGAAAAACCCCATAAAAAAGTATTGCAGTCAATGCTTGATTTTTATCAGAAAAAGTATGACACAAAGGTGGAACAGCTGAGGCTGCTAACCTCCATAGCTCTTGGTCTGCTTGAGCCTTCAACTGAAGAACAACAACAGCCAACAATAGTTGATAGTTCAGATTTCCAATTAAATCACAAGGTACCATTGGTGGATGATGAAACCGCAACCGCTCAAGATCTGCTGGCCCCCCAGCTTACGTTAGTTCCAGGAGAGCACCTGTCCAACCAACCCAGTGAGTTGAAAGAATCATTTGATGAAACAAAGTCTTGATCAAAAATTATCCAAATACTCAAAGCTGATACATTCCCATATTTCCAGGTGAACCTGAAATATCCACTGCATCTGTGCCTTTGGAGGATCCAGTTCAGGAAGCCACTGTTGTTGCCCTTGATTGTGCCACTGTCCAGGCCTCTGACAATACCCCAGTGCTGAACCCTGAAACCCCAGCTGAAGAACCCTAGATTGCTCCAGGAAACAGAGCATCTGCCTGGCTGGCTGCCCAAGCTCATTGGCAAGCAGCTAGAAAATCAAAATCAAGGGCGCCCTCTAGCTCTCAAGCCTCATCTGAATCCTCTGATTCCAACACAGAATTCACTTTCTCAAGTGATGCACAACCAGAGAAACCAGAAATCATAATTATTGAGCCATCACCCAGGAGTCCCACACCTGCACCCACCCTAGTCCCAACATCCCCTGAGACGTTCTGTTTACTATTTTGAATGCTATGCTGGATAATCAACCAAAAATTGACTTCCAAATTAATTTTCCCTTTCTGAATCAGAGTTCCCCATCCTTAATACCCCAAAAGCGGAATGCATCTAATGCCAGACTCATCACTAGCAATTTTGAACAGAGAAATTCAAGGCCAAGGATTGAGGACCCTTCATTGACCAAGTCATCTCAACCTGAAGGCCATTCTAGTTTCCAAACTGAAACCCAGGCCCAAACCATTGGGCCAACATCAAATCCTGGCTCAAATTGGCAAGTTCAGTGGAATCATTTTGTGATGGAATGAAAATCATGGCAGCTAATTCTATTGCATTTCCTAGAACTCTTTGTTGGCTTGACTAAGGAAGAACTGTTGAGGTTGTCATAATGGGAAGCATTAAAGGACAATGCAACCCCTTCAACTTATACCAAAATTATCAGCACTACCCAGTTCTTAATTAACAACACTCTTAACCTTCTTGGCCAAAGGATCCTTTCAAACCCCCCCAAATCATCAACAATCTTAAAATGGTTGGACCTCTGTTTGACACGGTGCAAAGATGGTAAATTTTCATGATTTTGTCTTCCACTCCCATTAAAATAAACTGATTCTTACTGTTTGAATTATCAGAAAAAATCTTGCTTGGAAAAGATGATGATGTTTTTGTTGGAAGCACCTTCATCAACACAAACTCCCTCTCTTGCTCCAGGAAGACAGTCCAGCTCAATATTGTTGATTATTCACTCACACTCTTGGTCTTGGTTCTTAGCTGTCACAATTACATTCCTAAATATTAGTTCTATTATTCTTAAATTCTTTTTTTTCTTCTTTCTTTTCCTTAATCTTTGGATGTCACTGAGAATGAGATCCGCGCGGGTTCTGTGATCCTGTGACTTCTGTGCCTGTGAAACCTTTATATCATCTCATCAGCACAAGAAACCCGCGCGATCTCTTCTCTCTCAACTCTGTTGCTCGTCTTCTTTATTTTACAATTGTCCAATTCCTACTACATGCTACCCATCAAGACCTGAAGGTTCAACTCAACATGGATCACCAACAAATTAAATTGCTGTGGGTATTACCGATGTTCTTCAAATCAACATTAAGAAGACTTACCACTCTTCTCTTCCAGTTGAACAAATCATTTGACGTTGTTGGGCGGATCAGTCAAGGTAATCAAACCAGAGTCTTGTGGTAAATGCTTGGTGAATCAACCTTCAAAACACTGGAATCCTTAACTTCTCACTCATCTACCCTCTTTCATTAGTCGTGTCCTGTGTTGTTAGTTCTACCCAGTCTGCTTAGAGGCCATAACCCCGCCTGTAGAACTCATCCTCATGTTGGTAGATTCACTTTTTTCATTTATTTCATCTTACTTTTTCTGTTTTTTGATTCAACTTCAACTATCAGCCTGGTCTAGGTTCTTCATAACTTTTAACCCTTTACACGGTTAAAAGCCAAAATGGATCCCTCAGGCTCAACCGGAGTCAATCAAATGTCACCTACACCTGGACCAGGAGGAGGAGAAGGTAGCTTCAAGGCTCTCGCTCTGAAGTCATTAATGGAATCAACCCCTCTTCTATCCGAGACAAACTACTCAATCTGGCAAAAGAAAATGGAGAGGCTGTTCAAAATGAGGGGCATCCTTCATTTGGTTAACTCTTCTAACCTCCTCATAGTGATTCCAGACAACAACAAGATTGCCGGCTATCTGATTTCCAAGCTGGACTCTGCAGCACACACCAATATCATCACCATTGAAAACAAAGGTTAAATGAAACTCATATGGCAAGCTGCCAAGAACCACTTTGCTTTGAACCAGGCGGCAAATCAAGTGCGGATGTTTTTCAACTTCTTGTACCTCAGCTTTGACCTAAACAACATTGATGGGTTTGTAACTAATGTCAAGCTACATCTTGGAAAATTGGAAGAAGTCGGAATTGAGTTACCGGGAGACATCCTCAGCTACCTAATCCTATTCAAATTGCCTGAAACACTCAAATCCATCCGGTCTCAAATCATGCACTCAGGTACAGAAATATCTGTCAACTTGGTTTTGAACCATCTGGTCCAACACAGGAACAAAGTCCAGTCCAAAGCACAGGAGGCCACTGGTACAAACTCTGCTCTCTACCACTAAGGATCAACCAACCCTGACAGGCCTCAATGCAAAAATGGAAGACACAATCCAGCAGTTACCTTGCATCCTCAATCCTTGTGCTGGGCAGAATTCCCTGAGCTCAAACCTGAACATCCTAAAAGCAAGGTAAGGAGACCTCAAAAGAAGACACCAGCCAAATTGCACTACTACTCATTTTTCTGTGCTTCTAATCAAAAGGACAAAGCTAATGAACAGCAATTCATCCTTGACAGTGGTTTCTCAATCCACATGATAAGGGACAGATTGGCGTTCAAAACTCTCAGCAAACAGAGCGGCAACAAAACTATCAAAACCGGAAAAAAGGGAGATGGACTGCCCATTTGTGGTCTTGGTGTTGCTAGTGTGAGATACGGCGGAAAAACAATCTGCCTCCAGAACGCAGCCTGGGTTCCTGATGCAACGTTGAACCTCATTTCCATGGGAGTTCTGTTGAAGAAAGGCTGTTTATTACACATCAATCTGTCTAGTGATCCTGTAACTTTCTCCATGAAGCTTGCTGGAAAACCTGTCCTTGGTGGCTCTATCCGCAACAACCTCCTCAAACTCAATGCCAAAGCTCTAACTTGCAATGAGTCTTGTTACTTAACTTTGCCAGAACTGGTCCATCTTCACCAAAAACTGGGTCACGCCAGCCTCAACCGAGTCAAAAAACATCTGGGTAAAAATCTACCACAAGACTTGAAAAATAATTTTGAATGTCTTTCTTGTAAGAAATCCAAGATCACTAAGGCCTCCTTCAAAGACTGCCAATCTCCAGCTCAACAAGTGTTTGAAAGACTGCACATGGATCTTATGGGACCTCTCAATCCCACAAGCAAAGGTGGTATGAATTACTCTCTCACAATTGTTGATAAAAAGTCTGGCTACATATCAGCCTTCCCGTTGCCATCCAAGGACTCCGCAGCTGGAACAATCATATTCATAATTGAAAACAAAGCAAAAAAGCAACATAGGTATCCCATTGAGGTCGTCACTGATGGTGGAGGGGAATTTGTGAACAAAACCCTGAAACAGTTCTTCAATTCCAAAAGCATCAATCATATAGTCAGCGAACCTTACCATTCACAACACAACGGTAAAGCGGAGCGTGCCAATCGAACTATCATGGAATCTTTGAGATCTGTCTTCAGCTCTACTTAGAGTTATTGGCATGTTGTGATCCAGAGTTGCTTTTTTGCCCTCAGTCAAATCCCTGCCAAATCAAAGGAAAAAACCCCTTGGGAACTCCTTCACAAAATTTCAATTCCCAATCAATACCTTCAGCCAATTGGTTCTTCCATCATTTACCTACTCAATTCAAACAGAATAAGTTCCAAGATGAATGAGAAAGGCGAGGAAGGAATTTTAATCGGATTCAATCCCAAACTTCAATCCTACAAACTACTCACCAAAAGCGGTAAAATCGTTGAAAGTAAACACGTTGAATTCCTAAAGAATGAATTACAAATTAACTCTCCCTTGTTAGAACTCAAGGAAAATACCTTCACAGATACTGTCTCCACTCCACCAGGAGCTACCCAACCTGATCCCATAACGTTGACCATCAATAGCGAAAATCTCAAGCCAAGCCTGGAGCCACTTGATGACCAATCCGTGACCAACTCCAATAACTTCAATCAAACTGTACTCAAATCCCTTTGACCAAACCTGAGAGACAGAAATAAAATCAAATCTCCCAAGAGATATGGCTACTACCACACAGATACACCCAAAAAAATCCATTAAGCCCTCAAAACGCCGGCGTGGGTCCCACCAATAAACAAAGAATTGGAGACGGCTGAAGACTTAGAGGTTTGGGAGGACGCAAATAAATCCAAGGTAATAAATCCCCTTGATACTACTTGGGTGTTCCAAGGTAAGAAGGATCTCCACTCTGGAACTGAAACCCTGAAAGCAAGAGTTTGCATACAGGGATTCAACCAGCGTTATGGTATTGACTACCTGGACACATTTGCTCCCACAGGCAACATTTCTTCCCTACGAGCGCTTCTGCTGTACTCGGTGGACAAGCAACTTCCTATCCTTCAGTTCGACGTCAAAGGAGCTTTTCTGCACGCTCCATTGGAAGAAGATGTTTTCATCCAAACTCAAATTGGTTCAAAGAGAAAGGTAAAGTTCCTAAAACTAAAAAAATCCTTATACGGCCTCAAGCAGGACCCGTTGAATTGGTACAAAACATTAAGTACCTGGCTGAGAACTCAGGGCTTTCTTGAAAGCAACGCAGACCCCTGCCTGTACCTCCATCAAGACTCCACAACGGCCCTCTTTTTCCAAATGGATGACCTAGTGGTGGTTGGGAACCTCAAAAGGTTCAAACTTGCTTTTCTGGATTGCTTCAAAGACTCTTTGGCGCACCCAGTTGAAACAATACTGGGCATGAAGGTCAAAATTTCTAAAGACTTGATTAGCCTGTCTCTGCCTAACCATATCAAAAAAGGATTGGAAGAGATGAATCTCCTAGATGCAAAACTGTTGAGTTTTTGACCTCACAAGACGCCGCATGCCTTACAGAAAATGTCTCTTCCATCCACCTGTCAATCAATCTCTGTTTGACCTCCAGACTCATCTTGACCTCAAACCTAATCTCGGCCTCAAAACTAACCTCATACTTGCTAAAACCCTACCCTCCTACTCCTGACTCCCCATTTTCTCAAACTCATCTGAACTCGACCATCTCTTAAACTCTACCTTGTTAAATCATTGCCCTACTACAACTAATCACTCAAAGCCAACTTCAATCTTGTACTGTCTCAAATCATCGCGTCAAACCTTCAGCCCCAAACCTCAAACTCCAACTCCCACCAAAATTGACCTCAAGTCCCCGCCTTCCTGAACTCTGCGATAGAACCTTTTCTGAGTTTGGTATGATTAAAGATCTCCTCTCTGGCTCTTTTTTTTACTTTGTTCTGTGTTCCTCCTTATTATTTTTGATATGATTCTTACGTTTAATTTCCTTAAGAGGCTCTCTGGTTCTTATTGAAGTATCTTCAAATTATCATCACTTGTCGTACCACCTAGTCTCTTCCTTCTCCTTATTTACTCTTATCCTGGGTCTATATTAGTCTCTTGATCAGTTGTGTTGGTACATCCCTTAAACCCATAGAGCTTGCCCTTAATCTTTCTATTTTCTTTATCTATTTTTTCATTTTCTTTATTTTTTCTGCTTTCTTCAAGTTTTGGCCTGAAATCACATTACCAGAAATCCTATCAGAAACCTCTAAATAACCCCTGTACCTCCGGTATACAGTTACTACCCGCTACTGAAGACAAAATATCAAAATTCAAAGATCTCAATGTGAACTACTGCTTAACAATAGGCCGCCTGAACTTTATAGCAAACTTAGCTCGACCAGACATCAGTTACGCTGTGTCCAATCTGGCTAGATTTTCAGACAGGCCGGGGATCAACCATTGGAACAAAGTGGTTCATGTTTGGCAATAACTGCTAAAAACAATAGACTTCAAGCTGGTACTCAAGCTCAAATCTACGGACAACCACCTCGTTATTTACAGCAATGCCACCTGGGGGGAAGATCCAGACTCCCAGCTGTCTCAAACTGGCTTTCTGGCCTTGTTCAAGGGTAGTCCAATATACTGGACCAGCCAATGGCAATGCAACATAGCTCATTTGTTGACCAAATCAGAATGCAACTCCCTTTCCTCAAGCCACCTAGAAGGCAGATGGCTGAATCATCTCATACAAGAACTGTGGCAATGCAATCTCAAGCCTCCCCTCCACTTGATTGGTAACAAAGGCCTGGAGGACAAGCTCAAGAAATTTGGCTCAAGATTGCACGCCAAATACATTGACATTAAACTCAAGAGCCTACACAATGACCTCAGCAACGGACTCATCAATGTCAAACTTGTCTCATCCAGTGACATGCTTGCTGATGCCCTGACCAAGGCAGCAGGGACTCCAGCGGTCTTGAAACTGGTTAAACATGTGGGAACTTGAACTCTCTTAATGTTGATTTGTGCGGGGGTGTTGATTATTCACTCACACTCTTGGTCTTGGATCTTAGCTGTCACAATTACATTCCTAAATAT
This sequence comes from Puccinia polysora, assembly GCA_025617555.3. Lineage (NCBI taxonomy): Eukaryota > Fungi > Basidiomycota > Pucciniomycetes > Pucciniales > Pucciniaceae > Puccinia > Puccinia polysora. The sequence goes on from CM062616.1 coordinate 47,986,713, forward strand.
TAGTTCTATTATTCTTAAATTCTTTTTTTTCTTCTTTCTTTTCCTTAATCTGTGGATGTCACTGAGAATGAGATCTGCGCGGGTTCTGTGATCCTGTGACTTCTGTGCCTGTGAAACCTTTCTATAATCTCATCAGCACAAGACACCGGCGCGATCTCTTCTCCCTCAACTCTGTTGCTTGTCTTCTTTATTTTACAATTATCCAATTCCTACTACGTGCTACCCATCAAGACCTGAAGGTTCAAATCAACATGGATCACCAACAAATTGAATTGCTGTGGGTATTACCCACATTCTTCAAATCAACATTAAGAAGAATTACCACTCTTCTCTTTCAGTTGAATGAATCATTTGATGTTGTCGGGAGGATCAGTCAAGGTAATCAAACCAGAGGCTTGCGGTAAATGCTTGGTGAATCAACCTTCAAAACACTGGACTCCTTAACTTCTCACTCATCTACCCTCTTTCATTAGTTGTGTCCTGTGTTTTTAGTTCTACCCAGTCTGCTTAGAGGCCATAACCCCGCCTGTAGAACTCATCCTCATGTTGGTAAATTCACTTTTTCCATTTATTTCATCTTACTTTTTCTGTTTGTTGACTCAACTGCAACTATCAGCCTGGTCTAGGTTCTTCATAACTTTTAACCCTTTAAAAATATGTATCCCCTCTCTGAGATCCTAACTTATACCAGAGAGCCAATACATGGGGCATACATGAAACTGAAGCACACCTTGAATGACATCATAGGTGTAGTCTCACACAAAATCTCCAGAAATTTCCTTCTCTTGATGGACAGTATTGACGTGACTTCAGATGAGGCTTTACTCAAAGCACAAAGCTACTTTGCCAACCTGCAAGCAGCTGTAATTGATGATTCCACCTTTGCTCAACACAAGAGGTTGGTTGTTAACCAGGATGCCAAGATGAATGCTGGAAGAGGTGAACTTAATACTGTTTTTGAATATTTTGTCTCTCTAGTCAATGGTCTTGTCAACTTATGGCTTAATGAAAAATAAGATCATCGGCAGCCTTTTATCTCAAAGGACTTGGCAGAAAAGAAGAATCAACAGGGGACCAATTCTCTATCATGTGTTTCACACATGTTAGTTTTTGGTCCTGCTGCTATATGGTTATTGTTAAAATACGTACGCACTTACGCGGGTGCTACGTATAAGTGTAATCCAAATGGGATGCACAAATGGGCCTCTAAGGCCCATTGGACACACACACGGACCATACGGGCCCATGTGGATGTCACGGATTTGGGGAAACTGGCCTCAAAATGCGTGAAATAGGCCTATTGGTACACGGGCCCTAACGGGCCCGGTGGGGTATATGGGCAGATACAGCCAGATGGGCTTGTATGGGCATAATTGGGCCCAAGGTTTATTTTGGACATACTTGGCCAGACGGACTGGCCCGCCAAAGTATGTTTTTCTCAGTTTTCGGGCTTGGGGCGGCCCATTGGGGCCGCCGCCAGTGTCGCGGCCCACCCGGGGCCGCTGCCCGCGCCGCGGCCCGTTCGGGGCCGCCTGTGTTCCTCGGCACGGCCCACGCGGGGCCCGACGGCCCGCGCGGGGCTGTTGCGCAGCCGAGGGATCCCGCGCGGTGCGATGCCGCGCGGGCCCGGCTGGTCGCGCCCGGCGACCAGCGCCGCGGAGCCGGGGCTCGCGGCCCCGGCTCGCTCCCCCTCCCCTCGCTCGCCGTTGCGAGGGGGATGGGGGCGGGCTGGCTGGGTTGAACCAGCCAGCGACCGGCCGCGACATCGCGGTCGGTCAGGGCAGGGGGGACCTGACCACCCCCTTGCCCAGGGAGGTGGCGGCGCCGGCCGCGGTAGTAGCGACCGGCAGGTGGGGGGGATTTGATCACCCTCCCACCTAGCGAAGCGATGCAGAGGGAGCGAGGGGCGCTCTCCCCCCCCCTTTACCGAGGGGGAGGAGCGTCGGGCTGAGGGGACCTGATCACCCCCAGCCCAGTCCTTTTCCTAATGACGACGCCCTGGGGGTATCGACCCCCAGGGCCCCTGGTGAGGGGATTTGACCGCCCCCACCAGGGATTTGAGAGAAGAAGGGGGGGGGGCGGCATGTCCGCCGGTTACAACCCCCCCTAGTGAGGTTGAAACCGGACCCAGGTGAGTCCTGGGTCCCACCTGGCCCATTTGAGGGGCCAGGGGCTGGATGCATGAGGCAACCAGCCCGTAAGTATGACAATGAGGTCATCAGGACCGGTTGTAACAGACAACCGGCCCAGGGGATTGAACAGCAAAGGGGCTGGTTCAGCCCCGTAACGGTGGAAACACCAGAATGGACCGGAATAGGCTGGTCGTAAGGGTTCAGGGACTGATGCCATGTGGGCTGATGTAGTCCAAACCAAGTAACAAGGCTTGTAGAGCCTGTAGAGCTCTTTTGGGGCGGAAAATTTGCCTTTTGGCTTGTTGTATCATTGGCTCACAATAGGCCAATCTTTTGTACTTAAGGAGCTCTTCTCCCTGCTGTTTTCCATCATTCATTCATCATCCAATCGAATTCATCCAACATATTGCCCCATTGTGAGAGCCCCATTAGCCATTATTGACACACAGTGTCCAGCATTTCTTTTGCTTTAAATACTGCTCATTTGCCTAAGCTAATTGCTGGCCATAATTATAACAGTTATGTCCAGGAAATCAACAAATCATGCCAAATTGGAAGTCTGCCATGCTCCTTGAATTTGGCAGTCTTGTTCTTGAGTCAAAGTTGAAAGCTGGCTTACCTACTGAGCCACTCTGGGGCCAACTTGGTAACACAAGGGCATATATTCTCACTGCCTTGAGTTATATGGGTTTTAGTAAGAACCAAAAAATCAACTGGAGAGATTTAATTAGCATTTTTACTGAAATATTTTCTTATAAAAAATTGGCTGAGGTCCTTCTGGAGGATATTGTACTGGTTACTGACTATGATCTGGGTAGCCACTTCAATACTGTCTGGGCTGTTGAAAAAACTACCTCTTCTAACTTAGTTGAAGTTACCTCAGAACCCCAAGCTTCCCATTGTTAATTCTGGTGACTTTTGAGGAAATTAGACTATTGGTTTTTCTGAATGGATATTTCTTGATTTCAATTTTTTTTCTGATCTTGGGATAATCAAATTTTTGAGTTAAAAACATGTTTATTTTGAATGAGTGAATGCTCCATGATCATACTGCCCATGAAATTTATTGACTGAGTTGCTGATTTGGAATTGAACAAACATTGAGTGTAGTCTTTAACCGTAAACCAAACCCTACATTTTTGGACAATAATGAGATTCTTTGCTCATTCCATCATTTTTTATATCATGTGCTGCAAAGCATATTAATTATGAAGAAATCTTGAAAAAAAATTAAATTAAGAATAGCTGAGTTTCTTTTAAGAAATTGATTTGATATTGTGATTTCATGGGATTCAAGGAACAATGAAAGAAGAATGAAATTATGTTGCATATTAAAAACACTGCAAATGGAACATTGAAATGATCCAATATTTTTGGCCTTCCCTATGAAAATATCATTTTTGTTTTGCCTCAACAGCATGGATGCAGTGTGTTGCTGAAACACTCATAGAAAGATCATGGGATGCAACTCAAAGCAAGTAGGCACAGCACCCTGATTAAAAATTACTGGATATCTCCAAAAACTGCTGTTCAAGATTATGATTGATTTTTCAGATGAATTAAAACAAAGCAAGGGATCATATCATGGCTTTTTTTAGTGTACATAATATCAATCAAATAAATAAAAAAATCCAAATCAATGCAAATATCTCTCTTTCCTAATTTTAAGTTTAGCTGTGATTTTTGTTTGGTTATCAACATCAGTGATTCACAATACCTTCATTTATCAACCAATCATTCATTTCTTAAGAAATGAATCAACCAAGGAAACTTCATTCCAATTTTTATATCATCTCCAAACCCATAGATCCAATAATATTGAACATTTCTGCTTCAAAATGCCACAGGAATTTTTTAAAATCCGTAAAATCATTACCAAAGTAATACAGTATGTAATACTCTTCAATTACTGTATTTAATGCATATAATGCTAAGCACCCATGAAGATCTCCATACAATCTATGCATAGGTTTTTTATGATGCAATGAAAATAGGCCGGTGAGAGAATAGAGTGGAAAGGATGAGTTCATTGCACACTCAGTGATGAGAAGAAAGGAAAAAGAAAACAGAGAGGAGGAAAGAAAGAGAGAGAGACTCACCTAGGCCGGCAAGAGAATAGAGTGGAAAGGATGAAGATAAAAGTTTCCACTCTATGACTCAGCCCAGGTGAGATATACAAGGCTGAGGTGTCACTGACTGTGACATAAGGTGTGAAAGTGATGGAAGCAGAGAACAAGAAAGAAAAGGAAAAAAGAAACACAGGACTACTCCAACATTTTATATATGCAATATTCTATTTGAAGTCATGCAATAGTATACTTCCTTTTCATTTCCTATAAATACCAAACCAAAATTGATTCGTACCCAACTTATCAAACCAACTAATACCTCGCAGAAAACACCTATCCAATCCACCAACTGCTCCCAATACCCCTGAAACCTCAAGCAAAGAAAATGGTTCTATTATCCCATGAACAAAAAGAATGGTTGGAAGAAAAACACCAACATATTGATCATGAGCTCAAGGAAAAAATTGAGCCATGTCATGAAATTCAGGCACCAAGTGAAATCTGAATGCATGAAGAGCAGAATGAAAGAATTTGGGTTTGCAGACTTCAAAGAATAATTGACAGGGATGCCTTAGAATTGCATATTCCAGAACAATTAATACCAAATTCCTGGGACCTTTGGATGGAGAGGCATCAATTCCTCAGAAGGTGTAAGTACTTATGCTTCAAAAATCATATTGGATTTATCATTAATTTCTATTTCTTTTACAGCTGTTCCATTGGTGGTCAATAAAAGTTCAATTCCAATGGACTTTTAGATGTTTCTCATCAATGATTAACATTAATTTTCACAATTATTGGATTCTCTACTTGATCTTTCATGAAAATTCCACCTCTTTTCAATTATAACACAAGGGTTGACAAGAACAGAGAATAATAAGTGCCTTATCTCAAATTCAATTCTAGAAAAAGCCTTTTTATGCAATGAGGAAAGAAAATATCATCTTTTTTTCATGAAAAAATCAATAATACATGGAAGTTTGTCAACTATGGAGTGTCTGACGTTTTGATAATCTTTAAATTTTCAAGTCCAATGCATGTTTTGATATGTGGCAAAATCCAATCAGATTTATTGTCCATTGGTTTCCTTATAAAATGAATTATTTCATCCTATGAAAATCCATGGATTTTTCCAATGAATGGGGTTTGCTACCTAAAAGGTATCCAATCAAAGTATTTTTGGATGAGATCACCTGATTTTAATCTCAAAAGAAGCTTGAAAAATTCACTATGACTTTAAATGAAAGAACCAATTTTTCATAAGCAGCTCTCTTTGTAAAAAAATTCAATCATATTTGGCTTAAAAAAAATAAAAGTTAAAAAATAAAGCTTGATGGGTGTTGCCAGTAACTTAAACTTATTTTGTGAAATATTTTCCTCTCATGAACTCCAACCAACCCATGAAGGTAAAAACAAGTGGAAGGGTGGTAAGATTGGCTTTTATTTATGCAGTCAGTTTTATATATGTCTCAAGAGATTTCAGGTGAATCTTCCAAATTTATGATTCAAAAAATGAAATGAAATGGTTTTAGTACATGAAAGGAATTAAGAAAATGATTTTAATCAAAAAATTACATTCTACCTAATTTAAAATGCAAAAACTTTATCTAAAATGTGGTAAATGACCCAGAAATGACTTTTTCATACCAGTTTTTTTAAGAATATTACTTTGGCCCTCTTTTCAATTAGGAAGAATTTCAGCACTCAAAATTTCAGATGAATCCTTGTAAATTTCCATTCAACACCAGAAATATTCAGTTACTAAGAAAACTTTCAATATTTTGTTTACTGGGAGCAGATATCAAAGCAGATTCACAATCAGATTTTACTGCAAGTTGAATCAAAATCACACCTCTGAATTACATTAGAGGAATCATTTTTTTTTCAAGCTTTTTCATACCAATTCACAATTGAAATTTGACTTTCCATGTAAAAAATTGTAGAAGCATTTCATTGATTTCAATACTAAACCTCAGGAAAATTGATCATCTTGATCATACTGTGGATTTGAAAAATGGAGGTTAATTTTGAAACAACTTAAGTGCTCATCCCAGTAATTTGAGAACAATTCTATTTTTAATGATAGGTCTCTTCTGGATTTTAAATAAATCTACCAAGTAATAGTTGGTTTGCAACAGCAAGCTTTAAAATTTAATTTTAAAATCTCTAAAATTACTACAACTGTGAAATTTGATGATAATTATCAATCTATTTTCTTGATTAATTCTTTTGGCCTGTCAAGGGAACAGAATGATTATTGTTCTCCACATCATTTTAAATGATAAAAAATCATCATCTAAATCAAGATCCATGGTAAAGCCAAACATGAATAAAAAATGTGGTCATTTTTATCAAAATCCAAGTGGTAGTTCCCAAAAATTTCTTCCTTCTGACAATATTTTTTTTTTCATTGCAAAATGTAGAATTTGGCTCACATATTTGAAATGAATTATGGAGTAGATGCATAAACAATTTGAGATATTCAATTTGTAAATCAACCCTTTATAATCTCTTAAAATTCATCATATTCAATGGCTGATAATGTCAGATTCAATTGTCTGGAAATTCCTTCCCTCCACAAAATCTACACTTCAAACAACCCCACAACTGTTTCAAGCACTAATTGAAGACTTCTCTATATCATAATATGGATTCTAGACCTCCTCATAGTTCAAAATCCATCAAAACGTGCACATTAAACAAGGAAGTAGCAGAAAATTTGCCAAATTCAAATGACCCCATAAGTCTATGCTTACATGACTATTTCAAGACTATTTTAAACATGAAATCTTGAGGAGACAGGGTTCTGCCCCCACCCACTGAATATCAAGTACAATTTTTAAACTCAAAAAGCATCAATACAATTGACCCAAACAACAAATTTTTCAGCATGGAAACAACCAATGAAAACCTCTATGGAGGGAAGAAGAGCATTCCTGGAAAGTTCAAAGAGCAATGCCAGAAAGAATTAGAAAGCTATGGCATACATGTTCCAACTTTCCAATGGGACCATCATAATTCAACAAAGTGGGACCAAATATTGTCAGAAGTGATAATAAAAAATTGGTTAAATGCTAAGGACAATGATGCATTTATAAATTATCCACTTGATAATGAGTTTTGCAAGAAGTACTTACTCATTGGCCTACTGGAATGTTGGCTACGTGGACAGAAGGATAATTACATGAATCCTAGGACATGTAACAAGAAGCCTAGGTCTAGAGTTAAACACAGAGTAAGCTTAAGATTGCTCTCGATTTTCTAAATCCTGCTAGCTGAAATTTTGGTCTTCAATCTGAAAGATATTCAGAACCCGCTTGGCCACTGCAGAGCACCATATGGGAAAGGATTTGGCAAAATGCCTTCTCCCTAGTGTGGAATGCTGCTCAGATACAGAAGAGGAAAATGAGGGGAAATATCACTCTGTCAAAGTGTATTGGAGAAGCAAAGTTTATTCACAATTACTTCATAATCTTGATGAGAACACTCTCAACTATTTATCTGAGATGAAAGGTGAACTTCAAGCTAAAAGAAAAGTAGAATATGGAAGAACTTATGATGAAATAGTCCCAAATTATCAGATGAAACAATGTGAAGCCCTCCCTTCTAATTGTTACTTCCCTCTATTTCTTGCCACATTAAATTGGACAGAGAAATTGGTTTTGGAGATGAAGCCAGTAGAGGATAAATTAGAAAAATTAGCAAAATCTCTTGAAACCCCAAGTTGGTTTTAGTAAATTTATTTCCAAGTAATTCTATATTTCATCTGTTGTCACCCAGAAAAGAAAATAAAAAGCTCTAAATTTTAGAACATTTTTATTTCTTAACTAATTCCTGCTAAATAAAATATTTCAATATGAATAGATTTCTTCTTTTGAGCTTCCAATATTATATGAAATGTTTCAAACAAAGTTTCTGCCAAAAGATATTAGATAAATCAACTGATTCAAGGAAATGGTTTGCTTTTTGTAAATTCATTCATTTTGTAAAACAAAATGTGAACCTCCCCAATTGTTTCAATGTCAAATTGATTTATTCAAAATATATCATTGAACTCAATTTCTATGTGGTACAATATTTCCAACAGGTGTGAGAATATTTTTGAATCTTCAGTTAAAATTTAGATCAAATTTCAAATTTCCTACATCAAATTAAGATTTATTACATTTCACAAGAAGAAAAAGAAGATATTAAAAACTGAATTTAATCCTTTCAAAAAATACAATTTTTTCAGCCACAAAGTAAAAAAAACAAAAGAAAAAGGACCCTCAAGCCTCTTGTAATGATCTAATATGAAATAGAAAGACAAAAGCATCAAAATCTTGACTTATACAATCCAGGGAGTGACTTGTATGTGTCAGGTGTGAAACCCCACTGCTTCACTCCTCTATATAACTTTACATAAAATTATATTTCCCCATAATTCCAAATCTTCTGTATTCCATGCATGCACTAGAATTACTTGGAATCCTCAAGAACTGATACAAACAACTTTTCTCAGGTTCCAACTCAAGTTAGAAACAGAGTTTTCTCAGAGTCAAAACAAAACCAAAACAAGATTCAGGTGCTAAACCTGCCGGCAGGTGCCACAATTTTTTTCATGGTGAATGGGCAGAATAATTTTCCCCCAAGCCCATTTTTCTGTGGTATCCCATCCACCTCAACAAGCCTGTAAGGGCCCATGTCAAAAATGACTCAAATAACCTGTTTTGGAGCCAGTTTATCCAAAAAAGTGTTATCAATTTAGGCCTGCATGGTCTGCATGATGGTCCAATGGGATGTAGAGGCCCATGTATGCACCCAATTTGGATTAAAATTGTATGTGGAATATAAATAAATGCACGTGTATTTAACAAATAGAACTAGTATTATAGAAAAAATGATTAGTAACATACAGTTTTGGATAATCACACTGCACCTGTCACCTTTGCTTTAACCACAAATCAAACAACTTAAATCTTCTACAAAACCCAAGGATGGTGCTGATAATGTTATTTTTAATTAATTTAAGGGCAATGTTAAATTCACAACTCTCTGAGTCATGTACACGACTCAAATGGGCCATGTGGCACGCTATAAAACTCAAATGGGCCTATGGCATGCTACACAACTCAAATGGGCCTTGTGGCATGCTACACAACTCAAATGGGATGTGTTGCATGCTACACAGCTCAAATGGGTTGTGTAGGGTTGCACATAACTCAAATCTAGTTGTTTCCGTGCTACACAACTTAAAGAATTGCAGGCTTTAAAAAAACTAAAATAAACTAAATAAAAAAAACTGAAATCAACCACAAAATCAAAAAATGTTGATTTTTTGGTTTAAAAAAACAAAAATATAAAATATAAAATATAAAATAAAATAAAAATAACTAAATTTTTGAACAACCCTGGGGGGCTTGTATACCCTCATAAACAAGTCTAGTTGGTTGTGTAAAGGGTTAAAAAAATCAAAAATTCCCATTATGGGGGGTATATGCCCCCCCCAGGGGTTGCACATGTTTGAAACAACCCTTTGGAGTAGTATATGGGCCCCCACGCGTTGAGGGGCCCTACACAACTCCCACAGGTTATTTGAGGCCTTGAATAACTCCCACAGATTGTTTGGGGCCCTACAAAGCTCCTACATGTTGTTTGGGTCCCTACACAACTCCCACACAACTGGAGTTGTGAATTTATCATCACCCTTAACTTAAGGATGAAATGTATCAAATTAAACCCATCAGGGCTTAAATCACAAAATCATCTGCCAAATAACATATACCTGTGACAAAAATCAATCCAAAGAAAAAAAAAGTGTGCAATTCTGATACTTCAGAAAAACCCCCAAACCAAACTGGAAGAAAAAGAAAAATCAACCAAAAAAATTCTTAACAAATTTTTAAAGTTGTCTCATGCATGATGCATGAGAAATTTCAAATTTTTTGAGATGAGGAGGATCAGTTTGCAATTTTTGGAAGGGGGACAGATAATTCAAAAGCAGGTGGTTCTGGTTTATGGAGTGGAGTAAACTATTTTTGGTGAGTTCTCTTTTGAGAATTGTAAAAATTATGATGGGTTGAGGAAACTTTAAATATGGCTATGGACAAATTATATTTAGATTTGTTTGATGGAGTTGCAAGTTTATATTTATTGTTAGATCTGTTTTGAAATGAATTAGCCTTTGTCTTGAATTCCCAATGGCTCATGATGGCTAATTTTCTCTTAAATTTTTTGGACAGGAGTGGATCAACGACAAAAGATAAATCTTCTGTTGCATTTATCCTGAAAATTTGCTGAAAATATTATAAACAAATATAAGATTGGATGAATATGCCACCCTCAAATTGATTTATTTAAGAGAAAAACTTGATGGATAAATTGATTTATAGATTTCCTTTAGAAATGAAATAAACATGAAAATTATTGCGGCCATCTATTTTTTGGGGCTTCATCTAATCAAGCAAGCTAATTTGAATAATTACTGTGAACTAATTAAAATTTCCATAATATAAAGAAGGGGAAAAATATTTGGATCCATTTTCTGGGCAGGTAGTCTGAATAAAAAATTACTCATTCCAGGCGGGTGGAAACCTCTTAAAATGGGAGCAGAAGAGATAATTTGAATTTTTCACCCAATATTTTGATTATTTTTTAAGAATTTATAGTATTTCAATTCAATAATGAATGAAATCCCACAAATTCAATGTAAAAGGGATAATTGATTCACTGGAATAAAGATATTTAATAGAGATTTTTCTAAAATTACCACAAACCATCTTGGATGGCATAATCCAAAACAATTCTTGAGATAAGTTCTAATGTGAAGTTGAATGAAGGTGATTAGAAGTACTGGAGTAGAAATAAGTAAAGGGGCAGGAATTTTTGATATAGAAAATACATTAACCAATGATAGGCTCCAAATATGTAAATTTTTCTGAGCAGATTGGCTAGCCCATGATATTCAGATTTCCATAAAATATTAATATTTTAGAGGAGAAAAGTTTTTTGTTCACTTTATTTTATTTCTATGCTTGAAAACAATTGTCTATGTATATTCTTTGAGTATGCATATACAATATCATTGTGTGAAAAAATAAATTACTATATGAAAATTTTACATACTCTAATCAAATAATTCTATAAAATTCCTAAAGAAATTATGAACCTCCATCCATTTGATAGCCTCATCATTTCACTCCAATTTAAACACCACCAGAACACTGTGAGTAAACCCAAAACTATTACTTTTCCTCCTCTTGAAAGACCTTAAAAATGTGCATCAAGCTTAAATGAAGCATCTGATTGTGTGCAAAAAATATCTGAAGTTTTTATTGAATTTTGATTTCCAGGTGAAACAGAAGTACAAAATCATTTAAATTGATGGTTTTCAGTTAAATTGAAAAAATTACACAGTTTTCAACAAAAAATTAGGAAATTAGCCTTTGCATGAAAGATGTATTGATTTTATGAAAAATCCTTCAAGCTTTAGGGGATAACAAATTTTAAATACAGAATTTGATCAAGTGAAATTCCTAAAAAAATCTTGTGAAATTCCTCTAGAAACTGATTTTGCATCAAAGCTCATACTTAAATTTCTGCATCAGGATTTCTGGTGAAGATCATAAGAGACTGATTTACTAAATTTGTGCCAAAATTTTGGTTAATTGAAAAAAACCACTCCTTCTTTAGATAAAAAAACATAATTCACTTCTTCAAATCTGTAAGAATGTGAAAATAACATGTGTCCTCTGGGAATTGAACCCAGGTCTCTCATTTGCATGGAAATTGTGAAGAAATTTGATTATTTGGTGAATTACAACTAGGAACAGAAACCAGCCTAAAGGATGAGAATCATAGTTTTAGGATCTGGTCTGGTTGGCAACAGCAATGAGAAGGAAAAACATGAGAAGAAAAAACAGCAGAGATTTTGTACCACCAGTCAACAAAGAGTAGGAATCAGATAGGAGGCTAAAAGGGAGGAGCACCAGGACAAGAGCAGGATGAGGGTGGATCAAGGCTAAGGCTGAAAGGATGGTTGACAACTGGGGAGAATGAGGTCAGAGCGGTCTTTGAGAAGGGAAGGAGACAGAAGTCAGATTGAGTAGTTGCTATTCTCACCAGATGAGAGAGACAGGTCTGAAGTAAATGTCAGCCTACAAGCTGTGTTGATTGGGTGATGAGTCCAAGAGACTGAGGTTGTGGCCAAGGGTGAGGGGTGTGTTTTTTGGAGATGGGATGATGGAGGTGAGACAAAGTCACTTGGGAGGTTGAGGATGAGAAAAAAGGAGGAGACAACCAATGAGAAGAAAACTGGCTCAGAAGAGAAAAGAGAACAGAGTCAAGTAAGAGAGAAAAGTAGTACAAGAGAAGGTGGACAGTGGCAGGAGGGTGACATGTAGATGGAGGGGCGCATGAATTTGCATCAGGAGGAATTCAGACAATTTCAACAAATTGTACCACCAAATATACTAAGGACTCTTGCTTCCCTGTGGTCAAGATATGCTTCTAGAGGTTGATGTTAATTCCACTTTGTGGGGACATAATGATGAATGAGTACCAACTGCAAGCATTCAGGGACTATGGTCCTGAAAACTGCATGAAAGCATGTAGCATATCTCAACAAGATCTATACAAATATTTACTACTGAAACTTCAATAACAGTTGCCATTGTCATAAATCATGAAAAGTCATTTCATGTGATTGAGGTTGATTTTTCCAACCTTTATGATAAACAAATGTTGAAATTAATTGATTATTTTGAAATTAGTTTGATTTAATTATTCATTTATTGTAAAATTTGATGATAATTTTTATCTGAAATGAATTACAAGTGATTTTCAGTTTCATGAATGTGGAAATTTGGGTGAATTCAGTTTTTTCGTTGAGAATCTTTAGAATTGTAATCCACAATATGAAATTAAATGGATTCAAAAAGAATACCCATTCAAATTTTTTTAATAAAGTTAGAAAAATATCCCTGAGAGTAACTGGCATGGAATCCTTGTGGTAAAGGCTTCACTTCTAGTCTAGTTTCTTAGCTAGAAATGTTCAGCTTGCAGGTTTGAATCCTGCCCTGGACATTCATTTCTAACAGGAGTTTCCATTAAGATTAATTTCCACAATGGTAAATAGCCATTGAACCTTTCTTTTCTAATAAATGTAAATTTTATTGAACACACATATTCTTATTGGCAAACATAATTTTATTCATAATTTCTTCAATGCACCAGATAATTGGACTGGATGATGACACAAAGTCACTGGCAAGTCAGAACCCCAATTCTTGCCATGGTTGCATATCTTTATCCCATGTTTTCCCCAAATGCTTGTGAATCCTATGTGAAAGGAAGTATACACCCATCTGAAATTCTCATTATAGCATAGTGGAATACTCAAAAAACCCTTCTTAAAGTTTTGGGAAGTCAAGATCACAGGCAATATTTCCATCCAACTTGGACAGTGAGATTCAAGACCTGTGGGGATCACCCCCAAAGGCAGGTCCTGTTCAGTGGCCATTTCTGAAGTGTGTGAAATCACAAACTCCCAAATTTTGGGAAATACCAAATAATATAATTATCTGTAAAAAATTTCAAATCAAAACCATTTAAACTGCTGTAGAGATCACTGTGTCATAAAATAAGGATAAATTAGCAATTTTTGTTTTCTGGTTCATTTTTTTCATTTCCTGGAAAACTCACTGGAAAATATTTCCTGGTCAGGAGATCAAAGTAAAATATTTTTTCTGGTTTGGAAATTTTGGTGACCTGTATTTTTTGCCATGGTGAATTTCCAGTGATTTTTAGTCTAATCATTGTGAAAATCTGGGTGAAGTCATGCTTTTTCATGGGTTAATTCATTGAATTGTTTTTCTCAAGTAAACTTTGGTGACATCAAGTTTTTTTTTGGGTGAGAAGAAGTTTGTTCCACATCCGCCGAATGACTAGCAAATGGAACTGGATGGTGATATGAAGTCACTGGTAAGCTAGAGCTTCCATTTTGGACGTGGTGAAGAATATGAAATAGCAGTATGGTTTGCACAGCTGCATACAACTTATGTATACGACTTCGAGTAATAACTCGAAGCCGACCAATCAAGCGCGACGTTTTATAAAATCTTCTTGCAATATCCGGGCTGTCCGATGCCCCGGGCTTGCCGATTCAGCTGGTTCCGTTGCCAGTCGGACTGGCTCGGCATCCAACGCTAGATGATCTCCCTGAAGAAAACCCTACCGATGGCCCACAATGCGGACCGTCCAAACTTCTGAGTAGTTTCATGAAACTGTTTCTGATGGCTTACAGCCGGCGCGGATGATTTTGCTGCATTGATTCAGAAAGAAAGCAAGAATACAGCAGATGGTTTGACGTCTGACTTGGTCCGGGCTATTATGGCATGCCAGGGTCTTCAGGGTCTCATGAGCCGATGTTTTAATATTTCATACAAGAGCCAGAAAGAGAGAAAAGCTAAAACTTTATTGTGAAAACCGTTACCTGAGCCACTAAATTCAGTAGTTATTCAGAGCTGCTTAAGGACTAACCGGACTTGAGGCCAAACGCCGCCACGCAAGTTGGCCGAAACTTGATGAGGGTGGTTGCGAACCTGCATTCAAGCAATTAATACCACCAGTTGTTTGGGTCTTGGACTCTCGATTCCGAGTGAAATTTAGCGTAGTTAGACCGTGGAGGTCGCTGACAAGAGCCCTATCGGGTCTCCCGAGATTTAATGGGTTACGTCCCGGAAGCCGCATACCAGTGAAGTGATACTGGGTATCAGGTACGTCGACGCATGCGACTCACAACTGACAAACTTCATCTCACCTTTCGATATCAATTAACATTAAAAATAATTCATTACATTATGTGAATATATGATACATTTACAAGACAGCTTTGAGGTCCCGCATTTCCAAGGAAAGCTAGTCATCCGTAGACCATGTTTTTGAAAATTACAACGATCAAGTGGATTACCAGGTAAACATGCAACCCATGATCCTTTAATGAAGGTAGAACGAATAGAAGCATAAAATTTTGCTAGAGTGGGCTTTGGGTGAACTTCACTGGCGATTATGCTACACTTGTTGTTGCGGTGACACGCGAAGTTCTGAGTTGTGTTGGGGAAACCTCTGTCAGCAGTCCAGCGCCTTAGAACTGTTCTTTGTAAAAATAAAATTAAATCCGTAGATTGTCTGCTACGGGGATAATGGGATGTGGATAATATTACTCCAAATCCACACTCGAGCTGACTAGCCGTTCCTTTGAGATAAAGACCCCGCATGGTGAAGGCGATGAATTATAGAAACTTTTCTAGGTGGCCCTAGCCCCATCTTCCTAAGAGGGCCATCAGCCTGAGTGAAGGCAGGGTAAAGAATCAGTAATATCCGATTCTTTCGCTAAGGAGGAATAAAAAAAGGGCTCTACTTACCCCGCACCGCTTATGACGGCTCCGATGTCGAATATGAGTCTACCATTACTGTGTTCTAAGAGCAAAGTTTTATTGAAAATGAAATCATGGGCCAAAAGCTCGACAAGTCCAGTATAAAGAAGTATGCCTGCAGAAAATGAGTCCAGACATCCGGATACCATTAAAGCGACGGCAGAATTCGGATTATAGCTAAGAGTAATAAAAGAGGGCGCGTGAGACGACATAGGGAGCTAGGGCGTGAGCATCCTCTTCAGGAAAAAACTCTGGCGCAATGTATGAAATTGGCATTACGTTTTTCGCATCCCCAAGCCGATAGCTAAACCCAGCGGTGTGACAAATGAATATAATATGCTGGCCCAAATGGGTATTTTCCGGAAGCGCGTCGGAAGTGAGAGTTGGGACAGCCTTGAGCCTAGACCCAAACCTTCAAACATTTCTAAGGAGACAAGCAAACGTAAACTCAGGCGATCGATTTAGTCACCGAGTTTGCTTCAATCACTTACGATGGAAAATAATGACGATGAAAAAAGTGGTGAATTCGGCGTTCACGGCCAGAGTCATCCCGATGACGACACTGAAAATTGAGCACCAGAAATGTTAGTATTTTCTTACTATTACTTGAGAATGAATATAATCTCCGCATACCTATGGAAAATTACTCCCAATTCAAGTATGGCCGCTCCGATGATTTGTGCACCTACTTCCGCACTGGGCAAATTAGACGGTGTACTCATAGTCTCATCACTTCCTTTTTCCAAAGTGGGTTCGATGTGGCTGGGATGGGCGCCATTTGGTGAGGGAACGCTCATTGGGGAAGGCTCTACGCTGATACCGTGAGCGCAATATTTAAGTCCTAAGGCAGCAAGGCGTGCAGATCCCACTCGAATGGCCTAGCGCAGTAGAATGAGTCTCTGAGGGAGGGTTCAACAAGACCGCGCTGGACAGACTTACGATTATTTCAACGAGGAAAATGAGGAAAATAGCGCTAAGAGCTATACCCTCGGTATAAGGATATAACGACCACCCGGAAGGAAGACATGGAGATGAGAGGGCTTCATTCGCAGGTGCAAGTAACTGGATTGGTACAAAACTGTTAGCAGATTCCGAAGGGACAAGGAGACGAGTTCGAAGAGGCATTACATGAATTAGTGCAGTCGCGAGAATGACGCCGCTTCCAAAGTACTTTGCGCCTTCGTAGACCCAAGGAGAAATGAAAAGTCGCTTGGATCGCTGGGTTAAAACTGGGAACAATGTCCCAAATAATGAAGTGGCAAGGATGATAAAGATGCCCGCGACTCGCAGGCCCAGTCGACTATCAATCTGCGAGGCGTGTTAGAGTTAACCGGCGATAACCAGCTCAGATCATTGTTATGTAATATCCTCAAGCCTTAATCAATTCGGCTACGTACAGGTCCGAGGTTGCCTGGGTAAATAAGGAAGCACACGAGCCAAGTGAGGAACGCAGAGGGAGGATCAATAAAGTAAGCCTGCAGTTTTATGGGCAGTACTAATAAAAAGATAGAGACAGGCGGCGGAAAAGTATAATGTGTAGCTTACCACATTCACTCCCCTCCGCTGTCAATACTGTTGAGTTGTCAGAAGAAGACATGAGCTTGATTGGGTTTTGCGAGTTGAGAAGTTGTACTTTGGATCAGATTGAAGCAAAGCTGTTGCGGTTTCCAAGTTGAAGTATTGGACGATAGTCCGGGTGGCAGAATTGCACGTCTTGAGCAGTGACCGGAGGAAAGGGAGATCGGTAATCGTATTAGGACGTAGGGTTGTCAGTTAGGGAGGAATTGGGATGTCCCGGGTTTATTGCTTAGGGGTCGGGTCGATCAACCAAGAATGAGGTAAATTCACGGATACCAATTGACTTCAAAGCAAGAAGAACTGAACGAAAAGAGATGTGTTTAAATAGTTCTTTCTGTTTGTGTATATGGCAAGGCCTGAGTCTGACAGTCAGCTTGATTGGGCCTCAATCGTAGCTGCCCCGATGCTCATCCTCAACGGGATTGCGAAGGAAGCCCAGCGGCGTTCCGGCGACTTCCCAGGACCGAGCGCAGGAAACGAAGCGAAAACGCTGAGGAACCTGACCGGTTACATCGGGGTGGTCCACAGAGCAGTGATAACCTCACACCTTGGAAGCTACTGCTTTGGGTACCCTACAGGTTAATACACGGCACTAGCTGTGTTTCGCTATGGTTTGGGTTGATTGAGATGGTCGCTGAACCGACCCAGATGGCGACCCCCGCGCGCCAGCAGTTGCTTCGAGCAGAGGGCCTAAAATAAGTCAGACAACGTTTATGACGTGTTTTGTTCATACATCCATACTGGCTCGGTGGCCTCGACACTCTCATGAATAACATTGACATCACTCCTTACGGTCATGTAAGTATGTACATACATCCGTACTAAACTGTCAGAGGCGCCAAGATGAGCATACACCGGCGACTGGCAGACTTGTACAACGTGATTCAGAATAATTGCATTTACAGGTGATCCGATAAAGGTTGTCCTTGGGCAGACCAAGATCAAAAAAAGTCGCCGCAGCAGCATGTATGAGCTCAATGTATGAGTTTGATTCAATGTGGGTTGCATGCAAGGCACGTTTGGAGCCCTCATGCCAGTGCAGTGAGATTGGAGGACAACCGTCGTTGGATTTGCTGTAATTGCGCATCTTTTCTAGCTCGTCTTGGCTGCTTATGGTCACCGGGATGAACTCCTGCCACGTTCCTCCAACCGCACCCTACCGGTCAACAACGGCGGCAGCCAATCAAAGCTACACTCAGCCAAACAAAACAAGAATAATTTCATTTGTTTCCCTACCTCTGAGTCTCTAGCCTCTATCCAGTGCCAATATTACCTTTCCCGCGAAACCTGTCTACCGTGCCCGATGCCTATTGAGTAAACGGGTTTCATGGGAAAGGTAGACAGCGGGGAGGAAAATTGATTTTCTTTTTCCAACTTTTTGCCATTCCGATTGCGGGAAACCTGCCTGTTGGGTTTTCCAAAAATTCAACAGGTGGGGCATGGGGTTGATTGCGAGTCAACTTGACTTCCCCCACCACTCAATTTTTCATCCTGCCCCAGCAGTGCCCATTAACCATCTTGAATCTTCACATCCTCATAGGTACAACTATTGTTTTGCTCTTATTTTTTGGATTTTTTTCCCTTTGATTTATTAGGGTGTATCAGAGTTAAGCAAACCTGCCATTAAAAATCAAAAAAAACCCACTTATTTCACATCAGACGTGTCAGAGTTACCTGGAAATAAGTGGGTTTTTTCAAGTAAAGTATATAAAGGCTTCCACCACCTGTCCACTTCATACATCCCTGGTTTTCCACCTCCAACCTTGGTTGGAGCAAAATTTGATTCATTGCTCCTCATCTCTTCATCACTATCCTCATCACTTCATCACTCTCATCCCTTGATTAGTTTCATCACATCCAGCTAACTTTCATTGCATCACTATCCTCATCACTCCCTCACCCTCATTTCTTGATTGCTTTCATCACATCCTAACTCTCATTGCTTTATCCCTCTTGTCACTTCATCACTCTCATCTCTTGCTATCCTCTTTGCTTCATCACCCTCACAATGGCCCCTCAGCAATCCCCCCCGCAAGTCCACTAAACAATGCAATGGACCAAAGCAAAAATCCCCCAGGAACTCAACATCCAACAATCCTCCCCCATCAGCTTCCAAAGGCTCAAGTCAGCTCAAGAGAGCTGATCACATCACCCTGGTAAACTGGCTCAAAATTCCTTCCAACTACAATCCTTGCTTTGGATCCAACAATGAAACATGCATTGGCCAACCTCCATCCTCTAAGTTTAATGCTTATTTCCCAATTGCCAATGAATTCAAGAATAAAACAAAAGGTAGGCTGGATCTGTCATTCAAACAGATGAGGGAGCAATTGAAGAATTATTGAGCTTAGTACAAAAATGCCCACTCCATGTCAATCTCCACCTGCTTTGGTATCACTGACTCCAACAAATCCAAGGGAATCAACTTGGTGGTTGATAAGTTGGACTCCATTTGTCCTTTTTATATTCAAATGGATGAAATCTTTGGAAAGAAGGCCAACATCAACCCTCTACCTGCTTTTGACGCCCAAAAATCTGATTCAGTTGATGCCAAGGACTTGGCTGGGGAAGCTCAGCCTAGAAATGAGGACCTTGATGAAACCTTTGCCTTTGAGTGGCCCCCATCTGATACCAAGGAGGATATTCAAACACAATCAGCTCCAATCATGTCTACTTCCACATTGATTGATGAGTCAAACCCAACCTTGGACCCCTCACTTACTTCTTTTGATTGCTCTCTTCCTGGGGTGGAAGAACTGGAGGACTTGGCCAATGAGGAGGATGTCATTCCTGTATCACCATTTCCATCAACATCAGCTCAAGTAAGGAACCAAGTTCTTTTCTCTTCTGGCTGGTTAATCCTGACTGATTTAGATTCAAAAGAAACAGGCTCATCCATTCCTGAATGGCCAAAAACTCAAGCCAATGAGGCCTCCCACATCCCCTTCAAATGAGAGCAATGATGTTCCCACACAAACCTCCTCTGCAAAGGGAAAGCAAAAGGCCTCCAATACCATCAACATCAACCCCAATAGCATTCAAAAGGGGAGAAACACTTCAAATTTTTTAGGCTTTGAGGAGATCATGGAGAAGCAAGATTCAAGTAAGCCCATTTGATTCTCCTTGCTTTCAAAATCAAGATCATTCCTATTCCTCTCTGAAAAACAGTGAAATTGCAAATTGAATCTGAAAAACTTCAGTTTGAAAAGGAGAAGTAGGATTTTCAACTGGCTATTGATTTGAAAAAGCAGAAAGCCAAGAGTTTGGATCATCAACAAAAATGTGATGTGGAGTGGAAGGCTGAGCTAGAATTTCAAAAAGAGGAAAAGGAGAAGGATCAACAGCAAGCACAACTGGAAATGGAGAGGGAACAACTGGCAACAGAAAAAAAGGATAAGTGGTCAATGGCTGAGGCATACATTGGTAGCAGTAGAACAGTAGATGAACTAAAGCAGATAAATCAAATGCTGGGCTTGTAAATATAATTGCTTTGATGAAAAACTTAAAAGCAAAAGAAAAACATTTTGATTAAAACAATGCTTAAGACTATTTTCAACCCCACAAATAAAAGAATATTTTTTCTTTATATTTATATTTTTTTTCCTGGAGTATATTTTCCCACTCCTCAAGTCCCCGCAAGTGTTTGGAGTTGTTTTGTTGATTTGCATTAAAATTTCTATTCTTGTATGAGTGGCAGTCTCCACAGCAGGAAAAGTAAAGTGCTTGTACTTATTGGCTGCCCAAACCATTTTCACTATACCTTTTTGCTTGAAATCAATTCCAAAGCCAAGGTCAGGAAAAAAATGGCCATCTGATACTCCATATTCATCCATATTTTTAATAAGTTGTCAATTTGATTTCTTTGTTTGAACTGAAAGTAAAAGGAATACTCAGAGATGTCACCTTTGTCAATGTGAGGTGAGTTGTAAAAAGAGTTGGATGTGAAAGTGACATATGGAGAGCAGTCAAAGGGAGTAGGCCAAGAACCAAATTGGAGTGATGAGAAGAAGGGGATGCGGTTGTCCTTCACTATTTCACAATTTTATTCAAAGGCAAGTCTGGCCTAATTGCAAAAAATTTGTCCTAAAATTTGAGAGAATTTGTCTGCCTTAAGATTGAGAAAAGAATAATCTTGAGGGGAAGATTGAATAGATAAGTGCAAAATTATGGTGGAGTAACTTAAAACACAGCAAGCGGGATGAATGTTCTAATGGAAGGAAACCAAACCCAAGCCCAATGTGATGACTGGATTTAGCAAATGCAAGAACATATGAAATTAACTAACTGAGGAAACAACCCCCAGGCAAGCAGAGTAGCCTTTATAAGGTAATCTGAGATGACTAGATACTGTTAAAATACGTACGCACTTACGCGGGTGCTACGTATAAGTGTAATCCAAATGGGATGCACAAATGGGCCTCTGAGGCCCATTGGACACACACACGGACCATACGGGCCCATGTGGATGTTACAGAGTTGGGGAAACTGGCCTCAAAACGCGTGAAATAGACCCATTGGTACACGGGCCCTAACGGGCCCGATGGGGTATATGGGCAAATACGGCCAGATGGGCTTGTATGGGCATAATTGGGCCCAAGGTTTATTTTGGACATACTTGGCCAGACGGGCTGGCCCGCAAAAGTAGTCTTTTCTCACAATTCGGGCTTGGGGCGGCCCATTAGGGTTGCCGCCCGTGTCGCGGCCCGCTCGGGGCCGCTGCTCGCGTCGCGGCCCGTTCGGGGCCGCCTGTGTTCCTCGGCACGGCCCACGCGGGGCCCAACGGCCCGCGCGGGGCTGTTGCGCGGCCGAGGGATCCCGCGCGGTGCAATGCCGCGCGGGCCCGGCTGGTCGCGACCGACGACCAGCGCCGCGGAGCCGGGGCTCGGGGCCCCGGCTCGTTCCCCCTCCCCTCGCTCGCCGTCGCAAGGGGGAGGGGGCAGGCTGGCTGGGTTGAACCAGCCAGCGACCGGCCGCAACGAGGCGGTCGGTCAGGGCAGGGGGGACCTGACCACCCCCTTGCCCCAGGAGGTGGCGGCGCCGGCCGCATGGTATGCGACCGGCAGGTGGGGGGGATTTCATCACCCCCCCGCCATCGTAGCGAACTAAGCGCGAAGGGGCGCTCTCCCCCCCCCTTTACCGAGGGGGAGGAGCGATGGGCCTGGGGGGACCTGACCACCTCCCAGGCCAACTTTCTGTGACGACGCCCTGGGGGGTATCGACCCCCAGGGCCCCTGGTGAGGGGATTTGACCGCCCCCACCAGGGATTTGTAAGAGATAGAGGGGGGGACAGCATGTCCGCTGGTCACACCCCCCCATGTGAGGTTGAAACCGGACCCAGGTGAGCCCTGGGTCCCACCTGGCCCATTTCAGGGGCCAGGGGCTGGATGCATGAGGCAACCAGCCCGTAACAGGGGTAATGATGCCATCAGGGCCGGTTGTAATAGACAACCAACTAAGGGACTGAACAGCAATGGGCTGGTTCAGCCCCGTAACGGTGGAAACACAAGAATGGACCGGAATAGTCTGGTTGTAAGGGTTCAGGGACTAATGCCATGTGGGCTGATGCAGTCCAAACCAAGTAACAAGGCCTGTAGAGCCTGTAGAGCTCTTTTGGGGCGGAAAATTTGCCCTTTGGCTTGTTGTATCATGGGCTCACAAGAGGCCAATCTTTTGTACTTAAGGAGCTCTTCTCCCTGCTGTTTTCCATCATTCATTCATCATCCAATCAAATTCATCCAACATATTGCCCCATTGTGAGAGCCCCATTAACCATTATTGACACACAGTGTCCAGCATTTCTTTTGCTTTAAATACTGCTCATTTGCCTAAGCTAATTGCTGGCCATAATTATAACACATAGTCAGTACCAACATCATCATTACTTCCAAGCCATCTAGACCTTTGTACCTTACTTTGGAGAACCTCAAAGACCTCAAGTTTTCCAAGAAGATGTCCTATATCCCTGATGTTAGCTCTACCAAAATAGTTCTGAATAGTCAGAACTATAATGCTTGGGCTGTCCTTATGGATAGTGAGCTGGATAACATCTGCTGTGGGGAAATTATGGATGCAGATGACACTCTGATCAGTTCAGAAGTGGAGAAGAAGTCTTACCATCTGATCCTTAGGCATCTTGATGAGAATCATGTGACATGGGTTGCTGATACTCTTAGGGAAGATGAGAGGAGGAGGGGCAGCATCCTTTGGAAGCTGCTTAAGTCCAAGTATGCTGGTGATTCTGTTCACCAGAAGGGTATAGCCTTTAATAAACTGTTCAAGTTACAATATTCGAATTGTAAACAGTTTGTGGCAGAGGCTAGGTCTAGTATAGCCAAGTTCAAGTCATCTGGACTTAACATGGATCCAGAGTGTTTGTCACTCTTAATCCTTCAAAAGCTGCCAAAAGAGTTTGATTCCTTAGTCAGAATCATTTCTCAATTGGATCCTCTTCCTGGGGAGGAGGATGTGCTTAAAAGGATTGAAAAGGATGACCTTCAATTCAAGATGAAGGGGGGTTCTGGAACAGCCCTAGTTGGAAAGACTGGAAAATCTTGCAAGAAGGCGAAAAAGGATTTGTCCAAGGTCTTATGTTACAATTGTCAGAATAAGGGTCACTATGCTAACGACTGCAAGGAGGCCAAGAAAAGGAAGAAGTCCGAAGGGAATGACAAGGAGGTCAATCTCACAACTGAAAACGTTGCAATGGTGGCGTTGGATGCTCCAATTGAAGAGGCTGTTGTGGAAGAAGGTCCCAACAAGAAGGCCAAAATCAATGAGGATCAAGAAATGGACTTGATTGATTATGAAGTGAGTAATCTTAACCTCAAAGATAAGAACTTATCAGTGACTGATAAAGCTTCTTTCCTACTAGGAGGATTGAAGGAGGATGTTCTTGTTTTGATTGATTCTGGTTGTACAGATCACATGTTTTTTGAACCAAATTTATTTTCAAATCTTAGTGATTATGATGGGGTTGTAAATATTGGTCAGAAAGGCAGAACAATTCAGATTAAAGGAATTGGAAAAGTTATTCTTGAAAATCAACTGGGTTTCCAAATTACTTTTGATAAAGTGTTCTATGTACCAGAGTTGCCTTACAACCTTGTGTCTCTTGGGGTGTTATGGAAAAAAGGTTTCCAAATTCGTTATCTTAAAGGAGATAGGTTTGTTATTGATATGAATGGGAGAACTGTTCTTAGTGGACAAGTTCGGAATAAGCTTCTGTGTGCAAGCTTGTTCAAATTCTCAGCTCTGAGCACTGTTTCTCACAATAGAAGTGGCCATAAGGTAAAGGACAGCAACTGTGAGAGTTGTACCTTGGGGGCTAAGACTAGAAATGTGTTCTCTAAGAGTAGAGATCACACAGATGTTCCTAGAGAGGAATTTTCCATTGATTTGGCAGGGCCATTCACTCCAGAGTCCCTTGGTGGGGCAAGATACTTCATCAATTTAGTTGATACTGCAACTAATTATGTTTGGGTTAAACCAATTCGATCTAAGGATCAGACCACAGAGGAGGTTTCTGTAATCTTCAAAATCTGGAAACAGAATGGTCTGATGAAGGAGATCAAGAGGGTTATTACCGATGGAGGGGGTGAATTTGTGAGTAAAGATTTTGGGAGGCTGTTGAAAGATTATGGTATCATTCATATAGTCACTACTGCAAGTACTCCACAAAATAATGGAATAGTTGAGAGAATGAATAGGACTTTACTGGACAAAGTCAGAACTATTATGTCTCAATCTGGTCTGCCAAAGTTCTTATGGGCTGAGTTGATGTGCACGGTGTGTCTGTTGCACAACATTGTAAGTGTTAATGGGAAGTGCCCCCATTATCAGTTTTGGAAGTTGTACCCCAAAACATCACACCTAAGAACAATTGGTTGCTTGGTGTATTATAGTGTCCACCATAATGAAATGGTCGGAAAATTAGACCCTAGAGCCAGAACAGGGGCACTTGTAGGCTATGATTTAATAAGTAAATCTTATAGGATCTATTGTCCAGGGACAAGAAAGGTTATCCGTAGCAGGGATGTAAAATTCGACAAAAGTACCTTTCCACTCAAAAGGAGTGAAGATGTCGTTGTGATTAAGCCACAACAAGAAATAGAATTAGCACCTATTTCACCAGCAAAAGCTGTGGAACATGTGGTTCCAGAAGATGAAGAGGTGGCAGACGTGCCACAAGAGGGTTCAGTACCCGCTCCAGGTGATTCTGTGGAATGAGAACCTGATGAGCCTCCACCTCCGGTTAGAAGGAGTGGTAGGGTTAGAGTACCGGTTGACAGGTACGGGGAGTGGAGATCCCATTATGCTGCCGCAGGATATGAGGAAGATACATTTCAGGAACAGTGTATGCTCAATGAAGTCCTGGAGTTGAGTTCAGAAATGGGTAACAGGGTTAACCCAAATAGCTTTGGCCAAGCTATGAATTCTGATGAGAGAGCCAACTGGAAGAGTGCTATTTTTGAGGAATTTGATTCTCTAGAGAATAATAGTGTCTTTGAAGTGGTTAAGCGGGATTCTGTTCCAAAAGGAAAGACCATTGTGGGGTCTCGATTGGTGTTAAACAAGAAGTTTGACACAAATGGAGTTTTGAAAAGGTTCAAGGCTAGATGTGTTGCACAGGGCTTCAAGCAGAGAGAGGGTATTGATTACCAAGAAACTTTCTCACCAACTGGAAGGCTGTCCACCTTCAGGTACATCATTGCTCTGGCAGTGGAGTTGGGTGAAGAAATCAGACAAGCTGATTTTGTAACAGCATACTTGAATGCAAAACTTGGAGAGGAGGAGACTGTTTATATGTCGATTCCTGATGGTTTTCGTGAATGGTTAGTAGAGACTAAACCAGAAACCATGAAGAAAATCTGTGTTAGAACTTTTCTTTTGGCAGATAAAGGGGAATATGTCCTCAAGCTGTGTAGATCCCTGTATGGATTGAAGCAAGCAGCTAGGTCATGGTATAACACCATGAGTGAGAAACTGATAGAGATTGGTTTTAAGACGTCTCAGGCCGATCCTTGCCTTTTTGTGAGAAAGGATGCAATTTTGTTTGTATGGGTCGATGACATTATCATTATTGGTGATGGTAAAGAGAGAGTCATGGAGACACTCAAAAAGGAGTTCAAGATAAAAGATCTTGGTCTGGCACAACAGGTGCTAGGAATGAAAGTTAGTAAGGGCAAGAATGATATTAAGTTAGACCAAAGCCATTACGTTGAAGCTCTTCTTAAGCAGTATGGCTTAGAGGATGCAAAGGAGTTTGGTACTCCCATGCAGTCAAACATTCGTTTAGAGAAGTCTACAGATGAGGAGTATCTGGAGTTTGTTCAATCAGGGAATGACTACAGGTCAGCTGTCGGATCGCTTAATTATTTGGGGCAGTGTACAAGGCCCGATATTGCGTTTGCAATTGGGGTCTTGTCGCAACACTTAGAGAAGCCAAGCATGAGGCATTGGTCAGCGTTTAAGAGAGTTATGAGGTATCTTAAAGGAACACACAGTCTGGGACTGTTGTTTACAAAGTCAGCAAACTTTGATTTGGTTGGTTATTCCGATGCAAGTTGGGCAGATGGTAACACTAGGGAATCAACAAGTGGTTTTGTATTCTTTTTAGGTAAGAATCTGGTGTCATGGATGTCCAAGAAGGTGTCGGCAATAAGTCTTTCATCAACAGAGGCTGAGTATAGAGCTTACTTAGCAGCTTCACAGGAAGCAAAATGGTTGAGAAAAGTCTTAGAGGATACACATAAACCACAAGGGTTTGCGTTGTTGTATTCCGATAACCAGAGTGCCATTGCGTTGGCACAAAACCAAGTGTTCCATTCAAGAACAAAACATATTGATGTTCACTATAACTATATTCGCGACGCAGTTAACTGCAATGAGATTGTGTTGAGGTACATGCCCACTGGAGCAATGATTGCAGATATCTTGACTAAGGCATTAGACAGAAACAAGCATCAAGGCTTTGTGACTAATATGCGGATGTCACCCCTTTTGGATTAAGGGGGTGTGTTAAAATACGTACGCACTTACGCGGGTGCTACGTATAAGTGTAATCCAAATGGGATGCACAAATGGGCCTCTGAGGCCCATTGGACACACACACGGACCATACGGGCCCATGTGGATGTTACAGAGTTGGGGAAACTGGCCTCAAAACGCGTGAAATAGACCCATTGGTACACGGGCCCTAACGGGCCCGATGGGGTATATGGGCAAATACGGCCAGATGGGCTTGTATGGGCATAATTGGGCCCAAGGTTTATTTTGGACATACTTGGCCAGACGGGCTGGCCCGCAAAAGTAGTCTTTTCTCACAATTCGGGCTTGGGGCGGCCCATTAGGGTTGCCGCCCGTGTCGCGGCCCGCTCGGGGCCGCTTCTCGCGTCGCGGCCCGTTCGGGGCCGCCTGTGTTCCTCGGCACGGCCCACGCGGGGCCCAACGGCCCGCGCGGGGCTGTTGCGCGGCCGAGGGATCCCGCGCGGGCCCGGCTGGTCGCGACCGGCGACCAGCGCCGCGGAGCCGGGGCTTGCGGCCCCGGCTCGCTCCCCCTCCCCTCGCTCGCCGTCGCGAGGGGGAGGGGGCAGGCTGGCTGGGTTGAACCAGCCAGCAACCGGCCGCAACGAGGCGGTCGGTCAGGGCAGGGGGGACCTGACCACCCCCTTGCCCCAGGAGGTGGCGGCGCCGGCCGCATGGTATGCGACCGGCAGGTGGGGGGGATTTCATCACCCCCCCGCCATCGTAGCGAACTAAGCGCGAAGGGGCGCTCTCCCCCCCCCTTTACCAAGGGGGAGGAGCGATGGGCCTGGGGGGACCTGACCACCTCCCAGGCCAACTTTCTGTGACGACGCCCTGGGGGGTATCGACCCCCAGGGCCCCTGGTGAGGGGATTTGACCGCCCCCACCAGGGATTTGTAAGAGATAGAGGGGGGGACAGCATGTCCGCTGGTCACACCCCCCCATGTGAGGTTGAAACCGGACCCAGGTGAGCCCTGGGTCCCACCTGGCCCATTTCAGGGGCCAGGGGCTGGATGCATGAGGCAACCAGCCCGTAACAGGGGTAATGATGCCATCAGGGCCGGTTGTAATAGACAACCAACTAAGGGACTGAACAGCAATGGGCTGGTTCAGCCCCGTAACGGTGGAAACACAAGAATGGACCGGAATAGTCTGGTTGTAAGGGTTCAGGGACTAATGCCATGTGGGCTGATGCAGTCCAAACCAAGTAACAAGGCCTGTAGAGCCTGTAGAGCTCTTTTGGGGCGGAAAATTTGCCCTTTGGCTTGTTGTATCATGGGCTCACAAGAGGCCAATCTTTTGTACTTAAGGAGCTCTTCTCCCTGCTGTTTTCCATCATTCATTCATCATCCAATCAAATTCATCCAACATATTGCCCCATTAGCCATTATTGACACACAGTGTCCAGCATTTATTTTGCTTTAAATACTGCTCATTTGCCTAAGCTAATTGCTGGCCATAATTATAACAGATACAACCTGATGGATGGTCAACCACAGTTTTGAGTGATGAGGCAATGAATGACATGAACGGATGACAAAATGAAATCAAAGTATGAACGTTTCCAAGGTCTTAGCATAAGTGCAAGAAAATAAGGGACAAATGTATTGGAGTGTAACGGGTGAGAAATGAGGGAGTGATGTCAGAAGCAATGCAAATATGAAGGTGTAGTTTATGCAGGGTAAGGGACTAGTAAATTTTTGAACTATACAGTTGAGGTGGCTTGACTAGCATGAGTGGAAACTAGCAAGAGAATGTGACCAGAAATGGGAACCCAAGGGTTATTGATACCCAGGGTGAAAAGGCAGAGCCCAAATGGATGGTTGACCAAGGTAGAGTTTACTGCAAGGTTTGCAAGTGGCTGCTGAGTCAGTTGCCAAGAATGGAAGGTTGTTATTGAAAAATTAAAGGATTGTATTTCAAATTCTAGGACCAACAGAGTTGGTGGGACGGGTCTTTTAGTGAGGAAATGAAAGGTGGGACACAACAGCAGGCAACAAGTAAGACAAGAGAACGGAGAAGGACTAAGGTAAAGGATCAAAGGAGAATGAAAGTGAATATAATTTGCAAAGGAAAGACTTAAAGGGAGATGGGTTGTCTCACAGCTAGACAGAACTTGAGGTTGAGAGCCGTTGAGACGGGACCGGGTCTTGAGGAGATGAGTTGAGGATGGTTGAGGCAAGACGTGGTTGATGTTGAGACTTTAGGAAGAGAATCAAGGGTGAGGCAAGATTGAACAAGGAGGGGGAAGAAAGCAGGAATGAGGAAGAGTTGAGGAATTGAGAAGGGGTTGAGGAATGGAAAAGGGATGAGGAAAAATGAAGGAACAATGGGTAGAAAGGAAGGATCTAGCAAGGGACTGATCAGGAATTGAGCTGGGCTGAGTGAGATTGGAGGAGAATTGTCCAGATTTGGAGTGATGAAACCGGGAGATGTGAGGACTTAGAGTGAGCGCGGCTGTCAACTCAACAGTTATGCAAGCCATAGTTGATAAGCAGAAGGCACCATTGATGTTGTGCTTCTAGTTTTTCACGCTTATGGACTGAGGTAGATGGTACTGAGGAAAAGGGTATGTCAAAGTGGGAGGACAATAATCCTTAAGCTCAAAGCATGACAGTTGCCCGGGTATAAAGACGTGAGCTCCTGAAAGCGTTGTGGTACCCAATCTGGGACACCTGTGGACCAGTATGGGAAAAGTAAAATTTTTATGAATTTTTTATAGCCTCCATTTAGATCAAAAAAAAAAAAAATTGAAATCATCCCTCAGTTCAGTTCCCAGTTCTCAGCCTTCCATTCTCCTGGTTGTCTAGGAAGCTCTCCCAGTGCCTAGACCCCTGTGCCTGGTGTTCAAGTCCTTCCTGCTTCACTTGTTGTCTTTCAGCTCTCTGTTTTTCTTTTTTTGCCAAACGTGCGCTCCAATGGCCATTGACCCCAATCATCATCTACTAGATCATTGTCATCATCATCCATCATCCATCATCATCCATCATCCATTCAAATCTCAACTCCATCAACATTCAACGGTCCGATCAGTCCAATCAAATCAAACCTATCTCACTCTGACCAAGAAGATCAACACCAGACTTCCACTTCAGTCTAAACCAAGATCATCAACCAGCTCATCAACCTACTCAATATCCCAATTCAATTGACCCACAACCACCATTTGTAAAGTTAACCAGGATCCCAACAAGGTTGATTGTCCATCAATCCATCAATCAGATAGATCCCATCATGATCATTGATTCCCAACCATCCCAACCAGATTCATCATTGAACCCTCCTCATCTCAATCCCAATCTTGTCTTTTCCTCTCCAACCTATCTCATGAGGAACAAGACCTACTCCAATGGATATCAATCAAATCAAATCCATCACAATCCAATCCTAATCTATTCCAGGATCATCCCAACCCATCAGTCTTATCCCAAAACCCTCTCCCATCTTACTCACTACTACCCTCAATGCTAACAACCCCAATCCCACTCCCCAAAGCATCATCATTGCTTTCCAAAAGTCTCCAAGGCAGCTTTCCCAATCAATCCTCCCTTGGTGATTGGGCCATCCCAAACAAACCATCATCCCATCATACTTTCAAAAATCCATCCAATCCACTCCCAAGATTTGACAACTTGTAGCCGGGTTGGATGTCTCCATCCTCAACCAATCTGATGATGATGATTATCATGAAGAGCTCCTCCTCAATCTGACCAGCAGCACTTGTCAAGATTGGTATAAAATACACATCAAGCAGAAGACTTGCTCAGAACTAGACTAGATCCTTTGATTGTTCCATCATTCTCCCTTGTATCCATTGATCCTCCACCCATCAATTACTGGTCTCCCGGGCGGCTTGTCTGTTGCCCACGCGGGTCTCAAATGTTGCCTGGGCCTTTCAGCATGCCCAAGGGCGTCTCAGCTAGCTACTCTCTTGCATGTGCCCATCATTGGCACAGGCTGGTGTTTTGATTCAGTTCTTATTTTTTTGAATGTTTGTTGTTTTTTTTTCCCTTTTGTTTTCTCATGAAAATCCTAAAAAAAAGAAAAAAGAAAAAAAAATGTTTTTCCGCTCTATTTGTATTATCTCTTGTAAATAGTCTACGGGGATCCATGGTCTATAAAAGGAGGGGATCTCCCCTGCCTTTTCCAAATCATCCATGGGAGTGTGTGCTTATGTCCCCCCCTTGATCATTCAAATTGAATCCTGATCATCATCCTGGGTATATCTATGATTGCCCCCTGATCGATTGATTCTGAGTCCTTGCCCTTCTGTTTCCTGATCCTTATCAACAACCAATAGCCTTTCTGGTTGAAGAGAATTCTGTCTTTTGGAATTCTTGAGTGTGTTATACCACTCCTTGATCCCTTTCTCTGACCATACTGGTCTTGATCTCTCCTTGATCATCTTTCTGGAGCCAATCACGATTGATTGAAGAGGTCTTATTAAGTTTAAGTCCCCGAGTGTTATACCTCCCTTATTTTTTTAAATTGCATTCTGCCAGCCTACTCTTGAGTTCCTTGAGGATTTTTTAGGTCATCCTTGCTTCAAATCAGTTAATGTTTGCTTTTAGAGCTTCTTAAACATAGTGCTTTGTCTTGTACGGCCACCCTCAGTTATCTGGTACCCTTCAAGCGCTTGATTGCGGAGATTTGGGAAGGTTCATTGAGAACCTGGAGGTTGGTTGGTTTTGAGTTGATCATCCCCAATCTTCTGCTGACAACCAGGGTTATGAGCTTGTGGGCTTTGTTTACATACAACAGCTTTGTTCTTTGAACTTTAAACAAACTTTAGCTTCTTTTGTCCAAGTTTTTCCCACATAATTTTTGCTCAGATAGTGCTGTTCCATTGCTACCAAACTACTATCATCTTTATCCTCTACTACTTGAGTTCTCATTTACCAGGTTCTGGACCTTTATCTTGGTTACATTTAAATATTTTTGTAACACTCAGGAGGGCAGCCTAAACAGCACCTTTCCCCTCCACAGAACTGCCACGGCCTAGCACCGTTTGGAGTCTTACATTTGGTCCCCCAGGCCGGGATCAAACCAGCAACCTGGGATTTACAGTCCCAACTTGAAGAATCCACTCTGAAATACAATCCAATCCTTTTTCTTTCTTCTTTTTTTTTTCTGTCATCATCCAGATCTGATACGTGGAGGCAACTTGTTCCAGAAGTAAGTCCTCCCAATTGTGCACCATCTGGTCAGGATTCTTGTTGTTTTTGTGAAACTCTACCCTTGCCATGCTTGTGAGCCACCTTGGAAATCTGTCTTTTTTTGGATCCCCTTAGGAACTCTGTCTTCAAAATGGAATCTGGTCCCTCCACCACTGTTTGAGCCAAGATGGTCAAGATCAAACCCCAGAACAAAAACCTATGCTTCAATGGAACAAACATGGAACAATTTTTGGACTCCTATGAAACGGCTGCCAAAGTGGATGGTGCAAGTGAACATGATATGGACTATCAGTCAAAATTTTTTATCTCCTCTGATGAAGTTATGGAAGTGATTGAATTGTTTGATGGATTCAAAACTCATAACTGGAGGCTCTTGAAGGAGGCTATGTTGGCTTATTGGGGAAAAATAGATGTGGCTAGCTTTACCTTACATGACTTGGATGCTCTGCTTTCTCAATGGATTTCCAATGGTGTTGTCTCTTCAGCTGATGATTATCAGTCTTTCAGAAAGTCTTGGGAAACTATTCAGTCTTATCTTATCAGGAAAGATCACATTGACACTGTGGACAAAATTTGAGTTTGATTTTTCCAATCTTTTTTTCCAGGAGTGCAGGACAGGATTAGGGATGAATTGGTTGACTTTGGATCTATGATCACTACTAGGGATAATAAATTCAAACTCCCTGTCTTTCTGGTCCTTAGGAATGTGGTAGACAAAGTCATGAAAGGTCAAACTTATTTAACTTTTGAAACGCCCAGGATCACTGAGCCAGTCCATGCTCCTTCTTTCCAAGAATCCAACAAAATCATGAACAAGATGGAATCAAATTGCAGACCTAAATCAAGCCCTCAGGCCAACAAGGATGCTGCTACCATAGATGAAATTACCAAGCTACTTCAGGCTTTTGAGAATAAAATAGATCAGAAAATATCCTCTTTAGCTACCCCTAAACCTGCTAATTCCATTCCTAAATCCACCTTAGCCTGCTATTAATGTTGTTGTCAGACTCCTGGATGCCAAGACCCTTGCTATCCTTTAGCTACCAGAGGTTATAGATTAAATAATAAATATATTATTTAATAAATGCTGCAAAAATCCATAGAATATTTGGATCAAGCTTATTGCAAGGTTAAGTGGTTTGGTTATTGTTTATTGTGTTAAATCAAAATTAATAAATCAATTATTAAATATTTTTATAGAGGGGCCACAATTATATTGGGGATCTTTAACACCTCTCTTCAGGGATTTCAGTATGAAAACACGTAGTCCTGGTTACTTTGGGCTCTTTAGTAGAAAGAATATTTTACCCAAAGATAATATGTATATAAAATACACAGTGGAGTGGTAGGGCCTTGTAGCCAAGCTATCACAACAGAGAAAGGATAATAAGACTTACTGGTATATTATTAAATCCTTTGGGTATCTGTTTGAGACGTGTACTGATGGGTTAAACCTGTATACTGGGGTTATAAGGTTGTTCAGCAGTTTTGATTGATAAAAAGGGGTTGAGGACAGATATTACTGATCATACATTGCCATAAATCACTTAATTATCTCTGATAAGTATTTTATTACCTTGGCACGGTGTCTGGATATGAATATAACTGGGTCTCTGCCCATCAACATCCTCAAAAGAGCTCTTTATTTATAGCTTTTGGAGTCCCAATATTGTCCTTCTGAGGGTTGTAGGTGCTCAAAGGGAGAGAAACTAAGGCTAGCAGGGTAACCAGGGGTAGCCTGTCATGTGTTCTTGGTGCTATAGCCCGGGTAGCATCTAATTCCACAGGGTATGGGAATTATTCTACTTTATAATAGACATTAGGACGTGTGAATAACACTAATCTGTCCTATTTATGTATTATTTAATTAATTATACTTAGTAAATGTTCCCAGTAGTTTAATAATTATATAAATAGAAATTTCTAAAGACATCCTGATCTCAGGTGAGTTCTCATTATGTATTATATAACTGGAGTAAAAGTCATAATATTGATTTTACTCCTTATTTTCGAGTCCCAGTTGATTTACTAAGATAATTACTTAAAAATATAAGTCATGTGAATTCATGTAATATTTTTACATCATTAGTTTCCTTAGTATGTCAAAAAGATATTGATGTCTCAAAATTCTCATAAAAGTATATTAAAGTATTTTAATATATTTTTAGAAGTTGTCATTGTCTTATTTTCGACATTCTTGGTACTTTGAATTATATTAAGTAAAAAATATGTATAAGGGTTATTTATGTATTTTTATATAATATTATGTATTTTTAGACTGTCTACTATCCACAGGAACATTTATTACATATGTAGGAAGTTCCCGTGTAGGTTTTAGCATGTTTATGCGGTACCTGAGCCTCTCATGCCGCCTGTCATTCTGTCAACCCGTAGTCCCGCAACTCCGTACTTGTCAGAGGCCCGGGGCTGCGTACACGACCTCGACGGAGTGACAAGGCTGTATCTCAGCCGCGCGCGGGTGCATTGGCTGCCGCGGCTGCATGCGGGAATTGTGACAAAACACATTTCCGCCCTTAACTCCTAAAATATACACAACACCTCAATTCTGACTTAATTTTAGGTGTAAAACCTATACGTGGCAATGTGTGTGAAATATTTAATTGTCCAAAAAGCTCAATAATGGAGCCTTAGTATTTTGGTTTTTCTTTCCTTAATTATTTAAA
Source organism: Puccinia polysora (assembly GCA_025617555.3). Lineage (NCBI taxonomy): Eukaryota > Fungi > Basidiomycota > Pucciniomycetes > Pucciniales > Pucciniaceae > Puccinia > Puccinia polysora. The sequence goes on from CM062616.1 coordinate 48,021,790, forward strand.
AATATAAGGAGTTGGATTTCAAGGGTGGGGTCAGTGAGTGACCCTACCTAATTTTGGGTGGAGGATCCATTTCTGTAATAATATTCATGGTTTTCCTACCCCTTCTCAGGTTAATTGTATTATTATTATTTTTATGTTATTTTTGTTACTTTTGCAGCTTGCTCTGCAATAGTAGCAAGCTGACAGTCATAGGGAAGGCCATGGTACTGGTAGATGTCCTGAACTCCAGAAGGACAAGGAGGAGAAATTAGTAGAGCAGAAGGGAAATAATTTATTTCTTCCTAATGGTGCTTTGATCCCTTTCAACTCATCTTGTCCAATCCGTCATGTGGTGGCTTCTTACCAACCACCAACTCCCAAGAAGGCATCTCTGGTCTCCTTGGATCTATCACTTCTTCTAGCTTCTCTGGTGCTTATCAAGCTGATCCAGCTAGGAAGCATCATGAGGAAACCAAACCTCACAAGTCTCCTACTTTTCCATCTTTGATCCTTCAAAAACCTGTCAAACATCAATCTTTGCCTGAGCCCCCTCCCTCTGATGTGGAAGACATTGAAGTAGAAAGGGAACCACTCATGGAAAGGTTCCAGGACCACTGTGATCCTTCTCCTCCTCTTCAATCTGGTCAACCCCTCAATCCTCTGATCCTCTTCCAGTACCTGTCTCACCTAATCTTCCTCCCTCCACCCAGCCCAAAGTTTGATTTGAGAGGGGCATTTCCAAGGACTACCCTAATGCTGTGGAAGGAGTATTAAAGAAAATTTCCAATCTCAAAATCCCTGATCCGTATGTGGCTGAACTGCTGTCTATCTCTCCATCTGTGGCTGAAGGCATGAAGAAATGGGTTTCTCTTCAACGTGTGGAAATTGGTCCGGACAAATTGAAGGTCTCTTCTGGCACTTTGATGAAGGACTCTGGTGGAATAGATCCCCCTTCAGATGCTAATCTGTATTCCTGCCCTCTTTGATTTCTTCCCTGCTATCTTGGTTAATTGGCTAAAACAGTTTCCCTTCTTGTGGATTTGGGTTCTCAGCTCAACTTAATCTCAGATGCTATGGCCTGAAAACTCAAGCTTAGCCCAAGGGTCAGTTTTACTTCTGCAGTCTATGGTATAGGGAATCAGTCATGTGAACTTGTTGGTATTGCTGAAGATTTCCCTGTTCAAATTTTTCAAAATATTGTTAGAACTTGTCACTTCTGGATCACTCTTTTGGAAGGTCCTATGATGTTGGGCCAACCTTTCTTAATGGATTTTGGTGCTACTCTGATTTTTTCTGATCAAGTTGGGGAGAGAATCCTTCTCCCTGATACTGATTGCAGAAAAATTGAAGTTCTGCTTTGTTCCTTGGATTCTGGTTGTTGGGAAAAAGATTTCCCTGGTCATTCTCCCAAAACAGTTCTAAAGGGAAAGCAGAAGGAGAACTCTCATTCCTCTCAGCCTCATTTTTTCTTGGATTAGTTGATCCTACTGATAGTTGTAGTTCCTCTCAGCCTCAGACTTCAACTTATGGATCAACTTCAACCTCAGAGGAATATTTTTTGTTTTCCTCATCATCTCTTCCTCATCTAAATAAGATCAAAATCTAACAACATAAAAAATCCAAAAATTCCAAAAATATTTCTTCTCTCTCTGGGTCTGTTGTATCTTCTTTTCTTTTTTCCCTTCAGCCTGATCAATTATCCTCTACTCCGGTTTTGAATCTCCACAATGAATCTAAACAAGATCCCAATCTCAATTATTTTCTTGGCGGTTTTGGTATGAAGGAGTATGGTTTTAAGTGGAGGCAATGTGGGGTAGAAGTAAGTCCTGCTAATTGTGCACCATCAAGGGCCTCCTACTGTCATTTTTGGAACTCTACCCTGTGCCACACATGTGACCAATGTGTTAGCTTTTAGATCCTCTTTTATGGAAAAGGCAACTTTCAAGGACAAGGCAGAACATCAAACTTGGAAGATGTTGGAACTTGGCCTCAGTTTTTGTAGTCAGGTCTCACTGGTCAATGCTTGGAGGAAGAAAGGATTCCTCTCTTTTGCCACCAAGTATAAACCAGTTGCAAAAAAGATTCAACCAGTCAACCAACCAATGCCTCTCAACCTCAAGCCTCCTCTTATGCACCCCCCACTATCCTGCAATCCTTACTGTGGTTTACCTCAATCCTTTACTGGTCCATTCATCCCCTCTGGTTGTGTCACTGAAGAGCATATGAAAGTGGTCAACTTTGGTCCAGATGGATGGCTCCTTCCTGATGAGTTGAATTTTATCAAAAATGTCTTAGCCCTTAGGGAAAAATATATTGCTTTCTGTGAAGAAGAGAGGGGTCTCTTGAAAGAATACTATGGCCTCCCTTACATTATCCCGGTAGTAGAACATGATCCCTGGCAAAAGAAGAAGATCCCAATCCCTGCTGCTAAAATTGACAAATTCTCAAGTTGGTCCGCAGACAAGTCCAAACCAGTTTATATGAACAATCAACTTCTAGCTATTCCAGTCCTGTTTTCTGTCTTCTCAAGAGTAATGGTAAAATTAGAATAGTTCATGATCTCCAGCCTCTAAATAAGGTTACTATTAAAGACTCTGGTATTCCCCCTGCTACTGAAGAATTTGTTGAATCCTTCTCTGGGAGAGCTTGCTATGGTTTAGGTGAAATTATGGGTGGCTATGACAAACAATCCTTACATCCAATTTCTTGTCCTCTCACTACTTTCAATACTCCTCTTCAACGTTTCCAACTTACTTGATTACCTCAAGGTGCCACCAATTTGGTTGCAGTCTATCAGGCTCAGATGGTTTGGATCCTCCAGGATTAAATCCCTGATCATGCTGGTATCTTTATTGAAGATGGCGGGATTAAAGGTCCAGTTTCTGATTATAACAATGAACTCTTACCCTGGCATTCAGGAATCTGTTGATGCATCTGGGAATATCCAACCACTCTGGAAAGGATCCTGTTTCAAATCAAGGAGTATGGTCTCACTGTCTCTCGATCCAAATTGGCTTCCTGTGGACCTGCTTTGGAAATTGTTGGTCATGTGGTCTGCAAGGAAGGAAGAAGTATGGCTCCATCCAAAGTGAAAAAAATTCTCTCCTGGCCTACTCCCATCAATCCAACTGAAGTCAGAGGTTTCTTAGGTTTTGTAATCTATGTTTGAATCTTTATCCCTTCTCTACTTGAAATTTGCATTCCCTTGCATTGCTTAACCAGGAAGGATGCTGAATGGTCTTGGACCCAAGCTTGTGAACAATCATTTCAGATGCTCAAAACAATTGTTGGATTTTAAAAGAAATTGTTTTGAAGAGGATCAGTTATGGACCTAGGGCTGGGAAGATCAAGCTAGCTGTGGACTCTAGTTATCAATCTGTTGGGACTGTCTTTACTCAGGAAGATGAAAATGGTTTGGATCGTGCTGCTCTGTATGAATCTCTTCTTTTTTCAGGAGGGGAATCCAGGTACTCCCAGCCAAAAATGGAACTTTGTGGTGTGGCCCGAATGTTGAAGAAGCTCCAAACTGTTCTCTGGGGTCAACAATTTGAGTTAAAAGTTCATGCACAATCCATTATCAAAATGATCAATGCCCCCAGTCTTCCAAACGCTCCAATGAGTTGTTGGGTTGGTTTCATCCAGCTGTTCTCCTTTGATATTGTTCATAGGCCGGGAAAATCTTTCACCATGCCTGAGGGTTTATCTCAACGCCCTCTTGGAGATGAAGAATTGGATGTTGGAGTGGATTTTGACAAGGAGGAACCCTTAATCCCTCCTGTCTTCAACTTTTCCTCTCAAGATTATTCTGGCTTCCAACAAGGCTGCTAGCTTAAATTAGAGCAGTATCTATCCACTCTCCAAAGGCCTCCTGATCTCTCTGCTAAAGATTTTCAATCACTCAAAAGGAAGTCTTCCAATTTCTTTGTCCAGGGTACTAGGCTTATGAAAAGAGGAAACCCTTGTGCTCTTATTGTTGTCACCATCCCTTCTAAACAAGATTCAATCCTTGAAAGTTTCCATGAAGGCCTTGGTCATTGTGGGGAAACCAAAACTTATTGTCAAATATCCAAACAATTCTGGTGGCCATCCTTGAAGAAATCAGTCTCTCAATGGTGCAAGAGTTGCAAAGTATGTCAGAAACTTGATCTTAGGCGCCCAGTGGAAATTGTTTATCCCACTGGAGAGCCCACTGTCTTTGCAAGGGTTGCTTTGGATGTGGTTCATATTAAGGCTGGTGGAGCTAAGTACCTCATAGTGGCTAGAGATGATTTTTCTGGATGGGTTGAAGCTAAATTCCTTAAGAACCTCAGCTCTGAATCAGTCGCAGCCTTCCTCTATGAGACTTGGACAATCTGTTGTGGTTTAGCTCAATCTTATTCAACTGATGGTGGCTCTGAGTTTGGCGGTAAACTGGCTGAAATGATCCAATTGCTTCCTGGTCAACATAGTGTGACCACTCCTTATTATCCTGAAGGTCAAGGCATGGTGGAAAGAGGCCATGCTCCTTTGAAGGCTGCTCTTGTCAAGCTGGCTGGTGAAAGTGGAAAGAATTGTTGCAAATTTCTTCCTCTGGTCCTCTTCTCTGGTCATATTTCAACTAAACAAACCACTGGCTACTCACCTTATGAAATTATGTTTGGGCAAATGGCTGTCCTTCCTCTTAATCTGGAGATGGAACCTTTCTTAGGTATTTCTTGGGAAAAGGTTTCTTCCACCACTGATCTATTAGCTTCCAGATGCAAGCAACTGGAGCAAAGTGAAGATGTTTGTGAAAGAGCTTATCAGAAGATGATGGAGTCAAGAGAAAAATCAGTCCAGTATTGGGAGGATAAGCACTCCAATCAAATCAGGGATCCCTTGAATCCTGGGGATTTAATCTTAGCTTATAATCAATCCTTGGAAACTCAGTGGGGAAAACTTTTCTCTAACCGCTGGAATGGTCCTTATCAAGTGGTCCATCAAGTCAGAGGTGGATCTAATGTTTTGGAGGAGCTGGATGTTACTTAGATGGCTAGAAGGTGTTGATGTTCTAGCTTTGATGTTCTGACCTCACCAATCTCTCACTTCCTTCAATCATTCATTCAAACTCCATTCATGTTTTTGTGTTGTTATGTTTCTGTGTTCTTCATTTCTGTGTTCCTTTTCCTGTCCTTTATCTTTTCCATCCATGTTACTTGTAAAAGCACCCTCCGTCTCATTGCGCTTCATACCTACCTTCAACTCCGCGCACAATGCCTGGGCACCAGCAATCCTTGCGGCCTCCAAGCATACACCAACAAGACCGCTAGAGATCTCCAACAAGACAACAAAACCTCAGTGAATGTTCACCGTCCAATCAATTCCACCAATCAAGATCATTTGCCCCATCCTATTGATCAATTGCAATTAATCTATCAAGCCAATCAATCCCTCAAGATCAAGATTTTGGCCTATTCAATCCTCAAGCTTGTCCTTATTCAACTCATCACTCTTGCAAGACAAGCAGCCGTTCAAATCACTTTGAGACATCCATCTGACAACTCATCAATCAGTGCAGGAACTTACTTTCATCTTCTCAGTTCCTTCCTTAACCTATCCACCTGGAACAGGTTCTGCTATCTCTTTCCTGGCTGTCTCACATCAATTCTCACCTCTCTCAATCCCTCTATATAAGACTTGTGCTCCCCAGCCAGCTTGTCCTTTGTTGGTCACACTCTTTCTCATTTTCATTCCATGTTTTTTGTTCAAACTCATCCTTATTTCACCCTATCCTCATTGAAATTACAGTTTGGTATTGGTGTCAAATCCAAGTTTTTGCAGAAGGTTCTCTGCTGATCAGGTCAAGAAATTTAATTGTCAAGGAGGCAACTTTTCCCAGAAGTAAGTCCTCCAAATTTTGCACCACAAGGGGTCATCTGCTGCATTTTGTTGTGAAACTCTACTGTATGCCACATATATGAGAACCTGGGATGCCTTCTTCATTCTGTTATCTCAGCCACTTCCAGGACCTTTTCCTTGGATGGATCAAGCTCCCTTTTCAATCACCCTCAAGATCAAACGGGTGTTTTTCTGTTTCAATTCCTCACTTTCTTATTTTATATATATCATCAAAGATACTCAGATGAAGACTAGGGACAGTCTGTAAGTTGAAAAGAGATGTGTTACCCAATCTGGGACACCTGTGGACCAGTACGGGAAAAGTAAAATTTTTATGAATTTTTTATAGCCTCCATTTAGATCAAAAAAAAAAACTTTTTTTGAAATCATCCCTAAGTTCAGTTCCCAGTTCTCAGACTTCCCTTCTCCTAGTTGTCTAGGAAGATCTCTCAGTGCCTAGACCCCTGTGCCTGGTGTTCAAGTCCTTCCCGCTTCACTCCTTGTCTTTCAGCTCTCTATTTTTCTTTTTTTGTCAAACATGCGCGCCAATGACCATTGACCCCAATCATCATCTACTAGATCATTGTCATCATCATCCATCATCCATTCAAAGCTCAACTTCATCAACACTGAACAGTCCAATCAGTCCAATAAAATCAAACCTATCTCACTCCAACCAAGAAGATCAATTTCAGACTTCCACTTCAGTCTAACCCAAGATCATCAACCAGCTCATCAACCTACTCAATATCCCAATTCAATTGACCCACAACCACCATTTGAAAAGCTAACCAGGATCCCAACAAGGGTGATTGTCCATTGATCCATCAATCAGATAGATCCCATCATGATCATCAATTCCCAACCATCCAAACCAGATTCATCATCAAACCCTCCTCATCTCAATCCCAATCTTGTCTTGTCCTCTCCAACCTATCTCACGAGGAACAAGACCTATTCCAATGGATATAAATCAAATCAAATCCATTGCATTCCAATCCTAATCTATTCCAGGATCATCCCAACCCATCAGTCTTATCCCAAAACCCTCTCCCATCTTACTCACTACTACCCTTGATGCTAACAACCTTGATCCCACTCCCCAAAGCATCATCATTGCTTTCCAACAGTCTCAAAGGCAGCTTTCCCAATCAATCCCCCCTTGGTGATTGGGCCATCCCAAACAAACCACCATCCCATCATCCTTCAAAAAATCCATTCAATCCACTCCCAAGATTTGACAACTTGTAGCCAGGTTCAATGTCTCCATCCTCAACCAATCTGATGATGATGATTATCATGAAGAGCTCCTCCTCAATCTGACCAGCAGAACTTGTCAAGATTGGTATAAAATACACATCAAGCAGAAGACTTGCTAAGAACTAGACTAGATCCGTTGATTGTTCCATCATTCTCCCTTGTATCCATTGATCCTCCACCCATCAATTACCGGTCTCCCGCGCGTCTTTTCTGTTGCCCGCGCGGGTCTCAAATGTTGCCTGGGCCTTTCAGCATACCCAAGGGCGTCTCAAATAGCTACTCTCTTGCCCGTGCGAATCATTGGCATGGGCCGGGGTATTGATTCAGTTCTTATTTTTTTTTGAGTTTTTGTTGTTTTTTTTTTCCCTTTTGTTTTCTCATGACAATCCTAAAAAAAAAGAAAAAAGAAATTTTTTTTTTTTCCGCTCTATTTGTGATATCTCTTGTAAATAGTCTACAGGGATCCATGGTCTATAAAAGGAGGGGCTCTCCCCTGCCTTTTCCAAATCATCCATGGGAGTTTGTGCTTATGTCCCCCCCTTGATCATTAAAATTGAATCCTGATCCTCATCCTGGGTATATCTATGATTGCCCCCTGATCCATTGATTCTGAGTCCTTGCCCCTCTGTGACCAGATCCTTATCAACAACCAATAGCCTTGCTGGTTGAAGAGAATTCTGACTTTTGGAATTCTTGAGTGTGTTATACCACTCCTTGATCCCTTTCTCTGACCATACTGGTCTTGATCCCTCCTTGATCATCTTTCTGGAGCCAATCAAGATTGATTGAAGAGGTCTTATTAAGTTTAAGTCCTGGAGTGTTATGCCTCCCATATTTTTTTGAGTCGCATTCTGCCAGCCTACTCTTGAGTTCCTTGAGAAGTGTTGAGGTCATCCTTGCTTCAAATCAGTCACTGTTTGCTTTTAGAGCTTCTTAAACATAGTGCTTTGTCTTGTACGGCCACCCCCAGTTATCTGGTACCCTTCAAGCGCTTGATTGCGGAGAGTTGGGCAGGTTCATTGAGAACCTGGAGGTTGGTTGGGTTTGAGTTGATCATCCCCAATTTTCTGCTGACAACCAGAGATATTAGCTTGTGGGCATTTTTTACATGCAACAAGCTTTGTTCTTTGAACTTTAAACAAACTTTAGCTCCTTTTGTCCAAGTTTTTCCCACGTAATCTTGGCACAGATAATGCTGTTCCATTGCTACCAAACTACTATCATCTTTATCCTTTACTACTTGATTACTCATTTACCAGGTTCTGGACCTTGATCTTGGTTACATTTAAATATTTTTGTAACACTCAGGAGGGCAGCCTAAACAGCACCTTTCCCCTCCACAGAACTGTCATGGCCTAGCACCGTTTGGAGTCTTACAGCATTCAGACAATTTTCCCATTGATTCCAAATTTTTTACAAATACTGTATACCCATTAACATTACTTCTTTGCTTTTAAATAGATTTATAATTCATTATGTTGTCATTGTCATTCTGCCGCTGCAAAAACTGCACTTGACAAAACAAGCAATGCATCCCTAGTACAGCCACGCGAGGTATCCAAGACAAGTGCGAACAATGCCGTTTGTGCAAGGTTGCTTGCAAATTCCCTTTAAGTATTGAGCCGGTTGTAGATGTCCCAGAAGCATCCAGAAGGGAGGTGAAAAGTTGAAGGTCCGCACTGCAAGTCAACTATCATATACCGCCAGTGCCGGAGATTGAGTTCTTAGGTATTTGGAACCCTGGTAAGTCAAGGCTTAGAGACTAACAATAATTAAAAAAAATAAAAGAAAGAGAAACAGAACTAATATAATCTTTGTTGCTGTAGTACTGCCACAATTTTGACAATATACCACCAATACACCTCCGTTGCCACCACCATATACTGGGTTGATTGGGTTGAAATGCCAAGTGAAGTGGGATCCAAGGAAACACAGGCAATCAACGAGGCAAGGGAAGAAGGAATGGCTGAAGGGGAGGTGGAACAGGAGCAAAGGGAGGAAAATAAAGAGGAAGGAAATGGGGTAGAATGAAACAGGATGGAACAGAAAGAGATGAGGTAGAGGGCCAAAATGAGGGGAACTGAGTGCTAGTTGAAGGGCCAATCAAAAACAATGCAAGAAAATTGACTGGCAATGTTGGCAAAGTTTCTTCAAGGGGCCAAAGGAAGAGAGTTCACAAGGAACTCATGGAGGAAGGTGGATGAAATACCCAACCAAAGAGAGTTTGGACTGCAAAGTGCAAGGAAATCTTCAAGAGACATCTGGTGATGCAAGTGATGATCTTGCAAAGGTTGTCTTCCTTGGTGGATGACAAAGATTTGGAAGAGTTTAGGTTGATGGTAGAAGAATTGAATGAGAATTGGGAGGAATAAGAGAGAGAAATAAAGGATAATTCTTAGAAATGTATTTTTTAATTATATATATTATTTTTATTATTTTATTATTTTTATTACTTTATTATTTTTATTATTTTATTATTTTTATTATTTTATTATTTTATTATTTTATTATTTTTATTATTTTATTATTTTATTATATATATATATATATTTAAGGAAAATAGGATTCTGATTTTGAAACAAAACGTGAAGGGATAAAAATTGTGAAAAGACAAAGGGGATGGTTTTGAGAAAGGGAAAAGAAATGAAATAAGGGAATGGGATGAGATTAATGGGAAGGAATGGGATGAAAATGTGGACTGGGATGGAAGAAATGGAATGGAATGGGAGCTATGATTGGAAAGGTTTTCAAGGGTAACTTGCATGGAAGTCTCAAACCAATTTGGGAGAGTTGCAAAGGTGATGGGCCTGTTCCCACAAGGTGTGATTTTTGTTGGACTGGAAGCCAGTCCAGTCAACAAGGTATTGAAGCTTTCCTTTGCATAACCTGGAATCCAGGATATGGCTTAATTCCCACTCTAACTGATTGGGGACTCTGACTGGTTCAGGACGGGGATGAGTCCTGCCTGGGTATAGGAATTGAGCTGGCTCTAGGAGAGACACGTGAAAGACCGGGTGGATACCTTTCCATTTTGCAGGTAAGGTGAGTTTAAAGGCATTAGGGGTTACAATTGATTCAACTTTGAAGGGGCCAAGCTTTCTTTCAGAGATTTTACAAGTTGGGCAAGTAATGCAAATATTGCAAGCATCAAGCCATACCCAATCTCCTACTGCAAAGGTTGGGGCCAAAGTGCAAAGTTGATCTGCTTGTTCCTTGTAGCGCTGGTTTGCTACTTTGAGATTGTTTCAAAGTTGCGATTGAAGGGATTGGATGTGGTTAAGTTAATTGGTAGAAGGTTGAGAAGGTGCTACGTGAAGGTAAGAGAAGGTTTGATTTCTACCATAAAGAGTCTGGAAGGGCAACTGTTTGGTGGAGGAATGAGTGGAGTTGTTGCAGGAAAATTTGGCTAATGGGAGCCATTGCAACCAGTTGTCCTGTTGGTAGGAGATGTAAATTTGGAGATACTGTTTGCGGATCTGATTGACTTGCTTGGTTTTCCCATCCATTTCCGGGTGGTAAGCCGTTGATAGATTGCAAGTGATCTTCAAATTTTGAAACAGCAAGGTCCAGAAGCTAGAGATGAACAAAGATCCACAATAACTAATTATGTTATTAGGGAGATCATGCTTCAAGAATGCATATTGTATAAATAAATTAGCTAAGTCTTCAGAAGAGGCCGTCACATTACTGCAAAGAAATAAAGCCATCTTTGAGAAGCAATCTACTACTACTAAAATAGCATCATAACCACTAGAAATAGGTAATTGCAAAATGAAATCCATAGAAAGCAAGTGCCATAGAATTGGCGGAATTGGAAGTGGCTGGAGCATCCCATACTTCTGGTGTTTCAAGGACTTGTTCCAATTGTAACTATAGCATGCGTTAACAAAGTCTTTTACTTCATTGGTCATACCAGTCTAATAGAAGTCTTGTGCAATCAATTGGTAGGTTGTATCCTGCCCATAACAACCAGCAAGCGGAGAATCATGCCTTGAATCAAAGATATCTAACTTAATGCAAGGATTATCTGGTACTACTATATGATTTTTATAAACTAAATAAACATTTTTGTTAATACTATAATCACTATCTAATAAGTTTGCATTCTTGCAAAGTTTGCTACACTTGAGGTTGTCAAGTTGAGCTTGTTTTAGTTTGGAAGCTAGATCTCAAAGGTGAGTGATGATCAAACTGAGTTTGGAAGACTGGGTTGAGAAAATTTTCCTAATGTTTTCAGGGTTGTTGTTGTCAAAGGTGCTCCTCCCTCCTGGGTAAACATTGTCCCAAATTAACAAAGCATCAGGGACTACCGCTTGTTTCCCAGGACGGTATGTGATATTAAAGTTGAACTTGAAGAGGTATTTAGCCCAACATGCCTGTCTGCTTGTAAGGAATTTTGAGCTCATGAAATATTTCAAAGAATTGTGATCAGTTAAGACCTCAAAAGGTTCCATAAGACTCAAAAGGTATGAACACCATTTTTTCAAGAAATAAAAAATTGCAAGAAGTTCCTTTTCATGAATGTTGTAATTGATCTCTGAAGCAAGCAATTTGCAAGACTCAAAAGCTATGGGATAAAAAAGGGAAGAAGAGGAGGAAAACTGTGAGATTACTCCTGCAATTGCATAGTTGCTTGCGTCTGTTTTGACAATAGTGCAAGCTAGCTCATTACGTTGAGCAAGTATTGGAGCAGTGGTGAATGCTTTCTTCAAAGCTTTGAACTCCAAAGCCGCTTGTTCTGTGAAAATAAAACAAGTGTCTTTTTGAAGAATGTTAGTAAGGTTCACGGTTTTCTTGGCATAATGCTCAATAAACCTCCTGTAAAAATTACTGAATCCAAGGAAAACTTGAAGGGATTTAACAGAGGAAGGTGGGGGCCAGTACAATATGCGCTGGCCCTTGTCTGGATCCATTGATAGTCCTTGATGCAAGACTATGAAACCTAAAAATTGAAGAGAAAGAGTATGAAATTTGCACTTAGAGGCTTTTACAAACAGTCATTTTTGCAAAGTTGCTGCAGCACCTCTTGCACATGTGCCATGTGATCCTCAAGAGTCTTTGAGTAGACTAGTATATCATCAAGATACACCACAAGATATTTCTCTACAAGGTCAGAAAAAATGTCATTGACAAAATGTTAAAAAGTGGAAGGAGCATTGCAGAGGCCAAAGGGCATGACAGTATACTCATAACTGCTGAACTGTGTTCTCATTTAAGTAAAATACTCATGACCTTTTGCAATTCAAACTAGGTTATAGGCGCCTCAAAGGTCTAAATTCAAGAAATAAGCAGCTCCATGGAACAGAGTGAGGAGGTGCAACATAGGTGGTACTGGGTAGGCATTCTTCCAGGTTACCTGGTTCAGTTTCCTATAGTCAACACAAAGGCAAAGTCCACCATCTTTCTTTTGAACAAATAAGACAGGTGAACTGGTGTTTGAATTGCTTGGTTGAAGAAATCCTTTCAATACATTTTTGGCAATGTATTCTTGAAGCGCGGTTGATTCCTGCTTTGAGAGAGAGTAGACTGGTCTGGGTGCCAGTGGTGGGCCATTAAGGTCAATCTTATGATTGCAAGAATGGGATGGAGGAAGTTTTTCTGCCTTTAAGGCTGAAACAACGTCAGCACACTCATGATAAACAGAAGGTAAAGACTCTGAAATGATTTCTAAATCTCCAATATTGTCACCTTTGAGCATGGTATTTGAAGTGCTTGCATGATGCAAAAGGATCAGGGAGCTCAAAATACACTGTTTGGTTTGTGCCTGTTTCTCTTCGAAGAAAAAAGGAAGAGGTAAGTTGGACAAATAAGCAATAACTTCTAAATCTGAAGAGGGAACTTGGGAATGAAGTTCAGGATATTGCAAATCTCCTGGAAAGAAATTTTCATCCAACTCAATGAAAGTGTCAGGTAGGCTGTTTAATTCCTGTTTGACGGAAGGGTTAGTTTCCTGGGGTTTCAAGGTTCAAAGGTTAATTACTCCTTCTTGCCAATTCACATCCAGATTCCATTGTACTAGGAAATCATGGCCTAGAATGGTATCATCCATTCTTGGAATATCCAAGACAAATAAATCTCATTTGAATCTGGGGAAATTAGAAAATTCAAAGGTCCATTTTGCCTTTTGGGAAACCCAATGAGACGGCTCAGTTGCACTACTTACTAAATAGATAGGGAACTTATCTATCTTGGAATGTGTAAGATTTTCGGAAGTGGCAAAAGATTCACTTATGAAAGAAACATTAGCTCCCGAATTGAGTAAAACTTGATAAGGGGAGTTGTTGGAATGGAAAAGAACAAATTTTAAACTTGGAGCACCTAGTGACTTGCAAGTGCAAAGATTGACTTGCTGTAATTTAGATAATGTTTAGCCTTCCTTGAAAGCTTCAGGAAAAATAAAAGCTAATTTTTTGAATGTTTAGCTGCTTTGCACAACTATTGAAATCATGTTTACCTCCACAATACATACATAACCCATTCTTGTCCCTCCTTAACCGTTCCTCATTCCAGAGCATCCCAGTTTCTTTATCCAGGAACTTTGGAGTTTTGGTGATGGGCTTTCCTTTTGGGTTGGAGTGCAAGGCTGGATTTGGTCTGGATTCCTTTGGATTTTTAATGATTTTTTTGAGGATTCATCCACCTTTGGAGCCAAATTTGATGGTCCATGGTTGTTTTTTCAAGAGCAGTTCTTTTCATGATAACCATTATCAAGCTAAATCACCCGGTCAATTTACTGCTGAAGGGAGGTTGTCTTATGTCCCCCAACTGCAAGTTGTTTGATTAGGCGTGCCAGTAAACCTTTTCAAAATTTAAATGAAAGGGCTTCCTTGTTCCATTTGATGCAAGACTGCAGAGTTCAAAAATTGGAAATATAAACGGAGGCTCTACTATTTTCCTTCATGACTAGATTATTGAGTTTTTATTCAGCTTTTCAAACTTCATTAGGGTTTCCAAACAGGGTGAAAAGCTGTTTCTCAAACTTGGCCCAATTTTTGTGAATACAAGTGGGGATAGTGTTATCTAATAGTTTGAGGTAGGGTTTGAACCACTGCAAGGCTCTTCCACCAAGGAAGGAAGATGCATACATAAATCTAGGTCTATCAGTAGGGAAATTGTGAGGATTGTCTGAGAAGATGATTTTGCAGTACTGTAGGTATGATCTAATATTATTAGGGTTTTCCCCAGTAAAATGATCATGCTGCTTCATGCCCAGGGTGCAAAAACTAGGACCACTCAGACCTGATTGCAAGGAAGTTTGGTTAAGTGCCTGGATCAGAGTTGTGAGTAAGGTTGAAGTGCCGGGGTCAGGAGCATTAGTGCAAGCCCGCAATCTACCACAAGTCAAGGTTTCATTCAAAGAGTCTTTGATTTCTTTGAGAGGGTTCACTTCTTCCCAAAGGGAGCAAGGGGATCATCAAGAGGTTCAACAAAAGGAGATTTAGAAGAAGGGACAGGATCTAAAGGTTTTCTGGTCCAAGAAATGCTGGATCTCCCTACCCAATGGATATTGTCATTGTAAGGGGTGAGGGAAGTGTTCCTGGTTGAGCGAGTACGTGACATTGTGAAGAAATATATTATAGGCTGGCAAGCTACAATAGATGAGTTGAGTTAGTTAATTTACTGTCACACAACCACCCCATGTACTATAGGGCAATCTTAGATGATTGTGAGCATGAAAGGAAAGCTGAGTGCAAGGGCAAGTGCAAGGTAGCAAGGGCTAACTGCAAAGTGCAAACTTAAGGTGGAGTAACTTAAAACACAGCAAGAGAAGAGGGATGAATGTTCCAATGGAAGTAAACCAAAACCAAGCCCAATGTGATTACTGGATTTAGAAAATGCAAGAAAATATGAAATTAACTAACTGAGGAAACAACCCCCAGGCAAGTAGAGTAGCCTTTATAAGGTAATCCAAGATGACTAGGTACAACCTGATGGATGGTCAAACACAGTTTCAAGCAATGAGGCAATGAATGACATGAACGGAGTACAAAATGAAATAACAGTATGAATGTTTCCAAGGTCTTAGTGTAAGTGCAGGACAATAGGGGACGAATGTATTGGAGTGTAATGGTTGAGAAATGAGGGATTGACCTCAGAAGCAATGCAAATATGAAGGTGTAGTTTATGCAGGGTAAGGGATTAGTCCATTTTCAAACTATAAAGTTGAGGTGGCTTGACTAGCCTGAGCGCAAACTGGCAAGAGAATGTGACTGGAAATGGGAACCCAAGTGTTATTGATACCCAGTTGAAAAGGAGGAGCCCAAATGGATGGTTGACCAAGGTAGAGTTGACTGCAAGGTTTGAAAGTGGCTGCTGAGTCAGTTGCCAAGAATGGAAGGTCATTATGCAAGCCAGAGTTGATAAGCAGAAGGAACCATTGATGTTGTGCTTCTAATTTGTCACGCTGTAGAGACTCCAAGGGATAATGGGATTATTTAGCAAATAGCTTGCTGGCAGTCACTAGAAGGGGAATTTAGTTTAGTACTACTCTTTAGTAGTTAGAGGTAAGCTAAGGTGGTTTTGAATTGCTTGCTCTTCTGAACTATAATAAGTCTGCACAATAATTTTTTTTAATTAGTGGCTGGTTTCTTTGAGACTTAAAAAATGTCTCTAATCAGACCTAGATGATTTATTAATAGAGAATTTTAGGAATTGCAAGAATATTCCAGGTTGGATTGGATTATTGGCAAGCTTCCACCAATTAATAATCAAGAATTTTTGACTTTTCCTGATTATTTTTCCAATTCCAATTAAAGGATTTAAGGGTTGACTAAAAAAGTGTTTAAACAGTAGGAGGACCCAAGGATGGGTTTTCCCACAGGGAGCTGGGCGGAAAAGAAGCTTGGTTGGTTTTTCTGTTGTGCTCTTCCTTTTTTATAGTATTACTAATCAAAAATAAGGGTTTTCCTTTTAAAAATAGGTGCTGAATATCAGGACTTTTCTCAAGAACCCTTCTTCAAAAGCACCAGGGGTTTGGTCAAATGGTCAATGATAATTTTGTGTTTGATCTTTTATTTCTTTTTCACTTGATTCTGGTTCACTAAAAAGCTGGTACTGATCAGGCAGAGGCCATAGATCTTAGGGGTCATAAATCATGGGTGGGGGCTGATGCCATACTCTGAGGCTGATGACATATGCTAGACAACTTGGATAGAGCAAAAGAGCCCCCCTTAAATAGAAAAATGGACAAATGATTCCTCAGGGGATGCTCAGGGCTCCCCTGAGTGCATTTTTGAGCCTCTCTCTGCACTGTTGAAGCACAGGAGGGTACAGTTACATGAGACAAATCAATGTGGTGAGAAAACATGTAAATCAGACTGAGAGATAACTGTATTTTTTTAGTTTAATTTTTGATAGTCAGGCTAAGATATGAGATAAGAGATAAGAATGGTGTGATATGGACGCTTATAAGTGCTTATCTTGTATAAAAAATTTATGCAGAAGTTCCATGCAGCTTGAGTTAATTTTGCTGGTTGGGAACAGCATGAAACATGCTTGGCAGCTGCAAGCCCTCTTTGGTAGCTTGAATGGTGTGACCTGCATGGGTTTGGTGGTGGAAGATCATGTGCTGGGTGTTTCTGAGGACTCTTCTGAGCCCTTATCATGTATAAAATGTTTCAAGAACTACCTGCATGCTGTTTCAATGGAATTAGTTGTAGAGATATGAGGTATGCTGTTTTACGGCATGCCCCCTTGGGTAGCTTGGGAGTGTGGCTTGTAGGTGCTGTGTGGTTGATATGGTGGCAGACTGAGTATCAGAGTGCTTGAGAGGACGCTTCAGAGCTTTTATCTGGTGGTGAAATTTCCAGAAAAGTCATGTGCGCTGAGTTGTTATTGCTGGTTGATCAGAATTGAGATATACTTGGATGCATGAGCCCTTACTTCTGTTGGTGCATGTGTGTGTGATGTATGGTTGGAATGGTGGAAAACTGAGTATCAGATTAATTGAGAGGACGCTTCAGAGGGCTTATCTGGCGGTGAAAGTTCCAGAAAAGTCATGTGTACTGAGTTGTTATTGCTGGTTGGTGAGAATTGAGATATACTTGGCTGCATGAGCCCCTACTTCTGTTGGTGCATGTGTGTGTGATGTATGGTTGGAATGGTGGCAAATTGAGTATCAGAGTGCTTGAGAGGACACTTCAGAGGCCTTTTCTGGTGGTGAAGGTTCTAGAAAAGTAGTTTAACTTGTTTTCATAGTACTGGTTGTAGTGTAACATTGGTACGGATATGATTTAAGTCCTGCTGGTATGGGGCATGTTGTTTTGTTGTGTGGTTATTTTAAGCATAATCTTTTTGATTATATATTCAATTAAGACCTTTTATTAATCCATTTGACATAATTCAGTCTGTTCCAGGTTTTGGGTTGTTTTTGTGACAGGTGTGAATATGGTTGAAGGGGGGTTATCTGGTGATTGATTTGGTTTTTCAGGTTGGTTTGAGTTTAGAGTATAGTTTATGAGGGGTTTGGAATTTATTTTTTGACTTTAATTTGATAAAAGAATAATAATTAATAAGATAAAATGAGTCTGATGGCTATAGGACAGGTTTGGTTTACCACAACGCTTATGGACTGAGGTAGATGGTACTGAGGAAAAGGGTATGTCAAAGTGGGAGGACAATAATCCTTTAGCTCAAAGGGTGACAGAAGCTTACCAGGGGTTCCAACCAAAGGAGGAGGGGAGGTGGTGGGTGAGGTGGAGATGATGGGTGAGGTGGAGGTGGTTGGTGAGGAGGAGGAAGGAGTGGACTTCCCGGTGGTTTGGTGAGGTGAGGTGGGTGGTTTGACCAGTGGTTTGGTGGGGTCAGGTGGGGTGAGGTGGGTGGTTTGACCAGTGGTTTGGTGGGGTGAGGTGTGTTTTTTGGAATTTTTGAGTCTGTTTTGCCCAAGTCAACCCCAAAAAATGAGAAAAAAAAACTGATTCAGCCTAGGAATCTTGGGTGAACAACCAAAACCAAAAAAATTTGGTGAAGGGATTTTTTACCTATTTCAAAATCAAAAATTACTCATTAAAGCAAGCAAGGGTGAGCAGAAGAATCTGTTCTCCAATAGAAAAAGATGAGGGAAAAGAGGAGACAGGGATGACTTGAGGTGGATCAGGAATATCATCTTTAAATATTTTGTCCCATTCATCTTTGATGTCAGCCAAAAGATTGTGAATGTTGAGAGGAAATCTCCTGAACCCCATACCGCGCTCATTCTCACCTACAAACTTTCCCCAACCTGTCACAAGTGATCTTTCGCGCTTTTCTTTAATCATCACTTTTCCGTTTCATCCTCCCTGCTCCCTCTCTTGGCTTGATCCTCATCCTTCCATTCCTTGACTCATCCATTCTTCATCTGCTCCATATTCTCCATCTTCATCCGCTCCATATTCTCCATTGCTTCTTTTCCACCCGCTATCTTACATCCGCTCCATATTCCTTCCTCTCATTTGCCCCAGTGTATTATCCACTTCTCCACCTCACTCCACATCCACACTCACACCGTCACCCACTTCCTTCTTTCTTATTCTCAACCCAACTCCACCTCTCTCATCCTCTCAAGACTCTCCCCAACTCAATCTTCAAAGCCAACAAAGATTCTCCCATCTTACGATCCATTAACCCAACATTGACCATCTAACCCAACTCACTCGATTTCCTCTTCTTGTTCACATGTGAGGTTGCATCAATCAAGGATCCTAAGCAACCTGCTGATTAAATTTGATTACTTTCATATTTTATTGTCTAGACACTTGTCTCGTCCTATGATCTTGTCATCCTCTTTTTTTCATTCCTGTTATTTGAGCGCCCTACCTTGTCTGTGACTGCACTGAGTGAGACTTTACCCAACTTGTCTTCATTCTTTTCTTTATGTCTTTGATTATTGTTAATCTTTCCTCTTCAGTCTGTTGGTTCAGGTAATCAAGAATTCTATAGCTTTTCACGGTTAAAAGCCAAAATTGCTACAACTTCACCGACGATCTCGAGCGATAACATGGATTCGACCTCCTCACCTGGACCAACGGATCTCAACTCCCCTCTTCTAAAAACCCTCACAGATTCCATTCCCACCCTCTCAGAGTCAAATTTCTCACTCTGGCGCTCAAAAATCATGACTATTTTCGCTCTCAAAGGTATCGCTAAATGGATCCAATCCCCTGAATCCAAAAAATGCCCCCCGGAAATCAATCTCAAACTTTTTGGATACATATTAGCGAAGCTTGATAATCAGACGTACATCAACTGCGTTAAGGACCACCATCTGACCAATGGAATCAAACTTTGGAAATCAATCAACAAATTTTATGCGTCATCCCAAACAGCTAACAGGTCTCGAGTGTTCTTCAATTTCCTCAATCTTCAGTTTGACACAAAGCATGTGGACAAATTTATCACCGAAGTCAAGGCCTGTCTCATTCAAATTTTGGAAATCGGAATCAAAATGGACAAGGATATAGTCGCGTATCTCATACTCTATAAGTTTCCTCCAGAGCTCAAGCATCTCAAAACAACAATCACCCATTCGCTTGGAGAATCCAAAATAGATGGCGACCTGGTCCTTCAACATCTGAATCAGATCAAGAACAAAATTGCGGCAGGTACCTATGCTTCTGCTATGATGAATAAGGGTGCAAAGCAGGAAGTCATCAAATGCCGATCCACCTGGCATAACCCAATGGCATCTCATCCCAAAAACGCCTGCTGGTGGCTGTATCCTCACCTCCGCCCAAACTTCAACAATAGCTCCAAACCTAACAAAACCAAATCCGCTTCCGCCAACTTATCCTGCACTTCCTATAACTTTGCTATGACCAACTCCAAGCTTCTCACCAAAAACGCCATCATTCTGGACTCTGGTGCATCTCAATCTATGTTCAACTCGCCCGACTTTTTTGAAACCATGGCAGAAGACCACACTCAAATTCAAACAGGAAAGGAAAACTCCTCACTGTACGCGGAAGGGGCTGGAATTGCAAAGCTCATATCAGAAAACTGCAACGTTCATCTCAGTCAATCACTCTATGTCCCTCAACTAGCAGTGAACCTGGTCTCCTTGGGACAACTTCTGAACAAAGGCTGCTCTCTTCACCTGTTGAGTCCTAGCAACTTTGTCGTAAAGTTCAAGCAAGAAGAAATCCTTTTTGGGTCAATTGAAGACAACCTCTTGGTCATTAAGGACCTCTCCCTCTCTCAGTCCGAATTGTCCCACGTGTTCTTCACTCTCACCACCCTACACAAGCTCTTTGGCCACCCTCACCTGGATCAAAACCGACTTCTGTCCAGGGACTTTCCAAAGATCAGGTGGTCCGATCTACCATGTGAATCCTGCGCCCTAGGTAAAATCCATAGATCATCCTTCAAGAGTCACATGCCCCGCTGCTCCAAACCATTCTTCAGAATACATGCCGATGTTTGTGGACCAATCAAACCCGTCTCCAAGACTGGCAATCAATACTTTCTCCTGCTCACCGACGAATTCTCCCGCTTCAAGGTCTGTCTTCCCATTAAGCTCAAATCCGACGTCACGGATGAAATCATCAAATTTATCAAAATACACTCAAATCAATTCGGGTATCAACTCAAGTCATTCCACTCCGATAACGGCGGGAAATTCATCAACTCCAAACTCTCAAGTTTTTTTTTGGATTTGGGTATCATTCACACCACGTCTGAACCTCATACGCCACAAAACAATCCTATCGCCGAGCAAGGAAACCAAACTTGAGTTGAAGCTGCTAGAACAACCCTCATCGACATGTCCATCCCCACCTACCTATGGGATCAAATCCTAGTGGGATGCTGCAAGATACTCAACCTCCTGCGAGCTAAGGAATCAAAATTGAGCCCTTCGGAAATGTGGAACAGGATCAAGCCCAAACTTAACCTGATTTGAACCCTTGGATCCAAAGCCGTTGTCCTGAATCTCCGGCACAACATGGGAAAATTTGACCAGAAGGGCTGGGAAGGAATCCTTGTGGGTCATGACCTGCAATTCAATTCCTATTGAATCTTCATTCCAGAGCTTGGAGAAACAATTCGCTCCAAACATGTAAAAATCTTTGAGAATTTAAAGCTAACTGAACTTTCTTCACCATGCGAACCTCCTTTTGACCCCCTACTCCAAACCGATTCCGATCTCCTGGACGCTTTGCTCTCCACCAATCAAAATAAGTCTTCATCTGACTCTGCAAGCGCTGGCGGCTTGGAAACCTCGGATTCATTGCAATCCAACAAGACCCCTACCAATCCTGAAAACCCTGAAGAATCTCCTCCAACTCATCCGTCAAGCTCTGAGTCCTCCAACAATGAAGACCTAACCAATCAACTCATTCCCTCCGGAATCAACCTCAGAGATTGCTCCAACCTTCAACGTCCTCAACGCTATGGATTCCTTACCAGAACAGTCCCTCGAAATTATGAAGAGGCAAGACACTCACCCGAATGTCAAAATTGGTCCATGGGCATGAAAAAGGAACTTGATGGAATCAAATCCATGGGTGTTTGGACTGGCTGTCATGTACTGCCTGAAGGTAAAAGAGCTCTGTCGACTGTGTGGGTTTATCGGCTCAAATTCGACCCAGACGACGACGGTCTCATCTTCAAGGCCAGATTATGCGTCCAAGGATTCAGACAACTGGAGTTCTTTGACTACGGAGAAACTTATGCACCCACAGGGCAAATCACAACACTTCGAACGATACTGGTCTATGCATTCCACCACGAATTACCCATCACCCAGATGGACATCAAGTCTGCATTTCTACATGCTAAATTAGACGAGGATATATACATCAAAGCCCCTCCTGGACACAACACCCCCTTTCCCTACTTCAAATTGAATAAAGCCTTGTACAGCCTAAAACAAGCACCCAAAAGCTGGTACAATACCCTTAAGCAGTGGATCCTTGACCAAAATTTTGTTACATCTTCTGCTGACCCATGTCTTTTCATAAATCAGTCCACTCAGATCTTCATTTTTTGCTACGTTCATAATCTAGTCATCATTGAAAACTCGGAAGACTTTTGGGCAAAACTGAAGTCAAAATTTGCCATCTCACATGAAGGTCCTCTCCTCAAAATCCTCGGCAACTATATTCTCAACTCTCAAAATGGACCCTGCCTACATCAACCTGACCACGTTGAAACGGCACTAACAGAACTTGGACTTTCTGAATCAAAGCCCATCAACACACCCATCACCCCTGGCATTGCTCTCAAACTTGCAACTGACGCTGACGCATCCGAATTCTCCACCCTAAACATCAACTACCAATTGGCAACGGGTTATCTCAATTTCTTAGCCACCCGAACTCGACCGGATCTCTCCTACACAGTCTCCTCTTTATCCAGGTTCAACACAAAACCCGGTCTTTCTCACTGGAAGGAAGCCAAGCATGCCTGGCAATACGTCAAAACGACTCAGAATCTCGCTCTTTGCTTGAAGAACGACTCTTTCAGCTTTGACCTTGAATCCTGGAGTGACTCTGACGGAGGCAATGATCCCATTTCAAGGAGGAGCCATACTGGATACCTGATATTACTCTACGGATGCGCCGTATCGTGGCACAGCAAGCTCCAGCCCACAGTCTCTCTCTCCTCAACCAAAGGCGAACTCAAGTCACTGGTCTTAGCAACACAAGAAAAGATCTGGATCCTAAACCTACTAAAGGAGTTAAATCCGTCTCTCTCTCTCTCTCACTGCTCACATATTGACAACAAGGCCCTGAACAACCTTGTTAATTCTGAGTCCCATCACAGTGCGCTTAAACACGTGGACAATCAAATCAAGTGGCTTTGAGAACAAAAGGATGCTAAACTTCTTATTACCAATCTCGTTCCTTTGGAATCAATGTTGGCAGACTCCCTAACAAAATCCGCCATTAAACCCTCAGTCAAGCATCTCACCAATATACTAATGCAACCTCTCATTTGAACACGGCGGCGTGTTGAGAGGAAATCTCCTGAACCCCATACCGCGCTCATTCTCACCTACAACCTTTCCCCAACCTGTCACAAGTGATCTTTTGCACTTTTCTTTAATCATCACTTTTCCGTTTCATCCTCCCTGCTCCCTCTCTTGGCTCAATCCTCATCCTTCCATTCCTTGACTCATCCATTCTTCATCCGCTCCATATTCTCCATCTTCATCCACTCCATATTCTCCATTGCTTCTTTTCCACCCGCTATCTTCCATCCGCTCCATATTCCTTCCTCTCATTCGCCCCAGTATATTATCCACTTCTCCACCTCACTCCACATCCACACTCACTCCGTCACCCACTTCCTTCTTTCTTCTTCTCAACCCAACTCCACCTCTCTCATCCTCTCAAGACTCTCCCCAACTCAATCTTTGAAGCCAACAAAGATTCTCCCATCTTACAATCCATTAACCCGACATTGACAATCTAACCCAACTCAATCAATTTCCTCTTCTTGTTCACATGTGAGGTTGCATCAATCAAGGATCCTAAGCAACCTGCTGATTAAATTTGATTACTTTCATATTTTATTGTCTAGACACTTGTCTCGTCCTATGATCTTGTCATCCTCTTCTTTTCATTCCTGTTATTTGAGCGCCCTACCTTGTCTGTGACTGCACTGAGTGAGACTTTACCCAACTTGTCTTCATTCTTTTCTTTATGTCTTTTATTATTGTTAATCTTTCCTCTTCAGTCTGTTGGTTCAGGTAATCAAGAATTCTATAGCTTTTCAGTGAAGGATTACACAAGTTATAATCCAGTTGATGAGGAACTCCATGTCTTTGGTGTTTGAAAGCTGGTTTTGAATTTCCCTTAAGCTGGTCATCTTCCTTTCTGTTCTCCTGTGGCATGCTCAATCCAAACTTGTGATTGGGAAAGATGATAGTTGAAATCAGTTTTTCCTTGATTGTTGGAAAAAACATTCTGGTATGCTGGAACCACATATTGTCCACTAGCATAAGCTGAATTGGACAGAAAGTATTGATCTTGGTCAAAGTAGTTCTCTGGTTGTTGGAAAATCCACATCTGATTGAAAAAATATGAATCATGACAAGAACGCCCAAAGGCCAGCATGGAGGGATATGAACTTCTTGTTCTTATCACAAACAAGTTGTAGTGCCACAGAGTATCTATACAAAACAATAAAACAAATTTGGTCAGTGTATTATCAAAGCCTTTGGAAAGGAAATGAACCAATTGCCTTTTTTTCCAATCAAAATAGTGGTTGCCATCTAGCTTGGATTTTTGACTCAAGGGGATAGTGGTTCTGTCAAAAAACCCAATGCAACCAGGAAAGCCTTCAGTCTCCATTAATTGAGATATCTCCTTGCGTTCTTCTTAGGTTGGCCAAGAAAGGACTGAGAAATGGAAAGCTAGGATAGCAATAATGACCCTTTTGGTGTATCAGTCAATGGTTCCATAAGCAACTGAGAATAAATTTTCTAATTGATGAATTGCTACCCCATTTCCATTTGATCCCAATCTACAAAAAGCAACAGTCAGTTGAATAGATGGATTGCATTAAGGATTCCAAGAATATTTCTGGAAGATTTGGTGTCTTCAATGATCTCCAAAAGTTTTATGAATGAAGGCAATAGTTTTTGGAAAAGTTTCTGGAAGCTTAAGTTTGGGAGGAGATGAAGATTTTGACTTTCATACATAGGTTTGTGGAGAGTTTGTCTTCTTGGAACCATGTATTGCTTTTGTAATAGAGCTTTCAAAGCCAACCAAGTTGATTCCAAATTGCAGTCTGAATGGCAGTCAAATACTAACAAAGGTTCAGTCAGCTTTTTTGCATTTTCAACTTGCTGTTGGTGTGGTTTTGTTATATAGCCTTGGATTTGGAACCACTCCAGGGTTGGCATGCTCAGTGTTTGGTAGGTCAGTCTCAGCACTTGGATGCGTTCTGGCTCAGCAGCAGCCGTAGTGGGCTCAGCAGTAGGCACTGCGGGGCTTGGCATACCAGGCATGGGTTGGGCTTGATTGGATGTGGCGGCCCGCGGCCTGCTTGGAAATTATGGACCCAAGAATGGAGCTGGCCCAACCAGGTTTGGGGGCAGCTAGTTTGGGGAGGTAGGGTGGGGCAATTGGGGCTATAGGTGCAGGAAAGTGCAGGCCAACCCAAAGGGCAGGAAATCACGCGGTGCGCTGGGCTGATACAGACAAGCGGGGGGCTCCAAGTAGGGTGTGGCAGAGGGCCATGTCATGAGAAGGACAAAATGGTTTTAAGTAATGGTAACTGGGCAGGGAACATATTGGGTTTAGGCTAGGGTTCTGGGACTAGGGTTCCTCTTACATCTGTTGTTTGGCTGTCATTGCACTTGTACTAAGGTTAGGGTTGAGAGTGTGGGCATAAAGTTCGCGCTCTCAACCACAGCTCTTATCATATCATGTTATCATCAGATCTTTGGCGCAGGAAAGGAAAAGAAAGGGAAGGAATTCATCATCTTTTTATACTCTCTCTCTCTATCTCTCTCTCTTTCTTAAAAATAAAGGAGCATCCTTAAACTTACAGATGCTGAGATCATTGCTTCCAAACTTAAGGACAGCTAGGGGGGTAGCTCTCTCTTAATTTCCACACTGGGAAGTTTGATGGGAAACATTGAGAAAGATGGTAATTTGATGTGGGTTGATAAGATTAGGATGGGATTTGTGTGAAGATGGAGAGGTGAATCAATAGACATGTGAAGCAATGGAGATGAGATGTGTGTGATGTGATGAAGATGGGATTGGTATGGATTTGCTGATTTGGATGGGTGTTTTTGATGTGATGAATGGTGGATGGATGATGATGCATAAATGGCGGGTTTAATAGTAGGGTTTATGTTTGAAATCAGCCATTTTCATGAAACCTGCCATCTTGAAATACACCAGTTAGGGGGTATGTGTATTTCAGAAACCTGCAATTAAAAATGGCAGGCTGGGTCAAAAAAAATGGAAGGTTACATCAAAAAAAATGGTGGGTTTCTAATGGCGGGTTTTCTAACTCTGATACGCCCTATTCATCTTACTGATGGCTGAATGATTATTATTTTAGGGCATTATTTTTCTCATTCAACTGATCATTGAGCTTGCAGTTTTTATATTGCGCAAATCTAATCCTCTAATGCCAAAACCCTTACATGCACACAATTTTTGAATATTTGACACCAAGGATGTGTAGAAGGGCTTGTGCAGACCCCAAAGATTTTATCAGAAGGTTTGCATAGGTTTAAGGCCCTTAAATAAAACAATCCTTCAAAAATAAATGAGTAGAGAATAATATGCATTTTCTATGAATTTCTGATCCTTATTTTGAAGGTTTGTGATCAGGTTGATTTGAGCTTTTGATGCTGCAGTTTCTTATCAAGTATATCAAAGAGCTTGAAAATAATTTTTGGGGAATTTTTCCAGTTGTTTTGCCTCTCAAAAATTCAACAAAAGTCAAAAAAGTCAGAAAAAAAGGTATTATTTGCTTGAAACCTTTTCTGTAAGTTTTTTTTTGATAATTTTCAGGTGGAATGCCTGTAGAGCTCATATAAAGCAACCAGAAAAGATAATTTGAGATTTTTTTAAGGTATGTCATACCCTGAAATGGAACCCCAAGACCAAAAAATCATGAAGGGCAGTTTGGAGACCTTTATGGAATTTTTTTTTACCTTCAGAAATTATTTTGAAATTTTTGAAAACCATTTGATCAAGTTTATTTGTATCCTTTAGAGAGGAGATTTCAGGCTTGTAGAGTCCTTGAAAATAAATTGCAAAACCTTTCTTGGGTATTTCTTGGACTGATGAAAATTTGTAGTCTGAACCATATGAAACAGAAAAGAATAAATTGAAGGTAGGCTAAAAAAATAAAGACTATTTCAAAATATATCCCTGATAAATAAAATCAATGATAAAATTATATTATATTTATTCTCCAAGCACTTGTCACAATCCAAGGTTAAGGGTCATTATATTCATCACTTTGACATTTTATTTTCCTCAGTACCATCTACCTCAGTCCATAAGTGTGACACAAATAAAGCACATCATCAATGGTGCCTTCTGCTGACTACCTTTGGCCTGAATAAAAACATTCCTATCTTGGAAAATCAGTATAAACTTGTGAATCCTTTCCGTTAAATCTAATCCAAGTCAACCATCCATTCAAGCTTTGCTCTTCTACCCTAGGTATTATCAACGCTTGGACTTCCATTCTTGGTCATGCAATTGCACTAGTTTGCACACATGCATAGATAGCCAAATCAACTGTATAGTTTGCAAATGTACTACTTCATTTCCCTGCAGAAGCTGTATCTTCACATTCACATTGTCTTCAACTTTTGATCCTTCATTTTATCATCCTTTATGTTGCTGTACGCTCTGTTGAGACTGAGGATATTCAGATTTGGAAGTCAGAGAGAAGGATGGGTTGATTTCAGAAATGAAATAAAGAATGAAACAGAGATGAATGAAAAGATGAATATGGAAAGTACAAATGATAAATGATAATGAGTCGAAAGAAAACAGAAGAGACGCTTACCTGAGGATATTCAGATTTGGAAGTCAGAGAGAAGGATGAGGAAGGAAATCTTCTCTCTGATCCGCAATCTGTCCTCAGGTGTTTTATCCTGATCAGATTTCACAGGAGCAGGTGACATGTGTAGAGATGGAAATGAATTTGAATAGTGAAATTGACATCCGTGCTTCTGGAGGTGAGAGGCATACATTGAGTGTAGGCTGATATGATCATGGTGATGGAGGAAACTTGGAAAGGGATTGACAGAGATATGAGATGAGAAAGTAAAAAAGATATGAAAAGAAAGAGTCTGGGGAATGACTACTCCAATACACTCATATTCTATTTTCTTGCGCTTATTCTACAACCTTGGAAACAATTGTAATTTTATTTAATTTTTCTCATTCTTTTCCTGTCATTCATTGCCTCATTTATCCCTAGCTGTAGATGGCCATCCATTGGGTTGTTTCTAGTCACCCTTGGATTACCTTATAAATGCTGTGTTGCCTGCCTGAAGATTGTCTCCTCATCTAGTTAATTTCATATGTTCTTGCATCTTGCTAAATCCAGTCATCAAATTGGGCTTGGCTTTAGTTCCCTTCCATTGGAAAATCACATCCCTCTCACTGCTTGTTGAGCCATTGAACCAAAGTTTGGAATTTGCATTTAGCCTTGCTACCTTGCATTATCCCTGGAACTCAGTCTCCTTAGTTTGCAAACCTATGATAGATTTTATTTTACAATTTCACGTACTCAATCAACTGATAACGCTTCCCTCACCACTTACAATGATGATATTCATTGGGTATGGAGACCCAGCGCTTCAAAGGCCCAACAGTACTTAGATCCAGTTCCTTCTTCCAACTCTCCTTTGGTTGAATCTCTTGAAAATCCCCTCCATCCTCAACTGGAAGCTCCAGTGGATCCTCTCAAGGAAAGAAAAGATTCCAAAAATTCCTCCAATGAAACCTCAACCCGTGGTAGATCAATTTTTGCACTAGTTCTCCCAAGATCAAAAATTTGGCCATTCTCTTGCCTTTGATCCAGGCTCTTAACCAAAATGCCTTGCAATATAGCCCTAGCGGTCCCAGTTTCCCCGCTCTGGGCATGAAGCAGCCTGACCACTTTATGGGGAAAACTCCAAAAAACTTAGATCTCACCTACAGTCATGTAAAATCATCTTCTTAAAAAATCCCAATAACTTCACCTCCAATAGACATAAAGTTATGTATGTGTCTTCCTTCATAGGGGGAAGAGCCTTGCAGTGGTTCAAATTGTATCTTGAACTATTATCAAATACTATTCCCACCTGTATTCTCAACAATTGGGACAAGTTTAAGCATAATTTTTTCACCCTGTTTGGCAACCCAAACAAAGTGCAAAACACCAAATACAAACTTAATAATCTAGTTATGGAGGAGAATAGTAGGGTCTCTGTTTACATACCCCACTTCCAAACCTTGCAGTCTTGCATCCAAGGGAAAAAGGCAGCACTTTTATTTCAATTTCAAAAGGGTTTACCAGACCACCTAATTGAACAGCTTGCAGTTGGGTCAGATAAGACAACCTCCCTTCAGCATCTAATTGAACAGGTGATCAAGCTTTATAATGGTTATCATGACAAGAACAGCTCTTGAAAAAATGACCATTGATCCTCAGCCTTGGCTCCAAAGGCAGAAAAATCTTTGAAAAAACATTCAAAGAACCCAAAACACTCCAAACCAAATCCAAACCAAAAGGTAAAGCTGTTTCCAAAACTCTGAAGTTCCTGGATAAGGAAAACGGGATTCTCCAGAATGAGGAACAGCAAAGGAGGGAAAAGGAGGGGTTATGTATGTATTGTAGAGGAAAAAATGATGAAAATAGTTGTACAAAGCGGCTAGTGCATGAAGCGGCTAAAAAGACAAAGAATTACCTTGTATTTTTTCTGATACTTGAAAGGAAAACTACACATTATCTAAATTAAAGCAATTCAATCTTTGCATTAGCAAGTCACTTGGTGCTCTGATTTCAAGATTTACCCTCTTCCATTCCAAAAATACTCCTTATTTTTTTTTACTTGATTCCTGCACTTATGTTTCTTTTATAAGTTAATCTTTTTCAACTTCCAAAAATCTTCCACATTCCAAGATAGATAAGTTTCCCATCTACTTAGTAAGTAGTGCAACACAACTGTCTCATTGGGTTAACAATAAGGCACAATGGACCTTTGCATTTTCCAATTTCCCCAGCTTTGAATGGGATTTATTTGTTTTGGATATCCCTGGAATGGACAAAACCATTCTTGGCGGCAACTTCTTAGTTAACTGGAATCCAGATGTGAATTTGCAAGAAGGAGTAATTAACCTTCAAACCTTGCAACCCCAGGACACTAAAATTTCTGTCAAACAGGAATTGAACAGCCTACCTTACAATTTCATTGAGTTGGATGACAAATTTCTTCCAGGAGATTTGCAATATCCTGACCTCCATTCCCAAATTCCCTCTTCAGATTTAGGAATCATTGCTTATTTTTCCAACTTAAATCTTCCTTGTTTCTTCAAAAAGAAACAGGCCCCTATCAAAAGGTGTATTTTGAATTCCCTAATCCTCTTCCATTGTGCAAGCAATTTAAAAACAGTGCTCAATGATTATGAGATTGGAGATTTAGAAATCATTTGAGATTCTTTAAATTTGGTTTATCATGACTTTTCTGATGTCTTTTCAGCTGTAAATGAAGATAAAATACCTCCTTCCTGTTATTATTATCACAGAATTGAACTTACTGGCCCACCTCCAGCACCCAGACCAGTCTACTCTCTCTCAATGAAAGAATGCATTGCAGAAAATTTAATCAAAAGCATTTCTTTGACCAAGCAATTCAAATATTGGCTTGCTGTTACAATTATGGCCAGAAATTTGCCCAGTCAAATGAGAAGTAATTAAAGCAAAAGAAATTCTGGAAACCTTGTGTCAATAATTTCTAATGGGCTCTAACAATGGGGAAATGCGTTGGATGATATTGTTGATGAATTTGATTGGATGTGAATGAATGATCAAAAACAGCAGGGAGAAGAGCTCCTTTAGTATGAAAGATTGGCCTCTTGTGGGCCCATGAAAAAAATTCCAAAATGCAAATTTTCCGCCCAAAAAAGAGCTTTAAAGGCTCTACAGGCCTTGTTACTTGGTTTGGGCTACATAAGCACACATGGAATCAGTCCCTGTACCCTGATGACCAGCTTATTCTGGTAATTTCTGGTGTTTCCACCGTTACAGGGCTGAAACAGCCCCTTTGCTGTTCATACTGGTTGTCTGTTAAAACCGGCCCTGTTACCTCAAAAGCTGGCTGGTTGCCTCTTGCAACCAGCCTCTGGCCATAAAAATGGCCAGGTGGGACCCAGGACACACCTAGGTCCAGTCTCAAACACACTTGGGGGGGGGGGGGTGTAACCAGTGAACATGCCATCCCCCCCCTCTTTCTCACAAATACCAGGAGGGGGTGGTCAAATACCCCTACCAGGGCCCTGGAGGTCAATACCCCCAGGGCGTTGTCAAAGGTAGGTGGGCTGGGGGGTGGTCAGATCCCCCTCAGTCTGTCGCTCCTCCCCCTTGGTGGTGGGGGGGGGGAGGGTGCCCCTTGCGCTTTGCTGGTGGGAGGGCAATCAGGTCCCCCCAACCACCGGTTGCCTAGTTGCAACCAGCCCAGCCACTCCATCTGGGTGGGAGGGTGATGAAGTCCCCCCCACCCTGACCAGTTGCTGGCTGGTTCAACCCAGCAAGCCTCTCCCTTCCCCCTTGCAATGGCAAGCGAGGGGAGGGGGAGCAGCCGGGGCTGTAGACCCCAACTGTAGGCCACAGCCAAGAGCCCAGCGCAGGGTCCCTTGGCCACCGTGGAGGCCTCGCGTGGGCCCTACCAAGAGAAAAAAGTGGCCCCAAGCAGGCCGCAACAAGGGCAGCAGCCCCAAACGGGCTGCAAGATGGGCAGCTGCCCCAAGCCCTATAAAAACAAATTAATCATAATTTGGCAGGCCAGCTGGTCTGGCCAAGTATGTTCAAAATAAACCCTGGGCCAAATAATGCCCATACACCCCACCGGTCCTGTTAGGGCCCGTGTACCAATAGGCTTGTTTCACGCGTTTTTAGGCCAGTTTCCCCAAATACATGAAATCCACACAGGCCTGTATGGTCCGTGTGAGTATCCAATGGGCCACAGAGGCCCACATGTGCATCCCATTTGGAAAAACCTATACGTAGAAAACACATGAGTGCGTACGTATTTTAAAACACCCCCTTAATCCAAAAGGGGTGAAATCCGCATATTAGTCACAAATCATTGATGCTTGTTCCTACCTAAAGCCCTAGTCATGATATCTGCAATCATTGCTCCAGTGGGCATGTACCTCAACACTGTCATTGTCACTTGGCTCACCCGCGTCTGTGAGGGTGCAAACACTCCAATTCCACCTCTAGATTCTTTCTCATTCCTCTTCATTCCCACTCGACGCTCATTTCCTTGAATCATCATCCATCAATAAACACCAAACTACCTCCATCTAACCACGCTTCCTTTCTTTCCCCTTCCATCTCGCCATGCTCCGCTCCGCTCCATCCTTACTCATTCTCATCTTCCCTCATCATTCTTCCCCATACGCTTTCCTTTCTTCATCTTCTTATTACTCCAACCCACATCGACCAACTTCCTCAATAACTTCAACCACCTCAACCTCAAGCCATTTCCTCCATCACGATATTATTATTTGACCATCTCCATCATTCTGCTACATCAACCATCTCCTCTCATACTCACTCCTGATCATCAAATATTCATTATCATCCATACGCTTCATCAACTATCAACAACAATCAACCAACATTCTATTGATCAGATGTGAGAAACATCCAAATCGTCAATCCTTTCTTTTCATTTTTGTACACTTATCTTGATTTAATTTTATCAGTCCTTATACTTCATTTAGATTTCTTTTATATCTTAAAATTCTTCTTTCACGTATGTCAGAGAAATACTGGGTAAGAATCTTTGTCATAAACCTACCTCATTTATCATTTGTGCTCATGCACTACATTTGATACTTTTATTGTTCTCAGTTCCATTGGTCTTAGTTTGAAATAAAGTTCAGTTATAATTATTTCAACATTCAACTTATCAAACACAATCTTGTTTCTGTTAAATGAATTGCCAATATAGTTATAGCAAACATCAATATGTTTTGTTCTTGAATGGAACACTCAGTTCTGCCCCAATGCAATGGCACTCTGGTTATTGAAATACAAAAACGCAAACCCTTGTGGTTTATGTGTATCCTCTAAGATTTTTCTCAACCATTTTTCTTCCTGTGAAACCGCTAAGTAAGCTCTATACTCAGCCTCTGTTGATGAAAGACTTATTGCCAACACCTTCTTGGAAATCCATGACACCAGATTCTTACCTAAGAAGAATACAAAACCACTTGTTGATTCCCTAGTGTTACCATCTGCCAAACTTGCATTGGAATAACCAACCAAATAAAAGTTTTCTGAATTTGTAAACAACAGTCCCAGAATGTGCATTTCTCTAAAATACCTCATCAATCTCTTGAATGCTGAAAAATGCCTCATTCTTGGATTCTATAAGTGTTACAACAACACACCAATTGAAAAAGCAATATTGGGACTTGTACACTGCCCCAAATAATTCAGAGATCCAACAGCTGACCTGTAGTCATTTACAGATTGAAAAAACTCTTGATTAAGAACAGCTGCCATGTAATGGCTCTTGTCTAAATTAATACCATTCTTGCTCTTAATGAACTTCATTCCTAGCACCTGTTGCGCCAGAACAAGATCTTTTATCTTGAATTCCTTTTTTAGTGTCTCCATGAATCTCTCTTTACCATTTCCAATAAATATAATTTCATCAACCCATACAAAAAAAATTGCAATCTTTCTCAAAAAGAGACAAGGGTTGGCCTCAGAAGTCTTAAAAAAAATCTGTATCAGTTTCTCACTCATGGTATTATACAACAATCTAGCTGCTTGCTTCAATCCATACAGGGATCTACACAGCTTGAGGACATGTTCCCCTTTATCTGCCAAAAGAAAACTTCTAACACAGATTTTCTTCATGGTTTTTGGTTGAGTCTCTACTAAAAATTCACACAAACCATCAGGAATCAACATATAAACAGTCTCCTCCTCTCCAACTTTTGCATTCAAGTATGCCTTTAAAAAATCAGCTTGTCTGATTTCTTCAACCAACACCACTGCCAGAGCAATTGTGTACCTGAATGTGGAAAACCTTCCAGTTGGTGAGAAAGTTTCTTGGTAATCAAAACCCTCTCTCTGCTTGAAGCTCTGTGCAACACATCTAGCTTTGAACCTCTTCAAAACACCATTTGTGTAAAACTTCTTGTTTAACACCAATCTAGACCGCACAATGGTCTTTCCTTTTGGAAAAGAATCCCCCTTAAGAACTTCAAAGAAACTATTATTCTCTAGAGAATCAAATTCCTCAAAAATAGCACTCTTCCAGTTGGCTCTCTCATCAGAATTCATAGCTTGGCCAAAGCTATTTGGGTTAAACCTGTTCCACATTTCTGAACTTAACTCCAGGAATTCATTGAGCATACACTGTTCCTGAAATGTATCTTCCTCATACCCTGCGGCAGGATAATGGGACTTCCATTCCCCATACCTATAAAATGGCACTCTAACCCTTCCACTCCTTCTAACTGAAGGTGGAGGCTCATCAGGTTCAAAATTAACGGACTCCCCTGAAGCGGGTACTGAACCCTCTGGTGGCAAATCTGCCAACTCTTCATCTTCTGGAACTACAAGTTCCTCAGTATCTGCTGGTGAAATATGTGCTAATTCTATTTCTTGCTGTGACTTATTCACAGAAACATCTTCACTCCTTTTGAGTGGAAAGGTACTTTCATCAAATTTTACATCCCTACTATGGATAAACTTTCTTGTCCCTGGAAAATAGATCCTATACAATGTGGAAAGTAAGAGAGAACTACTCCCCCAGTTGTCCTTAAGTTTGGAAGCAATGTTCTCAGCCTCTGTAAGTTTAAGGATGCTCCTTTACTTTCAAGAAAGAGAGAGAGAGAGAGTAAAAAAGAGATGATGAATTCCTTCCCTTCCTTTTTCTTTCCTGCCAAAGATCCAATATATGATATTACCAGAGCTGGGGTTGAAAGTGCAGACTTTATGCCCACACTCTCAAACCTAACCTAAGTAAAAGCGTAATGAAATCCCAACAAAAAATGTACAAGAAACCCTAGGCCCAGAACCCTAGCCTAACCCTAATCCATTACTTACAACCAGTTTGTCCTTCTCATGATGCGGCCCTCCGCCATGCCCTACTTGGAGCCCCCCACTTTCCCATATCATCCCAGTGCGCTGCATGATTTCCTGCCCGGCAGGTTGGCCCGGGCCTATAGCCCCACTCCACCCCCCTGAACTAGCTGCCTGCAAACCCGGTTGGGCCAGCTCCATTCTTGGGTCCGTGATGTCCAAGCGGGCCGCGGCCTGCCACATCCAATCAAGCCCAACCCATGCCCAGTATGCCAAGACCTGCAGTGCCTACTTCTGAGCCTGAACTACCAAATGTTGAGCGCGTCAACCGCGGTGCGGTTCCCAATCCAAGGCTATATAACAACACAACATACCGCCCAACTTGAGTTCTTTCCCCAGAGCTCTCCAAATTTCTAGGTTGACTGTTCCCGCACCCACTGACCAAGTCACTCCCCTACCCTACCTTGCCCCATCTCATCATGGTTCCGCCGTCCACCTTCTGTGGCAGGAATGGGTTGTTCTGTACCCTCCTCTCCGGCTGTTGCGCGTGCTTTTCCTGCCGCACTGGTCATCAAAGTTGCTTGATTGGCAAAACCATGCCATGGGCTTTTCCCGGACCTAACCCAGCTTGCCCATGAAAGAGGGCTTTCCACGGCTTGTTTGTAGTCTCTAGAAACGAATTTATCCTGGAGCAATTGTGGACCCCACCTGGCTCCCCTTCATCCCATTTTCCCCGCGCTCCGCCTCTTCCAACCTTGGCCAAAAGCCACAACTTGGCCTCCCTGCTTTGTCATTCTGGACCGCTGCGTAAGGAGGACTTTTCAAATCCCGCAGACTGGCAAGCAGCTCTCCGCTTCTGGGCCAACCAAGTCCGCGTAAACAAGGCCCAACCTACCCACAAGTCGAGGAACTCTTTGGACAGCGCCCAGCTCCTCCTCTGGCCCCCAGCCCAACTCCCAGTCCTCCGCACCCTCCTCCTCCAGCTCCTGGAACCCCTCCTCCTGTGCCTCCAGCGGCGTCACCATCACTGGCCCTGCGGGACGTGCGTTGTGGAATTAAGAAGAGGACTTCTCTTTTAATGGTTCCAAAGTTTGGAAGTTATTGATCCCTTACCTCTGTAAACCCTGAGTGTGACTTTTCACCCTAAAACTGAGAGATGGAGAAGTATTAGAGTTAAGTTCTTCCAACCTCCTGTGATCTGACAATCTGTGATGCTCCCGCTGATGTTCTGGGTTGAGGGTGCGGTTCAAGTAACCTCCCACTCAAACCCAACCTAAGTACAACCGCAAGCAAGCAAGAATAATAAAATGCAACCCCTAAGTACAGAAACCCAACCCCAACTATATCCTTCCATCCAATCCCATATCCCTTACCCCATATCCCATCCGTTTTGCTGGCCTGCCATTACATTCACCCAGTTTGTCCTTCTAATAACTTGGCCCTTGCGCTGGGAACAACTCAGAGCCCCCCACGCATTTCCACGTCCGCCCAACGCGCCATTCCAGATATCTGAGGTACATCCAGGGGTCTTGCGACGCGCAATCCAAGCAATCTGTCCAATCCAATCCAATCCGCCCCATGTCTCCAGATTCTGAGCCTGCTTTGAATGCTTCTGAGTCCGCAGCATGGCTTACTTCAGCAAAGCTCCATCCATTGCTAAGCGCGCTGACTCTGCTGAGCCCGCTGCTACTGCTGCGCGTGCAGCACGCAGCCAATTGAAACTTGCATCTATAAAAGACCACCACAGCGTCAACTTCAGCGTCCCTGGAAGGGGTTGTTATTTCCTCTTCCCCAGCTCCACCTTGCATGGCAATTCCGGAAATCCCGGACATCCCTACCAGTTTGGCGCTAAGGAAGGCGTGCTGTGAGGACTTTGTGGCCAAGTTGGAAAATCTCCTCCGGTGGTTCCTTTCAGCTCTGGGCGCTTATGGAGCCAAATCCCAACGCAAACTCTTGGCGGCCTTCCAAGGACTTGTGGATGCAGAGCAGTCAGAAATGGTGGAGGTTATGGACTTGATTTAGGCGGATTTCCCCCTCCCCTTTTGCCTTCTTTCATTTCTTTGTCTTTACCTGCGTGTACTTTCCAAAGAAATAGAATTTTGGCGGTCTATCCTTTGTTGAGTGAGTGGCCTTGGGCCTGAAGTGAGCATGAGAGTGAGTTGGAAATCCACGTGCGCGTGTGAGCCCTGCAAGCAACCTTGAGTCTGAGTAAGAGTGAGAAAAACAACTAGCTCTGGATCCACAGGCAAGTGTGAGAGGAAAAGCCCCGTTATCCGCACCATATATTGTCAAAGCCTCCAGAGAAGAGCACCTGAACCTCCACAGACAAACTGCCACACGGTTCCCCGTAACCTTTCTACAAAAGATAAACAGACAAGCCCCCAGTGGGCTGTGGAAAGAGATTGTGTGTTTGGTATATTCTCTGCAACAATATAAAGTTCTCCGCAACAATCTTGCTCCAAGTTCCAGAAAGCCCACTAGCCCTTGAGTCACACTCCTGTACCTCTGCAATTCTTAAGAAAACTCCACTGCCACACTCAAGCAGGAAACCACTAAAGCCAACTTGCAATGAAATAATAGTAAATAAAAAAGATCAACTCCCCAACAAGCTCTGCACTTGAACTATTTCCCTAAATATGACCTCAGAGAAATCTTGCTGGTAATTACAATCCAAAGTAACAGAAGAAAAAGAATTGAACTATAATTTTCCATAAGAAAATATACTCCAATAAAACAATGATGACTTGATAATCTCCAATGTTTGTTAACCTATTGTGTTGAATAATCCCCCCTCATCATGATGATAAAGAAAAGCTTCCTTATATATACAAAAAAAGAATGCAAAACCCCAAATGAAAGACCTGTCTTGTCTCCTTTGTAAGACTACAAACAGTGCTAGGCCGTGGCAGTTCTGCGGAGGTGAAAGGTTCTGTTTAGGCTGCCCTCCTGAGTGTTACAAAAATATTTAAATGTAACCAAGATCAAGGTCCAGAACCTGGTAAATGAGGAATCAAGGAGTAGAGGACAAAGATGATAATAGTTTGGTAGCAACGGAACAGCACTATGTGAGACAAGATTATGCAGGGAAAAACTTGAACAAAACAAGTTAAAGTCTTCTTAGAGTCCAAAGAACAAACGCTGTTGTATGTAAACAACGCCCACAAGCTAATAACTCTGGTCTTCAGCAGAAGATTGGGGATGATCAACTCAAACCCAAGCAACCTCCAGGTTCTCAATGAACCTGCCCAACTCTCCGCAATCAAGCGCTTGAAGGGTACCAGATAACTGAGGGTGGCTGTACAAGACAAAGCACAATTTTTAAGAAGCTCTAAAACAAACAGTAATGATTTGAAGCAAGGATAACCTCAACACTTCTCAAGGGACTCAAGAGTAGGCTGGCAGGATGCAACTCCAAAGAAGCTAAGGGGGAGGTATAACACTCCAGGTCTTAAGCTTAATAAGACCTCTTCAATCAATCGTGATTGGCTCCAGAAAGGTGATCAGGGATCAGGACCAGTATGGTCAAAGAAAAGGATCAAGGAGTGGTATGACACACTCAAAAATTCCAACAGACAGAATCTTTCTTCAACCAGAAAGGCTATTGGTTGGTGATAAGGATCAGGGATCAAGGGTTGAGTATGGAGGCTCAAGGATCAAAGGTGTGCTGATTTCATGCTGGATGATTCCATGCTCTCATGATTGATCAAAAAGGCAGGGGAGAGCCCCTCCTTATATGGGCAGGAGGCCCTGTTAGACTATGTACAACGGGTTCTACTAATAGAGCGGAAAAGGGAAGACAATCATGTGGTCACTTGTGTCCATCTGTGGATGGGCGCACCCAACAATACCAGAGCCGCCCACCCCTTGTCTGAAGGCAGACGGGGTGGGAAAGAGAAATGAACCAAAGCGCTGCGGATGTCTGCGGGCGGTAGTTGGCACTCTTCACCCCTTGTCCAAAGGCGGAAGTGGGTGGGAGAGCCCCAGGAAAGGTGACGGATGAAGTCCGTGAGAGCGCAGATGGGCGGATAGGAGATCGGCTTGAAACGGTTGAGTAAATCCTGACAGGCTTGGGATTCACAACTGATAGATCAAGTGAGATGGGAGATTTGACTGATCCAAGGATTTGCCAAATGCTTGGGGGTGCGGTTGGGATGGATTTGGTAAATTATTGATGAGCGCCGCGCAACGGTAGCAATGAGGAGATTGGGACGCGCAACAACAAAGATGAGGACGCGCAATGACGATGGCGGAGATGACAAGCAAAGCGCAACGGCAAGGATGATGAGCAACGCGGATGAAGGACGCGCGACGTGCGCGGGTAAAGGAAGCGCAGCGTGCAAGGCGCGAAGCACAACGCGCGCGGATAAAGGACGGTTTGGATGAGCCTGAGGATAAGTCAGTTTTTTTCTTTTTTTTTTTTTTGATGCTGGAAGCTACGTTTTCGCAACATTTTATGGGTTGAGGTCTTAAGGCGGCCAGGGTGTCCAGGATGGGGCACCACATCTCTCCCCGACTTACAGACTGTCCCTAGTCTGCTCCCAAGTTTGATGCCATAGAAAAAGAAAGGAAAGAAAGATGATTGAAACCGAAGAATGGCCATTTTGATCTTGAGAGTGGCTGAGAAAAAATATGTCAATCCAACCAAAAATCCTAGAAGTGGCTGAGAAAAAATGAAGGAGGCGTCCCAAGTGCTCACACGCGTGGCATGAAGTAGAGTTTTCACAAAACAACAAGGATCTTGCCCAGATGGTGCTCAATTGGGAGGACTTACTTCTGGACCAA
The DNA here is from genome assembly GCA_025617555.3 of Puccinia polysora. Taxonomy (NCBI): domain Eukaryota; kingdom Fungi; phylum Basidiomycota; class Pucciniomycetes; order Pucciniales; family Pucciniaceae; genus Puccinia; species Puccinia polysora. The sequence goes on from CM062616.1 coordinate 48,061,387, forward strand.
ATTGCCTCCACAAGAGTGAAATTTCTTGAACTTATTGGCAGAGAACATTCTGGCCATCTGAGTACCATCCAGCTCCTCCAAAAGATATGATCCACCTCTAACCTGATGGACTACTTGGTAAGGACCATTCCAGCGGTTAGAGAAAAGCTTTCCCCACTGAGTTTCCAAGGAACAATTATAAGCCAATACCAGGTCACCAGGGTTTAAAGGGTCCCTGATTCAATTTAGGTGTTTTTCTTCCCAATACTGAATTGATTTTGCTCTTGATTCCATCATCTTCTGATAAGCTTTGTTACAAATATCTTCACTCCGCTCCAGTTGCTTTGATCTGGCAACCAATAGGTCAGTAGTTGAGGAAACTTGTTCCCAGGGGATTTCCAAGAAAGAATCCATTTCAAGATCAAGAGGAAGAACAGCCCTCTGACCAAAGATGATTTCATAAGGAGAGTAACCAGTGGTTCGCTTGGTGGAAATTTGATCAGAGAAGAGGACCAAGGGGAGAAAATTTCAACAATTCTTGCCACTTTCACCCGCCAATTTGACAAGAGCAGCCTTCAAAGGAGCATGGCCTCTTTCCACCATGCCTTGTCCTTCAGGATAATAGGGAGTAGTAACTCTATCTTTTCCAGGGAGCAATTGGATCATTTCAGCAAGTTTTCAACCAACTTCCAAGCCACCATCCGTAGAATAAGATTGGGCCAAGCCATAACGCATTTTCCAAGTCTCATTAAGGAAAGATGCTACTGATGCAGAGCTGAGGTTCTTAAGAAACTTTGCTTCAATCCATCCAGAAAAATCATCTCTAGCCACAATGAGGTACTTAGCTCCACCAGCCTTAATGTGAACCACATCCATAGCAATCCTCCCAAATACAGTGGACTCTCCAGTGGGGTAACAAATTTCGGCCGGGCGCCTAAGATCACGTTTCTGGCACACTTCACAACTCCTACACCATTGAGAGACGGATTTCTTCAGGGATGGCCACCAGAATTGTTTGGATATTTTTTGATAAGTTTTGGTTTCCCCACAATGACCAAGGCCTTCATGGAGATTTTCCAGGATTGAATCTTGCTTAGAAGGGATAGAGACCACAACAAGTGCACAAGGAGTTGCTCTTTTCATAAGCCTAGAACCTTGGACAAAGAAATTGGAGTACTTCCTTTTAAGGGACCAAAATTCTTTGGTAGAGAGATCAGGGGGTCTTTGGAGAGTTGAAAGGTACTGCTTCAACTTAAGCCAGAAACCTTGCTGGAAACCAGAGTAATTTTGGGAGGAGACGGCAAAGACAGGGCGGACCAAGGGTTCTTCCTCATCAAAATCCATTCCAACCTCTGATTCATTGTCTCCAATAGGTTGTCAAGATAAACCATCAGGCATGGTGAAAGATTTTCAAGGCCTGTGAACAATATCAAAAGAGAAAAACTGGATGAAAGCCACCCAACGAGTCATTGCAGCATTTGGGAGGCTGGGGGAATTGATCATTTCAATAATAAATCGTGCATCGACTTGTAACTCAAAGTGTTGACCCCAAAGGACGGTCTGAAGCTTCTTCAACATTTGGGCCACACCGCAAAGTTCCAGTTTTGGCTGGGAGTACCTGGATTCCACATCTGAGAAAAGAAGAGATTCATACAGAGCAGGACGATCCAAACCATTTTCATCTTCCTGGGTAAGAACAGCCCCAACAGATTGATAACTCAAGTCCACTGCCAGCTTGATCTTGCCAGCTCCGGGCCCATAAGTGATCTCTTTAAAAAAAATGTCTTTCCCAAAAATTGTTCTGAGCAACTGAAATGATTGTTCGCAGTCTTGGGTCCAAATCCATTCAGCATCCTTCCTGGTTAAGCGATGCAAGGGAATACAGATTTTGGATAATGAGGGAATGAAGATCCTGGCATAAGTTACAACACCTAGGAAACCTCTAACTTCCGTTGGATTTATTGGGGTAGGCCAGGAGATGATTCTGTTGACTTTAGAGGGTGCCATCCTTCTTCCTTCCTTGCAGACTATATGACCAACAATTTCCAAGGCAGTGACACAGGCGGGTAGTTTTGATCCAGAGACAGTAAGGCCAGATTCCTTTATTTGAAACAAAATTCTTTCCAAGACAGTAGCATACTCCCAGCCAAATTGTTGGATTCCTGAGTACCAAGGTAAGAGCTCATTATCATAGTCAGAAACTGGCCCTTTAATCCGACCATCATCAATAAAGATATCCGCATGATCCGGGATTTCTTCCTGGAGGATCCACATCATCTGAGCCTGATAGACTGCAACCGATTTGGTGGCACCTTGAGGCAATTGAGTCAGCTGAAAGCAACCAAGGGGAGAATCAAAAGTAGTGAGGGGATGAGAAATAGGATGCAAGGATTGTTTGTCATAGCCACCCATAATGTCACCTAGACCATAGCAAGCTCTCCCAGAGAAGGTTTCAACAAATTCTTCAGTGGCAGGTGGCACACCAGAGTCTTTAATAGTAACTTTATTAAGAGGTTGGAGATCATGAACTACTCTAAGTTTACCATTACTCTTTAGAAAACAGAACACAGGACTGGAATAGCTAGAAGTAAATTGTTTGTATAAACCAGTTTGGACTCGTTTGCGGACCAACTTGATGAATTTGTTGACTTTAGAAGCAGGGATTGGGATCTTTTTCTTTTGCCAAGGGTCATGTTCAACTACAGGGATGATGTAAGGAAGACCATAGGATTCTTTCAAGAGTCCTCTCTCTTCTTCACAGAATGCAATAGATTTTTGCCTTAGAGACAAGATATTTTTGATCAAATTTAAATCATCAGGAAGAAGCCATCCATCTGGTCCAAAATTGACCACTTTCAGACATTCTTCAGTGACCCGACCAGAGGGAATAAATGGACCAGTGAGGGATTCGGATAGACCACAGTTAGGATTGCGGGATAGCAGAGGACGCATAAGAGGAGGGTTGAGGTTGAGAGGCATTAGTTGGTTGACTGGCTGGACCTTCTTTGAAACTGGTTTGTACTTGGTGGCAAAGGAGAGGAATCCCTGCTTCCTCCAAGCATTGACCAGTGAGACCTGACTACAAAAACCGAGGCCATGTTCCAACATCTTCCAAGTCCAATGTTCTGCTACATCCTTGAAAGGTTTCTTCTCCATAAAAGAGGTTCCAAAAGATAACACATTGCTCACATGTGTGGCACAGGTTAGAGTTTTGAAAACCACAGTAGTAGAAGCCCTTGGTGGTGCACAATTGGGAGGACTTACTTCAACCCCAAATTGCCTCCACCTAAGACCGGACTCCTTCATACCAAAGCTTCCAAGAAAAGAATTGAGATAAAGATATAGTTTAGACTCATTGCGGAGATTCAAAACCGGTATAGGGGATGAATGATCAGGCTGAAAAGAAAAAGGAAAAGAAGATACAACAGATCCAGACAGAGAAGAAATATTTTTGGATTTTTTGGATTTTTCATGTGTTTGGGTTTTGATCTTATTTGGATGAGAAGAAAATGTTAGGAAAAAGAAAGATATGCCTCTGAGGTGGGAGTTGGTCCATGAGTTGAAGTCTGAGGCTGAGGAGAACTACAACTATCAGTAGGGCCAACTATTCTGCTAAAAAATGAGGATGAAAGGAATGAGGGTTTTCTTTCAGCTTTCCTTTCAGGACAGATTTGGGAGGGTGACCAGGGAAGTCTCTTTCCCAACAACCAGAATCCAAAGAACAAAGGTGGACTTCAATTTTTCTGCCATCAGCATCAGGGAGGAGAATTCTCTCCCCAACTTGATCAGAAAACATCAGGGTAGCACCAAAGTCCATTAAGAAAGGCCTTCCCAAGGTCATGGGACCATCCAGACAAGTGATCCAGAAGTGACAGGTGCCAACAATATTTCAACCAATTCAAACAGGAATATCCTCAGCAATACCAACCAGTTCACAGGACTGATTGCCAATTCCATAGACCGCAGAGTTGAAAATGACCCTTGGGCTAAGTTTAAGCTTGCATGCCATGGACTCCAAAATCAAGTTGAGCTGAGAACCCAAACCCACAAGGAGAGAAACCGTTTTAGTTGAATCACCAAGAAAACATGGAAGAAAACCAAGAGGAAAGGAATACAGGTTGGTATCTGAAGAGGGATCTGTTCCATCAGAATCCTCTATCAGAGTACCAGAGGAAACCTTTAATTCGTCCTGACCAATCTCCACACATCAACAAGAAACCCATTTCTTCATCCCTTCTGCCACAGATGGAGAGATTGACAGGAGTTCAGCCACAGATAGAACAGGGATTTTAAGATCAGAAATTTCCTTTAATACTCCTTCCACAGCATTAGGGTAGTTCTCGGAGATGCCCCTCTCAAATCAAACTTTGGGCTGGGTGGAGGGAGGAAGATCAAGTGTAATAGGTGATGGAAGAGGATCTGAGAGTTGGGCAGGTTGAAGAGGGGGAGGATCAGAGTTGTACTGGAACCTTTCCATAAGTGGTTCCTTTTCTACTTCCATGTCTTCCACATCAGAGGAAGGAGGCTCAGGTGAAGATTGGCGTTTAACGGGTTTTTGCAGAATGGAGGATGGAACAGGAGGAGACTTATGAGGTTTTGGTTCCTCATGGCGTTTCCTAGCTGGATTGGATTGATAGGTGCCAGGGAAGCTGGAAGAAGTGATAGCTGGGGGATACCAAGGTTGCAGAGTTCCACAGGATGATCGAAAATCCACAGAGACCAAGGATGCCTTCTTAGGAGTTGGTGGTTGGTATGAGGCCACCACATGACGGATCGGTCAAGACAACAAGACAAATCAAAAGGGATCAAAGAACTGTTAGGAAGGAAAAAATTATTTCCCTTCTGCTCTACTAACTTCTCCTCCTTGTCCTTCTGGAGTTCAGGACATCTACCAGTACCATGGCCTTCCCTATGGCAATAATAACAGACTATAGTAGACTTAGGAACAGAATTAGCAGGTTTAGGAGTGGCTAAGGAGGATATTTTATGATCTATTTTATTCTCAAATGCCTGAAGTAATTTAGTGATCTCATCTATAGTAGGTGTCCCCCAGTGAGTCTGAGGATTGGGTTTGGGTCTGCGATTGGCTTCCATCTTATTCATGATTTTGTTAGATGCTTGAAAAGAGGGGGCAAGGACTGGTTCAGTGATTTTAGGTTTTTCAAAGGTGAGAGATGTTTGACCTTTCATCACTTTATCCACAGTATTCCTAAGAACCATGAAAGCAGGGAGCTTGAACCAATTGTCTCTTGTCGTGATCATGGATCCAGATTTCACCAATTCATCCTTAATTCTTTCCTGCACTCCTGGAGAGAAGGACTGAAAAAATTGCACTCAAATTTTGTCCAATGTATCAATGTGATTGTTCGGGGTAAGATAGGACTGGATAGGGTCCCATGATTTTCTGAAAGTCTGATAGTCAGAGGCTGAGGAGATACCGCCATTGGAGATCCATTGAGAAACCAGGGCATCCAAGTCTTGCAAAGTAAATCTGGCTACATCTATTTTTCCCCAATAGGCCAGCATAGCCTCCTTCAGGAGCCGCCAGTTGTGAGTTTCAAATCCCTCAAATGATTTGATAACCCCCATAACTTTGTCAGAAGAGTTAAAAAACCGTAACTGAAAAGCCATATCATATTCACTGGCACCATCCACCTCCGCAGCCATCTCATAGGAGTCCAGGAATCTTTTGACATTGGTCCCATTGAATCCTAAATTTTTGTTCTGAGGTTTGATTTTGACCATCTTGGCCCAAAAAGATAAAGAGGATCCAGCAGATTCCATGTTGAAGGGTTCCTAAGAGATTCAATCAAGCAAAGTTCCAAGGTGGCTCACAAGTGTGGCAAGAGTAGAGTTTTCACAAAACAACAAGGATCTTGCCCAGATGGTGCACAATTGGGAGGACTTACTTCTGGACCAAGTTTCCTCCACGGATCAGATCTGAAAAAAGAACAAACAGAAAAAGAAAAGAAAAAAAATTGGATCGGATTTTGGAGTTGATTCTTCAAGTTGGGACTGCAAATCCCAAGGTTGCTGGTTCAATCCCGGCCCAGGGGACCGGGATGTAAGACTCCAAACGGTGCTAGGCCGTGGCAGTTCTGCGGAGGGGAAAGGTGCTGTTTAGGCTGCCCTCCTGAGTGTTACAAAGATATTTAAATGTAACCGAGATCAAGGTCCAGAACCTGGTAAATGAGGAATCAAGGAGTAGAGGACAAAGATGATAATAGTTTGGTAGCAACGGAACAGCACTATCTGAGACAAGATTATGCAGGGAAAAACTTGAACAAAACAAGTTAAAGTCTTCTTAGAGTCCAAAGAACAAACGCTGTTTTATGTAAACAACACCCACAAGCTAGTAACTCTGGTCGTCAGCAGAAGATTGGGGATGATCAACTCAAACTCAAGCAACCTCCAGGTTCTCAATGAACCTGCCCAACTCTCCGCAATCAAGTGCTTGAAGGGTACCAGATAACTGAGGGTGGCTGTACAAGACAAAGCACAATTTTTAAGAAGCTCTAAAACAAACAGTAATGATTTGAAGCAAGGATAACCTCAACACTTCTCAAGGGACTCAAGAGGAGGCTTGCAGGATGCAACTCCAAAGAAGCTAAGGGGGAGGTATAACACTCCAGGTCTTAAGCTTAATAAGACCTCTTCAATCAATTGTGATTGGATCCAGAAAGGTGATCAGGGATCAGGAACAGTATGGTCAGAGAAAGGGATCAAGGAGTGGTATGACACACTCAAAAATTCCAACAGACAGAATATTTCTTCAACCAGCAAGGCTATTGGTTGGTGATAAGGATCAGGGATCAAGGGTTGAGTATGGAGGCTCAAGGATCAAAGGTGTGCTGATTTCATGCTGGATGATTCCATGCTCTCATGATTGATCAAAAAGGCAGGGGAGAGCCCCTCCTTATATGGGCAGAAGGCCCTGTTAGACTATGTACAACGGATTCTACAAATAGAGCGGAAAAGGGAAGACAATCATGTGGTCACTCGTGTCCGTCTGTGGATGGGCGCACGCAACAATACCAGAGCCGCCCACCCCTCGTCCAAAGGCAGACGGGGTGGGAAAGAGAAATGAACCAAACCGCCGCGGATGTCCGCGGGCAGTAGTTGGCACTCTTCACCCCTCGTCCAAAGGCGGAAGTGGGTGGGAGAGCCCCAGGAAAGGTGACGGATGAAGTCCGTGAGAGCGCGGATGGGCGGATAGGAGATCGGCTTGAAACGGTTGAGTAAATCCTGACAGGCTTGGGATTCACGACTGATAGATCAAGTGAGATGGGAGATTTGACGGATCCGAGGATTTGCCAAATGCTTGGGGGTACGGTTGGGATGGATTTGGTAAATTATGGATGAGCGCCACGCGATGGTAGAAATGAGGAGATTGGGACGCGCAACTACAAAGATGAGGACGCGCGACAACAAAGATGAGGACGCGCAATGACGACGGCGGAGATGACAAGCAAAGCGCAACGGCAAGGATGATGAGCAATGCGGATGAAGGACGCGCGCCGCGCGCGTCGCGCGACGCGCGCGGGTAAAGGAAGCGCAGCGCGCAAGGCGCGAGGCGCGACGCGCGCTGCAAAGGATGCGCAAAGCGCGAGGCGCAACACGCGATGGGCCCGGATAAAGGACAGTTCTGATGAGCCTGAGGATAAGTTGGTTTTTTTTTCTTTTTGATGCCAGACGGTACGTTTGTGCAACAGTTTATGGGTTGAGGTCTTAAGGCGGCCAGGGTGTCCAGGATGGGGCACCACATCATGCAATCCCCACTGACCTGCATTAGCTACTCTGAAAAAGGAATGTGAACTTCTAATGAAAGACTCCTTTTTCCACAGCCTCAATGCATTTGCACTGATCATCCTTACTAATAGTTGGATCCTTACCCAATCCGATGATTTTCAGTAGATTTGATGATCCTGTTGCAAATTCCCCTTAACAGTTGATTTGCGCCAATGCATAACTAAAAACAGACCCTTGATGATCTTCCCTAGTGGATCACTCCCAATCCTGCATGCGGCATGACCATCAATCCCCAACAATCCGCATGCCACCTCCTCAACTTTAGCATTCATTGCCACACAGCGCTCCTCAATCTCAGTGCATATCCCATAAATGGCCCAATCCATACTACTTAGCTTTGATTGCTTGCTTTGGCATTAGTAAACCCACTGCCGCTGAGGGTAAGTTATGTTCAACCACGCAATGTTGGCAAAAGGCAAAAACTCTGGCCCATTCTTGTCATTGTGCCCGCAAAAAGAGAGCGCCACAACAATGCCAAGCCCTTAGCTAAGGTACTCCGGAGTAGACAGTCCGCCAATTCCCTTCTCAGAGAGGACTGTCTATTCCGGAGTACATTAGCTAAGGGCTTGGCATTGGTGTGGCGCGCTCTTTTTTCAGACATAATGACAAGAATGGGCCAGAGTTTTTGCCTTTTGCGGAAATTGTGTGGTTGAACATAACTTTCCCTCTGCAAATGTTGGTTTAATAATGGGGAAGCAAGCAATCAAAGCCAAGTAGTATGGATTAGGCGTATTATGGGATATGCACTGAGGTTGCAGAGCTGTGGGGCAATGAAAACTAAAGTTGAGGAGGCGCATGCCGTTTTTTGGGAATTTTTAGTTATGCTGCATGAGGTATTGGGAGTAATCGAATAGAGAAGATAAACAAGGATCTGTTGTTAGTTATGCATTGGCACAACTAAACTGTTAGAGGGAATTGGCAACAGGATCATTGAATCTACTGAAAATCATTGGACTGGGTAAGGATATGACTATTAGTAAGGATGATCAGTGAAAACACATGGAGGCCTTGGAAAAACAAGTCTTTCATTAGCAGTTCACATTCCTTTTTCAGAGTAGCTAATGCAGGTCAGTGCGGAATGCACGGAGAAAAGAGGGGTCTTTCATTTGGGGTTTGGCATTCTTTTGTTGTATATATCAGGAAGCTTTTATTTCTCATCATGATGAGGGGGGTTTATTTAATACAATAGGAAAACAAACATTGGAGATTATCAAGTCATCATTGTTTTATTGGAGTATATTTTTTACGGAAAATTATAGTTAGATTCTTCTTCCTCTGTTACTTTGGAGTTTAATTACCAGCAAGAATTCCTTGAGGTCATATTTAGGGAAATGGTTCAAGTTTGGAGCTTGTTGGGGAGTCTGTATTGTTTATTTACTATTATTTCATTGCAAATAGCTTTAATAGTTTCCTGCTTGGGTGTGGCAGTGGAGTTTTCTTAAGAATTGCAGAGGTACAGGACTGTTGCTCAAGGGCTAGTGGGCTTGCCAGAACTTGGAGCAAGATTTTTGCAGAGAACTTTATATTGTTGCAGAGAATATACCAAACACATAATCTCTTTCCACAGCGCACTGGGGGCTTGTCTGTTAATCTTTTGTAGAAAGGGTAGGGGGAAATGTTTGGCAGTTTGTCTGGGGTGGTCCAGGTGCTCTTTTCCAGAGGCTTTGACAATATGGGGTGCGGATGATGGGGCTTTTCCTCTCAGACTTGCCTGCGGACGCAGAGCTAGTTGTTTTTCTCACTCTTACTCAGACTCAAGGTTGCTTGCAGGGCTCACAAGCGCGCATGAATTTCCAACTCACTCTCACGCTCATTTCAGGCCCAAAGCCACTCACTCAACAAAAGATAGCGCGCCAAAATTTTATTTCTTTGGAAAGTACACACAGGTAAAGACAAAGAAAGAAAAGAAGGCAAAAGGGGAGGGGGAAATCCGCCTAAATCAAGTCCATAACCTCCACCATTTCTGACTGCGCTGCGTCCACAAGTTCTTGGAAGGCCCCCAAGAGTATGTGTTGGGATTTGGTTCCATGAGCGCCCAGAGCTGAAAGAAACCATTGGAGGAGATTTTCCAACTTGGCCGCAATGTTTTCACAGCGCGCTCTCCCTAAATATGACTTCAGAGAACTCTTGATGGTAATTACAATCCAAAGTAACAGAAGAAAAAGAATCTAACTATAATTTTCTGTAAAAAATATACTCCAATAAAACAATGATGACTTGATAACCTCCAATTTTTGTTCACCTATTGTGTTGAATAATCCCCCCTCATCATGATGATAAAGAAAAGCTTCCTTATATGTACAAAAAAAGAATGCAAAAACCCAAATGAAAGACCTGTCTTGTCTCCATGAAATCCAAACTGACCTGTGTTAGCTACTCTGAAGAAGGAATGTGAACTGCTAATGAAACAATCCTTTTTCCACAGCCTCAATGCGTTTGCACTGATCATCCTTACTAATATTCGGATCCTTACCCAATCCAATGATTTTCAGTAGATTTGATGATCCTGTTTCCAATTCCCCTTAACAGTTGAGTCGCACCAATGCATAAATAACAACAGACCCCTGTTGATCTTCCCTAGCGGATCACGCCCAATCCTGCATGTGGCATGACTACAAATCCCCAACAAAACCCATGCCACCTCCTCAACTTTAGCGTTCATTTCCACACAGCGCTCCACAATCTCAGTGAATATCCCATAATTGTCCAAATCCATACTACTTAGCTTTGATTGCTTGCTTCCACATTAGTAAACCCACCGCCGCTGTAAGACTCAAAACAGTGCTAGGCCGTGGCAGTTCTGTGGAGGGGAAAGGTACTGTTTAGGCTGCCCTCCTGAGTGTTACAAAAATATTTAGATGTAACCAAGATCGAGGTCCAGAACCTGGTAAATGAGGAATCAAGGAGTAGAGGATAAAGATGATAATAGTTTGGTAGCGATGGAACAGCACTATCTGAGACAAGATTATGCAGAGAAAAACTTGAACAAAAGAAGTTAAAGCCTGCTTAGAGTTCAAAGAACGAAAACTGTTGTATTTAAACAACGCCCAGAAGCTAATAAATCTGGTTATCAGCAGAAGATTGGGGATTATCAACTCAAACCCAACCAACCTCCAATTTATCAATGAACCTACCCAACTCTTGGCAATCAAGCGCTTGAAGGGTACCAGATAACTGAGGGTGGCTGTACAAGACAAAGGACAATGTTTAAGAAGCTCTAAAAGCAAACAGTAACTGATTTGAAGCAAGGATAACCTCAACACTTCTCAAGGGACCCAAGAATAGGCTGGCAGAATGCAACTCCAAAGAAAATAAAGGGAGGTATAACACTCCAGGTCTTCAGCTTAATAAGACCTCTTCAATCAATCGTGATTGGCTCCAGAAAGATGTTCAAGGATCACGACCAGTATGGTCAGAGGAAGGAATCAAGGAGTGGTATAACACACTCAAAAATTCCAACAGACAGAATTTTCTTCAACCAGCAAGGCTATTGGTTGGTGATAAGGATCAGGTCACAGAGGGGCAAAGACTCAGAGTCAAAAATGGATCAGGGGGCAATCAGAGATATACCCAGGATAAAGATCAGGATCTAATTTCACAATAATGGGGGGGACATAAGCACACACTCCGATGGATGATGAACATAAGGCTGGGGAGAGCCCCTGCTTATATGGGCAGGAGGCCCTGTTAGACTATGTACAAGAGATATTACAAATGGAGTGGAATTTTTTTTTTTTTTTTTTTTTATTTTCAGATTTTAGGGGATCAGAAAAATTTGATCACGCAGGCCAGTGGAAGTCCGGCCTGCCTGACCGGGGGGGGGATCCTTTCATCCCTCCACCTATCCTGCGTCCGTCCATGGATGGACGCGCGCAACAAATACTGGAATCCCACCCACCCCTTGCCCAAAGGCAAAAGGGGTGGGAAAGGGGAAACGGATCAGGTCCCCCGCAGGTGTCCGCGGGAGGAAGACAACATTTTCCCACCCCCACCCAAAGACGGAGGGGGGGTGGGAGTTATTGATGGATTGGCATCGGCCAATTCACAGACCAAGGGGGGGGATTGAGTGAGAGAGAGGAAAGAAGGGATTGATCCTTGGGAGGTTCAATGAGGATGGTTTGGATTGGTTGTGGTCAACTTGAGAAATGATTGGGTTTGAATTGAGAGGGGGGAATAGGATCAAGGTTGGATGAAGATGGGATGGGGTTGGTGTTGATGTGGGTGTTGATAGGGCAAGAGAGTGGAAGAAGATGATGATGATGATGGTGGTGTAGGTTGTTGAGATGATGATCTAGTGTACCCGCCCTTCCTTGACTGAAGTGAAGCGCAGCTTGTACATCCTGATTGATTTGATTTTGATCGTTGGATGGGTTGATGATCCTACTCCAACAAGATGGTGAATGATCCCAGTAAGCTTTGATCAAGACCAAGACTGGGTTTGATGGATGATGATGATATTGAAGATTGGGGGTGCCGGTGATGGATGGCAGGGTGGAGGCAAGCCTGTTGGTCTTTTGGCCGCGCGCTTGGCAAAAAAAGTTGTAAGGCTGAATAGCAGAGTGGCAGGGATTTGAACACAAGAGCGGGGATACAAACGCCCAGAGATCGCCCTTGCCAACTGAGAGAATAAGCAGTTGGGAAGCTGGGAACCAAATGGAACCCTATTCCAGACAAAGATTTTTTTTTTTTTTACCCAGGGATAATGATGCCTATGAATGATGATAAGGAAAATTCATTAAAAAATTAAAATCTATGCACTGGACAGGGTGTCCAGGATGGGGCACCACATCTCTCCCCAACTTGAAGAATGTACCTAGTCTGCACCCAAGTTTGATTTCATAAAAAGAGAAAGGAAAGAAAGATGATTGAAACCAAGGAATGGCCATTTTGATCTTCAGAGTGATTGAAAAAGAATATGTCAATTGATCCAAAGGAAAATCCTAGAACTGGCTGAGATAAAATGAAGAAGGCGTCCCAGGTGCTCACATGCATGGCATGAAGTAGGGTTTCACATCAAAAGGCAGCAGATAACCCTGGTGGTGCACAATTGGGAGGACTTACTTTTGGAACAAGTTGCCTCCACAAGAATGAAATTTCTTGACCTGATCAGCAGAGAACCTTCTGGCCATCTGAGTACCATCCACTTCCTCCAAAACATATGATCCACCTCTAACTTGACGGACCACTTGGTAAGGACCATTCCAGCTGTTAGAGAAAAGCTTTCCCCACTGAGTTTCCAAGGAACGATTATAAGCTAAGACTAGATCCCCAGGGTTCAAGGGATCCTTGATTTGCTTTGAATGCTTGTCTTCCCAATACTGAACTGATTTTTCCCTAGAATTCATCATCTTCTGATAAGCTTCACTATGGACATCTTCACTCATTTCCAGCTGCTTGGATCTAGCAACTAATAGATCAGTGTTGGAAGAAACCTTTTCCCAAGAAATACCTAAGAAAGATTCCATTTCCAGATCCAGAGTAAGGACAGCCCTTTGACCAAAAATGATTTTGTAAGGTGAGTAGCCAGTGGTTCTTTAACTTGAAATTCAATCAGAGAAGAGGACCAGGGGGAGGAATTTGTGACAATTTTTGCCACTTTCACCAGCCAGTTTGACAAGAGCAGCCTTCAAAGGAGCATGGCCTCTTTCCACCATGCCTTGGTGTTAAGTATTCTCCTTCTCCCGCTCTCATCCTATACCAGGTCTCTGAATCCTCACCTCTGACCGCGCTTCTGCGCGCGGTCGGCGCACTGAACCTCTGACGGGGACCCCAATGTGCTCTTCTGTGAGGATGACCAGGGACTACACTCATTTCATCTCCCTCTCTGTTTATTATTTCCTCAAACTCTTGTCTCTTCTCCTTTCTGCTTATTCTTCCTTCTTCTATCTCTCTTCTTTTTGATTTATCTTTGTCCTTCTATCTTTCTTGCTCGTCTCACTAGTCTCCATTCCTACCTCAAACAATTGCTTGACTTGAAAATACCGACTCCAACCACAACCACTCGACTCAACTACATCAAGCTAAGACCGCAACCGCTCGACTAAAATACATCTGACTCTGACAGGTAAGATGACGATCTCTCCAACAAGACCTCAACAAACCTAGCCTGACTCCATGCTTCAAACCAGTTCATCCATGTCTATACTCAAATTCTACTCTTTCTTGTTCCTCTATTGTCTCTCCGTCCTTAGATCTCAATTCAAGACTGTCTCCTTAAGCAACGCCTGTTGATCTATGCTGTAGGATTCATCTCCTCTGTCTCTCTGCTGATCTCTCCTATCTTGAATTCTTCTTCTGATATGCTTTTTTGTTTGCTTTGATCTCTCAGCCTAAGCTGGTTATAAGTTCTCAATAAATTCAACTAGATCTTATTACGGTTAAAAGCCAAAAGAACCTACCTACTCAATCGATCAAGCCATGAACGAACCAGCCGGGGCGAATGATTACTTTCACCAAGTTGCCCTGAAAGCATCAGTCGACGCCATACCCCACTTAAATGAAGAGAATTACTCAATCTGGCAAGACAAGATGCTCATGTTGTTTGACCTCAAGGAAATCAAAGAGGCTATCACTCGAAACTCAGGCCCTCTATCAACAAAACAAGACAGAGAAATCAGGGCAATAATACTATCTAAGCTAGACAGCACCACTCACGCAAACTTTGTCAATTCGACAAACATCTCGTCCTCTAAGCTTCTATGGGCCGAAATTACAAGAAGATTTGCCTCCTCAGAGACAGCAAATAGAGCGAGAGTCTTCAACCACATTCTCCACTCTGTCTTCCGGGAAAATGCAATCGAGAGCTTCATCACCAAGATGAGAAAGGCTATTACAAGAATGACAGACGTCGGGATCGAACTGCCAAAAGATATCTTGGCTTATCTACTATTATTCAAATTCCCTCCAACACTCGAAAATCTCAAACAACAAATCATGCACGTAGAAAAGAACCTGACGATGGACATGGTATTCAATCACCTTATCCCATACCAAAACAAGAGAAAGGCCCAGACTAACTCAAATAAACCATCCACAGAAGTCTCACTAGTTTCGACTAAGACAAGGAGTAATAAGGACAAGAAGAAAACCAAAATGAAATGCCGCGAGGGGTACCATGATCCTAACGCGCCCCATGCTGAGTCTTCGTGCTTCCACCTTCACCCCAAAAATGCTCCTGAATGGTGGATAGAACAACAAAACGAGTGGAAAAATAAGATTAAAAAGAATCCTACAATCAACTATCATGCATTACTGACCCTTTGGATTAATGCTGACAACAATCCGAATTTACTCTTGGATTCTGGGGCAAATGTCCACATCTTTAATGATCTCAAATATTTCTCATTCATAAAATTGCAAGACGAGTCCGAAGAGATCAAAACTGGAAAACTGGAAGCCAATCTCAAGATTAAAGGAATTAGAACAGTTAAACTCGAATGGAACGATTCCGTGATCACACTTGAAGACTGTGCTTACGTACCGGATATTGTTGTCAATTTGATCAGCCCAGGAATCCTTGCAAAGAAGGGTTGCAAACTCACTCAAGCCCGCGATGCATTCGAAGTGACTCAAGGAGATCAAATCGTGCTGAAGGGCTTGATAAGAGACAACCTATTTGTCGTTGAAAAACCTCAATCTACTGGCCAGGGCAATGCTGCAAACGTTGCCAATCAATCCTCCGACTCACCCAATACCCTCTCTGAATTGCACAAAATGTATGGCCACGCATCAATCTCCACTCTCAAACCGCTTCTGAAAGACCACTTTTCCAAGGACAAGCTCCCGGATTTCCAGTGCAACAGCTGCGTCAAGAGTAAAATCACCAGGTCTCCTTTCTCCAATATTTCCACTCCCGCCGGCAAACCTTTAGAACGCATCCATCTTGACTTGGTCGGCCCGATCACTCCTCAATCAAAGGCTGGACATCAGTACTTACTCACTCTAGTCAACAACTGTACTGGCTATCTTGCCTGCTTTCCTCTAACTTCTAAAGACCAGACTCCCGAGACAATTATCAACATTCTAGAGACCGAATATAAATGTCTTCACTACTACCCCTCCAAAATATTTTCGGACCAAGGAACGGAATTCACCAACTGCACCTTAAAAGACTTTGCTAAGAAGAAGTTTATCAAACTCCACACTTCCGAACCTTATCATCCTCAACATAACGGACGAGCGGAAAGAGCTAATAGGACAATCATAGAATCCGCTCGGGCCACTTTCTCCTCATCCCGACTAGCTAAGAATTTCTGGCATGTAGTTACACGTAGCTGCTGCTTCATGTTAAATCAGGTTCCTTGGGAAGGTAATCAATCATCTCCCTGGGAACTCATGTTTGGTAAGATTCTCCCAGCTAATTACTTGCAACCTGTAGGCTCTTCCGTCATCTACCTTGCCAATCATCTCCAGAAGGGAAGAAAGTTCGACGAAAAAGGTCTCGAAGGAGTCCTAGTCAGATTCAATCCCACCTTTCACTCATACTTAATTCTGAATACGTCCAGAGCCGTCGTGGAAACCAAGCACGTTAGGTTTCTCAAAAAGCAACATGAAGAATTTCCGTTCTTTGAATTGCCGGGGCTAGATATCTTCTCTCAACCCGACTCAAATGACTACAAAAATGATTTCTCCTTGAATGAATAAAAATTTGCAATTGGGGAACCCTCCTCTGAACATTCCGACTCAGACTCAAATCATGAAGACAATCTTCCCAATTCTGCATCTTCATCTCCACCTCCTTCTCATCCTGAACCAGAATCGCCTCGCCAGCGACCCAACCTACGTCCCAGACATGAGCTCCAGAAACCTCAAAGATACGGCTTTCACCACCATTACAAACCTCCCTCTTACAAGGCAGCCCAAAAATGCTCCAAATGGCCTAAATGGCAAGCAGCTTTCAAGGAAGAACTCAATTCAATTGAAGCTCAAGAAGTTTGGGAAGAATACTACGGTGAACCCAACAACATATTAAACACGACTTGGGTGTTCAAAGTGAAAGAGAACTGTCACGGAGAACCTGTGAAATACAAAGCGCGCTTGTGCATGCAAGGATTTGATCAGGTTCAAGGTGTAGCCTTGAGGAAACTTGGGCTCCAACCGGAAAACTCGGATCCCTTTGCCTCTCCCTGGTCTACGGCTTGAAAAACAAAATGACGTTTGCGCAGTTCGACATGAAAGGAGCTTTCCTTCACGCTCCCCTGAATGAAATTGTGATCGTCAAGACTCCGGAAGGATCAAATCGAAAGTCTCCCTATCTCAAATTGAAGAAGTCGCTCTATGGTCTGCGTCAATCACCCAAGAATTGGTATGAAACACTTACCGCGTGGATCAAATCTCAAGGGTTCAGTGAATCCACCAGCGACCCGTGTCTGTATCTTAATTCTAAGTCAGGGGAAGTTCTCTACTTCCATGTTGATGATCTGATCCTTGTAGGTAAATCTGACACATTTGCGGTCAACTTCTTAAAAAGATTCTCCAATTCTTCCTGTCACTCGCTAAATACAATCCTTGGGATGTTGATGCAATTCGACAACAACAGTATTTTCCTGAGTCAACCAAAACATATCAAAAGAGGCCTAGAAGAATTGGGTCTTACCAACTGCAAGGATGTTAATGCGCCCCTCACTCAAAATTTTCCCCTAGAGCCAGCTTCCAACGAAGATCATGCTCAGTTCTGTCAACTTAACATTAATTATTGATCCAAAATTGGACTATTGAATCACCTTTCTCAATCCACTCGCCCAGATATCTCCTTTGCGGTTTCCAATCTAGCAAGATTCAAAGCAAAACCCGGACTCACTCATTGGAGGGAAGTACGTAAAGTATGGAAGTACCTCAAGACCACTAAAGACTTCAAGTTGACTCTGAAGTACGATCCATCCAAAGACAACATCTCAGCTTACAGTGATGCTACGTGGGGCGACGACCCCACTTCACGCAAGTCCCAAACCGGGTACATCGTACTACACTACGGCAGTCCAATCCTCTGGAATTCTTCTTGACAGCGGACTGTTACCTATTCCTCTACTGAATCTGAATTGAACGCGTTACTCGACTGCTACCTTGAATTGAGATGGATCACCCACCTTGTAGAAGAAATCAATGGTTCCCCTTCCAGCAAACCAACGATATATATAGATAATAAAGGGCTGGACGATAAAATAAAAAAATTTGGGTCGCACTCCAAGTCACGACACATCAATATCAAAACCAAAGGTCTACGAGAAGATTTTTCCGCCGCTAAATTCGATCTTCACCTTGTTCTCACCGACGAAATGATGGCGGATGCCCTAACTAAAGCCACCTCCATCAAAGCCCTACAACTTCTCCAACAATCCATATTCCCTCATCAAATGAATCAACACTAAGTCAATCTCACCTTACCAGTCACGAGGGGTGTTAAGTATTCTCCTTCTCCCGCTCTCATCCTATACCACGTCTCTGAATCCTCACCTCTGACCGCGCTTCTGCGCGCGGTCGGCGCACTGAACCTCTGACGGGGACCCCGATGTGCTCTTCTGTGAGGACGACCAGGGACTACTCTTGTTTCATCTCCCTCTCTGTTTATTATTTCCTCGAACTCTTGTCTCTTCTCCTTTCTGCTTATTCTTCCTTCTTCTATCTCTCTTCTTTTTGATTTATCTTTGTCCGTCTATCTTTCTTGCTCATCTCACTAGTCTCCATTCCTACCTCAAACA
This sequence comes from Puccinia polysora, assembly GCA_025617555.3. Lineage (NCBI taxonomy): Eukaryota > Fungi > Basidiomycota > Pucciniomycetes > Pucciniales > Pucciniaceae > Puccinia > Puccinia polysora. Next base: position 48,079,872 of record CM062616.1, read on the forward strand.
ATTGATCGACTCGACAATACCAACTCCAACCACAACCACTCGACTCAACTACATCAAGCTATGACCGCAACCACTCGACTCGAATACATCTGACTCTGACCGGTAAGATGACGATCTCTCCAACAAGACCTCAACAAACCTAGCCTGACTCCATGCTTCAAACCAGTTCATCCATGTCTATACTCAAATTCTACTCTTTCTTGTTCCTCTATTGTCTCTCCGTCCTTAGATCTCAATTCAAGACTGTATCCTTAAGCAACGCCTGTTGATCTACGCTGTAGGATTCATCTCCTCTGTCTCTCTGCTGATCTCTCCTATCTTGAATTCTTCTTCTGATACGCTTGTTTGTTTCCTTTGATCTCTCAGCCTAAGCTGGTTATAAGTTCTCAATAAATTCAACTAGATCTTATTACTGGGCCTTCAGGATAATAAGGAGTGGTCACCCTATGTTAACCAGGAAGTCATTGGATCATATCAGCCAGTTTACCACCAAACTTGGAGCCGCCATCAGTCAAATAAGATTGTTCCAAGCCATAACACATTGTCCAAGTCTCATAAAGGAAAGCTGCTACTGATTCAGAGCTGAGGTTCTTAAGAGACTTTCCTTCAACCCATCCAGAAAAATCATCTCTAGCCACAATGAGGTACTTAGCTCCACCAGCCTTAATGTGAACCACATCCATATTAATCCTCCCAAAGACAGTGGACTCTCCAGTGGGGTAACAAATTTGGCCGGGCACCTAAGATCACGTTTCTGGCACACTTCACAACTCTTGCACCATTGAGAGACTGATTTTTTCAGAGATGGCCACCAGAATTGTTTGGATATTTTTCAATAAGTTTTGTTTTCCCCACAATGACCAAGGCCTTCATGGAGACTTTCCAGGATCAAATCTTGTTTAGAAGGGATAGTGACCACAATAAGGGCACAAGGATTCCCTCTTTTAATAAGCCTGGTGCCTTGAACAAAGAAGTTGGAGGACTTCCTCTTGAGAGATCAAAAATCTTTAGCAGAGATATCAGGAGGACTTTGGAGGGTGGAAAGGTACTGCTCTACTTTAAGCCAGAACCCTTGTTGGAAGCCAGAATATTCTTGGGAGGAAAAGGTGAAGAAAGGGCAAATTAAAGACTCCTCCTCGTCAAAATCCACTCCAACATCTGATTCTTCATCTCCAAGAGGGCGTTGAGATAAACCATCAGGCATGGTGAAAGATTTCCCAGGCCTGTGAACAATATCAAAAGAGAACAACTGGACAAAAGCCACCCAATGTGTCATTTGAGCATTTGGAAGGCTGGGGGCATTGATCATTTCAATAAAGGATTGTGCATTGACTTTTAACTCAAAGTGTTGACCCCAAAGGACGGTCTGAAGTCTCCAACATTTGGGCCACACCACAAAGTTACAGTTTGGGCTGGGAGTACCTGGATTCCACATCTGAGAAAAGAAGAGATTAATACAGAGCAGGACAATCCAAACCATTTTCATCTTCCTGAGTAAGGACAGCCCCAACAGATTGATAAATAGAGTCCACTGCCAGCTTGATCTTGCCAGCTCCAGGTCCATAAGTGATCTTTTTCAAAAAAATGTCTTTCCCAACAATTTTTTTGAGCAACTGAAATGATTTTTTGCAGTCTTGGGTCCAAATCCATTCAGGATCCTTCCTGGTTAAGTGACGCAAGGGAATACAGATTTTGGATAGTGAGGGAATGAAGATCCTGACATAATTTACGACACCTAGGAAACCTCTAACTTCCGTTGGATTTATTGGAGTAGGCCAGGAGATGATTCTGTTGACTTTAGAGGGTGCCATCCTTCTTCCTTCCTTGCAGACTATATGACCAACAATTTCCAAGGCAGTGACACAGGCGGGTAGTTTTGATCCAGAGACAGTAAGGCCAGATTCCTTGATTTGAAACAAAATTCTTTCCAAGATAGTAGCATACTCCCAGATAAATTGTTGGATTCCTGAGTGCCAAGGTAAGAGCTCATTACCATAGTCAGAAACTGGACCTTGAATCCCACCATCATCAATAAAGATACCTGCATGATCCAGGATTTCGTCTTGGAGGATCCACATCATCTGAACCTGATAGACTGCAACCAAGTTGGTGGCACCTTGAGGCAATTGATTCAGTTGAAATTGACCAAGAGGAGTATTGAAAGTAGTGAGCGGCGGAGAAATAGGATGCAAAGATTGTTCGTCGTAGCCCCCCATGATGTCTCCTAGACCATAACAGGCTCTCCCAGAGAAGGATTCAACAAATTCTTCAGTCGCAGGATGAACAACAGAGTCTTTCATAGTAACTTTATTAAGAGGTTGGAGATCATGAACTACTCTAAGTTTACCATTACTCTTTAGAACACAGAAAACAGGACTGGAATAGCTAGAAGCTGATTGTTTGTATAAATAGGTTCTGACTTGTTTTCAGACCAACTTGATGAATTTGTTGACTTTAGCAGCAGGGATTGGGATCTTTTTCTTTTGCCAGGGATTGTGTTCTAATACAGGGATGATATAGGGTGGGCCATAGGACTCTTTTAAGAGACCTCTCTTTTCTTCACAGAAAGCAATGTATTTTTCTCTAAGAGCTAGGATATTTTTGATCAAATTTAACTCATCAGGAAGAATCCATCCATCTGGACCAAAGTTGAACACTTTCAGACGTTCTTCAGTAACCCAACCAGAGGGAATGAATGGACCAGTGAGGGATTGGGATAGACCACAGTAGGGATTGTGGGATAGAGGAGGACGCATAAGGGGAGGATTAAGGTTGAGAGGCATTGGTTGGTTGACTGGCTGGACCTTCTTTGCAACTGGTTTGCACTTAGTGGCAAAGGAGAGGAATCCTTGCTTCCTCCAAGCATTGACCAGTGAAACCTGACGACAAAAACTGAGACCATGTTCCAACATCTTCCAAGTTCAATGTTCTGCTGTGTCCTTGAAAGGCGCCTTCTCCATAAAAGAGGATCCAAAAGATAACACATTGCTCACATGTGTGGCACAGGGTAGAGGTTTGAAAATGACAGTAGTAGGATCCACTGGTGGTGCACAATTGGGAGGACTTACTCCTACCCCAAATTGCCTCCACCTAAGACCATACTCCTTCATACCAAAGCCACCAAGAAAAGAATTGAGATCAAGATCTAGTTTAGACTAATTGCAGAGATTTGAAACCGGAATAGAGGATGATTGATCAGGCTGAAAAGAAAAAGGAAAAGAAGATACAACAGATCCAGACAGAGAAGAAATATTTTTGGATTTTTTGGATTTTTCATGTGTTTGATTTTTGATCTTATTTGGATGAGAAGGAAATGATGAGGAAAAAGAAAGATATGCCTCTGAGGTGGGAGTTGGTCCATGAGTTGAAGTCTGAGGCTGAGAAGAACTACAACTATCAGTAGGGCCAACTATTCTGCTAAAAAATGAGGATGAAATGAATGAGGGTTTTCTTTCTGCTTTCCTTTCAGGACAGATTTGGGAGGGTGACCAGGAAAGTCTCTTTCCCAACAACCAGAATCGAGAGAAAAAAGAGGAACTTGAATCTTTCTGCCATCACCATCAGGGAGGAGAATTATCTCCCCAACTTGATCAGAATACATCAGGGTAGCACCAAAGTCCATTAATAAAGGCCTTCCCAAGATCATGGGACCATCCAGATTAGTGATCCAGAAGTGACAAGTGCCAACAATATTTCGACCAATTCAAACAGGAATATCCTCAGCAATACCAACCACCTCACAGGAATGGTTCCCTATTCCATACAAATCAGAATTGAAACTGACCCTTGGGCTAAGTTTAAGCTTGCAGGCCATGGATTCCAAAATCAAGTTGAGCTGAGAACCCGAATCCACAAGGAGAGAAACCGTTTTAGTTGAATCACCAAGATAACATGGGAGAAAGCCAAGAGGACAGGAATACAGGTTGGCATCTGAAGAGGGATCTGTTCCCCCAGAATCCTCCATCAGAGTACCAGAGGAGACCTTCAATTTGTCCAGACCAATCTCCACACGTCAACAAGAAACCAATTTCTTCATCCCTTCAGCCACAGATGGAGAGATTGACAGGAGTTCAGCCACAGATAGATCAGGGATTTTAAGATCAGAAATTTTCTTTAATACTCCTTCCACAGCATTAGGGTAGTCCTTGGAGATTCCCCTCTCAAATTGAAGTTTGGGCTGGGTGGAGGGAGGAAGATCAGGTGAAATAGGTTCTGGAAGAGGATCTGAGGGTTGGACATGTTGAAGAGGGGGAAGATCAGAGTTGTCCTGGAACCTTTACATAAGTGGTTCCCTTTCTACTTCCATGTCTTCCACATCAGAGGAAGGAGGCTCAGGTGAAGATTGACGTTTAACGGGTTTTTGCAGAATTGAGGATGGAATAGGAGGAGACTTAGGAGGCTTTGGTTCCTCATGGCTTTTCCTAGCTGGAAAAGATTGATAGGTGCCAGAGAAGCTGGAAGAAGTGATAGCTGGAGGATACCAAGGTTGCAGAGTTCCACAGGATGATTGAAAATCCACAGAGACCAAGGATGCCTTTGTGGGAGTTGGTGTTTGGTATGAGGCCACCACATGACGGATTGGACAAGATGAATTGAAAGGGATCAAAGCACCATGAGGAAGGAAGAAATTACTTCCCTTCTGCTCTACTAACTTCTCCTCCTTGTCCTTCTGGAGTTCAGGACTTCTACCAGTACCATGGCCTTCCTTATGGCAATAATAACAGACTAGATGTAGATTTAGGAACAAAATTATCAGGTTTAGGAGTGGCTAAAGAGGATATTTTCTGATCTATTTTATTCTCAAATTCCTGAATTAATTAAGTGATCTCATCTATAGTAGCAGATTCCTTATTGGCCTGGGGATTCGATTTGGTTCTACAATTCACTTCCATCTTGTTCATGATTTTGTTGGATTCTTGGAAGGAGGGATCATGGACTGGTTCAGAAATTCTTGTATGTTCAAAAGTGAGGGCAGTTTGACCTTTCATGACCTTTTCCACTCCTCCCTCCAGAACCAGGAAGGCAGGAAGTTTGAATCAATTATCCCTAGTAGTGATCATGGATCCAGATTTGGCCAGTTCATCCTCAATTCTTTCCTGGACTCCTGGTGAAAAGGATTGGAAAAATAGGACTCAAATTTTGTCCACAGTGTTGATGTGATTGTTTCTGATGAGGTAAGATTGGATAGGATCCCAAGATTTTCTGAAAGACTGATAATCTGAAGCTGAAGAGACACCAACATTGGAGATCCATTGAGAAACCAGGGCATCCAAGTCTTGCAAAGTAAATCTGGCTACATCTATTTTTCCCCAATAGTCCAACATAGCCTCCTTCAGGAGCCTCCAGTTATCAGTTTTGAATCCATCAAACAATTTGATAACCTTCATAACTTTTTCAAAAGAGATAAAAAATTGTAACTGATAAGCCATATCATGTTCACTGGCACCATCCACTTCAGCAGCCATCTCATAGGAGTCCAGGAATTGTTCAACATTGGTCCCATTGAAGCTTAAGTTTTTGTTCTGAGGTTTGATTTTGACCATCTTGGCCCAAACAGATGAGGAGGATCCAGCAGATTCAATGTTGAAGGGTTCCTAAGAGATCAAAACAAGCAGAGTTCCAAGGTGGCTCACAAGTGTGGCAAGAGTAGAGTTTCACAAAAACAACAAGGATCTTGCCCAGATGGTGCACAATTGGGAGGACTTACTTCTGGACCAAGTTGCCTCCACGGATCAGATCTGAAAAAAGAACAAACAAAAAAATAAAGAAAAGAACAAAATTGCATTGGATTTCGGAGTTGATTCTTCATGTTGGGACTGTAAATCACAAGGTTGCTGGTTTGATCCTGGCCCGGGGGGACAAATGTAAGACTCCAAACAGGCCTAGGCCGTGGCAGTTCTTTGGAGGGGAAAGGTGCTGTTTAGGCTGCCCTCCTGAGTGTTACAAAAATATTTAGATGTAACCAAGATCAAGGTCCAGAGCCTGGTAAATGAGGAATCAAGGAGTAGAGGATAAAGATGATAATAGTTTTTTAGCAATGGAACAGCACTATCTGAGACAAGATTATGCAGAGAAAAACTTGAACAAAAGAAGTTAAAGTCTGCTTAGAGTTCAAAGAACAAAAACTGTTGTATGTAAAAAACGCCCACCAGCTAATAACTCTGGTCGTCAGCAGAAGATTGGGGATGATCAACTCAAACCCAACCAACCTCCAGGTTCTCAATGAACCTATTCAACTCTCCGCAATCAAGCGCTTGAAGGATACCAGATAACTGAGGGTGGCTTTACAAGACAAAGCACAATGTTTAAGAAGATCTAAAAGCAAACAGTAACTGATTTGAAGCAAGGATAACATCAACACTTCTCAAGGGACTCAAGAGTAGGCTGGCAGAATTCAACTCCAAAGAAATTAAAGGGAGGTATTACACTCCAGGTCTTAAGCTTAATAAGACCTCTTCAATCAATTGTGATTGGCTCCAGAAAGATGATCAAGGATCAGGACCAGTATGGTCAGAGAAAGGGATCAAGGAGTGGTATAACACACTCAAAAATTCCAACAGACAGAATTTTCTTCAACCAGCAAGGCTATTGGTTGGTGATAAGGATCATGCCACAGAGGGGCAAAGACTCAGGGTCAAAAATGGATCAGGGGGCAATCAGAGATATACCTAGGATAAAGATCAGTATCTAATTTCACAATAATGGGGGGGACATAAGCACACACTCCCATGTATGATGAACATAAGGCTGGGGAAAGCCCCTCCTTATATGGGCAGGAGGCCCTGTTAGAATATGTACAAGAGATACTACAAATGGAGCAATTTTTTTTTTTTTTTTTTGATTTTCAGATTTTAGGTGACCAGAAAAATTTGATCACGCAGGCCGGTGGAAGTGTGGCCTGCCTGACCGGGGGGGATCCTTTCATTCCTTCACCTATCCTGCGTCCGTCCATGGATGGACGCCCGCGACAAATACTGGAATCACACCCACCCCTTGCCCAAAGGCAAAAGGGGTGGGAAAGGGGAAACGGATCAGGCTGCCCGCGGGTGTCCGCAGGAGGAAGACAACATTTTCCCACCCCCACCCAAAGACAGAGGGGGGTTGGGAGTTATTGATGGATTTGCGTTGGCCAATTCACGGACCAAGGGGGGGGATTGAGTGAGAGAGAGGAAAGAAGGGATTGATCCTTGGGAGGTTCCATGAGGATGGTCTGTATTGGTTGTGGTTGACTTGAGCATGGATCGGGTTTGAATCCAGAGGGGGGAATAGGATCAAGGATGGATGAAGATGGGATGGGGTTGGTGCTGATGTGGGTGTTGATAGGGCAAGAGAGTGGAAGAAGAAGAAGAAGAAGATGATGATGGTGGTGTAAGTTTTTCAGATGATGATCTAGTGTACCCGCCCTTGCTTGACTGAAGTGAAGAGCAGCTTGTACATCCTGATTGATTTGATTTTGATTGTTGGATGGGTTGATGATCCTACTCCGACAAGATGGTGAATGATCCAAGTAAGCTTTGATTGAGACCAAACTGGGTTCAATGGATGATGATGATGTTGAAGATTGGGGGTGCCCGTGATGGATGGCAGGGTGGAGGCGAGCCCGTTGGTCTTTTGGCCTTGCGCTTGGCAAAAAAAGTTGTAAGGCTGAATAGCGTAGCGGCAGGGGTTTGAGCACAAGAGGGGGGATACAACCGCCCAGAGATTGTCCTTTCCAACTGAGAGAATAAGCAGTTGGGAAGCTGGGAACCAAATGGAACCTTATTCCAGACAAAGATTTTTTTTTATTTTACCCAGGGATAATGATGCCTATGAATGATGATAAGGAAAATTCATTAAAAAATTAAAGTCTCCGCACTGGCCAGGGTGTCCAGGATGGGGCACCACACCGCTGAGGGTAAGTTATTTTCAACCACGCAATGTCTGCAAAAGGCAAAAGCTCTGGCCCATTGTTGTCATTGTGCCCACAAAAAGAGCGCGCCACACCAATGCCAAGCCCTTAGCTAATGTACTCCGGAATAGAAAGTCCATCAATGCGCTTCTCTGAGCCTATTATGCTGCGGACTTCCAACCACCAATGAGCCCCTCAAATTCAAATGTCCAGTGCTGAGCCTGATTGCCTCCGTGTCTATAAATAACCACCACACTGTCTGGCCAAGTATGTTCAAAATAAACCTTGGGACCAATAATTCCCATAAAAGCCCATCTGGCTGTATTTTCACGTACATCCCACCAGGCCTGTTAGGGCCCATATACCAGTGGGCTTGTTTCAAGCATTTTGAGGCTGGTTTCCCCAAATCCGTGACATCCACACAGGTCTTTATGTTCCGTGTGAGTATCAAATGGGCCAAAGAGGCCCATATGTGCATCCCATTTGGATTAAACTTATGCATAGCACACACATGAGTGCATACATATTTTAACATCTGCAAGCAGGAAACCATGGCAAGGGAATTTCATCCAGTAACTTGGGAAGTTCCAAAATTATGGTTGAGATGTTTTCTTGCTTTGTCCAAATTTTCATCCAAGAGTTGATCCATGAAGTTTTCATCTTTTAATATAGAGCTTGATTCTATTTCCTTGATCATTTCCTGACATATTGAGCCCCAATCTTCAGATTTATGGCCCAAATTAACTGCTCATGATATTAAAAGAAAGTTCCCATCACCCATCACACCTTGAAGGTGTGAAAGTTGTGGTATGGATGTCTTTGGGAAGATTAAATTTTTATATTGATACTAAGGAAAAAAAGATTACTATTATTGAATATGAAATGAAAACAAAAAATTCATACTGACTTGATCAATAGCCACCTCCCCAAAATTATCAGAAGATGAAAAAGAAAATTTTGTGTGTTTGTTTAATCTGAAGTGCATTTTAAAACTGTAAACTAAGTTTTTCTATAAAAAGAATCAAAATAGTATCAGAAATTGCTTCAAAACACACCCCCAAACAGACACTTCCCATTATTGTTGTAGATGCATCAATCATTTTGGTGTGAATAATTGATCCTAAAAATCCCTAAATCATTTTTTTGGAACCTTCACAATGCCCACTAAAATACTGCAAGCTGAAAATTTGGAAAGTCTGATGGAAAAATAACAAAAAAAAAAGAATTGAAAATAATGTCTCATCTTTATGTAAATACCATTTTTTGGCGGGAAAGTGAAGTACTAAAATTCTGGAAAACTATAACTGATTTACCTGCAGTATTTGGAAAATATTTTTATATTTAGATTTCTCAAAAAATAAAAGGAAATAAAATTAAAAATCTGAGAAGATGAGAGACATGGAGCGTTTTTTTTTATTTTTCAGTTTTTTGAAGGCAATTTTGAAGGCCTTAAAAATGGCCAAAATTCTTTGGATTTGTAGTAAAAGGGTTTGAAATGCCCTCCTATCCCCTAGTTTTTTTTTTTGAAAACCCCCAAAGACCAAGTTTTTGGAAGGTTTAGCGCATGAGCTTGGACATTGGGGGATGTTGTGGGGACATCCAAACTTCATGAATTCCAGGTTTGGGGCGTGAAAAACCCAATTCCCTTTATTCATATATATATATACATTTTATAATTTGATTTTTAATTTGATTTAATTAATTGATTTATTTTTTGTTCATTTAATTTTATTTTATTTTATTTTATTTATTTATATTTTTTTGTATTTATATTTTTTTGTATTTATATTTTTTTGTATTTATATTTTTTTCTATTGATATTTTTAATTTAATTAAATTAATTTTTTTATTTTTTATTTATTTGATTTTATTTATTTGCATTTATTTTATATTTTTTATATATTTTTTTTATATTGATTTTTTTAATTTAATGGATTAATTTATTTTTATTTATTTTTTATTTATTTTTTCTTTATTTTTTCTTTATTTTTTCTTTATTTTTTCTTTATTTTTTCTTTATTTTTTCTTTATTTTTTCTTTATTTTTTCTTTATTTTTTCTTTATTTTTTCTTTATTTTTTCTTTATTTTTTCTTTATTTTTTCTTTATTTTTTCTTTATTTTTTCTTTATTTTTTCTTTATTTTTTCTTTATTTTTTGTTTTTTATTTATTTTTATTTATTTTTTATTTATTTTTTATTTATTTTTTATTTATTTTTTATTTAGTTTTTATTTAGTTTTTATATAGTTTTTATATAGTTTTTATTTATTTTTTATTTATTTTTCATTTATTTTTTTATTTATTTTTTATTGATTTATTTTTTATTTATTTTTTATTTTTTCATTATTTTTTATTTATTTTTCATTATTTTTTATTTAATTTTTATATATTTTCTTATATATTTTTTATTTATTTATTTATTTATTTTTTGTTTATTTTTTGTTTTTTTGTTTTTTATTTATTTATTTTTACTTTTTATTTTTTATTTATTTTTTATCTATTTTTTAATTCTTTTTTAATTCTTTTTTAATTATTTATTTATTTTTTCATTAAAATAAAAAAAAGAAATAAGATAACAAAAAGTAAAAAAATGTTTATAAGAAAAATATATGTATATATCCATTTGCAACCCAGATGGGTTGCAAACAGCCTTTTGCACAGATTTGCAACCCCAGGGTCGCGAATTTACTATTGGCCTATTTTTTCTGAATTCCTTGAAGGAAAAAATTCAATTTTAAAAATTAACAAGGAAAAATGCCTAAAAAATTTTCCCTTCCATTTATTGAATTTATTTTATTAAATTGTTTTAGATACTTTCAAAAGGTTTATTTTCCATATTGTTTTTTAACATGAGCCTCAGTAATTTTGATAATGTTTTCTAATTTCAATAATTTTTTGAAAATTTCAAATGGTTTATCAATTTGAGTGACACCAATTTTTGGCATTTGCACCCCACACACCAATCATTTGAATTTTTTGTCAAATAAATCACACTCTCTCTTTCTTCTTTTCTTCTTTCTTTTATGTGTCTCTTTTCTGTTTCATTCTTCCTTTTATTTTAAATAAATCACTCTCTCTTTCTTCTTTTCTTCTTTCTTTTATGTGTCTCTTTTCTTTTTCATTCTTCCTTTTCTTTTTCTCTTTTTGCTCATTTCTTTTCCTACTTTTCTCTACTGGCTCACCTGTGCGGGTACAGTCTTCTACATGTCACATTCACTCTTACACTCTCTTCTGCGCGCGCTTCTCTGTTCTCTGTCACAAGTAGTCTTCCACATTTCACATCAACATCTCCTCACTAAGTCATCTCAACTCTTGCGGCGACCCAACCTGCAACAAGATGCAGACTCGGACCACACCACTCAATCCCCACTCAATCTTCTGACGCCTTTGACTCAACGCTTTCCTCAACTCAAACTCGACTCTTTTTCTTCTTCTTTTATCTTTCTTTCCTTTCATCTTTTACTCTTATCTTTACTTGATTACTCGATGCTCCTCAACCTGAACTTACTCTCACTCATCTTGTCAACATCTGACTGGTAAGACTTAAGCTCATTGTCATATCTCTTTTCTAATCAAGCCTGTCTAATTCTTCATTCAAATCTCTATTCAAGTCTTACATTCGCTCAACTTCAAATCACAACTAAACTCAAAACCAAATACTGAAGATCTTGACAAGCTATCAACCTTTGTTCATTGCTCAATGTTTGTTCTTCATTTCAAATCTCTTTTATTATTATTTCTTTTGTCTTCTTTCCTCTTAACTGATTGTGTCTATCTTCCAGCCCTCTTAGTTCTGAAATATTAAAAGCCTTTTACAGTAAATCAACATTTTTTACCCCAAACACCAATAATAGGGCGTATCAAAGTTAGAAAACCCGCCATTAGAAACCCACCATTTTTTTTGAAGAAACCCGCCATTTTTAATGGCGGGTTTCTGAAATACACATACCCCCTAACTGGTGTATTTCAAAATGGTGTGTTTCATGAAAATGGCGGATTTCAATCATCAAACACGCCATTAAACCCAACATTTATGCATCATCATCCATCCACCATCCATCACATCAAAAACACCCATCCACATCAGCAAATCCATACCGGTCCCATCTTCATCGCATCACACACATCTCTACTGTTTTTCACATACCTTCACATACCCATCTTCACACAAATCCCATCATCATCTCATCACCCCACATCACTCACCACCTTTCTCAACATGTCCAATCAAACATCCCACCAGCAAGTTGAAAACGCAAAAAAGCTGACTGAACTTTTGCTACTGTTTGACTCCCATTCAGACTCTGATTCAGATTTCAATTTGGAATCAACTTGGTTAGCTTTGAATTCTATGTTGGCAAAGCAATACATGGTTCCAAGAATACACACTCTCCATAACCCTATGTATGAAAGGCAAAAGCTTCATCTCATCCCTGACTTAAGCTTCCAGCAACTGTTCCAAACTTTGTTGCCTTCTTTCATGAAAATTTTGTCAATGATTGAAGACCACCACATCTTCCAGAACAATTCTTGCAATCCTCAACGCGATCCAGCTATCCAACTTTCCGTTGCTCTTTGTAGATTGGGGTCAAATGGAAATGGAGCAGCAATCCATCGATTGGAAAATCTATTCTCATTCAGTTACGGAAGCATTGACTTATACACCAAAAGAGTCATGATTGCTATCCTATCTTTCTGTCGCTTGGTCCTTTCATGGCCAACCAAAGAAGAACGCAAGGAGATATCTCAATTAATGGAGACAGAAGGCTTTCCTGGTTGCATTGGTTTTGTTGATGGAACCACCATCCCCTTGAGTCAAAAACCCAACCTAGATGGCAACCACTATTTTGATTGTAAAAAAAGGCAATTGATTCATTTCTTTTCCAATCGCTATGATAAAACTTTGGATCACACACTGACCAAATATGTTCCATCTCTTTGTTTAGATACTCCGTGGCACTACAACATGTTTGCAATAACAACAAGAAGTTCATCTCCCTCCATGCTGGCCTTCCAGGTTCTTGTCATGATTCATATGTTTTCAATCAGATGCGGATTTCCCAACAACCAGAGATCTGCTTTGACCAAGATCAATACCTTCTGGCCAATTTGGCTTATTCTAGTGGGAAATATGTAGTTCCAGCATACCGGAATGTTTTGTCCGATGATCAAGGAAAAACCAATTTTAACTATCATCTTGCCCAATCACGAGTTTGGATTGAGCATGCCATAGGAATTCTGAAAGGAAGATGGGCCAGCTTACGGGAGATGCAAAACCAGCTCCAATGTTCCAAAGATATGAGGTTACTCATCAACTGGATTATCACTTGTGTAATCCTTCACAACCTTTTGGCCGACATCAAAGATGAATGGGACAAAATATTCCGAGATGATATTCCTGATCTGCCTCAAGTCATCCCTGTCTCATCTTGTCCCTCATCTTCTTTTATGAGAGAGCGGATTATTCCTCTCACCCTTGCTTGCTTTGATGAGTAATTTTTGATTTTGAAATTGGTAAAAATTCCCTTCACCGTATTTTTTTGGTTTTGGTTGTTCACCCAAGATTCATAGGCTGAGTTTTTTTTTTATTTTTTTTTTTAGTGGACTTGAATCCAAAAACACCTCCACCTCAAACCCTGCAACTCACCAAATGACACCCCCCTCCCCCTCACCACTCAACCCCTTCAACCTCACCCCACTCACTCACCGGTCAAACCCTGCCTCCTCCTCACCAAACCACCTCACTCATCACCACCACCTTACTCACCACCACCACCTCATCTCACCTCACTCACTGAATTCCCTCCTCCTAATCCTGGTAAGCCCCCTCCAACCTCTTCCTCTTCCTTCCCCTCACCAGTTTCTGATACTTTGATCATTCAACCTTTAGTCCCCCCCCTGGATCCATTGGTCAATCCATCAAGGTGAGCCCCTCCCCTCCTCCAATTCCTCCTCTCATCAATTGAGCAATCGATTGCGAATTGATCGGCAATCAATTGCCCAATCAATTGCCAATTGATTGGGAAATTGATTGCCAATCGATCGAGAAATTGATTGCCAATCAATCAAGCGATTGATTTGCAAATTGACGCAAATCGATTGCTTGATTGATTTGCAAATCAATCGCTCGATCGATTGGCAATCAATTGCCCGATCAATTGCCAATCGATCGAGCAATCGATTTGCAATCGATTGAGCAATTGATTGCCAATCGATCGCTCAATCGATTGCAAAACAATCGGGAAATCAATTGGCAATCAATTGAGCAATTGATTCGCGATCGATTGGCCGATTGTTTGGGCCAATCAATGCAGGGTTTTTGTAGGGTACAGGAACTGACTTCCCCATTGTTTTTTCTTTGTTTTTGTTTCTTTTTTTTTAGGTTTTTGAGCTCTGCCAGAACACATTCTCTCAAGTCTTACGCCAACCAAGCCTCATCCTGGGACATTCTGGTTTGCCTAGTATGATGCCGGCTGCGGCTCCTCATCATTACCACTCCTCCCCAGCTAATTCTATTCTTTTGATATCTATCAATTCCTTCACTGACTACCAAACTCAAAATGTTATACATCCATTCAAATTTCACCTTGATCCTCACCTCTGGTGCAGCAAGTGCCTGGGAGGGAGAAAGATGGAAGGAGATGGTATGAAAAACATAAAGAGAGGTGGAAAGCAGAGGAATCGTTGATTTTCATCTCATTTTTATTTTTTTAATCCCACCATTTTGATAATGAGAACGTTTTTTTTTTTTTTTTTTTTTTTATTTGTTTGACTGGTCTTTTTGTTTTTCCAACCCCTTTTTTGATATTGATTCCTTCAATGCCTACCAAACTCAAAATGTTATACATCCATTCAAATTTCACCTTGATCCTCACCTTGGGTGCAGCAAGTGCCTGGGAGGGAGAAAGATGGAAGGAGATGGTATGAAAAACATAAAGAGAGGTTCCAAGCAGAGGAATTGTAGAAAAAGGAGGGCTCAAATGAGGGATTCGGAAATTTCTTTGGAAGTGACTGACAACTTGATCAAGGAAAAGTTTGCCTGGTCTAGACAAAAGCTATGCCCTTTGGATCTGTACCCTGCTATCATGGCTGAAAAGTAAAACAACCCTTGAAAACCCACCCAGGAAGAATTTAAGCAAGCAAAACAGACAATGGGGGCTTTCCACTGCTTCCACCATGGAAAAGTTATTGTTCTCAACCAATCTGATCACCATTCTCTGGTTGCCGTCATTGAATTTGTGCCTTTAGATCAACTATCTGAGCAAGATAAGAAAGATATCAACTTTGTGACAACATTCCTTCACTGTTCAAAAAAATTTGTCAACCCGGTTGGTCCCTCAAGATCTTGGGGTGGAAAAATGTGGGCAATTGGTTGGCAAAAATTGATGAACCCTTTGGAGTTATTTGGACGTTATGTGAAGAAATCATCCATTAGATCTTCTCCTCAAGATTATGCTGTCCTCAACCTGAAGGCCAACAAAGTATCCCAAATTTTAGGACAAATGTTTCGTAATTTGGCCAAACTTGCCTTTGAATCAAACTGTGATACCATGAAGGACAGCAACATCCCCTCTTTCTCTTTGTTGGAATTTGGTTCCAAGCCTACAACTTTTGATTGCTCCCCACACCTCACTTTCACCCCGGATTCTTTTTACAATTCTCCTCATATTGACAAAGGCGACATCTCTGGCTATTCCTTTTTACTTGTGGTCCCAACCAAAAAATCAAATGGTTGACTTATTGAAGATACGGATGAATATCAAGTTTTGGACGGTCAATTTGTTTTTCCTGACCTTGGCTTTGGAATTTATTTCAAGCAAAAAGGTATAGTCAAAATTGTTTGGGCGGCTAACAAGTACAAGCACTGTACCTTTCCAGCTGTGGACACAGCAACCCATACCAGAATGGCCATGTCACTCCAAATTAATAAAAAAACTCAGAGCACTTGTAGGGACATGAAAAACGGCCAAATTTACTCTAGAGAAAAAAATATCAATAAAAACAAAAAAGATTTGTATATTGGTGGGGTTAAGAATGCTCTCAAACGTTGTTGTAGTAAAAAATAATTTGTTTTTCTTTCATCCATGCAAATATATTTACAAGCCCAGCTTTTGAGTAACCTGCTGTATTTCTTCTACCAATCTACCACTGCCAATGAAAGCCAAAGCTACTGATACCTTATCCTTTTTTTTGTTTGCCTGTTGTTCCCTCTCCTTTTCCAGTTGCACTTGCTCCCAATCCTTCTCCTTTTCCTCTTTTTGAAACTCTAGCTCAGCTTGTTTCAACCTCAACTCAGCATCCAATTTTTGTTGATTAGCCAAAGTCTTGGCTTGCTGCTTTTGACCATCCATGGCCAGTTGGCGATCACACTTTTGCTTTTCAAACTGAAGTTTATCTGATTCTGAAGAGATTTGAATAGAATTTCTTAGAACTAGAACCAGCAGACTATAAACAAAGATTATAACCTGAGAAGATTAGACAAGACGTAAGAAAAGAAGGAAAAAGAATACCAACAGCTTATAGAGACTTATCACTTAGAAAAAGATGAGATGGCACGAGGTGTAGATGTTGTGGAGGTTGAGGAGATTGAGACGACGGAGATGGAAGACAGGGCGTAGATAGATGGAAGACTATAAGGAAAAAGCTGAATGGTTAGAGTGCTTGAGTGAGAGTGATCGTGAGGATTAAGCTCTTACCAGGAATAGGTTCAAGGGCAGATTGATGAAGCTGACCAGAATAGGAATCTTGAGTTGGTGAGAGACATTGGGCAAGAAAACATAGACCAGATAAGAAGGGATTAGAGATAGGAGGAGAAGGAAGATCACAAAAAAGAATCAAGAGGTGGAATCGAAGAATCGGTAGCTGAGAAAGAGGCGGAGACCCTGAGATGTTCACCCGGGTTGACTTGCCAAGCGGGAAGTCCCGGGTAGTACAGATATGTCACAGGATTTGCTTCAGTTCACAGAAGTACTGAAGCAGAGACAGGCAGAGTAAGAGGAATAGACGGAATACAGAAATGAAACATAAGAATAAAACATGATAGATAAAAATAGATTGTGATAATCTCAACAGATTCAATTTGTGATTTCACTGTTTTTTGGAGGGGAATGGCAATGAGCATGATTTTGAAAGCAAGGATATTGAATCAATCAACTTACATGAATCTCGCTTCTCCATGATTTCTTCAAAGCCCGAAAAACTGGAAGTGTTTCTCCTCTTTTGATTACTTTTGGGGTTGAAATTGATGGAATTGGAGGCCTTTTGCTTACCCTTGGCAGAGGAGGTTTGAGTCTGAAAGTCCTCACTAGTATTTGAAGGCGATGTGGGAGGCACCATTGGCTTGAGTTTTTGGCCAATCAAAAATGGATGAGCCTGTTTTTTTACAATGTAAATCAGTCAGGAGCAACCAGACAGAATCAAAAACAATTTAGTTTCTTACTTGAGCAGATGTTGATGGCAACGGTGATCCAGGAATAACATCCTCCTCATTGGGCAAGTTCTCCAGTTGTTCTGCCCCAGGAAGAGAGCAATCAAAAGAAGGAAGTGAGGGGTCCAAGGTTGGGATTGAATGATCAATCAATACCAAAGTAGAAGTGATTGGAGCCAATTGTGTTTGAATATCCTCCTTGTCATCAGATGGGGGCCACTCCAAGGCCAAGTTTTCATCAAGGTCCCCGTTGGTAGGCTGAGCATCCCCAGCCAAGTCCTTGGCATCAACGGAATCAAATTGTTGGGCATTGAAAGCAGCTAGGGGGGTGATGTTGGCCTTCTTTCCGAATATTTCATCCATTTGAATATAAAAAGGACAAATGGAGTCCAAGTTATCAACCACCAAGTTGATTCCTTTGGCTTTGTCCAAGTTGGTGATACCAAAGCCAGTGGAGATAGACATGGAGTGGGCCTTTTTGTACTTGGCTCAATAGTTTTTGAACCGCTCCCTCATCTGTTTGGATGACAGATCCAGCCTACCTTTTGTTTTTTTCTTGAGTTCATTAGCCATCAGGAGATAACCATTGACCTTAGAGGATTGAGGTTGGCCAACACGTGTTTTGTTGTCGGATCCAAAGCAGGAATCGTAGTTGGAGGGAATTTTCAGCCAGTTTACCAGGATGATGTGATCAGCTCTCTTGAGCTGACTTGAGCCCTTGGAATCTGATGGGGGAGGATTGTTTGTTGTGGAGTTCCTCGGCGATGTTCTCTTGGGTGTGTTGGACTTGTGGGGGGAGGTTTGCTGAGGGGCCATTTGAAAGAGTTCGGGCTACGCAAGTGATGAGAGCAATAAAGTGATGAGAGTGGTGAAGTTTTGAGAGCGATAAAGTGGATGAGAGTGATCAAGTGATGAGAGCGGTTAAGTGATGAGAGTGATGAAGTTTTGAGAGCAATGAAGTGGATGAGAGTGATCAAGTGATGAGAGCGATAAAGTGATGAGAGTGGTCAATCAATTTTATGATGAGGGTGGGGGTAAAAAATTTTCCGATGAGGTTGGAGGTAGAAGGAGGTGGGAAGACAGGGGTGTATGACGCGGACAGGTGGTGGAAGCATTTAAATACTTTATTTGAAAAAACCAACTTATTTCAGGTTAACTTTGACACGTCTGATCTGAAATAAGTGGGTTTTTTTGATTTTTAATGGCTGGTTTGAAATGGCTGATTTGGGTTGAAACCCACCATTAAAAAATGGCGGGTTTGGTTAACTTTGATACCCCCTAATATGGGCATGAACGGTTCTGCAGGCCATAATTTTGGGCATTCACAGTTTCATATGTCAAATCATATTTCTTTTTTGGTATGTGGAAATGTGCCCAACAAAAACATTGGTTTTTTGGAACTGCACACACTAATTTTTTTGGTGTGTGGAACTTTGCATGCAAATATGGTGGGATGTGGAACTATGTAAACTATGATTATTAGTGTGTGGGCTGCACAGTCAAAAAAAGGACCATGCAGTAAGTAATTTAGTGGCCTCAAAATAGCTGAACCTAAAAATATTTCAATTGTTGTGTATAGTACCTATCCCATTCCATTCATTGAATTTAATTATTTTTTGTTGTTAGTGTTATTTTTTACTATTTTATCATTTTAATTTTTATTTTTATGTTTGTGTTTATTTTTATTATTATTTTTTATTTTTATTTTTATTTTTATTTTTATTTTTATGATTATTTTATGGTTAATTTTTTTGAAATTAAATTTACAATTAAATTCAACAACTTTGAATGCATCCTTGTGAGTTTTTTTCCCTGAGACTTCAAGCAAAAAAAGGAAACAATGTTTTTATTTATTTAATTTTCAATTAAAACACCAATTACCTCCACCAAATTGGAGTTCCTTCTTGTGATTTTATCTCTCTGAGACTAAGAAAAAAAAAGTAGCAGATTACTAGACCGCTCCAGAAATAGATCCTTATAACCACTTTAAAAAGACACAGACACAAGACATAATGAAAATATAAAAAGAAAAGAAAAAACAATATCCAAATATTATTCACAGTAAAAACAATCTATCCCCCCCAAATTCAAACATTTAACCCAAAATTCCTCTACAACCCCAAGATCTGAAAAATTATTGGGATGCATGTTTCATCTACATGAGATTTCTCTGCAAAACAATTGGGAATATTTATTCTTTACTTTCTCTCTGCCATGAATTCATACTCATTGCATGCCTTCTCCATTTTTTCAAACTATGTTTAGAAACAAGTGTAAAATTGTTTAAAATGGGAAGCTTCAGACTTCTGTTTAAGAATTTCTCCTTACTAATCCTCCAACTTTTAAATCTCCCCCATACAGTTACTGAGTAAAATTTATGGCCAGTTTTATTTCTCCACAAAACGCTTACCCCAATGTATCTCCAAACATGAATTATACAAAGAAAAATATCACCCTTCCAAAATGGGTCCTTCAAAAAACTTTTCCACCACTTGTCCCAGTAGCACCCAGAATTTTACAAAAATTATTCCAACTGTGTTTCTCCTTTCTGTATTGATTCCTTCTTCCACATCACTTGCTTCAAAAATTCCACCATAAATTATTCAAAAGATTTTACCTTGCAAAAGTCAATTTTCAAGTAGGTATAAATATTAATATCAACTGGAAGAAATGGATATTTTAAAAATTAAAGCTTGTAGGAATAACAAAAAGTCCTGAACTTAAAAAAATTACAATCTGAAAAAAAAACTTTCAGTAAAAGTTTCTGCCACTTCTTGCAATCTTCTCTGAAAATATTTACCAAGTCATCAATTGCTTGGTGCTCATTCTCAACAAACCTGGCCCTCTCTGGATAATAATCTTTCAATCTCCAAAGGTTAGTCCCTTATTCCTCCAAAGAATTCCTAATATCATCCCAGAAATCCTCCCCTCTGCCTGATGTTAACAGCCAAAACAAAAACAAAAATTGCAAAAAAATCTTCATCCAGAAACTTTCCAAACTTTTCCACAGAAAAATTGAGAAAAATGGTACCTCCCCCCAACTGGAAAGTTTATCCCATTTTAGTAAAAAATAAAAAAAACCCTGCCTTGATATGTACCAGCTCTAAGAAAACCCTTTCAAACAATGTGTCCTCTCCAATCATAACTTTTTCCTCCTGTGGAAGGATAGTGCTACGCTTCTGACCTGATTTGCAACTATGCACCCATTTGCAAACCATTCTTCCAATATTTGGCCACCAGAATTGAGTCCACACCCTCCTTTCAATCCCTGCCTTACCCCTATGGAATAATTGATTGTGCTAGCTCTCAAACACCTTCTCCTGATCCTCCCTCTTTGTCAAAAATATCATTGATATCAGAGACTCATGTTTCCATAAATTTCCACTCTTGTAGAGAAAATGGGACATTTGTTTCCAGACCAACCATAAAACAGATTCTGGAAATCCACTTGGAAATTTCAAGGTTTCCAGACAGTCCTCCAGGGCTTGAAAATACCCAAATTGGTGCAGTTGAAATCCTTTTTATGCTACAATTTTCATGGCTACATTCACAAAACTCATCTGGAGACCAAGTTAAATTTCTGACTTCTTCTTCTGAATATTGAGATTCTACAAAAGCACATCTGTCATGGTGAATATTTTTCCAAGAAAATGCCTCACTATGAACAAAAACAGTTCTAGGTAAGAAACCAATGTGTTAATTGTACCATTAAGTAAATCTGGGGAATTGATCATCATTTCAAGAGCCTCTTCATCCACTAATAATTTGAATTTTAAAACCCAAAAATATGCAGAAGCTTTTTGAAAATCCTGGAAAC
Organism: Puccinia polysora; assembly: GCA_025617555.3. Lineage (NCBI taxonomy): Eukaryota > Fungi > Basidiomycota > Pucciniomycetes > Pucciniales > Pucciniaceae > Puccinia > Puccinia polysora. The sequence goes on from CM062616.1 coordinate 48,101,003, forward strand.
TTGGCACAATTCTAACTTTGGCTGGGAATATTGGGACTTCACTTCCAAAAACTTGACAAACTTGTCTGGCCCTTTCTGGTCATTTCCTTCAGCCTCCTGGCTCAAAATCATGCCCAATGAAAACTTTGTGGGATCCACTGCAAGCCACATTACCACTTTTTAGTAATACAGTAAATTTAAAAAAACAATCAAACCCACAATTTCCCTCAGTTCTGAAAAAATGTGGCTTCACTCCTCCCCTTTCCTCACCAGTTTCCTCATAAAAATGGATACATCCCGAGAATATTCAAGAAGAATATGAAAAAAACCAGGAAATAAAAAACATGTGAAGTTTTGCAGGGGCTTGGCAATTTGAGCAAATTGTTAAATTTGGAAATTGTGATCTACCATCTTTGCCCCAAGAATTAATGTCTAAGTATCTCTAATGCTGAAAGACACCCAAAAAAATTCTTACCAAACATTCAAAAATGACTCCTCAATGCAGAAGCGGATCCTCTCAAAAACCTGTGCATACTACCACACAAAATGCAAGATTCCTGGGCTTTCTTGCATTAATTCTTCTCCATAACTACTTTTTGAAACCTTTATTCCTGTTTTATAAATGGATATCCTCACAATTCTGAAATTTTACCATGCAAGATCAAAGGAATCTGCTCCTTGTACACTGATATGAAATTTGTTGCTCCTTTCAGAAGCCTTGTTAACTGGAGTTGGCTCAAACTTGTTCCAAAAGCCATCATTGGCAAAGATTCCTGGGGGATCTCCTCCTGATAATATACTCCTATCACATCAAACAAAAGTTAAGAAGCCTTTCCAGCCATGTTTTCCACAGAATCATCTAAATTTGGAGGAAAGAGTGCATCCTGTATAGTAATTTAATTTATCTGCTGTAAGTTGTGCACAAAACATAGAATTTTTCTATCCTACTTCAGTGAACAAAAACTTGGGCTGGAATAGGATTTCTTCTAAATAAATTTTTTCAGTCTCTCAAATACTAATTTTCTGAATGAAGCCTGCATTGATAGTGGAATATTACTTGGTTTTAATTTTCAAGTCTTTTGTTCCATCATAGGGATTTTTTATTGATCCCCAATAGCTCTCTTAATTATTCCATATTTCTCTTTCCAAAATGTAAATGCATTCTCTTGTTAAATTATGACCAATTTTGAAAATTCCAGCTCCAATTATTTCAGCCATCCCTCCATTCCAAATTTAAACTCCCAAATTCTGTCCTGTGTAATCTGCTCCACTGAATCTAAATTTGGCTTAAAAATCATACACAGATTATTTTAGGGTTCCCTGGTCAACTCAATGGTCTTCCAAGGCTGATTAAGCTTCTGAATAATTGGAGCTTTCCGAGGTTTTAATTTATTCACAAATTTATTTAAATTTTCTTTGAATTATATCATCAATTCTTGAAACAAGAAAATTTCTTCTTCTTCCACTAATTTGAATATAAAAACTGACAAGAGATCTGGGTTTCTCAAAAAAATGGAAAAAGTGTAGATGATTGTGCTATTCCTATCCAGGAATGCATATTTGGAACGAATAAATTCTTTTTGAGTTCCCTCCCCCAAAAAATCAAACAAACCCCCAACTGCCAAAATGTCAGCCACAAGACAAATACACTTGTCCAAATGTCTTCACAACTCATATTTATTGTTGGTATAGTGGCTAAGAACTGGGCTCATCCCCCATTATCTGATACCAAGGGAAATTTTTCAACCCACTATAGAGACAAGAATCAGAAATGTTGACTATTCTTATAATTATATATTAAATTTTGATAATATTTTGAAATAATTTTTAAGTATGTTTTTATGAGTATTGATTATGGAATTAAAACCTGATAGTATTTGATATCAAGAATTAGATACAATATAACTTGAAATTAAGTTATGAGAACTCAGATATCTCCCAAACATTGATACAGAAGTTCCCAAAGTTTTCCATCCCTTTGGGAAGGAGTTATAGTAATTATATTAATCCATACTCTCTACTATGTATAGACAAATTAAATATTTTAATCTTATCCTTCTTTGGGATTTATTAATAATTGAATATACTTCTATGAGCCTTAGGTGTTTCCGCAAAGAGGTCCCAGAGTTCAGTTGAGAGTTATGGTAATTATATTCATCTATACTCTCTGCTCTGTATAGATAAATTGCATATTTTAATGTTATACCTCTCTGGGATGTAACTATAATTTGATATAATCCACTGAGCCATGAGTGAGTCAATTCTGAGTGCTCAGAGCTAAGTTGCAAGTTGTAAACCTTATAAAAATATTGAAAATATTATACAGATTCTATATGAATAATATATGCCAGACACTTGGAATTAAGAGGTAAATATATGATCAAGTTTTATTCAAATGAAGTTCTACACTCATTATGAGGGTTTCTAGTACTTCTAAGCCGTCCATTTGAGTGATTTTCAAGTCTTAGGAACAATTAAATAACCTTTTTTTTATGTAAATGAAAAACTTACCTTGAAAATCCACCCCAATGAGTACCAGTTCTTTATCTCTCATTGAGTATGATTTCATGGGGTTTTGAGACCTTGAGGAAAAAACCAGGGAGAGCCTGGAACTCACCTGCTGGTTCCTTGAGTACCCTGAGGGCTTCTATTACCACAAAATAGGAGGGTCTTTACCCTATATCCCCTTCCTCAGTTATTTTATTATTTATTATTGATCCAGTATACAGCAAGAGCTAACAAGCCTACTAACCTTAATCTCAAGAAGAAGAAGATTTACTGGGCCCTAAAATTTTGTTAAAAAGTCATCAAATAATCAACAACTAAACTCCAAGTTTGTGTGGAAAGTCCTTGTGGAGTTGTAAAATTTATTTTTACTTTAAAGGGTGTGAATTTATTGTTATAAAAAAGCTCCTTTAGGCTTTTAAAGCCTGGTAAACTATCTATTTATAAATATTAAGGTGTGGAAATTTGCTCATAATACTATAGTATTGTTTGGGATTTGTTGTTCTGTAAAAGTATTACTGTTTTAATAAGTCAATAAATGATTTAATCATTGGTTTTGTCTAAGATTTTGCAGGTTTAACCACAGCAAGCATAGCAATAGAGTTTAAATGCCTGAAACAAACCAATTTCATTTATTATATAAATTCCTTTCATTAATTTTACTTTCTCCTCCCTAGTCAGCGGCTCATCAAAACTTGAAGATAATTCTGCACAGCTGATGAAAAAAACTCTGAAAATTTTTTCTTTTTCTACTCCCCATTTTCATTCCATTAGGGTGTATCAGAGACAGAAACCCTGCCATTTTAAACCCGCCATTTCTTTTGACCAAACCTGCCATTTTTCATGGTGCGTTTCTCAAATACCCATACCCCCAGCTGGTGTATTTTAAAATTTTGTGTTTCATGGAAATGAAGGATTTCACACATTCAATCCACCATTTATGCATCATAATGATCCATCCAACATCCATTGCATGCAAAACACCCATCCACACCTCCACCTCAGCAAATTAATATCAATCCCATCTCCATCCATTCACACAAATATCATCTCCATTGCTTCAAATCTCCATTGAATTGCATCTCCATTGCTTCACACACATCCCATCATCATCTAATGACCCCACATCACATCACTATCTTTCTCAACATGTCCAATGAAACTTTCCAGCAGAAAGTTGAAAATGAAAAAAATCTGACTGAAATTTGTTTATTATTTGACTCTAATTCAGACTCCAATTTGGAGTCAGCTTGGTTAGCTTTGAATTCTATATTGAAAAAGAAATACATGGTTCCAAGAATACAGACTCTCCATAAAACTATGTATGAAAGGCAAAAGATTCATTTCCTACCCAACTTAAGCTTCCAGAAACTGTTAAAAACTTTATTGCCCTATTCATGACACTTTTGGAGATGATTGAAGACCACCACATCTTCCAGAATAATTCTTGGAATCCTCAAAGCAAACCATCTATCCAAATGGCCATTGCTCTTTGCAGATTGGGATCAAATGGAAATGGAGCAGAAATTCATCAATTAGAAAATCTATTCTCAGTTGGTTATGGAAAAATTGACTCATACACCAAAAGAGTCATCCTTCTATCCTATCTTTCTGTTGCTCAGCCCTTTCTTGGAAAACAAAAGAAGAACAGAAGGAGATATCTCAAGTAATGAAAACTGAAGGCTATCCCAGTTGCATTGGTTTTTTTATGGAACCACTATCCCCTTGAGTCAAAAACCCAAGCTAGATGGCAACCACCATTTTGATTGGAAAAAAGGAAATCAATTCATTTCTTCTCCAAAGCCTTTGATAAAACACTGGCCAAATATTTTTTATCTTTTTTTTACAGATAATCTGTTGCACCACAACTTATTTTTGATAAAAACAAGAAGCTCACATCCCTCCATGCTGGCCTTCCAGGTTCTTTTCACAATTTATATGTTTTCAATTGGATGTGGGTTTCCCAACAAACAGAGAACTACTTTGACAAAGATCAATAACTTCTGGCCAATTCAGCTTATTTTAGCGGGAAATATCTTTTTCTGGCGTATTTGAATTTTTATTCCAATTATCTACAAAAAACCAATTGCAACTATCATATTGCTCAGTCATGCGTCTGGACTGGTTTGCTGAAAGGAAAATGGACCAGCTTAAGGGAAATGCAAAACCAGCTTCAAAATCCCAAAGAAATGAAGATTCTCATGAACTGGATTATCAGTTGTGTAATCCTTGCTTCATGCCAACATCAAACATTAATGGGATGAAATATTTCCAGAAAATATTCCAAATTCTCCTCAAGTCATCCATGTCTCATCTTGTCTCTCATCTTCTTCCATGAGAGAGCCAATTCTCCCCCTCACACTTTCTAAATTTGATGAGTAAAATTCAGTTTTGAAATATTTAAAAAATCACATCACAGTAATTTTGTTTTTTTCTGTTGTTCAACCAAGAATCCTAGGCTCACTTGGTTTTTTTTTTTTTTTTTTTTTTTTTTTTTTTTTTTTTTTTTTTTTTTATTGGTGGACTTGGACAAAGAAAAGCAAAAACTCCAACTCATACCTACCCAATCAGCAAAACACCCACCTAACCCCACTCACTCACCAGTCCACTCCTTCCTCCTCCTCACCAAAACATCTCAATCACTACCAACACCTTCCAATCCTCACCAATTAACCACAACATTCACCTCACCAACCTCACCAACGCATCCACCTGCAAACTCCACCTCCAACCCAACCACCATCAAACCTCTGCGGTGAGTACCCCTCCCCTCATTCACTCCACTCTACCTTTTTTCTCCTTGCTTATAACCTTCCTTACTGAAGAATGAAATGAATTTAATTCAAAAGTAGGACCAGCAGAAACTAGACAGAAAAGATAACTGATCAAGGAAGGATGAGGTGTTTGACAGATTGAGGATGAGATGTTTGGTTGAGTGAGAGTAAGGGTCAAGGAATGGAATAGAGTTAATAAAGGAAGAAAGGGATTTGATGAAAGAGTCCAAGGAAAGATGTTGAATGAACAAGTTGGTGGAGTGAGGGCTGGCGTAGTAAGAGGGATGGGAGAGAAAAAGGATGAAGATGAGGGGAGCAAGACGTAAGAAGAATATTTGATTGGCCTGAATGATGGTGAGGAGTTGAGGGTCAGGGGATTGAGTTGGAGAGGAAGAATTGGGAGAAGAGGTAGATGTGTGAAGCAATGATAGTAAAAGTGCAGTCATGGCCTTCAGGAAGTGGACAAGGAGAAGTAGGGACGGGTGATCATGGAATTGGGGTAGCCACACCATATCTAGCTTGAGGGAGTGTAGAGATCAGTTATTTCTACACATCACTGGGTCTAGAAGGGAGATCAAAGAAGCTTGGAGGTCAAATTTATCACAGATGGTTTTATAGCTGGTTTGGTAAGTGAATCAGCAAGCATCTCTCTTGATGTAATTAGTAAAAGATGTGAGAGATTTCTATATTGACAAACCAGAAAGCTGAGACAGAAAACAACACATGAGGAAAATGAAAATTGCAAAGAAAAGCTCAGAACAATCCAGTCATATGAAAATAACAACACCGTAACTGACATGCCCAGATCAACTATGGCTGAGAGGCTGAAGGTGGATGGGGCATTATGGTCTGAGCAGAATAAGGTGTTTTTGTTTGAGCAAGCGTTGCGTTGAGTTGAATCACCAAGTTTTTTTGAGTTGGAATAGGTCAATCTCACCAGTTAGAAGTAGAAAAATTTGATTTGATAGGTCAAGAGGTCCCCCGTTGTAGTTAGAAGTAGCGCCCTTCAACTGAGTTGAGGTTATTGTTGAAAGGATGGTTCTTGGTACAAGGAACTTGTCTTTAGGAGCTGAGGATAACAATGAGACGCAAGGATGAGATAGAACCAAATGAGAATAACAATGAAAAAAAATATGATGAAAAAAAAATGAATGAGAATGACAAAAAGACAAGAAATGAAGAGCAATCCCTCCAGGTGAAAAAATGATAGAGATTGAGAAAGAGAACTTTATCCCCCCACAGAACCAACATTACAACATGAAAGAGGCCAATGAGAATCTTAGAGCTTCAACTCCAACTGAAGTGTCTGCAGTGGTGTTAAGACCTGTGGGGGCTGTCACTCTCTTGACTCTACAATTAGAGTGGTCAACAGATTTCCTTCATTTTTCTTCTCTTGTAGCCATTTGATGTGTATGTTGACATGTTTTAGCACATTGTGATGGGAGTCCAGATTGACCAGGTTGTGGAGGGCTTTGTTATCAATTTAGGCACAGTGAGTTGATTTCAGGTTGGGGTTCAGATTCAGAATGAGATTTTGGAGCCAAATGTTTTCTTGAGTCGCAAGAACTAAAGACTTGAGCTCTCCTGTGGTTGAGGACAGTGATATGGAGTACTGCAGTTTAATATGCAAAGAAACAGGGCAACCATAAAGCATGATGATGAAGCCAGTGTGACTTCTTCTGCTGATTGGGTTATTCCTGCCATCAGAGTTGCTGTAGCTCTCAAAGTTGTACTTGAATTCTGAGGACATCAGGCATAGAGCAAGTTCACGGGTGGTGTTGAAATATCTCCAAATGTGTCTGGCTTGCTCCCAGTGGGACATTCCGGGTTGATTGTTGGAGCGGGATAGGCTGGAGACAGCATAGGAAAGGTTGGGTCTGGTTCAACTGGTGATGAAGTTCAAGTAGCCTGTTGCTGAGCGGAAGTCTATGTTTAGTTTCAGGAAATTGATTTCATCTTCTTCCAAGGCGGGGAATATTTTCAAACTAGGATTCATGGGAGTGGTGATGGGTTTGGATTTTCTAAGGCCTAACTCCTGGAGAACGGTGGAAATATGTTTGGGTTGGTGAAGGAGATGATTTTTGCCGTGTTTGATGATGTGATTTCCAAGGATTGTGGACAGTTTAACTTCATGTGAGATGTTGCATTGGTCCTTGAGTCTGGACCTGAAGGCGTAGAATTTGCCTACAATCAGAAGATTGTTGAAGTATAAAAAAACATACAGAGATTTGGAGTGGTTGACAAACAGGTAGGGATCATCAATGGATGAATTGGAGTTCTGGTAGTGGAGCCATTGTTTCAGAGTGTTGCACTAGCTTTTGGGAGCTTTTTTGAGACCATAAATGGCGTTCTTTATTCTGAGGTATGGGAATTGGCATTCATAGCCATTGGTTTGCTCAATTTAGGTTTCTTCCTCCAGAGGGGCATGCAAGAAGGCAGATATGATTTCCATCTGAATTGTCTTCAATTTATGATGAAAGGAGTAAACAAGGAGAGTGGGGAGAGTGGATATGAGACCAGTGGGTGCATAGGTTTTGCCATAGTCAAGGAAATCCTGCTGTTTGAATCACTGGACGCACAGTTGAGATTTTTAGATGATTCCATTTCCGCTGGGGTTGTCTTTGAGGCAATACATCCAGGTGTTGGAGACAGCAGATTTACTAAGGTGCAAAGAGTGGCAGCCTCCCCATACATCATGGATTTCAATAACTTTTGTCTCCACTTTCATTGAGTCCACCAAGTGAGGTTTATTGGGGGATTTTAGGACCTCAGGATAGCTTCTAGGAACAATGGAAGCCATAGCAACTTGGGGTTTTGAGGTTGGACCTGTTTCGCAGGGTGTAGGAGGATGGATTGGTGAGTTGTTGTGCTATCTCTTCAACATTGGATTCAGAAGAGGTGCAATCAGATGAGTGAGATAAAGTGGAAAGTGGATGGTTTTCTTGGATGAGTTTGGGCAAGTCAGAGGTAGAGGATTCGGGATTCTGATTAGATTGAGGATGTGAGGAGGAGGGATTTGTAAGGGTGGAAGAGTTTAGAATTTCAGTAAGTGTTTTTTTAGAGACAGAAGAGGATCAAAGGGAGAGTTGGAGTTATGAGGAGAGGAGGAAGAGAATGGATTGTTCTCAAAAATTTTGATGTGTTTTGAGCGGATGAGGTTACCAACTTTGGAAAAGAAGACTTGATAAGAGTGCAAGTCTAAATAAAATCCTACCAAAATTCCCTCCAGCCCTTTTTCAGAAAACTTAGAGAGGCTCTTTTTTTGGTTGAGCACAATAGTTTTGGAGCCAAAAATTTTGATGAGGGACATCTTGGGAGTCAAAGATTTCTAGAGTTCAAATGGAGAGTTTTTGTTGAGTTTGTAGGGAATGATGTTTAGGATGAGGCAGCAGCTGGATATGATTTCATCCCACATGGTGAGAGGAATCTTCATGTCAAGCATCACAGTCCTTGCGGCTTCAATCAGGGTAAAGTTGGCGCGCTTGGAAACAGGCTTATGTTGAGGCGTGTAGGGTTCATGTTGTTATTGCTTTGTGTCTTTTCTCATTACTTTGTCTCTTACCTGCACGCGCCTGTCACCTCCCTGGTCTTCCCCAGTGCAAAATCTCCCAATTTGAAGTACTTTCCAATTCCAACCATCATTGACCTCCATTCTCAATCCCATCATCCATGAAAATTCGGCATCTCCAGCTCCCACAACATTCCACCATCTTCCTCCCGTCCTCTCCTTCCTCCTGATCTCTCTCCTCTATTCTCCTCACCTCTCACCGCTCAACCCGCTATCTTCCAATCCTCTCATTCACACACCACTTTCTCAACCTTTTCCGCTCCTCTCTTGGATCTCTCACTTGATTCACCCAATCCCTTGAAACCTCTCACTCGATTCACCCAATTCCTTGCAACCCAACCTTGCCAATCCCATACTCCTCATATCTCAACCTTCCCTGTCTTCAACTTGACCTTGCCAAAATCTAACGACTATCAAGTTTGATCAGATGTGAGGTTCCTTATTGCCCCTATGGTACCTATGCTGCTATTCTTATTTTTTTGTTTCATCATGACAGACTTGCCCCACCTGTCTTCACTCTCCTTGTTTTATCTTTCCTTTCTCATTCTAACTTTCCTTTGTCAACCGCTATTGAGATTTCAAGTAAGGTTACTTTCTCATTCTCTCTTGTCACTTGAGACTCCTAAATCTTGTTTCTTTCATGCGTGAATTTGTTAGACCATTGGTCTTTGTTAGCAATCAACTCAAAGTCACCGTTTTCAACTTATCACGGTTAAAAGCCAAAGATTCAAACAACCTCTCATGCTAATAGGCCCTAGAAAGACCAATGGATTCTGATATAGCTCCGACAGGCCAAAAAGAAATGGACTCCACTCAATCTTTGCTGAAAACTCTAAAAGACTCAATTCTCAGCCTTTCCGACCCAAATTTCTCCTTATGTAGATCCAAGATTCAAACCATAATTTCACACAAGGGGATTGCGCATTGGCTAAATTTGATTGAACCTGAAAAATGTCCTCCCAATGTCAAATTTGAAATTGTTGGTTACATCCTTGCCGAATTGGACAACAAAAAGTACATCAATTGCATCAAAGATCATCATCTCACCAATGGAATCAAACCATGGAAATCTATAAACAAGTACTACGCATTTTTACAAACTGCTAATTGCTCAAGAGCTTTCTTTAATTTCCTCAAACTTCAATTTTATCTGAAGATAGTCAAAAAATACATCACCAACGCCAGGGCCTGCCTTCTCCAAATTGCCAAAATCCGAATCTGAATGGACCATGATATCATTGCCTATCTACTGCTCTACAAATTCCCTCCTCAGCTTGATCATCTGAAGACAACAATCACTCACTTGTTGGGAGAAGCAAAAATCAATGCTGACCTAGTACTCCAACATCTAAATCAGATCAAGAACAAGGTTGTAGCTGGTTCTTATGCCTCTGCTCTCATTAGTAAAACTGAAGCCATCAAATGTTGACAAACCTGGAAAAATCCTCAATCAAATCACAATCCAAGCAAGTGTTGGTGGCTCTATCCTCACCTGCAACCCAATTCTGGAAACTTTCATGGTTCCAGTTCAACTTCTGACAACACAACACTGCCCCCTTGGAAGTCCTCCTCAACCCACTTTGCCTATAACTTTGCCATGGCCGCCTCACCAACCCTCAGCCAAAATTTTGTACTGCTTGATTCTGGGGCTTCCAACTGCATGTTCAATGTTCCAAACTTCTTTTCAAAGCTTGATCCCAACAAACGGAAATTCAGAATGGTAATCCCAATGCCCCCATTTCCTCTCTTGGGAGTGGGACTGCAGTCTTGACTAGCTCCCTTGCGAGTCTCAATCTTCAATATTCACTCTACGTCCCCAACCTTGCCATTAATCTTGTCTTGCTTGGCCAACTAATTCAAAAAGGCTGCTCATTGACTCTAATCCGCCCAATTGATTCTCCATAATCTATAAGAAAAGACAAATCCTATCTGGAACAATTGAAGACAACCAACTGTTCATTGACCAGGAGTCAAATCCAATTCCCTCAATTTCCTACTCATTAATATCTCTCTCCACCATCCACAAGCACTTCTGTCACCCTCATCTTGAGCAAACTCACCTACTGTCCAAACAATTTTCCAATCTCAAGTGGGATCAAATTGAGTCGTATCATGCACTAAAGGTAAAATTCACCGCCAGCTGTTTCTGGGTCATCTTCCCTCCAGAAAAAACTCCTTTGATCTCATTCATGCCAACGTGTGCGGCCCCATCAACCCCCCAACCCTTACTGGGTGCAGGTACTTTCTGCTCCTCACCAACAACTGGTCCAAGTTCAAGACGTGCGTGCTGATTTGACTCAAGTCCAAAGTAGCTGATGGGGTGATAAAGTTCATCAAACTCAACTCAAACCAAAAAGGAAGGATGCTTAAGATCTTTCACTTGGAAAATGTTGGCCAATTTGTCAACCACAGACTCACCAACTTCTTTGTCAAACATGGAATCAAACACACCACATCGGAACCATACACTCCTCAGCATAATCCCGTGGACAAAATAGGAAACCGCACCCTTCTGGAGGCTGAAAGAACTGCCATGATTGACATGAACATTCCAATGAAACTTTGGGATAAAATTCTAGTTAGCTCCTGCGCAATTATCAACTTTATTCTTTCTCTCAAAACAAAATGCTCTCCCTACAAACTATGGTCCGGAAAATCCCCTAAATTTCAGCTCATTCAAGTGCTTGGCTCCAGAGCCATTGTCCTCAATCAGGCTACCTCCCCAGGCAAGTTTGATGAAAAGGGGCTGGATGGTATTTTTTTTGGATTTGACTTTGATTTGAATTCTTACAGAATCTATTGTCCAAATTCCAAACATATTGTTTGTTCAAAACATGTTAAATTTTTTGAAAATTCCCCTTGTTCTCTCTCTCCCCTAAATGACTCCCTGTTGTCTGAAAACTTCTTTTATCCTCTTCTTAATGATGACTCCCTTAACTTGACTACCTCTCCCAACTCCTCCGCTGACATTATTCCTTCTGAATCCAATTTAACCCTTCCTCAAAATTCATCCAAAATCCAAACTACACCAACCAAATCCCCTCAGCTCGACGCGCACTCTGAATCCTCTCTCTCCAATCCTGAAGAAAACTACAAGTTTTCTAAACAACTTCAAAACAACTCTCCTCCCGTCCTTCAAGACTGATCCTCCCTGCAAAAACCTCAGCAATACAGCTTTGTTGCCCAAACCGTCCCCAAAACATATCATGAAGCCACCCACTGTGACAAAAAAGAAAAGTGGATTAAATCAATGAAATCTGAATTTGATGGAATTGAGCTGATGTAAGTCTGGGAAGGATGTTATTCTCTCCCAGATGGCAAAATGCTCTAACCATGGTTTGGGTCTATCAAATCAAGGAGGGTCCCAACAAGACCGACGTATCCTTCAAGTCCCGGCTTTGCGTTCAGGGCTTCAAAAAAATCAAATTCTTTGATTACGGCCAAAACAACGCTCTGACGGGCTCCATTACCACTCTTCGAGTGTTACTTGTGTACACTCTCTTTAATAATCTCACTCTCTGGCAAATGGACATTAAATTGGCCTTCCTCCACGCTCCGCTGGACAAGGACATATTCATCAAAGCTCCGCTGGGATATGATTTCAAATTTCCCTATTTTAAACTCAACAAGGCTCTCTACGGCCTGAAAGAAGCCCAAAAAGCTGGTACAAGACCCTCAAGAACTGGCTACTTGAAGAAAACTTCTCTGTATTGAGTGCCAACCCTTGCCTTTATATCTCCTCTAACACCAAGATCTACGTCTTTGTGTATGTTGAAAACATACTGATAGTTGGAAACTCAATAGAGTTCAGAATCAGGTTGAAGGCCAGGTTCAAAATATTGCAAGACGGACCTTTAAGCAAAATTCTCAGAAATAAACTTGTAAACACTGAAAATGGTCTTGGTCTCCTACAATCCAGTCACATTGAAACCGCTCTTAGCAAATTGGGGCTCTCTGACTGCAAAACCATCAGCAAGCCATTCAAACCCAATATCAAACTTCTTTCTGCTACCAATAATGAGCATGAGGACTTGCTCAAACTCAATATCAATTACCGCTCCTCCACAGGTTTCCTACATTTAATTGCCAGTTGAACCAGACCTGATCTCGCCTATGCCATCTCAAATCTCTCCTGCTTCAACAATTAACCCGGCATGCCTCATTGGATTGAGTCCAAGCACGCCTGGAGATACCCAAGTGCCTCCAAGGAAATGGCCCTGCGCCTTCAAAACCCCTCTTTTGAATACAACATAGAAGTCTTCAGCGACTCCGACGGTGGAAATGATCCCAAATCCCGGAGAAGCCACACTTGTTATCTCATTCTTCTCTACTGCTGCCCTGTCTTGTGGCACAGCAAGCTAAAAACTACAATCTCTCTTTCCTCAACCAAAGGTGAACTCAAGGCCCTTGTTCTTGCAACTCAGGAGAAGATCCGGCTATCACAACTGCTCACCCAGATGAACCAAGATCAAAAGCTCACTCACTGTGCCTTCATAGACAACAAGGGCTTGAATGATCTGGTAAATCAAGAATCACACCACGGTGCTCTTAAACATGTTGACACGCAGATCAAATGGCTAAGAGAACAATGGGAAAACCATTCCTTAATCACCCATCTTATTCCCTCTAACCAAATGTTGGCGGAATCGCTGACAAAAGCTTCTCCGCGCTCCTCCGTTATCAATCTCACTTCCTCTGTTTTGTCTCCTCACATCTGATCACTGCGGTGTGTTGTTATTGCTTTGTGTCTTTTCTCATTACTTTGTCTCTTTCCTGCATGCGCCTGTCACCTCCCCTGTCTTCCCAAGTGCAAAATCTCCCAATTTGACGTAATTTCCAATTCCAACCATCATTGACCTCCATTCTCAATCCCATCATCCATGAAAATTCGGCATCTCCAGCTCCCACAACATTCCACCATCTTCCTCCTGTCCTCTCCTTCCTCCTGATCTCTCTCCGCTATTCTCCTCACCTCTCACCGCTCAACCTTCTATCTTCCAATCCTCTCATTCACACACCACTTTCTCAACCTCTTCTGCTCCTCTCTTGGATCTATCACTTGATTCACCCAATCCCTTGCAACCTCTCACTCAATTCACCCAATTCCTTGCAACCCGACCGTGCCAATCTCATACTCCTCATCTCTCAACCTTCCCCGTCTCAAACTTGACCTTGCCAAAATCTAACGACTATCAAGTTTGATCAGATGTGAGGTTCCTCATTGCCCCTACGGTACCTATTCTGCTATTATCATTTTTTTTTACATCATGACAGACTTGCCCTACCTGTATTCACTCTCCTTGTTTTATCGTTCCTTTCTCATTCTAACTGTCATTTGTCAACGGCTATTGAGATCTCAAGTAAGGTTGCTTTCTCATTCTCTCTTGTCACTTGAGACTCCTAAATCTTGTTTCTTTCATGCGTGACTTTGTTAGAAAATTGGTCATTGTTAGCAATCAACTCAAAGTCACCTTCTTCAACTTATCAGTTCAGAGGTGGAGTGGGACATGCTTTTTTTGGAGAAGAACAAAGCCAGTATTTTTGAGGAATTCTCCACCCTTATTGAAGTGGAATCTCTCCAGTTTTTTTTGCTGAATTTATTGGAGTGGATTTGGATTAATTTTATTATTTTGTTGGAAGCATTGGATTTGAATTTGATGGGAAGGCAGGTTTTGAAGCGGTAGAAGTTGTTGGTGAGAACCAGAAAGAATCTGTTTCCAGAATTTGATGGAGGAGAAATTGGGCCACAGAGATTGGCGTGAATTTTGTCAAATTTGAAATTTCTTTTTGGAAAGGTTCCTTTGAAGGGAGTCTTGTGAATTTTTCCTCAAGCACAAAATCTGCACTCGAGATTGTCCAACTTCAGTTTTGGAAATTTCTAGCAATTAGATTGACTGATTCAGAGTGGGAGTGACCAAATATTCTATGGATAGTGGAAAAGGGAATGAAGGAGTGAGAATTAGGAGTTATTGGATTAGTGGATTCCTTGATGAACATGAGATTTTCCTCAATGTAACCTTTGAGAATGGTCTTGGAGTTGAAGGTTACCACAAACTTATTGGCTGCTGTGAGTTGCAGGGAACAGCCTCCAAGAATGAGTTGACCCAAGGAAATTAGGTTCAAGGCTATGTCAGGAACAAGAAGGGAATTTTTGAGGTTGATTTCTGAGTGGGAGGTGATAAGGGTTGCAGTGCCTTGTCCCAAAGCTGCTATTGAGGAGCCAAGTTTGACAGTCTGGATTAAATTATTATCTTCCATAAGGTTGTTGAAGAATCAAAGATGGTTGAGCCAGCATTGAGAAGCGCCAGAGTCAAGAATTATTTGATTTTGGTCAAGGCGGTGTGAATGGGTCATGGCAAATGTGAAGGCAAGATGAGCGGATGCGGCAGGATTGGTGCTGGAAGGATTGGCTTTAGTGGAGGAAGAGGAGTTGGTCAAAGGATTGGGTATCAGGTGGGGAAATAACAAGAAAGATTGCTCCTTGGGGTGGTTGGCTTGTGGGTTGTGCCAGTTTTCCTTGCATCTCAGGAGGTTTTGTCGCATAGTCATGGCAGAGGCTTGAGATCCTGAGGCAACTTTGTGTTTCACTTGGTTGAGATGTCTTGGGCCAAGTCTCTGTCTATCTTTCTTTCTCCCAGAGAGTGATTTATCATGGTTTTCAGATGTTCCAATTGTGGATGGAACTTGTGAGAGTTGGAATTGCTCTTTATTGCAGTCACAGTAGTTAAGGTAACTCTTATAGGAATAAGTATATCTTTTACAATTTGAGAGCATGACAAATGATGAGCAATTTAAAAAGATAAAACAATGAAAGAGAGGATGGTTGACTAATAAATTTAGATGCCGCTCCACTAGCTAAGTCTCACCACTCCTAGACGTATAAAAGAGGCAGGAAAAGGTTGGATTGGATTGTGCTCCTCCTGAATTTGTTTGTATGGGTGAGGCTGAGGTTTGTTTAGCTTCAGGCAGTGGTTTTGACAACCTTGATCTTGGGAGTATTGGGAGAGCATAATCTTTGTTGTTCCTTTCCATTCCCTTCCTCCTTCAACCTTGTTCCTCACTCCCCTATAAATCTTGTTGCCCATCTTGCTTACTTTACGAAGTTTCTGCTGCCCTCCCAGCTGGGGCATCAGCTAAAAATCCTCCTTGACACGGCTGGGACCAGGTTAAGAATCTTCCTGGCCTGAATCATCTTCACATACCCTAGAGGTTTGGTAAGTACATTGGCAACCATTTTGTCGGAGGGAAAGTGTTTGACCAAGAGCTTTGAGTTTGAGACCAATTTGCAAAGGTACTGATAGCACACCTCAATGTGCCTCAAATTTGGGTTAAGCTGTGATTCCTTTCTCAGAAATTTTGCTCCCCAATTGTTGTTCATGACTGTTGGGCAAGGGATGGTTGTTGAATTGCTGATGAAAAGATTTATGATGTAAGAACAAAGAGGGCTACGCCAGAAACAACATCAGTCAAGAATTAGAAGAAAGATTCAAAGAAAGAATGATAGATAAAGAAAACCAACATCTGACAACGGATCTGGAATTGATGGATGACGATGGAGGAATTGAGTAAGACAGTCGGCAGGAAGAACAGAAAGACCATAATAATAAAAGAATCAAGCAGTTCTTTCAAATGAAGGAACATTGGAGATTAGATTCAATAGTGAAGATTTGACAATAGTGTGTGATCGTCTTACCAGTCAGGCCATAGATTGAATGAGTTTAGACGTGGACGAGTTGATGTTGAGAAGTAGCCTGATGAAGTTTGAGACAAAGAAGAGATACGAAGAAAGAAAAAGAAGATAAAGAAAATAGAAAGATTGATGAAAGAAAGATGAATAGAATGAGGAATTTGGTTTGAGAATAGATGGTGTGAGGAATGGTTAGGTTGTTCGAGGTTGATGGTTTGTCATGATGTGGTGAAGGGTTTATTGGTGGTTCAGGTTAAAGAGAATCAGTTGAGTAAGATTTTGTTTTATATGGATCGTGTGAAGAAGACGAATCGGAAAAGGCAGAAATAAAGAATTAACATAGGAGTGACATGTGGAAGGAAAATAGTGACAGGTGAGGGAAGAGAGCGGGAGCGCGGGAGGACCGGGTAAGTGGGTGAACAGTGTAAGTTATTTGACACCCCCCGTGACTGGTAAGATTGAGCACTTAAAAGAAGGATTGATTAAATGAAGAAGAGAGGAAAGAGTAGGAAGCAGAAGCGCCTTAGTTAATCCGTCTGCTTTCATTTTGGAGGCTGGTACTAAGTCAACAGAAAGATTTCCAAGTTTTAGCTCTTTGCAAAGCGCTTTTGTCTTAATATCAATATGGCGAGTTTTTGAATTACATCCAAACTTCTTTAGTTTATCTTCGAGACCTTTGTTGTTGATAAAGTGATGAATTGATTCTAATTCTTTCTTCCAGAGTTCCGCCACTAAACCTCTCATCCATATGGCTTCAAGAAAGGAATCAACTAAGGGGTTTAGTTCAGCTTCAGTGGTTGAGTGTGTGACGTTGCGTTGTCTGTAGCTGCTCCAAGAGATAAGAGAATTAAAAAGAAGAGAAAGATGTCCGGACTGAGAACGTCGAGTTTCAATATCATCGCTCCAAGTAGCGTCACTGTAACATTTGACTTGGGTTTTTGAATTATGAATTTGTAGCCTGAGTTTTAAGGTTTTCGTAGCCTTGAGATATTTCCAGCAACGTTTTACCTCCCTCCAGTGACGAATCCCGGGTTTCTCGCAGAATCTTACAAGGCTAGAAACAGAGAAACTGAGGTCCGGACAAGTCAAGCAGGCAATATAATTAATAAGGAAAACTGCTGATCTATAATTGATGTTTAAGTTTTTGATTCCTTGTGTTCTTCATCGGAGGCCGGAGATAAATTGATATTCGCGGTTAGGGGAACAGATGAGGGCTTTCAGTCTACCATCTTCAGTTCTTCTAATCCATGTTCAATGTGTTTTGGTTGAGAAAGCAAGATTTTATTGTTGATTTGTTCATACTTCATTCCAAGAATCGTATTAGGATCGTGATGACTAGAATTTGGAAATCGCTCCAAGAATTTATTTTGGAAATTATCGCCGGAACCAACAAGGATGAGATTGTCTACATGGAAGAATAGGACTGAATTTGCGACGGGGTGAATGTGTAGGCAGGGATCAGATATGGATTCATGGAATCCTTGCTCACGGATCCAAGAGGTTAGGGTGTTGAACCAATTGACAGGAGCTTGCTTTAAGCCGTAAAGAGACTTGCGAAGAATGAGAAATTCTGACTTTCTTTTTGAGACTTTGGGTCTTTTTATAATCACTTTATCAGTTAGAGGTGCGTGGAGGAAAGCACTCTTGACGTCAAACTGGGAGATTGGAAGGGAATGAAAAAGGCCAAAGAGAAGAGCAATACGTAAGGAGGAAGCCTTTCCGGTGGGAGAAAAGGTATCTTGATAGTCTAATCCGTAGATTTGATCAAACCCTTGAACACAGAGTCAACTTTTATAGACCAGTGGGTCTCTGTGACAATTGTCTTTTAATCGATATACCCAGGTAGTATTGAGCGGATTTTCAGGTTCAGGACCATTGTAATCTTCCCATACTTCCAGGGATTTGATACCATTGAATTCAGAATCCATGGAGAGTTCCCACTTGGGAGCGTCAAAGCACTTTTTAGCTTGTTTGAAGGATTTGGGAACATAATAATGATGGTACCCATATCGATCTGGTGGATTTAATGTTGATCTATTGCGAAGACTGTATCCAGGTGTGAGTTGCTGCTCAATTTCTTCAGACAAGTCTGATTCAGAGTTGATTGACGGAGTATTGGAAGCTTCGGGATTAGGAACGGATAAAGAAGGTGGATCATCTATTTGTGATTCGATGGATTGATTGTTGACAGTTGGGTTGGTGGGAGGATGATCATCGAAGAGAATAGATGGGTCCTGATTGATTTTGAGAGATTGCAAGTCTTCAGTCGAATTTAATGTGGATGAGATCTGAGACGTACAGTCATTTTTGAGAAATTTAACGTTTTTAGATGAAATAATTACATTGTCAGGTCTTAAGATGCAATAAGAGAGAAAATTGGGGTTGTAACCCACAAGGGTTCCAGGGAGTCCTCGATCTTGAAATTTGTCACCTTGATTTACTTTGTAATTGAGATAAACTACCTTTGACCCTATAGGGTGAAAATAACTAATGGGAAGCGACTTTCCAGTAGAGTTGAAAAGGGGAAGAAAGGTTGGGAGCTTTAGGAATTTGGTTTAATGAGAGACATGTTGATTTGGCAACTTCCGCCCAGAGGTTGAGAGGAAGTTTCAAGCTTTGAAGAGTAGCGCGTATAGATTTGGTGATAGTTCGGTTAGCTCTTTCAATTTTTCTGTTATGTTCGTGATGATAAGGCTCAGAGATAAGATGTTGAATCGAATTAATCTTGAAGAAATTTTCAAGTTCTGAGGAAGTGAATTCGCCACCGCCATTGGTGCAAATTGTGGCAGGATATCTGTTTCTTTTAAGTTTTTCGTGATTGAGGATAGTTTTGATCTGTTGGCACACATCTGATTTGTACTGGAGAGGAATAGCCAAGACATATCCTGAATAATTATCTATAATGGATAGGATGTAGTTCATGTCGTTTCTTCCCGTTGGTGAAATGGGGCCAATTAGATCTAAGTGGAGTTGTTCAAAGGGTTCAGAAGAAGGATTCAAGGAGTTCTTGAAAGATGATTTGGTGATTTTTGAGAATGGGCAGTCCTCACATTGGAAAGTAGAAATAGAATCAGATTGGATAGAGGGAATGAGGTTTTTGAGACGGTACGGGCTGGCATGTCCAAAGGATTGATGAAGAAGTTTGACTTGATCCTGATTCGGTTCTTTAGTCGAGAGGTGACAAAATTTGTTGTTGTTTCCTATGCGAGACAGAGGATTGAGGATGAAAAGATTCTCTTGAATAAAACCTGAAAAAGCTGGCTTTGACTGAGTCGTAAGAAAAAATTGATTGCGAAAAGAGGACAGAGAGCATTGTTTCGATGAAATCAATTCTCCAGGACTGATTAGATTCACTACCAGATCGGGAACAAATAAACAGTTGGTGAGTGTGACGACAGAATTTTTCCAACTGAGTTTGACAGTTCCTTTTGCTTTTATAGCAAGTTTAGCACTTTCTTTTCCGGTGTTTATAAACTCGTCACCAGCGCATTCCTCGAGAAAGCTGAAGAAATCAGGTGAGTTGAACATGTGGCAGGAGGCGCCGGAGTCTAGGATGATTTGATTAAGCGGATTAATATTTTGAACCCAAGTGGAAAGAAGGGCAACGTAGTGGGCTACTTCTTTGTTTTTAGAATTTGAGTTGAGTTGAGCACGCCAATTTGCTTGAGATTCTCTCCACCAACCAGGCGCCAGGTGTTTGTGGAGGTGCCAACATTTATCAGCGGAATGATTAGGAGATTGCGGGTTGTGGTATCCTTTCTTGCATCAAAGTTCTTTGGGAACAGGCTTTTTGGGGGGTCTAGAAGAGATAAGGGCAGTATCATTGATCTTTGTATCCTTCGATTTAACCTTGGTTTCGTTATCGAGTTGTATAAGATGATTGAGCACAAGATCCATGGTGACTATTTTATCCAAATGCATAATCTGTTGACGAAGAGAGTGAAGAGAGGGTGGAAACTTAAAGAGAATAAGATAGGAGAGTATGTCATCCGGTAAATCGATTCCCACATCGACCATTTTCTTTAGTGAAATCTTGGTTTCCGTGATGAATAGATTAATAGCTTTGGGTTTGAATTGTTGGTAGAGAAATTTGTTAAAAACTTGGGCTCTATTTGCGGTTTGAGATGAGGCAAAGCGATCTTTGATGGTTTTCCAGAGAAGCTTTGCTGATGAAATATTTGTTGGGTTAACCACGTTATTATGAGTGACTGAATCGATGCAAGAAAGAAGAATTACTCGAGTCTCCATATCATTGTTGGGACTTAGATTTTGAGAATCATCCTTGAGGGCCTCCTTGACTCCTTTGAGTTCCAATAGCATCGTCATCTTGTCCTTCCATATTGAATAGTTTTTGTCCGAAAGAATGGGGACTGCTTCGAGTGCAGCTTTGAGGATGATCGGTTGAAAACCGTTGTTGTTTGATCCCTCCATTTTTAGATTTGGTTAGTTGAGTTGGACGGACCTTTGGCTTTTAACCGTGTTTAATTTCTGATGAAAAGATTTATGATGTAAGAACAAAGAGGGCTACGCCAGAAAAAACATCAGTCAAGAATTAGAAGAAAGATTCAAAGAAAGAATGATAGATAAAGAAAACCAACATCTGACAATGGATCTGGACTTGATGGATGACGATGGAGGAATTGAGTAAGAAAGTCGGCAGGAAGAACAGAAAGACAATAATAATAAAAGAATCAAGCAGTTCTTTCAAATGAAGGAACATTGGAGATTAGATTCAATAGTGAAGATTTGACAATAGTGTGTGATCTTCTTACCAGTCAGGCCATAGATTGAATGAGTTTAGACGTGGACGAGTTGATGTTGAGAAGTAGCCTGATGAAGTTTGAGACAAAGAAGAGATACGAAGAAAGAAAAAGAAGATAAAGAAAAGAGAAAGATTGATGAAAGAAAGATGAATAGAATGAGGAATTTGGTTTGAGAATAGATGGTGTGAGGAATGGTTAGGTTGTTTGAGGTTGATGGTTTGTCATGATGTGGTGAAGGGTTTATTGGTGGTTCAGGTTAAAGAGAATCAGTTGAGTAAGATTTTGTTGTATATGGATCGTGTGAAGAAGATGAATCGGAAAAGGCAGAAATAAAGAATTAACATAGGAGTGACATGTGGAAGAAAAATAGTGACAGGTGAGGGAAGAGAGCGGGAGCGCGGGAGGACCGGGTAAGTGGGTGAACAGTGTAAGTTATTTGACAATGGTAACTCCAAGACCCAGCAGAAGATTTGAGAGCCATTGTACCTTATTGGCACACATATTCATGGAAACAAACTCGGCCTTCGTGGTGGATTGAGCAACAACCAATTGCTTCTTAGTGGCCCAGCAAATTTGGTTACCAAAGAGTGCAATAACATAGCCAGTAGTTGATTTCCTGCTGATTGCTGAGGTGACATATTCGGCATTGGCCCAAACACACAGCCCTGAATCAACACTACTTGACAGCCTGAAATGCAGCCTGGTGACAAATGTGCCCTTAAGGTACCAGAGAAGATGCTTGGAAACGCTCCAATGGGCTTCTGTTGGAGAGTTTGCGTATTGTGAAAGGATATTGACTGTGAACAAGATGTCTGTCCTAGTTTTGACAGACAGATGAATGAGAATTCCCACCGCCTTCTGAATTGTCTTTGGGTTGAATGCGGGGGATTCCAGCAAGAAAAGATGATGAAGGTTGAGAGGGGCTGGTGCCTGGACGGCGTTAGCCGACTCCATGCCACCTCACACAATTTCTTCAGGCAAAAGTTGTGCTGATGCAGTGTGAGAGAGCCGTCAGATTTCCAATCCAGTGTGTAGCCAAGATGTTGAAAAGGAGAATCCTTTGTGGGAATGGAGTACTTCTTGGAAATGAAATCAAGGAGAGATACAAGCTGAGTCCAATCCAAGCCCCCCAGCAGCCCATTGTTGACATGAATGTGAAACACAACACTTCTATCCTTTTTCACAAAGAGAAATTCATCCCCCATTGATGGAATGAGCCCCAGTTCCGCCAACATAGCTGAGAGATTTGATTTCCAGCACTGTGGAGCTTTTTTCCTCCCGTAGAGCAAGTTGTTTTACCTCCAAAACCAGTCCTCCTTTCCAGGAACCTCAAAACCTGCAACTTGAGCTACATGGATGGTGGCGTCTATGTCCCCGTATAGGAAAGCAGTTTCCACATCAAATTGAAAGACATGCAGGCAATACTGGGCAAGGATAGACAAGAGAGACTTCAATGACTTGTTGCAAAGGATGGATGAATAGTTATCCAAGTAGTGACTGGGAGATTGTTGATGATTGCCAAAAAAACCCAGCCAGACTTGCAACGTACCACTTTGCCAAATTCATTTCTCTTTTGGACAAGATGCCACATACCGCCAATTACCACGTCATCATCCGGCAGAGGCACCAAAGTCTCCGTATTAAAACTGACTAGCAATGAGTTCTTGCATTGCATAGACTCAAGCCAGAGGGAAAGCTCTTTAGGATCAGAGAAGGCATCCTTGACAGAGATCACCTCAGACAGTAGCGCTTTGTTGTCATTGTTGTTTTTGAAACCAGTAATGTTGGTGGAAGGGTTGGCTGTTCTTGCAGCAGAGCGCATCTGGGAAGGGAGAATTGCAGAGGGGTCTAGAGAGCCAGAGATGTCCCTTGGTGCCTTATCAAAGTAAGGCACATAGGCATAGTGTTTTGGAGGGTGATTTTCAGATGCAGGAGAAGAGTCAAGTGCGGCCGCAGAGTTTAAAACCAAGCTAGATTTAGAGGTTTGGAGGTTTACCAGGGGAGATTCAAAATTGGCAGTGTAAGACTCCAAACGGTGCTAGGCCATGGCAGTTCTGTGGAGGGGAAAGGTGCTGTTTAGGCTTCCCTCCTGAGTCTTACAAAAATATTTAAATGTAACCAAGATCAAGGTTCAGAACCTGGTAAATGAGGAATCAAGTAGGAAAGGATAAAGATGATAGTAGTTTGGTAGCAATGGAACAGCACTATCTGAGCCAAGATTATGTGGGAAAAACTTGGACAAAAGAAGCTAAAGTTTGTTCAAAGTTCAAAGAACAAAGCTGTTGCATGTAAACAATCCTCACAAGCTAATAACTCTGGTTGTCAGCAGAAGATTGGGGATGATCAACTCAAACCCAACCAACCTCCAGGTTCTCAATGAACCTGCCCAACTCTCCGCAATCAAGCGCTTGAAGGGTACCAGATAAATGAGGTTTTCTGTACAAGACAAAGCAATATGTTTAAGAAGCTCTAAAAGCAAACAGTGAACTTATTTGAAGCAAGGATAACCTCAACACTTCTCAAGGAACTCAAGAATAGGCTGGCAGAATGCAACTCCAAAAAATAAGGGAGGTATAACACTCCAGGTCTTAAGCTTAATAAGACCTCTTCAATAAATCATGATTGGCTCCAGAAACATGATCAAGGAGGGATAAAGACCAGTATGGTCAGAGAAAGGGATCAAGGATTTGTATAAAACACTAAAGAGTTCCAACAGACAGAATTCTCTTCAACCGGCAAGGCTATTGGTTGTTGATAAGGATCAGGCCACAGAGGGCAAAGACTAAGGATCAATGGATCAGGGGGAAATCATAGATATACCCAGGATGAGGATGAGGATCAGATTTAAATGATAAAGGGGGCGAAATATGCACACACTCCCAACCATATTTTTTTGAAAAAGGCAGGGGAGAGACCCTCCTTTTATGGGTCATGGGTTCCTGTAGACTATTTACAAGAGATACTAAAAATAGAGCGGAAAACAAGTTTTTTTTTCAAATAAATGATTAGGACCAGAAAAAAAAACAAGTGATGATGAACAGAACACAACCAGGATGTGCCATAAAAAAATGAACACAGAGAAATAAATAGGAAATGAGGATGAACAAAAAACAACAACAAAAAAAAGAGGCTTGCCAGAGGTGAGAGTTTGCTGCGGCTGGTGATGAAGGACAAGTAAGGATGGCCGCGCAAGACCAAGCTCTCGGCCGGAGGAGGTTCAGACGCGCAATTGGGCGGTGCAAGGTGGAAATGCAACAAGGTTGCTGTTGAGGATTGGTCCAAAGGCAATCGGGGGGATTGGTTGATTGATTAAGGGTGACCAATCACCTTTGATGGATTGGTAATCCTTGTTGATAGCTTGATTGGGGTTTCAATCAAAGGATGGGAGCAATTTGGTGAATTGGGAAGGATTCAATGGGAGAGAGGATTGTACTGGAGATTTTTCAAAGAAAACCAGTCTTGAGATACTCGGAAATTGGTCAAATCAAGGTAGGGGGGCTTGAGGAGCCGTTGAGGTTGCGGCCAGATGAGGAAGAGCGGCCACAAGTGATTGGTCAATGGTTGATTGTCCTTGCAACATTGATGCAATCAAGGGTGACCAGTTGATTGATAAGTGCGACCAATCACTTGTGTATTGGTTGTTGATGATGGATTGGTTGTAGTATTGGTCAATGATGAGCCAAGGCAGAGGAGGGATGAAGGATGGATGGACTGATGATCATGGACCAATCAGTTGGATTTGATTGGTTGCCAATTCTTGGTTGAGGTGAACCAATCAACTTTGGGAAATCCAAATGGTGGTGATGGGGGGTGCGGTGATGATGAGCATTGGATGAAGCAAGTAAAGTTTCTTGCAACCGGTCCTTGGCCCAAAAGGGAAGGAGTACCGTCAAAGAGGGGGGATTTGAACACAGGAACACACGCTAGGCACCCAAGAGATGATCCTAGACGACAAGGAGAGTGGGAGCTGGAATTTTGGGAACTGGATATGGGAATCATTCCGGATCAAAAAGTTTTTTTTTCCCAGGATCTAAATGGAGGCTATAGAAAAGTTCACAAAAATTTTACTTTTTCTGTACTGGTCCAGAGGTGTCCCAGATTGGGCACCACAGCAGGGCTCAGTGGAGCATCTGGATGATAAACAGAAGGAGAGGATGTGCTGGAGGGGGCATTCAGAGGCAAAGGCCCTTCCTTAGTGAAAACGGCACCAAGATTTGAGTGCAAGCTTGGAAGAGATTTGGGAAGTTTCTTCAAGGCCAGCAGGCTGCTGTAGTCAAAAGGAGTCCGGGGAGGGGTAACATCATGGCTGACTGCCACATGTTTCTTCAGAGGATTGATAAATTGACCCTCATTGGAGTAGGACTCATAGCCCAGGAAGAGAAGAGGATATGACAGCAGGAGGATCTTTTGTTAAGCTGAAACAAGTTTCTGACTGTATTTCAAAATAAGAACAATGGTCTGAAAGAATCACAAGAGTTATTTTGAGATTTTGAAGAAAACAAAAGAGTAGATCAAGAGAAGCTTACCCGGGATCCCTTTGATTTAAGACTACAGACTAAGGAGTGACAAGTAAAAATGAAAGGAGCAGCGGAGACAAGAGCAGGGGCTGTGATAGTAGAATAGAGAATGATTAGAACAAGGAAACGGTTGCGACAGTAGGTGTGAGCCTCACATTGGATCAACTTAGAGCTTTCAGTGAATCTTGTGATCTTGAAGCGAGAAAAGGGAGGTGATTGAGTTGAGTTGATGATTGAGTGTAGAGGAAATTGAGGAGAGAAAGCGGGAGAAGGTCTAGTGATTTGAGGAAACTGATTTATCGAAAGGGAGATGACAAAGGAAGGTGATAGGCGACACAAGAGGAAGGGAGAGTTGAATGAAGAAGAAGAGAGAGTCGAGTGAGGGGTGTTGGAAGGTTGGAGAGGAATGAGAAACAAGGAATGGAAAGATGGATGGGAGGAGGGATGGGAGGTGGGATAGCGTAGAACAGAGTGAGTGAGCGGGGAGAGTGATTGAGAATGAAGAGGGAATGTTTAAGCGAAGGGGATGATGATGAGGATTGAGATTAGGATAAAGATGGTGAGGATCAGGAGGGGATGGTCAAGAGGCAATTTGTGAAAGTGGCATGGCTTCATATTTGGATATTTTGCACTGGTGGTGCGGCCGGGCTGAGAGGGATGAGAAGGGTGGAGCATGACACACCGCCGTGATCAGATGTGAGGTGACATGGTGAAGGAAGTAAGATTGGCAACGGAGGAACAAAGGGCGGCCTTTGTTAGTGAATCTGCCAGCATTTGATTGGAGGGAATAAGGTGAGTGATAAGGGAGTGGCTGTCATGTTGCTCTCGCAACCATTTGATCTGAGTATCATCGTGTTTGAGAGCTCCGTGGTGAGATTCTTGGTATACTAGGTCATTCAAGGCCTTGTTATCGACAAAAGAGCAGTGAGTGAACTTCAAATTTGGATTTAATTCAGTGATTAATTGGGACATCCACAACTTCTCTTGCGTGGCCAGGACAAGAGCTTTGAGTTCCCCTTCAGTGGATGAAAGGGAGATGGTTAGTTGGAGCTTACTGTGCCATGAGACAGGACAGCCGTAAAGGAGAATTAGATAGCCGGTATGACTTCTACGAGACTCGGGATCATTGCCCCCGTCTGAATCGCTGTAAGCTTTAATGTCATACTCGAATGAGGAGTTCTGAAGGTGGAGAGCTATATTTTTTGAAGTGCTTAGGTACCGCCAAGCATGCTTGGATTCAGTCCAATGAGGCATTCCAGGTTTGTTATTGAAGCTAGAGAGATTTGAGACAGCGTAGGCTAGGTCGGGTTGTGTTCTGCTGGCAATAAAGTTCAAATAGCCGGTGGACAAACGATAATTGATGTTAAGCTTGAGGAAATCTTGATTTTCTTCATTGGTGGCGGAGAGAAGTTTGATGTTGGGAGTGAAGGGTGTGCTGATTGGCTTGCAATTAGTCAGGCCTAGCTCACTGAGTGCGGTGTCAATGTGATTGGACTGCAGAAGCCCGGGTCCATCTTTGGTGTTCACAAGTTGATTTCCTAGTATCTTGCTTAGAGGACCGTCTTGGGAGATCTTGAACTGAAATTTTAGGCAATTTCTGAATTCAACGGAGTTACCAACTATTAATAGATCATCGACGTATACAAACACGTGAACATTGGTAGCTGTATTGACCTAATGACAAGGATCGGCACTCAATTTCGTGAAATTTTCCTTGAGGAGCCAACTTTTGAGGGTGTTGTACCAGCTTTTAGGTGCTTGCTTCAGACCATAGAAAGCCTTGTTGAGCTTGAAGTAATGGAACGGAGTATTGTACCCCAAAGGGGCCTTGATGAAGAGATCCTTGTCCAGCGGCGCGTGAAGGAAGGCAGACTTAATTTCCATCTGCCAAAGAGTGAGCTTGTGATGTAGATCATAAACTAATAGGACTCGAAGTGTGGTGATGGAGCCCGTGGGAGCGTAGGTTTCACCATAGTCAAAGAATTCCACTTGTTTGAATCCCTGAAGGCAGAGTCAAGATTTGAATGAAACTCCAGTTTTGTCAGGATTATCTTTAATTAGGTAGACCCCAACAGTCGACAGGGCAATTTTACCGTTGGGGAGAGAGAAACAGCCCTCCCAGACTTTCATGAGATCAATTCCGTTGATTTCGGACTCCATCAAGGCTATCCACCTTTCTTTATTGTTGCAGTGGGTGGCTTCATAGTAGCTTTTGGGAACGGTCCTTGCTAGGAAGCCGTAACGTTGAGGTTTCTGTAGGGTGGAGCAATCCCACAGAGTACAAGATGATTCCACTTTGAGTTGAGCGGCCAAGTTGGAGTCGTCACCATCAGAGTCAGAGTTGGTAGGATTAGATCGGATATCATTGGACTGAGGGAGGTTAGGAGGGTTTGTAGGAGGGGATTCAGGAGTGTGACATTGTAGATTTGGAGAAATGGGATTTTGATTGTTGAGAGGATTATTGGGGGGTAAGAAGGCGGGGAGATTCGAGTTGAGAGTATCAATGAGTAGAGAATCATAAGTTAGAGGAGGTTCAAAGCAGTTAATGGAAAATGAGGATTCATTGGAGAGAGTAAAGGAAAGAGGGGAATTTTTGAAAATTTTAACATGTTTTGAACAAACAATTTTTTTGGAATTGGGGCAGTAGATTTGGTAAGAACTTTGTTCAAAGTCAAACCCAACCAAAATGCCCTCCATTCCTTTCTCATCAAACTTGCCAGGAGATGAGGCTTGATTGAGGACAATGGTCTGAGAGCCGAGGATCCTAATGAGATGTGTCTTAGGAGGGTGGCCGGTCCACAATTGATGAGCGGATGTTTCGGATTTGGAGGATGGATGGAAGTTGATAATAGAGCAAATTCTGATGAGAATTTCATCCCACAGAAACTTAGGTATGTTCATATCAATCATCAAGGTTCTTGCGGCTTCTAAGAGAGTGCTATTTCCTCTTTCAGCAATGGGATTGTGTTGAGGCGTGTACAGTTCCAACGTTGAGTGCTTAATTCCATTTTTGGCAAAGAAGGTGCTAAGGCAATGGTTGACAAACTCTCTGCCATTATCGGAGTGGAATTCTTTTAGCATTCTTCATTTCTGATTCGCGTGGAGCTTGATAAATTTAATCACTTTGTCAGTTACGTCCGACTTCAATTGAATGGGTACGCATGTTTTGAATTTGGACCAGTCATCAGTGAGGAGCAGAAAGTACCTGCACCCAGTCAAGGAAGAAGGACTGATGGGACCGCACACATCAGCGTGAATGAGATTGAAGGAGTTCAAGCTTGAGGGCAGATGTTTGAGAAAAGGTTGTCAATGTATTTTGGCCTTTGCACAAGAGACACACTCAATTTGATCCCATTTCAGGTTGGGGAAATCCTTGGATAAATGAAGGGTTTGTTCTTGATGGGGATGAAAGAACCGTTTGTTAATCGTGGAAAGGGATAAAAAAGTGTAGGAGATGGAGCTAGGGTGATTTAACTTGTTCTCAATAAAAAAGAGATTGTCCTCTATGTCTCCGGAGATTATTTGCTGCTGTTTGTAGACAACGGCAAATCGGTTTGGGGACAGGAGAGTTAATGAACACCCCTTTTGAATAAGCTGGCCAAGGGCAACTAGGTTGACGGCCAGATTAGGAACAAAGAGAGAGTTCTGGAGATTAAGTGTTGCTAGTTGAGTAGTCAGACTTGCAACACCAACTCCCAAGGAGGAGATGGGGGCGTCGGGATTTCCAGTTTGTATCTCGGTGGTGTCAGGAAGGAGACTTGAGAAGAAGTTCACATTGTTGAACATACAATTCAATGCTCCGGAGTCGAGCAGTATTTTTTCACAGTTGAGAGCTGGTGATGTACCATGGCAAAGTTGTAAGCTAGATGCGCGGAGGGAGTTTTTGGAGGTATAGATTCCGGGGAGTTGGTCATTGCTCCAGTGTTCTGAGAGCCACCTGAGTTTGGTTGTAAGTGCGGGTACAGCCACCAGCATTTGCTGAAATCGTGGTTGGCTTGAGGGTGATGCCATTTTTCTCAACAATTAATGAACTTGGTACTAGTTACCAATGCGGAGGAGTGCGATCCAGCCACCACTTCATTTTTGACCTGATTGAGATGTTGGAGGACCAAGTCAGCCTCGATTTTGGCGTCACCGAGCAAATGCGTAATGGTTGTTTTGAGGTGTTCCAGTCGGGGGGGAATTTGTAAAGTAGAAGGTAGGCTACAATGTTGTTGTTCATCCAGATCCCAATTTTGGTGATTTGGAGAAGGGAGGCTCTGGCATTGGTGATAAATTTTTCTACTTGTTTGGGATCAAATTGGAGATTGAGGAAGTTAAAGAAGACCCTGGATTGGTTGGCCGTTTGGGATGAGGCATAGTATTCATTTATTGACTTCCACAGTTCAATTCCATTTTCAAGGTGATGATCTTTCACACAGTTGATGTAGGTACGGTTATCTAGCTTGGCAAGGATGTATCCGACAATATAAAAATTGACTTTGGGGGGACATTTGTTGGGTTCGGATGAGTTCAACCAGTGTGAGATACCCTTGAGAGAAAGGATCATTTGGATCTTGCACCTCCATAATGAGAAGTTGGAATCGGATAGACTGGGGATGGAGTCCGTCAAGGTCTTGAGCAGGGATTGCGAGGTGTCCATTGGTCCCAGGATTGGTCAGCGAGTGAGTTGGTAGATTCTTTGGCTTTTAACTGTGTTAAGCTGAAACAAGTTTCTGACTGTATTTCAAAATAAGACCAATGGTCTGAAAGAATCACAAGAGTTATTTTGAGATTTTGAAGAAAACAAAAGAGCAGATAAAGAGAACCTTACCCGGGATCCCTTTAATTTAAGACTACAGACTAAGGAGTGACAAGTAAAAATGAAAGGAGCAGCGGAGACAAGAGCAGGGGCTGTGATAGTAGAATAGAGAATGATTAGAACAAGAAAACGGTTGCGACAGTAGGTGTGAGCCTCACATCTGATCAACTTAGAGCTTTCAGTGAATCTTGTGATCTTGACGCGAGAACAAGGAGGTGATTGAGTTGAGTTGATGATTGAGCGTAGAGGAAATCAAGGAGAGAAAGCGGGAGAAGGTCTAGCAATTCGAGGAAACTGATTTATCAAAAGGGAGATGACAAAGGAAGGTGATAGGCAATACGAGAGGAAGGGAGAGTCAAATGAAGAAGAAGAGAGAGTCGAGTGAGGGGTGTTGGAAGGTTGGAGAGGAATGAGAAACAAGTAATGGAAAGATGGATGGGAGGAGGGATGGGAGGTGGGATAGCGTAGAACAGAGTGAGTGAGTGGGGAGAGTGATTGAGAATGAAGAGGGAATGTGTAAGCAAAGGGGATGATGATGAGGATCGAGATGAGGATAAAGATGGTGGGATCAGGAGGGGATGGTCAAGAGGCAATTTGTGAAAGTGGCATGGCTTCATATTTGGAGATTTTGCACTGGTGGTGCGGCCGGGCTGAGAGGGATGAGAAGGGTGGAGAATGACATCTTTGAGGCAGAGGGTTGGTGAAAATGCACCTTGAGCCCAAAAGGAATGATCTTACTTATGTCCCTAACTGGTTTTATGGTACAGTTGTGTGATGCAAGAAAACTAACCAGAGAAGACCATTTCATAGCCTTTGAGGGTAGGAGGTTGATGAGGGTGGAGGAGTAGTGAGCAGCTTTGTCCCAGTAGGAGATCAGAACCGATGACTGAGATAGAATGCATCAAATCTTGGTGAGGATTTTCTGGTTGAAACACTCCACCAGACCATTTGTTTGGGGCAAGTTTCCCGGACCATGTTCAAGCACAATGCCTTGAGACTGAAAGAACAGGAGAAGCCCAGAAGAACCGAATTCACTGCCGCAATCACAGTGAAGGAAAGAAGGAGTGATAACTAGTTGATTCTTGATCTTGCGGATGAAGATGATGATTTGGGACTCGGAGTCTGACCTATTCTTCATCAAGTAGACACGATTGAATTGGGAAAAATCATTGATTATGACTAAAAGATAGGGAATTCCATGTTTGGATGGCTGAGTTATCTGAAGGACGTCCAGTTGAAGGCAATGAAAAGGGGAGGGAGAAGAGGGCAGCAGGTTATATTGAGGCAATTTCTTTATCTTGAAGGTTACACACCTCACAATTAACAGATGAGAATGTTGGATCATGGTTGGTGATTGAGTGGAGGGTGAGGAAGCGCTTGGGATACTTGTCCAAGGGGTGACCCAGAACAAGATTCCAATCAATTTCATTGCGTGGAAAAACCGGGGAGTAACCAGCAAGAGATCAAGAAGGGTTGAGATAGGAAATGTATAGATTTCCAATTCAAAGAAAGCTTAAAACAATCTTATCTGACAGCTTGACTAAGATGGTGCAATATTGATGTACAATCTTTAGGCCATTATTCTCTAATTGAGTAGCGTAAACCAAATTCCTGGTACTCTGCGGAGCATAATACACTGGGTAAATAAGTGTCCTACCAATTTCCAATTTTCCCACATGAGAAATCTTCACTTTGCCACCATACGTGTTCAGATTGTTGCTTATGGAAATGGGGTCAAGAATGATGGAGAAATCACAGACAGTCAATGAAGAGGCTCCAGGGTCATAGATGAGTTCTTACCAACACTTCCTGGAGTAAGAGGTGCTGTAGATACCATCATCCTGTGCTAGAAAGCCCAAGATTTCTGGGTTGGGATCTTCATTTCAAATTGCATCTGCCACATCCTTGCCATCTGATTCAATTCCTTCTTCAACAGCGTTAAGAGATAGTTGAGACTGAAGTTTCTTCAACTCCTCTGAAAGGTGATTGACTGTGGTCTGGATGTCCAAGTCCTTCTTCATGAGGGCTTTTCTAGTCAGGGAAACCGGTATGGGTAAAGACACATTAGAGTTGGAGGCGGGATGTTTTAACTGGTTTTTTTGTGAACAAGCCTTTGATTGTTGGCAAAAGTTGGGCTTTGATGGTTGCACTGCATAGGTGGTTTCTGAGTCATGTGACTCCTGTCAACTGTCCTCCAGCATAATCTGATTGCTAACAGAGTCCAGGGTAAAGGGAGTGAGGTTGTAGAACAATTGAACTAGAGAAAATAACAATGTGTCATGAAGTAGACTCTTGAGAAACAAAATTGCTGCCATGCCTTGAGAGACTTCCAGAAATCGCAAATTGGAAGGATGACCTTTGATGGTTATGAAAAGATCAACAAACTGATTTTTCAAGCAGGCTGCATGATCACAAAGTGTTTTTCCTGGTTTGTAGGCCAAATGCATGAGTCAAAAGAGCATGTCCCTGTCAACAATTATGGATTTCTTGCCGCAAGAGCAAGTGTCAGCTTGCTACTATTGCAGAGCAAGCTGCCAAAGTAACAAAAATAACATAAAAAGAATAATAATACAATTAACCTGGGAGGGAGTAGGAAAACTAAAAATATTATTACTGAAATGGATTTTCCACCCAAAATTAGGTAGGGTCACTCACTGACCCCACCCTTGAAAACCAACTCCTTATATTTTTAAATAATTAAGGAAAGAAAGACCAAAATACTACAGCTCCACTATTGAGTTTTTGGTCAATTAAATATTTCACGCGCATTGTCACGTATAGGTTTCACACCTAAAATTAAGTCAGAATCGAGGTGTTGTGTATATTTTAGGAGTTATGGACAGAAATGTGTTTTGTCACAATTCCCGCACACAGCCGCGGCAGCCAATGCACCCGCGCGCGGCTGAGATACAGCCCTGTCACTCCGTCAAGGTCGTGTACACAGCCCCGGGCCTCTGAAAAGTACGCAGCCTCAGGACTATGGGTTGACAGAGTGACAGGCTGCCTGAGAGGCTCAGGTACCGCGTAAACATGCTACAACCCACACGGGAACATTCTACATATGTAATAAATGTTCCCGTGGATAGTACATAATCTAAAAATACATAATATTTTATAAAAATACTTAAATAATCCTTATACGTATTTTTTATTTAATATCATTCAAATTACCAAGAATGTCAAAAATAAGACAATGACAACTTCTAAAAATATATTAAAATACTTTGATATACTTTTATGAGAATTTCTAGACATCAATATCTTTGTGACATACTAAGAAAACTAATGATGTTAAAATATTACATGAATTACCATGACTTATTTTTTTAAGTAATTATCTTAATAAATCAACTGGAACTCAAAAGTAAGGAGTAAAATCAATATTATGACTTTTACTCCAGTTATATAATACATTATGAGAACTCTCCTGACATCGGGATGTCTGTAGAAATGTCTATTTATATAATTATTAAATTACTGGGAGCATTTACTAAGCATAATTAATTAAATAATTCATAAATAGGACAGATTAGTGTTATTCACAGGTCCTAATGTCTATTATAAATTAGAATAATTCCCATACCCTGAGGGATTAGATGCTACCCGTGCTATAGCACCAAGAAAGCATAAAAGGCTACCCCTGGCTACCCTTCTAGCCTTAGTGTCCGTCCCTTTGAGCCCCTATACCCCTCAGAACAACAATGTTGGGACTCCAAAAGCTATACATAAAGAGCTCTTTTGAGGATATTGATGGGCAGAGACCCAGTTTTCTTCATATCCAGACACCGTGCCAAGGTAATCAAGTACTTATAAGAGATACTTAAGTGATTTATGGCTAAGTCTGATCAATAATATCCCTCCTCAACCTCTTTTATATCAAATTAAAACTGCTGAAAAACCTTATTGAAAACTTCTTATCTGTATTTTAAAGTAAGACCAACGTATTCTTAAAAGGAAAATGAATAAGAATGGGTGGAAAACATAACAGTTGACAAAGAGTGTGAGATGGGAAGAGTTTGGGATCTTACCGTGGAAGGTTATTTGAGAGTTGAGAAGAAATGAGAACAAGGATTTGACGGAGAAGAGGTGAATCAAGAACAAAAGGTGAATAAAGGAGACAGAAGAAGGAAACAGGAGACTGAAGGAGATGTTAGGACGTTCCCAACGCAAGACAATGAGTTAATGATGAGCCTCACAGCTAAACAGAAGATCAGAGTTGAAGAGCCGGTGATCATATGGACGTGGTGCCGGGATTGAGGATTGAGGCGGAGGAAATTGGATATAAGATCAGAGGAGTCGGGAGTGAGAGGAGTCAAGTTGGAAGTGGAGGTAGTCGAGTGGGCGGAGAGAATGAGATGGTTGAGAGGATGAAATGGAGGGTTATAGTGAGCAAGGATAGTGGGAAAGATGGAGCGTGGAGAGAATGGGAAAAGGGATGGTTGAGATGGAGATGGAGAGGTTGAGGTTGAGTGAGCCGGGCTGAGAGTGGAGCCGGCCTGAGAGTGGAGGGCCATGGGTTGGCATGGATTTGGAGTATCAAAACCAGGGTACGTTAATTTATTTGAGGGAGCCGGCTGTCAACTCAACACTTATAACCCCACTATACAGGTTTAACCCATCAGTGCACATCTCAAACAGATACCCAAAGGATTTAATAATATACCAGTGAGGTTTATTATCCTTTCTCTGTTGTGGCAACTTGGCTACAAGGCCCTGCCACTCCACCCTGTATTTTATATACATATTATCTTTGGGTAAAATATCCTTTAAACTAAAGAGCCCAAAGTAACCTGGACTACGTGTTTTCATAATGAAATCCCTGAAGAGAGGTTTTAAAGATCCCCAATACAATCATGGCCCCTCTATAAAAATATTTAATTATCAATTTATTCATATTGATTCAAAGCAATAAACCATAACCAAACCACTTAACCTTGCAATAAACCTAATCCAAATATTTTACATATTTTTTCTGCATTTATTAAATAATATATTTTTTTATTTATTCTATCACCTCTGGTAGCTAAAGGATTGCAAGGGTCTTGGCATCCAGGAGGCTGAAAATTGGGGATCTGGACGGGAAATATTCCATTTTATTATAATTAATACCTTGGACCAGACATTTCACAAAAAAAATAAAATCAAAGATTAATATATCTGACTTTATAACCGTGATTTATCATTAAATTCTTTTGCAGTGGATTTAAAAATTAATTCAGAATGAAAAATCTATTATTAAAATCTTTTAAAGATAAGAAAAGAAGAATATATTAAAAATTATAAAACTAATGGTTGGAAAGCTTTAAATCAAGCTGAGAAACTTAATATCTATTCTGCACATAAACACTTAGATAAACTCCTTGAACAAGAAGATCTTGAAAGGCGTATCAAATTTCAGGATCTATTAAGGAATCACAAAGCTTGGAAGAAATACTGTATAAATTACTTTTTGAAATATAAAAGTAAGTATACAACTTGTATTACCATATTATTATTTTTTTTTAAAAAAAATAATATTGATATATTTTATTAACCAATAAAATACACTATGTTATCATTGAACCCTCCTGTACCAGAAGCCACCGCCACTGAAGTTGATTTATTGGATCAGGAAATCCCAGATATCTCTGGAAGCCCTGAAAATATTGATTGGGAAGGTGAAGACCTCATTGGAACACACCAAGACCCCGTAGGATTACCTACTAAGGATCAATTTAACCCCAAAAAGGTCTTGGTACCTTTGAACATCAATTTAAGTGAGTTTTGAATAAAACTTATTTTTACAGATTTTTTCTGTAAAATACTTATAAACATATTATTCTAAAAATGAATAGACGTAACACAAGAGCCTCAGGAAGATTTCCTCCTATGGATCTTTGCCAACAGCTCTCAGTAACCGTGAGACCACCAATAAGGACAACCATGAAGGGACTAGAACCCATGAATCAAATGTTGATGGACAAGGAGCAGCACCAATCACTTCTGCCCTCTCCCAACCTAGAGCCGGAGAAGTTAGTAGAATCAAGGCACCCTCCTTTAAAAAACAATTCACTGCTGCCACACCAGCAGAATCTGGCCAAGGAAGCCAGGATCAAAGACTTAGTCAAAGAGCACATGCAATATTGTGAAGAATTCAAAGAAGCCCAAGTCAAGGAGGACATGGTATCTAGCAAAAAGATAATCTCACAGGCAAAAGCCACCCAGATAGCTCTTCAGAAAATGATTCCAAGGAAAGAGGTAGAATCCTACGTAGAAAAGTGGAATCCTTGGGATCAATTAGCCCAACTGAAAGGCAAAGGATCAGGAAAGAAGAGATCCTCTTCCCATCTTAAGCAAAAGGGAAAGAAAGACTGGGATCAGATAATATACCTAGCTCAATAATGGAAAAAGGTTTACAACAATTAGCTTCTAATTCTGATCCCAAACAAACCTCTGATGTAATTACTTCCTTTTCTAATGATATGGGTCATAATTTCAAAATTGTTTGTGAAAATTTGGATGGTGTTTATACCCAAATGGATAAATTAACCTCAGTGGTAGCCAAATTTATTAATAACAAAACAAAGACAGTAGGAATGGAAGAAATCAAAGAACACAGAACAGTTATTGGAGACAATTAATCAAGGTAGGATCAAACAGACTCAAACAATTGAGAATATTTTTTCAGGAATCCAAGAAAATTTTATTATTTCTTTCCACCCCTTAAAAGAAGAATTGGCGACCACCATTAACAGATCTGTTCTATCCCTTAGTGAAAAATTGGATGTGCTTAATAACAAAGTGGACCTGCAACTTAATCTGATCAAAAATGATCTTAGATACTTCAAAGTCTTTCTGACAAACCCCTTGGGGAGTACTACAGAGGAACCAAAACCTCCCAGACAAACCCCTACTTCTTATGCACCACCCTTATTAGGAATGCATAGGAGTGACACCTATAGGCCTAGTCCTACCCCTGAGATGGAGCAAGCACTCAAACTGTTACCCCCTATTTCTGAATGGCCCAAGTTCTCCGGTGAAGGAGAATACACTCATATAAATTTAATTAAATTTATTGACTACACCATTAACTCTTATGACCTACCAGAAGCTATAGCTGAAGTCAGACTACCCCAGCTATTTGAAGGAGTAGCATTGAACTGGCTTATCAGTAAAAGAGAAGAAGTAGGATCCTTACCATGGAATTCTTGGAAAATTCTGATTAAAGAAAAATTTGATTCTAGAATGTGGAAAAGAAAAATGATGAAAAACTTCGAAAATTACTCATTTGACCCCTCCAAGAATAAGCCTCACAAATGTTGCTTGGAACAGAAGAAAAGGTTGGATTGCTTCTATCCAGATTCTGACAAAGAGGAAGTAAATGAAAGACTCCTCAACCTGTGTCCTGGAAATATTAACCATAGTGTAAGATTTAGGATGAGTATGTATGCTGACTTTCCAAATCTAATCAATGTGCTAGAAGAAGTAATAGACATGAATGGGTTAGACAAGAAAGCCCCTTCCAGACCCAAAGAGAACTATAAAAACAATAAAACCAGAGAACAACCTCCTCTGATGAATGCCTCTGATAATAAGAAACCTAATAAGAATAGGGATAATGAGAGGATGCCGGCAACTTGTTGGAATTGTAACAAGACTGGGAATATGAGACAAGACTGCCCATTACCAAAAAGGAAGATAGAAGTCTTGGAAGGAGAGAACGAGGTTGAAGGGAATCAGAACTATGAAGATATAGCTGATAATGAAGGATCTCTTTCTGAATGTGAATTGATCCTGACCAACCCGGTTAATGTTATAGAAGGAGATATAGGCACTTCTTTAGAAATCAATAACATCCATGGGGATTCTAGCTTGCCCCAACAATGGGATCCTACCATAATTCCTAGACATATTATGGATGTCAAAACATTAACAGTTAAACCTATGAGTGGGAAAAGTTATACCACTGGTCAAACTTGTTGTGCAACAGGATTGTATAAAACCAGACCTATAAGGTTATTACTGGATAGTGGAGCCTTTTGCTCATGTGTCTGTGCTGAATACTTAAAAAAATGGGAACCCAATTGGAAAGAACACCTTTTTCCAATCCCAAAACCCAGGTTCAGCTCTTGCAACTCTACCATGAATGCTATTGGAGTATGGACTGCTCCTATGATACTACCTTACACTAAAGGATCTTTGAGAATACAATTAGAAGTTTTAGTATTTCTCAACGGACTATGTGACTACCTGATACTGGGTAATGATGCCTTATGTCTATATGGTATAGATGTGTTCCAGAGTAGAGGAAGATACTTCACAGTAGGAGGTAATTGGGATAAGAAGTTTAAGATATGCACCATTCAGTCTAACTTCCCCTCCTCTACTTATCAAAAGCATTTAGAAGACTTTGACCAAGAATAATTCTCTCAAGCAGCTCTGAATATGAAATTCTGAGGAACAGAAGAAAGATATATTGAAAGTCTTCTTTAAGAACCAGAATGCTTTTTGTACTAAACATCATCCCATTGGTGATATTAAAGGACATGATATGGTATTGAAATTAACCATTAAGCCTCCTTATCCTCCTAACTTAAGAAGGCCAGCCTATCCTTCTAGTCCTAAGTCTAGAAAATCTCTTGAGGAAAATATCCAATAACTGATAGACTTGCAAGTATTAAGGAAAGTAGGGCATAATGAACAGGTAGATGTGACCACACCTGTAATCATAGCTTGGCATAATGAAAATTAAAGAATGGTAGGAGACTTCAGAATGCTCAACAATTACACTCAAGCAGATTATTATCCTATACCCCGGATTGATCATGCTCTGCATAACTTGTCCAAGGCTAAGTACATAACTACTATGGATATGCTTAAAGGTTTCCACCAGATACCAATAAGCCCTTAAAGCAGGAAGTTTATGAGAATAATCTGTCACTTGGGAATATATGAATATCTCAGGATGCCCTTTGGTATAAAGAATGCTCCATCACACTTCCAGCGAACAATGGATACAGTTCTAGGTACTTACATCAGACAAAGATGGATGATGGTATATATAAATGATGTTATCATATACTCTGATGATTGGTATAATCATATTAACCAAGTAAGATTGGTACTCCAGACTATCTCCAGAGCAGGATTGAAGGTTTCCATGAAGAAATGCAACTTTTGCTACGGAGAATTTAAAGCCTGAGGGCATATAGTCTCCAGTCTAACTCTAGCTGCTGATCAAAATAAGATAGCTGCTGTCATGAATAGACCTATGCCTCAAAACAAAACAGAATTAATTTCTTTCATTAGTTTTTGCAGTTATTAAAGAAAATACATACCAAAGTTTCCTATAATAACTAAAAGTCTGTATGAAGTATGCAACAACAACACCCTATTTGAAATGACTCATGAGACACAAAAAAACTATGAGTAATTAAAAATAGCTATGACCTCTACTCCTCTACTTATCCAACCAGATTACTCCAGGCCCTTCTAACTAAACATTGACGCCGCATGGAAGGGCTAGGAGCTGCTCTACATCAGGAAAGGATAGAAGAAGAAAGACCAGTAGAGAAACCAGTACTCTTCATATCTAGACAGATCAAAGATACAGAGAAGAGATATGGGGCCAGTCAGTTGGAATGTTTGGCACTAGTATGGGCTCTAGAGAAGCTACACTATTACTTAGAAGGCACCACTTTCCAAGTTATCACGGAATGTAATGCTGTAAGAACTTGTATGAACATGAAAACTCCCAGCAGAAATGTGCTCAGGTGGCAAATTGCTATACAACAGTATAGAGGACAGATGACTATAGTGCATAAAGCTGGAGCTAAACATCAGAATGCTGATAGTCTAAGTAGGAATGCTTTGCCTAATGACCCTATAAATCCAGCATATGACCCTGAAGATCAAGATATTTTTCCTATCCTGAAAATCAATCTTTTTGCACTGAGTGCTCCAATAATGGGGATCCACTTATGTGAATTGGATACTGCTTTCTTCAAACTAGTAAGGGATAGATATTCTCCTGAAATCAAGCTGCTGATTACCATTATGGAAGGTGAATCCCCAGAAGCAGCTCTGATAAATAGCCTATCTGCTTCATTACTTAAATCCTATAAAGCAGGAAGGTTTACCTTTTGGGATGGTCTCCTTTACTATAGAAACCAAAATTCCAGCATATTAGTACTAAGCAACAAAGAGCATATACAGCATATACTCCAGGAATTCCATGACAACTGTTCATCAGGGCATCAATCCACAGAAAGAACCTTAGAAAAAGTAAAACAAACTTCCTGGTGGATAGACTGGAAAGAAATCACTACTGAATATGTTAATAGCTGTGAAACCAACCAGAAATCTAATAAAACTACTGGAAAAAGGTTTGGACTCTTACAGAAAATCTCTGAACCTACAACCAGATGGGAAATGATTAATATGGATTTTGTCACCGGCCTCTCCCCTGGAGGTAATCATTCATATAACTCTGTCCTAGTTATAGTTGACAGATATTCCAAGAAGGCAAAATTCTTACCTAACCACAAATAAGACATTGCTATGGATGTAGCTTTACTATTCTGGAACAGGATCATAGCTGATGTGGGTATAACCAAGATTATAATCAGTGACAGAGACCCCAAATTCACCTCTGAGTTTTGGAGGAATCTACATGATATACTAGGTACTACTCTAGCATTTTCTACAGCATACCATCCCCAAACTGACAGATTAGCTGAAAGAATGATACAGACCCTAGAAGATATGTTAAGGAGGTGTTGAATTACTGAAAAAGATTTAAGAATTTAAGAACTGAGAGGGCTAAGACAAGTAAAAATATCAGTATAAGGAAATGAGAAAACAAGACAAAAGAAATTTAAGAGAAGGAAAAAGAGAAGATAAAAGAATAAAGAAAACCAACATCCGGCTAAAGGATGACTTGAGACATTCAGCAAGGTTGGGTTATTTCAGGTTTCGAGATTGAAGAAACAGAGAACAGAGATGGATGGCGGTGAAGAACTTTTAGGAAGAGATTTAAATAAAGAGTCAGAATTCTGAGAAAAAGGAAGAAAAGATATTGCCGAGTTCAGATCTTAAAAGTCAGGTCTTGCTGAGTTTTAGACTTGAGAGGTTGAGTTTGAGTAGATTGAGGTTGAGAGTTATTGGGTAGAGATTGGAAATGAGAAAGAAAGAAATCAAGAATGAAGAAATAAGAAAGGATTGAAGAATAGCGCTCAGAGATTTGTTGAAAGAAGATTCAGGTCGAGGTTTTTGAGTACGTGGAAGATTGGTTGATGTAGAACATAGAGTTCTTTGAGTTTGACAAGATGGCACGAGTTGAGAGAAAAACCGTGTGAAAAAGAAGTGGATTCGTGACATAGATCAAGATTGGGCGGGTACAAGTGATGTGAGAGTAGAGGCGTGGTTGTGACATCTAAGAGACAGGAAGAAAAACAGGAAAAAGAACAAGAAAAATATCAAGTGAAACAGACAAGTAAAGAGGGAAGAAAAGAATAAAAAGAAAGGAAAAGAATAAAAAGAGAAAAAGGGGGACATTGAGATTTATTCAACAGGAGGTTCTGTAGCTTTGGTCTAGAATACAAAAACTCAGATGGTTATTGCCATGATTGGGTAAGCCTACTCCCAGCCCTAGAAATGGCTTATAACAGCAGTAAACATTCTACTACCAAAGAAGCTCCTTAAATAATAGAAAGAGGATGGATTCCAAAACTCCCTAGGAATAACTTAAACTATAACTTAGCCACTATTCATCCAACATCTTTTGACTTTAAGAAGATGATAGATCTGGCAAATAATCGTGCTCAAAAATGTGTAGAAGAAGCAGTAGAATACAACAAACAAAGACGGGAAAAATAACATAAAGAACTTGACTTTAAAATAGGAGATCAGATATTGATATCTACAACCAATTTCAACAACCTAGCAGGCAACAGAAAACTGAAACCAGCCTTTGTTGGACCATTTATTATCAAGAAGATGCATGGCAAAAATGCTGTGGAAGTAATGTTGAGTGAATAATTATCAAGGAAAAATCCAGTATTTCCTGTTAGCCTAGTCAAACACTTTCAACCAAGAGAAGGCAGCAACCTCCCTCCAGCAATAATCCCAATAGAACCTGACCCTTTGAAAGAAAAAGGGAAATTCAGCAGGATATTGAGAGATAATAAAGAGAGAGTACAAGGAAAAGATGTTAGACTATAG
Source organism: Puccinia polysora (assembly GCA_025617555.3). Classification (NCBI taxonomy): domain Eukaryota; kingdom Fungi; phylum Basidiomycota; class Pucciniomycetes; order Pucciniales; family Pucciniaceae; genus Puccinia; species Puccinia polysora. Next base: position 48,143,798 of record CM062616.1, read on the forward strand.
TTAGTAAGATACAAAGGAGAATCTGCAGACAAAGATGAATGGTTACCAGAAAATAACATACCTGATGGACCAATACATCTCAGAAACTACAGAGCCATCAAAAGGAACTGAAAAACACATGAAGTTCATTTTCTCCCAACACCCTCCAGATTTTTTTCAGATATGACCATATCTTGGAGTGGGGGAATGTGAGCTTGCTACTATTGCAGAGCAAGCTGCAAAAGTAACAAAAAATAACATAAAAATAATAATAATACAATTAAACTAAGAAGGAGTAGTAAAACCATAAATATTATTACAAAAATGTGTTCTCCACCCAAAATTAGGTAGGGTAACTCACTGACCCCACCCTTGAAATCCAACTCGTTATATTTTTAAATAATTAATGAAAGAAAGACCAAAATACTACAGCTCCACTATTGAGTTTTTGGTCAATTAAATACTTCACGCGCATTGTCACGTATAGGTTTCACACCTAAAATTAAGTCAGAATTGAGGTGTTGTGTATATTTTAGGAGTTATGGACGGAAATGTGTTTTGTCACAATTACCGCACACAGCTGCGGCAGCCAATGCACCCGCGCGCGGCTGAGATACAGCCCTGTCACTCCTTCAAGGTTGTGTACGCAGCCCTGGGCCTCTGACAAGTACGAAGCCCGGAGACTACAGGTTGACAGAGTGACAGGCAGCCTGAGAGGCTCAGGTACCGCGTAAACATGCTACAACCCATACAGGAACATTCTAAATATGTAATAAATGTTCCCGTGGATAGTAGATAATCTAAAAATACATAATATTATATAAAAATACTTAAATAAACCTCATAAATATTTTTTATTTAATATAATTCAAAGTACCAACAATTTCAAAAATAAGACAATGACAACTTCTAAAAATATATTAAAATACTTTAATATATTTTTATGAGAATTTCTAGACATCAATATCTTGGTGACATACTAAGAAAACTAATGATGTTAAAATATTACATGAATTACCATGAATTATATTTTTAAGTAATTATCTTATTGAATCAACTGGAACTCGAAAATAAGGAGTATAATCAATATTATGACTTTTACTCCAGTTATATAATACATAATGAGAACTCACCTGACATCAGGATGTCTTTAGAAATGTCTATTTATATAATTATTAAATTACTGGGAACATTTACTAAGCATAATTAATTAAATAATTCATAAATAGGACAGATTAGTGTTATTCACAGGTCCTAATGTCTATTATAAAGTAGAATAATTCCCATACCCTGAGGAATTATATGCTACCCGTGCTATAGCACCAAGAACACGTGACAGGCTACCACTGGTTACCCTGCTAGCCTTAGTTTCCGTCCCTTTGAGCCCCTATACCCCTCAGAACAATGTTGGGACTCCAAAAGCTATACATAAAGAGCTCTTTTGAGGATATTGATGGGCAGAGAGCCAGTTATATTCATATCCAGACACCGTGCCAAGGTAATCAAGTACTTATAAGAGATAATTAAGTGATTTATGGCTAAGTCTGATCAATAATATCCTTCCTCAACCTCTTTTATATCAAATTAAAACTGCTGAACAACCTTATAACCCCACTATACAGGTTTCACCCATCAGTGCACATCTCAAACAGATACCCAAAGGATTTAATAATATACCAGTGAGTTTTATTATCCTTTCTCTGTTGTGGCAGCTTGGCTACAAGGCCCTGCCACTCCACCATGTATTTTATATACATATTATTTTTGGGTAAAATATCCTTTAAACTAAAGAGCCCAAAGTAATCAGGACTACGTGTTTTCATACTGAAATCCCTGAAGAGAGGTGTTAAAGATCCCCAATATAATTTTTGCCTTCATAAAAATATTTAATAATCAATCTATTCATATTGATTCTGAGCAATAAACAATAACCAAACCACTTAACCTTGCAATAAGCTTAATCCACATATTTTACGTAGTTTTGCTGCATTTATTAAATAATATATTTATTATTTATTCTATCACCTTTGGTATCTAAAGGATAGCAAGGGTCTTGGCATCCAGGAGGCTGACAATTGGGGGTCTGGCTGGGAAGGTCTTGGCATCCAGGAGGCTGACAGCAAGCAAGAGATTGGTATTCTGAGGTGAAGTTGTTGCAAGATGACTTGATTTTGGACTGAAGATTGTGTTTGACCACTTGATACAGTAGGCTGAGGGCATAGGAGTTCTCTTTTGGTAATTCTTAGCACCCTTGTGATCCTCTATCCACTTTCTGGCAAGGATCTCTTTGTGACCCTTTCTGATTAGCAAATGCTCAAGAAGCAACTTCCAGTTGTGCCAGTTGTTGAGGTGAGCTTGACAAGCTTCACCTTTGTGGTGTTGTCATTGTTGGATTGACCACTTGACAAATAATCAATTTGGATGTTTTTTCCTTGCTCCCGCAAGCTCATCATTTTGTATCTGCCTGATATTTAACACCTGGATTTCTTTTTCTTAATAGCTACCTGTGACCAAGAGCTTACTCTTTCTACCATGAGAGTTGTAATTGATTTTTATTGCAGTCACAGTAGTTAAGGTAACTTTTATAGGAATAAGACTATCTTTTACAATGTGAGAGCAAGAAAAATGCTGAGCAATGTAAGAAGATAAAAAAATGAAAGAGAGGATGGTTGACTGATACCTTTAGATGCCGCTCCACTAGCTAAGTCTCACCAGTCCTAGACATATACAAGAGGAAGGAGAAGTTTGGATTGGATTGTTCTCCTTCTGAATTTTTTGTTTTCTGGGTGAGGCTGAGGTTTGTTGAGCTTCAGGCAGCGGAGGTGACAACCTTGATCTTGGGAGGATTGGGAGAGCGTAATCTTTGTCGTTCCTTTCCGTCCCCCTCCTCCTTCAACCTTGTTCCTCACTCCCCTATACATCTTGTGGCCCCTCTTGCTGACTTGCCGCAGTTTCCGCCACGCTCCCAGCTGGGGCACCAGCTAACAACTTGTACAGAAGGAGCTAAGCTACAATGTTTTTTTCCATCTTGATGCCAATTTTGGATATTTGCATCAGGCACAACTTGGCTTCAGTGATGAATTTCTAAATGTTTCTGGGGTTGAACACAGATCAATGCTGTTGGAGAGGTGGTTATCTTTCACACAATTCACGTAGGTCTTGTTATCCAGTTAGGCCAGAATATATCCATCAATCTTGACATTGTATTTGACCAGGAATTTTTTGGGTTTTTTTATGAAAGCCATTGAGTGATTCCTTTAAGGGAGAATATTGTGCGTATTTTTGACTGCCATAGGGAGATGTTGCTTTTGGTGAGGTTAGGGATGGAGTCTGTCAAGGTTTTTGGGATAGAATCTTCTGGTCCTGGGGTGTTAATTTTGTCGCCTGGTTGGTTGAGTTGGTGGGAACTTGGTATTTTGAACCTGAAGAATGAAATGAATTAAATTCAATAGTAGGACCAGCAGAAACTAGACAGAAAAGAAGATAACTGATTGAGAAAGTTTTAGGATGAGATGTTTTTTTGAGTGAAAGTAAGGGTCAAGGAATGGAAAAGAGCAAATAAAGGAAGAAAGGGATTGGATCAAAGAGGCCAAGGAAAGATGCTGAATGAGCAAGTTGGTGGAGTGAGGGCTGGCGGAGTAAGAGGGATGGGAGACAAGAAGGATGAAGATGAGGGGAGCAAGGCATAAGAAGAACAGTTGATTGTCCTGACAGATGGTGAGGAGTTGAGGTTTAGGGGATCAAGTTGGAGAGGTAGAATTTGGAGGAGAGGTAGATGTTCAAAGCAATGATAGTAACAGCGCAGTCATGGCCTCCAGGAATTGCACAATAAGAAGTAGGTTTGGGTGATCATGGAATTGGAGTAGCTTCACCATGTCTAGCTCAAGGGATTGTAGAGATCAGTTATTTCTACACCTACCTCTACCTTGCAATCCTCCTTGCTCCAGCCAGCCTTCCTCATCCTCCACTTCTGGTGAGTCTCCCCCCCCTTTGCTCCTCCCTTTCCTCATTGTTTCTTGAAAAGCAAGCAAAAAATCATTTTATTGCGCACACAAAAAAAGATTGAACAGCAAGCAAACCATAATTTTTCTTGAAGTTTGATTGATCAAACAAACCACAAACAAATATTGAACCACAAGAAATTGATTAATTGTTTGCAGTTTTTTTTGATTGATTGAATAGATTGATTCAATCTCCACACAAACCACCAATTTTTTGGCCCAATCAATTCAACTAATCCACATCATCCCATCTAAAAAATTGGGAACCTTGTAGTCAAATCAAACAAGGATCTTAGAAATCCCACCATAATCCCTCCAAAACAAAAGACCTCTCTCCCTCTCATCCATCATCCCCTTCCTCATCAACCTCATCATTCCAACCACCCTCAAAATTAAACCTTATCCTCCATCCATACAAATAGGATTGAAAAACCTCAGACTAAGATCAGAGTTACTGGAAGTGAATGCAACCAAAGGGACCTCTATATAAAATTTGAGGCATGGGTTATTTCGCTCAAAAACTCATCATCCCAAATAATCAAAAAAACAGCATCAATATAAAATCATATTTCTCTGGACTTCTCCAAAAAACAAAATTTAGTCCAAGTTGATCACCACACAAGCTGGTCATTTTCCCAAAGTCTTGAGATCTTATTGTGAATTAATGTTTTTCTATGAATTGTTGTTGATTAATAATCCTCATACCATTGTCCCACCCATACCATTCCCCAAGTCAGTCAATTTTTTTTTTTTTTCAAACCACCATCACCTCACCGTTCTTTCATTCCAAAATAAAAAAAATCTTGACCATTTTTATTAGTTCCATCGATTTTAAATCTTCCTGCCCCTCTGGTAATTTGCCCCAAGAACAGCAGATAATCATTGGTTGGTTTCTCAAGCCTTTCAGCACTTATTTGATAGGCTTCTCCTCAATTCATTCATAAGAAACAATGAAGAATTTAGAGCTTTACTAGAATTTGATTTTGGTTATACTCCTCAGACAAAACTCAAGAAAAGGGCTATTGGTGGTGGCTACGTGTGGCTGAGTAAACCAGAGGAAGGTTCAGCCGCCAGAACATTGACCTTGAGTAAGGTCAACCAAAAAGTTAATGGATCCCCTGAAAAGGTTTTCTTGTTTGTAGAGGAGGATGGATTATTCAAGGAAAAAAATCATTTAAGATTACTCAAGGATGAATCAATTGACTGTTTTCAATTGATAAAACAAATCTCTTGTTCCAAGCGCTCATTGGCTCAAGCATTGTCCAAAATCTCTTGAAGGATCACTCAATTCTTGACTACCAAATCAAGTAGGGCCTTTTCCAAAGGCTTTGAAAGTTTGGGTTATACAGTTTGAGGTATCTGTGAGTTAGAGTCCAACAGCGCTGTTGGATACCTCTTCACACTCTCAGGTTGTTGTTTCACCAAAGCCAAGGGGGCTAAGGAGTTCTTGAGGAATTGAGCATGGGTCTTAAACAAACACTATACTTGTGTCAATAAATTTATTGAGAAGAGAAGGTTGATCAAACAGATCAAGATTAATAATTACAATGTCTTGTCCAAACAATTCAAAGGTGCGTTTGATGAATTAGAAGAGGCCAAGAAGGCTCAGGAAGCCATTTGCTAGAAGGAAATTCTGATTTCAACAAACATTTGGCAATACTTGAGGTGTTTTTTGGAACTCTTGCACAACAATCTCTTGTAAGTGTTAATTGAGAACACTTGGACTCAATTGATCTAAAAGAAGTGGATCCTCAAAGACTTGGAAAAACTTAAGCCTGACCTAGATTTTATCTCCCTCAAGCCGGCCAACATGATTTATGGAAGTTGTAGTAGTAGTACCAAATATCCAATACATCATCAATCCCATCAGGAGATCAATGGTTTTCATCATCAAGATCAAATCCACCACCTGTATGGTGGTAACCCTCAAACAAACAATCCCTTGTGGTTTGATTGGCAAATGATTGCCCCCCCTTCCCTCCCTTCCCCTCCTCCTCCTCCTCCTCCTCCCAGATGATTAAAAAATGGTACTGACCTTTTTTTTGGGGGGGAAGATTGACCAGTATTTTGCTTTTTTCTATTTTTGTTGATCATCTAACTTGATTTCAACCAACTGATGAATTTTATTTTTTTTTGGTTTTTTTAGGGTTTTTTTTCTTTGATTCAATCCAATGAAACACATAGTTCCACCCCTTGCTCCTTCTACAACCACCATTTCTCTGGAATTTCAATTCTTCTCCCACTAAAACCATAATGTTACACAATTACTTGAATCCCTTCTTGATACTTACCCCAATTGAAGTATTTTTATGGGAGGGAAAAAAATGGAATGAAATGTTTTGATAAGCATACAGAGAATTTGCAAGAATAGTGCTCAATACCAAGATTCCCAAAACTCTTTGGAAGTAGAAGAGGGGTGGATTGATGAAAAGGTTGTGTGTTCTGAGAAAGAACTACAAACTTTGGATCTATCCTGCCATTTTTTCCAAAAAAACAAAGAACAGTCAAGAACCCTCCCCTGAAGAGTTTTAAGATGCCAAATAGAAGATCAAACTGTTCTTTTTCTTCTACTCTATAAAATTTTCAACCCATAATACAAAAATAATTTCAGCTTGAAAAACACAAAGGTATCCAAGAAAAAACCTTCCAGTGAAGGTTTGAAAATGAAGAAAACCCCCCCTCTCTTTTCTTTACTTTAAATACTTTCATGATTTTTAATGGTTAAAAACAAACCTATTCAAAATTCTTGATAAATATTTATGAGGACCTTTGAAATGAAATCTACACAAATTTGGTGTCAAAATTTCAGAATTCAAAATTTGAAAAACAGTATGAGTTCAAGTTTTCCAAAGGGAATGGCTTATGTCCCTGCAATGTCTAAACTGTTTGATTCAAATATTAGTGGTTTGAGAAAAATAATTCTCAAAAAAGAAATTGAAAAAAATTCATAAAGAAAATAGGATTTTTTTGAAAGCCTCAAAATTTAAATAAAAAATTCAATAAAGGAAAATATACATCCAGGTGGGAAAATGTTGATGGTGACAACAAAAGCAGCTGTTCAACATGTTAAAAATTCTGTCTGAAGAATTTTCAATGGTGTCTGTGGTTGTTCAAACCCCCAAAGATGGATTTTTGAGCTCCTGGGCCCTGTATGTCATAGGCCCACCCAAATTCCTTAAGAGGGAAAAAGGAATAGGGTAATATGGTGCAAATTTAAGAGAAAAATTGCAAAATTAATTTTAACCTTAGATTTCTGTATTTTGTTTTAAAAGCTAATGACTTGAAACAATTTTCTATGTTTAGAATTAATTTTTTGATTTTAAAGCTGAGAAATTCTCAAAGTAACACTTGTTACTCATCAAATGCAATAGCTTATTAAATTAAATAAATGAGGAAAAAGTAAAAAGTGGAATATATTTGTGCTTTGAAAGCAATCTACAGCCTTTTTGGATGAAATCAAAAATAAGGAATTGTTCATCTATTTTACAGTAATAGGGAGGATAAAGAATATATGGAAATCTGGGAGGTAAAATGCAATGGTATAATTGAGCAACAGATAAATTGTCTGAGGAATAAAAAGAAATCGGAAGGGAATTATGTGCCATGGTTTAAAAATAAATTTGAATGATATAATGAATGTTTAGATTTTCAATTTGAAGAATAAGATCCTGTTGATTTTTTTTTGACTGAGGCTCAGGCAAAATTCATGCAAAGAAAATTACTAAAGCATGAAATTTTTTTAAATTCCAATTATTGTAGGAATTTTTTTGCTAAAATGATGCCAATTGGTTTGCTTTTCAAACCAACAAAGAAGTGAAGCATTTTTAAGTTTTAAAGGAGTGCATGGTGTCGGAGGACACCCCATTTGATTGCTTTTTGTGCCCCCAAAGGACTTTAAAAATTAATTGAGGCACTGGGGGGCTAAATAAATGCCTCCAGACCCCCTTTGGGGTCTGTTGTTCAGGTATTTAATTTCTTTTGCTATACTTTGGTCATGTTTAAACCTGAAAGTTTCAGGGAAAAACCAATCATTAAGGTAATTTTTTGATTTATCATAACATTAATACTGTTTCTATAAAATATAATTGAATGATACCAGATTATTATGATTAATAGAGCCAAAACTTGAATATCTTTAGAGAGATGAGGGTCCTTGCCTTAATTGAATAAGGCTCAAAGGAGATTGGTTTATAAAAATAATCTCACACCCTTTATATTAACAATAAATGTTACAGCTCCAAAGGACTTCCCACTTGAACTTGGAGTTGATGAGTTTATTATTTGGTTACGTTAAGACTAAATTTGAAGGCCCCAGTCAATTTACTTCCTAAGATAAAGCTAGGTGGTCTTTCTAACTCTTGCTGTATTCTGGATCAGCAATATATAACAAATAATGGAGGAAGGGGCTATAGGGTAAATACCCTCATCTTTTAAGGTAACAGGAGACCTCAGGGGACTCAGATAAGTAGGGGAGTGCTAGGCTCTTGCTGGGTTTCCCCTCAAGGGTTCAGAATCTGATTGGATCATCCCCAATGAGGAAAAGGGGACTAGTGCTCATTGGGGGGGATTTTCAATGTAAAGCTTTAATCTAAATACTCAAAGGAAAATTAATTGATCCCATCACCAAAGAAAAGAAGCAATGGTTGAATCTCTCCCCAATATATATTTTAAGGTACTTTAATTCTCTAAAACAATTTTTTGATGCACAGTGACTGTGCATTGGAGCTGGGGTACATCTTGAACTGAGATTGGCCAGACCTTGACCTGAGCTAGGTCATAAATTGTGCATGAACTCCTTGATGGCACTTGCTAGCAAGTGACATGCAGATTTTTGTGGTGCTATCTAGGAATTAAAAATCAATCAAATGGAAGGTTTGGAACTATCAGAAAAACTTGTAATAATTAAATACCTTAATTTATACATAACTTGATATATCCTTGGCATGTATTTAACTATTGATTCAAGGTGTCTTGGCGTATATTGTAAATATAGAATATTTATACTCTTGAAAATGATACTAAAAGGTTTTTAACTTAAATAAATTAGCTCTGGGCCCTTTCTGTGGATGCGCTCAAGGCTCAGTTGAATATATCAAAGTATCAATACATACCAAATTCAAATAATATTAAATCTATGCAATTTATCTATACAGAGTAGAGAGTATAGATTAAAATAATAAATATAAATTATTCCCAAAGGAATGAACCAAATTGGGAAATTCTATATCATTAATTGGGAAGTATCTGAGTCCTCATAACTTTCTTTAAAGTTATGTAGGATATCCTTCTTAATAATGTGGATGATCAAGATGTTTATTCCATAATTAATACTCATTGTGATAATTTACAAGTTTGATTTTTTGAATATATATTTTGTAATTCTGCGCAGCATCATATAGTGTGTGAAACTGGAAAATGTTTTTGATATATATGTGAACTATTTTCATGGTATTTAATACTTATATAGGAAACAGTATTTGTATATGAAGCTAGGTTTACATATTACAACAGCCCCCCCCACAAACTCTGTGTTTTATCATAAGTAGAAACTTTTTGCAGAATTATGTTTATTTATTGGGGCCAAGGTCCTTTGTTAGTATGTCCGCTAGTTTATTGTTGTTTTATATCCGGTTAAGGTTGAGCTTCAGGCTATGTATCAGGTCATTTATAAAGAGGAATTTTTGAGAGATGTGTTTCATACAGGATCAGAATCCATTTTCAGTAGCCACTAAAAATGCTGTGCAGTTGTCACACAAGAAATGAGATGAAACAGAGGATTCAAAATCAAGAGGCAAAGGGTGCAAAGAAATAAAAAGCTACATTGCCATTCTCAAATACACTAATTATGCATTGCATATTGAGGTTTCTGTGGTCTTCTGGTGTTTTTAACCCCAAGATATAGGGTAGTTAGTTAGAAGTATGATAAAACTGGATGTTGAACTATGAAACTCACTGCCCCAGTCCATGTCAACTCACAGTTGTTGGCTTCTGGCATCCAGGAAAAACATTAGTTGAGAAATTTTTTATGTTGGCACATAGCAGATGAGGTGTTTAAATTCAATCCAATGCTTTTTAAGAAGGTATTTACTATACTGTGAGAGGTAGTTGACAGAAAATGAGATATCCAGCAAGGTGCCCAAAGCAACATAGTTGAGAAATCTGATATAAGATTAGAAATTGTTGGTGCCAATGGGATGGGAGATGGAACGCATTGTCAGCAGGGTTTCCAGAAAGACAGTGGTGGATGAGATGATGGGGGTGTGCAGCATTGATTGCCATTTGGTAATGATTTGGTTGATGAGTAGGGATTGGTGTAGACATAGGGTATCCGCATTGCAATTTATATTGATTCCTACAATTTTTTCACAATATTCTTTTCATTTAAGCATAAATTTGCATTTGGGGAACGCACAAATAGTCTGGAGTTTGAAAAAATTGTTCCCTGCAACCAAACCATTGTTGATGTTCAACCAAATTACAATCAATTCAGATCCCTTGTGGTAGATATAGACAGTTTTCTTGATGGAGTTATGGTTAAATACTTCTTCTTCCAGGACAGGTTTGAAGAAAAACCACCAGGATTGTTCTTCCTGGAGGGTTATGTACAAGGATTTCTTTAAAATCATTGCCTTGCCTTGGAGTTCCAGGCCAAAATGCATGGGTTGTTTAACCTAATCATTTTTATGGATTGGGAAGTGTAGGTAGGGGCCAGAGATGTTGAAGCTGTGGATAAACCAGTTGTTTGAGAAAGAAATTGCTAAAATGAGTCAGGAAGATGAAAGGGATGCCATTGGCAAAAAGGTTTTGTAGCATTCAAAACCAACATTTTGGCAGAAAAATTTGGCAATTTAATTTTCTGTTGGGATATCAATGGATTCATCTGGGTGGTTCTTTATCTCAAAGACTTACTTGGATCCAATGAATTTCATATTGGTGTTCCAGTTGACCAGTTCCCACAGGCATATGTTGAACAATTGGTCAATTTACTTCCACAAATGAAGCTCCCATATGTCATGCATGCTTTCAGGCAGAGTGGGGGAGTTCAATTTCTTCCAAAGATGGGATTGTTTCAATGAAGGGGTCTTGTGAGTTACAGATATTTTTGGAAGGGAATTTTCCAAGTATGTATGTTACCCAATTCAGAGCTGGATCAAGAATGGCTGATTCAATGGGCCTAGAAAAAAGTCTTTTGGGGTTTAGTTTGGGAAATTTGGCCACATTTGTGTAGAAAAGGGAATGTGTAGTATTTTTCCAAAAAAATGTATCCCCTCAAGTTTTCTTTGAACCCAAGGAAGATCATCTTCCTGGTGCAGTCCTGAGTTTAGTTTTCTTTTCTTTTGGAATGTGAGCAAGCACAATGGTACCAAAGGTGCACTAAGGAACCAGGGAGTATGGGAAATTTTAAAGGAGTTCATTTGGGGTCTTTTTATTTGAGGGGGATTTTGGGAAGAGGTTGTGAATAAACAAGGTGTGGTGGTATGCAAGGGACCAAAACCTTTTGAGAGACAGGTGTGGGTGAGCATAGTTTGGTCCATGTTTCCCAGGGTGTGGTTCACATGTTCCACCTTGCTTTTTTGTTCCGGGGTGTAGGGAAACATTGTAGAGACTCCAAGGGATAATGGGATTATTTAGCAAGTAGCTTTCTGGCAGTCACTAGAAGCAGAATTCAGTTTACTACTACTCTTGAATAGATAGAGGTAAGCTAAGATGGTTTTGAATTGCCTGCCCTTCTGAACTATAATTAGTCTGCAGGATAATTTTTTTAATTAATTGCTGGTTTTCTTTGAGAATTGAGATAGATATCTAATCAGAACTAGATTAATGATTAATAGAGATTTTTAGGAATTGGAAGAACATTAAAAGTTGGACCGGATTAGTGGCAAGCTTCCAGCTATTAATAATCAAGAATTTTAGACTTTTTCTGACTATTTTTCCAAATTCCAATTAAAGGGTTTAGGGGTTGACTAAGTGGTGTTTAAACAGTAGCAGGACCCAAAATTGTCTTAGAGCACAGATATCTGGGCGGAAAACAAGTCTGGTTGGTTTTTCTGTTGTGGCCCCCTTTTTTTATAATTTTAATGATTGAACAAAAGGGGGGTTTTCCTCTTAATAATAGGTTCTGAATACCAGGTCTTTTCTCAAGAACCCTTATTAAAAGACACCTGGGGTTGGTTAAAATTTTAAATGATAATTTTGTTTCTGATACTTCATTTCCTTTTGAATTGATTCTGTTTCAACAATAATGTGGTGCTAGTTAGGTTGGGCATAAGCCATGGGTCATAGGGGCAGATGCCATGCTAGACAGCTTGGATAAGGAAAAAGAGCCCCCCTTCAATATACAAATACTTCCTCAGGAGATGCTCAGAGCTTCCCTGAGGAAGTTTCTGATCCTCTCTCTGCACTGTTGAAGAAAAGGAGGTTACAGTTACATGAGGCAATAATTCTGGTGAGGAAACATGTGAAACAAGCCAAGAGATAGCTGTGTTTTGCAGTATTAACTTTGATAAACAGGAAAAAATATGAGGAACAGGCTGATATTGTTGAGTTATGGAAAATTCTGGGTTCTTATCTTGTATAAAAAATGATGCAGAAGTTCCCTGAAGCTTGAGTTCATTTTGCTGGTTGGGAAAAGCATGAAGCATGCTTGGCAGCTACAAGCCCTCTTTGGTAACTGAAATCGTATAACCTGTATGGTTGAAGTGGTGGAAAACTACTTTTTGAGTGTTTTCTGAGAACGCTTCTGAGCGCTTATCTTGTATCAAATGATCCAGGAACTACCTGCATTATTTATTCAATGGAATTAGCTGTAGAGATATGAGGTGTCCTGTTTTACTGCATGTCCCCTTGGGTGACTTAAGAGTATGGCTTGCAGGTGTTGTGTGGTTGATATTGTGGCAAAATGAGTATAACAGTGCTTCAGGGGAAGTTTCCTAGGCCTTATCTGATGGTTACATTTCCAGAAATTTAATGTTTACTGAGGTGTTATTGCTGGTTGGCAAGAATTGAGGCTGCATGAGCCCCTACTTCTGTTGGTTCATGTATGAGTTTTGTATGGTTGGATGAGTGGAAAACTGAGTATCAGAGTGCTTGAGAGAAAAGTCTAGAGGCCTTATCTGGTGGTTAAAGTTCCAGAAAGTTCATGTTTACTGAGTTGTTATTACTGGTTGGTGACAATTGAGACATACTTAGATGCATGAGACCCTACTCTTGTTGGTGCATGTATAAGTCTTGTATGGTTTTATTGGTGGAAAACTGAGTATCAGAGTGCTTCATGGGAATTTTAAGAGGCCTTATCTTGTGGTGAAAGTACCAGAAATTTCATGTGTTCCAAGTTGTTATTGCTGGTTGGTGAGAATTGAGACATACTTGGCTGCATGAGCCCCTACTTTTGTTGGTGTGTATGTCTGTGTTTTATGGTTGGAATGGTGGCAAGATGAGTATCAGAGTGCTTCAGAGGACGTTTCAGAGTTCCTGAATTGTACTTAATTATCCAGGAAGGAAGTGTAACTTTGATTCATAGTATTGGTTGTAGTGCAACATTGGTACTGGTATGATTTAAGTCCTGCATGTATGGGTGTGTTTTTTTTGTTGTGTAGTTATTTTAAGAATAATATTTTGCCATTAGGTGTTCAATAAAGCTTTTATTTATTACTCCTTAACTGAAAGAACCCAGAAAAGCAGAAACCCTAACCCAACCCTATCCTCCTTCTCCAATACTTGCACCACCAAGTCCATCCAGTTTGTCCTTATCATGTGTGCACCGCACCCTACTTGGAGCCCCTGTGCCTGTCCTTAGCCACAAAAGTCCCCCTATGCCCGTGGCCACCCTGTCCACGCAATTTTTCCTTCTCATGGTGCCCTCTGCGCCCTACTTGGAGCCCCCATGACAATGTAACCACCCAATGCGCCTTCCTTAACCATGTTTGGTTCCCTGATGCTGAGCCAACTGCGCATGCAGAAGTAGCTGCTGAGCCTGCAGAACTGCCCATATCCTGCGCCTACTTGTGCTCATTGCTGAGTGCACTTCCCAAATTCTGAGTGCGTAGGCCACAACCCATGACCAATCCGTGTCTATAAAATGCCACCACATCCCCCCCAAGTTGAGTTCTGTCTCCAGAGTTCTTCCCATAGTTACCTCAACAATACCCCACACCCTCACAACGCTGCCACCCTTGCATCTTCCCAAACCACCCAGCCACTCCTCATATTTCCAACATTACCCCTTGCAGCTTCTGCGCTTGCAAAAGTCTTGAATGCTCTTTGATCCATGGCTGTTGCGCTTGTACCTCCTGCTGCCGCGGCCATTGCCTCAGCTAACTTAGAAAGGGGATCCCCCAGGCCCCTTGTCCTTGATCAGGCAAGAGGGCCTGTCAGGATGCATTCATGCTGTCGGACAACAACACCATCTTGGAGGACTTGTGGACTCCACCTGATTCCCATTGCGCTCCAGCCCCATCCACCTCAGGAAAGATCTGAAACTCTGCTCCCCCCTTTTTGTCATTCAGGGCCACTTCAAAAGGAGGATTTCACTACCTTTGTGGCCTACCACCAATACTGGGCCAATTGTATCAGGGTCAAAAAAGGTGCAAGAGACCCATGAATCAATGAATTACTCTGAAAAAGCACGGCTCCCCCACTGGCCTCACTTCCTGCCACTCCTTCAACCCCCCAACTTACTCATGCTTTTGCCTCAGCTCCTGATTTGAGGTATTCAATGGACTTGGAGGAATGGGCATCAACCCCACCAGTTGCACCTCTGGACCCGCCGTCCCCAGTGGTAATCTTGTTTTTGGCTCTGCCAGGAACAGGCCCCTGCATGGCTTGCCGGAGGCCTCTTCATCACCACCAACCCCACCCTCCATCAAGCCTGCCCAAGATCCCCAAGATCCCAATTGTGGTGGCTCTCCTGGCAACCAACTTTGACTAATTTGCGGACTGGTTGACCATGTTACAATTATGGCCAGAAATTAGCTTAGGAAAATGATAAGTATTTAAAGAAAAAGAAATTCTGGAAAACTTGTGTCAATAATTGCGTGATGGGCTCTCAAAATGGGGCAACATTTTGGATAATATTGTTGATGAATTTGATTGGATGATGAATAGATGGATGGAAACCAGCAGGGAGAAGAGCTCCCCAAGTACAAAAGATTGGCCTCTTGTGAGCCCATGATAAAAAAATCCAAAGGAAATTTTTCCGCCCCAAAAGAGCTCTACAGGCTCTACAGGCCTTCTTACTTGGTTTGGGCTACATCAGCCCACATGGCATCAGTGCCTGTACCCTTAAAACCAGCCTATTCCGGTTATTTCTGGTGTTTCCACCTCAATTAATGGGGCTGGCCCAGCCCCTAAGCTGTTCAAAAACCTGGCTGGTTTTCCCTTACAAAAAGCCCTGTTACTTATGTTAGCACTTGTACAGACCTGGCCCCTCATATGGGCCAGGTGGGACCCAGGACTCACCTGAGTCCAACCAAAATCTCAACTGGGCGGGGGTGTAACCAGTGGACATGCTGTACCCCCCTCTTTCCCTCAAATCCCTGGAGGGGGTGGTCAAATCCCCCTATACCCCCAGGGTATTGCTACAGTAAGTAGACTGGGGGGTGGTCAGGTCCCCTCATCCCGTTGCTCCTCCCCCTTGGTAAAGGGAGGGGGGAGAGCACCCCTTCCATGGTGGGGGGGTGGTCAATCCCCCCCCCACAGCCAGTTGCCTCAATGCAACCAGCCTTTCCATCTCCTTTGGTGGGGGAGTGATCAAGTCCCCCCCACCATGAACAGTTTCCCATTACGACCGGTTGCTGGCTGGTTACAACCAGCCAGACCTCCCCCTTCCCCTCACAATGGCAAGCAAGGGGAGTGGGAAGAGCCAGGACCACCAGCCCCGCGGCTGCCACCCAGCGCGGCAGCCGCAACGACAGCCCTTCACGGTGTAGAGACTCCAAGGGATAATGAGATTATTTAGAAAATAGCTTGCTGGCAGTTACTAGAAGGGGGATTTATTTTACTACCAATCTTTAGTACATAGAGGTAAGCTAAGGTGGTTTTGAATTTCCTACCCTTCTGAACTATAATAAGTCTGCACAATAATTTTTTTAATTAGTGGCTGGTTTCTTTGAGACTTAAAATAGGTCTCTAATCAGACCTAGATTATTGATCAATAGAGATTTTTAGTAATTGCAAGACTATTCCAGGTTGTATTGGATTATTGGAAAGCTTCCACCAATTAATAATCAAGGATTTTCGACTTTTCCTTATTATTTTTCCAATTCCAATTAAAGGATTTAAGGTTTGACCAAAAAGTGTTTAACCAGTAGGAGGACCCAAAGATGGGTTTTTCCACAGGGAGCTGGGCGGAAAATAAGCTTGGTTGGTTGTTCTGTTGTGCTCTTTCTTTTTTATAGTATTACTAATCAAAAATAAGCGTTTTCCCTTTTAAAAATAGGAGCTGAATATCAGGCCTTTTCTCAATAACCCTTCTTCAAAAGCACCAGGGGCTTGGTCAAATGGTCAATGAAAATTTTGTGTTTGATCTTTTATTTCTTTTTCACTTGATTCTGGTTCACTAAAAAGCTGGTAATTATCAGGCAGGGGCCATTGATCTTAGGGGTCATATATCATGGATGGGGGCTGAGGCCAAACTCTGGGGCTGATGACTTGCTAGACAACTTGGATAGGGCAAAAGAGCCCTCCTCAAATGGACAAATAATTCCTCAGGGGATGCTCAGGGCTCCCCTGAGTGCGGTTCTGAGCCTCTCTCTGCACTGTTGAAGCACAGGAGGGTACAGTTACATGAGACAAATCATTCTGGTGAGAAAACGTGTAAATCAGAATGAGAGATAACTGTATTTTTTACTTTAATTTTTGATAGTCAGGATAAGATATGAGATAAGAGATAAGAATGGTGTGATATAGAATTTCTGAGTGCTTATCTTGTATAAAAAATTTATGCAGAAGTTCCCTGCAGCTTGAGTTAATATTGCTGGTTGGGAAAAGCATGAAACATGCTTGGCAGCTGCAAGCCCTCTTTGGTAGCTTGAATGGTGTGACCTGCATGGGTTTGGTGGTGAAAACTCATGTGCTGGGTGTTTCTTAGGACGCTTCTGAGCCCTTATTATGTAGAAAATGTTGCAGGAACTACCTGCATGCTGTTTCAATGCAATTAGTTGTAGATATATGAGGTATGCTGTTTTACTGCATGCCCCCTTGGGTAGCTTGAGAGTGTGGCTTGTAGGTGCTGTGTGGTTGATATGGTGACAAAATGAGTATCAGAGTGCTTGAGAGGACGCTTCAGAGCCCTTATCTGGTGGTGAAAGTTCCATAAAAGGAATGTGCACTGAGTTTTTATTGCTGGTTGATGAGAATTGAGATATACTTGGCTGCATGAGACCCTACTTCTGTTGGTGCGTGTGTGTGTGTTGTATGGTTGGAATGGTGGAAAACCGAGTATCAGAGTGCTTTAGAGGACGCTTAATAGCTCTTATCTGGTGGTGAAAGTTCCATAAAAGTCATGTGTACTGAGTTGTTATTGCTGGTTGGTGAGAATTGAGATATACTTGGCTGCATGAGCCCCTACTTCTGTTGGTGCATGTGTGTGTGTTGTATGGTTAGAATGGAGGAAAGCTGAGTATCAGAGTGCTTGAGAGGACGCTTCAGAGGCCCTATCTGGTGGTGAAGGTTCCGGAAAAGTAGTGTAACTTGTTTTCATTGTACTGGTTGTAGTGTAACATTGGTACTGATATGGTTTAAGTCCTGCTGGTATGGGGTATGTTGATTTTTTGTGTGGTTATTTTAAGCATAATCTTTTTTGATTATATATTCATTTAATACTTTTTATTAATACATGTGACATAATCCAGTCGGTTTGAGGTGTTGGGTTGTTTATGTGAGAGGTGTTGATATGGTTGAAGGGGGTTATCTGGTGATTGATTTGGTTTTTCAGGTTGGTTTGAGTTTAGAGTATAGTTTATGAGGGGTTTTTAATTTATTTTTTGACTTTAATTTGATAAAAGAGTAATAATTAATAAGATAAAATGAGTCTGATTGCTATAGGACAGGTTTGGCTTATGTCACACGACCACCCCACGTACTATAGGGCAATTCTTAGATGATCGTGAGCGCAAAGGAATGCTGAGTGCGAGGGCAAGTGAAAGTAGCAAGACTCAGTTGCAAAGTGCAAACTTGTTTATGCCACTCAACAAACGGCAAGAGGAATGGAATGTCCTCTGGAGAAGGAAACACAACCTGAGTCCAATGTGATAACTAGGTTGTAGCAAAATGTGAGAATGTATGAAATTAACTAACTGAGGAGACAATCATCAGGCAAGGGGATAGCCCTTATAAGGTAATCCAAATTGACTAGATACAACCTGGTGATGAGCTAACTACAGTTGAAGCGGTGAGGCAATGAATGACAGGAACGGGATAGGAAATGAGGCAGTAGTACATTATCCAAGGTCATAGCCTAAGTGCAAGACAATAGAATCTGAGCGTATAATTGTATGATGAATTGGGACAGGAGCAAGTGACATTGACGGTAATGCAAATGAGAAGTAATAGTGTATGCAGGGTAGGGACTAGTCCAATTGCAAACTGTACAGTAATGATGGCTTAGTTAGACATAGATGCAAACTAACAAACAATGCATGACCGATGATGGAAGTCCAAGGCTGTTGATTGGCCAGGGAAGGAGATTTGATCTCATAATGGATGGCCAACCGGTATGGAGTTAAACGCAAAGTTCGCAAGTATATACTGATTTGGTTGTCAAGATTGGAAGGTCAACGTGAGCCAGAGGAAGTAGCAGATTTCACCATTGATGTTGTGCTTTATTTGTGTCATGCTTTTAGACTGAGTTAGATGGTACTGAGGAGAGGACATGTCAAAGTGATGAAGACAATAATCCCTGAGTGCAAAGCGTGACAGTTTCCCGGGTATAAAGACGCAAGCTCCTGCAAGCGTTCAGATAAATTTTCCCATTGATTTAAGTCGTTAATAGTTACCATATACCCTTTACACATTATTTAGTTCATTAATTAATAGATTCATAATTTATATAAAATTTTTTCATTGTTGTCCCACCGTTGCAAAAACTGTATTTGTCAAAACGAGCAATGTGTCCCTAGTACTGCCATCCAAGGCCTTCAAGGCAAGTGCAAGCAATTTCACCTTTGTAAAGTAGCCTGTAATTTCCCTATAAATGTTGAGTTCACTGTTGAGGGTCCCGCGGAGTCATCAAGGGAGATGCGGAGTTGTAGGTCTGCGCCAAGGGTTAACTAAGAGATATCACCATTGCAAGAGATCAAATACTTGGGGACTCAAGTTCCTGGTGAGTACTAATCTGGACTGACTAATGATAATAAAGATAGTAACTAAATTTTGCTTGTTTTGCTAGTGTTGCCCCGTTTCCAAAGGTATACTACAAATACACCACCACCACCACCACCTTACTGGGGACCGCTGACTGAACTCCCGGGGTTCCAGATGAATGCCAAGGTGCGAGGCGAAGTGCCCGGTGCAGAACCAGTTGGGGTCATAGCCGAGGAAGCAAGGGAGGAAGAAAGGAACAAAGTGGAAAGAGGATGGGGAGAGGAAGGAGACGGTGTTGATATTTGTTCCTTTCATTCTTATTTGATGAACTCCTACCAGCCTCGTTGTCTCAGTCATCTAGTGTCCTGGGTTGTTGTTCTTCTTGCTGCTTGTTTCCATTCTCTTTTCCTTCTTCCGCTGTCAGTGCCTGCTGGGCTGTCACCGAGCACTCGAAGCACTGTACCTACTCAGACGGGTGTCACTGCATGTCCTCTTTGTGTGATTCCGCTCTGAGGACTCAACCACTGCCGGTCCCAACATCTCGATTCCACTCTCAGTCTGAACGCTCGCTGCCTAGGACAACTCTCAACCATATTTGACTCGCCTTGGTTGGATTGATCTGCGACTCCGACTTCGCTCATCTGATCACCACGGCATTGATATAGGAGTAGGTACCAGCTCCAGCTCTTCAACTCAATATCAGATTTGTTGAACTGATCACCTCCTTCCATTGGCAAGAACTCCTGGGAGAATTGGATCTTGCGTGGAAGCTAGTGGCTTGATACTCTACTTAGTCCGTTCTAGGGCCATCACCCTGCTTGTAGAGACCCTTCTTATGTTTGTTTTCTTCCAACTCTACTGTTTTGCTGGTTCTGGCTGTTCTTGTCATACTCACCTCTCTGCTGCAATCTGAACAGCCTGGTCCAGGTTTTATCAGCTCTCCTTAAATTTCACACGGTTAAAAGCCAAAATAATGGATCAAAAAAGCTCAACCAGGACCACTGAATCCCCTGGACCAGGTACCGAAGGGAACTTCAAGGCGCTGGCACTCAAATCTCTCATGGAGTCTACCCCTCTACTTACCAAAACAAACTACTCGATCTGGAAGAAGAAGATGGAGCGACTGTTCAAGATGCGCGGTATCCTTGATCAAATCAACTCTGTCGACCCCCTTGTGGACATCCCGGATGACAACGAAATGGCAGGTTACCTCATGTCAAAACAAGACCCAGGAACTCACACCAACATTATCACTCCAGAGAATGAAGATTCCTCAAGATTGATCTGGCTTGCAGCAAAGAATCACTTCGCCTCCAGCCAAGCAGCAAACCAAGCGAGAATGTTCTTCAACTTTCTGTATCTAGGCTTCAATCAAAATGACATAGACAACTTTGTCACATCCGTGAAAGCTCACCTAGGAAAACTGGAAGAAGTAGGAATAGTCTTGCCTGACGATATTCTGAGCTATCTTATACTCTTCAAGTTTCCGGATTCACTCAAAGCCATACAGTCTCAGATCATGCACTCAGGAAGTGAACTGTCTGTCATGCTTGTCTTGAATCACCTTATCCAGCACAAAAACAAAGTTCAATCTAAGGCAGCTGAGACTTCCGACACCAACTCGGCCATGTTTCACCTTAACAACCCAAGAGAATCTGAGGGCCCTAGGTGCGAAAATGGGAAGCACAATCCCGCAGTCAAGTCTCACCCCCCCTCTTCTTGCTGGGTGGAATTTCCCAAGCTTAGGCCCAAGCAATCATCTAACAAAGGAAGACGGGGTACTAAGAAGAAGCACCCAGCTGAATCACACTACTACGACTACTCCTTCTTCTGCGCTTCCAACCATCTCTCCAACATCCACTCCAATAGATACATCTTGGATAGCGGCTGTTCAATTCACATGTTCCATGATTGGAACTCGTTTCTGTCCCTGACTGAGGAATCCGGGGAAGAATTCATTAAAACTGGGAAGAAGGGTGAGGGAATAGCAATTCGAGGCACTGGTACCGCTATACTCAGGAATGCTGGGAAGACGATTCACCTGGAGAATGCAGCTTGGGTACCAGATGCCACCGTTAACCTTGTGTCTCTTGGCACTTTGCTATTGAAGGGCTGCAGTCTCAGGGTAAACTCCAAAATCAACCCGCCTACCTTCACTCTATGCAAGTCAGGCGCCTCTGTCTTGTCCGGCAACATTGAAAACAACCTCCTCATGATTCAGGCCGGAATACTCAAGCCATCTTCCTCTCCTGCCTCCAAGGGGCTTGAAACTGGAAACCTCTCATCCTGCTACCTCACCGTTGCTGAGCTCAACGAGCTTCACCTCAGACTTGGTCATGCTAGCATTGATCGAATGGAGAAGCATCTCGGATTTTCTATAAAAGCGGAAACGGCGAATTTGTTTGAATGTCTGGCCTGCAAAAAATGCAAAATCAACAAGGCCCCGTTCAACAAAGACCAACATTCAGCAGCAAGAGTCTTCGATCGTCTTCACTTGGATTTGATGGGTCCCCTCAATCCTACTAGCAAGGGTGGAATGAGGTTTGCTCTCACCGTTGTGGACAATCTGTCCGGCTACCTCTCCGCTTTCCCTCTCCACTCAAAGGATGCAGCAGCAGAAACCATCAAGTTCGTGATCGAGAATGAAGCAAAGAGGCAACAGAGGTATCCAATAGAATTTGTCTCAGATGGAGGAGGTGAATTTGTTAACAAGACTCTCAAAGAGTTTTTCAGATCAAAATCTATCAATCATCTAATAAGTGAACCTTACCATTCCCAACACAACGGCAAGGCAGAAAGAGCCAATCGCACAATCATGGAATCACTGCAATCAGTGTTTAGCTCGCTAAAATTCCCAAGAATTTCCGGCATGTGGTTATCCAGAGTTGTTGCCTGGCTCTGAACCAAATCCCACAGAACAGCGGAGGACCGATGCCTTGGGAATTGCTCCATAAGAGTAAGATTCCGACAAACTATCTGAAACCTATTGGTTCTGGAGTCATCTATCTACTTAATTGTAACAATATCAATTCTAAACTAAATGAAAAAGGGGAGGAAGTGCTTTTCATTGGATACGTACCCAGGTTCCTCTCTTACAAGATTCTGACAAAGTCCGGAAAGATCATAGAGACCAAACACGTAAAATTTCTCAAGACTCAAGTCACAAGTAGCTCATCACTATTGGACAACGTCAAAATCTCCAAGAATCATCGTCCTTGCACCACCGCTCAATCAACCATGCCTGCCGAGAACCCAGCCACTGAGGACCCTGAGGAACTCAAGCCAGAGATAGGTGACCCTGGTGTCACAGACCCATCCAAAAGCGATCTCTCCTCAGCTAATGTTCTTGCCACTCTGAAGCCCACCTTACGTGATTGATCCAAATTGAAGGTACCTGAACAATACGGTTATCATCATGAAGCCCCGCCCAAGTCCATCAAGGAAGCTCTGAAATTGCCGCACTGGATTCCTCCCATCAAGAAAAAATTAGACACCATCGAGGATCTTGGAGTTTGGGAGGATGCGTGTGAATCCAAAGTTGTCAATCCGCTTAACACAATCTGGGCCTTCCAAAGTAAGGAGGATCTGCACTCCGGTGAGACCACACTGAAAGCAAGGGTCTGTGTTCAAGGATTTAATCAGAGATACGGTATTCACTCTTTCAACACATTTGCTCCTACAGGGAAAGTGGCTTCTTTGCGAGCGCTGCTGATTTACTCAGTTGACAAAAGTCTGCCAATACTTCAATTCGACGTTAAGGGGGCGTTTCTTCATGCACCTCTGGAAGAGAACGTTTTCATCAGGACTCCAGCGGGGTCAAAACAAACGTCCAAGTTCCTCAAGTTGAACAAATCCTTGTATGGCTTGAAGCAGGCATCCCTCAACTGGTACAAGACACTCGTTGCATGGATCAAAGAGAATGGATTTGAGGAAAGCGACAGCAATCCTTGTCTCTATCTTCATTCAGACAAAGTCACCGCCCTCTTTTTCCATGTAGACAATCTTGTGGTCGTTGGGGATGCCAAAGGCTTCAAGACTAAGTTTCTCGACCGATTCAAAGACTCGTCAGCGCACGGGGTAGATACTTTGCTGGGAATGAAAGTAGACATCGGCTCTGACCACATAGCATTGTCACTACCGAATCATATAAAAAAGGGACTGGAAGAAATGAACCTAATGGACGCCAAACCATTGAACAATCCCTGCACCTCTGGCCTTCACCTTCAGCCAGCTTTCAAACAAGAAATAGAAGACTTCCAAAAACTGGATAGGAACTATCAATTGCCTATAGGGTGACTCAATTTCATAGCCACGCTGGCGAGACCAGACATCAGCTTCGCTGTGTTGAACTTGGCCCGGTTCTCAGAAAGACCTGGCATTGCACACTGGAAGGAAGTGGAACATGTGTGGAGATATCTCCTCAAAACCATCGAATACCGGCTTGTCCTTCGAGTCAGAACTCCAGCCACCAGACTTGTCACGTATAGCGACGCAACCTGTGGGGATGATCCCGCTACCCGGTTATCGCAAACGGGACTCCTCTGCCTGCTCAAAGGGTCACCTGTCTACTGGACAAGCCGCCGACAGCGTAGTATTGCGCACTCCTCGACAGAATCTGAATGCAATGCGCTATTGGCTGGCCACCTTGAGGGACGCTGGATTAACCATCTCATAGGGGAGATCTGGAGAACCGTGCCTCTACCTCCCGTTCACTTAATAGACAACAAAGGTCTTAATGATAAAATAAAAAAATTTGGATGTAAGTCACACGCCAAGTACATAGACATCAAAATAAAGAGCTTACGGAATGACTGGAATGACGAGCTCATCAAAATTAAACTTATCTCGTCTCAAGATATGCTAGCAGATTCTCTCACAAAAGCAGCTAGTAAACCAGCTGTCGATAGACTTGCTAAATTCATCGGTTCATAGGAATCATCCAGACATTGAGTTGAGCGGGCGTGTTGATATTTGTTCCTTTCATTCTTATTTGATGAACTCCTACCAGCCTCGTTGTCTCAGTCATCTAGTTTCCTGGGTTGTTGTTCTTCTTGCTGCTTGTTTCCATTCTCTTTTCCTTCTTCCGCTGTCAGTGCCTGCTGGGCTGTCACCAAGCACTCGCAGCACTGTACCTACTCAGACGGGTGTCACTGCATGTCCTCTTTGTGTGATTCCGCTCTGAGGACTCAACCACTGCCGGTCCCAACATCTTGATTCCACTCTCAGTCTGAACGCTTGCTGCCTAGGACAACTCTCAACCATATTTGACTCGCCTTGGTTGGATCAATCTGCGACTCCGACTTTGCTCATCTGATCACCACGGCATTGATATAGGAGTAGGTACCAGCTCCAGCTCTTCAACTCAATATCAGATTTGTCAAACTGATCACCTCCTTCCGTTGGCAAGAACTCCTGGGAGAATTGGATCTTGCGTGGAAGCTAGTGGCTTGATACTCTACTTAGTCCGTTCTAGGGCCATCACCCTGCTTGTAGAGACCCTTCTTATGTTTGTTTTCTTCCAACTCTACTGTTTTGCTGGTTCTTGCTGTTCTTGTCATACTCACCTCTCTACTGCAATCTGAACAGCCTGGTCCAGGTTTTATCAGCTCTCCTTAAATTTCACAGACGGAAATGGAGGGAGAAAATGAATGGAAGGATTAGGAGAAGGGAATGGAGGAGATGGAAATGGAGAGAGAGAAGGAATGGAAGAAATGGAGGGCCAAGGCAAAGCGGATCCGGTGCGAGTTGTAGGGCCGTTCAAAACGGATGCAAGGCGGCTGATGGGCAACGTTGGAGAAGGTATGTTGGGAGGCCAAAGGAAGAGAGCGTACAAAGAGCTCTTGGAGGAAGGTGGATGGAATGCTTGGCCAAAACAAGCTTGGGTTGCAAGGTGCGAGGAAATCTTCAAGAGGCATATCATAACCAAAGTGCTAGTTCTCCAAAGGATGTCCGCACTAATCAATGATGAAGACCTGGATACTTTTCAATCCATGGTTTCGGAATTGACTGCAAATTGGGAGGATGCGGAGAAGGAAGTAGAGGAAACTTTGTAATTATTTATTATAAATATATATTTTCTCTTTTTTTTTTTTTTAATAATTATAAATAGAAATATATATATATATATATATTTTAATAAGGAATTGTTAAAATACGTACGCACTTACGCGGGTGCTACGTATAAGTGTAATCCAAATGGGATGCACAAATGGGCCTCTGAGGCCCATTGGACACACACACGGACCATACGGGCCCATGTGGATGCAACAGAGTTGGGGAAACTGGCCTCAAAACGCGTGAAATAGACCCATTGGTACACGGGCCCTAACGGGCCCGATGGGGTATATGGGCAAATACGGCCAGATGGGCTTGTATGGGCATAATTGGGCCCAAGGTTTATTTTGGACATACTTGGCCAGACGGGCTGGCCCGCAAAAGTAGTCTTTTCTCACAATTCGGGCTTGGGGCGGCCCATTAGGGTTGCCGCCCGTGTCGCGGCCCGCTCGGGGCCGCTGCTCGCGTCGCGGCCCGTTCGGGGCCGCCTGTGTTCCTCGGCACGGCCCACGCGGGGCCCGACGGCCCGCGCGGGGCTGTTGCGCGGCCAAGGGATCCCGCGCGGTGCGATGCCGCGCGGGCCCGGCTGGTCGCGACCGGCGACCAGCGCCGCAGAGCCGGGGCTCGCGGCCCCGGCTCACTCCCCCTCCCCTCGCTCGCCGTCGCGAGGGGGAGGGGGCAGGCTGGCTGGGTTGAACCAGCCAGCGACCGGCCGCAACGAGGCGGTCGGTCAGGGCAGGGGGGACCTGACCACCCCCTTGCCCAAGGAGGTGGCGGCGCCGGCCGCAAGAGTAGCGACCGGCAGGTGGGGGGGATTTCATCACCCCCCCACCATTGATCGGTCAATGCGACCAAACCAGATAGGGGCGCTCTCCCCCCCCCTTTACCAAGGGGGAGGAGCGATGGGCCTGGGGGGGCCTGATCACCTCCCAGGCCAATTTACATGACGACGCCCTGGGGGTATCGACCCCCAGGGCCCCTGGTGAGGGGATTTGACCGCCCCCACCAGGGATTTGTAAGAGATAGAGGGGGGGACAGCATGTCTGCTGGTCACACCCCCCCATGTGAGGTTGAAACCGGACCCAGGTGAGCCCTGGGTCCCACCTGGCCCATTTCAGGGGCCAGGGGCTGGATGCATGAGGCAACCAGCCCGTAACAGGGGCAATGATGCCATCAGGGCCGGTTGTAATAGACAACCAACTAAGGGACTGAACAGCAATTGGCTGGTTCAGCCCTGTAACGGTGGAAACACAAGAATGGACCGGAATAGTCTGGTTGTAAGGGTTCAGGGACTAATGCCATGTGGGCTGATGCAGTCCAAACCAAGTAACAAGGCCTGTAGAGCCTGTAGAGCTCTTTTGGGGCGGAAAATTTGCCCTTTGGCTTGTTGTATCATGGGCTCACAAGAGGCCAATCTTTTGTACTTAAGGAGCTCTTCTCCCTGCTGTTTTCCATCATTCATTCATCATCCAATCGAATTCATCCAACATATTGCCCCATTGTGAGAGCCCCATTAGCCATTATTGACACACAGTGTCCAGCATTTCTTTTGCTTTAAATACTGCTCATTTGCCTAAGCTAATTGCTGGCCATAATTATAACAGGAATGAAGTCTTTTATTTAGTAGAAATGAAAGGGAAATTAGAAAAAGGAATAACACGGTGAGATGGAGGATTTGACTGATGGGATGTTGGTGTGAAATGAAATGGGGTTAGATGAGATGGAACATGGAATGGAAGGGGATTGGATGAGATGGAATGTGGAATGAGATGAGATTGGATGAGATAGAATGTGAAATGAAATGGGATTGGATTGGATGGGATGGAATCATGATTGTCAAGGTTTGCAAGGGAAGCTTGCATGGAAATCTCAAATCAGTTTGGGTGAATTGCAAAGGTGATGGGCTGGCTCCCACAAGGTGAAATATTTGTTTGACTGGAAGCCAGACCATTTGAAAAGGTATTGAAGTTTTCCTTTGCGTAACCTGGAATCCAGAATACGGCTTACTTCCCACTCTTGATGATCAAGGACAGTGACCGGTTCAGGAGGGGGATGAGTCTTGCCCGGGTATAGGACTCGAGCTGGCTCTAGGAGAGACACATGAAAGACCGGGTGGATACCTTTCCATTTTTCAGGTAAAGTAAGTTTAAAGGCGTTAGGGGAGATGACTGATTCTACTTTAAAGGGGCCAAGCTTTCTTTTGGAGAGTTTGCGAGTTGGGCGAGTGCTGCAAATGTTGCAAGCATCAAGCCATACTTGATATCCTACTGCAAAGGTTGGAGCCAAAGTGGGAGATCTGTCTGCTTGCTCCTTATAGCGCTGGTTTTCTTCTTCAAGGTTGGTTCAAAGTTGCAATTGAAGGGATTGAATTTGTTCAAGTTAATCTGTAGCAGGTTGAGAAGGTGCTACGTGAAGGGAAGAGAAAGTTGGGTTTCTACCATAAAGAGTTTGGAAGGGCAACTGCTTGGTGGAGGAATGAGTGGAGTTGTTGTAGGCAAATTCGGCTAGTGGGAGCCATTGCAACCATTTGTCTTATTGATAGGCGACATACATTCAAAGATATTGTTTGATAATCTGATTAACTCGCTTGGTTTGCCCATCTGTTTCCAGGTGGTACGCCGTTGATAAATTGCGAGTGATCTTCAAATGTTGGCATAGCAAGGTCCAGAAGCTTGAGACAAACAGAGATCCACGATCACTAAATATATTATCAGGGAGACCATGTTTCCAAAATACATATTCTATGAACACGTTAGCTAAGTCTTCTGAAGAGGCTGTCACATTACTGCGCAGAAATAAAGCCATCTTCAAGAAGCAATCTACTATTACTAGAATGGCATTATATCCACTAGAAGAAGGTAATTGAGAGATGAAATCCATAGAAAGCAAGTGCCAAGGACAAGGTGGAATTGGAAGTGGCTGGAGCAGCCCATACTTCTGGTGTTTCAAGGACTTGTTGCAATTGCAATCATAGCATGCGCTAACATAGTCTTTTACTTCTTTGGTCATACCAGGCCAGTAGAAGTCTTGTGCAATCAATTGGTAGGTTTTATCCTGCCCATGATGACCAGCAAGCAGAGAATCGTGCCGTGACTCAAAGATATCTAAATTAATGCAAGAATTACCTGGTACTACTATACAATTATCATAGACTAAAAAGTCATTATCATCAATACTGTAACTACTATCTAATAAGTTCGCACTTTTGCAAAGTTTGATGCACTTGGGATTGTTTCATTGAGCTTGTTGGAGTTCAGAAGCGAAATCTTGCAAGTGAGCAATGATTGAACTGAGTTGAGCAGATTGGGTTGAGAAGAGTGTCCTAACATTTTCAGGGTTGTTTTGGCAAAGGTGCTCCCCCCCCCCCTGGGTAAATGTCATCCTGATGTGATAAATCATCAGGATTTTCCAGGACGGTACGTTATTGTAAAGTGGAACTTGGAGAGGTATTTGTCCGATTGTGCCTGTCTACGTGTGTTGACTTTTGAGCTCATAAAATACTTCAAAGAATTATGATCAGTTAAAACCTCAAAGGATTCCCTAAGGCTCAAAAGGTATGAATGCCATTTCTTCAAGCAATAAACTATTGCGAGAATTTCCTTGTCATGAATCTCATAGTTAAGCTCTGCAGCAAGCAACTTGCGAGACTTGAAAGCTACGGCATGAAAGAGAGAAGTGGATGAAGAGAACTGCAAGATTACTCCTGCAATCGCATAGTTGCTTGCGTCTGTTTCGACAATAGTGCGAGCTAGCTTGTTGAAGTGAGCAAGTATTGGAGCAGTGGTGAACGCTTTCTTCAGAGCTTCAAACTTGGAAGCAGATTGTTTGGTAAAAACAAAAGGAGTGTCTTTTTGAAGAAGGTTAGTAATATTCACGGTTTTCTCTGCGTAATGCTCAATAAACCTCCTATAAAAATTACTGAAACCAAGGAAAACTTGAAGGGATTTAACGGAAGAAGGTGGGGGCCAGTCCAATATGTGTTTGCTTTTGGCTGGGTCCATTGATAGTCCTTGCTGCAAGACTAGGACACCTAAAAACCAAAGAGAAAAGGAATGGAATTTACAATTAGAGGCTTTTGCAAACAGGTCATTCTTGCAAAGTTGCTGCAGCACCTCTTGCACATGTGCAATATGATCTTTAAGGTTCCTTGAGTAGACTAGTATATCCTAGAGATATACCACGAGGTATTTACCTACGAGATTGGAGAAAATGTTGTTGACAAAATGCTGAAAAGTGCAAGGAGCATTACAGAGGCCAAAAGGCATGACGGTATACTCATAACTGCCAAACTGGGTTTGCATTGCGGTCAAATACTTATGACCTTCCCTAATGCAAATTAGGTTATAGGCACCTCAAAGGTCTAACTTTGAGAAATAAGCAGCTCCATGGAAGAGGGTGAGGAGATGTGACATAGGCGGTACTGGATAGGCATTCTTCCGGGTTACCTGGTTCAGTTTCCTGTAGTCAACACAAAGGAGAAGTCCGCCGTTCTTTTTTGGAACAAATAGGACAGGTGAACCGGTATTTAAATCCCTTGGTCAAAGAAATCCTTTTGCTACATTTTCCACAATGTAGTCTTGAAGCGCAATTGATTCTTGCGTCAAGAGAGAGTAGACAGGTCCTGGTGCCTGAGGTGGGCCAGTAAGTTTGATCTTGTGATTGTAAGGACGGGATGGAGGCAGTTTATCTGCTTTTGCAGCTAAGAAGACGTCTTCAAAGTCATGATAAACTGAAGGTAAAGACTCTCGAATTATTTCTAAATCTTCAATCTTGTCATCTTTGAGCACCGGGTTTGAGGTGCTTGCATGGTGCGAGAGGATTAGGGAGCTCAAAATACACCGTTTGGTTGGTGTCTTTTTCTCTTTGAAGGAACAGGAAAGAGGTAAGCTGGATAGGTAAGAGATAACTCCTAAATCTGAAGAGGGAATTTGGGAATGAAGGTCAGGATATTGCAAATCTCCTGGCGGAAAAGTGTCATCCAACTAAATGACAGTGTCAGGTAGGCTGTTTAATTCCTGATTTACGGAATGATTAGCGTTCTGGGGGTGAAAGGTTTGAAGGTTAATTACTCCTTCTTGCCAATTCACATCTGGATTCCAGTAAAATAGGAAATCTTGGCCTAGAATGGTATCATCCATTCCGGGTATAGCCAAGACAAATAAATCCCATTCAAATCTGGGGAAATTGGAGAATGTAAAGGTCCATTTTGCCTTTTGGGAAACCCAATAAGATGGTTCAGTCGCACTACTTACTAGATAGATGGGAAATTTATCTATCTGGGAACGCGTAAGATTTTTGGAGTGGCAAAAGATTCACTGATGAAGGAAACATTAGCGCTTGAGTCAAGTAATACTTGATAAGGAGTGTTGTCGGAAGGGAATAGGATAAATCTTGAACTTGGAGCACCTAATGACTTGCAAGTGCAAAGATTTACTCGCAATTATTTAGATAATGTGTAGTTTTCCTTGCGAGTATCAGAAAAACTACAAGCTAATTTTTTGACTGCTTAGCCTCTTCACGCGCTAACCGCTTTGCACAACTGTCAACATCATGTTTTCCTCCACAATACATACACAGCCCATTCTTCTCCCTTTGTAGCCGTTGCTCATTCCGTAGCATCCCAGTTTCTTTGCCCAAGAACTTCGGAGTTTTGGTGACGGTTTTCCCTTTTGAGTTGGAGTTCAAAGTCGGGGTTGGTTTTGATGGTTTTGGTTTCCTCGTGTTTTGCTTCGAGGAGTTTTCCACCCTTGGAGCCAAGGTGGGCGGTCCATGGTTGTTTTGCTGAGAGAGATTCTTGTCGTGATAGCCATTATCAAGCTCAATCACTCAATTGATTAGCTGCTGAAGCAAGGTTGTCTTATGACCCCCAACTGCAAGCTGTTCGATTAAGCATGCTGGTAGACCCTTTTGGAAATGGAATAGAAGAGCAGCCTCGTTCCACTGGATGCAAGACTGCAAGGTTTGAAAATGAGAAATATAAACCGAAGCTCTACTATTTTCCTTCATAACTAAACTATTAAGTTTGTATTTGGGGTTTCAAACTTCATTGGGGTCGCCAAACAGGGTGAACAGTTTTTGCTCAAACCTGTCCCAGTTGTTGAGAATACACGTGGGACTTTTGTTGGACAAAAGTTTGAGGTACGGTTCAAACCACTGCAAGGCTCTACCTCCTAAGAAGGACAAAGCATACATAACTTTATGTCTATCGGAAGGGAAATTGTTGGAGTCGTTTGAAAAGATGATTTTACAAGACTGTAGGTAGGATCTAAGCTTATGAGGGTGTTCTCCCGTAAAGTGATTGGGTTATTTCATGCCCGGAGTGCAAAAGCTAGGAGTACTCGGACTAGATTGATGGGCACCATGAGTGAGGGCCTGGATCAATGTTGAAAGCAGGGTTGGAGCATTGGGCTCAGGAGCAGTAGTGCAAACCCCTGGTCTACCACGAGTCAAGGTTTCATTGGAAGAATGGTTGGAATCTGCAAATTTTGCAAGAGGGTCCGTTGGAGCATCCCGTGGAGGAGCCCAAGGATCATAAAGGGGTTCAACAGATGGTGATTTTGAAGGAGGAACGGGATCTAAGGGTTGTTGGGCACAAGGAGCGCTGGTTCTCCCTACCCAATGAATCTCATCATTGTAAGGGGCAAGGGAAGCTTTCCCGGTTGAGCAAGTACATGACATCAAGAAAAGAAGTCTACTATAGGTTGGCAAGCTACAATAGATGAGTTGAGTTAGTTAATCTAATGTCACACCACCATTCCACGTACTATAGGGCAATTCTTAGATGATTGTAAGCGCAAAGGAATGCTAAGTGCAAGGGCAAGTGCGAGTAGCAAGACTCAGTTGCAAAGTGCAAACTTGGTTATGCCACTCAACAAACGGTGAGAGGAATGGAATGTGTTCTGAAGAAGGAAACTCAACCTGAGTCCAATGTCATAACTAGGTTGTAGCAAAATGCAAGAACGTATGAAATTAACTAACTGAGGAGACAATCATCAGGCAAGGGGATAGCCCTTATAAGGTAATCCAAAGTGACTAGATACAACCTGGTGATGAGCTAAATACAGTTGAAGCGGTGAGTAAATGAATGACAGGAACAGGATAGGAAATGAAGCAGTAGTACATTCTCCAAGGTCATAGCGTAAGTGCAAGACAATAGAATCTGAGCGTATAATTGTATGACAAATTGGGACAGGATCGAGTGACGTTGAAGGTAATGCAAATGAGAAGTAATAGTGTATGCAGGGTAGGGACTAGTCCAATTGCAAAATTTACAGTAATGATGGCTTAGTTAGACGTAGATGCAAACTAACAAACAATGCATGACCAAAGATGGAAGTCCGAGGCTGTTGATTGGCCAGGGAAGGAGATTGGATCTCATAATGGATGGCCAACCGGTATGGAGTTAACCGCGAAGTTTGCAAGTATATACTGAGTTGGTCGCCAAGATTGGAAGGTCAACGCAAGCCAGAGGAAGTAGCGGATCACACCATTGATTTTGTGCTTTATTTGTGTCACGCTTTTAGACTGAGGTAGATTGTACTGAGGAGAGGACATGTCAAAGTGATGAAGACAATAATCCCTAAGTGCAAAGTGTGACAGCTTACCACAGTGGGCCATTGGGCCCCATAGACGGGCCAATGGCAAAAACAGTGGCACCAAGCAGGCCACAACATGGGCAGCAACCCTGAGCAGGCTGCAAAGCAGGCAGCAGCCCCAACCGTGCTGCAACACAGGTGGCGGCCCCAATGGGCGCTCCAAGCCCAAAAACTAAATAAACCATACTTTGGCTGGCCAGGCCTTCTGGCCAAGTATGTCCCAAATAAACCTTGGGCCCAATTATGCCCATACAAGCCCATTGGGCTGTATTTGCCCATATACCTCACCGGACCCATCAGGGCCTGTGTACCAACAGGCCTGTTTCACGCGTTTTGAGGCCAGTTTCTTCAAATCAGTGACATCCACACAGACCCATATGGTCCATGCAAGTGTCCAATGGACCGGAGAGGCCCATATATCCCTTTTGGATTATACTTATACGTAGCACAGGCGTAAGTGCACACTTATTTTAACACACCCCCTTAATCCAAAAGGGGTGACATCCACATGTTAGTCACAAAGCCTTGATGCTTGTTCCTATCCAAAGCCTTAGTCAAGATATCCAAAATCATCGCTCCAGTGGGCATGTACCTCAACAAAGTCTCCTTGCAGTTAACGGCATCACAAATATAGTTATAGTGAACATCAATATGTTTTTTTTCTTGAATGAAACACTTGGTTTTGCGCCAGCACAATGGCACTCTTATTATCAAAATACAACAGCGCAAACACTTGTGTTTTATGTGTATCCTCTAAGAATTTTCTCAACCATTTTTCTTCCTGTGAAGCTGCTAAGTAAGCTCTATACTCAGCCTCTGTTGATGAAAGACTTATTTCTGACACCTTCTTGGACATCCATGACACCAGATTCTTATCTAAGATGAATACAAAACCACTTGTTGATTCCCTAGTGTTACCATCTTCCCAAATTTCATTGGAATAACCAACCAAATCAAAGTTTGCTGACTTTGTAAACAACATTCCCAGACTGTGCGTTCCTGTAAGATACCCCATAAATTTCTTAAACGCTGACCAATGCCTCATGCTTGGCTTCTCTAAGTGTTGCAACAAGACACCAATTGCAAAAGCAATATTGGTCCTTGTGAACTGCCCCAAATAATTAAGCAATCCAATAGCTGACCTGTAGTCATTCCCACATTGAAGAAACTCCAGATACTCCTCATCTGTAGCCTTCTCTAAACAAATGTTTGACTGCATGGGAGTACTGAACTACTTTGCTTCCTCTAAGCCATATTGCTTAAGAAGAGCTGCCACGTAATGACTCTGGTCTAACCTAATACCATTCTTGCTCTTACTGACTTTCATTCCTAGCACCTGTTGCACAAGACCAAGATCTTTTATATTGAATTCCTTTTTGAGTGTCTGCATGACTCTCTCTTTACCATTTCCAGTAATGATAATTTCATCAACCCATACAAGCAAAATTGCATCCTTTCTTACAAAAAGACAAGGGTTGGCCTCAGACGCCTTGAAAACAATCTGTATCAGTTTCTCACTCATGGTATTATACCACAATCTAGCTGCTTGCTTCAATCCATAAAGGGATCTACACAGCTTGAGGACATATTCCCCCTTATCTGCTGAAAGAAAAATTCTAACAGATTTTCTTCATGTTTTCCAGTTTATTCAGTACTAACCATTCACAAAAACCATCAGGGATTTTTATATAAAAAGTCTCCTCCTCTCAAAGTTTTGCATTCAAGTATGCTGTTACAAAATCAGCTTTTCTGATTTCTTCTCCCAACTACACTGCAAGAGCAATCATGTACCTGAAGGTGGACAGCATTCCATTTGGTGAGAAAGTTTCTTGGTAATCAATACCCTCTCTCTGCTTGAAGCCCTGTGCAACGCATCTAGCTTCAAATCTTTTCAAAACTCCATTTGTGTCAAACTTCTTGCTTAACACCAATCTAGACCCCACAATGGTCTTTCCTTTTGGAACAGAATCCTGCTTAACCACTTCAAAGAAACTTTTATTTTCTAGTGAATCAAATTCCTCACAAATAGCACTCTTCCAGTTGGCTCTCTTCAGAATTCAATAAAAGACTTATCTTCTTTAAGATAACAAATCAGGAAACCTTTTTTCCACAACACTCCAAGGAACAGAAGGTTATAAGGCAACTCTGGTACATAGAACACTTTCTCAAAATAAATTTTGAAACCCAAGTGATTTGCAAGAATAAATTTTCCCATTCCTTTAATCTGAATTGTTCCGCCTTTCTGACCATTATTTACAACTCCATCATAATCATTAAGATTTGAAAAAAAATTTGGTGCAAAGAACATGTGATCTGTACAGCCAGAATCAATAAAAACAAGAACATCCTGATTCAATCCTCCTAATAGGAAATAAACTTTATCAGTAACTGATAAGCTCTCATCTTTGAGGTTTAGATTACTTACTTTGTAATCAATCAAGTCCATTTCTTGATCCTCATGAATTGGGCCTTCTTGTTGGGACCTTGTTCCCCAACAACAATTTCCATTGGACCATCAAACTCCACCATTGCAACATTTTAAGTAGTGAGATTGACCTCCTTTTCATTCTCTTTGGACTTCTTCCTCTTCTTGGCCTCCTTGCAATCCTTTGCATAATGCCCCTTATTCTGAAAATTATAACATAACACCTTTGAAAAATGCTTTTTTCATTCTTGCCAGATTTTCCTGTATTTCCAACAAGGGACATTCCAAACACCCCCTTCATCCTGAACTGAAGATCATCCTTTTCAATCCTTTTCAGCACATCCTCCTCCCCAGGAAGAGAATCCAATTGAGAAATAAATCTTACTAAAAAATCAAACTCTTTTGGTAGGTTCTGAAGGATCAAGAGTGACAAAAACTCAGGATCCATGTTAAGTCCTGATAACTTAAACTTTGGTATGCTAGACCTAGCCTCTGCAACAAACTGTTTAAAATTTAAATATTGTAACTTCAACAGTTTATTGAGAGCTATACCCTTCTGCTGAACAGAATTACCAGCATACTTGGACTTAAGCAACTTCCAAAGGATGCTGCCCCTCCTCCTCTCATCTTCCCTAAGAGTATTGGCAACCCATTTCACATGATTCTCATCAAGATCCCTAAGGATGAGATGATAAGACTTTTTCTCCACTTCTGAACTGATCAAAGTGTCATCTGCATCCATTATCTACCAAAAACAGATGTTGTCCATCTCACTATCCATAAGGACAGCCCAAGCATTATAATTCTGACTTTTCAGAACTATCTTGGTGGAGCTGAAATCAGGGATATAGGACATCTTCTTGGAAAACTTGAGGTCTTTGAGGTTCTCCAGAGTAAGTTACAAGGGTCTAGATGGCTTAGAAGTAATGATGATGTTGGTACTGATAATGTGTTACAATTATGGCCAGAAATTAGCTTAGGAAAATGAGCAGTATTTAAAGCAAATGATATTCTAGACACCTTGTGTCAATAATTGTTTGATGGGCTCTCACAATGGGGCACCACGTTGGATGATATTGTTGATGAATTTGATCGGATGATGACTGAATGGATGGAAAACGGCAGGGAGAAGAGCTCTTTAAGTACAAAATATTGGCCTCTTGTGAGCCCATGATACAACAAGCCAAAAGGCAAATTTTCCGCCCCAAAAGGGCTCTACAGGCTCTGAAGGCCTTGTTACTTGGTTTGGGCTACATCAGCCCACATGGCATCAGTCCCTGTACCCTTACAACCAGCATTATTTCTGGTGTTTCCACCTCAATGGGGCTGAACCAGCCCCATTGAGGTGGAAACACACCCTCAAATTGGGAACTGCGTTGCGGCTGCATGCTCGGCAGTTGGGT
The DNA here is from genome assembly GCA_025617555.3 of Puccinia polysora. Taxonomy (NCBI): domain Eukaryota; kingdom Fungi; phylum Basidiomycota; class Pucciniomycetes; order Pucciniales; family Pucciniaceae; genus Puccinia; species Puccinia polysora. The sequence goes on from CM062616.1 coordinate 48,180,555, forward strand.
AGGTCAGGCTTAGCATTTGGTGCGGGTTGGGCCCGCCATAGGTGTGACAGGCTTGCAACAGGCTTGGACGTAGCGGAAAAAGTAATAGAGCCAACCCAAAAAAATTTTTGGGAGGCTAGTTTGGAAAGCAGGAGCAGGGAAATTGCAGGGTCATAAGGGCTGGGGAGGTCCATGCGAGCATAGGCACGTATCAATATGAAGATTACAGGATTTGCAGACGCGCCCAGACTGATAAACACGGCCGGATCCATGTAGGACGCAGTGGAGGGCCGGGCCATGAGAAGGACAAACTGGAAGTATGTAATGGCCAAAGGTTTTGGAGGGACTGGGTAGTATGGGTTAATGCTGGGCTAGGGTTCCATGTTCCAAGGAGTTCTTTCTTAATTTTTTGTTAGGCTTTCATTTGAGCTTTTATTTAGGTTGGGGTTGAGAGGGAACACTTAAAAACTCACTCTCAACTCCGGGTTGTAGGATTATCTCATCATATCATATCACATTTGATCATTAAAGGATTGGGGAAGGATTGAAGTTCAGGAATATACAAAATCATTTTCATTATTCATCTCTTTCTTATAACTATCTCTTTTTCTCAAAACCCATCATCAAAAAACCTCCTTACAGATGCTTGGACTGTTGAAATAGGTATGCACTTATGAGTGTGCTACGTATGAGTTTAATCCCAATGGGATGCACATGTGGGCCTCTGCAGCCCATTGGACACACAGACAGACCATACTTGCCTGTCTGGATGTCACGGATTCGGGGAAACTGGCCTCAAAACGCGTGAAACAGGCCTATTGGTACACGGGCCCTAAAAGGCCCGGTGGGGCATATGGGCAAATACAGCCAGATGGGCTTCTATGGGCATAATTGTGCCCAAGGTTTATTTTGGACATAATTGGCCAGACAGGCTGGCCCACCAAAGAATGTTAAACTCACTTTTTGGGCTTTGGGCGGCCCATTGGGGCCGCCGCCTGTGGCACAGCCCATTTGGGGCTGCCGCCCCCGTTGCCTCCTGCTTGGGGCCCCTGTTTTTGCTTTTGGCCCGTTATGGGGCCCAATGGCCCGTGAGGGGCCGTTGAGGGGGCAGAGGGACTCAAAATGGAGTCCCCCCACCCCAGTCACAGCTGATCGCAGCTGCCGCGCTGGCCTCAGCTAGCTGTTGGAGCTACAGAGCTGGGGCCAATAGCCCCGGCTCCTCCCCCTCCCCTTGCTTGCCATTGCAAGGGGGAGGAGGAGGGCTGGCTGGGTTGAACCAGCCAGCGACCGGTTGCAAGAGGCAACTGGTCAGGGTGGGAGGGACCTCATCACCCCCCCATCAAATGTGATGGGTGGGCCGGTTGCAGCAAGGCAACCGGTGGTGGGGGAATTGCCCACCCCCCCACCATTGAAAGGGGCGCTCTCCCCCCCCCCCCCCTTTACCAAGGGGGAGGAGCAATGGGCTGGAGGGGATTTGACAACCCCCCAGCCCACCTACCTTGACAAAGCCCTGGGGGTAGCAACCTCCAGGGCCCCTGGTAGGGGGATTTGACCACCCCCTCCAGGGATTTGAGTGAAAGAGGGGGGGGGCATGTCCACTGGTTGCACCCCCCCCCCCCATGTGTGTCTGAGACTGGACCCAGGTGTGTACTGGGTCCCACATTGCCATTTGTATGGCCAGGGGCTGGTTGCATGAGGCAACCAGACAGCATGTGAGGTAACAGGGCCAGTTGTAACAGACAACCAGCCAGGGGTTTGAACAGCTAAGGGGCTGGTTCAGCCCCATTACTGTGTTAAAACTAGAAATGACCTGAATAGGCTGGTTGTAAGGGTACAGGGGCTGATGCCATGCGGGCTGATGTAGCCCAAACCAAGTAACAAGGCCTGTAGAGCCTGTAGAGCTCTTTTGGGGCGGAAAATTTGCCTTTTTGCTTGTTGTATCATGGGCTCACAAGAGGACAATCTTGTATACTTAAGGAGCTATTCTCCCTGCTGTTTTCCATCATCCATTCAACATCCAATCAAATCAATCAACAATATTATCTGACGTATTGCCCCATTGTGAGAGCTAACTAGCAATTATTGACACAGGGTGTCCAGCATTTCATTTTTTTTAAATACTGCTCATTTTCCTAAGATAATTTCTGGCCATAATTATAATGCATTATCAGTACCAACATCATCATTAATTCCAAGCCATCTAGACCCTTGTACCTCACTCTGGATAACCTCAAAGACCTCAAGTTTTCGAAGAAGATGTCCTATATCCCTGATGTTAGCTCCACCAAGATAGTTCTGAACAGTCAGAATTATAGTGCTTGGACTGTCCTTATAGATAGTGATCTGGAAAACATCTGTTTTGGGGAGATAATGGATGCAGATGTCCCTTTTATCAGTTCAGAAGTGGAGAAAAAGTCTTATCATCTCATCCTTGGGAATCTTGATGAGAATCATGTGACATGGGTTGCTGATACTCTTAAGAAAGATGAGAGAAGCAGGGGAAGCATCCTTTGGAAGTTGCTTAAGTCCAAATATGCTGGTTATTTTGTTCACCAGAAGGGTATATCCTTCAATAAACTATTCAAGTTAAAATATTCAAATTTTAAACAGTTTTTTGCAGAGGCTAGGTCTAGCATAGCAAACTGTAAGTCATCAGGACTTATCATGGACCCTGAGTGTTAGTCACTATTAATCCTTCAGAAGCTACCAAAGGAGTTTGATTTTTTAGTAAGATTTATTTCTCAATTTGATCCTCTTCCTGGGGAGGAGGATGTGCTGAAGAGGATTGAAAAGGATGATCTTCAGTTCAAAATGAAGGGGGGCTCTGGAACAGCCCTTGTTGTAAAGACTGGAAAATCTTGCAAGAAGGCAAAAAAAGATTTGTCCAAGGTCTTATGCTATAATTTTCAGAATAAGGGGCATTATGCTAAGGATTGCAAGGAGGCCAATAAGAGGAAGAAGTACAAATAGAATGACAAGGAGGTCAATCTCACTACTGAAAACGCTGCAATGGTGGTGTTTGATGGTCCAATGGAAATGGTTGTTGTGGAAGAAGGCTCCCACAAGAAGGCCAAAGTTGATGAGGATCAAGAAATGGACTTGATTGATTATGAAATGAGTAATCTTAAACTCAAAGATGAGAACTTATCAGTGACTGATAAAGATCCTTTTCTATTAGCAGCATTGAATGAGGATTTTCTTGTTTTCATTGATTCTGGTTGTACAGATCACATGTTCTTTAAACCAAATTTATTTTCAAATCTTAGTGATTCTGATGGAGTTGTAAATATTTTTCAGAAATGCAGAACAATTCAGAAAAAAGGAATTGGAAAAGTTATTCTTGCAAATTACTTGGGTTTCAAAATTTCTTTTGAGAAAGTGTTGTAAATATTGGTCAGAAAGGCAGAACAATTCAGAAAAAGGGAATTGGAAAAGTTATTCTTGGAAATTACTTGGGTTTCAAAATTTCTTTTGAGAAAGTGTTCTATGTACCAGAGTTTCCTGATAACCTTGAGTCTCTTGGAGTGTTGTGGAAAAAGATTTCCAGATTTTTTATCTTAAATAAGATAGATTTTTTATTGATATGGATGGGAGAACTGTTCTTAGTGGACAAGTTTGGAGTGAGCTTTTGTGTGCAAGCTTGTTCAAATTCTCAGCCCTCAGCACTGTTGCTCACAATAGAAGTGGCCATAAGGTAAAGGAAAGCAACTGTGACAGTTTTACCTTGGGGCCCAAGACTAAAAATGTGTTCTCTAAGAGTAGAGATTGCACTTATGTTCCTATAGAGGAATTTTTGATTGATTTGGCAGGGCCATTCACACCAGAGTCCCTTGGCGGGGAAAGATAATTCATCAATTTAGTTGATACTGCAATTAATTATGTTTGGTCCAAACCAATTCAATGTAAGGATGAGCCCACAGAGGAGGTTTCTGTAATCTTCAAAGTCTGGAAAAAGAATGGTCTAATGAAGGAAATCAGGGGGGTTATCACCGATGGAGGTGGTGAGTATGTGAGTAAAGAGTTTGATAGGTTATTGAAATATTATGGTATCTTTCATATAGTCACTACTTCAAGTACTTCACAGAATAATGGAATAGTTGAGAGATTGAATAGGACTTTATTGGACAAAGTCAGAACTATCATGTCTCAATCTGGTCTAACAAATTTCTCATGGGCTGAGTTTATGTGTACCGTCTGTCTGTTGCACAAAATTCTAAGTGTTAATGGGAAGAGTCCTCATTATCAGTTTTTGAAGTTGTACCCCAAACCATCCCACCTAAGAACAACTGGTTGCTTGATGTATTATAGTGTCCACCATAATGAGATTGTTGGAAAATTAGACCCTAGATCCAGAACAGGGGCACTTTTAGGCTATGACTCAATAAGTAAATTGTATAGGATCTACTTTCCAGGGAAAATAAAGGTTATCCATAGTAGGGATGTAAAATTTGATGAAAGTACCTTTACACTCAAAATTAGTGAAGATGTTGTTTTGAATAAGTCGCTGAAAGAAAAAGAATTAGCACCTATTTCACCAGCAAAGGCTGAGGAACATGTGGTTCTAGAAGATGAACAGTTGGCAGACGTGCCACCAGAGGGTTTAGTACATGCTTCAGGGGAGTCTGTTAATTTGCAACCTGATGAGCCTCCACCTCCAGTTAGAAGGAGTGGAAGGGTTAGAGTGCCAGTTGATAGGTACAGGGAATCAAAGTCCCATTATTATGCCACAGGATATGAGGAAGATACATTTCAGGAACAGTGTATGCTCAATGAAGTCCTGGAGTTAAGTTCAGAAATGGGTAACAGGGTTAACCCAAATAGCTTTGGCCAAGCTATGAACTCTGATGAGAGAGCCAACTGGAAGAGTTCTATTTTTGAGGAATTTGATTCTCTGGAGAATAATAGTGTCTTATAGGTGGTTAAGCGTGATTCTGTTCCAAAAGGAAAGACCATTATTGGGTCTAGATTGGTGTTAAACAAGAAGTTTGAGACAAATGGAGTTTTGAAGAGGTTCAAAGCTAGATGCGTTGTGCAGGGCTTCAAGCAGAGAGAGGGTATTGATTACCAAGAAACTTTCTCACCAACTGGAAGGCTGTCCACCTTCAGGTACATCATTTCTCTGGCAGTGGAGTTGGGTGAAGAAATTAGAAAAGCTAATTTTGTAACAGCATACTTGAATGCAAAACGTGGAGAGGAGGAGACAGTTTATATATCAATTCCTGATGGTTTTCCTGAATTGTTAGTAGAGACTAAACCATAAACCATGAGGAAAGTCTGTGTTAGAAGTTTTCTTTCAGCAGATAAAGGGGAATATGTCCTCAAGCTGTGTAGATCCCTTTATGGATTGAAGCAAGCAGCTAGGTCTTGGTATAATACCATGAGTGAGAAACTGATACAGATTGGTTTCAAGACATCTGAGGCCAACACTTGTCTCTTTGTGAGAAAGGAGGCAATTTTGTTTGTATGGGTCAATGACATTATCATCATTGGAAATGGTAAAGAGAGATTCATGGATACACTCAAAGAGGAATTCAAGATAAAAGATCTTGGTCTGGCACAACACGTGCTAGGAATGAAAGATGGGATGCACATGTGGGCCTCTGTGGCCCATTGGACACACACACTGACCACACATTGTGGAAAGCAAAGGAGATTTAAGCTCCTAACTTGTCCACAAGTCCGGAAGTTATTGATCTAGGCGTCTGTAAGGAGGTTGGGTGCATTGAGTTCTTAAGTGTAGTGAGATAAAAAGGAGATAATGAGATGTATTCTTCTTCCTCCAATCCTTCCTCTTTCTTTCCTTTCCTTCTCCAATAGATCAATTGATTCATGGATAGATCATAAACCAACCCAGAGTTGAGGGTGAGGACTTGGATCCCCCCCCTTCAACCCTAACCTAAGTACAACCATAAACGCAAAGGAACAATGAAACAAAACCCCTAAGCACAGAACCCTAGCCCAACCCTACCCCTCCATTCCTTGCCCCATAACCCGTGCCCCTCAATATCAATGTACGCCTGGTTTGTCCTTCTCATGGCGCGGCCCTCCGCCGCGCCCTACTCAGGGGCCCCCCGGTTCGCCCACCCGCTGTAAGACTCCAAACGGTGCTAGGCCATGGCAGTTCTTCGGAGGGGAAAGGTGCTGTGCAGGCTGCCCTCCTGAGTGTTACAAAAATATTTAAATTTAACCAAGATCAAGGTCCAGAACCTGGTAAATGAGGAATCAAGGAGTAGAGGATAAGGATGATAATAGTTTGGTAGCGATGGAACAGCACTATCTGAGGTGAGATTATGCAGGGAAAAACTTGAAAAAAAGAAGTTAACGTCTTCTTAGAGTTCAAAGAACAAAAGATATTGTATGTAAACAACGCCCACAAGCTAATAAATCTGGTCATCAGCAGAAGATTGGGGATGATCAACTCAAACCCAAGCAACCTCCAGGTTCTCAATGAACCTGCCCAAATCTCCGCAATCAAGCACTTGAAGGTTACCAGATAACTGAGGGTGGCTGTACAAGACAAAGCACAATGTTTAAGAGCTCTAAAACAAACAGTAACTGATTTGAAGCAAGGATAACCTCAACACTTCTCAAGGGACTCAAGAGTAGGCTTGCAGAATGCAACTCCAAAGAAGCTAAGGGTAGGTATAACACTCCAGGTCTTAAGCTTAATAAGACCTCTTCAATCAATTGTGATTGGCTCCAGAAAGGTGATCAGGGATCAGGACCAGTATGGTCAGAGAAAGGGATCAAGGAGTGGTATGACACACTCAAAAATTCCAACAGACAGAATCTTTCTTCAACCAGAAAGGCTATTGGTTGGTGATAAGGATCAGGGATGAAGGGTTGAGTATGGAGGCTCAAGGATCAAAGTTGTGCTGATTTCATGCTGGATGATTCCATGCTTTGATGCTCCAATCAAAAAGGCAGGGGAGAGCCCCTCCTTATATGGGCAGGAGGCCCTGTTAGACTATGTACAACGGATTCTAAAAATAGAGCAAAAAAAGAAAAGGAAATCATGTGGTCACTCGCGTCCGCCCGTGGATGGAAGCATGCAACAATACCGGAATCACCCACCCCTCCTCCAAAGGCGGACGGGGTGGGAAAGGGAAATGAACCAAACCGCCGCGGATGTCCGCGGGCAGTAGTTGACACTCTTCACCCCTCATCCAAAGGCGGGAGTGGGTTGGAGAGCCCCAGGAAAGGTGAAGGATGAAGTCTGTGAGAGCACAGATGGGCGGATAGGAGATTGACTTGGAACGGTTGAGTAAATCCTGACAGGCTTGAGATTCACGACTGATAGATCAAGTGAGATGGGAGATTTGACGGATCCAAGGATTTGAAAAATGCTTGGGGGTGCGGCCGGGATGGATTTGGTAAATCATGGATGAGCGCTGCGCGACAGTAGCAATGAGGAGATTGGGACCCGCGACAACAAAGATGAGGAGGCGCAATGACAAAGATGAGGACGCACAATGACAACGGCGGAGATGAAAAGCAACGCGCAACGGCAAGGATGATGAGCAACGCGGATAAAGGACGCGCAACGCGCAAGGCGTGACGCGCGCCGATAAAGGACGGTTTGGATGAGCCTGAAGATAAGTTGGTTTTTTTTTTTGATGCCGGACGGTACCTTTGCGCAACAGTTTATGGGTTGAGGTCTTAAGGCGGCCAGGGTGTCCAGGATGGGGCACCACACCCTGCGCGTCCGCGGACCTTGCGGTCCGCAAGTCTGCCCGCGTGCACCTAACCCCCAATCGCCCCACCCTCGCCTTCTGGACTAGACACCCGCGAGCTTGGTCAGGGCGGCTCCATCACTCGGTCCGCGTTTCCTGGGCGGGTTGCGGCCCGGCGCCCTTGGAGTAGGCCTGACCCGTACCTGGTCCTGAGCCCCGCAATTCCTACTGCTGAGCCCGCAGCGGCTGCTGCTGAGCCCTCAGCAGGCACTTCTGAGACCGCGCACACTTCAATGCTGAGCCCAACCTACCCAACTGCTGAGCGCGCAGCCCGCGACGCAGCTCTCAACCAGAAGTTATAAATACAACACCACACCCCCCCAAGTTGACTTCAATCCCCAGAGTTCTCCCATTGCTGCCTTGCCTCCATCACACTACCCACCCACCTCTCCCCCACCCACCCCAGCTCACCCCAGCCCCTCCTCCCCTTCCTCTCCGTTGCCATCATGGTCCCATGCAACTTCTGCGCCCGGAACGGGCTCACATGCTTGATTGTTCCTGGTCGAGGCGCCTGCACTTCTTGCCGTCGTGGCCATTGCCGCTGCTTGCTTGGCAAGGTAATGCCGCGTCCTCCTCCTCAATCCGGTTCCCGTCCCCGGCCACGCAAGAGGACCCGTCCTGACCCGTTTGTGGTTTTGGACAATGAAACAATCTCCAAGGACTCGTGGACTCTGCCAGGATTGCCTTGTGCCCACCCCCCCCAGGACCAATCGGCGACTCTGCCTCCCCATTCCGCCGCGCAGGGCCCCCATGGAAGGAGGACTACCCAAACTTTGTGGCTTATTGGTCCGCCTTACAGCTCTGGGCGGACCGCGTTTGGGTCACGCAAGGCGCAAGGGACCTGTGCATTGATTAAATCCTCCAACGCTGCGCTGGCCCTCCTCCGGTCCCTACCCCAGCCGCGGCTCCTTGTTACTCGTTGGACTCAGACAAGAGGCCCCCAACCCCGCGGGGCACCCCTCTGCCACCCGCGTCGCCGGTTGTTATCTCATTGTTGCCTCCCGCTGGACCAAGCCCCCCCGATGGTCCGCCTGGGACCCCTTTTTCACCAGTCCAGCCTCCTCCCAGCCCACCCAAGATTTGGGATATCCCCGTTTTCCTGGCTGTTCCGCTTGCAAGGTTTGATGCGATGGTGGACAAGGCGGACGGAATCCTTTGGCAGTTCCTGGCGGCCCCTCGCGCCCACACCACCGGCGAATGACGGGAACTCTTGGCAGCCTTCCGGACTTTAGCCGTGGCGGCTCGTGCGGACGCGGAGGAGGTGATGAGGACTCGTCCGACGTAGACGGATTGCCCCCCCTTTCTTCCTTTTCATCTTGTATCCTATTCCACGCCTTTTTGCAAAGAAACAAACTTTTGCCGCGCCATCCTGAGTAGCCTCCAGGCTTGTGAGAACCTTTGCGCACAAGATCCGCGTCTTGAAAGCAATCCGCACGAGTGAGAGCAAGAGTGAGTGAGAAAGGCGGAGTTAAGAGTGAGGATGAGTGAAATTAAAGTCCACACCCACGTCCTGAGCCAACAAAGTTCCCCGGAAGGTACCTGGTCCTCCCCAGCCGAATTTCCACACAGTTCCCCGTACCCAATCCTGCAAAAAACGCAACAATCCTACACCAGCACACGCACAGTCATCCAAGAGTGGCAAAGAAGGAAGTTGAGAAAAAAAACATTCTGGGGTGTCTAGCTGTTCCCTCTGTGAACCGGCTAGGAAACCCCCTTACCAAATCAGACCTGTCCCGTACGTGTCCCGCGCAAAGAGGAAACAAGGAAAAAAACCAAGCCCATCAAAAAAAGGAAACCAAAACCCCAAGAAAAGCGGAAAGATTTTTTTTTTTTTTTAAAGGCCTCCATAGGGCCTCCGCTCCTCGTCCTGAATTTCCCAAACCGCAGGGCTCATCCTTGCGTTTACGGATCCGGCTAGCTCCGCGCCCCCGTCCCTGTGATCAATTATAACCAAAACCAGTACCAATCCAAGAGCCAATCAAATATAAAAGAAGTAGGAGAACGGACATTCTGGGGTGTCTAGTTATTCCGGCTGTGAACCAGCTAGGACACCCCCTCACCAAATCAGACCTTTACCCTACTTGCGTCCCCCCCCTTAAGTTGACAGCTGTCCCCAGAAGTTTGTAGCCTTTCACTCCTCCAAGGTGGCGCGTTGTGCGCGGGCTCCTCCTCAGACAAAGGATCTGGCCCATCCACTGATCCTGAACTTCCAACGCCGTCCCCCGCATTTGGGCCATCCCAGACAGTCTTGTCAAAGGAGGTGGAACCGCGCGCAAAGAAACGCTTCACGTGCAAGGCCGCGGCCTTGCGTTTGAGCGGCGCCCCCTCCAATTCCTCAAGCTGGTAGCTCCCGCCCTCAAACTTGGATGGCACGCGGAAGGGGCCGTTCCATCGGTTGGCAAAAAGCTTTCCCCACTGCAATTCCAGACTCCGGTTGTACAACAAAACCAAGTCACCCTTCTGCAGCGGATCCCTGAGGCGGTGGGAGAAGCGCTTGTCCCAATAGCAGACCAAAGCAATCCTTTTCTTGCGCAACCTTTCAGCGGCCTTTGCCAGGGTCTTGTCCCATTGGAGAATCTTTTTGGCGCGGGCTTCCACAAGTTCTGCGGAGGTCTTAACCTTCCTCCAGTCTATGCCCAATAAGGTTTTGAGCTCAATGTCCACTGGAAGCACCGGACGTTGTCCTTAGAGAAGTTTGTAAGGCGGGTAGCCCGTTGAGCGTTTGACAGAGATCCTGTCCGCAAAGAGGACCGCCGGAAGGGCCTGCTGCCACTGTTTACCGTCCTCCCCACACATCTTTACCAGAGCATCCTTAATGGGCTGATGGCTGCTTTCAATCATTCCGTCACCCTCCGGATAGTATTCTGTGACCCGCCCAAACTTAGCTCCGCAACTCTGGACCAGTGCCATCAAGCACCCCCAGAACTCTGCGCCTCTGTCAACAGTGACCAAGCAAAGCAAACCGTACCGCGCAAACCAATCTTCCTCCAATAACTGAGAAACCTTCTCTGCCAACAACTTCACCAGAGGACAAGCCTCAACCCAACCTGACAGATCTTCCCGCGCAACCAGCAGGTACGCAAACTTCCCTGCCTTTATGTGGACCATTTCAAGGGAGACCCGCACAAACAACGCGTCTTCCCCCGTAGGGTGACCCACCTCCCTGGGAAGCCTAGGACTCCACCGTTGACACGCTTTGCAAGACTTAACCCATTCCCGTACCGGGCGCACCACACCCAGCCACCAGAACCTTGCCTTCACCCGCCTCCGCGTTTTGATCTTGCCCCGGTGCCCAAGGTTGTTGTGGAGACACCTCAAAATCATTTCCTGGTCCCTCCTTGATGTCGCAACCACCAAAGGCACCAGGGTGCTTTGTTGCCACAGTTTCCCGTCCTGCATGTAGAAGTTGGTTGCCCGCCGCTTTGCCCACCAAATTTCTGTTCCTGACATGTCCTTGGGAAACTGGAGATTCCGCAAGGAGGAGCACAAGATTGCGTAACGCCCAAACTGCTGCAGCAGAAGGGCGACCTCCGTCTCCATCATACCCATGCAAATAACCGGAGACTCCACATCCAAGGGCTTGGCCCCCTCAAACAGATCCTCCCAGGGATACCGCAACAGGGAGTTTGGCATCGTGAATGCCTTCCCTGGAACATGAACCACACCAAAAGTGAAGAGCTGGAGAAATGCCACCCACCTAGTCATAGGAGCGTTCGGCAGCGTTGGAGAATTGATCATCCTTGCCAGGGCCTCCGCATCAACCAGAAGCTCAAAGTGTACCCCCCAGAGCAGGTGCTGAAGCCTCCGCACAATTTTGGTGACTCCACATAATTCTAAATTTGGCTGCGAGTACCAACTCTCCGTTGCTGTAAAAGTCACGGACTTGTAGAGAACAGGCCTATACTTACCATCCTCCTCCTGCGTCAGGACACCGCCCGCGCCAAACTCGCTAGAGTTGACGGCCAAGAGGATCCCTCCCGCGTTGTAGTCAAGGTTGCAGTGGACAATGTTGCGGCCCACAATCTCCTTGAGCTTTGCAAAGGCAGCGTCACACTGCGCCTTTTATTCCCATGCCGTGCCTTTCTGGGTCAGCGCCCGCAGTGGACTTGCAACTTTGGCGAACCGCTTGATGAACACGCAAACATAGCTGCACAGTCCCAGAAATTGGAGAATATGCAAGGGCGTCCACGGGGTTGGCCATTTGAGAACTTTTTTTTGTTTCTTTGCCGCAATTCTCCTGCAGTTGAAAGCCACCACATGGCCTAGCACTTCCAATGCCGGAACACAAACTGCCAACTTACACCCCAATACCTTAAGCCCTGCCTCCTCAATTCAAAAAAAGACCCGCTCTAATGTCTGCGCTTACTCCCAGATGAAGCGGCTGATTTTTGGGGCCTCCTCTAGCACCGCACCCACGTAATCCGTCTTTGGTCCTTTGATACCGGCATTGTCAAAGAAGATCAGAACCCCGTCCGGTATGTTGTCCTGCAGGATCCATGTAATCTGGGCTTGATAGACAGCCACCAAGTTTGTTGCCCCCTGTGGCAACCGCATCAGCTGCATCCTTCCCAATCCTGTCTTGAACGTGGTCAGCGGCTGCGAGTTGGCATGGAGCTTGCGCTGATCATACCCCCCCATTACATTGACCAAACCATAAAACGCATGCCTGGCCATTGATTCCAGGAAGTTGTCTATGCGCAGAGGCAATCCCCCGTCCCGGATAGTGAACGAGTTAAGCCGCTGCAGGTCATGAACAATCCTAAGCAACTTCCCGTCCTGTTTAACAACCACGAAAATCGGGCTAGAGTAGCTTGATGTTGACTGCTTGTACAACCCTGTCCTCACACGCTGGGGACCAGTTCCAAGAAGGGTTCCCGCACGGTCCAAGGGATTGGAATTGGCTTGATTTGCCAGGGCTTGTGCGGCACCGTGGGGATTGCATAGGGGTTGCCGACCTTGCCCTTCAGCAATCCGCGCTTGTTGGTCCCCAAAGTCAAGGGCCTTCTTGCGGAGCAACAACACCAATGCTAACAAATCCTTCTCCTTTGTACTCAACCAGCCCGCCGGCCCAAAATTCAGCGCCTCCATTTGCTTGTCTGTGATCCGCACCGACCGTGTTACCCACCCGAACTTCCTCAATGGACTCACCCAGGGATCCCAAGACCAGGAGATTGGCCTCAGAGGCCCATTCAGTCCCTGGGGCATGGGCTCATTCCAGGGCTGGACCTTTTGCGCCACAGGCTTTTATTGCCCCGCGTTGCACCTAACCATCCTGACGCGCCCGCCGTTGTTGTCGTGAATCCTGGCAACAATCAACCCGCGGCTCTTGCCTTTGCTCACAAGCGTGGCACTATGGTAGGGTTTTTTAAACGCAGTACCTTCCGGTGGTGCATACTGAGGAAGAGGACTTACTTCTGCCGCTTGCGCCCTCCGCGCACTTCCTTCCGCGTTTTGCTCCTCCCTAGTCGACCTCCCGCACAAGGCCAGAGCCTGCCCCGCGCAGTACCCATGGTAGACTAGGGAAAACCCTCTGCAGGGCGGCCCTTGCGGTTGTCCTCACCGTCGGACCCTGCCTCTTTTCCAACCGCTGCCAATGGCACCCATTTCCCCTTCCTGTGGTTGGAGATTGTTGTCTTGAACCTTGCCCCGGACGCGTCCTCAACCGTCAGCTCCTCCGTCCCTTCCTCCGCGTTGAAAGTCATTTGGGCCCAGAATCCAAACATGAACGGCCGACCCAAAATCACGTCACTGCACTTGACCAAGAGGAACAAAAGCGGCTTCCAAACCTTTGCAACCTCTACCTCTTCTTCCTCCACCACCCCATCTACCCAACATTCCCCCCCATTGAGCGCCCGCAAGCCCATAGCACACTTCCTCCGCACCAAGCCCAACTCATCCACCAGTTTTGAGGGGAGCAGGTTGACCATTAACCTGCTGTCCACAATTTCCCACACTTTCCTTCCCGCAATCTTCAGTGAGACATAGGCAAGCGGCACCAACACAGCTTTGGATTGGCACAACTCCCGTTCCGCATTCACGCGCTGCACTGTTGCCGGGATCCTGCCGCCCCCATGCTCCTTCATCTCCTAGACCATTTCCTTGACAACCACTGGAGAGACCGGGACCAGCTCCCATAGCATGTGAGGTATTGGTACCTCACTCCCCATCACTCGCCAAACAATTTCCGCAGCCTTCCTTCTTCCCCTGGAGCTGTTCGCCAGCGCGTCGCCCCCCGACCCTCAGAGCTTGATTTAATGGCCGCTCCTTGGCATTCACGTCCATTTTTTCCAACACAATCTGCTCGTTTGCCGCAAACGTCCTAACTTCTGCCTCCACACCCGGTGCCCGCCACGTTTTCGGCCCAGTGACAATCCCAAGGGACACCTGAGCCGCCCCTGCGGGTTGGGCCATCGCCCCAACCTGCTCTACCGGCGGTGGCTGACCGGCCCCCAGGTCCACTGGTTTGCCCAACGGCAATATGTAGGTCCCCCCAGATGCGGAAACCAACCCCTTGTTCATGTCCTTGGTCAGATCCGCGCAACCAGACTTCCAATGACTTTTATCGCCGCAATATGTGCACAGACAAACCCAAAACCCCCCCATTGGTCCACTACTAGGCTGAAAGCCCCCTCTTGCATGGGGCAGCAGATCACGTGAGAAAGCAGGAGGCCAAGCCGTTGGCTGGGCCGCAATCTGATTCATAAGTATCCCTAAGTCCCATAGCATGTCTGTTACCTTGTTCACCGGTACTCCCATTGACTGCAAAGGGGCTACAGGCCGTTCAGTCGCTGGCGGTTCCGCAAGCGGTACCGGCGTTGTGGCCAGGGTGGAAGAGACCGTTGGCTTCCCTGAACTTGCCGGGAACGACCAGGCCTTATCCTCAATCAGCTCTTACAATTTGATCTTGCTCTCAACGGCCTGGTTGATTACGCCCAGGCTCGGAAGGAGAGCAACGCTCCAATCCACTGACTGTGTTACCAACCCGCGCTCAAATAGGTAACGCTAGACCCATGTGTTGGAATATCACGGTATTGGAATGATTCCTCTTCTACTTTATTGTTTTCATTTATTGATTTCATTTTCTGTTTATCTTTTTTTATTCATTTCCTTTTATCTCATGTAACACACCTACACTAGTCCAGGTTCATTATTGCTGGCGGCGCGCGCAACCCTTCTCTTATCATAGCGCCTATGCATATTCATTTTAGTCATGGTCTCGTACTATAGTCCATTTAAGTACTACTCAGAGCAAACACTTGGTTCCTCTTACACTCGCCGACCTTCTTTATTATCTCTTCGGACCATCCTCAAGATCAATTCTCAAATCCAAGGACTAGTTCGATCAGAAGGCTTTGGCCACCCGTGGACGTTATTTACTAATTTGGTGCGATGACCTGCTACAGTTACCGTAGCGTAAAACTATACCTGATTTTATTATTTATCTCGTTCATTTTCTTAAAGTTTATTTTCTGCTCTCAGCTCGTATGGTGGTTATCTCCTGGTTCCAAATCTCTATTGTCTCAAAGTGTCCTTGAGTCTCATCATTTACTTCTGCTTGGGTATGACTGTTTCTAAATCCAGTTGTATCTCGTTGATTAAACTTTCTAACCACTTTGTTTAGTTTTCTGGTTTTAAATCTTTAACTCTTGACAGTAAAAAGGAATCAACTCAACACCGTGCGCAAAGTTGCCGCGCAAGCCCGCCTAGGAACGCCGGCTTCATGGCCCCTGTCTGACCCGCCACCACCTGGTTCTTTTCTAGGTAACTATAAATTTGGTCAAACTGGGATTTGTACTCGGACAGATTGCTCCGCGTCCGCACCCCACCTCGGGAAATTGCCTCACCCGCCGTTTGCTCAAAGTCCGTCTCCCGAAAGCAGGGCTTGCGCTTCCCCCACCTTGCCATCATCTCGCCCCAGAGCCTCATACCCTGCCATATCCTCCACGTCCCGGAGCGTATTCTTTTCCGCAATGAAGAGAACGACCATGCGGACCTTGTCCTCACCCGTCGCGTTTTCAAAGTCCGCAATATCCTCAAATCTTGCCAGGAAGCGCCCAATGTCCGCAGTGTTGAATCAGAGATGGGGGAAGTTCTGCAGCCTAAGCCACACCCGTCACGGAACCTCATCCACCTCCAAAGGCTCCAACTGAGGAGGAGTGAAACCACCAGACCAAGTAGTTGGCGGTGGTGGAGGTGTTGGCCCCCCAGCTCCCAGCCGGAGAGGGAACAAGGGTGGAACATTTGATCCTGGGGTAGTTGTGGGAAGCATTGCACCCGTTAGCTTTGAGAGACCTAGACAAAAAATTGGTTCCCGGCCAGACCCCCAGATGTGGAAAGCAAAGGAGAGTTACGCTCCTAAGTTGTCCACAAGTCTGGAATTTATTGATCTAGGCGTCTGTAAGGAGGTTGGGTGCAATGAGTTCTTAATTGTAGTGAGATAAAAGAGAGATAATGAGATGTATTCTTCTTCCTCCAATCCTTCCTCTTCCTTTCCTTTCCTTCTCCAATAGATTGATTGATTCCTGGATAGATCATAACCTAACCTAGAGTTGAGGGTGAGGACTTGGATCCCCCCCCTTCAACCCTAACCTAAGTACAACCACAAACGCAAAGGAACAATGAAACACAACCCCTAATCACAGAACCCTAGCCCAACCCTACCCCTCCATTCCTTGCCCCATAACCCGTTCCCCTTGATATCAACGTACCCCCGGTTTTGTCCTTTGCCCTACTTGGAGCCCCCCGGTTTTCCCGCCCGCGCGTGTCCGCGGACCTTGCGGTCCACAATTTGACCCGCACGCGCCTAACCCCCAATTGCCCCGCCCTCGCCTTCCCGGCTAGCCACCCGCGAGCTTGGTTGGGCCAGCTCCATCACTTGGTCCGCGTTTCCTGGGCAGGTTGCGGCCCGGCGCCCTTGGAGTAGGCCCAACCCGTACCTGGTGCTGAGCCCCGCAATTCCTACTGCTGAGCCCACAGCGGCTGCTGCTGAGCCCTCAGCAGGCACAGCTGAGACCGCGTGCACCCAAATGCTGAGCCCAACCTACCCAACTGCTGAGCGCGCAGCCCGCAACACAGCTCTTTACCCAAGGTTATAAATACAACACAACAACGTGCCTGTGTGGATGTCACAGATTTGGGGAAACTGGCCTCAAAACACCCGAAACAGGCCTATTGGTACACGGGCCCTAATGGGCCTGGTGGGGTATATTAGCAAATACAGCCAGATGGGCTTGTATGGGCATAATTGAGCCCAAGGTTTAGTTTGGAAATACTTGGCAAGACGGTCTGGCCGCCAAAGTATGTTGAACACACTTTTCCAGCTTGTGGCGGCCCATTGGGACTGCTTCCCATGGCGCAGCCCATTTGGGGCTGCTTCCCATTTTGTGGCCTGCTCAGGGCCGCTGTTTTTGCTGTTGGCCCGTATATGGGGCCCAACGGCCCGTGCGGGGCCATTCTAGGGGGCAGAGGGACTCAAAATGGAGTCCCCCCACACCGGTCCCGGCTGATTGTGGCTGCTGCGCTGGGTGGGGGCCGGCTGTTGGAGCCACAGAGCTGGGGCCAATGGCCCTGGCTCCTCCCCCTCCCCTTGCTTGCCATTGCGAGGGGGAGGAGGAGGGCTGGCTGGGTTGAACCAGCCAGCAACCGGTTGCAAGAGGCAACAAGTCATGGTGGGGGGGACCTCATCACCCCCTCACCAAATGTGATGGCTGGGCTGGTTGCAGCAAGGCAACTGGGGGTGGGGGGGAATTGACCCCCCCCCACCATCAAAAGGGGTGCTCTCCCCCCCCTTTACCAAGGGGGAGGAGCAACAGGCTGGAGGGGATTTGACCACCCCCCAGCCCACCTACATTGATGAAGCCCTGGGGGTATCAACCTCCAGGGCCCCTGGTAGGGGGATTTGACCACCCCCTCCAGGGATCTGAGTGAAAGAGGGGGGGGCGGCATGTCCACTGGTTACACCCCCCCATGTGTGTCTGAGACTGGACCCAGGTGTGTACTGGGTCCCACCTGGCCATTTGTATGGCCAGGGGCTGGTTGCATGAGGCAACCAGCCAGCATGTGAGGTAACAGGGCTGGTTGTAACAGACAACCAGCCAGGGGTTGGAACAGCTAAGGGGCTTTTTCAGCCCAATTATGGTGGAAAAATCAGAAATGACTGGAATAGGCTGGTTGTAAGGGTACAGGGGCTGATGCCATGTGGGCTGATGTAGCCCAAACCAAGTAACAAGGCCTGTAGAGCCTGTAGAGCTCTTTTGGGGCGGAAAATTTGCCTTGTGGCTTGTTGTATCATGAGCTCACAAGAGTCCAATCTGTTTTACTTAATGAGCTCTTCTCCCTTCTGTTTTCCATCATCCATTCAACATCCAATCCAATTCATCAATAATATTATCTCATGTATTTCCCCATTGTGAGAGCCCACTAGAAATTATTGACACAAGGTGTCCAGCATTTCTTTTGCTTTAAATACTGCTCATTTTCCTAAGCTAATTGCTGGCAATAATGATAACATGGACCAATAAATTCCAAAGTTGAGGAAAACTTAGGGGAGTATCTGACTCTTTTTTACGCATCTGGGGGTCTGGTGGGGGAGTAATTTTTTGTCTGACTCTCTCAAAGTTAGCGGGTGCAATGTTTCAATTAACTACTCCAGGATCTGACAGCAAGGCTCCAAGGTGACTATGGCTTAGGCTGTGAGAATTTCCTCATCTTTGGTTCAAAACTGCGGATGTGAGGCAGTTTCTTGCAAGAGTTGAAGATTTTGCGGATTCCAAAGGGGCAATGGGCGCGGATAAGGTTTACACTATTTTTCTCTTAACAACTTATGAGGGGTCCTTTTGGGATGTGGAGGAAAAAGCCAGATATGGGGCCCGGGATTGGGGAAGGTTGAAAGGAAAAATGTAGGCCATGTGGAGGAGGCGAAAGTACTGGTTCACACAAGGTGATTTCAAGCGGGTTGTGGCAGAAGCCAGTGCGGGGGGAGGGGTACAGAGGCAAAGGGACCTGGAGGAGTATATGTTGGCATTCAACCAGATCTGCGGTTACTTGGAGAAGAAGCAGGTGATGTAGGGGCAGATGGGAGCAATGAAGCAGGCTTTTGTGGGCAGACTTGCACTGCAGCTCTGCTTGCAAGTGCAGTGTTACTTGTAAAATCATGGCCTGGTTAAGCAATGGGTGGAAGGAAGCATTGCGCTTCTTCCGGATTGGTGTGTCCTCCTCCACGCAGTGGAAAACAACACTGAAATGGCAGAAACAATTGGGGACACAGCAATATTCTGTCTGATGTAACCAAAGAGGGCCACTCCTCCACCTCCAGCGGTTCCAATTCCAGCCCCAGCACAAGCCTCCACTCCTTTGCCTCTGGTGTGCATCCCAATCCATTAACCAATGGTAAGCAAACTTACCAAGTTAATGAAGGGTCTGAAAATATACATGAATTGGATTTTGCAACAAACGCGTGGCCATCCACCGCATGCAGCTGAGGAATTTCCACCTCCCAGTGCTCCTGTGCCTTAGGTTTGCAGTCATTGTGGCAGTAATGGTCATTGCAGGTTGGAATCCAAGAACCGGTAAAGTTTTTGAAAGCAGAAACTGCATAAAAATCCCCTACATGCAACCTGATTTTGGCAGACTTATTGCAGCCAACAACCAAGCAGCAGGTGCAATTGTGGTCCCAGGAAGCAGGTAAAACGGCTCAAGCATTTCTTGGTATTGCAACTGGGCCTGGTTTGTGGCAATTGCCATGGGCAGAGGCTGAGGTTAGGATGATAACAGCGGAGGCGGAGGTTGTGGTGGCAGATAGGATGGAGGTGGATGCATAAGAGCAACCATTGGCTCTGGCCCTGGAAGCAGTTATATGTAGTAAGGCAGTGGAGGTAAAGCCTGCAAAATCTGGAGGGAAGAAGTTTTCTGTGGAAGTTACGGAAGGTGGGAAGCGTGGCCTGGATGGTGTGGTGGAGGGGGAGGTTCTGGTTGCATGCCGTTTGGCGGTGGAGATACAGACTGCAGACTCCGGAGGGAAGAAGAAGTCCATGGAATTTTCCCGGAGCGGGAAGTTTTGTCTGGAAGGAGCGGAGATCAAGGAGATTGGGGAAGCAAGGGTTTGAGAAACTGTTTCCTTCCTTGTGAAGGAGGACAATAAGGCCTCCTCAGAGAGGTTGCCTGGGTTTGAGTTTTGCATGCAGGAGAATTTGGATCCCAAGGGACGTGGGAGGGCCTTGGTGGGGGGACAAAAATTTGCACTCAGTACCCATGTGGGATTTGTTGAAGCCAACACGCAGACCTTCCAACAGGTACAAAGGTTGTTGCCAGCTGGGGACAGCGGCCAAGCTAGGGGGGCGCTAGTGTTGGATCATAAAGACTGATTTGGGAAGTGGGTGCGGCGCAGGCTGTGTTTGTGAACACAAGGAAGAGCCCTGCGGATGGGAGATGCAGGAAAAGGAGCAGCAGAGGCCCAACGTTTGTTTTGGTAGGGGGACATTTTTTTTGAAAAAAAGCTTTGTTCCTCTGTTTCTTTCTTTCTTCCTGTCTTAAGAGTGGATTGGAAAGTTGGATGGGGGGATAATTTAATTTGGTAAGGTAGTGCACTAGCTGGTTCACACCCTGAAAAACTAGGAACCCCAGGATGTCCATTCTCCAGTTTCTTTTCTATCTCTTAAGTTTTTTTGCGCGCGCTGGTGTGTGGTTGTTGTGTTTTTTAGCAGACTGGGTACGGGGAACTTTGTGGCAGTTTTTCTGGGGAAATTCAAGTAACCACCTGGAGACGTTTTAAGACACCAAAAGGTGCTGTTTTTTGGCAGTTCTTCAGAGGGTAAAGGTTCTGTTTTAGGCTTCCCTCCTGAGTGTTAAAAATATTTAGATTTAACTGGAATCAAGTTACAGAACCTTGTAGATGTAGAATCAAGGAGAAGGGAAAAATTGGTAGTAAACAACAGGAATGAAGACAACACACTCTGAGACAAGAGGGTGAGGGAAAGACTTGAGCAAAATATGTTATAGTCTGTTTCAAAGTTCAAAAGAAAAGTGAAGTTGAAAGTAACAGCGCCCAAAAGTTAATAGCTCTGGTTGTAACAAAAGGCTCAGGAAAGATCAACTCAATCCCAATCCTCCTCAAATTTCTCAATGAGCCTGCCCAACTTAGAGAATCAATTGCTTGAAGTTATGAGGAGGGTACCAGATAACTGTGGGAGTCCATACTAAAACACAATTTGTCTTTAAAGTTCCAAAGCAGAACAATGACACAGCTGAACAAGAATAACCCAAAACTTCTCAAGGAACTCAAGAGTAGTGTGGTGGAATGCAACTATCATAAAAATACAGGGAGGCTTAACACTCCAGTTTAAAACTTAATAAACCTCTTAATCAAATTTTAATGTTCTGGAAAGACAATCAAATGAATGATCAAGACCAAAGTGGTCAGAGAAAGGGATCAAAGAAGTGGTTTAACACACTCAAGAATTCAACCAAATTAATTCTTCTTCAACAAGCAAGGATATTGGTTGGTGATAAGGATGAGGAACAGGGGATAATCAACAGATATATCCAGCTTTATGATGATGATGATGATGATGATCAGGGACACAGGGGTATACCTTTATTTATTGACCAGAGGATTAGATGATTATTCAATACCACAATGGATGATGCTGGAAAAATCAGCAGAGATCCCCTCCTTTTATGGGCAAGGGACCCTGTAGACTATTTACAAGACGATACACATATGAGAGCTGATTTTTTTTATTTTTTTTAATGAAGAATTATAGGGATGAGAAAGAAAAAAAAGCTGTGAGAAATATAAAAATTGGCAACAGGAAGTGCATTTCATATGAAAAAAAATAAAACAGATGAGAAAAAAGGAAACCCACCCCCTTCAAGGAGGACAGTGGGTAGTGGATGAACGTCCGCAACTTTGCCAATGCAAGGTTGCAACAGGCAACAACAGGTGATTGGGGAGCAGTGGATGGATGTAAGATGAGGAAGTTGCAAGGAATTGGAAAGCAACAGAGATGAGGGTGAATGCACAGGATGAGCAGTGGCAGTTGCCAATGAACATGTGATGGTTTGGGGGCTGGTTGCAAGAACTCCCACAGCACAAGCAACAGCTTGCAATTTTTCAAGATGAGAAAATCAATGGGGGGATGAGTTGTTGGTTGCTGATGGGTGTCAACAAGCCGCAAAGCAACCAAAAGCACCAACTGACACCAAAAATGTTGATGGGGGGATTGAGAAATTGGAACATCCCAATTGGGTTGATGGATGGGATGAAGACAGATGATAAGCAAAGGCAAATAAGAGTTAGAGGTGGATGATTGATGGAAATGGGAAGATGCAAGCCATGTTGTAGGAACAGAGGGGGATTGAGGCTGAATGATGACAGTGGATTTGGTGTGAGAGAAAGATGGATGATGAGGGTGGGAATAGATGGGGAAAGTGGATTGATCAAGCAAGAATGCTTGAATGTGCTCCTTGGCCAAAAATGGTCAGAGGGCTGTAAAACATGAGAAAGGGGGGAATTGAAAACAGAGCCTTGGGAATTGAACACCCATGGGCCTTCCCTAGACTGCTAGGACAGGTAGAAGTTGGAGGAAGGAAAAAAAATAAAAAATGCTATACATGATAATTTTTTTTCTTTTTTTTTTAATTTTTGGATAAGATAAAAAAGTAAGAATCTTTTTTTTAAAAAATTTTTCCCCCTTTTCTTGAAATGTACCAAATTGGTCTTTGCAAAGTTGAAAATATGGGACATGGATTTTGGGATTCTTTTTTCTCAGGCTTGAGCACAGATGCAGAATTTTTGGTTGCTTTACTCAGGCTTGGGATTCCTTTCTCTCAGGATCAGCGCGCAAACATGGATCTTTTTTTTCTCACTCTTAATAAGGCTCAAGGTTTCTTGCAGGGATCACACCTGGATGCTGGTGTGGAAAAAAAAGAGGGGGGAAAATCCCTTAGTTGTCCTAAAGTTTGAGAGTTAATGGTCCAAGCGTCTGTAAGGAGGTTGGATGCAATGAGTTAAAGAGAGAGGGGGGGAGAGAGAAAGAATAATAAGATGAGTTCCTTGTTCCTTTTTCCTTCCATCCTTCCCCATCCTCTGTCCTAAGATGAGATAAGATCCCCCCCTTTTACCTGGAGTTGACAGTGAGGCATTTGAGTTCTCCCTCTCAACCCTAACCTAGGTACAACCACAAGTAAGCAAGAATGATGAAATACAACTTCTAAGTACAGAAACCTATCCCAACTCTTATCTTTCCGTTCCCATAGTCCATATCCTGCATCCCCTACCCCATATCCCGTCTGTATTTCCTCCCATTCCAGATATCCGGGGCATATCTGCGCGGTCCGTTCAATCCAACCCTATCTGCCTTGCGCCTCCAGATGCTGAGCCCGGTTTGACTACTGCTGAGCGCGCAGCGTGCAGCCTATCCAAACTTGCATCCATAAAGGAACACCACATCCCCCCCCCAACTTGAGTTCTGTCCCCAGAGATCCACCACTGTCCCATCTATCCCATTGGTCTACCCAATGTTGTGGTCCTCCTGAGTGAGAAAAATCTGCTCCAGTGAGAGAAATCCGTGCCAACAAGAAGATCCACGCCAATGAGAGGATTTGGAGAAGGCACCTTCTTCAGAACAGAGAGAGCCAAAAAAAATTTCTGGACCTGCCTAGAACTGCTCCCCCATCCCAAATCAGACATTCTGTCAGCCTCCTGGATGCCAAGACTCTTTCTATCCTTTAGCTACCAGAGGTGATAGAGTAAATAATAAATATATTATTTAATAAATGCAGCAAAAATCCGTAGAATATTTGGATTAAGCTTATTGCAAGGTTAAGTGGTTTGGTTATGGTTTATTGTTTTGAATCAATATGAATAAATTGATTATTAAATATTTATAGAGGGGCCACAATTATATTGGGGATCTTTAACACCTCTCTTCAGGGATTTCAGTATGAAAACACATAGTCCTGGTTACTTTGGGCTCTTTAGTTTAAAGAATATTTTACCCAAAGATAATATGTATATAAAATACACGGTGGAGTGGCAGGGCCTTGTAGCCAAGCTACCACGACAGAGAAAGGATAATAAGACTCACTGGTATATTATTAAATCCTTTGGCTATCTGTTTGAGATGTGTACTGATGGGTTAAACCTGTATACTGGGGTTATAAGGTTGTTCAGCAGTTTTCATTGATAAAAAGAGGTTTGAGGACGGATATTACCGATCAGAAATTGCCATAAATCACTTACTTATCTCTTATAAGTACTTGATTACCTTGGCACGGCGTCTTGATATGAATATTACTAGGTCTCTGCCCATCAATATCCTCAAAAGAGCTCTTTATTTATAGCTTTTGGAGTCCCAATATTGTCCTTCTGAGGGTTGTAGGTGCTCAAAGGGACAGACACTAAGGCTAGAAGGGGAACCAGGGGTAGCCTGTCATGTGTTCTTGGTGCTGTAGCACAGGTAGCATCTAATTACTCAGGGTATGGGAATTATTCCACCTTCTAATAGACATTAGGACGTGTGAATAACACTAATCTGTCCTATTTATGTATTATTTAATTAATTATCCTTGGTAAATGTTCCCAGTAATTTAATAATTATATTAATAGACATTTTTACGGAAATCTTGATGTCAGGTAAGTTCTCATTATGTATTATATAACTGGAGTAAAAGTCATAATATTGAATTTACTCCTTGATTTCGAGTTCCAGTTGATTTACTAAGATAATTACTTAAAAATATAAGTCATGTGAATTCATGTAATATTTTTACAAGATTAGTTTCCTTAGTATGTAAAAAAGATATTAATTTCTAGCAATTCTCATAAAAGTATATTAAAGTATTTAAATATATTTTTAGAAGTTGTCATTGTCTTATTTTCGACATTCTTGGTACTTTGCATTATATTAAATAAAAAATACGCATAAGGATTATTTATGTATTTTTATATACTATTATGTATTTTTAGACAGTCTACTATCCACAGGAACATTTATTACATATGTAGGAAGTTCCCGTGTATGTTTTAGCATGTTTATGCGGTACCTGAGCCTCTCAGGCCGCCTGTCACTCTGTCAAACAATAGTCCCGCGGCTGCGTACTTGTCAGAGGCCCAAGGCTGCATACACAACCTAAACGGAGTGAAAAGGCTGTATCTCAGCCGCGCGCGGGTGCATTGGCTGCCGCAGCTGCGTGCGGGAATTGTGACAAAACACATTTCCGCCTGTAACTCCTAAAATATACACAACACCTCAATTCTGACTGAATTTGAAGTGTGAAACCTATACGTGACAATGTGTGTGAAATATTTAATTGGCCAAAAGGCTCAATAATGGAGCCATAGTATTTTGGTTTTTCTTTCCTTAATTATTTAAAAATATAAGGAGTTGGATTTCAAGGGTGGGGTCAGTGAGTGACCCTATCTACTTTTGGGTGGAGAATCCATTCCTGTAATAATATTTATGGTTTTCCTACTCCTTCTTAGGTTAATTGTATTATTATTATTTTTATGTTATTTTTGTTACTTTTTCAGCTTGCTCTGCAATAGTAGCAAGCTGACATTCCCCCACTCCAAAATATGGCCATATCTGAAAAAATCTGGAGGAAGTTGGGAGAAAAAATTAACTGCATATGTGATTCAGTTCCTTTTGCTTGCTCTGTAGTTTCTGAGATGTATTGGTCCATCAGGTATATTATTTTCTGGTAACCATTCATCTTTGTCTGCAGATTCTCCTTTGTATCTTACTAAGTATAGTCTGATATCTTTTCATTGTACCCTCTCTTTCTTATCTCTCAATATCCTTCTGACTTTCCCTTTTTCTTTCACAGGGTCATGTTCCATTGGGATTATTTCTGGAGGGAGGTTGCTGCCTTCTCTTGGTTTAAAGTGTTTGACTAGGCTAACAGGAAATACCGGATTTTTTCTTGATACTTCTTCACTCAAGATTAATTCCACAGCATTTTTGCCATGCATCTTCTTGATAACAAATGGTCCAAAAAAGGCTGGTTTCAGTTTTCTTTTGCCTGCCAGGTTGTTGAAATTAGTTTTAGATATCAAGATCTGGTCTCCTATCTTAAAGTCAGGTTCTTTATGGGATTTGTCCCATCTTTGTTTGTTGTATTCAACAGCTTCTTCTACACATTTCTGAACACGATTATTTGCCAGATCTATCATCTTCTTAAAGTCAAGAGATTTTGGATGAATAGTGGCTAATTTATGATTCACGTTATTCCTAGGGAGTTTTGGAATCCATCCTCTTTCTAGTATGTAGGGAGCTTCTTTGGTAGTAGAATGTTTCCTGCTGTTATAAGCCATTTCTAGGGCTGGGAGTAGGCTTACCCAATCATGGCAATAACCATCTGATTTTTGTATTCTAGACCAAAGCTACAGAACCTCCTTAGCATATATTCTAGGGTCTGTATCATCCTTTGACCTAATCCGTCAGTTTGGGGATGGTATGCTGTAGAAAATGCTAGAGTAGTACCCAGTATATCATGTAGATTCCTCCAAAACTCAGATGTGAATTTGGGGTCTCTGTCACTGATTATAATCTTGGGTATACCCACATCAGCTATAATCCTATTCCAGAATAGTGAGGCTACATCCATAGCACTATCGTCCTTGTGGTTAGGTAAGAATTTTTTCTTTTTGTAATATCTGTCAACTATAACTAGGACAGAGTTATATGAATGAGTACCTCCAGGGGGGAGGCCGGTGACAAAATCCATGTTGATGATTTTTGAGGGCATTGGATGTTTGAAAGTGCAAAAGTGCGTTGCACACTATGGGATTTGAACCCATGACATCAACATTGATTCTTAATGCTTTAAGCAGTAAGCTAAGTGTGCCATTGCTGGATGGGCCAATGTATCTGTCCCAAAAAGTTTACCTTTGATGGTCATATTATCCATTGGGTCTCATCCCCAGGCAATCAAATCCATCCATCAAAGGCTGCTGCATGCAATTGATCCAGCAATTTCCAGTGGTGTCAGAGGAGGCTTCCCGCAATTGATTTCTGGAAGCGGCAGAGGAGTAGCAGGAGGAGGCCTCCAAAAATCAATTGATTGATTTCTGATGGCGGCAGAGAAGGAGGAGGAGGTTTCCACCCCAAATGAATTGATAGATTTCCAGAGGTGGTAGAGGAAGAGTAGGAGGAGGCTGATGGCAATCAATGACTCAATTTCTGGACGCAGCAGAGGAGGAGAAGGTCAAAATCAATCAATTGCTCAATTGATTTCCAGAAGTGGCAGAGGAGGAGAAAGAGGAGGCTGCTTGTAATAAATCAATTGATTTCTGGCTTCAGGAGAGGAGGAGAATGCTGCAATCAATCAATTGCTCAATCAATTGCAGGCAGAAGCAGAGGAGGAGCAGGAGGAGGTGGCCGGCAATCAATCAATTGATTTATGGTGGCAGGAGAGGAGGAGGAGGACAAGGCTGCTGCCTGAAATTGATCAATCCATTGCTGGTGGCCGCAGAGGAGGAGAAGGAGGTGGGCTCCAGCGGGGGCAGAGGAGGTGGAGGAGGAGGCTGCCAGAAATCAATTGATTGACTGCCAACAATGAAGAGTTCAGGATGAGAAGCAAGGTTATTTGTTGAAGTAGGGGACACAACTATGACTCTGAAGAGTCAAATGAAGAGGAAGGATAAGGCTACTAAGTGTTTTGAATAAGGTTAAATTCTCTCTTCTTAACTGTTGAGCTGAGGCTACGAGTTAAGGATTAACTATAATGTGAATAAATAATAATAAATTGCATAAGGAGAAGAGAAGGAAAATTACAACAGAAAGGCATGTATTTATATTAAATATGTTGCCCATGAGTGGGTATGAACGAGTCCCTCACTTTCTCCTCTTCTTGAATAGCATTCTAAGAATCCGGGTTTTCCCTTCACCCTTCCTCTTACTTTTAACGTCTTTTGCATTAGTCTCTTTGTGCGCTTATTTGAAATTTTCAAATAAGCGCTCATCTTTCTTTTCTTTTCCTTGATTAACTTTCCGATTTCCATTTCTTTGTTCTTTTTGGTGATGGTAGCGCTTTCAATTAATGAAGTTATTATTTTTAGCTTGCTTGCAAGCTCTTTTGCATTCTTGTCTATGAGCTTTTTAGCTTCCTCGCTTGAGAAATCTCCAAGCGCATTCGTCGTCGTGTCATTGTTCTCCTTATTTGGGTTTTAGGCCATTAATGCTGCAGGCGCATCGACTGTTTTTCCTGGTCCTCTGTCAGTTGCTGCGGCCGCATGTACTTTGGCAGATTCTCATGTTTCAGACAGGTTCTGCAACGCCCGCGGCTCTGTTAATTTCTCTTTTGTTTCCATGTCTGTCACCACTCTGTCACACATTGATTGATTTGAGTGTACCATAGACAGGTTAGCTGTTAGTTCCCTTCCAACACTAAGAGCCAAGGAAGAGGTATTTACTTGTAAAGTCAAGTGGAACTGATCTGAAGAAGAGGAAGGGACACTCCGGTTTAGTTTTCTGTTGATCAGATCATTTTCCATTCATGGTCCCAAGGAAGGACCAGTATTTAAGCACAACTGGAGAACCCCCAAAAGGGGCCTAATGGAGCAGGTTAGTGAAAACTAGAGATCCCTAGAGGGGTCCTGAGATATGAGTAGTTATTTAATGGAAAAAGTAAGTTAGAGATAAAGGTAACTAAATTTGTTAGTTACACAATATGAACAGAAAAAGACAATAAACCACCATAACTGAGAAATTTATGAACCAATTTAAGACCAGCCAACATTCCAGAGGTTCATGAGAAATGAGAGGAGAATATGAGAATGATAGAGATATGAGAGTTGAGTAATAAATGACAAGACACCACCTTGTCAGGATATGAGATGGGGAAATAGTAGCCTATTTTAAGAGGAGCAACAAGGACCTCAGGCATAGTTGCCTAGCATGATATGAGGGAGAATGATATGATGATGATGATGATGAGGGTAATGGTAAAGCTTAATGGGGAGAATGATATGATGATGATGATGAGGGTAATGGTATAGCTTAATGGGGAATAATGATATGATGATGATGGTAATGGTAATGGTGATGGTAATGGTAATGATGATGGTAATGGTGATGGTAATGGTGATGATTATGATGATGATAGAGATGAAGTTGGAATGGAGTGGTGACAGTTATTTGATGATGGTGGGTGATGAGAGTATTGAATAATAATGAATGTGGTGATGGTAATGAGAGAGGGTGGAAGAAGATAGTATTGAACAAAAAAAGCAAGGATTCCAACACACCAGCCTGTTCAATACTAGATGAGAAGGAATGTAGATATGTTTCTGAATTTGAATTGAATGTTGTTGATGGTGATGAGAGTTGCATGTTGTTTAAATGGTTGATTGATGGAATGATGATTGAATTGGATTCATGATGGGTGTATTGATGTTGGAGATGGAGCAAGTAGAGAAGCAGCGGGTGAAGCGGATGAGATGGATGGGAGAAAGCAAGTGTTGATGTAGCGTGAGGATTGAAGCAAGCAAGTAGTGATGTAGCATGAGGAGCGGATGAGATGAAGCAAGGAGAGAGGTAGCAGGCAGAGCAATGGGAGAATGGCAAGGGTGACAGGATGGGCCAAATGAATGCACCACCCCTCAAATGGTGATGATAGTTTATGAGAATTGATGAAGCTAGAGATTCATGGGATCGACAATGGAGAGCGGGGAGAATACAAGGTGGATAGGATGATGACCGGCCCAATTGAGGATTGGGATGGCAAATGGATGGTGGATAGTGGAGTATGAGAGGGTGAGGACAAGTTGGAGTGACGGAGGTTGCAAACAATGTTGCAAATGGTGAGTAGGGCAGCAGGAGAAGTTTTAGACAAGCAAGGAGGAGTGCGCAAACAAGGTCCCAAGAAATCTGTTGAAGAGTAACTAAAGATGTGAGAAATGTTTCAGGCAATGTTGGGACCAAAGTTGGAGGGTCAATGAACCAAGCAGTGGATCCCAGGTGGCGCGGCAAGCATGCAAAGGTGAAGGAGATGTTGCAAGAGGAAGGTTGGAAAGTGGGAAGCTGGGAGGCAATTGATGTTGCAAGTGAGGTGGGAATCAGTAGTGGTTGGAATTGCGAGTGATAGTGCAAGCTAGGTTGCAAGGGAGGGTGCAAGCAAGATTGCAAGGGAGGATGCAACTGAGGTTGCTAGTTGTTGGAGAGGCAAGTGAGAGAAGGAGCGGAGGAGCAAGGAGGAAGAAAGATGACAGGCAGTGACAGCGTTGCAAGTGAGGTGGAGATGGGATGATATTGAGCAAGAGGAGAGAGTAGGATTAGGCAATCTTGCAGTCCAAAGTGATGGAACAGAGGATGAGCTGGAGGAGCAAGCTGAGAAGCGGGAAAGGTTGCGGATGGTGAGCAGCTGAGAGGCAAGGGGAATGAATAGCGATTGGAGTTGAGAGATGCTCAAAGACGCCATCAAGGAAGTGAGAGAGGAGGAGGACTAAAGACCGGTGTGGTGTCGTATTTATAACCCCGGATCAAGAGCTGCGTCGGGGGCTGCGCGCTCAGCAGTTGGGTAGGTCGGGCTCAGCATCTGGCGTGCGCGCGGTCTCAGCAGTGCCTGCTGCGGGCTCAGAAGCAGTCGCTGCTGGCTCAGCAGTAGGGGCTGCGGGGCTCAGCAGTAGGGGCTGCGGGGCTCAGCACCAGGTATGGGTCGGGCCTACCTTAGGCGGCGCCGGACCGCGACCCGCCCGGAAGAAGCGGACCAAGTGATGGAGCCGGCCCAACCAAGCTCGCGGGTGGCTAGTCCCAAAGGCGAGGGCGGAGCGATCATGGGCTATACGCGCTGGGGAGGCCCGCGCGGGCATAAGCGTGGGCCGACCCGTGGATCGCGGGATCCGCAGACGGCGTGGACGGAAACACAGGGGGCTCCAAGTAGGGTGCGGCGGAGGGCCGCCCCATGAGAAGGACAAACCGGGCTATGTTAATACCAAAGGGCGCGGGTAATGGTGAGGGATGGAGGGATAGGGTTGGGCTAGGGTTCTGCGGCTTAGGGTTGTATTTCATCACTTGTTCTTGTTGTTTGTGGTTGTACTTAGGCTAGGGTTGAGGGGGGGGAATCAAGACCTCACCCTCAACTCCGGGTTGGGGAGGATTATGATCATCTTACGGAATCGGGAAGGAAGGAATTTCATCATATCATCACTCTCTCTTCTTAAAAACTCATTGGGCCCAACCATCTTACAGACGCTAGACCAATAATTTCCGGAACTCAGGACAACTTGCAAAGGTAACTCTTCTTAAGTTTCCACATCTGGGGGTCTGGCCGGGAAATCACCTTTCGTCTCAGTCTCTCAAAGATAGCGTACGCGATGTTGCCAACAACTACTCCTGGATTGACCAATCCGCCCCCATTTCCCCCTTGGGCGGGAGTCGGCGGACCAACACCTCCCCCACCTCCAACCACTCGGACCGGCAGCTTTGCCCCCCCTCGGTCGGAGCCTTCGGAGGCGGCCAAGGCCCCACGGCGGGTATGGCTTAGGCCGCAGAAATTCGCCCATCTTTGGTTTGACACTGCCGATATCGGGAGTTTTCTTGCAAGGTTCGAGGATATCGCTGACTCCGAAAACCCGACGAGCAAGGACAAGGTCCGCACCGTTGTTCTCTTCATCATGGACAAAAGTAAGCTGCGGGATGTGGAGGATATGGCCGGTTAGGAGGCTCGGGACTGGATTAGGCTCCGGGGCAAGATGATGGCAAGGTGGGGAAAGCAAGAACCCCTCTCTTGGGAAACGGATTTCGAGCGGGCGGCGGCGGATGTGATCTTTCCAGGTGGGGTGCGGACGCGGAACAATTTGTCCGAGTACAAATCTCTGTTTGACCGTATCTATAGTTATTTAGCAAAGAACCAGGTGGTGGCGGGTCAGACGGGAGCGATGAAATGGGCGTTCTTGGGCGGGCTCGCGCCACAACTTTGCGCAAGGGTTCAGCGGCACCTCTTTGAGCACGGGATGGTATCGCGGTTGGTGGACCAGAGTGTCATCCTTCTCCAGGACCTGAGGGCAATCAACGGGGCGGTAGAGAGCGAGATCAATCTGGAGGAACTGATTGAGGACACGGCTAAGGCGTTCCCGTCAGCCTCGAAGAGACCAGCGGCTTCCTCAGCCCCGCCTCCAGCGCAGGAACTACACGCGGGCCCATCCACGACGAGTCGGCCGGGTACAATGGAGGTACCGGTGAATGAAATGATGGACATGTTGAAGGATCTGCGGATACTCCTCAATTGGGTAATGGCCCAGCCCGCGGCCCAGCCAACAATCCAGTCAACAGCTCCGCCCCTGCCTCCTTGGCGCGATGAGCCTCCCCACGTGGTGGGGGGTCCTCGGCCTGGTAGCGGACCCTTGGGAGGGTTCCCGGCCCGAATCTGTACATATTGTGGCGACAGGAGACATTGGAGGTTGAGTTGCGCGGAGTTGACCAGGGATATGGACAAGGGATTGGTCCGCGCGTCCGGATCAACTTTCATATTTCCAACGGGTGAGCCGGTAAGTCTCGGGCCCAACCACCCGTCCCCATTGAACCAGGTCAGCACAAGAGCACAGTCTGCAGGGGCTGCTTGGGTGTCGCTTGGAATTGTCACCGGGCCCAGCACGTGGCAAGCTCCGTGAGTGGAGGCGGAGGTTAGGGCGTTGGCGGCGGACAAGCGAATCTTGTCAGAGAAGATGGAGGTAGACGTGAAGGAGCGGCTGACGACTCAAGCCCCAAAGACTGGTGCGCAAGGACTGTCGGGCGACACGCCGCCGGCCGGCTCCGGAGGAAGAAGGAAGGCCGCGGAAGTGGTGCGGCGTGTGATGGGGAGCAAGATGCCTGTTCCTCTCACGCTACGGGAGCTGGCCGCGGTCTCTCCGGTGGTCGTCAAGGAGATGGTGCAGGCGTTAAGGGAGTATGGGCGCGGCAGGGTTCCGGCGACAGTGCAGCGCGTGAAAGCGGCGGAGGAAGGGGGAACACAAGTTGTGCCCACCCAAGGCCGTGTTGGTCCCGCTTGCCTACGTCTCAATGAAGATTGCGGATTGGAAGGTGTGGGCAATGGTGGACAGCGGTTCAATGGTTAACTTTCTCCCGTCAAAATTGGTAGACGAGTTGGGGTTGGTCCGGAGGAAGTGTGCCATGGGATTGCGGGTGCTCAACGGTGGAGAGTGTTGGGTGGACGGGGTGGTGGAAGGAGAGGAGGTGGAGGTTGCAAAGGTCCGTAAGCCGCTGTCATTCCTTTTGGTTGAGTGTGGCGACGTGATTTTGGGTTGACCGTTTATGTTCCGGTTCCGGGCCCGGATGGCGTTCAACAAGGAGGAAGGGACGGAGGCGCTGACGGTAGAGGACGCGTCCGGGGCCAAGTTCGAGACAACAATCTCCGACCACGGGAAAGGGAAGTGGGTGCGGTCGGCGGCGGCTGGGGAGGAGACGGAATCCGACGGGGGGAACGGCTGCAAGGGCCGCCTCACGGGGGATTTTGCCTAGTCGAACGCGGCAACCGTGCGGGACAGGCCCCGGTCTTGCGCGGGCGGCCAACTAGGGAGGAGCAAGGGGGGGAGGGAAGCGCGCAGAGGGCGTGGGCGGCAGAAGTAAGTTCTTTTCCTTGGTATGCATCACCGGGAGGTACCGCATTTCAAAAACCCTACCATAGTGCCACGCTTGTGAGCAAAGGCAAAAGCCGCGGGTTGATTGTTGCCAGGATCCACGACAACGACAACGGACGCGTGCGGATGTTTAGGTGTAACGCGGGGCGGTATAAGCCTGTGGCGCAAAAGGTCCGGCCTTGGAACAAACAGATGCCGCAGGGGCTGAACGGGCCCCTGAGACCGATCATCTGGTCTTGGGATCCCTGGGTAAGTCCATTGAAGACGTCGGGGTGGGTAACCCGGTCAGCGCGGATCACGGATGAAAGGATCAAGGCGCTTAACTTTGGGCCGGCGGGGTGGTTGAGTGCGGAGGAAAAGGATTTGCTGGCATCAG
Source organism: Puccinia polysora (assembly GCA_025617555.3). Taxonomy (NCBI): domain Eukaryota; kingdom Fungi; phylum Basidiomycota; class Pucciniomycetes; order Pucciniales; family Pucciniaceae; genus Puccinia; species Puccinia polysora. Next base: position 48,214,219 of record CM062616.1, read on the forward strand.
TATTGGTGCTTCGCAAGAAGGCCCTTGCCTTTGGGCCGGACAAGCGCGGATTGTTGAAAAGAGAGATCGGCGACCCCTACGTAATCCCCACGGTGCCGCACAAACCCTGGCAAATCAAGCCTATTCCGATCCCCCGGACCGTACGGGAGCCCTTTCTGGAGCTGGTTTGGGAGCGCGTTAGAACGGGTTTGTACGAGCAGTCCACATCAAGCTACTCTAGCCTGATCTTCGCGGTCATTAAACAGGACGGGAAGTCGCTGAGGATTGTCCATGACCTGCAGCGGCTGAATTCATTCACCATCCGGGACACGGGATTGCCGCCGCGGGTGGACGAATTCTTGGAATCAATGGCGGGGCGCGCGTGTTAGGGACTGGTCGATGTGATGGGGGGGTACAATAAGCGGGAGCTCCACCCCGATTTGCGGCCGTTGACCGCGTTCAAAACAGGGCTGGGAAGAATGCAGTTGACGCGGCTGCCGCAGGGCCCGACAAACTCAGTGGCAGTTTACCAGGCTCAGATGACGTGGATACTACGGGACAACATCCCGGAGGGGGCTCTGATCTTCATTGACAATGCGGGGATCAAGGGGCCAAAGACGGACTACGGGGGCGCGGTGTTGGAGGAAGCCCCGAGGATTCGCCGCTTTGTCTGGGAATACGCAAGGACGTTGGAGCGGATCTTGTTCTGAATTGAGGAGGCGGGGCTTACGGTGTCAGGGAGTAAGTTGGCGGTTTGCGTTCCGGCGCTGGAGGTGCTGGGACACGTGGTGGGTGCCGACAGCTGGAGGATCGCGGAGAAGAAATGGAATAAAGTCCTCGAATGGCCGACTCCACGGACGCCTTTGCATATCCTCCAGTTTTTGGGGCTGTGCAGCTACATCCGCATGTTCATTGAGCGGTTCGCGGAGGTGGCGAGTCCGCTGCGGGTACTTACGCGTAAGGGTGCGGCATGGGAGTGGACGGCGGGGTGTGACACTGCCTTCGCAAAGCTCAAGGAGATTGTGGGGCGCAACATTGTCCTCCGGGACCTTGACTATGATTTGGGAGGGATCCGCCTGGCCGTCGACTCTAGCGAACTCGGCGCGGGAGGCGTTCTGACGCAGGAGGAGGATGGTAAGGATAGGCCGGTTCTTTATGAATCCGTAACCTTCACCGCAACGGAGAGTTGGTATTTGCAACCAAAGTTGGAACTGTGCGGGGTCACCAAGATTGTGCGGAGGCTGCAGCATTTGCTTTGGGGGGTGAATTTCGAACTCTTGGTGGACGCCAAGGCTCTGGCGCGGATGATCAATTCGCCAATGCTGCCAAACGCCCCTATGACTAGGTGGGTCGCGTTCCTTCAACTCTTCGCCTTTAGTGTGGTTCATGTCCCAGGGAAGGCGTTCACAATGCCCGACGCGCTGTCGCGGTACCCGCGCAAGGATCTGTTCGAAGGAGCGGAACACTTGGACGTGGAATCTCCGGTTATCCGGGTGGGCATGATGGAGACGGAGGTTGCCCTTCCGCTGCAGCAGTCTGGGCATTACGCGACGTTGTGCTTCTTTCTGCAGGGTCTCCGATTTCCAGAAGGTACATCGGAAATGGTAATTCAGTGGGCAAAATGGCGGACGACCAACTTCTATTTTCAGGAGGGGCAACTGTGGCGGAGGTGCACCCCCGTGCCCCTGGTGGTCGCGACATCAAGGAGGGACCAGGAGGTGATTCTGCGGTGTCTTCACAACGGCCTTGGGCATTGAGGCGAGATCGAAACGCGGCGGCGGGTGAAAGCAAGGTTCTGGTGGTCGGGGGTGGTACGCGTGGTGCGCGTGGTGCGCAAGTGGGTGAAGTCATGCGAGGCTTGTCAGAGGCGGAGTTCTAGGCTCCCGAGGGAGGTGGGTCACCCTACGGGGGAGGACGCCTTGTTCGGACGGGTCTCCCTTGACGTGGTTCACATCAAGGCGGGGAAGTTTGCGTACCTGCTGGTCGCGCGGGACAATTTGTCGGGTTGGGTCAAGGCGCGTCCGCTGGTTAAGCTGTTGGCAGAAAGGGTCGCCCAGTTTTTGGAGGAAGATTGGTTTGCGGGGTATGGTTTGCTCCGACTGGTCACCGTTGACGGGGGCGCGGAGTTCCGAGGCCGCTTGATGGGGTTAGTTCAGAGCTGCGGGGCTAAGTTTGGGCGGGTCACGGAGTACTACCCCGAGGGTGCCGGGATGATTAAACGCGGCCACCAGCCAATCAAGGACGCGCTGGTGAAGATGTGTGGCAAGGACGGGAAGCGGTGGCAGGAGACCCTTCCGGTGTTCCTCCTCACGGACAGGATATTGGTCAAGCGCTCGGCGGGCTACTTGCCTTATGAACTCCTCTACGGAAAGCGCCCGGTCCTTCTGGTGGACATCAAGCTGAAGACTTTCTTGGGCATCAATTGGTGGAAGGTGAAGACCTCCGCAGAGCTTGTGGAGGCGCGCGCCGAACAGCTTCTCCGGCGGTACGAGACCCTGGCAAAGGCGGCGGATAGGTTGCAAAAGACCAGGACGGCGTTGGTCCGCTACTGGGACGAGCGCTGTTCCCATCGTCTCCGGGATCCGTTGCGGAAGGGGGACTTAGTGTTGCTGTACAACCATAGTTTGGAGTCTCAGTGGGGTAAGCTTTTCGCCAACCAATGGAACGGCCCCTTCTGCGTGGCATCCAAGTTCAAAGGTGGGAGTTATCAACTTGAGGAATTGGATGGGGCGCCGCTCAAACGGAAGGCAGCAGCTTTGCACGTGAAGCGCTTCTTTGCACGCGGCTCCACCTCCTTTGACAAGACAGCTGGAGATGGCGGGGACGCGCGGGACGAAGCCAAGGGTCCAGAATCGATGGGCGGGTTGGGTTTGTTGGTTGAGGAGGAGCCCGCGCTTGACGCGCCGCCCCGGAGGAGTACAAGGCTACGAGTCGCTGGGGACAGTCGTCAAGTCGAGAGGGGCGCGAGTAGGGCAAAAAAAACCTGATTTGGTGAGGGGGTGTTCTAGCCGGTTCACAGCCGGGATGACTAGACACCCCAGAATGTCCGTTTTCCTGTTTCTTGTGTAAATTGATTTTGCGAATTGGTACTGGTGTTGGCTATGTTTGGTTTTTAGGGACGCGGGCGCGGCGCAAGCCGGGTCCATAAACGCGAGGACAAGCCCCGCGGATGGGCACGCGGGACAAGGAGCGGAGGCCCCATCAACAAAAAAAAAAATAATAATAATAATATATAGTAATCTTTTTCTTTAAGGTTTGGATCTTTTTCTCTGTTCTTCTCCCAACCTGTTTTCTTGTGTATGGAGTAATGGGTGCGGATTATGGGTGGAACACGCGCGGGACGATTCTGATTTGGTAAGGGGGTGTTCTAGCCGGTTCACAGCCGGAACAGCTAGACACCCCAGAGTGTTTGTTTCCCTTATGTCCTCTTCCTCTCTCTTGGATAACTGTGTGCGCGCGCTGGTGTAGGGTTGTTTTGTTTATTGCAGGGTGGGTACCGGGAACTGTGTGGCAGTTTGGCTGGGGCGGACCAGGTACCTTCCGGAAAACTTTGTTGGCTCAGTGCACGGGCGGGGCGCGGATCTCAATTTTGTCTCATTCTCAACCTTGCTCTCATTCTCAATCTCACTCTCACTCATAACGCACGTACGCGGAATTCTCTCAAGGCTCTCACAAGATGGCGCGGCAAAAGTCTTTCTTTGCAAAAGGGCGCGGAATAGGAACTATGAAAAAAAAAGAAAAGAAAAGAAAAGAAAAGAATAATAATAATAATAGTAGGAAAAGGGGGGGCAATCCGTCTAAGTCAAGCGGGTCCTCATCATATCCTCCGCGTCCGCGCGAGCCGCCGCGACCAGGGTTCAGAAGGCCGCCAAGATTTCCAAACGGTCATCAGTGGTGTGGGCTTGAGGGACCGCCAGGAATCGCCGGAGTAGCCCGTCTGCGTTGTCCGCCATCGCATCAAACCTCGCAAGCGGGAGAGCCGGGAGGACAGAAATGTCCGGAATCTCGGGCGGGTTGGGGGGAGGCGGGACCGGGGAGAAGGCAGCCTCCGGGGGACCATCTGGACCGCTCGGACTGACAGGAGGCGACAACGGGATAACGATGGGTGACGCGGGCAGTTGAGGGGTGCCTCGCGGGGTCGGGGGCCTCTTGTCCGAGTCCAACGAGTGATAGGAGGCCGGAGGAGGGTTCGGGCTCGGAGCCGGGGCTGGGGGAGCCGGAGCTGGAGGAGCCGGAGCTGGAGGAGGAGCAGGAGCCGGAGGAGGACCAGGGGAACGACGCCGGAGAATCTCATCAAGGCGCGGGTCCCTCGCGCCTTGCGTCACTTGAACCCGGTCCGCCCAGAACGCTGCAAAGTTTGGGTAATTCTCCTTGCGTGGAGGTCCAGCGCAACGGTATGGAGAGGTGGAGTCGCAGTCCGAGTTTGGGGAGGGACGGCCAGGGGGCAATCCAGGAGGAGTCCACGAGTGCTCCGAGAACAAGTCATCGTCCGAAACCACAAACAAGTCCGGACGGGCCCTCTTGCGTGGCCGGGGACAAGAGCCAGATGCAGGTGGAGGGCGTGGCATACCCTCCCCCAGCAAGCAGCGGCGGTGACCGCGGCGGCAGGAACCGCAGGCACGTCGACCAGGGACAATTGTGCAGACTAGCCCGTTCCGGGCACAGTAATCGCAGGGGATCATGGCGATGGCAGGGAGCCGAGGAGGAGCGCGGCTAAGACGGCTAGGGGTGGACTGGGGGAGGGGGTGGAAGTGGTTTGGTAGGTGCGGCAGGGGCGAGGTGGTGATGGAAGGACCTCTGGGGACACAACTCAACTTGGGGGGGATGTGGTGTCGTATTTATAACCCCGGATCGAGAGCTGCGTCGGGGGCTGCGCGCTCAGCAGTTGGGTAGGTTGGGCTCAGCATCTGGCGTGCGCGCGGTCTCAGCAGTGCATGCTGCGGGCTCAGCAGCAGTCGCTGCAGGCTCAGCAGTAGGGGCTGCGGGGCTCAGCACCAGGTATGGGTTGGGCCTACCTTAGGCGGCGCCGGACCGCAACCCGCCCGGAAGAAGCGGACCAAGTGATGGAGCCGGCCCGACCAAGCTCGCGGGTGGCTAGTCCGGAAGGCAAGGGCGGAGCAATCATGGGCTATATGCGCTGGGGAGGCCCGCGCGGGCATAAGCGTGGGCCGACCCGCGGATCGCGGGATCCGCAGACGGCCCGGACAGAAACACGGGGGGCTCCGAGTAGGGCGCGGCGGAGGGCGCGCCATGAGAAGGATGAACCGGGCTACGTTAATACCAAAGGGCGCGGGTAATGGCAAGGGATGGAGGGATAGTGTTGGGCTAGGGTTCTGCGGCTTAGGGTTGTATTTCATCACTTGTTCTTGTTGTTTGTGGTTGTACTTAGGCTAGGGTTGAGGGGGGGGACTCAAGACCTCACCCTCAACTCCGGGTTGGGGAGGATTATGATCATCTTACGGAATTGGGAAGGAAGGAATTTTATCATATCATCACTCTCTCTTCTTAAAAACTCATCGCGCCCAACCATCTTACAGACGCTAGACCAATAATTTCCGGAACTCAGGACAACTTGCAAAGGTAACTCTTCTTAAGTTTCCACACCAGAGAGGGAGAGAGAGCTGAGGGAAGAAGTGGAAGATGTGGAAGAACAACAGGGATGGCAGGATCAAGCACAATACAATCAAGATTGCCATTGAGGTTGCAAACAAGGTTGCCAAGATGATGAGAGATTAAGAGAAAAGTTGTGATTGATGATGGGGCAGGATTTCTTGAGATAGATGGTTAGGAATTGATGGAGACCATAGATTAACTTGGTTGGGATCTCTAGGGAATTGATGATCCTGATGATATGGGTAGAGGAAGACAAGGAGTTGAGATAGCAAGGGCTTTGGGAAGCATTGGATGCTGGATTGGTACTTGGATGCTTCAACCAAACTTGAAGTTACAATTATCATGGAGGGAAGATGACAAGGACTGAAGAGGGCCTAATGAGTGGCATCAAGCGTGCCCAACAATCCCAACCCATCCAAAGCTGAGCAAGAACATCAGGGAGGAAGGAGGATTTAGCAAGCATCCTGGTGCCAATGGTAGTGAAGGTGAGATGGGACTTGAGTTTGGTGGCTGATGGGAGACTGGCAAGGATACGGTCAAGGATATCCCAACAGAGATGAGATAAGGATGGAGGGAGAGGTTTTGGATTGGATAAGGATTTGAATTGATGGTTGATTGAGATGAGCGTTAGGATGAAAGCCACTTCCAAGTCCAAGGTTTTGAGAGTAGGATGACAGGAGTGAGTTGAAGGGATGGCCACGGTCTGGTGCAATGAGACCTTATGAGGATCAGCAAGAGTTGAGCAAGCACTCAAATCAGAGGACAATGGTGATGAGGATAGATTGGTAAAATTTGAAGCCCAAACTGAGCTTGAAGATTGAGATGAATGGCGCCAATGTAGCTATAATGATCCATAGAGCCAAGGATGATGATGAATTTGTTGAGGATGGTGAGGATAATGAGCCAAGGCAAGAGATTGGATTTGGTGAGCATAGAGTTGTTAAGCTGAGAAAAAGTTCTGACTGTATTTCAAAATAAGACCAATGGTCTGAAAGAATCACAAGAGTTATTTTTGAGATTTTGAAGAGAACAGAAGAGAAGATCAAGAGACCCTTACCTGGGATCCCTTTGACTTAAGACTAAGGACTAAGAAATGACAAGTAAAAAAAAGAAAGAAGCGGCGGAGACAAGAGCAGAGGCTGTGACAGTAGAATAGAAATTAATTAGAACAAGGAAATGGTTGTGACGGTAGGTGTGATTCTCACATCTGATCAACTTTGAGCTTTCAGTGGATTTTTTGATCTTGACCCGAGGACAGGGAGGTAATTGAGTCAAGTTTGATGATTGAGCGTGGGAGAAATTGAGGAGAGAAAGCGGGAGGACGTCAAGCGATTTGAGGAAGCTGATTTATCAATAGGGAGGATTCAAGGAAACTGATTTATCAAGAGGGAGATGACAAGACAATAGTGATTGGCAATACAAGAGGAAGGGATGATCAAGTGAGGGATGTTGGAAGGTTGAGTAGGAGTGCGGGAAGAGGAATGGAAGAAAGGATAGGAGGAAGGACGGCAGGAGCAACAGTGTGGATCGGAATAGATGAGCGGGAAGAATGAAGAGGGAATACGGACGCGATGGGAATGAGGATGAGGATGGAGATCAGGATGAGGAGATCAGGATGATCAAAGGATGGCAGGAGGCAGGTCATGAGAATCACAAGGCTTCATATTTGGAGATTTTGCACCGGTGGTGTGGCCGGGCTGAGAGAAGGGTGGAGCATGACAGCATGACACACCGCCGTGATCAGATGTGAGATGACAAGGTGAAGGAGGTAAGATTGGCGACAGAGGAACAAAGAGCGGCCTTTGTTAGTGAATTGGCTAGCATTTGATTGGAGGGGATGAGATGAGTGATTAGGGAGTGACTATTGCGTTGCTCTCGCAGCCATTTGATTTGAGTGTTGACATGTTTGAGAGCCCCATGATGAGATTCTTGATTTACCAGGTCATGTAGGGCATTGTTGTCTACAAAAGAGCAATGGGTGAACTTCAAGTTTGGATTTATTTTGGTAATTAGTTGTGACAGCCACAACTTCTCTTGCGTGGCCAGGACAAGAGCTTTGAGTTCCCCTTCTGTGGATGAAAGGGAAATGGTTGGTTGGAGTTTACTGTGCCATGAGACGGGACAGCCGTAAAGGAGAATTAGATAGCCAGTATGACTTCTATGAGATTCGGGATTGTTGCCACAGTCTGAATCGCTGAAGGCTTCAATGTCATATCCAAATGAGGAGTTCTGAAGGCTGAGGGCTAGATGTTTTGAAGTGCTAATGTACCACCAAGCATGTTTGGATTCAGTCCAATGAGGCATTCCGGGTTTGTTATTGAATCAAGAGAGATTTGAGACAGCGTAGGCTATATCGGGTTGAGTTTTCCTGGTGATAAAGTTCAAGTAACAGGTTGACAAACGATAATTAATGTTAAGTTTGAGAAATTCTTGATGTTCTTCATCAGTGGCGGAGAGAAGTTTGATTTTGGGAGTGAAGGGTGTGCTGATTGGCTTGCAATTTATTAGGCCCAGCTCATTGAGTGTGGTGTCAATGTGATTAGCCTGCAGAAGTCCTAGTCCATCTTTGCTATTCACAAGTTGATTTCCTAGTATCTTACTTAGAGGACCGTCTTGGGAGATATTGAACTGAGCTTTTAGGAGATTTCTGAATTCAACAGATTTACCAACTATCAACAGATCATCAACGTATACAAACACGTGAACATTGGTAGCTGTGTTGATGTAGAGACAAGGATTGGTACTTGATGTTATGAAGTTTTCCTTGAGGAGCCAGCTTTTGAGGGTGTTGTACCAGCTTTTAGGTGCTTGCTTCAGACCATAGAGAGCTTTGTTTAGCTTGAAGTAAGGGAACGGAGAATTATATCGTAAGGGGGCTTTGATGAAGAGTTCCTTGTCCAGTGGCGCGTGAAGGAAAGCAGACTTGATGTCCATCTGCCAGAGAGTGAGCTTGTGATGTAGGGCATATACCAATAGAACTCAAAGCGTGGTGATGGAGCCCGTCGGAGCGTAGTTTTGACCATAGTTGAAGTATTCCACTTGTTTGAATCCCTGAATGCAGAGTCTAGATTTGAATGAGACTCCCGTTTTGTCAGGATTATCTTTAATTTGGTAGACCCACACAGTAAACGGGGCAATTTTACCATTGGGGAGAGAGTGACAGCCCTCCCAGACTTTCATGAGTTCAATTCTGTTGAGTTCGGACTCCATTGAGGCTATCCGTCTTTCTTTATTGTCACAGTGGGTGGCTTCATACTAGCTTTTGGGAACGGTCCTGGCTAGGAAGCTGTAACATTGAGGTTTCTGTAGGGTGGAGAAATCCCAAAGGTTCAGAGATGATTCAGCTTTGAGTTGAGTGGCCACGTTAGAGTTTTAATCATCCAAGCCAGAATTGGTAGGATTAGATTGGATGTCATTGGGCTGAAAGAGGTTAGGAGGGTTTGCAGGAAGAGATTCAGGAGTGTGGAATTGCGGATTTGGAGAGATGGGATTTTGGTTGTTGGGACAATTATTGGAGGGTAAGACAGTGGGGAGATTGGAGTTGAGAGTGTCAATGAGTAAAGAATCATCATTTAGAAGGGGATCAAAGCAGTTATAGGAGATTGAGGAGTCATCGGAGAGAGTAAAGGAAGGAGGGGAGTTTTTGAAAATTTTGAAATGTTTAGAACAAACAATGTTTTTGGAGTCAGGACAGTAGATTTGATAGGAGCTTAGGTCAAAATCAAACCTGACCAAAACGCCCTTCATTCCTTTCTTGTCAAACTTTCCAGGGGACAAGGCTTGATTGAGAACAATGATCTGACAGCCGAGGATCCTAATGAGATGTGTCTTAGGAGGGTGGCCAGTCCATAGTTGATGAGCGGATGTTTTGGATTTGGAGGATTGATGAAAGTTGAGAATGGAGCAAATGCTGATGAGAATTTCATCCCACAGAAACTTTTGTATGTTCATATCAATCATTGTGGCTCTCGCCGCTTCTAAGAGAGTGTGATTTCCCCTTTCCGCAACGGGATTGTGCTGAGGGGTGTACGGTTCCAACGTTGGGTGCTTGATTCCATTTTTGGCAAAGAAGGTACTAAGGCGCTGGTTGACAAACTCTCTGCTATTGTCGGAGTGGAATTCTTTTAGCATTCTTCCTTTCTGATTCGCGTGGAGCTTGATAAATTTTATCACTTTGTTGGTCACATCTGACTTCAACCAAATTGGAATGTGTTGAGACAGACTGGGCCTGGGCCAGTATGAGTATGATGTGGAAGCATAATATTGCATGAGTAAATGAGAATGAAACATCACATGAGAGTCAAAATAAGAAAGAGGAAAACATGAGGAATAAATGAGAAAGAGAAGAAGACGTACCTGGGCCAGTATGAGTATGATGTGGAAGGATGAGGAAAAGGAGATCCTTCCACTCACCGCAACTGACCCAGGTATACTACACAGTGCGTGACATGTAAGTGAACTGTGTGTAGCATACAAAAGAATAAGAATGGATACGTCCAGTCTAACATCCCCCCTTGCTGCACACCTGAGAACAAACATGAAGAGAAAGAAAGGAAGAAAACAAAAGAAAAGCAAGAGGAAAAAAAGATCAAGGCACAACTCCGAACATGTGACGATGTGTTTCCAGAAGAGTCTTGTTGAGAGTTTTGTTCAACATGTCCGCTAGCATGTCCTTTGTGGAGACATGAATGAGATCCATTGCACCGTCCTGGACGCATTCTTGAATGAAGTGGTACCTAGCATGAATATGCTTGGTACGGGCATGGTGTTCGGGGTTTTGAGCAAGAGCCTTGGCTCCTTTGTTATCAACATGCATCGGGATAGCTTCATTTGGTTGGAGAGAGAGTTTGGAAAGAAGATTTTTGAGCCACAACCCCTCTTTGCATGAGTCTGAGAGGGCCTTGTACTCGGCTTCAGTGCTAGACAGCGAGACAGTGGCCTGCTTATGCAATTTCCATGAGATTGCACCAACTCCTAAGCGGTACGTATAGCCAGAAGTAGATTTTTGATTGTCCCAGTTCTCAGCCCAGTCGGAATCGGAAAAGCCGGCTATGTCCAAAGAGCCACCCAGCCTAAGTCTCAAAGATTTGGTGGTGACTAGATAGTTGAGGACACGCAGAGCCGCCTGCCAGTGTGTTTCTGACGGATTGCAAAGGTGCTGTGAGAGACGGTTGACAACAAAGGAAACATTGGGTCTTGTGCACTGTGACACCCAGAGGAGAGAGCCAATTAGTTGGTTGTAGGGTCCCGAGGAGACATCCTCACCAGGCATCCTCTTTTTGATGGTTTTGAAGTGCGCTTCGGTTGGTGTCTGAACATGTTTGGACTTGTCTTGAAGAAAGCAAGAGCAAATGTCTTCGATGTAGTGCAACTGGTTGAGGTAGATTAGGCAATTTGGTCTGTTGTGTTCAATTTGAAGAGATAGAAAGTGGTGAAGCTCCTCATTGGCTCCAATTTCAAAGGAATTTCCGAGTGAAGCTATGAGATCATCGACAAAGGAAGGTTGAACCACTATCGCCAGATTGTCCTCATGAGTGGTCAGGGCACCCACAAGCTTACCCTTACGCAATCAAAAGTAGAGTGTTGGATTGTATTTGGAGTTTGATAGGCCTAGTTGGGTGAGTGTTTCATGAAGGCAAAGGTTCCATTGGCGAGGAGATTGCTTCAATCCATAGATTGAAGGGTTGAGTTTGCACACCCAGTCAGGGTGTTGGGGATCAACTAATCCGGGAGGCTGTTCCATCAGGACTCGATGATTGAGACGACCGTTAAGGAAGGCTGTCTTGAAGTCAACTTGCCTACCTTTCCAGTTGTTTGAGGCCAGCAGACTAAGGATCATGCGGAGAGTTTCAAGGCGTAGGGTGGGAGAGAAGACCTCTTCATAGTTGATACCATGGGTTTGGGAGTAGCCCATGGCAACAAGGCAAGCCTTCAGTTTCTGGATGGTATTATCAGGGCGCTTCTTAACCTTGAAGACCCATTTAGATTTGATGATCTTACGTTTTTCAGGACAAGGCACTAGTCGCCAGGTTTTCATACCGAGAAGAGATGCGAACTCGTCATCCGCTGCCTTCAGCCACTTGTGCTTGTTGGGTGATTTGAGAAGTTGACGCCAAGTTTTTGGAGTGTCAACATCTGCAGGTGCATCAGCACGTTTGGACCAGTGGCCCTATCGGTCAGGGGCTTGACAAGAGCGAGTGGAACGTCTAGGGATAGGTGATGGAGGAAGGGGAGGGAGGGAAATAGGTAAGACTGCATCAGGCACTGGATCGGGGCTTTCTGGTAGGACAGGAGTTGGGTTTGGTGACGGAATGGGGGATGGCGCCTGGCGTGGCACGGAGGATGGACTTGGTAGAGAGAAAGGGGAGGTAGACTGTCCGGAAGTAGCGTCTGAAGAGCCACTTTTGGTAGATGGAGATCAATATCTGTTTGCTGGAGCGTGTATAGAGGCAGCAAGGCGCCGATCAACACCCCCCCTTAGAGGGATGTTGATCATTGGGGGAAGCAATTTGGAGGAAATAGGAATATTGACTTGAGGCTGAGAGCGTGATGATGATGGTGGTGGGGGCCAGGGAAGTTCAACACTAAGGGGAGATGAAGAGACCATGAGTTTTGATGAGTAGGGAAAAAGGTGATCGTCAAAGATTACATCAAAAGTATTTACAACGGTTTGTTTTTCTAAGTCCCAAGCTCTAACACTGTTACCATCTGATAGAGTGGATAGGAACATTGCTGCTCTTGCCTTTCAGTCCAATTTCTTGAAATCTGCCTCTGGGACTTTGTACCAGACATGAAATCCAAATGGATGAACTTCGGAGAGAGGGGTCAAAGGTTGGCCAAGAATGGAGAGAGGAGTTTTGAAACCAGCAGGGGTGTAACAAGGAAAAGAATTGTGATAGTGTAGAGCATGCCTGAGGGCATCAGCCCAGAAGACCTTTGGGACCAAAGCTTGCAAGAGGGCGCAGCAAACAAGGTTTCCAATGGTCCTATTTGAGCATTCAGCAACGCTGTTTAGCTGTGGGGAATGAGGTGGCCCCGGTTTGTGGGTGATACCGTGTGTTTGTAGATAGGTTGAAAAAGCTGTAGACATGTATTTGCTGCTGTTGTCGGTGTGTAGAAATTTGATGGCGAAGGCATCATCTGATTTGAAGCAGGAGCGAAACAACTTGAAGCAGTTGAACGTTTTGTGTTTGTGCTTCATGGGATAGACAAGGATGAATTTAGAGAAATCGTTGACAAATGTGGAGAAAAATTTGTACCCTTCTCTGGAGGGAACTTCAAACAATCTGACATCAGAGTGTATTATTTGAACAGGGAGAGTTGAGCAATATGGGCGACAAGATTTGAATGGGACCCTGCTCATTTTGCACTGGACGCAGATGGGGCACCATTGCACTTCTTGTTCATTCATAGGAGAGGGTTGAATTTGATGATATCAAAGGAGCCTCTTGAGAGGCTTGAGACCTAGGTGATTTAGTCGTACGTGATAGTCAAACAAGGAAGATTTAGTTTTAGGGACTTGAATAGCCTGAGAGAAATTTGAGCTCACAGGCTCAGAAGGGAGGTAGAACAAATTTCCTTTGCGGTAGCCTTCCCCGACTGGTTGATGGGGAACTTGAAGACTCAATGTTGGGTAGATAAGACAGTCCTTTGAAGTGAAAACTACAGTGAGACCAAGATCACAGACACCAGCTATAGAGAGAAGCGGTTCATGAAGGGACGGAACAATTAGGGTTTTGATTTCTTTGTCCATCTTCAGAGGGAGTTTCCATGAGCCGCGATGAGTTGACTTCACTAGAGAGTGATTGGCCAGGCAAACTGGAGTATTGTCTGGTTTGATTTTTTCCAGTGAGGCCGAGTGAGGGGTCATGGACACTGAGCATCCAGAATATAGGTTGGCATTGACACGAGTCAATGATGTAGAGTCAAAGGTTGTAGCGTGGCTTTCGCTAACTTCAACCTCTGACCCCAAATAGTTGCTCTCTTCATTGGGTTGTTTGGATTCGTGGGTATTGGATAGAGTGGAGATGGTAGTTCTGCCAGCTCTAGCCGGTGGTTTCTGTTCCCTAGGAGGCGGCCTTTTGAAATGATCCAAGTTTGACTTACGAGAGGCCTTAAGTTTGTTTAGAACTTTTTGAGTGTTGTTGCACGTGTTCAAGTTGTGACCAACAACATTACAGAAGTAACAATGTTTGGGTGTTTTGTCACTAGATGCCGATTTTCTAGACTTAGACTTGGAGATAGCTGAGGAGACTGAAGCTTCTACTTCAGTTTGAGACTGACGACGGGTATGCTCGTCTTGTAGAGCTAGGATAATGGTTTTGGATTTCACACCGTCTTGATTCATTAATGACAATACACAATGAAGCCAGTCTTGATGAATAGAACTGAGTAAAGCAGCCAAGTGAACATTGTCGGCGGTAAGCGGGGTTTCTGGTGAGATAAGAGCATCCAACCTCTTGTGAAATTTGGCCATGGTCTCAATGTGGGCTAATATGTTGTCACCTTCCATTTTCGTGAGCAGGAGCTTGCGGAGCCAGTAGACACGTCCTCCTGTTGTTTGATCTTGATGGGCTTGACGGAGAGCTTTCCACATGCCATAGGCGTATTGGCAATGTTCTCGGACATATCGAATATTTGAGACATCTATAGATTTAGTGATGAGAGAACACACCATCTTGTTGTTGTTTAGCCAACTGGCGGAGGGATTATCCGGTTTGGATTTTTTGATGACATACTCGAGTCCAGAAGCTTCAAAGTACGAGGTAACAACAAATTCCCAGTCGAGATAGTTGGAGTCCGGGCCTGACGACTGAAGGACGGGGAGCTTGGCGTTTGGAAGCTTTTGAGAGCCGGAGGTGAGGGAGTCTGGACCAATGTTGATCATCTTTGTTGGTGGCTTAAGGTGCGGAGAAGGAGCTGATGACATGCATGTTTAGTTTGCTTTATCGCTAAGCATACAGATCCTGAAGTTAGCTCTGAGTGGAGTGCAGTGGAGCTCTGGGCTCATAACCTGTTGAGACAGACTGGGCCTGGGCCAGTATGAGTATGATGTGGAAGGATAATATTGCATGAGTAAATGAGAATGAAACATCACATGAGAGTCAAAATAAGCGGTTTGGATTTTTTGATGACATACTCGAGTCCAGAAGCTTCAAAGTACGAGGTAACAACAAATTCCCAGTCGAGATAGTTGGAGTCTGGGCCTGACGACTGAAGGACGGGGAGCTTGGCGTTTGGAAGCTTTTGAGAGCCGGAGGTGAGGGAGTCTGGACCAATGTTGATCATCTTTGTTGGTGGCTTAAGGTGCGGAGAAGGAGCTGATGACATGCATGTTTAGTTTGCTTTATCGCTAAGCATACAGATCCTGAAGTTAGCTCTGAGTGGAGTGCAGTGGAGCTCTGGGCTCATAACCTGTTGAGACAGACTGGGCCTGGGCCAGTATGAGTATGATGTGGAAGGATAATATTGCATGAGTAAATGAGAATGAAACATCACATGAGAGTCAAAATAAGAAAGAGGAAAACATGAGGAATAAATGAGAAAGAGAAGAAGACGTACCTGGGCCAGTATGAGTATGATGTGGAAGGATGAGGAAAAGGAGATCCTTCCACTCACTGCGACTGACCCAGGTATACTACACAGTGGGTGACATGTAAGTGAACTGTGTGTAGCATACAAAAGAATAAGAATGGATACGTCCAGTCTAACAGAATGCATGTTTTGAATTTGGACCAGTCATTGGTGAGGAGCAGAAAGTATCTGCACCCATTCAAGGAAGGAGGGTTGATGGAACCGCACACATCAGCGTGAATGAGATCAAAGGAGTTCAAGCTTGAGGGAAGATATTTGAGAAAGGGTTGTTGATGTATTTTGGCCTTTGCGCAAGAGACACACTCGATTTTATCCCATTTCAGATTGGGGAAATCCTTGGATAAGTGAAGAGTATGTTCTTGATGGGGATAACAAAACCATTTGTGAATCATAGAAAAAGATACAAACGTATATGAGATGGAGCTAGGGTGGTTCAGTTTGTTGTCAATGAAGAAGAGATTGTCCTCTATGTCTCCGGAGAGTATTTGCTGCTGTTTGTAGACAATGGAAAATTGGTTTGGAGACAGGAGAGTCAATGAACAGACTTTTTGAATGAGCTGGCCAAGGGCAAAGAGGTTGATGGCTAGATTATGAACAAAGAGAGAGTTCTGAAGATTGAGTGTTGCTAGTTGAGTGGTCAGGCTTGCAACACCAACTCCCAAGGAGGAGATGGGGGCGTCAGGATTGCCAGTTTGTATCTTGGTGTTGTTGGGAAGGAGACTTGAGAAGAAGTTCACATTGTTGAACATACAGTTTGACGCCCTGGATTCAAGCAGTATTCGTTCACAGTTGAGAGCAGGCAAAGTTACCATGGCAAAGTTGTAGGCTAGATGTGCGGAAGGAGTTTTGGAGGTTGAGGTGCCAGGGAGTTAGTTGTTGCTCCAGCGTTTGGAGAGCCTCCTGAATTTGGTTGCAAGTGTGGGTACAGCCACCAGCATTTTCTACAATTGTGGTTGGCTTGAGGGTTATGCCATGTTGCTCAACACTTGATTACCTTGGTCTTAGTTACCAGTGCGGAGGTGTGTGATCCAGCTACCACTTCATTTTTAACCTGATTGAGGTGTTGGAGAACAAAGTCAGCGGTGATTTTGGCATCACCCAGAGAATGCGTAATGGTTGTTTTGAGGTGTTCCAGCTGAGGAGGGAATTTATAGAGCAGAAGGTAGGCTACAATGTTGTTGTCCATTTGGATGCCGATTTTGGCGATTTGGAGAAGGGAGGCTCTGGCGTCGGTGATAAATTTCTCTACCCGTTTGGGGTAAAATTGAAGATTGAGGAAATTAAAGAAGACCCTGGATTGATTTGCCGTTTGGGACAAAGCGTAGTATTTGTTTATTGACTTCCACAGTTTGATTCCATTTGAGAGGTGATGATCTTTCACACAGTTGATGTAGGTATGATTATCCAGCTTGGCAAGAATGTATCCAACAATTTCAAGATTGACTTTGGGGGGACATTTGTTGGGTTCCAATGAGTTCAGCCAGTGTGAGATGCCTTTGAGGGAGAGAATTGTTTGGATCTTGGACCTCCATAGCAAGAAGTTGGAATCAGATAGAATGGGTATGGAGTCTGTCAATTTCTTGAGCAGGGATTGTGAGGTATCCATTGGTCCTTGGATTGGTCAGCAAGCCAGTCAATTGATCCTTCTGCTTTTAACCGTGTTAAGCTGAGACAAAGTTCTGACTGTATTTTAAAATAAGACCAATGGTCTGAAAGAATCACAAGAGTTATTTTGAGATTTTGAAGAGAACAGAAGAGCAGATCAAGAGACCCTTACCCAGGATCCCTTTGACTTAAGACTACGGACTAAGAAATGAAAATTAAAAAAAAGAAAGGAGCGGCGGAGACAAGAGCAGAGGCTGTGACAGTAGAATAGAAATTAATTAGAAAAAGGAAATGGTTGCAACGGTAGGCGTGATTCTCACATCTGATCAAATTTGAGCTTTCAGTGGATCTTGTGATCTTGACACAAGGAAAGGGAGGTGATTGAGTTGAGTTTGATGATTGAGCATGGGAGAAATTGAGGAGAGAAAGCGGGAGGACCTCAAGCAATTAAAGGAAGCTTATTTATTGATAGGGAGGATTCAAGGAAACTGATTTATCAAGAGGGAGATGACAAGACGATAGTGATTGGCGATACAAGAGGAAGGGATGATCAAGTGAGGGATGTTGGAAGGTTGAGTAGGAGTGCGGGAAGAGGAATGGAAGAAAGGATAGGAGGAAGGACGGCAGGAGCAAAAGTGTGGATTGGAATAGATGAGCGGGAAGAATGAAGAGGGAATACAGAAGCAATGGGAATGAGGATGAGGATGGAGATGAGGATGAGGAGATTGGGATGATCAAAGGATGGCAGGAGGAAGGTTGTGAGAATCAAAAGGATTCATATTTGGAGATTTTGCACCAGTGGTGCGGCCGGGCTGAGAGAAGATCTGAGAGAAGGGTGGAGCATGACAGCATGAGAAGAGTAAGGGTAAGCGTGGTTTAAGGTTGAAGAAGAGGAGAGGAATGAAGAGGAGTTGACAATGAAGTGGATTGAGTTGATGATGAGCCAAGGTAAGAGGAGGAAGAAAAGTTTAGGATTGATGAGATTGCTGGAAACACAAGCAGTTGGAACAATGAAGTTGACCGGATGGCTTGGCGGGATGAGTTTTGGCTTTTAACCATGAAGAATTCAGGGTGAGAAGCAAGGTTATTTGTTGAAGTTGGGGACGCAAGTATAACTCTGAAGAGTCAAATGAAGAGGAAGGATAAGGCTACTAAGAGCCAAGGAAGAGGGATTTACTTGTAAAGTCAAGTGGAACTGATCTGAAGAGGAGGAAGGAAACTCCAGTTTAGTTGTCTGGTGATCAGATCATTTTCCATTCATGGTCCCAAAGAAGGACCAGTATTTAAGCACAACTGGAGAACCCCCAAAAGGGGCCTAACACAGCAGGTTAGTGACAACTAGAGAGCCCCAGAGGGGGCCTGAGATATGAGTAGTTATTTAATGGAAAAAATAAGTTAGAGATAAAGGTAACTAAATTTGTTAGTTACAGAATATGAGCAGAAAAAGACAACAAACAAGGGCAAAGGAGGGAGAGAAGGACGCTGATGACCCCAATTGATCAATAAATTGCTGGTGGTGGCAGAGGAGGATCAGGAAGAGGCCGCCGGCAGTGGCAGAGGGGGAGGAGCAGGAGGAGGCCACTAGAGGCAGCAGAGGAGGAGGAGCAGGAGGTGGGAGCTTACCTGGAAGATTCAGCAAGGAGGTGTGGGGGGACCTAGATTTTTAATGATAAAAGGATTATCAACCAATGAGGGGCAGGAAGAGGAGGAGGATGAGGATGAGGGGGGGCTTACCAGGGGTGCCAACCAAAGGTGGAGGGGAGGTGGTGGGGGAAGTGGAAGTTAAGGGTGAGGACTTTGGTGAGGAGGAGGAAGGAGTGGACTGGTGGTTAAAAGTTCTGTCAGCTTTTTTGTGTGTTATCAACTTGCTGCCAGGAAGTTTGACTTGACATGTTGAGAAAGATGGTGATGTGATTGGGGTGTGGAGATGATGATAAGATTTGTGTGAAGCAATTGAGATGTGAAGTGCTGGAGATGATATGTGTGTGATGCAATGGAAATGGGATTGATTTTGTTTTGCTGAGGTGAAGTTGTGGATGGGTGTTTTGCATGGGATGGAAGGTGGATGGATGATGGTGGGTAACTGGTGGGTTTGATGTTTTAAATCCACCATTTTCATATAACCTGACATTTTGAAATAAACCAGTTAGGGGGTATGTGTATTTCAGAATTCTTCCATTAAAAATGGTGGGTTTGGTCAAAAGAAATGGAGGGTTTCTAATGGTTGTTTTGCTAACCTTGATATGCCCTATTGATTTCTTTTAATAAGAATGGATGTTTTGAGTTATATTTGAATACCTTATATCAAACTTGAAAATAACCATATTGATTATAAATATAGCTTTTTCATGAGTGCAATTGAAAAATTTTTGAACTTTCCAACAAATAATTTATTGAGTAAAATCATAATGATGATAAAATTGAAAAACGTTTTCTTTGCAAAGAAATTAATATTTCTGATGGAGTTTAAATATCTTTTTATCATGAATAAAAAACATGAAAAAAATGAAAAATGAACCTATTTAATGAGAGGCATTGAAATAATATCATATTTTTTCAAATAAAATCCATCAAGCTCAAAAACAATGAAAGAAATACCAAAATTGATTTTTCTTTGATTGTTCTTGCACTTTATGTGGTCTCTTTTGTATGTTTCAATAATATCTGAATTCCTCTCAATCAATTGTTCTAATTTTTTTTCCATGTTGTTTCTTTTTTGGTAAAGATATATTTAAATTGCATGAAATATCAGTGTTTTTTGAAAAATCAATTTTTGATTTTATCATTCTTATTATGTTACTAAATGAATTCTTTGTTCAAATTTTTACAAAAAAATTTCTTCTCTTCATACAACAGTTACCTCTAGGTTTTTTATATTTATTTTAATTTTTTTAATAGGGTATCTACATCCCACAAGAAAAATTAATTCTTCTTTGAAGAAATCATTATTTGATATTTATTTATTTTTGTTTTTTTACAGGCCAATGTAAAATTTGTAACCCTGTGGTTGCAAACAGGAGAAAAAACCTTTTTTCAAACCATCTGAGTTGAAAATGGATGTTTGCAATCTGTCTGAGTTGAAAACAGTTGTATTATATACATATATATTTTTTTCTTAACTTTTTTTCCCTTTTTTTATCAATTATTTTTTTGATTTTAATAAAAAAAACAAAAAATAAGAATACAAACTAAATATAAAGAATCAATTCAATTAAAAATATAAATATAAAATAAATGAATAAAATGAAAGAAATAAATAATCAAAAAATTAATTTATTAATTAAATTAAAAATTTAAATATAAATAAATATAAATAAACAAATGTAAATGTAAATGAAATATATATATATATATATTTATATAAATTCATTTAGTTAAATTAAAAATAAAGATATAAAAAATAAAGATATAAAAAATATATATATATGAAAAAAATATATTCTACAAATTGTTAATTTTTTTTGCCATTCAGAACCCACCTGAGTTGCAAATGGCCATTTGCAACTTAGCTGGGTGGTGAATGGCTTTTTGAATCCAAAATGGGTTGCAAATTCAACCATGCTTCCCCTTTTAGGTAGTGAACAGGGGTTTCAAGGTAGAAAATTTAACATTGCCCTGTTTTACTTTTCAAAGCTTATATTTTGATATTAACACACCTTTGAATTCCCCTCATGAAATAGAAATGTTTAAGATTTTGCTTTTTTTATTTTTGGTGAAAAGGTATTTAAATTCCATCAGAAATCTTGATTATTCTTCAATGAAGTTGATTTTTCATATTCTTTATAATTATTTATGTGATGAAAAGTTCTTTTTTTTAAAACTTCAAAATATTGAAATTCCTAGCATGAATTTTAATGTAGCATTTTTTTTTGTTTTGTTTTTTTGGTCCAAAGGTATTTAATTTCAATTGGAAATATTTTGCTTTGTTTAAAAAAAAAATTCTTATCCTTTTTCCTTTTTTTTTACATGAGATGAAGTTTTTTTTTCAAATCTGAGGTCAGAGTTCAATTCCTTGCAAAAATAATTATATTCATAGCATTTTTAAAAATAAATCTCAAACAATTGGTGTCCATATCTGAATACTCCAAGAAATTCTACCCCAGGAACACCCCACAGGGGGTCCCCAGGCCTCAATTTAGCCCCCCAGGGCCTTAATTAATGTTTCCAGGCCTTTGGGGGACCAATGCACCATAAAATAGTGTTTCCTCCCACAAAATGCACCCCTTTCAACCCTGAAAAGGCTACCTGCCTTCTGGTGGTGGAAAAGGACACCAATTGGTATGATTGTAGTAAAACAATTACCATAATCATTCCAATCACACCTTTTGGCATCATTTTTTTATCAATTTCTTTGGCATGAATTTAGCCTGAGATGTTAGTTTAGATGAGGAATATATGATGCACTATGGAATTCAAGGCAAATATGGATTTTTTGAAGATGACCAGAAATTTTAAGGTGAATGAAAAAAAACCATGTTCAAATTCCATGTTCAATGGTGGATGGACCTGTGCAGGATTCAAATGTCAGTTTGAGAGTTTATGACAGTAGTTTTGGATGAACTGCAAGATTCATGATTTTTTTTCAGATGGTGACTGAATTGGAAGAAATGAATGTTCTGTTGCTTAATGCCCAAATTGGTATGTGAAATGCCCCAAGTTTTTTAAAGTTCTTTTGAGTTTTGCCCTTTTTTCAAAAAAGTAAATACTGAGGAGAGGGGAGAATTCAAATTTTTCTTCAAAGAATGGCCTTAATTTCAAAGTGATAGTATCAGAACTAAGGCAGGCCACTTCTGCACATCCCATGCAGGGGATTCCAAAAGGGCCAGCTTTCCTCCTCTAGCCTTTTTCAGGGGGATGACATGTCTTTCCCAAGCCAGGTATAGGTGTGAAACTTCAAAATGAAATTTTTTTTCACATCTTTTGGGGTGTGAAAATATCCCCAAAGGTATGGATTTAGTAAAAAAAATGCAAAATACAAAAATAATGAATTTACACCGTGGCATGTTTTTTTTTGTTTGGTGGAAAAACATGTCAAAAGAAATGATTTTATATTTTTTTTTTATTAAAATCATGTGTTTTCTTTCTCATAAAGGATTTTTTTTAATCAATCCCTGAGATGTTCCTCATAAATACTGGCCTTTATTCTCTGTTTGCATGTTTCTTTCCCCAAGAAATCAATTCATTACTCCTTATTTGTACTCCCCTCCAACCAACAAGTGTCATTTGAAACTTGGTCCTTTTGCAACTCATTCTTAGGCTTACTCTTCAGGGCACCCCCCCCTCACAAAATCCTCTTTCCCTTCCACAAACTCCTAGCTGACCCAACCTTTGGTTCTGAGTCATTTTGAGTTTATTATCTATTGCCAAGCCCTGCTTGTATGCACAGCAAGGAGGGGATAATCCTGCACACTGGTGTGTAAAATGCAGCAACCAGGAAGTTTTATTGGTTTTAAAAAACAAACTGAAAAGGAATGAATTCAATTAAACTTAAAGCCTTTTAAATCAACGTCAACATGACAAAGATTAACAATTTTGTACCCTTTATTTTTGAATATGCATGAATTGCTTCCACCCCAATCCCTCCCCCCCCCCAAAAAAAAGGTTATGCTCAGAAAGTTTTCAGTTTTTTTTCCCCCATCAATTTTCAAAATTCAGTATTTTCTTCTTTTTGTTACATTTTTTATCAAGTTTGAAGTTGTCAAATCATTCAAACAATCAAGATAATTCATTTTACAAAGGATTTTTTTTATTTGATGTTAGTTAGTTCACAAGCCTTGGAATGCCCCCCCCCTCCAAACAACCCCTTAATCAACATAACCAAAAATTTTCACATATTTCCAGAAGCTTCAAAATATGGAATTATTCAAATTAAATTATACTGCAGAACTCAGATAGTATCAGAAATGTTTTCTGCTTCATTCTGACAAGTTCTCAGATAACCATCTTGATTGTTCAATCAAAATATTCACATTAGTCCTGAAGGATACACTAGGTTTGCTGTGCTAGGATATTTGAGCACTTGTGTTCTTGTACCTCTTTCCTCCTGCAGACACATGCTTGTGATCTGTCTCAAATTCAATTTGGTCCTTTGATTTGCTTTTACACTCAATCAACAATTTGAAAATCTTCTTAGATTTGCCTCTAGCCACAAGCTCTGCTGGTGGTTTCTTGGTTCTATCCAAGCCTTACAGATACACCATCATCTGGCTTGCTTGATATCTTAGTTGGGCACATCTGATCAACACTTGAATTTTCTCACAGTCATGAGCTCATGAGGTTACTTGTCCATCAACTCTTTCAGGGAAGGAAGAAGTCTTGTTCGCTCCCTTTGACCTGAAAATCAATTCCTGAACTTCAAAGAAAAAAAAAGTTGTAGCTTTCTTCCTTGAAGCTCTATCAGAAGTTTCCGGACTGCAGTTTGCTCAATAATAAATCAGCTCACATGGCATGAGATGTGTAAAACGACAACACTTGTGCTTCCACCAAGCTTCCACAAATCACAATTTTGTAGAAACCCTTTTTGATTGTGAGAGTAGATCTTCCAAGTTTTTCTTTCTCCCGACCACACTTTGAACATGGTCCCTAACTTCCAAGAAGCTCTCGAACTCCACGTGTTTGATTCCTTCCCTTTCGCAATGCTTAACGAGATCGTTTCCGGTGCCCTCTTTAACCTTGGCAAATAGACAATCGGCCGATCTAGCAGCCGAGATGTCTGAAACACCATCCCCACAAAAGAAAATGATGGGCCGCTTAGTAAGAGACCTGTAAGGGGATATGCACCGATCCTTGTCGTGTCCGAAACCACTAAGAGGCGGAATAGGCAATTTATCGTTGATCAGTACTAAAAACTTGGACAAGGGAAAAAATCAAAGCAAAGTTTATTTTTAGTCATTTTCAGGATTGTTGTGTCCTCACGATTCAGGGTGACGATACTTGATGGTCCACTGTCCCGGACCGGAGCCCTTGCTGATGTCAGCTTCATTGGCGACGATTTGAATCTTATCTGCTTCTTCTTTGCCAATCAAGTTTTCGAGGATCGCTCGGATGATCGGAACCATTCCGCTAAATGGACGGATAGTATCAGAAACCGATCTCATCAAGTTCGTTGCAAATCGTAGATTTCGCAATATCTAAACGAAAGCTTTACCTTGATACAATTACCACCGGCACGTTCGCACTTTTGCACCATTCCAAGAAATCCTTAAAACCTGGGTCTAACTTGATATCTGATGATGTTGGTGTGCGGGACAATTAGTTTCACGTTGGTTCAAAGTGGACCATCCCGATCGTTGAAAAATCGGAACTTAACTCTTTTTCACAATTTCACGACATTCCTCAAATGAATGTTTGGCACTGACACTCTCGATCATATCTTTAAATGCATCCCTGGTTTCCAAAAACAGTAATGATGAAGGGCAAATGGGCAAGGATGAGTCAGATGTGCAGAAAGCTTGGCTGAAGGGGATTGACCTGAAAGTTGTTTTTCCCCCGAGGACCTCAATGTTCAGTTCCCTTCTTTTCTTTCGCCCATACCCAAGGTTATCGGTCATGTGGTCATTACTATCCTGATGTTTGGGAATCGTAGTGGGTGTTTGTGGGGTTGTTAAGTATGAGGGTCAGAATAAACTTGGAAGCTGGTCGACCAACCTCGGTTGTGATCGTTCCTAGATGATGATGACCATGATGGGGAAGCACATGAGTTGATGAAATGACAGACAATCTTTCCAAAACAAGCGAGCTCACACGAATAGAAACTGGAAACGCTTACCATCAAAGTCGCTACACATCGATGTCGAATGATTCCAAGCTCAGCGTGTGTCAGTCCGTCGTACATACTTATGATGACCGGATCGAAGCGCTTAGCTTACGTGAAGACAATGAATTGGGCGTCTTGATGAACTAAATCGGACGTCATTCTCTTCGGTTGGCCTGTCAATTCAATGCGTGTCCACGATCTACCGTGTAGCTTAAAAACGTCAATTATCCAGCCGATCCCGCGACAGGTTTTTGACAACCAAGTATTATCGATGATCTCAAACGGGCGCTTGAAGTCAACTTCTTGGATATAATAGTCTATGACCCCGAACTCAGGCTAATCGATGACTATGTTCGCGGAGTGGAAGTGGTGCATGCGAGGCTAGGGTGACTCTGACTGCCTCATACCCTCTCGAGACCTTCTGAAGGCGTACGTTTAACATTCCATCCGAATTTCCATTTAATAATCCCAGCTTACAATAGGGCGTATCAAAGTTAACCAAACCCGCTATTTCTTAATGGCGGGTTTCAACCCAAATCCGCCATTAAAAATCAAAAAAAACCCACTTATTTCACATCAGACATGTCAAAGTTAACATGAAATAAGTGGGTTTTTTCAAATAAAGTATTTGAAGGCTTCCGCCACCTGTCCACGTCATCCACCCCTGGCTTCCCACCTCCTTCTACCTCTGACCTCATTGCAAATTTTTTTACCTCCAGCCTCATCATAAAAAGCTCTCATCACTTTATCAATCTCATCATCACTCTCATCAATTTATCACCCTCATCACTTGGTCACTCACCACGTTATTGCTCTAATTGCTTCATCGCTCTCATGGCTTCATTGATCTCATCAATCTACCTCCAACAAGAACTTGTACCTCCAACCTCATCCAAAGAATCCAATCATTGTTTTATTGTTCTTGTCACTTTATTGCTCTCATCACTTCATATCTCTCATCACTTTATCTTGCTTGTCACTTTATCCCTCTCATCACCTTATTGCCCTTACTCTTTCCAAATGGCCCCTCAGCAAACCTCCCCCCACAAGTCCACACAAAAGTCCAACACACCAAAGCAAACATTGCCAAGGAACTCCACAACAAACAATCCTCCCCCATCAGCTTCCAAGGGCTCAAACAATTCTCCCCCATCAGCTTTCAAGGGCTCAAACAATTCTCCCCCATCAGCTTTCAAGGGTTCAAGTCAGCTCAAGAGAGCTGATCACATCATCCTGGTCAACTGGCTCAAAATTCCCTCCAACTATGATGCATGCTTTGGATTGGACAATGAAACACATGTTGGCCAACCTCCATCCTCTAAGTTTAATGGTTATCTCCTGATGGCCAATGAACTCAAGAACAAAACAAAAGGTAGGCTGGATCTGTCATCCAAATAGATGAGGGAGCAATTCAAGAATTATCAAGCCAAGTACAAAAAGGCCCACTCAATGTCAATCTCCACCGGCTTTGGTATCACTGACTCTGACAAAGCCAAGGGAATCAACTCTGTGGTTGATAAGTTGGAATCCATTTTTCCTTTTTATATTCAGATGGATGAAATCTTTGGAAAGAAGGCCAAAATCACCCCTTTAGCCGCTTTTGATGCCCAACAATCCAATTCAGTCCACGCTGAGGACTTGGTTGGGGATGCCCAGCCTAGCAATGGTGATCCTGAAGAAACCTTTTCCTTGGAGTGGCCCCCATCTGATGCCAAGGAGGATATTCAAACGCAATCAGCTCCAATCACGTCTAGTTCTGCGTTGATTAATGTGTCAAACCATACCTTGAACCCCTCCCCTCCTTCTTTAGATTTCTCTCTTGCTGGGTTAGCAGATCTCATCAACCTTGCTGATGCAAAACAAGATACTCCTCAGTCTCCATTACCCTCAACATTGGTTCAAGTAAGGAACCAAGCTCTTTTCTCCTCTGTCTGGTTGATCCTGACTGATTTAGATTGTAGAAAAACAGGCTCATCCATTCCTGAATGGCCAAAAACTCAAGCCAATGGGGCCTTCCACATCTCCTTTGAACACTAGTGACAACTTTCAGACTCAAAACTCCTCTGCCAAGGGTAAGCAAAAGGCCTCCAATTCCATCAATATCAACCCCAAAATTCATCAAAAGAGGAGAAACACTTCCAGTTTTTTGGGCTTTCAAGAAATCATGGAGAAGCAAGATTCATGTAAGTCCATTGGTTGAATATCCTTGCTTTCAAAATCATGTTCATTGCTTTTCCCCTGAAAAAAACAGTCAAATCACAAATTGAATCCAAAAAACTTGAGCTTGAAAAGCAAAAGTGGGATTGTCAAATGGCCATGGATGTTCAAAAGCAGAAAGCCAAGAGTTTGGCTCATCAACAAAAATGGGATGCTGAGTGGAAGTTGAAACAGGCTGAGCTAGAGTTTCAAAAAGAGGAAAAGGAAAAGGATTGACAGAAAGCACAACTGGAAAAGGAGAGGGAACAACTTGAAACCAAAAAAAAGGATAAGGTATCAGTGGCCTTGGCTTGCATTGGTAGAAGTAGAACAGTAGATGAAATACAGCAGATAAATCAAATGCTGGGCTTGTAAATATATTTGAATGAGTGAAAGAAAAACAAAAAAATTATTGTTGATTACAAAGTTTGAGAGTATACTTAACACCCCCAAAATACAGATCTTTTTTGGGTTTATTTATATTTTTTTCTAGAGTAAATTTGGCCATTATTCAAGTCCCTACAAGTGTTTACAGTTGTTTTATTAATTTGAAGTGACATGGCAATTCTGGTATGGGTTGCTGTGTCCACAGCAGGAAAGGTACAGTGCTTGTACTTATTAGCTGCCCAAACCATTTTGACTTTTCCTTTTTGGTTTAAATTAATTCCAAAGCCAAGGTCAGGAAAAACAAATTGGCCATTTGATACTTGATATTTGTCTGTTTTGGAAAGAATAAAGGTTATTCCCCTATAATTGTCCCAAGGTTTGGAAGTTAACAGTTCCCTGCATTTGAAAGGAGATGGGGATGCCCGGAGTCGCACTTGAAATGAGAGATAGAAATAAGGAGATAAAAAGATAAAGAAAAGTAGAGAGAGAGTGAAATCGCCAATCCTTCAATCCTAAGAACTTTCCACCTGGATGTGTATCCGGTATGAGTTCCTTTGATCTCCTGGTGAGATGAGTGATCCAATCCAATGATGTGATGGTCTGATTCCCTTCCATTCCATGCCTCCCTCTCGCCAACCCAGAGTTGAGAGTGAGGATAAGTCCTCCCTCTCAACCCTAACCTAAGTACACGCGCAAATAACAGTATGACAACGAAAACAGAAAACAATCCCAAGACAGAAACCCTAGCCTCCTCTCCACACCTCTGTACCAAACTCCCCCCTGACGTCCGTACGCCATTCTGTCCACCCGGTTTGTCCTTCTCATGACGCGGTCCTTGCACCGCGCCCTATTCGGAGCCGCCCCGCGCCTGTCCGTATCCGTTTGTCCGCGCCCATTGTGGGTGTCCGGTAATATCCGGCATGATCTGCGCGCTTGCGCAGGTGCTCCATCCGTTCCTTTTTAGCCCGCGGATTGCTCCGCCCCTACGTATCCAAACTGGCGCACCCGCGAACCAAGTCAAGCGCACTACCTTCCAAATACAATCTCCGGGGCGGATCGTTGCCCACGCAGCATTCGATGCTGAGCCCAACCCGTCCACTAGGTGCGGAGCCAAAAAGCGGCTGCTGCTGATCCAGCAGCTGCCGCTGCTGAGCACTCCGCATAACCTAATGCTGATCCCGCTTGCCTCCAATGCTGAGCCCGCAGCCGCAATGCAGTTCCCAATCCGTGTTTATAAATTGACACCACTTCCCCCCAACTTGAGTTTTGTCCCCAGAAGTCTTCCATTGCTTCACCATACCACCACCCCCGCTACTTCCACTACCACCCCCACCACTCCCACTACCGCCTTCCCCATCCTCCTCCCGCTCCATTGCCACCATGCTCCCATGCAAGTTCTGCGCCCGGAAAGGGCACGCGTGTTTGATTTCCCCTGGCCAACGTGCCTGTGTTGCTTGCCGTTGCGGCCACCATCGCTGCTTGCTTAGTAACGGCATGCCCCAAGCTCCCCCCCAATCCAGCTCTTGCCCCAGGCCGCGCAAGAGAGCTTGTCCAGACCCGTTTGTGGTTTCGGACAACGACTTGATCTTGGAAGGCTTGTGGACACCCCCCGGTTCACCTTCATCCCGCCGCCCCCAAGCTCTGTCACCCCCCACCTTGCACGTGAGCCGCAATTTCATATCCCCTCTCTGCCGGGCCAGACCTCCGCAATGGAGCAAATACGAAACCTTGGAGGAATGGCGCGCGGCAACCCGCGCTTGGGCTGCCGCTGTTGGTGTGAACCAAACGGTACCGGACCCGCGGCCGCGCCTGCACCCTCTCCTCCTCCTCCACGACCGCCAACACCCCCTCCGCCTTTGTTGCCCATCATCGCCTCCAGCTGGACCGAGCCCCCCTGTTGGTTCTCCGGAGGCCCCATCTTCACCGGCCGCTCCTCCCCCCAGCCCTCCCAAGATCCTGGAAATTCCAATCGTAATGGCACTCCCGGCAGCTGGCTTCAAGCTTTTGGCGGAAAGGTCAACCACAATGCTTTGGGATTTCCTTGCAATCCCCGGCGCGAGCTCCTGGCGTCTTTCCGGGCGTTACTGGCGTCGTCCAGGGCGGAAATGGAGGAAATGATGAGGATGGCTTAGGCGCATCGCCCCCCCTTTACCTATTCTTCCCTTTCTCTTCCTTTTGGTTGTACCGCGCTTCCCTTTTCATTAAGAAAATACATGTATCCGCGCAAGGTCCTAACCTTCTGAGAAAAAACGCGCAACTGCGCTTTGTGAGAAAGAGCTTGAGATTGAGGTCCGCATCCGCGCTCTTTGCTTTGTGAGTGACCGTAAGTGACCAACCGTTCCAAAAGAGGCACCTGGACCGCCCCAGAAAAACTGCCACACAGTTCCCCGTACCCATCCTGTAACAAACACAACAAACAAAACACCAGTGCACGCCACCGTCAGGGAAGAGAGAGAGAGAGAGTAAGAGAACGGACATTCTGGGGTGTCTAGTTGTTCCGGCTGTGAACCGGCTAGAGCACCCCCTCACAAAATCAAGCTTATTCCCATACCAGCCACCCATCCTCAAGATATCCAGAGAGAAAAGAAAAAGAGAAAAAGAAACCAACAGAGAAGAAAAATAGAAAGGAACACATATTTTTTTTTTCGCGCAACGCCCGTAGACCGCCCGCCTGTGAACCGGCTAGAGCACCCCCTGACCAAATCAAAACTTATCCCCTACCCCCACCACCTCCCCCCCCAACTTGGCCACTGTCCCCAGCTGGTTGCAACCGCCTACTCTGTTGCAACGGCACGTTCTCCACTTCCCTGCCCAAAGACAAATCCCCGGATCGCGTTCCTACGCCATTTCTGCGCTCCACACTCCCCTTGTCTGATCCGTCACCCCCTTCCGCTGTCTTGTTGAACAAGGTAGATCCATGCGTGAAGAAGCGCTTGACATGCAAAGCTGCTGCCTTCCGTTTCAGCGGGGTACAGTCTAATTCCTCCAACTGATAGCTGCCGCCCTCAAACTTGGACAACACGCCAAACAGGCCGTTCCACCGGTTAGCAAACAACTTCCCCCACTGAGACTCCAGACTTTGGTTGTACAGGAGCACCAAATCCCCCTTCCACAAGGGGTCCTGGATACAATGCAAGCAGCGCTCCTCCCAATAGCACACCAATGCCGTCCGAGTCTTCTTCAGCCGGTCCACGGCCTTTGCAAGCATCCCATCCCGTCAAAGGAGCTGTTTGGCGCGAGCCTTGAGCAATTTGGCGGAAGTCTTCACCTTCCACCAGTCAACCCCCAGGAACGTCCCCAACTCAATGTCCACCGGAAGCATGGGGCGCTGTCCAAAAAGTAACTCGTATGGCGAGTAGCCTGTTGACCGCTTCACCAAAATCCAATCCGCAAACAGAACCATTGGAAGGGTTTCCTGCCAGCGCTTTCCATCCTCCCCGCACATCTTGACCAGGGCGTCCTTGATTGGTTGATGCCCGCGCTCAATCATTCCGGCCCCCTTGGGATAATACTCCGTTACTTGGCCAAACTTGGCTCCGCAACTCTTCACCAATTCAACCAAACGGCCGCAAAACTCGGCCCCTCCGTCCACCATAACCAGACAAAGCGACCCATACCGCGTGAACCAATTTTCCTCCAGAAACAGAGAAACTTTTTCCGCCAAGAGCTTGACCAACAGACGCGCTTCCGCCCAACCAGACAGGTTGTCCTGCGCAACAAGCAGATAGGC
Organism: Puccinia polysora; assembly: GCA_025617555.3. Taxonomy (NCBI): domain Eukaryota; kingdom Fungi; phylum Basidiomycota; class Pucciniomycetes; order Pucciniales; family Pucciniaceae; genus Puccinia; species Puccinia polysora. The sequence goes on from CM062616.1 coordinate 48,245,079, forward strand.
AAACTTGCAGGCTTTGATGTGGACAACATCAAGCAAGACTCAACCAAAGAGGGTGTCTTCCTCTGTGGGGTTTCCGACTTCCTTAGGCAATCTTGCGCTCCGCCGTTGACAGGCTTTTCAGGACGCCAACCATTCCCGTACCGCACGCACTACCCCTGGCCACCAGAACCGCTCTTTCACCCGCCTCCATGTTTCAACCTCCCCTCAATGGCCAAGATTTTTGTGAAGGCTTTGGAGGATAGCTTCCTGATCCAACCTTAAAGTGGCAACCACAAGAGGAACCAGAGTCTTCTGCCGCCAAAGCTGCCCCTCCTGTACGTAGAAGTTCCCCGCTTGCCGCTTCTCCCATTGCATGTGCTTGTCCGTAGTTCGGTCGGGAAAACAAATTTGCCGCAAGTAATCGCAAAGAATTGTGTACCACCCGGTCTGCTGGAGCTGCAGCTGAACGCCCGCCTCCACAACCCCTACCTTGACAACCGGGGTCTCCAAATCAAGCAGTTCTGCGTCCTTGAATGAGTCATCCCTTGGATACCGCAACAACGCGTTGGGCATAGTGAATGCTTTCCCTGGAACATGAACAACAGCAAAGGAGAAAATTTGAAGAAACACCACCCACCTGGTCATGGGAGCGTTGGGTAATGCCGGGGAATTGATCATCCGCGCCAGCGCCTCCGCATCCACCAAAAGCTCAAAGTGAACCCCCCACAAGAGATACTGAAGCTGCCGCACAATCTTGGTGACCCCGCACAACTCCAACTTTGGCTGAGAGTACCGGCTTTCTGTCAGAGTGAAGGTGACCAACTCGTAAAGCACCGGCCTTGAAGAGTTTAAGTATGACTATATTGCCATGAGGGATGAAATGGTAATGGTAGGCTATGGAGGAGCCTGATGAGGAGGAATAATAAGGCTACAAAGAGCCAATAGAGAGGGGATATGTCTTGTATAGTCAAGAGGAACTGATCTGATGAGGAGGAAGGGGCACTCCGGTATTGTTGACTAGTAATCAGATGTTTTTCATTCCTGGTCCAAGGGAAGGACCAGTATTTATGGACAACTAGAGAACCCCAAAGGGGGCCTAAGGTAGCAGGGTTAAGACAACTAGAGAGCCCCCAGAGGGGGCCTGAGACAGGAATAATATCTTAATGAAAGCAGTAAGATAGAAATAAAGCTGACTAAATTTTTCAGTTACAAAATATGAACAGAAAAAGACAACACACCACCTTAACTGACAAATTTAGGAACCAATTTGAGACCAATCAACATTTCAGAGGAGAATATGAGAAGAGAATATGAGAATGAGAGATTTGAGATTTGAGAAAGGATGACAAGACACCACCTTGTCAGCATATGAGATGGGGAATGAAAGCCTATTTTAAGAGGAGCAACAAGGACCTCAGGCATAGTTGCCTAGCTTAATATGGGAGGAATGATAGCCTATTTTAAGAGGAGCAACAAGGACCTCAGGCATAGTTGCCTAGCTTAATGGGGAGAATGATATGATGATGATGATGATGATGATGATGATGGTGATGAGAGTAATGGTAATGGTGATGGGTATGGGATGATGATGGTGATGGTGATGGTGATGGTGATGGTGATGATGGTAATAGTGATGGTGATGGAGTTGGTGATGGTGATGGTGATGGAGTTGAAATGGATTGGTGACAGTTATAGGATAATGGTGGGTGATGATAGTATTGGATAATAATGAATGTGTTTATTGTAATGAATGAGGGTGGAAAATAGGAAGATATAAACAGATAGTATTGAACAAAAGGAGGAAAGGATTCCAACACACCAGCCTGTTCAATATTAGATGGGAAGGAACATTGATTTGTTGTTGAAGTTGATTGTTAATGTTGTTGATGGATGATATTGAGAGGTTGATATGTTTGATGGTTGATGTTGATTTGGAGTGAGTGATTGATGGATGAGTTGTTAGAGGATGAGATGCAATGTTGGAGGGAGCAGAGGTGTAGGTTGAGGATGATGGGAGCGTTGATGGGGAGATGGAGCCAATTGATGTAGTTGATGGAGTGGAGGAGATGGAGGAGATGAAGCAATTGGTGGTTGAGCAGGTGGAGCGGAGGAGATGGATGGGAGCAAGCGGGCGGTTGAGATGGACCAATGGAGCGATGTGGGGATGAGAGGTGACAGGACGGGCCAAATGAATGGACCACCCCAAATGGATGATTGAGATTGGATCAATGAATGAAGAGCGGAGCAAGAGATGAGCAGCGATTGAGATCGCAAGTGAGGTTGGGAGAGAAGATGTTGAGAGAGAGTGAGCTTGCAAAGATTGGGGTGACCAGCAATCAAGGTAGGAAAAGCGGGACTGGAGAGGGATTGAGCGAGGTTGAAAGGTGAAAGAATGAGCGGGATTGCAAGGAAAGAACAAGCGAGATCGCGAGAGAGGATGCGACCAAGGTTGCTAGTTGTTGAAGATGCGAGCGAGGGAGCAACAAGGTCGCCATTGAAGTCTTCATTGAGGCAGTGAGAGAGGGAGCGGACAAGCTAGGAGGAGCGCGCGAACGCCAATAGGAAAGCAAGGGAGACTAGGGTTGAGCTGAGAGGTGATTGAAGTCGCCATCAAGGCAGCAAGAACAAGAAGGAGGTAGCAAGGGAAGAGAGTGTGAATGATGTCGCGGATGGAGGAGGAAGCGAAGAAAAAAAAAAGAAATCGTGATTGAGATTGAGGAGAATGTGAGCCGGGGAGGATCTGATGGAGTTGTGGGAAAGTTCGCAGATGGGAGCAGGATTGAAGGCCAGACAGCCAGGTTGTAAAGTTGGAGAGCAATAGTGGAGGATGATGGGGTTGGATGAGGAGAAAGGATCCATTGGAGGTAATCGATACGGATTGTGAGTTGGTTGCATAGGATGAGGATTGATACGCCAAGGGCATAACCCGCCTGGAGGGATAGGAGATGATAGCTGAGTCGGATGCAATGATGAGCAAGCGTGGATGAGAGGTTGATGATGGATCTGAGGACAGTTTCTTATAATTGGATAGATCAAGGGTAAGAAGATTGGTTTGGGTAATTCCCTGAGAAAGCGCTTGAGTAATGAGGCGGCTAAGAACGGGCCATTGGGGTAATCTTGGAGGATGACTGGATGCCTACAATCGTAAGCATCCCTGATGATTTGAGTCATCGTGAGGGAGGGAGTTCTACGGAAGAGCCCTTCGGAGTTGATGGCGGATGATCTGATACAGGTTGCACAATCCTGAACAATTTGAGGGATTCTGAGTTGAGCGTTTGAGCCCATGAGGTGTTCTAAGGGGACAACAAACAGTGGAGGTTGATGGAGTGAGTCAGGAACGACAATTGAGGGTTCGATGATGAGATTGTGCTTGTGAACCTCGGGAGGGATAGGGATCTGATGGATTGGGACGAGTAGGGCGAGTGAGGAGAGATCCTTGACCCAATGGACCTTCCGAGACATCTTCCAGGAGACAATTGTTCTGAGGAAGAGAACAATGATCATCTTAACCCAAAAGGTAGGATGGACGACCCAGATTGGCTTGAGGTTCTTACGGATGGTAGGTTGGATGGCACGATAGGAGGATAGGATCAAAGGATTGCGGATTGGATGAGAGAGTTGAAGTGAGTAAGAACAATGGATGAGAAGCTTGAGGTAGAGATGACAAGTAATGGATGAGATTGAGAGTCTAGACCGGCGGTGAAGATGGTGTGAGGAAGATGGTCATGATGACTGGAGGAGTGAGAGGACGGGGGTGATTGGAAGAGGAAGAGGAAGAGGAAAAGGAAGAGGAAGAGGAAGAGGAAGAGGTGATGGAGAGCATGTTGGAAGAATGGGAGGATGTAAGATGGAGTTGGGTCTAAGAGGAGAGTATCAAGAGCCAAGATGAAGGTTGATGAGGGAGAAGGAAGGAGATAAGAAGGATTGTTTGTGAGGGGTTCAAAGGAACAGGGATGGTTGAAGGAGTAAAGGTGTATCATGAAGATATGAGGATGAAATTGGATGGTGAGGACGATGAAGAGCGTAGGGAGATGGGCAATGAGTCAACCAGTTAGAACAATGAAGTCAACCGGATGACTTAGTGGGATGAGCTTTGGCTTTTAACCGTGAAAAGTTGAAGTATGACTATATTGCCATGAGGGATGAAACGGTAATGGTAGGCTATGGAGGAGCCTGATGAGGAGGAATAATAAGGCTACAAAGAGCCAATAGAGAGGGGATATGTCTTGTATAGTCAAGAGGAACTGATCTGATGAGGAGGAAGGGGAACTCCGGTATTGTTGACTAGTAATCAGATGTTTTTCATTCCTGGTCCAAGGGAAGGACAAGTATTTATGGAAAACTAGAGAACCCCAAAGGGGGCCTAAGGTAGCAGGGTTAAGACAACTAGAGAGCCCCCAGAGGGGGCCTGAGACAAGAATAATATCTTAATGAAAGCAGTAAGATAGAAATAAAGCTGACTTAATTTGTCAGTTACAAAATATGAACAGAAAAAGACAACAGGCCTATCCTTGCCGTTGTCCTCTTGAGTGAGAACCCCCCTGCGCCAAACACGCTGGAATCAACCGCTAGCCTAATTCCTCCTGCGTTGTAGTCAAGATCGCGGAGCACAATGTCACGTCCCACAATCTCCTTGAGCTTCCGGAACGCGCGATGTGAAAAGAATAAAGGTTATCCCCCTATAATTGTCCCAAGGTTTGGAAGTTAACGGTTCCCTGCGTTTGAAAGGAGATGAGGATGTCCAAAGTCGCACTTAAATGAGAAATAGAAATAAAGAGATAAGAGATAAAGAAAAGTAGAGAGAGAAATTGCCAATCCTTCAATCCTAAGAACTTTCCACCTGGATGTGTATCCGGTATGAGTTCCTTTAATCTCCTGGTGAGATGAGTGATTCAATCTGATGATGTGATTTGATGTTTCTTCCTCTTCTTCCTCTATGCTCCAATGCCTCCTCCTAACCCTGAGTTGAGAGTGAGGATAAGTCCTCCCTCTCAACCCCAACCTAAGTACACGCGCAAATAACAGTATGACAACAAAACAGAAAACAATCCCAAAACAGAAACCCTAACCTCCTCTCCCCACCTCCTCCGTACCAAACTCCCCCCGTTGTCCGTACGCCGTTCCATTCATCCGGTTTGTCCTTCTCATGACGCGGTCCTTGCACCGCGCCCTACTCGGAGCCCCCTGCGCCTGTCCGTATCCGTTTGTCCGCGCCCGTTGTGGGTGTTTGGTAATATCCGGCATGATCCGCGCGCTTGCGCGCGCGCTCATCCGTTCCTTCATAGCCCGAGGATTGCTCCACCCCTACATATCCAAACCGTCGCGCCCGCAAACCAAGTCAAGCACACTACCTTCCAAATCCGATCTCCGGGGCGGATCACCGCCCACGCCACATTCGATGCTGAGCCCAATCCGTCCACCAGGTGCGGAGCCAAACAGCGGCTGCTGCTGATCCAGCAGCTGCCGCTGCTGAGCATTCCGCATACCCTAATGCTGAGCACTCCGCATACCCTAATGCTGAGCACTCCGCATACCCTAATGCTGAGCCCGCTCGCCCCCAATGCTGAATGCGCAGCCGCAACGCAGTTCCCAATCCGTGTCTATAAATTGAAACCACATCCCCCCCCAACTTGAGTTCTGTCCCCAGAAGTTTCCCATTGCTTCACCATACCACCACCTTTGCTACTTCCACTCCACCCCTACCACTCCCACTACCACCTTCCCCGTCTTCCTTCCTACCCATTGCCATCATGCTCCCTTGCGAGTTCTGCGCTTGGAACGGGCACGCGTGTTCAATCATCTCCGGTGGTCGCGCCTGTGTAGCTTGCCATCGCAGTCATTGTTGCTGCTTGCTTAGCAAAAGCATCCCTCAGGCTCCCCCCCAATCCGGCTCTCGCCCCAGGCCCGCAAGAGGGCTTGTCCGGACCCGTTTGTGGTTTCGGACAACGAGTCAATCTCGGAAGGCTCGTGGAAACCACCCGGTTCACCTCCATCCCGCCGCCCCCAAGCTCCGTCACCCACCACTTCGCACGTGAGCCGCAACTTGGCATCACCCCTCTGCCGGGCTGGACCTCCGCAACAGGGCAAATACAAAACTTCAGAGGAATGGTGCGCGGCAACCCGTGCTTGGGCCGCTGCTGTTGGCGTGAACCAAACGGTACCGGGCCTGAGACTCTCTGGAAGACCTGCGGCCGCGCCAGAACCTCCTCCTCCTACTCCACGACCGCTGACAACTCCCGCGCCACCAGTGGACTTGGATGAGAGGCCTACGACCCCCGACGCTCCTCTGCCTCCATCACCGATTGTTGTCTAGTCATCACCTCCAGCTGGACCAAGCCCCCCTGTTGGTTCCCCGGAGGCCCCATCTTCACTGGCCGCTCATCCAGACAGCCCTCCTGAGATCCCGGAGATTCCAATTGTAATGGTGCTCCCGGCGGCCAGCTTCAAGGCTTTCACGGAACGGTCAACCACGATGCTTCGGAATTTTCTCGCAATCCCCGGCGCACAATCCTTGGAATCCCGGCGCAAACTCCTGGCGTCTTTCCGGGCTTTACTAGGGGCTTCGAGGGCGGAAATGGAGGAAATGATGAAGATGGCTTAGGCGCATCGCCCCCCCTTTTCCCCTTCTCCCTTTCCTCTACTTTCTCTCTTCTTGTTGTTGTACCGCGCTTCCCTTTTCCGTTAAGAAAATACATGTCTCCGCGCGAGGTCCTACCCTTCTGAGAAAAAAGTGCGCGGCCGCGCTTTGAGAGAGTGAGTCTGAGATTGAGTCCACGCCCGCGCGCTTGCTTTGTGAGCGACCGTAAGTGACTAGCCATTCCAAAAGAGGCACCTGGACCACTCCAGACAAACTGCCACACAGTTCCCCGTACCCTTCCTGTAACAAACACAACAACCAAAACACCAGCGCGCGCCACCGTAAGGGAAGAGAGAGAGAGAGAGTAGGAGAACGGACATTCTGGGGTGTCTAGTTGTCCCGGCTGTGAACCGGCTAGAGCACCCCCTCACCAAATCAAGCTTAGTCCCATACCAGCCACCCATCCTTGAGATATCCTGAGAGAAAGAAGAAGAGAGAAAAAGTAACCAACAGAGCAGAAAAAATAGAAAAGAACACATTTTTTTTTTCACGCGACGCCCGTAGACCGCCCGCAAATTGCTCTTCGTCCCGCTTCCCCCATCCGCGGGATTGCCCACGCGTCCTGGTTCCGCGGGGCTTGTCCTCGGGTTTACGGACCCGGCTTTGCGCTGCGCCCGCGTTTCCCCCTCTACCTCCACCCCCCACTTGGCCACTGTCCCCAGCTGGTCGCAGACCAACTCCGCATCCGGTTCCTCCTCATGCTCCAACACTCTCCTTTGCTTTCCTTTCCCGTGATCGCGGACAGTTGTCTCAAACCTTCCGCCAGACAAATCCTCCACTGTCAACGCCTCTGTTCCCGCCTCTGGATCAAAAACCATTTGTGCTTGGAACCCAAACATGAAGGGCCGTCCCAAAATTACATCCCCACAATCAACCAAAAGAAAAGAAAGAGGCTTATTGACCCTTGCAACCTTGACCTCCTCCTCCTCAACTACCCCATCCACACAACACTCCCCTCCGTTAAGCCCGCGGATACCCATTGTGCATTTCCGCCAAACCAACCCCAAATCATCCACCATCCGTGATGGCAGCAGGTTCACCATTGAACCGCTGTCCACCATAGCCCACACCTTCCTTCCCGCTATGACCATCAAAACGTAAGCAAGCGGAGTCAAAACCGATATCAACTCACACTCCTTGCGCCCCTCCTCCTTCCGCGCCACATGAACCCGCTGCACCGTCTGAGGTACCCTGCCCTGACCGCAATCCCGCAACGCCTGAACCATCTCGTCTACCACCACTGGAGACACAGCCGCCAGTTCCCGCAAGGTCAGCGGGACCAGAGTCTTGTTACCCATCACCCTTTGCACAATGTCCGCCGCTTTCTTCTTCCCTACAGGATTCGCTGCCGGCGCCTCAATTCCGGGCGCGCGTGCGGCCGGTTTCAGAACGGTCAACGGGGGTTGCTCCTTTGCATCCACCTCCATCTTATTGGAGACCGCCACCTTCTCTTCCGTTGCCACTACCCTTACCTCAGCTTCCACCCGAGGTGGTTGCCACAACCTGGGACCGGTAACCATGCCTAGTGACGCTCGCGCCGTTGTTCCCGCCTCCTGACCCCATGTGTGCACCTGCTGCATTGCAGTTGGCTGGCTTGGCTCCATCAGAATATGTTTGCCCGTCGGAAACATGTACCCCATCCCTTCCAGTAAAACCAATCCCGCTTTGAGATCATTTGTAAGCTCCTTGCACGCCAATCGCCAATGACTGTTTGCCCCGCAGTACGAGCACCCCCTTGGCACAAAATTACCGGGCGGCCAAAACCCTTCCACCATGTGCGGTTGAGGCCCTCGCGGCTGCTGCTGGCCCATACGGCTCATGCAGATCTTCAAATCCTTCATAAGCTCCGTCAATTCACTTACCGGAGGGGCGGGCGCGGGTTGAGGAACCGGAACACGCGTTGAAGTAGGCAGAACCGGGGCCAGGAATTGCGCCGCAGCCGAAACCTGGGGGGCGGATTTCTTTGGTCCCGCTGGGAAGGACTTAGCGGTATCCTCAATGAGCTCTTCTAAGTCAAGCTCACTCTCCAAAGCCTGGAGAATGAAAGCCAGCTCCGGAAGGAGCGCAATGCTCCCGTCCAATGACCGCTTTACCAAGTTGTGATTGTAAAGATGCCTCTGCACCCTTGCCCGGAGTTGAGCGCTTAAACTGCCCAGAAACGTGCGTTTCATGGCCCCCGTCTGTCCTGCCACCACCTCGTTCTTTGACAAGAACCAATAGATCCAATCAAATGTCAAGGTGTAATCCGCCAGCTCCACCCGCCTTCTGACTCCTCCGCGCGCGCTTGCCTCCAAGGCCATGCGGTCAAAATTGCTTTCCCGGAATCGAGATTTGCGCCCACCCCACCGCGTTAGGATCTCTGCCTTCAGTTTTGGCCAAGCTTGATTCTTGTAGCCTTCCATCTCCTCCACATCCCGGAGCTTCTCTTTGTCCATAATGAACAGGACAACAAGCCGGGCCTTATTGGCGTCTGACGCACCTTCCGCATCTGCAATACCTTTGTATCTTGAGATGAATTGCTCCACATCCGCAGTGTTGAATCGGATGTGAGGGTAGTTGCGCGGCCTGATGCGAACCAGACAAGTGGGTTCATGGTCACTGGAGACCAATGGGGGAACGGCGTAGCTCGTCCTGGGTTGAGGGGAGGGAGGGGGAGGAGGAGGGATGGAAGACGCAAGTGGGGTCGAAGTAGCGGACCCGGAAACGGAAGGAGAAGAAGAAGAAGAAGAGGAAGCAACTTTAGGGAGGTATGGATAGGACATTGCGCCCAGTTATCTTCAAAAGACAAGAAACGGAAGGTTGATTCCCGGCCAGACCCCCAGATGTGGAAAGAATAAAGGTTATCCCCCTATAATTGTCCCAAGGTTCGGAAGTTAACAGTTCCCTGCTTTTGAAAGGAGATGGGGATGCCCGGAGTGGCACTTGAAATGAGAGATAGAAATAAGGAGATAAAAAGATAAAGAAAAGTAGAGAGAGAGTGAAATCGCCAATCCTTCAATCCTAAGAACTTTCCACCTGGATGTGTATCCAGTATGAGTTCCTTTAATCTCCTGGTGAGATGAGTGATCCAATCCAATGATGCAATGGTCTGATTCCCTTCCATTCGATGCCTCCCTCTCCCCAACCCCAAGTTGAGAGTGAGGATAAGTCCTCCCTCTCAACCCTAACCTAAGTACACGCGCAAATAACAGTATGACAACAAAAACAGAAAACAATCCCAAGACAGAAACCCTAGCCTCCTCTCCACACCTCTGTACCAAACTCCCCACCAACTTCCGTGTGCCGTTCCGTCCACCTGGTTTGTCCTTCTCATGACGCGGTCCTTGCACCGCGCCCTACTCAGAGCCCCCCGCGCCTGTCCGTATCCGTTTTTCCGCGCCCTTTGTGGGTGTCCGGTAATATCCGGCATGATCTGCACGCTTGCGCGCGCGCTCCATCTGTTCCTTTATAGCTTGCAGATTTCTCCGCCCCTACGTATCTGAACCGGCCCGCCCGCGAACCTAGTCAAGCGCACTACCTTCCAAATCCAATCTCTGGGGCAGATTGCCACCCACGCCGCATTCAATGCTGAGCCCGACCCATCCACTAGGTGCGGAGGCAAACAGCGGCTGCTGCTGATCCAGCAGCTGCCGCTGCTGAGCACTCCGCATACCCTAATGCTGAGCCTGCTTGCCTCCAATGCTGAGCGTGCAGCCGCAACGCAGTTCCCAATCCGTTTCTATAAATTGACACCAAAACATATTTTCAATAAGTCAGCCATTCAATTTCTTGGGTGGAACCATGAGTAAAAAGGAGTAGCCAGCAATGTTGCCTTTTTCAATATGAGGAGAGTTGAAAGTGGTGACAAAATTGATTTCCTTCTTATCTTGTTCTGAGAGTTTATCCAAAGGCACAAATTCAATTATTGCAACCAGGGCTTGGTGATCAGATTGATTGAGGACAATTACTTTTCCACGCTGGAAGAAATGGAACTGTTTTATTGTTTGTTTTGCTTGATCAAACTCTTCCTGGGTGGGTTTTTGACTATTCTTTTTCTTTTTGGCAACAATTGAAGGATACAGATCCAAAGGACGTGGTTTCCAACCAGACCAGAATACCTTTTCATTAATAACTTTCTCAGTAACTTCCAAAGACATTTCTGAATCCCAAGATTGAAGCCTCTTTCGGCAAGCAGCCCTACCCTTCCCACCTCCCTGTATGTTTTTCAAGCCATCTCCTTCCATCTTGTTCCCTCCCAATCCTATACTGATATTGGGGTGAGGAACAGGACGGGATTTGATTTTTTATGTAACATTTTGAGGGGGGTGGGAGAAGAATTGGACATTTGGTTGGCCAAGCAAGCAAGGGGGGTGCCGGCTGGGTCGGCCAAGCGAGCAAGGGGGGGGGTGACTGGGTTGGCCCAGCAAGCAAAGGAGGGGGGGCCGGCGGGGTTGATTGAAGCCTCTTTTGGCAAGCAGCCCTACTCTTCCTACTTATCTGTATGTTTTTCAAGCCATCTCCTTCCATCTTGTTCCCTCCCAATCCTATAATTAGATCCAGGTGAGGAACAAGATGGGATTTGATTGTTTATGTAACATTTTGAGGGGGGCGGGAGAAGAATTGGACATTTGGTTAGCCAAGCAAGCAAGGGGGGGCCAGCTGGGTTGGACAAGCAAGAAAGGGGGGGGCGTCTGGGTTGGCCCAGTGAGCAAAGGAGGGGGGCTGCCGGGGTTGGCCAAGGGAGCAAAGGAGGGGGGGGGAGGCGGGGTTGGCCAAGAAAGCAAAGGAGGGGGGGTGGGGTGTTGGTTTGCCAAAGGAGGGGAGGGGGGCAGCAGGGTTGGCCCAGAAAGCAAAGAACATTCCTTGAACAACATCCTGAATGTGATTATGAGTCTGGCATAACCAGGACAACCAATGCACAGTGGAACAGAGTGATGTGACGTTTGATAAAGAAACGATGAACGCAACAGGAACTAGTTAATGAGGATGTAAAAAATGATACAGGAAATCTGAGATCAGTTGGACTGAGAGGAATAGGAACCAAACAGCTTACAAGACCAAAGAATCACTAATCCAACTGTAATGACCCAGGAGACCATATTTCTAATCCTTTCATCATACAGATTGATATTCAAATTATCCCTGGTGGAAGGTTGATTGAGGGTAAAAGATGGTAAGGTTAGTGCAAAGATGGCAAGGAACTGAAGCTTGTGAAGGTGAAAAACCAAATGATATCTTGAGGAGCAGCTTTGACATAGAATTTTTCCATACAGAGAGGTTATTGATGTAAGACAATCTGTGAAAGTAAGGACGGTAATCACAAAGTACAAAGTTTCAGAAATAGTATAAAAACTTGTAAAGATAAACTTTGAATGCATAGATGACTGAAGGGGACCTACAGATCTGAGCGGAAGAAATGTCATTAAACTTGATTCTGACTGTTCATTTTGAAGCCAAAGGGGAAAATGATAACCAATTAGATTGTGCAGGTGAGGGAATACACCAGAGAACCAATCAAATTCTTGCAGGGAGTGCTGGTTAGGGAAGAAGAAGACTTACAAGGCCAAGTTGTGAGGATGATTTTGATCTAGTTTCTTGCGCGCCTCCTCAAGTAGATTGGACAATCTGAAAATCTCATACTTACACCAATCAATTGTATCCACTTTTTTATCAAAGAGACCAAGAAATCTGAGTGATCAGTGGCTTGGTCTTGATTTCCAACGGACAAGCCAATCAACTGGATAAGTCTTGGGTATGGTTTGATCATTGGGATGGACTTGGTGAGGAGAACAATGATGATCAATGTGGTTATCAATTGGGCGACTAGAAAAACTTGGCTTGGTTTCAGCTTTGATGAGCTTGGTTTTGACCAATTTGAGCATCAAGAGGCACTTGAGACAGTTGTTATACAGCTCGGGTAGCATCTTCAGTTCATGTGAGATCCAAACTTGTTTGATTCTGCTGGGTAGGTGGGCCATTAAAGAGTTGAATGACTTGGGAGATAGGCAGTGCTTGGGCACGCCGGTGACTAGGACGGTGCCAGATTGAGGTAGGTCCAAGTGAGTTGACGGGTGATGTATTGCTGAAAAAGTTGAATGTAATTTGCCATTTCCTTGTGGATCAAAAACACCATCCAGACTTGATCCAAACAAACGGGTGATTTGAATTGATTAGAGACGGTTCTTAAGGTTTGGCTCTCTTGCTTGAATATCAACCAGAAACTTACTTGTGAAGACATAGGCGCAGATAAGATGACCAACATATCTGATCTGCTGGTCTTTGGGAATGTTTCCAAATGCAAAACTGTTCAGAAAGGTGGTGGATAGCTTGGTACCGACGGCGTTGAGTGGCAAGAGGACAGCCAAGACAAGCATGGAAATGGGAGCAAAGATGACTCTAGAGTGATTGGGACAGAATCAATGGTGACAAGGAGGGTAAGGGTGCTTGATGGGGTTGAATGAATGTACATGAAGAAAATGGTTGATGGGATAGGATGGGTATAGACTAAAGGGAGAAAGTAGACTGACATCATCATTTTCAGAAATTGAATGTACATGTAGGCATCCAAACTGGTGGTGGGGATGATGGATTCTGAGGATGAGGTGAGGGTGGGTAGCAGCCATCCCCAGGGAGTAGCCAAGACTGGTTGAGCTTGCTTGGATGGGATGGGTAGATAGGTTCCTGGAGGGGCAAGGGGAAGTTGAGGGTAGAAAGATCAATATCCAATTCACAAAATTGTACCTAAGGTCTTGAGAGAGAGATGAAACAAGAGGGGGTGGGGCTTAAGGGGCAGGAAAGCCTTTGGTCTCCATTACTTGAGATATCTCCTTGCATTCTTCTTTGGTTGGCCAAAGATGGTGATGTGATGTGGGGTGATGAGATGATGATGGGGTTTGTGTGAAGATGGAGATTTGAAAATTGATAGAGATGTGAAGCAATGGAGATGAGATGTGTGTTATGCAATGGAGATGCAACCGGTATGGATTTGCTGATGTGGATTGGTGTTTTAGATGGGATGGATGGTGGATGAATGATGATGCATAAATGGCGGGTTTAATGGCGGGTTTGATGTTTGAAATATGCCATTTTCATGAAACCTGCAATTTCAAAATACACCAGTTAGGGGTTATGTGTATTTCAGAAACCCGCCATTAAAAATGGCGGTTTTCTAATGGCGGGTTTTCTGACTTTGATATGCCCTAATAGCTATTGGCCTTAGATTGAGAATTAGCTTCAACCACAATTATTTTACCAGCTTATGAAGCAACAGAGAATTTTGATGGAAAAATGGAGTTGGCACTATTAGCAACAAACAAGTTAAAAATGTTGTACAAAATCCAAGGCAAACCAACACCATACACTATGAACCCCCCCCCCAGTAACCACAACCAGCAATCCAGATCCAGATGCAATGGATATAAATGGGATAAACTCCCCTTCAGCAAGTAGAAAAACAAATTCAATCAGTTAGAAACCCCAAAACTTTGATGTGAATCCTATGTTTGTCTTCCAACAAGAATGCAGGATAAGAGGCCTATTCTTTCACTGCACGTGATCTCTGGATGGGAATCACTGGGTAGAAAAGGGGTACTGCTTCCCAAACCAAAGACTGTCCATTAATGAAAAAATGAATTGGAATTGGGATAGAATATCTAAGCACACCATCCATGTTAGAATTTGAGTTTATATATATGTGACTTTCACTGGAGTTTGAAGTATCATTGATTGGATTGATTTGATTTATATTATTGTTGTTATTGAAGTATTAAAATAATGGTTAAAATATAAATAAGCTGTGTTCTCAGTAGTGATTGTCGGATTTTCCAAGCATAACATTTCACTTACCATGTCACTTAAACTGCTTATGTTAATTTTGCCTTATTCATTTTGTACTCAACCACTTGTTGGCCAATCATGTATTTAGTCTATATAAACCATGGTGCTCTCAAGTGGAATTGATAATCTTTTCATTCACCAAAACAACCGGAGTGCCCATTTCCTCCTGTCCTGAGATCCATTACGCTTGACGTTATAAGCTCTTTTCATTCATTTCTCTTAACCTTTAATTTAACCAGAGCCCAAGCTCTTTTTATTTTTACAACCCATGTCAAGACCATCAACTACTCCTCCCCAGACAAAGGAATAGGTCCAGGCAGAAATATTCCAGCATTGCAATCATCACCTGGAATTGAGAGAAATCATGGTTGTTTTATTCTGTTTTTCTCCATAACAGATGAACAATTTACCTTTGTGGGAAAGGTGCTACTCAACACAGGTTCATTAGGGAGCTTCATAAGATTTAAATTAGTAGACAATCTGTCCCTTAAGACAACAAAGCTGAAAAGCCCTTTAAGTTGTGTGGGGTTATCAATGGGGCTGTTTCAATCTGTGAATGTTTCTGGGAAGGAAAATCTACAATTCAAGGCAGCTCTGCTTCTAGAGCCCTTTTTGATAAGTTTGTTTGCACCAAACCAAAGATGTGTGAAATGATCCTTGGCATTGATGGGATGAAAAATCATGGAATTGAGTTCCACTTTGCCAAGAATCATATCCACTTTTAATTAAATCAAGGAGATAAAAGTTAGCAACACGTAGCCACTTTGGAGACTCATTCCCCTCCCTTCCTAGTCTGAAAATATGCTGATGTCTTCCTGCCACAGCCTTTGAATTTTCTGCCCCTGTATTGCAAGATGGACATGGAAATAAAGTTGAAGGAAGGAACTAACCCCCATTTGGTAAGATCCACAACTTAGCTCTGTCAGAAACTGCTGGGTTATAGGGGTTGTTCCTGGCCTGCTGTATAAAGGTTTTATACAACCATTGTCTTCCCCCACAGGTGAAACTATCTTGTTTTTCAGCAGGTGTGAAAGACAAAGCATCCTTTTGTGGACTACACTTGAAATAAAATAACCATTTGCAACTTTTACACTCTCCCACTAATAACTATTCTATTGGGGAAAATCAATGGTTGTAAAATATTTTGAAAAATTGACTTGAAATCTGCATTTAATCTTTTACATATCAAGAGAGGCAATATTGAATGGAAAACTGCCTTCCAAACAGATTTTGGTCTGTTTGAATACCTTTTAATGCCATTTTGACTGGAAAATGGGCCAGAAGTGTTCCAATTTTTCATAAATTTGGTCCTTTGAGAGGTGGTAGACTGCTGTGGTGGCTATTTATAGACATCAATAAACATAGGCTCAGTAGTGGACCAGTGGAAAAATAAGGGATCATAATTTGGTGGATGCAAGATCTGTAGCACAATAGGAGAGATGCTGAGCCCAACCTTTTTCCTAGTCTAGCAGAGGCAGACAAGAGCTCAGCAGAAGGTGGATGCAGGCTCTGCAGCACTATGAAATGCTTAGCCTAACTTTTTCCCATTGCAGAGGTGAAAGGTGTTGTGGTACAGGGAGAGGGAGCCAGCCATTTTTTGAAAATGTATGGAATTAGGATATAAATAGGGGAGCTGTATGTGTATAGGTACAGAGATAATTATGGCCAAATTAATCAATGGGCAGAATAAAAAGTATGTGTTTGAAGACCAAATATGGGGCATGCAACGGATTGCAGATTGGGCAGCTGATTTTTGGGGAAATAGCTTTCAAACATCAAAGGGAAAATATGCAGAGATCAAAGGGGATCTTAGAAGGAGGATCAACAGGGATCTTCCAAGTTGGGAATGTTGGGGAAGATCAGCTAGTAAACTATCAGATATTGAAAGCAATTGTGTAAGTATATATTCAAACAGATTGGGGATAGGTGCATTCTAGTTGGAATCAGTAATAATCAATTGCAGAGGTGAATAAGGAGCAAAGCTAGTGCTGAGGGAAACTTTGTTTAATATTCTTTTATTTTTCTTCTTGTTTAATTCAAGGGTTGTATATATAAGGCCATTTTAACAAAATTGTGGGATTATTGAATTATCAAATCAGAAAATCTAAGTTATCATCTCAAAATTATAGGAAATCTTATAAAAAGTGGAACTATTAGCATGAGCAACAAAGAAATGAGGCTTAGGGTTGCTCTTCAAGGAACTTTTTGTGGATTTTTTTTAAGAGTCTTGCAGAGTGTTTTTTCCTAGTTCTTAGTAGGAGAGGTTGGATAAGGCAGGCCAGGATTAGAATGCTTCCCCGACTGGAGCTGGATTGTGGCAGATATTGTTGGAATGTTGAACATGAAGCTCTCAAGAAACACGGTTTTGCAAATGTACCTAAAAAAACCACACTGGAAAGACAACTACAGTAGGCACCCTGAACTGAAAGAGGAACAACAAAAAACCCCAAGAAATGCAGTGGTCATATGCTTTCCAAAAACCAACTCCTCAATCAATAAAAGCTCAACAGCCTCAGACTCAACCTCCTCTTCCATGCTTGCCTGGTGAGACCCAGCCTCTAGTTCACGTATCTCTTCTTTTCATCACCTTGGTCTTCTCTCATTATCTTTTGATCACATCTTCTTTCATTCTTGTGAATTTCCTTGTTTTTTTTTTTTTGATTCTCCATCAATTAAACTCTTTAAGATATTTATTTTTTTCAACTATTTTGTGCCACACCGCTTCTGCTTTCTTTAAATTGATGATAAAATAATATTTTATCATAATCAAAAAAATTAATTCAAACATCTAAAAGCCATTCTCTCAAGGTTGAAAGAAAATAATCTTTTTTCATCCCCTGAAAGATGTTCCTGTTTTGTTAACTCAGTGAATTTCCTAGGATTCTTCATAGAAAGTTCTGGTATCAGTATGGAACCACAAAAACAGACCTCTTCACTTCATGCAAAATACCCAACATAATACTAGAGGTCAAACCCTTTCTGGTAGTTTAAAATTTTTATAGAAAATTCAGTTACCCCTTTTTCTCATTACTTCACACCTACATTATCTCACAAAGAAGGAGAAAGATTTAAAACTCTCCACAAAGTCCCCAGTGGCACAAGATTCTTTCAATAATCTAAAAAAATGCCTTCCTGATGGTTGTGGTTTTTCACCACTTTGAATTCTCTGATGAAAAAATCCTCTAAACCAATTCCTTGTCCATAGAAATCTTGGCTTTAATCTGTTCTATTCAAGAAATCTTACAGACACAGAAGAAAAATGGAAGATATAGTATATTGAGTTAATGGCCATTGTTGTGGCTTTCCAAGAGTGGATTCTGTGGCTGATGGATAAAAACCAGCCAGTAACAGTTTATTTGGATCATTTGAATCTCAAATATTTCATGAAGTAAATAATTTTTTTTCCAAGGAAGGCCCAATGGGAATCATTTCTGTCTGGATTTAATTTCAACGTCAACTATATTAAGGGAACTTATAAAATTTCTGACCCTTTGAGTAAGCCTGGCTTTCAGGAAGACTCCTCTGTGATAGAATGTTAGTCTTATCTTGTTTTTCCTAATACTTGAGTGCAAAAATTTATTAAGCTTTGAATTCTCATGTCATACTCTAAGTTTTTTGTCTAGTATTATCTCTAAAATAAGCTTTTGTGAGAATTCTTGGCCCACAAGCTTAGTCAAAGAGCAGTACTTGAAGCAAAAGAAATGCTGAGAAAATAATGTCTTATGATTGATCCTGAATATGAGGCAGAGGCAAGGGCACAATTGAGAATTTGAATTAATTGGTGAATGAATGGATGGAAAACAGAAGCAAGAAGAGCTCCTTACCTACAAAAGATGGTGCAGCTCATGTAAGGACAAGCAAAAGGCAAAAATTACCCCCCAAATGGGCTCTAAAGGCTCTACAAGCCTTGCTACTTGGTTTGGGCTTACTCAGCCCACTTGGAATCAGTCCCTGAACCCTTATGACCAGCCTGTACCAGTTGAGTTTGGTGTTTCCACCCTTACTGGGCTGAACCAGCCCTTGTTGCTGTTCAGACCCTGGCTGGTTTTCTATTGCAACCTGCCTATGTTTCCTGGTTAAATCTCACTTTTGACCATAATGGCCCTTCCTTTAAACTCACAGGCCTGGTTGCCTCCTGTAACCAGGCCCCTGGCCCTCAAAATGGCCAGGGTGGATCCAGAATCCCCCTGGGTCCAGCCAAGACCCACAGGAGGGGGGGGCGTAACCAGCGGACATGCACCCCCCCTCTCTCAGCTAGGTGACCAGCAGGGGTGATGAAATCCCCCGCTGGTTGCCTGGGAAATTTCCTGCCCCAGGCCAACAGGAAATGATGTTGGGCTGGAGGGGGATCAGGTCCCCCCAGCCCGTGGTGTCTCCTCCTTGGTAACGGGGGGAAGAGAGCGCCCTTCTTGCTCTTGGTGATCTTGCTCTCAAGGTGGGGGGGGGGTGATCAATTCTCCTTCCACCTTGCCGGTTGCTTTGTTGCAACCGGCCTGGTTGGTTCAAGACCAACCATCCTCCTCTTCCCCTTGCAACCAAGCAAGGGGAGGGAGGGAGGCAGGGGCCACCGTCCCCCGCCGCCGTGACCAACCAAGCAATGTGACTTGGGCCCGGGCCCCACACACAAGCGGGTGGGGGGACTCCAAAAAGAACCCCCTGCCCCATACGGCAGCCCGGCACCAGGCCCAGGTGAGAAAAAAGCGGCCTCAAGCAGGCCGCAACACAGGCAGTGGCCCCAATGGGCTGCCAAGGCCCAAAATCCCCAAAATACATACTTTGGAGGGCCAGACTGTCTGGCCAAGTATGTCCAAAATAAACCTTGGGCACAGTTATTCCCAAATAAGCCCATCTGGCTTGAGTGGCCCATCCACCCTGGCGGTCCCATGTCCCAAAGGACCTGGAAAATGTGTTTTGGAGCCCAAATGCCCAAAACCAGTAACATCCACATAGGCCCACTTTGCCCACTTGATGTCCAATGGGCCTTGGAGGCCCAATTGTGCATCCCATTTGGATTACACACTAATATGCACATTACCTGAGTGCATCCGTATTTGAACACACCCCATTAATCCAAAAGGGATGCCATACGCATACTAGACATAAAACCTTGATGTTTGTTTTTATCTAATGTCTCAGTTAAGATATCCGCAATCATTTCTCCATTGGGAATGTACCAGAACACTATCTCTCTACAGTTCACTGCATCAATTATATAGTTATAATGAACATCAATATGTTTTTTTCTTGAATGGAACACTTGGTTTTCTGCCAATGAAATGGCACTCTGACTAACAGAATACAACAACTCAAACCTTTTGAGTTTCTCTTTGTTGGTGTACTATGTACAGCAGCAGAACTTTACGTAGCCTTTCACCTTGCATACACCTGTCACACAATCTCTTGCTCCCCTCATCCAAAACTTTCTCTGTTGGTCTCCTGGGACAACCAACCAAAAACCCAATCCTCTTCCAATCTCTCCATCTCAACCTCTCTCCAAAGACTCCATTTTCTTCTTCCTCCAAACTCACCTGCTCACTCTACCTCCCTCCACTGACTGCCCAACCTCTCTCCGCAACCTCTCTCTCTCCGCTCAATACCTCAAGATTGAAACGTATCTAGTTTGGTATGATTAACTGTTTGACCACGGTTGTCCCTACTTTTTCATTGGTCACCTATCATCTCTTTCCTTACTTTTTCTTTTATTTTATTCACTTACCTTGACTATTTTTGATGCACATCCCAAGGGGAACACGGTCTCACACTATTCTGCAAGATACTCTTCTGGGGATCTAGTTCAAACCATTTACTAGTTGTTTAAACCTGTCTGGGTCCATTATCTATCTCAAGATTCTGTCTTGGTGGTAAGTATAAAGATTTGAAGAGACTCAAAGTTGTTTCTTTTACTTCTCAATTCTTCTTTTCACGTGCCTTTCTTGTGACTTATACTTTCATGGCTGTCCTTAGTTTTTTTTTCATAAAGAAATTATCCGTTTTCCCTTCAAAACCCTTGTGGTTTATGAATATACTTTATGATCTTTATCACCCACTTTGATTTCTGTGAAGCTGACAGGTACGCTCTGTACTCTGCTTCTGTTGAAGAAAGACTTATTGCTGACACCTTCTTAGATATCCATGAGAATAGATTCTTTCCTAAAAAGAATAAAAAACCACTTTTTGATTCCCTAGTGTTACCATCTGCCCAGATTGCATCAGAATAACCAACAAAATCAAAGTCTGCTGACTTTGAAAACTGCAGTCCAAGACTTCTTGTTCCTTTGAGATACCTCATAACTCTCTTAAACGCTGACCAATGCCTCATGTTTGGTTTCTATAAGTGTTTTGACAAGATTCCAATTGCATAAGCAATATCTGGCCTTTTACACTGCCCCAAATAATTCAGTGATCCAATAGCTGACCTATAATTGTTCTCAGATTGGACAAATTCCAGATGCTCTTCATCTGTAAACTTTCCTAACCAAATGTTAGACTGCATTGGAGTAACAAACTCTTTTTCATCCTCTAAGCCATACTGCTTAAGTAGAGTTAACACATAATGATTTTGATCCAACTTGATCCCATTATTGCTCTTACTAAATTTCATTCCCAGCACCTGTTGTGCCAGGCCAAGATCTTTTATCTTGAACTCCTTTTTGAGTGCCTCCATGACTCTCTCTTTACCATTCCCAATAATGATAATGTCATCAACCCATACAAACAAAATTGCATCCTTCCTAACAAAGAGACAAGGTTTGGCCTCACTTGTCCTGAAACCAATCTTTATCAGTTTCTTCCTCATGGTTTAATACCATGAAATAGCTGCTTGCTTCAATCCATACAGAGATCTACACAGCTTGAGGACATATTCCCCTTTATCTGCTGAGAGGAAACTTCTCACACAGATTTTATTCATAGTTTCTGTCTTGGTCTCCACCAGCCATTCCTTGAAACCATCAGGAATTGACATATTAACAGTCTCCTCCTCTCCAAGTTTTGCATTCAAGTATGCAGTCACAAAATCAGCCTTTCTGATTTCTTCACCCAACTCCACTGCTAAAGAAATGATTTACCTGAAGGTGGACAGCTTTCCAGTTGGCAAAAAGTTCTCTTGGTAATCAATACCCTCTTCCTTCTTGAAGCCTTTTGCAACACATCTAGCCTTAAACCTATTCAAAACTCCATTAGTATCCAACTTCTTATTCAACAATAACCTAGACCCAACAATTGTCTTTCCTTTTGGAACTAAATCCCACTTGACCACTTCAAACACACTATTATTTTCCAGAGAATCAAATTCCTCAGAAATAGCTGTCTTCCAATTGGATCTGTTATCAGAATTCATAGCTTGGCCAAAGCTTTTTGGGTCAAGCCTATTAACCATTTCTGAATGTAACTGTAGAATCTAATTTAGCATAAATTGTTCTGAAAACATACTTTTTTTTTGTATTCTGCAGAAGCATAATGGGACTTCCATTCCCCATACCTATCAACAGGTATCCTTGTCCTTCCAATCCTTCTAACTGGAGGTGGAGGCTCATCAGGTTCTGATTCTACAGAATCCCCTGAAGTGGGTACTGAACCGTACTGTGGCATGTCTGCCATCTCAAAATCATCACTTATGATATTCTCTAAAGCATCTGATGGTGAAATAGGCTCCAATGCTATTTCCTGCTGTGATTCCCAAACAGAACTATCTTCCCTACTTTTGAGTGGAAAGGTACTTTCTTCAAATTTGACATCCCTACTACGGATAACCTTTCTTGTCCCTGCAAAATAAATCCTGTATGACTTACTTATTAAATCATAGCCTACAAGTGCCCCTGTTCCGTCTCTAGGATCTAACTTTCCAACCATTTCATTAAGGTGGACACTATAATACACTAAGCAACCAATTGTTCTTAGGTGTGATGTTTTGGGATACAACTTCCAAAACAGATAATGCAGACTTTTCCCATTAAAACTTACAATATTGTGCAACAGACACACTGTGCACAACAACTCAGCCCATAAAAAATTTGGTAGACCAGATTGAGCCATAATGGTTCTGACTTTTTCCAATAAATTCCTATTCATCCTCTCAACTATTCCATTGTTTTGTGGAGTACTAGCAGTAGTGACTACATGAGTGATACCATAATCATTCAATAGCTTCTCAAACGCTTTACTCACAAACTCACCCCCTCCATCAGTAATAACCCTCTTGATCTCCCTCATCAAACCATTCTGTCTCCAGAATTTGAAGATTACTGAAACCTCCTCTGTGGTCTGATCCTTTGATCTCATTGGTTTCACCCAAAAATAATTAGTATCTGTATCAACCAGATTGATGAAGTACGTTGCCCCCCCAAGGGACACTGGTGAAAATGGCCCTCCCAAATCAATTGAAAATTCCTCTCTAGGAAATTCTGTGCAATCTCTACTCTTTGAAAACAAATTCCTGGTCTTTTCCCCTAAAGTAAAACTTTCACAGTTGCTGTCCATTACCTTATGGCCACTTCTATTTTGAGAAACAGTGCTCAGAGCTGAAAACTTGAACAAGTTTGCACAGAGCAACTTATTCTCAACTTTTACACTCAGGATAGTTCTCTTGTTTAAATCAATAACAAAATTATATTCTTTAAGATAACAAATCTGTAAACCCTTTTTCCAGAAAACTCCAAGAGACACAAGGTTATAAGGCAAATCTGGTACATAGAACATTTCCTCAAAAGATATTTTGAAACCCAAGTGATTTGTAATAATAAAATTTCCAATTCCTTTAATCTGATTTGTTCTTCATTTTTTTCCAATATTTACAACACCATCAAAATATCTAAGATTTGAAAGAAAATTTGGCTCAAAAAACATGTGGTCTGTACCACCAGAATATATCAAAACAAGAACATCCTCCTTCAACTCTCCCGTAAGGAAAGAAAAATTATCAGCTACTGATAAGTTCTCATCTTCAAGTTTAAGATCACATATGTCATAATCAATCAACTCCATTTCTTGATCCTCATCAATTTTAGCCTTCTTGTTTGGGGCTTGTTCCTCAACGGCTTGTTCCATTGAAACATCCAATGCCACCATAGCAACATTTTTAATGGAAAGGTTGACATCTTTGTGTTCCTTTTCACTTTCCTCAGATTTCTTCCTCTTCTTTGCCTCCTTGAAATCCTTTGCATAGTGCCTCTTTTTCTGACAATTATAACACAAGAATTTGATAAATCCTTTTGGCCTTTGCCTTCTTCCCCGATTTTCCTGTCTTTCCCACAATAGAAGTTCTTGTGCCCTCCTTCATCTTAAATTGAAGATCATCCTTTTCAATCCTTCTGAGCACATCCTTGTCTATGGGAAGGGGATCCAATTGAGATATAATCCTAACCAAGGACTCATATTCTTTTGGAAGCTTTTGAAGAATCAAGAGTGAAAAACACTCAGGATCCATGTTCAGCCCAGATTACTTGATCTTGCCTCCCCCACAAATTTTTTGAATTTGGAAAATTTCAACTTGAAAAACTTATTCAAGGCAATCCCCTTCTGATTGACAGAGTTACTAGCATACTTGGCCTTGAGCATTTTCCGTACAATCCTACCCATCCTCTTCTGCTACTCATTTAAAGTCTCAGCAACCCATGCCATATGACTTTCATCAAAATGACTAAGAATGAGGTGATAAGAATTCTTCTCTATCTCTGAACAAATCAAAGTGTCATCTGCATCCATAATCTCCCCAAAAAAAATGTTGTTCAACTCACTGTTCATTAAGATAGACCAAGCACTATAGTTTTGACCATTCAAAACAATCTTGGTGGAGCTGGACTCTTGGATACAGCACATCTTCTTGGAAAAATTGAGGTCTTTGGGGTTGTCCAGAGTAAAGTATAAGGGTCTATTCTGCTTGGAAGTAAGGATGATGATGGTACTGATAATGTGTGAGAATTATTGGCCCACAAGCTTATTCAAAGAGCAATACTTAAAGCAAAAGAACTTCTGAGACAATAATTTCTTATGATTGATACTAAATATGAGGCAGAGGCATTGGAACACTTTTGAATGTGAATGAATTGGTGAATGAATGGATGGAAAACAGCAGGGAGAAGAGCTCCTTAAATAAAAAAGATGGTGCTCATGTGGAGCTCATGTAAGGACAATAAAAAGGCAAAAATTCCGCCCCTAATGGGCTCTACAGGCTCTAAAAGCCTTGCTTCTTGGTTTGGGCTTACTCAGCCCACTTGGCATCAGTCCCTGAACCCTTATGACCAGCCTTTACCAGTTGATTTTTGTGTTTCCACCCTTACTGGGCTGAACCAGCCCTTGTTGCTGTTCAGAACCTGGCTTGTTGTCTATTACAACCTGCCTATGTTACCTGGTTACATCTCACTTTTGACCATAATGGCCCTGCCCGTACACTCACAGGCCTGGTTGCCTCCTGCAGCCAGGCCCCTGGCCCTCACAATGGCCAGGGTGGACCCAGAATTCCTCTGGGTCCAGCCAAAACCCACAGGAGGGGGAAGTGTAACCAGCAGACATGTGCACCCCCCCCTCTCTCTCAGCTAGGTGACCAGCAGGGGTGATGAAATCCCCTACTGGTTGCCTGGGACATTGCCTTCCCCAGGCCAACAGGAAATGATGGTGCGCTGGAGAGGGATCAGGTCCCCCCAGCCCGCGGCGCCTCCTCCTTGATAATGGGGGGAGTAGAGCGCCCTACTTGCTCTTGGTGATCTTGCTTTTGAGGTGGGGGGGGGGGGGTGATC
Source organism: Puccinia polysora (assembly GCA_025617555.3). Taxonomy (NCBI): domain Eukaryota; kingdom Fungi; phylum Basidiomycota; class Pucciniomycetes; order Pucciniales; family Pucciniaceae; genus Puccinia; species Puccinia polysora. The sequence goes on from CM062616.1 coordinate 48,270,243, forward strand.
AATTTCCCTCCCACCTCACCGGTTGCTTTGTTGCAACTGGCCTGTTTGGTTCAAGACCAACCAGCCTTGTCTCCCCCCTGCAACCAAGAAAGGGGAGGGAGGGAGGCAGGGGCCACCAGCCCCCGCAGCCGCGAACAACCAAGCAACCCAACTTGGGCCGCGGCCCCCCACACAAGTGGGTTGGGGACTCCAAATGGAGCCTTCTTCCCCATAAAAAGGCCCCGCAACGGGCCTGGTGAGCAAAAAGCGGGCTGAAAAAAGGGCAGTGGCCCCAATGGGCTGCTGCGGCCCAAAAGCTGCAAAGTACATACTTTGGCAGGCCAGCCGGTCTGGCCAGGTATGTCACCAAAAAACCTCTGGCCCATTTATGCCCAAATAAGCCCATCTGGCTTGAGTGGCCCTTTCACCCTGGAAGGCCCGTAAGGTTCCATGTCCGAAAAGACTTGGAAAACGTGTTTTGGTGCCCAAATGGCCAAAACCAGTAACATCCAAATAGGCCCACGTTGCCCAGGTGATGTCCAATGGAACGTGGAGGACCAATTGTGCATCCAATTTGGATTACAAAATAATATGCACATTACCTGAGTGCATCAGTATTTTAACAGGAAATGAAGGAAGTGGAAGAACTTGCTCAGTGGAAGGGGAAGGAATCGGAGAGGAGGAAAGAATCAAGACAGGGAGAGATGAAATGGAAGGAGATGGGATGGAAGACCAAAGAAAGGGGAACCAAGTGCAAGTTGTGGTGCCAATTGAGACTGATCCAATGAAGTTTACTGGCAATGTTGGAGACCACTTTTTGCAAGGTCAAAGAAAATGAGCTTATGAGGAACTCTTGGATGAGGGTGGATGGAATTACCAGCCAAAGAGGGCTTGGACTGCAAAATTCAAGGAGATTTTTGAGAAGCATTTGGTTGCACACGTTCTTGTGTTGAAACAAATTTTCATTCTAATCAATGATGAGGATTTGGATGAGTTTAGGTTAATTGTTGCAGAATTGAATAAAAATTGGGAAGAGGAAGAACAGGAAATAAAGGAGAATTTTGAATTTTTGTATGTCATTTTATTATTTTTAATATATACTTTATTTTATTATTATTTTTTTTTCAGAGATAAAGGATTTTGTTGCTTGAAATACAGAAAAGAAATAAATATAGAAAATCAAAGTTTGTAATGAAAGAGAAAAAAATTTAAGAAACTGGAAATGAGATAGGATGGGATGGAATGGGAAATGTGATTGAATTTATGAGATGGAATAGGATGGAAATGTGGAATGGGATTGGAAGGGATGTAATTAAGATTGGAAAGGTTTTCAAGGGTATTTTTCATGGAATTCTCAAACCAAATTGGGAAATTTTCAAATATTATTGGCTGGTTCCCACAAGGAGCAATCTTTGTTGGAATGGAAGCCAGTCCATTTGAAAAGGTACTGAAGTTTTCCTTTAAGTAACCTGGAATCTAGAATATGGCTTAATTCAAACTCTAGATGATCTTTGAAATTGACCAGTTCCGGAGGGGGATGAGTCTTGCCCCGTTATAGGACTTGAGCTGGCTCTAGGAGAGACACATGAAAGACTGAGTGGATACCTTTCCATTTTGCAGGTAATTTAATTTTGAAGGCTTTGGGAGAGATCACTGATTTGACCTTGAAGGGAAAAAGTTTTCTTTCAGAGAGTTTTTGGGTTAGGCAAGTGCTTAGAATGTTGCAAGCATGGAGCCATACCTGATTTCCTACTTTAAAGGTTGGACCCCTAGTTTGAATTTGGTCTGCTTGCTCCTTGTGGTGCTGGTTTGCTGCTTCAAGGTTGGTTTAAAATGGCAATTGAAGAGATTGAATGTGATTGAGATAATTGGTAGCAGGTTGAGAAGGTGCTACATGAATGGAAGAAAAAGTTGGGTTTCTACCATAAAGAGTCTGGAAAGGCAAATTTTGGGTGGATGAATGAGTGGATTTCTTGTAGGAAAACTCAGCTAATGGGAGCCAGTGTAACCAGTTGTCTTGTTGATAGGCAAAATACATTTGAAGATAATGTTTGAGAATCTGATTTACTTGCTTGGTTTGCCCATCTGTTTCCGGGTGGCAAGCCATTGATAAGTTGCAAGTGATCTTCAAATGTTTGCATAGCAAGGTCCAGAACCCAGAGAAAAAAAAAAGATCCACAATCAATAACTATATCATCAGGGAGACCATGTTTCAAAAACAAATATTCTATGAATAAATTAGCTAAGTCTTCCAAAGAGGCAGTCACATTAATTCAAAGAAATAAAGCAATCTTTGAGAATAAATCTACTACTACTAAAATAGCATCATAACCACTAGAAATAGGTAAATATGAAATGAAGCAATTTACAAGAAGTGCCAAGAATAGGCGGGATAGGAAGAGGCTGGCGCAGGCCCTACATCCAGTGTTTCAAGGAATTTTTACCATTGCAATCATAGAATACGCTAACATAGTCTTTTACTTCCTTGGTCATACCAGGCCAATAGAATTCTCATGCAATCAATTGGAGGGTTTATCCTTCCCATGATGACCAGCAAGCTGAGAATAATTCCAAGAATCAAAGATATTTAACTTAATGAGAGAATTATCAGGTACTACTATACAATCTTTATAAACTAAATAACCATTTTCATCAATACTGTAATCACTATCTAATATTTTTGCACTCTTCAAAAGTTTGATCAACTTGGGATTGTTGAGTTGAGATCGTAAAAGTTTGGGATCTTTGTCTCAAAGGTGGGTGATTGAAATGATTTGGGCAGACTTTTTGGAGAAGAGTGTCCTAACGTTTGCAGGTTTTGTACTTTCAAAGGTGCTTCCCTCCCCTGGGTAGACATTGTGCCAACGTGATAAAGGATCAGGGACTACTGCTTGTTTCTGGGGAGCTGCGTGATTATAAAGTTAAAATTGGAAAGGGATTTGGCCCAATGTGCCTATCTGTGTGTAAGGACTTTTGAGCTCATGAAATACTTAAGAGAATTTTGATCAGTCAAGACCTCAAAGGGTTTTTTAAGACTCAAAAGTTATGAACACAATTTCGTCAAGAAATAAACAATTGCAACAGGTTCCTTGTCATGAATCTTGTAGCTAAGCTCTGCAGCAAGCATTTTGCAAGACTAAAAGGCTACAGGATGGAAAAGAGAGGAAGAGGAAGAAAACTGCAAGAATAATACTGCAATTGCATAGTTGGTTGTGTCTGTTTCCACAATAGTGCAAGCTTGCTTGTTAAAATGAGCAAGTATCAGAGCAGTAGTGAAGGCTTTCTTGAGAGCTTTAAAATCCAAAGCTGCGTGTGTAAAACCAAAATGAGTGTCTTTTTGGAGAAGGTTAGTAAGATTCACAGTTTTCTTGGTGTAATGATCAATAATGCTCCTGTAAAAATTACTGAAACCAAGGAAAAATTGAAGGGATTTGACCAAAGAATGTGCCAGCCAGTCCAGTATGTGCTGACTTTTGGCTGGGCCCATTGATAGCCCTTGCTGCAAGACTATGACACCTAAAAAATGAATAGAATGGGTGTGAAATTTGCACTTAGAGGCTTTTGCAAACAGGTTATTATTTAAAAGTTGCTGAAGCACCTCTTGCACATGTGCAATGTGATCCTGAAGATTTTTTGAGTAGACAAGTATATTTTCAATATACACCACAAGTTATTTCTCTACAAGGTCAGAAAACATTTCATTGGAAAAATGTTTAAAAGTGGAAGGAGTGTTGCAGAGACCAAAAGGCATGAAAGTATACTCATAACTGCTGAACAGGGTTCTCATTGAAGTCAAGTACTCATGACTCTTTGCAATGCAAATTGGTGAATGATTTATTAATCTTCAATCTTGCCATATTTGAGCACCAGATTTGAAGTGCTTGCAAAATTGAAGAGGATTAGGGAGCTCAAAATACACTTTTTGGTAGGCACCTGTTTCTCTTTGAAGAAACAAGAAAGAGCTAAGTTGGAAAAATAAGCAATAACTCCTAAATCTGAAGAGGGAACTTGGGAATGAAGGTCAGGATATTGAAAATCTCCTGGCCAAAAATTGTCATCCAACTCAATGACAGTTTCAAGTAGCCTGTTTAATCCCTGTTTGAAAAAAGGTTTAGCATCCTGGAGGTGCAAGTTTCGAATTTTAATGAATCCTTCTTGCCAATTCACATCTGGATTCAAGTAAACTAGGAATTTGTGGCCTAGAATGGTGTTTTCCATTCCAGGGATATCCAAAACAAATAAGTCCCATTCAAAGCTGGGAAAATTGGAAAATGCAAAGGTCCATTGTGCCTGATGGGTAACCCAATTAGGCGGCTTTGTTGAACTACTTACTAAATACACAGGGAATTTTTCAATCTCAGAACGCATAGGATTTTTGGAAGTGGCAAAAGATGAAATTATAAAAGAAACATTAGCTTCTGAATCATCTAAAACAAAAGAAGTAGTATTGTTGGAATGGAAGAGGACAAGTCTTGAACTTGGAGCACCAAGTGACTTGCAATTGCAAAAATTGACTTGCTGTGATTCAGATCATGTGCAGTTTTCCTTGCAAGTATTAGAAAAACTACAAGATCATTTTTTGAATGTTTAGCTGATTTGCACAACTGCTGAAATCATGTCTTCCTCCACAATACATAAATAACCCCTAATTTCCCCTCCTTTTCTCTTCCTTGTTTTGGAGAATCCTGGTTTCCTTGTCCAAGAATTTCCAAGTTTTGGCAATGTTTTCCCCCTTTGGGTTGGAGTTTGAGGTTGGATTTGGTTTGGAGTGTAATGGGTTCTTTGAATTTTGCTTCAAAGATTTGTATGCCTTTGGAGCCAAGGTTGAAAACCCATGGCCTTTTTTCCAAGAGCAGGTTTTGTTGTGATAGTCATTATCAAGCTCAATCACCCAGTTAATTAAATGCTGAAGGGAGGTTATCTTATATCCCCAAAAATGAAAGCTGTTTGATTAGAAATGCTAGTAAAACTTTTAAAAAGTGAAATAAAAGTGCTACCTTGTTCCATTGGATGCAAGACTGAAAGGTTAAAAATGGGAGATAAAATGGAAACTATACTATTCTCTTTCATAACCAGATTTTTAAGTTTGTATATGGCGTTTTTCACTTTGTTTGGGTTACCAAACAGGGTTAAAAGTTGTTGCTCAAACTTCTCCCAATTTTCAAGGATACAAATGGGACTAGTATTGGATAATAGTTTGAGATATGGCTTGAACAACTGAAAGGCTCTTCCCCCTAGAAAGGAAGACACATACATACCTTTATGACTATTGGAAGGGAAGTTATTGGGATTGTTTGAGAAGATTATTTTGCAGGACTGTAAGTAGGATCTAAGCTTATGATGTTCCCCTGTAAACTGATCAGGTTGCTTCATGCCCAGAGTATGGAAACTAGGACCACTCATGCCAGATTGCAAGGCATTTTGATTGAGAGCCTGGATCAAGGTTGAGAGCAAGCTTGAGTCTTTGATATTGGGAGTACTTGTGTGAGCTCTTGATCTAGCACAAGTCAAGGCTTTATTAAAGGAATTTTTGGAATTTTTGATTTCTTCACAAGGATCCACCAGAGACTCCCATTGAGGGGCAAGGGGATTTTCAAGAGGTTCAACCAAAGGATATTTGGAAGAAGGAATGGGATCTGAAGTTTGTTGGGCCCATGAAGCGCTGGATCTCCCTGCCAGATGAATATCATCATTGTAAGGGTGAGGGAATTTTTCCCAGTTGAGTGATTACATGCCATTGTAAGAGAAGAATCTATTACAGGTTGGAAAATTATAACAGAGGAGTTGATTTAGTCAATTTACTGTCACATGACCACCCTGAAGGATCAAATGAACTGAATTTGAAAACAAGACCAGCAGACTTCAAAGTAAAAAGTAATGAGTGTGAGTTTTTTTTAAACAAATTTTAAAGAAACGAAAAGAGCGTGTAAAATCATGAAAGAAAAGAGAAAGTAGCAGATGATGATCTTACAACTAGACAGATCAAAGAAATGGTTGATCGGATAGGCTAGGAGCTGTTGGGGAAAGGCAATGGGCCAGTTGATCGAGATGGCGAGAGGATCAGAGGGAGTCGGGTGAGAGGATCGGAGGGAGTCAAAGGGATTGTTGAGATTTGTATGAGTGGATGAGTTGAGGATTTGGAAGGAATTGTAGAATGATGGATGTAGAATGAGACGAGGATTTGGAAGGAAGCGGGAGAAGGATGTTGAATGGGAGGAGATTGAATGAGAGTGGGAAGGAGAATGGTGGATTGGAATGGTCGATGGAAACAGGAAGTGAGGTGGGATAAGTCGGAGCGAAGCATGAGGACTCGGGGAGGCCGAGCGAGATTTGTGGAGGATTTCAAATTGAAGTAGCCGCACCCCATCGATGTCAAGGTGTCGCGGTCAAGGTGTCGTGGAGATCAACTATTTCTACACACCGCCGTGTCTAGAAGGAAGATCAAGGACCTTGGATGTTAAATTGATCACGGATGGTTTGATGGCCGGCTTGGTGAGGGAGTCGGCGAGCATCTCCGCAGATGTGATTAGAGTGGTGATAAGGTTTCCTTTGTTTTTCTTTTCTCGCAGCCATTTGATGTGTATGTTGACGTGTTTCAGAGCGTTGTGATGAGAGTCAAGATTGACTAAGTCGTGGAGGGCTTTATTATCAATGTAGGCGCAATGAGTCAATTTCAACTTGGGGTTCAGGTCAAGGAGGAGATTTTGGAGCCAAGTCTTTTCTTGTGTGGCAAGAACCAGAGATTTCAGTTCTCCTTTGGTTGAGGAGAGCAATATGGTGGACTGTAGCTTGCTGTGCCATGCGACTGGGATCCCGTAAAGCATGATTATGAAACCGGTGTGGCTTCTTCTACTGTTTGGATCATCTCCACCGTTGGAGTCGCTAAAGCATTCAATGTCTTATTTGAAGTTTGGGGATGTTAAGCGCAGGGCAAGGTCACGGGTGGCGTTAACGTTGTGGTGTCATTATATAGCCTTGGGTTGGGGACTGCGTCGCGGCCTGCGCGCTCAGCATCTGGTAGGTTAGGCTCAGCAGTGGGGGTGCGCCGGTCCTCAGCAGTAGCCGCTGCGGGTTCAGCAGTAGCCGCTGCGGGCTCAGCAGTGGGCGCGGCGGGATTGAGCACGCGACTGCGGGCCGGGCCTGACTAAGGGAGGCGGGCCGCGACCCGCTTGGATGTCCAACTCATGGATGGAGCTGGGCCAACCAGGTTCTCGGAACGGCTAGTTGGGGGAGGAAAAAGCGGGGCGACAGAGGGGCTATATGCGTGGGCAGCCGCGCGCAAGCGCGGGCCGGCCACGGGACGGGAAATCCACAACGGCGCGTCGGGTGGATGCGCGCAAGCGCGGCAAACTTTGGGTATCGCGCGGCGGAGGGCCGCGCCACGAAAAGACGAACCGGATGCGCGTGATGACAGGCAAGCTGGCGGGGATAGGGTATGGGTTGGGGGATGGGTCAGGGTTCTGGGTCTAGGGTTCCTTCTTCATGGTTGCCAGTCTGTCTTTGTGCTTGTACTTAGGTTAGGGTTGAGGGGGAGGGCTCCAGTACCTTTCCCCTTGACTCCGGGTTGTAGGGGGGGGGATTGATCCATCAATCGATCTATCTCTCTCTCTCTCTCTCTATCTCTCTCACTCTCTCTCTCAGAGGAAAGGAAAGGAAGCATTCTCGGTCTTACAGACGCTAGAACCATTGATCCCATAACTAGGGACAACTTCGTGAGGAATAACCTCTAAAGTTTCCACAACATACCTCCAGGCGTGCTTGGCCTGTTCCCAGTGGGAAAATCCAGGTTGATTGTTGAAACGTGAGAGGTTGGAGACTGCGTATGAAAGATCAGGTCTGGTGCAACTGGCGATGAAGTTCAAATATCCCGTTGCTGAACGGTAGTTGATAGCAAGTTGCAGGAATTTTGCATGATCTTCTTCCAAGGCAGGAGTTAGCTTAACATTAGGGGTCATTGGAGTGGTGATGGGTTTAGATTCATTGAGACCTAGCTCCTGGAGAGCGGTGGCAATATGCTTGGGTTGATGAAGGAAGTGAAGATCGCCGCAAGTTATGACATGATTTCCAAGGATTTTAGTAAGATCGCCCTCGTGAGAGATGTGGAATTGATTTTTGAGTCTGGATCTAAAATTTTCGGATTCGCCTATGATCAGCAAATCATCGACGTAAACGAAAACAAACAGAGACTTGGATTGGTTGATGAAGAGGCAAGGATCAGCGGCTGAGGATTTGAAGTTTTGGGAGAGCAGCCAGCGCCTTAGGGTATTGCACCAGCTCTTGGGAGCTTGCTTGAGGCCGTAAAGGGACTTCTTCAATTTAAGGTAGGGAAATTCGCATTTGTAGCCCTCGGGACAGTTGATGTAAGTTTCTTCATCCAAAGGAGCGTGCAAGAAGGCAGCTTTGATATCAATTTGGAAGATCTTGAGCTTGTGGTGAAGAGAGTAGACGAGGAGGGTGCGTAGGGTGGTGATGAGACCGGTGGGAGCGTAGGTTTCGCCGTAGTTGAGGAACTCCTGTTGCTTGAAACCTTGGACACACAGTCAAGATTTATAAATCGTTCCTTTTCCGCTGGGGTCATCTTTGAGGCGGTAAACCCAGGTGGTGGAGAGAGCGGATTTGCCAAGAGGTAGAGAGTGACAGCCTTCCCACACGTCGAAACTCTTGATGCCGTTGGTTTCGGTCTTCATTGAATCCAGCCATTGATCCCTATTGTTGGATTTCAAAACCTCGGGGTAGCTTTTGGGAACCGCGCGAGCTAGGAAACCGTATTGATTTGGAGCTTTGATGGTGGATCTATTGCATAAGGTGCGTGTGGGCGGATCGATGAGATGCTGGGCGATCTTGCAGGCGTCGGAATCAGAGGATGATTGGTCGGATGAGTGAAGAGAAGGGGAAGGAAGAGGATCGTTATTTAAGACGGGTTCAGGTGACGCAGGGAGAGAGGATTCAGGGATCTGATTGGGGTGAGAACAGGAGGAGGAGGAGATTGAGGGAGTAGTAGAATTTAAGAGATCAGTAAGTGTTTCATCTAAGGATAGAAGAGGATCAAAAGGAGATTCAGAGGGATGGAGAGAAGAGGAAGAGAAAGGAATGTTTTCAAATATTTTAACATGTTTTGAGCGGATGACATCACCAACTTCGGGGCAGAAGACCCAATAAGAGTGTAATTCTAGGTCAAATCCGACTAAAATGCCTTCAAGTCCCTTCTCGGCAAACTTGGAGAGATTTTGTTGCTGATTAAGCACAATAGTCTTAGAGCCAAGGACTTTGATGACCGAGAGCTTGGGAATTGAGGATTTCCAGAGTTCGTAGGGGGAGACTTTGTTGAGTTTGGAGGGGATAAGATTCAATAAGAGACAACAGCTGGATACTATTTTGTCCCACATGATGAGAGGAATTTTCATGTCCAGCATAACGGTCCTGGCAGCTTCGATTAAGGTGCAATTAGCGCGTTCGGCAATGGGATTATGTTGGGGAGTTTACGGTTCGGAGGTTGAATGGAGGATTCCATTTTCAGCAAAGAAGGAGGTTAGTTGAGAGTTCAGGAATTCACCGCCGTTGTTGGAATGGATTTTTTTTAATTTCTTGTTGAATTGATTGGAGTAAAGTTGAATGAACTTAATGATTTCATTGGTGGCGTCGGATTTGAATTTGAGAGGTATACAGGTCTTGAATTGGGAGAAATTGTTTGTGAGGACAAGAAAGAACCTGTTTCCAGTTTTGGAGGGAGGAGAGATGGGGCCGCAGAGATCGGCGTGGATTTCGTCAAATTTCGCATTGCTCTTGGGAAATATTCCTTTGAAGGGAGTCCTGTGGATCTTTCCTCGGGCGCAGGAAGTGCAATCGTGGTTATCCCACTTAAGTTTTGGGAATTCTCGAGCGAGCAGCTTGACAGAATCGGAATGCGAGTGGCCAAATCTTTTGTGGAGGGTGGAGAAAGAAATGAAGGAGAAAGCGGTAGGTGAGTTGGGATTGATGGATTCCTCGACGAACATGAGGTTGTCTTCGATGTAGCCTTCAAGGATGATTTCTGTATTGAGAACAATGACAAATCTGTTTGTAGTTGTGAGTTGTAAGGAGCAAACTCCAAGAATGAGTTGGCCTAGCAAAATCAATTTTATGGCTATATCTGGGACGAGGAGAGAGTTTTTGAGGTTGAGTTTGGAATGAGAAGTGATGATGGTTGCAGTGCCTAGTCCCGAGGTGACTATCAAGGATCCCAATTTTCCAGTCTGGATGGTGGTGTTGTCATCTTTCAGACCACTGAAGAATCGGGAGTCGTTAAACATGCTCTTGGAGGCACCGGAGTCGAGAATTATCTGGCTCCAATCTAGGCAATGGGAGTGAGTCATAGCAAAAGTGAATGCAAAGTGTGCTGAGGCGGCAGGGTTCAAGCTGGAGGGATTAGCTTTATTGGAGGATGAGGAGGGTGAGGAGGCTGTGAAGTTTGGTCTCAGATGGGGAAATAGCCAGTAGCATCGTTCTTTTGGGTGATTGCCTTGGGGATTGTGCCAGTTCGCCTTGCATCTCAACAGATTTTGTTGCATGATCATGGCGGAGGCTTGGGATCCCAAGGCGGTTTTGTGTTTGACTTGGTTAAGATGTCTCAGGACTAGATCTCCGTCAATTTTCCTTTCGCCGAGGGAGTGAGTGATGGTGGTTTTCAGATGATCCAATTGAGGAGGAAATTTGTAGAGAAGAAGGTAGGCTATTATATCGTTGTCCATCTTGATGCCGATTTTGGAGACTTGCATTAAACATGAATTGGCTTCAGTGATGAATTTCTCGATATTCCTTGGGTCAAATTGGAGGTTGAGGAAGTTAAAGAAAACCCTTGATCGATTTGCGGTTTGGGATGAGGCAAAGAATTCGTTTATTGAGTTCCACAGATCAATGCCATTGGTCAGATGGTGTTCCTTCACGCAGTTCACATAGGTCTTGTTGTCTAATTTGGCAAGGATGTATCCGACAATTTCAAGGTTGATTTCGACTGGGCATTTTTCCGGTTCGGTTGAAGAGAGCCACAGAGTGATGCCTTTGAGGGAGAAGATTGTGAGAATTTTTGATTGCCATAAGGAGAAGTTATTTTCCAAGAGATTGGGTATTGAGTCTGTCAAGGTCTCCAGGAGCGAAGAGTTGGAATCCGCTGGTCCTGGGGTAGTCATTGTTGCCAGGCTTGCTGAGTTGGGGATCTTTTGGCTTTTAACCGTGAAGGATTAAATGAACTGAATTTGAAAACAAGACCAGAAGACTTCAAAGTACAAAGTAATGAGTGTGAGTTTTTTTTAACAAATTTTAAAGAAACGAAAAGAGCGTGTAAAATCATGAAAGAAAAGAGAAAGTAGCAGATTACGATCTTACAACTAGACAGATCAAAGAAATGGTTGATCGGATAGGCTAGGAGATGTTGGGGAAAGGCAATGGGCCAGTTGATCAAGATGGCAAGAGGATCGGAGGGAGTCGGGTGAGAGGATTGGAGGGAGTCAAAGGGATTGTTGAGATTTGTATGAGTGGATGAGTTGAGAATTCGGAAGGAATTGTAGAATGATTGATGTAGAATGAGACAAGGATTTGGAAGGAAGCGGGAGAAGGATGTTGAATGGGAGGAGATCGAATGAGAGTGGGAAGGAGAATGGTGGATTGGAATGGTCAATGGAAACAGGAAGTGAGGTGGGATAAGTCGGAGCAAAGCATGAGGACTCGGGGAGGCCGAGCAAGATTTGTGGAGGATTTCGAATTGAAGTAGACGCACCCCATCGATGTCAAGGTGTCGCGGTCGAGGTGTTGTGGAGATCAACTATTTCTACACACCCCACATGCTATAGGGCAATCTTTCAGAAGTCATATGAAAACAAATGAACACTGTGGGATTTGAACCCACAACCTCAGACTCTTTATATGCATGATGCTCTCACCAATTGAGCTAAGTGTGCTGTTGAGTAAGGAGAAGTCAATTCATAGATATTTAGTTGATCACTCCAGAAGAGGTGTACTTATCCCAGCATTCTATGATGTGGGTGGCACATACCAGTCAATGAACTGCTCATGGCAATTATGTAATCTAACACAATCTTAGATTATTGTGAGCGCAAAGGGAGAAGCTGAATGCAAGGGACAATGAAAGCTATTGAGTCTAACTGAAAAGTGAAAACTTAGGATTTATTGGCTCAACCAACAGCAAGAGGAAAGAAGTGTTCCAATGAAGGGAACTGAAGCCAAGCATAATATGATGAATGAATTTAGCAAATGTGATGATGTATGAAATTAACTAACTGAGGAGGCAATCTCCAGGCATGAAAAACAGCCTTTATAAGATGATTAGGAGATGAATAGATACAAACTGATGGATGACCAACTACAGTTAAGAGGCAATGAGGCAATGAATGACATGGAACAGAATGGAAAATGAAATAACAGTACAGTCTTTTCCAGGGTTTTAGGGTAGGTTCAAGGCAATATAATCTTAGAATAAAAGGATGTAATGGATGAGACAGGAAGGAATGAAATGAGAAGACAATGCAAATATGAAGATGTAGTTTATGCAGAGTAAGGGACTAGTCCATTTTCAAACTATACATTTGATGTGGCTTTCTAGGCATGAGTGTGAAATATTTTTAGTGCGTGAACAAGAATGGAAGTCAAAGGATTGATTATATCCAGAGTGGAAGGGCAAAGATTGAATGGGTGGTTGACCGGTATTAGATTTAACTGCAAGATTTGAAATAGATACTGATTTTCCAAGATTTGAAGGCAGTTAGGCAAGCGAAAGGTGGTAAGCAGAAGTCACCATGGATGTTGTGCTTTGTTTGTGTAACAATTATGGAATGAGGTAGTTGTTCCTGAGGAAAGGGATATGTTGAAGGAATGGAAGACAATGATCCTTAACATTGAAGCATGAAACCTCCCAGGGAAACCTTGAGCTTTGCCATTTCAAAGCCTTGCGCAATTGCACCCATTCATACACCACGCGTACCACCCCCAGCCACCAGAGCCTTGCTTTACCCCTCCTTTGTGTCTCAATGTTCACCCAAGGACCCAGATTTTCATGAAGACATCTCAAGATCACTTTATCATCTGTCCTTGACATAGCAAAAAGAAGAGGCACTGGAGCTCTCTTCTGCCACAGCTGACCCTCTGGTAGGTAAAGGTTTCCCTCCCACTTCTTTTCCCATTGCAGAACCAGGCTTGCAGTGCCATCTGGAAACAAAAGATCCTACAGATAGGCGCAAGGAACTGTGTACCACTTAATGTGGTGGCATTTTATAGATGTGGATTGATAAATGGTGACGGCCTGTGTGCTTGACAATGAGCAAAATTGGGCTCAGAATTTGGGCAGCGCGCCCAGCAATGAGGGTGAGACGGCTCAGCATCTGGGCAGCGCTGCAGGCTCAGAAGTGTCTGCTGCAGGTGCGGTTGGCTCATAATTGGGGACCAAAGACCAGAAAATGGCTAAAGAAATTTGCTTTGGATGGTTAAAGAAAAGCGCAGGGGGCTCCAAGTAGGGCGCTGTAAGACTCCAAACGGTGCTAGGCCGTGGCAGTTCTGTGGAGGGGAAAGGTGCTGTTTAGGCTGCCCTCCTGAGTGTTACAAAAATATTTAAATGTAACCAAGATCAACGTCCAGAACCTGGTAAATGAGGAATCAAGGAGTAGAGGATAAAGATGATAATAGTTTGGTAGCCATGGAACAGCACTATCTGAGACAAGATTATGCAGGGAAAAGCTTGAACAAAAGAAGTTAAAGTCCTCTTAGAGTTCAAAGAACAAAAGCTGTTGTATGTAAACAACGTCCACAAGCTAATCACTCTGGTTGTCAGCAGAAGATTGGGGATGATCAACTCAAACCCAAGCAACCTCCAGGTTCTCAATGAACCTGCCCAACTCTCCGCAATCAAGCGCTTGAAGGGTACCAGATAACTGAGGGTGGCTGTACAAGACAAAGCACAATGTTTAAGAAGCTCCAAAGCAAACAGTAACTGATTTTGAAGCAAGGATAACCTCAACACTTCTCAAGGGACTCAAGAATAGGCTGGCAGAATGCAACTCCAAAGAAAATAAAGGGGGGTATAACACTCCAGGTCTTAAGCTTAATAAGACCTATTACATCAATTGTGATTGGCTCCAGAAATTTGATCAGGGATCAGGACCAGTATGGTCAAGGGAAGGGATCAAGGAGTGGTATAACACACTCAAAAATTCCAACAGACAGAATTTTTCTTCAACCAGCAAGGCTATTGGTTGGTGATAAGGATCAGGCCACAGAGGGGCAAAGACTCAGGGTCAAAATGGATCAGGGGGCAATCAGAGATATCCCAGGATAAGGATCAGGGATTCAATTTCTTGATAATGGGGGGGACACAAGCACACACCCCTATGGATCAATTTCTATGATGATGATATGATGATCTGATATCCAAAAAAGCAGGGGAGAGCACCTCCTTTTATAGACCAGAGGCCTATAGACTATTTACAAGAGAGATTTACAAATGGGAGCGGAATTTTCTTTTTTTTTTTTTTTTTAAGGGATTAAGATCATGAGAAAACAAAAGAAAAAAAGAAACAAACAAGTACTTGGAGAAAAAGAAATCCAAAGAGGGACGCCCGCGGGCATCCTGATGGGCCCGGGAAACTGCTGAGGCCCCGGATGACCGCCGGCAGATGTCCAATGGCCATTGGCAACGTAAGAGAACCGCGCGGGCAACAGACAAGCCGCGCGGGAGACGGGTCAGATAGGAATGGAAAGAATCGATGGACGGCCGCTTGAGATGGCCAAATGCAGTAGACGGCCGTCGTAGCCGGAGGTAGATCAAGATGGCGGCTGAGAGGCTTGGGAGAATTTCAGGAGGTTGACCTGGACAACTTTGAGGGGTCAATGAATGATTTGATGATTGCAAATGGGACTATGAGTGGATTGGATGATGATGGTGTGAGTTGAGAGGATGATGGTGAGATAGGATTCAATCAATGAGTTGTAGGAGTGATAAGAATCCCAAGTTTGGATTGACTGTTGATGATTTGAAGCACCAATGCCGATCATGACAATGTGGGGTGAGAAGTCCATCACCAGGTGAGTGACTAGATGGATGGCTACTGGCTGGTCAAGACCATTGATTGATGAACTCTTTTGATCCCAAATTAAACTGAGCTTGATCGATCATCTTGAGAAAATCTAAGTAATCAATCTCTTCTCGAGTTTGAATTTCAGAATTGACTGACACAACTCAATTTATACTGGGGATTTGGGTTGATGGGAGGATGAGGATGATCAAAAGGATTGGGAAGATGAGGATTGTGTAGATGGATGGTTTTTTTTTTTTTTTTTTTTTTTTTTTTTTTTTTTTTTTGATAATGATACATATGAAAGATGATAAGGAAAAAATCATAAAAAATTAAAATCTCAACACTGGCCAGGGTGTCCAGGATGGGGCACCACATCTCTCCCCAACTTACAGACTGTCCCTAGTCTGCTCCCAAGTTTGATGCCATAAAAAGAGAAAGGAAAGAAAGATGATTGAAACCAAGGAATGACCATTTTGATCATGAGAGTGAAAAAGAATATGTTGATTCATCCAAAGGAAAATCCTAGAAGTGGCTGAGATAAAATGAAGAAGGCATCCCAGGCGCTCACGTGCGTGGCATGAAGTAGAGTTTCACAAAATCACAAGAATCTTGCCCAGATGGTGAACAATTGGGAGGACTTACTTCTGGACCAAGTCCCTCCACAAGAATGAAATTTCTTGACCTGATCAGCAGAGAACCTTCTGGCCATGTGAGTACCATCCAGTTCCTCCAAAACATATGATCCACCTCTAACTTGACAGACTACTTGGTAAGGACCATTCCAGCGGTTAGAGAAAAGCTTTCCCCACTGAGTCTCCAAGGAACAATTATAAGCCAATACCAGATCTCCAGGTTTTAAAGGGTCCCTGATTTGATTTAGGTGTTTATCTTCCCAATACTGAACTGATTTGCTCTTGATTCCATCATCTTCTGATAAGCTTTGTTACAAATATCTTCACTCCGCTCCAGTTGCTTTGATCTGGCAACTAATAGGTCAGTAGTTGAGGAAACTTGTTCCCAAGAGATTCCCAAGAAAAACTCCATTTCAAGATCAAGAGGAAGGACAGCCCTCTGGCCAAAGATGATTTCATAAGGAGAGTAACCAGTGGTTCGCTTGGTGGAAATTTGATCAGAGAAGAGGACCAAGGGGAGAAACTTCCAACAATTCTTGCCACTTTCACCAGCCAATTTAACCAGAGCAGCCTTCAAGGGCGCATGGCCTCTTTCCATCATGCCTTGTCCTTCAGGATAATAGGGAGTAGTAACTCTATGTTGTCCAGGGAGCTATTGGATCATTTCAGCAAGTTTTCCACCGAATTCCAAGCCACCATCCGTAGAATAAGATTGAGCCAAACCATAACGCATTGTCCAAGTCTAATGAAGGAAAGCTGATACTGATTCAGAGCTGAGGTTCTTAAGAAACTTTGCTTCAACCCATCCAGAAAAATCATCTCTAGCCACAATGAGGTACTTAGCTCCACCAGCCTTAATGTGAACCACATCCATAGCAATCCTCCCAAAGACAGTGGACTCTCCAGTGGGGTAACGAATTTTGGCCGGGCGCCTAAGATCACATTTCTGGCACACTTCACAACTCCTGCACCATTGAGCAACAGATTTCTTCAGGGATGGCCACCAAAATTGTTTGGATATTCATTGATAAGTTTTGGTTTCCCCACCATGACCAAGGCCTTCATGGAGACTTTCCAGGATCAAATCTTGCTTAGAAGGGATAGTGACCACAACAATTGCACAAGGAGTTGCTCTTTTCATAAGCCTAGAACCTTGGAAAAAGAAGTTGGAGGACTTCCTTTTAAGGGACCAAAATTCTTTTCCAGAGAGATCAGGGGGTCTTTGGAGAGTTGAAAGGTACTGCTCTAACTTAAGCCAGAAACCTTGCTGGAAACCAGGGTAATTTTGGGAGGAGAGGGCAAAGGCAGGGCGGAACAAGGGTTCTTCCTCATCAAAATCCATTCCAACCTCTGATTCATTGTCTCCAATAGGGCGTCGAGATAAACAATCAGGCATGGTGAAAGATTTTCCAGGCCTGTGAACAATATCAAAAAAGAAAAGCTGGATGCAAGCCACCCAACAAGTCATTGGAGCATTTTGAAGGCTGGGGGCGTTGATAATTTCAATAATGGATGGTGCATTGACTTGTAACTCAAAGTTTTGACCCCAAAGGACAGTCTGGAGCTTTTTCAACATTCGGGCCACAACGCAAAGTTCCAGTTTTGGCTGGGAGTACCTGGATTCCACATCTGAGAAAAGAAGAGATTCATACAGAGAAGGAAAATTCAAACCATTATCATCTTCCTGGGTAAGGACAGCCCCAACAGATTGATAACTCGAGTCCACTGCCAGCTTGATCCTGCAGGCTCTGGGTCCATAAGTGATCTTTTTCAAAACAATGTCTTTCCCAACAGTTTTTTTGAGCAAATGAAATGATTTTTTGCAGTCTTGGGTCCAAATCCATTCAGCATCCTTCCTGGTTAAGCAACGCAAGGGAATACAGATTTTGGATAATGAGGGAATGAAGATCCTGACATAACTTTCAACACCTAGGAAACCTCTAACTTCCGTTGGATTTATTGGGGTAGGCCAGGAGATGATTTTGTTTACTTTAGAGGGTGCCATCCTTCTTCCTTCCTAGCAGACTATATGACCAACAATTTCCAAGGCAGGGACATAGGCGGCAAGTTTTGATCCAGAGACAGTAAGGCCAGATTCCTTGATTCAAAACAAAATTCTTCCCAAGACAGTAGCATACTCCCAGATAAATTGTTGGATTCCTGAGTGCCAAGGTAAGAGCTCATTATCATAGTCAGAAACTGGAACTTTAATCCCACCATCATCAATAAAGATACCGGCATGATCCAGTATTTTGTCCTGGAGCATCCACATCATCTGATCCTGATAGACTGCAACCGAGTTGGTGGCACCTTGAGGCAATCAAGTCAGCTGAAATTGACCAAGGGGAGTATCGAAAGTAGTGAGGCAATGAGAAATAGGATGCAAGGATTTTTTTTCATAGCCACCCATAATGTCACCTAGACCGTAGCAAGCTCTCCCAGAGAAGGATTCAAGAAATTCTTCAGTGGCAGGAGGCATGCCAGATTCTTTAATAGTAACTTTATTAAGAGGTTGGAGATCATGAACTACTCTAAGTTTACCATTACTCTTTAGAACACAGAAAACGGGACTGGAATAGCTAGAAGTCGATTGTTTGTATAAACCTGTTCAGACTTGTTTGCAGACCAACTTGATGAATTCATCAACTTTAGCAGCAGGGATTGGGATCTTTTTCTTTTGACAAGGGTCATGTTCAACTACAGGGATGATGTAAGGGAGACCATAGGAGTCTTTCAAGAGACCTCTTTCTTCTTCACAGAATGCAATAAATTTTTCCCTTAGAGACAAGATATTTTTGATCAAATTTAACTCATCAGGAAGAAGCCATCCATCTGGACCAAAGTTGACCACTTTCAGACGTTCTTCAGTGACCCAACCAGAGGGAATAAATGGACCAGTGAGGCATTGGGATAGACCACAGTAAGGATTGTGGGATAGAGGAGGACGCATAAGAGGAGGATTGAGGTTGAGAGGCATTGGTTGGTTGACTGGATGGACCTTCTTTGCAACTGGTTTGTACTTGGTGGCAAAGGAGAGGAATCCTTGCTTCCTCCAAGCATTGTCCAGTGAGACCTGACTACAAAAACTGAGGCCATATTCCAACATCTTCCAGGTTTGATTTTCTGCTACGTCCTTGAAAGGTGCCTTCTCCATAAAAGAGGATCCAAAAGATAACACATTGCTCACATGTGTGGCACAGGGTAGAGTTTTGAAAACAACAGTAGTAGAAGCCCTTGGTGGTGCACAATTGGGAGGACTTACTTCTACCCCAAATTGCCTCCACCTAAGACCATACTCCTTCATACCAAAGCCACCAAGAAAAGAATTTAGATCAAGATCTAGTTTAGACTCATTGCGGAGATTTGAAACCGGAATAGAGGATGAGTGATCAGTCTGAAAAGAAAAAGTAAAAGAAGATACAACAGATCCAGACAGAGAAGAAATATTTTTGGATTTTTTGGATTTTTCATGTGTTTGGGTTTTGATCTTATTTGGATGAGAAGGAAATGATGAGGAAAAAGAAAGATATGCCTCTGAGGTTGGAGTTGATCCATGAGTTGAAGTCTGAGGATGAGAAGAACTACAACTATCAGTAGGGCCAACTATTCTGCTAAAAAATGAGGATGAGAGGAATGAGAGTTTTCTTTCTGCTTTCCTTTCAGGACATATTTGGGAGGATGACCAGGGAAGTCTCTTTCCCAACGACCAGAATCCAGAAAACAAAGAGGAACTTCAATCTTTCTGCCATCAGCATCAGGGAGGAGAATTCTCTCCCCAAATTGATCAGAAAACATCAGGGTAGCACCAAAGTCCATGAAAAAAGGCCTTCCCAAGATCATGGGACCATCCAGACGAGTGATCCAGAAGTGACAGGTGCTGACAATATTTTGACCAATTTGAACAGGAATATCCTCAGCAATACCAACCAGCTCACAGGACTGATTCCCAATTCCATAAACTGCAGAGTTGAAACTGACCCTTGGGCTAAGTTGAAACTTGCAGGCCATGGAGTCCGAAATCAACTTGAGCTGAGAACCCGAATCCACAAGGAGAGAAACCGTTTTAGTTGAATCACCAAGATAACATGCAAGCAAACCAAGAGGACAGGAATACAGGTTGGTATCTGAAGAGGGATCTGTTCCACCAGAATCCTCTATCAGAGTACCAGAAGAGACCTTTAATTTGTCCAGACCAATCTCCACACATCGACAAGAAACCCATTTCTTCATCCCTTCAGCCACAGATGGAGAGATTGACAGGAGTTCAGCCACAGATAGATCAGGGATTTTAAGGTCAGAAATTTTTGTTAATACTCCTTCCACAGTATTAGGCTAGTCCTTGGAGATTCCCCTCTCAAATTGAACTTTGGGCTGGGTGGAGGGTGGAAGATGAGGTGCAATAGGTACTGGAAGAGGATCTGAGGGTTGGACAGGTTGAAGAGGGGGAAGGTCAGAGTTGTCTTGGAACCTTTCCATAAGTGGTTCCCTTTCTACTTCCATGTCTTCCACATCAGAGGAAGGAGGCTCAGGTGAAGATTGACGTTTAACAGGTTTTCGCAGGATTGAGGATGGAACAGGAGGGTACTTATGAGGTTTTTGTTCCTCATGGCGTTTCATAGCTGGATCAGATTGATAGGTGCCAGGGAATCTGGAAGAAGTGATAGCTGGAGGATACCAAGGTTGCAGAGTTCCACAGGATGATCAAAAATCCACAGAGACCCAGGATGCCTTCTTAGGAGTTGGTGGTTGGTATGAGGCCACCACATGACAGATTGGTTGAGACAAATCAAAAGGGATCAAAGCACCATTAGGAAGGAAAAAATTCTTTCCCTTCTGCTCTACTAACTTCTCCTCCTTGTCCTTCTGGAGTTCAGGACGTCTGCCAGTACCATGGCCTTCCCTATGGCAATAACAACAGACTATAGTAGATTTAGGAACAGAATTAGCAGGTTTAGGAGTGGCTAAGGAGGATATTTTTTGATCTATTTTATTCTCAAATGCCTGAAGTAATTTAGTGATCTCATCTATTGTGGGTGTCTCCCAGTGGGTCTCAGGATTGGGTTTAGGTCTGCAATTGGCTTCCACCTTATTCATGATTTTGTTAGATGCTTGAAAAGAGGGGGCAAGGACTGGTTCAGTGATTTTAGGTTTTTCAAAGGTGAGAGCTGTTTGACCTTTCATCACTTTATCCACAGTATTCCTAAGAACCATGAAAGCAGGGAGCTTGAACCAATTGTCTCTTGTTGTGATCATGGATCCAGATTTCACCAATTCATCCTTAATTCTTTCCTGCACTCCTGGAGAGAAAGATTGAAAAAATTTCAATCAAATTTTGTCCAACATATCAATGTGATTGTTCCAGATAAGATAGGACTGGATAGGGTCCCAAGAATTTCTGAAAGTCTGATAGTCAGAGGCTGAGGAGATACCACCATTGGAGATCCATTGAGAAACCAGGGCATCCAAGTCTTGCAAAGTAAATCTGGCTACATCTATTTTTCCCCAATAGGCCAACATAGCTGCCTTCAGGAGCCTCCAGTTGTGAGTTTTGAATACCTCAAACAATTCAATAACCTCCATAACTTTGTCAGAAGAGATAAAAAATTGTAACTGATAAGCCATCTCATATTAACTGGCACCATCCACTTCCGCAGCCATCTAATAGGAGTCCAGGAATTGTTTGACATTGGTCCCACTGAAGCCTAAATTTTTGTTCCCAGGTTTGATTTTGACCATCTTGGCCCAAACAGATAAAGAGGATCCAGCATATTCCACGTTGAAGGGTTGCTAAGAGATCCAAAAGAGCAGAGTTCCAAGGTGGCTCACATATGTGGCAAGAGTAGAGTTTCACAAAAACAACTTTCCCAGATGGTGCACAATTGGGAGGACTTACTTCTGGACCAAGTTTCCTCCACGGATCAGATCTCAAAAAAGAACAAACAGAAAAAGAAAGAAAAGAAAAAAAATTGGATTGGATTTCAGAGTTGATTCTTCAAGTTGGGACTGTAAACCCCAAGGTTGCTGTTTTGATCCCAGCCCGGGGGACCAAATTTAAGACTCCAAACGGTGCTAGGCCGTGGCAGTTCTGTGGAGGGGAAAGGTGCTGTTTAGGCTGCCCTCCTGAGTGTTACAGTAATATTTAAATTTAACCAAGATCAAGGTCCAGAACCTGGTAAATGAGGAATCAAGGAGTAGAGGATAAAGATGATAATAGTTTGGTAGAAATGGAACAGCACTATCTGAGACAAGATTATGCAGGGAAAAACTTGAACAAAAGAATTTCAAGGCCTCTTAGAGTTCAAAGAACAAAAGCTGTTGTATGTAAAAAACGCCCACAAGCTAATCACTCTGGTCGTCAGCAGAAGATTGGGGATGATCAACTCAAACCCAAGAAACCTCCAGGTTCTCAATGATTCTTCCAAACTCTCCGCAATCAAGCGCTTGAAGGGTACCAGATAACTGAGGGTGGCTGTACAGGACAAAGCACAATGTTTAAGAAGCTCCAAAGCAAACAGTAACTGATTTTGAAGCAAGGATAACCTCAACACTTCTCAAGGGACTCAAGAATAGGCTTTCAGAATGCAACTCCAAAGAAAATAAAGCGAGGTATAACACTCCAGGCCTTAAGCGTAATAAGACCTTTTCAATCAATCATGATTGGCGCCAGAAAGTTGATCAGGGATCAGCACCAGTATGGTCAAGGGAAGGGATCAAGGAGTGGTATAACACACTCAAAAATTCCAACAGACAGAATTTTTCTTCAACCAGCAAGGCTATTGGTTGGTGATAAGGATCAGGCCACAGAGGGGCAAAGACTCAGGGTCAAAATGGATCAGGGGGCAATCAGAGATATACCCAGGATAAGGATCAGGGATTCAATTTCTTGATAATGGGGGGGACACAAGCACACACCCCTATGGATCAATTTCTATGATGATGATATGATGATCTGATATCCAAAAAAAGCAGGGGAGAGCCCCTCCTTTTATAGACCAGAGGCCTATAGACTATTTACAAGAGAGATTTACAAATGGTAGCAGAATTTTTTTTTTTTTTGATGGGATCAAGATCATGAGAAAACAAAAGAAAAAAAAGAAACAAACAAGTACTTGGAGAAAAAGAAATCCAAAGAGGGATGCCCGCGGGCATCCTGATGGGCTCAGGCGACTGCCGAGGCCACGGATGACCGCTGGCAGGTGTCTGACGGCCATTGGCAATGTAAGAGACCCGCGCGGGCAACAGACAAGCCGCGCGGGAGACCGGTCAGATAGGAGTGGAAAGAATCGATGGACGGCCCCTTGAGATGGCCAAATGCGGTAGACGGCCGTTGTAGCTGGAGGTAGATTGAGATGGCAGCCGAGAGGCTTGGCAGGATTGCAGGAGTCCGTAGATCGCAGGAGGTTGACCTGGACAACTTTGAGGGGTTGATGAATGATTTGATGATTGCGAATGGGACAATGAGTGGATTGGATGATGATGGTGTGAGTTGAGAGGATGATGGTGAGATAGGATTTGATCAATGAGTTATAGGAGTGATAAGAATCCCAAGTTTGTATCGACTGTTGATGATTCAAAGCACCAATGCCAAGCATGACAATGTGGGGTGAGAAGTCCATCACCGGGTTAGTGACTAGATGGGTGGCTACTGGCTGGTAGAGACCATCAATTGATGAACTCTTTCAATCCCAAATTAAACTGAGCTCAATCAATCACCTTGAGAAAATCTAAGTAATTGATCTCTTCTTGAGTTTGAATTTCAGAATTGACTGAGGCAACTCAATCTATACTGGGGATCAGGGTTGATGGGAGGATGATGATGATCCGAAGGATTGAGAAGATGAGGATTGTGTAGATGGATGGTTTTTTTTTTTTTTTTTTTTTTTTTTTTGATAATGGTACCTATGAAAGATGATAAGGAAAAAATCATAAAAAATTAAAATCTCCGCACTGGCCAGGGTGTCCAGGATGGGGCACCACAGCGCATGTGCCATGAGAAGGAAAAACCAGAGGAAATGCAGGCGCAAGCTTTGAGAAGGATTTGGGTGGCTACAGGCAGGCTCCAGGAGCTCCAAGTAGGGTGCAGAGCGCGCCATGAGAAGGAAAAACCGGATGAATGTAGTGGTACTGGTGTTGGGAGAGGAGGATAGGGTTGGGTTAGGGTTTCTGTCTCATAGTTTTCTTTCCATTTGTTGTTGTATTTAGTTTGTGCTTGTACTTAGGTTAGGGCACAGGGAAAGGGTACAATGCCTTTCCCCCACCTCTGTGCCAAAGGGGGGGGGGCATCTCATCTCAGCTCATACAATAACCACCAGAGGGAAAGGAGGAAGAAAGGAATGTATTTTCTATTACTATCTCTCTCTCTCTGCCTGTCTCTCTTAAGGGCGCATCCTTCTCCTTACAGATGCTAGGCCCAATAACTTCCAAACCTAATTACTACTTTGGGGAGTATCACCCTCTTGTTTCCACATCTGGGGGTCTGGCTGGGAATTAATCTTTTTTTCTCAGTCTCTCAAAGGTAAAAAGGATGCTGCCAACAACCATTCTTTGATCCAATGTTCCGCCTGCTTTTGGTAGGGACAAATAAAGAAAATCAGAGAATTTTTGAATCTGCCAGATCCATCATCAAGGATAGAAAAATTCCTGCAAATGCTATGTACAATATCATAAAAGGTAGTTCCCTCATTCTGAATCAAAGACTGCAAGGAGAGGAGAAGGTGAATCCCTGGGAAAAGGTCCACAACTAATCACTAAAATAATCATTTTTTGACAATTAGGGAACCCATCCATTTATCTCCTAGCAAAAAGAATGAAATCCTTGAAGTTCAATCACAAAGGCAAAAAATTAATTCTTGTAGGCTTCAACCCAATTCTTCTTTCCTATCAAGTTCTTAAAAAATAGAGATGCCTTCTCTCAAAAAAACATGTCTGTGTCCTCAATATGGATCATTTAAGCCAAACCTTATCCTGGTATCCAGAGGAAGAATTTGACTACACAGTTGTTCCTACAACAACAATCAAAGGCAATGCAGACCAAGTTGCTATTTCCAAAACTGGGCTGCCTTCTCAAACTTCCAGATGGAGAGACTATAGATATTTGCAAGACCATGACTCAGATTACTCAACCTCTAAGCAAGAAGCCAACAAAACCTTGGACTCAGAAAAAAATGAGGCCAATATGGCCCCCACTGAGCTTTCCTCTGGCAACATCATGCTGGCCATTTAAGCACGTCAAACCAAGCAACCTTCTATCCCCACCCAGATCCTGCAAGATTTCTAATCTCTCAAAAAGCCCTAGAAATACGGCTTCTATCAACATTAAAAGCCAAAAACCTACAAAAAAGCAATTTCTTGCAATGAGTGCCAAAAATGGGTTGCAGCAATGCACACAGAATTGTCTCAAATTTAGGATTTGAATGTATGGGATGAAAATCTAGGACAAGACCCATTGAAATCGATGAATACTACCTGGGAATACTGTATGAAAGAACACTGCCATGGAGATCCTATCAAATCCAATTCAAGGCTCTGCATCCTATCTTTCAACCAAATTGATGGCCTTGACTACTCCAAACCTTTTGAAACAACTTGCAGAACCTAAAATATCAAACTGCTTTTACTATATTCTCTGAAGTTAAAAATACCTATCCAAAAGTTTGATGTGAAGAGAACCTTTCTCTATGCCCCAATCAAAAAGAAAATAATCATCAAAACTCCTAAGGGCTCCAATTGTAGAACCAAACTACTGAGGCTCAGGAAATTTCTGTAAAGATTGAAAAAATTGGCAAAGAACTGGTACAAGAACCTAACAGAATGGTTCAAGAAAATTGGCTTATCCAAATCAAACCGCAATCCTTGCTGGTACATTTTGAAAGATGCAGCCTCAATACTTTTCTTCCACATGGAAAACATGATCCTGGTGGGTAGTAGGGCTGAATTCAAAAGGAAATTATTATACAAGTTCCCCAGATGAACTTCTCAAATCCCTCAGACAATCGTTGGCATGAAGATCAAACTCCAGAAAACTCCATCTCATTAAGCCAGCCTAACCACGTTGAAACCAGGATGGAAGAAATTGGCAAAAAAATAAGAAGAAAGTTCTCCTTTGACTCCAGGTCTCCAACTCCAACCCACCAGTAACAAAGATCAGTAGGGCTTCAAAAAATTGAACATAAATTACTGCTCTACCATTGGCCTTCTCAACCAAAGCTCCTTCTCCACCCAGCCCAAACTCAGCTTTGCCATATCAAGTTTGGCAATGGTTTCTGCAAAACCTGGACTCAGTCACTGGAACAAGCTTGTGTAACAGAAATAACTTTGGAAACACAAGATGGGTTAGGAGACAGATATTGGGGAGGGGGGCAGCACGGCAATGGCAGACCTGGTAAGTAATGGACAAGCAAAAGGTGAGGTGTTTATTGCAGAAAGTTTTGTTAAAGTGGAGTAACATGGAAGAAGGGAAACAAAATAAAATGAAAGATGAGGACACAATCAAGAAAAGATGGGAGACAGTGACATTTATGTGAGATAGGGGAAAACAAACAGGAGACATGTGAAATGGGTTTAATGAAGATGGGGTCCCAGGCAGAGTGGATTTAGCCCTAAGTTCCTATATTCCTCCTCACTTGAATCAAAGAACACTGCCGGAGTTAGGGTTGAGGATGGAGCTGATGTGGAAACTGAGCTGTGGACCCATGAGGTTCTTTTTTAGGGAATTTTCCGGCAGCTGGTGGGTATGGGTGTATTTGAGGGTGATGATTTTTGAAAGGACCAGGTCGCAGACAAAGTAAATTCAAAAGTGCATGTGCCAGGTGCCATGATTATAGATGGGCTTTGAGGCAATATCCTAGGAACTCTTATTGTTGCTGTAAAAGTTGGAAAATGGTTGGGATCCCAGGGCCTCCTCCATCAGGTTTTCCATCCAAAGGGGGGCCTGGCAGCATTTGGTGAAGGATTTGAACTCTGCTTCCGCAGAGGAGAGAGCCACAACTTTCTGTTTTGGCCTCCTCCAGCCAATGGTGCTTTTGTACTGGACCAGGGACCCAAAGAAGGAAATCCACTCATTGGTGCCCCCATTTTTGGCTTCAGAGAAACAAATCAGCTTGTCTGGGGATGAAACTGGGGGTCTTTTCCCCAGAGTGAGGTGGCGGGAATCGGTGTGCGTCACATACCGGAGGATGTGTTGGAACGCCAAAAATTGAGGGGTCCTGGGTTGCTCCAGAAATTGAAAAACAAAGGCCCATGAGCAGGCAAGGTTGGGGCAGGTACACTGAAAAAGGAAATTGGATAAGGCCAACAGCCCGCCAGTAATTGAAAGGAGCGGTGAGGGGGTCCAAGACCTCAGTTTTGAGGGATGTATAGTTATTTGATGGGGGGGTGGGAGTGTTTTAATGGTTTTCCTGCCCAAATTCCTGGAGGATGCCTTCAATTTATTTTTCCTGAATCAAGGAGACGTACCCGTTGTGTTTCTGCAATTGTATCCCAAGAGTGTATTTTTCCACGCCCAGGTCTTCCGTGTCAAACTTTTTTTGCATTCTGGTGATGAAATTGTCCAACTAGGAGCCCCAAAAGAGAAGGTTGTCCACGTGGGCGTACAGACAGAATGGGGCCTCCCTATTGGCTGAATAATAGAAGCAAGTATTGGCTTGGGAGGGATTGAGGCCCAGGTCTTTTAGGGTGTTGGTTAGAGCGGTGTGCTAGCAGGGGGGGGCTCTGTTTGAGGAAATATAGGTACTTTTTCAACAAAAGTGTGTCACTTTTGGGGGAGGAGTAGTCCTTTGGGCAGGAGATAAAGCACCATTACTTGGGAGTGCCATTGAGGAATGCTCACTTTATGTCCATATGGTGGATGGGGAAATTTTGGTTGGTGCAGGGAGACAAGAAGTTGGAGGGAGGAGAGTTTGCCTTTTGGGGACAATACATGTGAGGAATCAGGCTGCTCCCGTTGCTGGAAACCCCTGGTGCACAACTGACCCTTGAACTTTGTGAGGTTTCTGCTGGTGTTGGTTTTCTTCCTGAATAACCAGGTGATGCCAAGCCAACAGAATTTCTCCCCGGGAAGAGGGTGGGAGTGGGACAAGACCCCATGCTTGAGCATTTTCTCCAGCTTGGCATTTGTGGCCTGGATCCATTGGGGGGCTTTAGGTATGGAGGTGGCTTCTTTGTAGGTCCTGGGGTTCAGGGAGAGGCAGGTGGTGGTTTTGACAGAATTTTTTTGTTGGGAGGACTTGATGATGTTTTGGGTGTCAATTGTGTCTATATATTCATCCCGGAGAGGGTCAGAAGTCCATTTATAGTGTTCCCCTCCAGGAGGGAGGGAAGGGGGGGATTGGGAAGAGGGGAACTGGAGTCTGGCCTGGTATGTTTGGGAATGGTTTCCTTGGTGGCCAGGTTGGGAGGAGGTGGGGGTAAGTTTGGAGATTGGTATGTCATCCAACGGGGTGGATGTTGTGAAATTGGGGGGGTGGTTGGGGGTGGGGAAGTGGGTAAGGAGAGGGATAGGGGTGAAAATTCCAGGTATTTAGAGGATGGAGGGGGGGTTTTCATGGGGGTAGAAATGTATTTTATAATTATATGTATTATTTTTATTATTTTATTATTATATATATTTTTTTTAAGGAAAATAGGATTCTGATTTTGAAATATAACGTGAAGCAATAAAAATTGTGAAAAGAAAAAGGGATGGTTCTGAGAAAGGGAAAAGAATTTAAATAAGGAAATGGGATGAGATTAATGGG
The DNA here is from genome assembly GCA_025617555.3 of Puccinia polysora. Lineage (NCBI taxonomy): Eukaryota > Fungi > Basidiomycota > Pucciniomycetes > Pucciniales > Pucciniaceae > Puccinia > Puccinia polysora. The sequence continues at coordinate 48,298,647 of CM062616.1, forward strand.
AAGCAATGGGATGAAAATGTGAACTGGGATGGAAGAAATGGAATTGAATGGGAGCTATGATTGGCAAGGTTTGCAAGGGTAACTCGCATGGAAGTCTTGAACCAAATTGGGAGAGTTGCAAAAGTGATGGGCTGGTTCCCACAAGGTGCAATCTTTGTCAGACTGGGAGCCAGTCCATTTTACGAGTTATTGAAGCTTTCCTTTGCGTAACCTGGAATCCAGGATACGGGTTACTTCCAACTCTAACTGATTGTAGACTCTGACCATTTCAGGAGGGGGATGAGTCTTGCCTGGGTATAGGACTTGAGCTGGCTCTAGGAGAGACATGTGAAAGACTGGGTGGATACCTCTCCATTTTCCAGGTAAGGTAAGTTTAAAGGCATTAGGGGAGACAATCAATTCAACTTTGAAGGGGCAAAGCTTTCTTTCAGAGAGTTTACAAGTTGGGTGAGTACTGCAAATATTGCAAGCATCAAGCCATACCCAATCTCCTACTGCAAAGGTTGGGGCCAAAGTGCAAAGTCAATCTGCTTGTCCCTTTTAGCGCTGGTTTTCTGCTTTGAGGCTAATTCAAAGTTGCAATTGAAGGAATTGGATGTGGTTTAGGTCATTGGGAGCAGGTTGAGAAGGTGCTTTGTGAAGGGAAGAGAAGATTGTATTTCTACCATAAAGAGTCTGCAAGGGGGACTGTTTGGTGGAGGAATGAGTGGAGTTGTTGTAGGAGAATATGGCTAATGGGAGCCATTGCAACCAGTCATCCTGTTGGTAAGAGACGTAAATTTGGAGATACTTTTTGAGGATCTGATTGACTTTCTTGGTTTGTCCATCTGTTTCAGGGTGGTAAGCCGTTGATAGATTGCAAGTGATCTTCAAATGTTGACACAGCAAGTTCCAGAAGCTAGAGATGAACAAAGATCCACAATCACTAATTTTGTTATCAGGGAGACCATGCTTTGAGAATACATATTCTATAAATAAATTAGCTAATTCTTCAGAAGAGGCCATCACATTACTGCAATGAAATAAATCCATCTTCAAGAAGCAATCTACTTCTACTAAAATAGAATCATAACCACTAGAAATAGGTAATTGAAAAATGAAATCCATAGAAAGTGAGTGCCAAGGAATTTGCAGAATTGGAAGTGGCTGGAGCAGCCCATAATTTTGCATTTCAAGGACTTGTTCCAATTGCAATCATAGCACACGTTAACATAGTCTTTTACTTCATTAGTCATACCAGGCCAATAGAAGTCTTGTGCAATCAATTGTTAGGTTTTATTCTTCCCATAATGACCAGCAAGCGGAGAATTTTGCCTTGACTCAAAGATATCTAACTTAATGCAAGGATTATCTGGTACTACTATACAACTTTTATAAAGTAAATAATCATTTTTGTCAACACTATAATAATTATCTAATAGGTTTGCATTCTTGCAAAGTTTGCTACACTTGAGGTTGTCGCATTGAGCTTGTTGTAGTTTAAAAGCTAGATTTAAAAGGTGAGTGATGATTGAACTGAGTTTGGCAGATGGGTTGAGAAAAGTATCCTAACATTTTCAGGGTTGTTGTCGGAAAAGGTGCTCCCCCCTCCTGGGTAAATGTTGTCCAAATGTGACAAAGAATCAGGGACTACCACTTGTTTCCCAGGACGGTACGTGATTGTAAAGTTGAACTCAGAGAGATATTTGGCCCAATGTGCCTGCCTGCATGTAAGGACTTTTGAGCTCATGAAATATTTGAGGAATTGTGATCATTTAAGACCTCAAAAGGTTCCATAAGACTCAAAAGGTATGAACACCATTTCTTCAAGGAATAAACAATTGCAAGAAGTTCCTTGTCATGAATCTTTTAATTGAGCTCTGCAGCCAGAAATCTGCAAGACTCAAAATCTACGGGATGAAAAAGAGAAGAAGAGGAGGAAAACTGCAAGATTAATCCTGAAATCGCATAGTTGCTTGCGTCTGTTTTGACAATAGTGCAAGCTAGCTCATAAAAGTGAGCAAGTATTGGAGCAGTGGTAAATGATTTCTTCAGACCTTTGAAATCCAAAGCAGCTTGTTCTGTGAAAAAAAATGAGTTTCTTATTGAAGAAGGTTAGTAAGTTTCAAGGTTTTCTTGGCATAATTCTCAACAAAACTCCTGTAAAAATTACTGAAACCAAGCAAAACTTAAAGGGATTTAACAGAGGAAGGTGGGGGCCAGTCAAATATGTGCTGGATCTTGGCTGGATCCATTGATAGTCCTTGCTGCGAGAATATGAAACCTAAAAATTGAAGAGAAGGAGTATTAAATTTGCACTTAGAGGCTTTTGCAAACAGGACATTCTTGCAAAGTTACTCCAGCTCCTCTAGCACATGTGGCATGTGATCCTCAAGATTCTTCAAGTAGACTAGTATATTGTCAGATACACCAAAAGATATTTCTCTACAAGGTCAGAAAAAATGTCATTGACAAGATGTTGAAAAGTGGAAGGCGCATTGCAGAGGCCGGAGGGCATGACGGTATACTCATAACTGCCAAACCGTGTCCTCATTGCGGTCAAATACTCATGACCTTTTGCAATGAAAACTAGGTTATAGGCGCCTCAAAGATCTAAATTTGAGATATAAGCAGCTCCATGGAACAGATTCAGGAGGTGCAACATAGGGGTTACTGGGTAGGCATTTTTTGGGGTTACCTGGTTCAGTTTCCTATAGTCAAAAAAAAGGCAAATTCCACCATCTTTCTTTGGAACAAAGAAGACAGGTGAACAAGTGTTTGAATTGCTTGGTCAAAGAAATCCTTTCAATACATTTTCCACAATGTATTCTTGAAGCGCAGTCAATTCCTGCTTTGAGAGAGAGTAGACTGGTCTGGGTGCCTGTGGTTGGCCAGTAGGTTTGATCTTATGATTGCAAGAACGGGATGGAGGAAGTTTATCTGCCTTTACAGCTGAAAAGACTTTGGGAAAGTCTTGATAAACCAAAGTGAAAGAATCTTGAATGATTTTTAAATCTTCAATCTTGAAATCTATGAGCATAGGATTTGAAGTGCTTGCATGATGCAAGAGGATCAGGAAGCTCAAAATAAACTGTTTGGTTGGTGCCTGTTTCTCTTCAAAGAAAGGAGGAAGAGGTAAGTTGGATAAATAAGCAATAACTCCTAAACCTGAAGAGGGAACTTGGGGATAAAGGTCTGGATATTGCAAATCTCCTGGCAGAAAAGTGTCATCCAACTTACTGACGGTGTCAGGTAAGCTGTTTAATTCCTGTTTGACGGAAGGGTTAGTTTTCTGGGGTTGCAAGGTTTGAAGGTTAATTACTCCTTCTTGCCAATTCACATCTGGATTCCAGTGGACTAGGAAATCATGGCCTAGAATGGTATCATCCATTCTGGGAATATCCAAGAAAAATAAATCCCATTCAAAGCTGGGGAAATTATAAAATGCAAAGGTCCATTTTGCCTTTTGGGAAACCCGATGAGACGGCTCAGTTGCACTACTTACTAAATAGATAGGGAACCTATCTATCTTGGAACATGTAATGTCTTTGGAAGTGGCAAAATATTCACTTATAAAAGAAACATTAGCACCAGAATTGAGTAAAACTAAAGAGATTTTTCAGAATGGAAAGGGACAAATCTTGAACTTGGAGCACCTAGTGACTTGCAAGTGCAAAGATTGACTTGCTGTAATTTACATAATGTGTAGCCTTCCTTGCAAGTTTCAGGAAAAATACAAGCTAATTTTTTGAATGTTTAGCCTCTTCACGCGCTAGCCGCTTTGCACAACTCTCAACATCATGTTTACCTCCACAATACATACATAACCCATTCTCTTCCCTCCTTAACTGTTCCTCATTCTGGAGCATCCCAGTTTCTTTATCCAGGAACCTTGGGGTTTTGGTGACAGGCTTTCCTTTTGGGTTGGAGTGCAAGGTTGGATTTGGTCTTGATTGGTTTGGATTCTTCAAAGATTTTTTTGAGGATTTTTCTGCCTTTGGAGCAAAATTTGAAGGTCTGTGATTGTTTTGTCAAGAGCAGTTCTTGTTTTGATAACCATTATCAAGCTCAATCACCTGGCCAATTAACTGCTGAAGGGAGGTTGTCTTATGTCCCCAAACTGCAATTTGTTCAATTAGGCATGCTGGTAAACCTTTCCAAAATGAAACAAACAGCTGCCTTGTTCCATTGGATGCAAGACTGCAGAGTTCAAAAATTGGAATTAGAAACGGAGGCTCTACTTTTTTCTTCATGACTACATTATTGAGCTTGTATTCAGTGTTTTGAACTTCATTAGAGTTGCCAAACAGGGTGAACAGCTGTTGCTCAAACTTGTCCCCATTGTTGAGAATACAAGTGGGGCTAGTGTTATCCAATAGTTTGAGGTAGGGTTCAAACCACTGCAAGGCTCTTCCACCAAGGAAGGAAGATTCATACATAACTCTAGGTCTATCAGTAGGGAAATTGTGAGGATTGTTTCATAAGAGGATTTTGCAGGACTGTAGGTACAAGCTAAGCTTATGAGGGTGTTCCCCAGTAAAATAATCAGGCTTCTTCATGCCCGGGCTGCAAAGACTAGGACCACTTGGACCAGATCTCAAGGCATTCTGGTTAAGTGCCTGGATTGGAGTTGTGAGTAAGGTCAGAGCGCCGGGTTTTGCAACATTAGTGGGAGCCCGCAATCTACCATGGGTTGAGTTTTCATTGGAAGAGTCTTTGATTTCTTTGAGAGGGTCCACTTCTTCCCAAGAGGGAGCAAAGGGATCATCAAGAGGTTCAACCAAAGGAGATTTAGAAGAAGGGACAGGATCTGAAGGTTGTCTGTCCCAAGAAACGCTGGATCTCCCTACCCAATGGATATCATCATTGTAAGGGGTGAGGGAAGCGTTACCGGTTGAGCAAGTACGTGAAATTGTAAAAGAAATCTATTATAGGTTGGAAAACTACAAAATATGAGTTGAGTTATTTAATTTACTGTCACACAACCACCCCACGTACTATAGGGCAATATTGGATGATTGTGAGCGCAAAAAGAAAGCTGAGTGCGAGGGAAAGTGCAAGCTAGAAAGGCCTAACTGCAAAGTGCAAACTTGTGGTGGAGTAAATTTCACACACAGCAAGAGGGATGAATTTTCCAATGGGGGGGAACCAAACCCAAGCCCAATGTGATGACTGGATTTAGCAAATGAAAGAAAATATGAAATTAACTAACTGAGGAAACAACCCCGAGGCAATTGGAGTAGCCTTTATAAGTTAATCCAAAATGACTAGATACAAAATGATGGAAGGTCAACTACAGTTTCAAGCGATGAGGTAATGAATGAAATGAAGGGAGTACAAGATGAAATAAAAGTATGAAAGTTTCCAAGGTCTTAGCCTAAGTGTGAGACAATAGCGGTCAAATCTACTGGAGTGTAATGGTTGAGAAATGAGGCAGTGATGTCAGAAGAAGTGCAAATATGAAGGTGTAGTTTATGCAGGGTAAGGGACTAGTCCATTTGAAAACTATACAGTTGAGGTGGCTTGACTAGCATGAGTGCAAACTAGCAAGAGAATGTGACAGGAAATGGGAACCTGAGGGTTATTGATACCCAGGGTGAAAAGGCGGAGCCCAAATAGATGGTTGACCAAGGTAGAGTTGACTGCAAGTTTTTCAAGTGCTGCTGAGTCAGTTGCTGTGGCAACCAACCCAGGCCACCTCATGGAAAATGGGAATTTTTGAATTTTCTTTACATTCCCTTATCCATCAATACAATTTCAAAAAAAAAACTTTTTTTTTAATAGTTTTTGTTTTTTTTCCACTCTATCTGTGTTATCACTTGTACATAGTCAACAGGGACCCATGGAACATAAAAGGAGGGGCTCTCCCCTACCTTCTTCCAATCATCCATGGGAGTGTTTGTGTATGTCCCCCCCAATTATTATCAGTAAATTAAATCCAAATCCTTATTGTGGGTATATCTTTTGATTTACCCTTGATCCTTTGAGCCTCCATACTCAAATCTTTTATCCTTTCATCTGTGACCTTGATCCTTATCACCAACCATAGCCTTGCTGGTTGAAGAGAATTCTGTCTACTGGAATTCTTGAGTGTGTTATACCACTCCTGATCCCTCTTTGTGACCATACTTATCTGATCCTTTCCTGATCATCTTTCTGGATCCAGTCATGTTTGACTAAGATGTTTCTTTAAGCTTGAAACCTGGAGTATTAAACCTCCCTTTATTATTTAAAGTTGAATTCCGCCACACTACTCTTGAGTTCCTTGAGAAGTGTTGGGTCATTCTTGTTGAAATCTGTTATTTCTTTGGTTCTAGAGCTTCAAAAACAAATCCCTTTTTGTTTTTTGAAGCCACCCACAGTTATCTGGTACCCTTCAAGCGCTTTATTACAGAGAGCTTTGCAGGTTCATTGAGAACCTGGAGGTTGTTTGGGATTGAGTTGATCTTTCCTAATCTTCTGCCACCAACCAGAGTTATTATCTTGTGGATGTTGTCACTTAAAACTGGCTTGTTCCATTGAACTCTGAAAAAAAATTGATTTATTTTGTTCAAATCTTTCCCTGCACCATCTTGCCTCAGATAGTGTTGCTTCCATTTCCTACCAACTACTCCCAACTCATCCCTTAAATTGATTCCTTATTTAAACGTTCCTGGATCTTGATTCTATTTACGTTTAAATATTATTGTAACTCTTAGGAGGGCAGCCTAAACAGCACCTTTCCCCTCCACAGAAATGCCTGCAGCTCAGAACTGTTTGGAGTCTTACATTGCCAAGAATGGAAGGTTATTATGCAAGCCAGAGTTGATAAGCGGAAGGCACCATTGATGTTGTGGTTCTAGTTTGTCACACTTATGGACTGAGGTAGATGGAAGTGAGGAAAAGGGTATGCCAAAGTGGGAGGACAATAATGCTTAAGCTTAAAGCCTGACAAAAGGGTGGATTTCTGTCCTTGGTGGATGAAGAAGTTACCCAACTTGAATGAACCTGTCATAACAGTCTGGTTTGGTTCATCTTTAAAAAAAAAGTATTTGTTCCATCCAGAATTTATAGAGTGGTTTAAATGGAGGAAGGTCCCCATGAATATGAGGTTGGTAGCTAGCTGGGGGACCAGGAGATATTTTCTTAGGCGGAAAGACATGAGTGGAAGGTTGAGGGTGACCACGCCTCTCCCAGAGGCTTGGGTAGATTTTCCATTGGCTAGGAATACGTTCTTGCAGATTTAAGAGAGACTAGAGAAGTGGTGGGGGGAGTTGAAAATTGAGGCCAAAGCCCCCAAGTCAAGGATGATTTGGGAGAGAGAGGTGGAGAATTCTGAGACCAAGGATTTTACAATCTTTTCCTTTAATTTCTTCTTGATCTGACAGAACTCTGACTCTGGGTGATTTGTGAGATAATTATGGGTACATTTTGAGCATCTTGGCATGTTGGGGTGGTATTGCTTTTGTTTGGATTCCAGGGATTTTGCTTGCTTTTTTCTTTCCAAGTTCCATTTTATCTAGAATATGAGTTCCTCCACAGTATCTTTGAGGGAACAGGTCCTTTTCTTGATCTCACATTTCTTGATGAGGAGTTACCCAGCAACTTGATATTCTGTAGGAAGGTTTAGAATGGCCCATAAGGAAATGTTGGAATCAAGGGGGGAAGAGGGCTTTGTGCTTTTGTTGTTGATGAGGCTTCAAAGTAAGTGTTGTGGTGTTGTATTTATAACTTCAGATTGAGAACTGCATTGCAGGCTGCAAACTGTATGAATCCAAAGCTTGCTGAGCCAGAGTCTTTTCTTTGGAGAGGAAAATGGTGCATTTTAGCCTGCCCTCCTGAGTGCTACAAAAATATTTAAGTGTAACTGGAATCAAGATCCAGAACCCAGCAAATAAAGAATAAAAGGGAAGGATGAATTTTGATAGTATTTGGCAGCAATTGAAACAACACTATGTGAGGCAAGATGGGTGTGGAAAATACTTGAACAAAAAATCCAAAGTTTTCTTCAGAGTTCAATAGAACCAGGAAGTTGTAAGTAAAAATGCCCACAAGCTAATAACTCTGGTTTTCAGAATAAAATTAGGAAAGATCAACACAATCCCAACCAAACTCCAGTTTCTCAATGAACCTGCCCAACTCTCTACAATAAAGCGCTTGAAGGTTAACAGATAACTGTGGATGGCTGTAAAAAAAACAAAGCAATTTGTTTTATGAAGCTCTAGAAGCAAAGCAGTAACAAATTTGGACAATAATGACCCAAAACTTCTCAAGGGACTCAAGAATAGCATGGCATAATTCAACTGCAAGGGAATAAAGGGAGGTTTAAAACTCCAGTTTTCAAGCTTAAAGAAACCTCTCAGTGAAACGTGACTCTTTCCGGAAAGAAAATCAAATGAATGATCAGGACCCAAGTGGTCAGAGCAAGGGATCAAAGGAGTGGCTGAACACACTCAAGAATTCACCCCAATGAATTCTTCTTCAACCAGCAAGGCTATAAGTTGGCAATAAGGATCAGGTCACAGAGGATGGATCAAAGTATTTGAGTATGGCGGCTCAAAGGATCAGGGTTCAATCAAAAGATATACGCAGGATAAGGATGCTCAGAAAAAGGGGAAGGGAACCACAAATTGATTGTTTAGATGATGATGATTCAATTATTGATGATAAGATGGGGCAAAAATGCAGGGGAGAGCCCCTCCTTTTATGGGAAAGAGGCCCTGTAGAATACTTACAGAAGATAACTACAAATGAAAGCAGATTTTTTTTTTTTTTTTTTGGAGAAGAGAAGATCAAATGATGAACCAATTGAAAAATCTTGCAGAGAAATGATCATCAAAAAAGAAAATAGAAAAAAATTAGAAGAGAAGACAAATGTGCAGGCAAAGGACGGCAGCCGGACTGGTGCGGGACAACGGTTGGAGAGAAAAAGGATGGAAGCCTGACTGGTGCGCGACAATGGTTGGCAGAGTTGAGTGGCAGCACCCAGTTTCTGATGGGCTTCTAAAGCTTGCAATTGGACACAATGATGGCTTGCAGCAGAAGCAAGAAGCCATTAATGAGTGTGCTTATGAGGAGGTGACTCAGGATTAACAAGCTCATAATTCATGAGGGTAGCAGATGATGGTCTCCCTCTTGGATTTGAGAATTTTCCAAGTGAGTTTGGTGGCAAAGATCTTTGACTTGGGTTTTGGTTTAGTTGGACTGTGGTCTGTTTGATTTAGTGCATGATGATTTTGAAGGACTTTGAAAGGGAATCAATGAATTTAAGCTGAGAGGTTGGGATATGTCACACAACTGCCCCATGTGCTGGAGGGGATCTTTGAGCAATTGTGAGAGTGAGGGAGAAAGCTAGGTGCAAGGAAAGGTGCAAGGTAGAAATGTGCTAACTGCAAGATGTGGTCTATGGCAAGTAGCAAGAGGGATTGATTTTTCAGTAGAGATGAAACTGAGGCAAGGCCAAATGTGATGGTCTTCCCTTAGAAACGCGTAAAACGTATGAAATTAACTAACTGAGGAAACAATCTTCAGGCAAGGAGTGAGTCCTTATAAGGTAATCCAGAGTGAGTAGATACAACCTGATGGAAACTCTTCTGAAGCTAGAGAGAGTGATGCAATAAATTACAGGAATGGGATGGGAAGATGAAACTGAAAAATACAACATATCCAGAGTCATAGAATGGGTGCGACACAAGGGAACCATCCAAGTATGTGTCCTAGTAAATGTGATGCATGAAGGAATGACATGAGATGACACTGCAAATGAACAAAAGTAGTAACAGAGGTGACAATGCAGGGAAGGGCATTAGTCCAAATATGTAAATATCCAATTGATGAAGCTTGATGAACATGCAAGCTAGAAGAGTAGCATAACTAAAAATGTAAGTCTGATGGCTGAGATACCCAAGGAGAGATGGAGGGATGTCCAAATGTATGGTAAACCAACTGCAAGTTTTTGCAGGTATAGAATGAGTTGCCAAGATTGGAAGCTTATTGAACAAGCCAGAGGTAGTAAGTGGATCACACTATTGATGGTGTGCTTTACTGTTTGTCATGCTTAATACTGAGGTAGATGGTACTGATGAAAAGGGTATATCAAAAAGTGAGGAGACAATAAACCTTGACTCTGGAGCTTTAAAGTTGCCCAGGTAAAAATCCCCAAGCTCCTGAAAGTGTCCATGATGAATTCCCATCAAATCCAAGTCTAATACTTTCCTCAAAGAAAATCCCTTATACATTGTTACTCAATAGTATACTGTTTAATGAATTTTAATACTTCAATATCATTTCATCATTTTCTTGCGGTTGCAAAAACTTTATTTGCAAAAACAAGCTTTGTGTTCCCAGTACTTCTTCTGGTGGGGTTCAAAAATGCAAGCCATATTGACTCCAAAAGGTGGCTTGTTTGCTTACTATTAATAGAAAATTATCAATGGAGGTATCTGAGGCGCCACAGAGGAAAGGTCAAAGTTGTAGGATGGCTCCTTGGGTTAATTATCAAATCCCTCCAGTTCCGGAGATAGAGTTCCTTGGGGTGTGAACAGCAGGTGAGAAATTGACTAATGACTAATATAAAGAGGGGATGTTAATTAAATTAATTTTTTCTAGTTTGACCATGGTTTTGACAGTATACTACTAATACACCACCACCTCCTCCACCTTAATTTGCACCGCAAGCGGAATCTGAGATGAAAAAAGGGACTGAGGTGCCAGGCAAAGAGCAAGTTGGGGGAGAAGTCAAAGTTGGAGGGGAACAGTAAATGGAGGAAAAACAGGAAGAGGAAATGAAAGGAATAGGACTGAATAAGAGTAAATTGGAAACAGAGGAGATGGGAGGGAGGGAATGGAAGAGAGGGGATGGAAGGAAACGGAATGGAGGGCCAAGGCAAGTGTGGTTTGTGGTCCCAATTGAACCTGATGCAAGGCCGTTGACTGGCAATATTAGCAAATTTTCTTCAAGAGTTTGGGGAAAGAGGCTTCCTGAGGTGCTGATGGACAAAGACAAATGGAATTCCAGGCCAATGAGGACTTGTATTGCAAAGTGCAAAGAGATCTTTGAGGAGGCTTTGGTTTCCCAAGTGCGGTTGATGCAAAGGATGTCTAGCCTCATAAGCAATGAGGATTTGGAAGATTTTAAAGAGATAGTGGAAAACTTTAACTAGAATTGGGAAAATTTGGAAGAAGAGGTAAAAAGAAATTTGTAACAAGTTTTATTATTTTTTTATTTTAACTTTTATTTATTATACATAGATTTTTTTTTCTGTTTTAATTAAAATAGAGAATGATTGTTCAAAATAGAAAGAAATGAAATAACAAATGAATTTTCAAAGAATGTGGTGAGAAATGTAAGGAAAGAGATTATAACATGAATGTGAAAGGATGGTAGAAGAACAATTGGATAATTGAGGAGGGAATAGATGGAATGGGACAGAATGGCATTTTAAAACACATGGAATGGAATGGGAATGAAATGGGATTTAAGATTGACAAGGTTTATGTGGGTAATTTTTGTGGAATTCTTGCACCAAGTCGGGAGAATTGCAAAGGCAATGGGCTGGTTCCCACAAGGTGCAATCTTTCATGCACTGGAAGCCAGTCCATTCAACAAGGTATTGAAGCTTTACTTTGCTTAGCCTGGAATCCAGAATACAACTTACGTACCACTCTAAGTGATCTTGAACATTTACAGGTTCTGGAGGGGAATGAGCCTTTCCTGGGTATAATACTCAAGCTGGTTCTAGGACAGAGATGATGAATTTCTGAGCAAGAAGAACCAGAACTGAGAAAAGAACGAGATGAGCGTGGAGTATAAGAGAGACAGATAACTGATCAAAAAGACACACAGAGTGCGCATACCAGAGAGGAGGACAGTTACAGGAGAGACATGGAGACTCCAGAGATGACAGATTTAAACAAGAAAGCCTATGGAGAAGAGTCAATAGAAAAAAAAGAGTAAGAGACAGGTATGGAGGGAGAAATCCCTCCAGAGTTAAAAAGAAACAATCTTTGCACCAAATTAGCCTTGAGGATAAGTCTGAAGGTCTTGATTGCAAGAGATTCAGTTCGTAGCGGTAGGGAAGTTGAGTAGAGGGTTGAGATCTGAATATGAAGAGTCTGAATTTCTTGATTGTAAGAGGTTCAGGTTGAAGCAGTTGAGCGGTAAGGTTCAAGATTGGGGTCTGGAGAAGAACCTTGAGGATCTTGAGAATGGTTAAGTTCAATGAGATGATAAAGAAGGTTTGGAAATGAGCGAGGGGTAGTGCGCGACTTCAGAGGAGCGCAGTACAAGATTTTGGAGGAGCGCAGTGCGCGGATCAGGAAAGGAACGCGGGACAGACTTGTAATGAGGAGAAAGGAAAGAAGAAGGTAAAAGATTGGAGGTGAATAGAAAAAGAAAGGAAGAATAAAGAAAGCTGTATTTATGTTTAATTTGTTTCAGCAAAAAGGAAGAGGAGAGTAGAAGGAAGCAAAGAAACTATATTTGTCTCATTTATTTCAACACCCCCCTTAATTTGATGCAAAGAGAGGTTGAAAACAGGTACTCAGCAGCCTCTGAAGAGAAGAATGGTTGCACATTTTTGTGAGAGCATCAGCAATCATGTTGTCTGTCAATATCAGTCTGACGTCAAGCAGTCCTTTGCTGAGGAGATCACGCAGCCATTTTATTTTTATGTTGAGGTGCTTTGTCTTTGAGTTTGAGCCAAAATGCTTGATCTTCTCAAGGAGACCTTTGTTGTTGATATGGAAGATAGTATTTTCTAGTTTGGTTTTCCAGAGTTTGCTGATGAGAGCTCGTAGCCACTGATCCTCCTGAACTGCATCCAAGAGGGAAGTCAGCTCAGCTTCAGTGGAGGACAGTTTTATGCTCTTCTGTTTCTTGCTGGACCACAACAACGGAACACCCTTCCATAGGCAGAGAGAGCCGCTCTGAGAGAGTCTGGTTTCATGATCATCCGCCCAGGTTGCGTCAGTGTAGTACTCAAGACCGTTGGAGGGATGATTGGGCGAGGGCTCCAGCGCCAGGCATAAGGATAGGGACCCTTTTAGATATTTGAAGCAGTGGACAACTTCTTTCCAGTGAGAGAGTCCAGGAAGGTGATTGAAGCGCAATAGGATCAACACAGCAGGGGCAAGGTCTGGGCAAGAAAGGCACAAAAAGTAGTTAAGTATGCCAGTGAATTGGCGAAAGTTGTATTTGAGTTTGCCAAACTCCAGTACATCTTCTTCAGAGGCTTCTCAAAGCTGAACTCCAGGGGACAGAGGCGTCTTTACCGATTTGCAGTCTTCAAGTCCAAGGAGTTCTAATCCTTTCTTAATCAGTTTGCTTTGATTGAGGGTGATCCAATTGGGAGATAGATGAAGGTCCATGCCAAGAAGAGTATCAGGTTCATGAGCTGATGAGTTTGGAAAGCGATTGAGAAAAAGAGTTTCAAAGCCTTCAACGTTACCAAAAACAACTAGATTGTCCACATGGAAAAAGATGAACGTGTTTCCATCGTCGTGTATGTAGAGACAGGGGTTGATGGATGATTGGTGAAATTTGATTTCTTCAAACCACTTGGTGATAGTATTGTACCAGTTAGCAGGAGCCTGCTTGAGTCCATAAAGGGAATTTTTGAGTTTGAGAAAGGGAGTTTTGCGCTTGGATCCTTTGGGAGTGGCTATGTAGATGTCTTCAGATAAAGAAGCGTAGAGAAAGGCTCTCTTTACGTCAAATTGTCTGATGGGCAGTTTCTTGTCAACGGAGAGCGTGAGAAGGGAGAGAAGGGAAGGAGACTTTCCAGTGGGAGCAAAGTTATTGTTATAGTCAATTCCCGGTGTTTTCAGAAAGCCTTGTATGCACAGGCAAGCTTTCTTTCTTTTGGAAGATGCGGCAGTAGCTGGTTTGGTCTTAAGAACCCACATGGAGTGGAGGTAGGATTCAGGGACAAAGTCACAATCTTCCCACACATCCATCTCTTCAATACTGTTGAGTTTGTCATCCATGGGTTCTTCCCATTTGTTGGCCTCGGAGATGAAGGACATGATATCGGAGGAGAAATAGGAGTATTTGTCAGGTTTTATTCTTGAAGTTCAAGTTCTCAGCTTGTATCTTGGAGTATCACCGGTAGGCAGCAGAGAAGATGCGACGGCTTCTGATTCATTGTTGCTGTCTTCAGAGGATTGGAATTTGGGAGCAGTTTCAGGATTTTGAGATGTAGGAGATGGAGATTTGAGGGGAGAGTTGACAAGAGGATTTATTGAGATATTGTTGGGTGGCTTGTCGGAAGGGACTTTGTAGGAGAGATCCAAATCAAACCAGATCAGGGAGGATTTTCGGACGGAGGGATTGAAGTCTAGGAATTGAACGTGTTTTGTATCAATGATATTTCCAAGCTCCCCAAGGATGCGGTAAGATTGGAGTTTGTCGTTATAGCCAATAAGAGTTCCTATTGATCCTTTAGGGAGAAGTTTAGAAGCAGGTTTAGTGGGTAGATTCAAATAGGATACTCTGTTGCCTATAGGACGGAAGTAGCTGAGGGGTAGAGTATGATTTTTGAAGAGTTTGTAGGGCAATTTCTTGGATTTGTGAGCAGGGATTTGATTAAGGGTGAGAGTGGCCGCTAATGCAACTTCATGCCAGTAGTGGCAATTCAGAGCGCAGTCAGTAAGTATGGATTGAATGGATTCAAGGATAGAGAGGTTGAATCTTTCAGCCAGACCGTTTTGCTGCAGAGTGTATGGGTCAGAATGTCTGGTTTTGATGAGATGATCTTTACAGAATTGGGAAAGTTCATTATTGATGAAATCGCAGCCACGGTTGGAATGCAGAATGGAAGGAAAATACCCAAAACGCTTCGCTTCATGACTCAGGACATTGCTCAGTATCTCAGGTACGTCACTCTTATTCTTCAGGGGAAGAGCAGCGCAATATCTGGTGTTGCTATCAACTATGGTGAGTAGGTATTGGTGTCCGTCATGAGATGGAGGAGAGATGGGGCCAATGATGTCCAGATGTAGTTCTTCAAAGGACCTGGAGGCAGGAGTGTGAGTTCTCTTGAAGCCGGCCCTGGTAATTTCTGAGACGGAGCAAGCTTCACACTTCTGAGATGAATTGACTGGAATGCCGAGCTTGTGCCTGATTTGGTGGTAGCTGACATGGCCTAATGATTTGTGTAAGAGCTCAGCAGAGGACAAAAGAGAGCTTTGATCAGGAGAGTGGAACTTGAGGCCCGGTAAGTTGTTGTAGTAGCAACTGGTGGCAACTAGGGAGTTGTCTTTGTAGAGGTGAAAAGAATTAATTTCAAAGGAGATGGAGAATTTTTCAAGGAGAAGACATCAAACAGAAAGTAGGTTGACAGTCAAATTTGGAACATAGAGCACGTTATTAAGGATAAGATTGCCATGCTTGTTGGTGAGTTTGACAGAACCTCTCCCTTTTATCGAAAGATTTTTTTTACCAGATCCAGTGCGCACTATTCCTTCTTCTTTTGTAGAGAGAGCAAAGAAGAGTTTGGAATTTGATATCATATGAGCAGAGGATCCAGATTCTAGGATGAAAATGGAGGGATCTTAGAATTTAGAGGTGAGATTGCTAAGGTTATTCTTGGTCTTAGCAGCTTGAGGGGGAGGACAAGGGCAAAGGTGAGGATGAAGGAGCCAGCATTTGGCTTTGGGGTGAGGAGCGTTGGGATTGTGCCATCCCCGTCTACATTTTTTGAATTTGGAGGTGACCAGAGCGGTGGGAGTTTCCTTGGAAGAGAAGACCAACGGGCGGAGCTGAAGGTTATTGAAGTGGACTCTAAGATGGTCCAGAACCATGTCAGCAACCACGTCTTTGTCTGAATGAGTGATTTGGCTCTTCAGATGATCAAGAGAGGGAGGAAGTTTTTGAAGAATGGAGTATGCGATGATGTCAAGAGGGATAGATATACCGGTTTCAACAAATTTGGTGATTGAGGCCCTGATTTAAGTGATGAAGAGTTGGATGTCATGTGGATTGAACTGGATAGCGCAGAATTCGTTGAAGACTCTAGCGCCATTTGAGGCATTGCAGGAGGCAAAGTAGTGATTGATTGACTTCCAGATGAGTTTGGCATCACTCTCGTTGGTTTGGTTTATGACATTAAGATGGATGGAAGCGTCGAGTTTGGCGGTAAGAAGCGTGACGAGTTGGATGTAAACAGCAGGATTGAGTGATGCTGAGTTGGAGATCAAGGGTTCCCAAAGAGATTGTATCTTGAGGAGGTTGGTGGTCCTGGATCGCCATAAGGAAAAATTGTTGAGAGTCAACAGAGGAATGGCTTCCAGAGCTCCTTTGGCAATAGTGGATTGGAAACTGTTGCTCATGATGCGCAGAAGTTCTGGTTCTTAGTCAAGGGAGAGCGATTGAGTGGTAGCAATGATTTGACTGTTAATTGTGATGAATTTCTGAGCAAGAAGAACCAGAACTGAGAAAAGAACAAGATGAGCGTGGAGTATAAGAGGGACAGATAACTGATCAAAAAGACACATAGAGTGCGCATACCAGAGAGGAGGACAGTTACAGGAGAGACAGGGATACTCCAGAGATGACAGATTTAAACAAGCACCCCTATGGAGAAGAGTCAATAGAAAAAAAAGAGTAAGAGACGGGTATGGAGGGAGAAATCCCTCCAGAGTTAAAAAGAAACAATCTTTGCACCAAATTATCCTCAAGGATAAGCCTGAAGGTCTTGATTGCAAGAGATTCAGTTCATAGCGGTCGGGTAGTTGAGTAGAGGGTTGAGATCTGAATAGGAAGAGTCTGAAGTTCTTGATTGTAAGAGGTTCAGGTTGAAGCGGTTGAGGGGTAAGGTTGAAGATTGGGGTCTGGAGAAGAACCTTGAGGATCTTGAGAATGGTTAAGTTCAATGAGATGATAAAAAAGGTTTGTAAATGAGCGAGGGGTAGCGCGCGACTTCAGAGGAGCGCAGTACAAGATTTTAGAGGAGCGCAGTGCGCGGATCAGGAAAGGAACACGGGACAGACTTGTAATGAGGAGAAAGGAAATAAGAAGGTAAAAGATTGGAGGTGAATAGAAAAAGAAAGGAAGAATAAAGAAAGCTGTATTTATGTTTAATTTGTTTCAGCAAAAAGGAAGAGGAGAGTAGAAGGAAGCAAAGAAACTATATTTGTCTCATTTATTTCAACAAGAGACAGGGAAGACCGGGTAGATACCTTTTCATTTTTCAGGTAAGGAAATTTTAAACAAATTAGGGGAGATGACTTATTCTACTTTAAACGGGCCAAGATTCTTCTCAGAGAGTTTCCTGTGAGAAAATTGAATTGAATCCTGAAACCTGAACCAGGCTGATTTCATTTCAATAAGACGTATGGTTAGAGACCTATCAGGCGCAGGAACAAATGAAACAAAACAAGAGCAAGAGAGTGACAATGAGGATGAACACACAAGACTGCTGGATTCTACAAGCTGGGTTGTGGCCTATATGAAGACTATTCGTAGAATCCAGCAGTTCCGAATTGATAGTTCAATTGGTCTTGAGATTTGATGATGAGCTGTTGAGCTGAGAGGAGATTATCCGGAGTGCTGGGTTGCTGAATCTTTAATGGTGAGTTTTCCTTGTAGGGAATGGTCTTTTATGAGGGTTTGACTTGGAGGAGAGGTGAAGGCCAGGAGCTAGACTTTAGTGACAGCTTGAGAGGGACAGCTGTGTGAAATCAAACTTGCACCTGGGCAAGGGTGACTTTTTAGACTACTTACAACTGACAGGTGACAGATATATGAGAAAAAATTGAAATAGAGGGAGAAGGACAAGACGTGAGAATATGAGTCAAGAAAGGAAATGAGCAAGAGAAGTTTAATCTTAACATTCTGGCTCAACCCAGAATCAGGATGCAAGAAACTCTACCAAAATTTCCATGGATTTCATGTTTTCTGCTTTGGTTAGGGCGTCTGCTAGAATGACGTGAGTAAAGACAAGTTTCATTTGTATGGCCTTTCATTCCCAATCATGACAGATTCTCTTGAGTTTGATGTTGATGTATTTGGCCTGAGATTTGGAGCCAAACTTCCTGATTTTGTTGTTGAGACCCTTGTTGTTGATGAGGAGAATTGGCGGTTGAAAGGGCATCCTCCATATCTCGGAGACAAGGTGATTTATCCAACAACACTCAAGATGACATGCTGAGAGTGTTTTTCTTTCAGCCTTGGTCAAGGAATGAGCTATGGATTGTTGGCCCCAGCTGGTCCAGACAATAGGACTACCTTTGAGCAGAAAAAGGCATCCCTTTTGAAAGAGTCTGGTGTTGGGGTCATTGCCCCACGTAGCGTTGCTATAGGCCACAAGATGCTCAGCTCCAGACTTGCAACGGAGGGTTAGCTTGAGGTCAATGGTTTTGAGAAGGTAGCGCCAGACATGGACTACCTCCTTCCAGTGATTGATCCATGGGTTTTTGCAGAACCGGGCAAGGCTGGAGACTGCATAGCTAATATTGGGTCTAGGGAGTGTGGCAATGAAATTGAGGCGACCAATGGGAGACCAGTAGTTGAGGTTGAGGGCTTTGAATTGGTCCATTTTTTCCTGGGTGGAAGGTATTAGATGGATACCCAAGGTACAGGGGTTGTTGAGAGGTTTGGAGTCCATGAGTCTCATTTCCTCCAGGCCTCTTTTGATGTGAGCCGGGAGGGAGAGACTGATATAGTCTTCACCTTGTTCCACTTTCATGCCCAGTAGTGTGTCAACTTTGTGAGCACTGGAGTCTTTGAATTTGTTAAGGAAGGTGCTTTTGAAGTCCTGGACGTGTCCAACTACCACCAGGTCCTTGAAGTGGAAGAATAGAGCTGAGACGTTGTTGCAATGGAGAAAACAAAAAGGGTCAGAGTTGCTTTTGGAGTAGCCTTGGCTATTTATCCACATTTTCAGGGTCTTGTACCAATTCAAGGGTGCCTGCTTTAGTCTGTAAAGTGAATTCTTCAGTTTCAAGTATTTGGAGATTCTTTTTGAGCCAATGGGTGTCTTGATGTACATGTCTTTGCTGAGGGGGGCATGAAGAAAGGCCCCTTTTATGTCAAATTGAAGAATACTTAGCTTGTTTTCAATACTGTAGAGGAGTAGGGCTCTCAGAGAGGAAATCTTGCAAGTTGGTGCAAACGTTTTCAGGTAGTCTATTCCAAACCTCTGATTGAAGCCTTGAATGCAAACGTGGGCTTTTCTGGTGATTGATCTGGATTGAAGGTCTTCTTTACACCAAAAAGTCTAGGTAGTATCAAGGGGGTTCTCAACTTTGGACTTTCAGGCTTCTTCCCATACATCCAGGTCTTTGGCTGTTTTGAGTTCTTTGTTGATGGGTCCTTCCCACATTGGCAACTTGAGAGCTTCTCTGATGTTTTTCAGAATGTCTGTGTGGTAGTAGCCGTATCTGTTGGGAGGTTTGATTTGATCCCGGTCTTGGAGTCAAGGCATGAGTGTGAATTATACTGTCTGGTCATCTGAGTCATGGCTTTGTGACAAAGAAGCATCTGTGAGGTGATTTTATTGTCCTCAAGAGATTCTAGGTTGATGGCCTGTGGATGTGAAGATTCTTTTGGACTGCCGGAAACGTTGCAGTCACTTTGATGAGGTAAGGTGGCAGTGGCTTTGACTGGGTTGTTTTTGTCAGTGAGATTGCAGTCAAATTTGCCTGATGTGTTGGAGGAATTTGTCTCACTGACTGGTTCCACCAATCTGGTTTGAGGCTGAGAGGGGTTGATCTTAAGGAATGAGACTTGTTTGGTGTCAATCAACTTACCGGAGTTGGTCAGGTTTTTTAGGACAGGAGTCAATGGCTGAACCCGCCCAGTATTCCTTGTTCCCCCTTCTCACTGAGTTTGGGGACAGTTCTCAAGTTGTTAGTCAGGATTACAACCGGACAGCCCATGGCTTGGAGATACTCAGGAGGTAGAACGGACCTGTGGAAGAGTTCCCAAGGATATTTTGAACCTCTTCTTTCTGGGATTTTGTTGAGAGCAAGACAGCACCCTTGGATGACTTTGTTCCAGCAGTTTTTGGTGAGAGCCGTGGAGTTAATGACTGATCTGGTGGATTTGATGATGGTGCGGTTTTCCCTTTTTGCCTTCCTGTTGTGTTGGGGGTGGTAAGGCTTGCCAATGATGTGATTGATTCTTTTCAAATTGAGGAAATTGGAGAGTTCGTGATCAAAAAATTCTCCACCACCGTCTGAGACAATTTCAATGGGGTACCTGAGTAATTTCTTTGCCTCATTTTTGATGACAAGGATGATTGTAGGGATGGTGGCATCCTTGCTTGGCAAAGGAAAGGAGGCTTAGTAGCCAGATATGTTTTCAACAATGGTAAGGGAGAAGCAATGTCCTCCTTTTCTCTTGGGATTGAGTGGATCTATAAGATCAAGATTTAGACATTCAAAAACTCTGTTTGCGGGTCTTTGCTCTTCTTTGAATGGGAATTTAGTTGTTTTGTTCTTCTTACCCTCAATGCATTCAAACTGAATCTTTAGGTCTTGGTTAACGGACTTACCCAGGTATTTCTCTATACTTTTTATGCCTGTGTGAGCAAGTTTCAGGTGAAGGTACTTCACATTGGTTATGGAGAGATAGCAGGAGGAATAGGAGGATCCCAAGGGCGGTGCTACAATGAGGAGGTTGTTTTGAATGGAAAATTCCAGGACTTTTTTGTTATGGAGTTCAACCAGGAATTTGGGAGGTTCGCAGTTGAGGTAAACTTTCAGATTACATCCCTTCTTGAGTATAGAGCCCATGGAGATGAGATTTATGGACGCATCAGGAACCCAGGCAGCGTTGGTGAGTTCTATTGTGTTTGAGTTGCATTTGATCAAAGCTGTGTGGAGACCTCTGATGGGGATGCTGGCGCCTTGCTTTCCAGTTTGAATACATTATTGACCAGATTTTTCCTGAAGATTGGTTAAATTCAGTCGGTTTTGGATCATGTGGATGGAACAGCCGCTATCTAGGATGAAGCTTTCCTCAGGTGATGAGTGAGAGTGACTGAAGGCGGAGTAGAATGAGTAGAAATGTGACTCTTCTCCAGTGGTTTTGTTGATTGGTTTTCTTCCCTTTTTAGGGGGAAAATTAGGTGTGAGCTCAGGGAATTCAATCCAGCAAACTGATGGAGGATGATTGGTGACCGCGGGGTTGTTTTTACCATTCTTGCACCTGGGGTAGGATTTTGGTTTGGCATGATAAAGGGCAAAGTTTGTGTCTGAGGAGTTGATACCTTTTGATTTTGCTTTCTTTTTGTTTTGGATGAGGTGGCCCAGAACTAGGGGGACAGTTAGCTCAGTTCCTGAGTGCATGATTTGAGATTGGATGAATTACAAGGAATCAGGCAGTTTGAACAGGATCAAGTAGCTTAGTATGTTGAGTTGAAGATCAATTCCAACGTCTTCTAGTTTGCTGGGATGGAGTCTGACAGAGGTTACAAAGGAGTCAATGTTATTTTGGTCAAAAGTTAGGTAGAGGAAATTGAAGAACATCCAAGCCCTGTTGGCGTCTTGGCAGGATGCAAAGTTGTTTTTGGCGGCCATCCAAATAATTTTTGAGGAGTCCTCATATTCAGCATTCATGATGTTGGTATTAATGGAAGTGTCAAGTTTAGACATGAGGTATCCAGAAATTTTGTTATTTTCAGGTATCTCCTTGTGAAGATCAGGCAATTTGATGAGATTTAAAATGCCTCAAATCTTGAAGAGTTTTTTGATTTTATTCTTCCAGACTGAGTAGTTGGATTTGGTTAGGAGAGGGGTGGACTCCATGAGAGATTGAAGAGCCAATGCCTCAAAGTTGGATTCAGTTCCTGGTCCAGGGGTTTCTGAGAATCTTTGACAGCCAGGAGCGGTGGAGCTGGAGGGAACCATTTCAGCTTTTAACTGTGAGAAAATTGGATTGAATCCTGAAACCTGAACCAGGCTGATTTCATTGCAATAAGACGTACGGTTAGAGACCTATCAGGCGCAGGAACAAATGAAAAAAAAAAAAAAACAAGAGAAAGAGAGTGAGAATGAGGATGAAAACACAAGACTGCTGGATTCTACAAGCTGGGTTGTGGCCTATATGAAGACTATTTGTAAAATCCAGCAGTTCAAACTTGATAGGTTGATTGGTCTTGGGAGTTGATGATGAGCTGTTGAGCTGAGAGGAGATTGTCCAGAGAGCTGGGTTGCTGAATCTTCAATGGTGATTTTTCCTTGTAGGGAATGGTCTTTTATGAGGGTTTGAATTGGAGGAGAGGTGAACGCCAGGAGGAAGACTTTAGTTACAGCTTGAGAGAGGCAGCTGTGTGAAATCACACTTGCACCCGGGCAAGGGTGACTGTTTAGACTAGTTAAAACTGACAGGTGACAGATATATGAGAAACAGTTGAAATAGAGGGAGAAGGAAAACACGTGAGAACATGAGTTGACAAAAGAAATGAACCAGAACAGTTCAATCTTAACATCCTGGTAGGAAAAGTGCTGCAAATGTTGCAAGCATCAAGCCAAACCTGTTCTCCTACTGCAAAAGCTGGTGCCAAAGTGCAAAGTAGGTCTGCTTGCTCCTTGTAGCGTGTGTTTTCTGCTTTGAGGTTGGATCTTAGTTGCAATTGGAGAGATTGAATGAGAGTAAGGTATTCAGTAGCAGTTTGAGAAAGGTTATACGTGACTAGAATCAAAATTTGGGTTTCTTCCATAAAGAGTTTGAAAGGCCAACTGCTTGGTTGAGGTGTGAGTGGAGTTGTTGTATGCAAATTTGGCAAGTGTGAGCCATTGAGACCAACCTTCCTGTTGATAGGAAACATACATTCAAAGATACTGTTCAAGGATCTGATTTACTGGTTTGGTTTTACCATCTGTTTCCTTGTGGTAAGCCATTCATAAGTTACAAGTGATTTTCAAATGCTGACAAAGGGAGGTCCAAAATCTCAAAACAAACAATGATCCAAAATCACTAACTATGTTTTCAGGGAGACCATGCCTCAAGAAGACATGTTCTATGAAGATATTAGCTAGTTCTTCTGAAGAGGCAGTTACAGTAGAGAAAAGAAACAAAGCCATTTTCAAGAAGCAATCTACTACTACTAGAATAGAATTATAGCCATTAGAAAGAGGTAATTGAGAAATGAAATCCATAGACAACAAGTGCCAAGGAATAGGCGGAATTGGAAGTGGCTAAAGCAGCTAATACTTCCAATGATTTGAGGACTTGTTACAATTACAATCATAGCAAGCACTAACATAGTCTTTTACTTCTCTGGTCATACAAGGCCAATAGAAGTCTTGTGAAATCAACTGGTTGGTTTTATCCTGAGCATAATGACCAGAAAGCCAAGAATCATGCCAAGACTCAAAGATATCTAACTTAATGCAAGGATTATTGGGAACTACTATAAAATATTTATAAACTAAATAAAAAATTTTACCTATACCGTAATTGCTTGAAGGTGAATTTTCACTCTTGCAAAGCTTGTTACACTTGGGGTAGTGGAGTTGGGCTTGTAAAAGTTTGTAAGCTTTGTCTTGAAGTTGGGTGATGATTGAGCTGAGTTGGGCAGAATGATTGGAATAGAAAATTGTTGTAAAATTTTTGGGATTGTTGTCTGAAAAGGATCTCCCCCCCTGGGTAAACGTTTCCCAAAGTGATAAAGCATCAGGAAGAACAGCTTATTTCCGAGGGAGTTAAGTCTTTGTAAAGTTGAACTTGGAAAGGTATTTGGCCCATTGCGCCTGTCTGCATATAAGGAATTTTGAGCTCATGAAATATTTAAGAGAATTATGTTCAGTAACACCAGGAAAAATCAGGAATCTCTGGCAGACCAGAGACTTCACTTCACCATGATGGTTTCCCCAATTTCTTCACAGTTTATAATCAATTTCCAGAGGAAATCACCATGATTTCTGTTTTTTTTCTGGTAGAGTTCACAAAGATGGAAACACAGTTGATTCATGATTGCTTCTGAGACTCCTCTTAAATTCTCCAAAAGTGACCAATGAATTCTCATTTGATTCTTCAAATTTTCCACTGTGTTTCTAATTGGTTTCTGCTGGACTTATCAAAAGTGTCTTTTGCTTTTCAATTACTTTTCCCCCATGAATCCTCTTGATTTCTCCATGGTTCAAATTTTATTTTCCTCAGATTAATGTTTGATCTCTTTCAGAGCTGTATGATTTTCAAATAATTTAAACCCATTTGATCACTTCCAAGTATTTACTTCTTCAATTCACCTTTTTTCCTCCCATGTTGTATGAACCAAGTTTGGTCAGGTGGTCAACTGGGTGGCTTTTTTTTAAGCCACTGTTGGCAGGTTCTCAAAGTCGCATGGCAGTTAATCAACCGCTGCTTGTCAGGTGGTCATCCAATGGGGGTGTTCCATCAACTGGGGCATGGCGGCTTTCAAGTTAAGCTGCCAAGAAATTGGCATTGACAGGAGGCCATCCTATTGTTCATGCTGGTCATGAGGATCACAACTGCAGCTAAATTGCTTCTTGTTGCTTTCAGTTGATCAAAAACTGTTAGAATTATATCTCACATTTTTCCTTCTCTTGTTCACGCAGTTTGTCTTCAACTTAATCTCAATCCGCCATCATTGGAACTCTTGTTTTTATTGTGTGCACTCTATTGGTGCGTTGTCTCTCTTCCTTTGTTGTTTCTTCTTCTCTCATATATTTCCTTTATGAATCACGGTGTGAGCGCTCTCGTCTGCGCTCTCTCTCTCTCTTCCGGTTACTTCACATATGTCATGAACCTTGCAGTGTCACGCGCGAACTCCACAATCATCACTTTGCGCGATCTCACTCCGGATCTCGAACATCCAAAATCATTCACACCAACAAGTCAAGACAATCTCAAGACAACCATCCTCTTCAATCCCTCTCCAATCAATCGTATTACTTCAATCGACAATCCAGCCAATCAGCAAGCCATAACTTGATTGTGGTACTCAGGCAGCCAGGTTGATCACTGTAAGGTTGAATCGTTCAACTCATCAATCAATTCAAACTCATCGATCTGCTATTCAGACCAGATCTCTCAAGGCGCCTTGAAGCTCTCAATTACTCCTAGCTAGCTGATTTTCAACCACTCTGGCTGATCTCCGACAACTCTGTCCAACTTCAACCCTCTCAGATCTCAGCCATACTGGTCCTCCGTTGGTTATCTTTCTTACACCTCATTATCTCAATTTTGTTTCTATCTCTGTTTCTCACAATAAGTCTTGCCTTTTTTAAAATCAAATCAGTCTGGTCTTGGTGACCAACCCAATTTTTCTCACGTTTAAAAGCCTTTTTTGCTCAACATGGATTGACCGGGGTCTTTGACAACACCAGGACCGGGGGGGAATCAACGGATTACAAATTGTTAGCTATCAAATCGTTAATTGAATCCACTCCATTACTCACAGCGGACAACTACAGCATGTGGAGAAAGAAATTCAAGAAATTATTCAAAATTCGAGGTATTTTCACCATCATGAACGATCCTGACGAGTCAATTCGACTTGATGAAGAGATCAATCAAGAATTCTTGGCGCATATAATGGCCAAACTCGACTCAAACACCTACAATAACGTAATTGACAACGTCAACAAAGACAATGCTAAGCTTATCTGGAAATCCACACAAAAACACTTTGCTTCTTCTCAGTCAGCAAATAGAGCTAGACTCTTCAACGGATTCCTACATCTAACCATGGAATAGAATATAGACGCATTTGTCACCTCTGTGAAAGTTTATCTCAAAAAGATGACCAAAGTAGGTATTGAACTCCCTAGCGACATAATCGCTTATCTGGTTCTCTTCAAATCCCCCTCGTCGATGCAGAACATGAAGTTGCAGATCATGCATGCTACGATGGAAATGAAGATAGATGTTGTGCTTGACCATCTCATTCAACACAAGAACAAAGTGATTGCTCAAGATGATTGTGCCAAACCGGTTAACATGGCTCTGTATCAAGGCCCTAGGTGCGGAAACAGCAAACAAAATCCAGCCGTGACTTTGCACACGGCAAGCTCCTGTTGGTTCAAATTTCCAAAGCTCAAGCCATCAAATCATCACAGTCGCGGAAAGAAATCCAAACAGAAGCAATCGGATGAAGCCCATTTCTACTCATTCTTTTGCGGAATGAGCGTCAACGCAGAACTCCTCCCCAACAGGTACATCCTTGATTCTGGTTGTTCAGTGCATATGATCACCAACAAAGAAAATTTAAATCAAATCAAACTTGCCGACGGCCGTGAAAAGATTTTGACAGGCAAGAAGGATGCTGCTATTGCTATCCAAGGGACTGGAGAGGCGGTGCTGGCGTCCAAAGACTTGTTCATTATCTTATCTGAAGCCGTATGGGTTCCCAAATCAACAGTAAACCTCATCTCTCTAGGAGCTCTTATGATCAAAGGGGCCATACTTGACGTCAATTCCAAGGCTCAACCTAGTACCTTCAAGCTACCCAAAGACGGACAAACCTTGTTGTCAGGCACGATCATCAACAATCTGTTCATCATAGACTTGATGACCAATGCCAGATCCTGTCATTATTCCCCAACTGAACTCATGAACATCCACTGTTCTTTGGGACATGCCAGTCTTGGAAGGATGGAAAAGTTCCTCAAATATTCCATTACTCCTCCTGACAAAGAGTCGTTTAAGTGTTTGAGTTGCGACAAGGCCAAAATCACCCAAAATTTGTTCCCTCATCAACAAACCGCCGCCTCTAAATGCTTCAACAAGATCCATCTGGATCTGATTGGACCAATCAATCCAACTTCAAAGTGCGGTTTCAAATACATCCTGAATCTGATTGACTCTCACTCTGGTTATTTGGCAAGTTTTCCACTCAAAGCTAAAAGTGACTCTGCCAATGTAATCATCTTTGTCATTGAAAACCAACACCAAAAGAACAATTGATATCCAAAGGAAGTTTGTTCAGACGGGGGCGGAGAGTTTGTGAGCTCCAAACTTCAAACCTACTATTGAACTCACCATATTAACCAGATCATCAGTGAGCCATACCACTCTCAACATAAGGTCAGGGTTGAGCAAGCCAATAGAACCATAATTGAGGCTGCTAGAGCCACCATCTCAGACTCAGGTCTGACAAAATTGTGCTGGCATGAAGTGGTCAAAGGTTGTTGCCTCATGCTGAACCAGATTCCTAAACACAAGGATGAAGAATCTCCGTGGAAAAAGATGCACGGAAAGGATCTGCCTAACGACTATATCAAGCCCATAGGCTCTTTGCTTTTCTACAAACTCGACAATACCAACATACGGTCCAAGCTAGACAAAAGAGGAGGATCCGGGATTCTCATAGGTTTCAATCCACATCTTCTTTCATACAAAGTAATCAACTCCACCGGTAAGATCATTGACACCAAACATGTCATCTTCAACAATCAACGGCAAATCAAGATTCCCAACAACAACAACCCTATAGAACTTCCAAAAACTCTTTGGAAAACTCCTACCCATACCTCTCCTGATCTGGAGATCCGCTAAATCAAAGAAGAGCCTGAGAATGCGGACTCCAAGATTGAAAGTGACTGCAGCTTGAACGGAAATTTGTTGGTTGAACAGAATCTGGGGCCCATGTTAAGAAATCGAGATAAACACTCTAAGCCAGATCAATATGGATTCTTTTCAGACAAGATACCCCGCAATCTGGAAGAAGCCTTACAGATCCCTCAATGGCCAGAATCTGCTGCTAAAGAATTCGCAACAATCAAAGATCAAGAGGTCTGGGAGGAAGTGGAGGATGATGCGGTTACCAATCCTCTAAATATGGTTCCTGTATTCAACATCAAGCTGAACTCACACGGCAAACCTGAAACATAAAAAACACAAATATGCGTTCAAGGATTCAGCCAGAGGTACGGACTTGATTATCTTGAAAAATATGCACCCACTGGTAAGGTAGCCTCACTACAAGTGGTTTTAACCTACGCTGCCAACAAGGAGCTGAAACTTCTACAACTCGACGTCAAGGGCGCTTTCCTGCATTCAGAGCTTGACAAACAAGTTTTCATCAAGACTCCATACGGATGCGACCGCAAATCCAAATACCTGCGTCTAAAGAAGTCACTGTACGGACTCAAACAGGCGCCACAAAACTGGTACTGGATGTTAAGCGACTGGATCAAATCTCAAGGATTCACTGAATCCAACTGCGATCCGTGCCTATACATTGGAAATGATGGGAGATCCACTGTCTTCTTTCACATGGACAACCTATTGGTGGCTGGTGACGTCAATTGTTTCAAGGAGGCATTTCTTACCAAATTCAAGCATTTGTCAGCTCATGAACCCAACACCCTACTGGGAATGAAGGTTGTTTGCAAGGACGGATTCATTCAAATCTCGCTGCCTCTTCACATTGAAAAAGGACTTAGCGAGATGAAGATGATGAACTGCAGGCCTGTGTCCACTCACCTCACTCCCGGCCAGCATCTTTCGCGGGCATCAGATGAAGATCATCAAAAATTTTTGAACTTGAAGGTAAGTTATCCTTTGCCAATTGGTTGGTTGAATTTCATCTCTGGCCTGGCTCAACCCGACATCAGCTTTGCTGTATCCAGTCTAGCCAAACACTGCAAAAAGCCTGGTCTAAGTCACTGTAATGAAGTATGCCACGTGTGGAAGTACCTGTCCAACAACAAAGATCTCAGCCTTGCTTTAGGACCTCGATCAATCTCCAACCGACTCATCTGCTTTAGTGACGCTACCTGGGGGGATGACCCCATCTCAAGAATCTCTCAAAGCAGATTTATCTGCTCCTTCAAGGGGAGTCCTCTGTACTGGACTAGTAGAAGACAGCAGAATATCACTCACTCGTCCATTGAGTCTGAGTGCGTAGCCTTATCAAGTTGCCATCTGGAAGCTTGATGGTTACAACAACTCATCAAAGAAGTATACCAAGCTAAGTTCAAATGTCCTCTTCACCTCATTGATAACAAAGTTTTAGACAACAAAATAAAGAAGTTCGGATCTATCTCCATAGCAAAGCACATTGATCTCAAGACCAAGAGTCTTCAAAACAATTATGAAGATGGCTTGATCAAACTCAAACTCATTCCCTCTCAGTCAATGACAGCCAATGCATTGACCAAAGATGCCAATAAAACTTCAAACAATAGACTTGTAAACGCATTCAGTTCTATGTTTCATTGATTCATGAGTTGAGCTGGGCTGTTAGAACTATATCTCACATTTTTCCTTCTCTTGTTCACGCAGTTTTTCTTCAACTTAATCTCAATCCGCCATCATTGGAACTCTTGTTTTTATTGTGTGCACTCTATTGGTGCGTTGTCTCTCTTCCTTTGTTTTTTCTTCTTCTCTCATATATTTCCTTTATGAATCACGGTGTGAGCGCTCTTGTCTGCGCTCTCTCTCTCTCTTCCGGTTACTTCACATATGTCATGAACCTCGCAGTGTCACGTGCGAACTCCACAATCATCACTTCGCGCAATCTCACTCCGGATCTCAAACATCCAAAATCATTCACACCAACAAGTCAAGACGATCTCAAGACAACCATCCTCTTCAATCCCTCTCCAATCAATTGTATTACTTCAATTGACAATCCAGCCGATCAGCAAGCCATAACTCAATTGTGGTACTCAGGCAGGCAGGTTGATCACTGTAAGGTTGAATTGTTCAACTCATCAATCAATTCAAACTCATTGATCTTCTATTCAGACCAGATCTCTCAAGGCGCCTTGAAGCTCTCAATTACTCCTAGCTAGCTGATTTTCAACCACTCTGGCTGATCTCCGACAACTGTGTCCAAATTAAACCCTCTCAGATCTCAGCCAGACTGGTCCTCCGTTGGTTATCTTTCTTACACCTCATTATCTCAATTTTGTTTCTATCTCTGTTTCTCACAATAAGTCTTTTCTTGTTTGAAATCAAATCAGTCTTGTCTTGGTGACCAACCCAATTTTTCTCAACAACTAGGTCAGGTTGATGACCCAACAAGATTGGGCTCCCTTGACTTTTGCCCCATGAACCCATTTTCTCAGGTGGTCAACTCCAGCTTTTCGCATGACCAGCAGGAGTTTACCACCCATCCAGGCTCAGTGGATACACCATATTTGATTCATAAATTGTCAAAAAAATCACCTACCATTTAATATGGTCCAGAAACCAGGAAAGTGATGGTTGCAATGGATCATTCAATATTGAAGAAAAAATAGGTGACATGAATGTTTTCATGAATAAGGATAAGGTGAAAAAGCTGAAATTATCTCCCATGACCATTTTTGTAAACCATGTTGTAGCTTCTGCATACTGCTTTCCAAAAATCCATTAATAAAAAGCTGTTTTATTTCCAAAAAAAATCACCATGCATTTATTCCAAAAAAAATTGAAAATACACATTTTTAAAAGGATGATTTCACCATTTTTGACTCGCAAATCAGCCGGAATTTAAGGTAAAAATAGATTATGTTTTTGCTTCCATCACAATAAATAATGTAATCCACCAAACAATGGCAAGAAGCAGCTTTCTTTAAGCAATAATCTGAGTTATTTTCAAGTTGATTTTTTGAATAGGCTAAGATTTAGAATGTTCAAAAAAATTGAAGAGCTTGACCCTGTTCATGATAGAAGAACTGAAATTAAACAGATCTTAGATGATGATAGATTCCTTCAAACTTGAGAGCATCAATGGAATGCTTGGATTTGTAACACAGTTTCCATGGGAATGAATGAAACCCAAATCCCTGAGGGTGAGTTTGGACCCACACAAACCATCATGATGCCTCATTTTGGAAATAAAGTTAGCGTCATGTTTGATTTTGCACAAAATAGAACATGATACAACCTTATTTAAGAACCTGATGTGTTTGGTGTCCACAAGCGACATGATACTCTTGAGGGGAGATGTCTTTGGCTTTCACCAGTGACAGGGGAGATGTCAAGGGCAAAAGTGGGGGATAAGTCAATAGTTAGCGCATAGAGGGAGGAGAGGATGTGTCTATGTACGTACATGATGCTAAAATTTTGGTCCAGACCAAAATGTTCCGTTGTGTCCAATTTTGGCCTATGGGAGACCTCCAACCTTGAGAAGAATCAACTACAGTCATTTGGGCTAAATTTCACAAGTGGAAGCCAAACACCCACCATGAAAAGCTACCCAACCATCATATGCCTTCATAAATATCCAGGATTTTCATGATGGTACATGATGGTTCATGTGTGTCCAAACTCACCCCAACTTTTACAATATTTGGACCAAGAATTGTAAGGGCCCCTTTGGCAGATGACTTGTAACTGTAACTGCTGGTTACAAGTTAAAAATCTGCCCATGAGTGTATTTGTAACTGTAAGAACCTGCTCATATCAGGTGCCCACAGCCAAACAGATTGGGGCCTGTGAGCTCTCATTTTTAGTGCACAAACAGCAAGTTACAGCAAGTTACAAGGGAAAGAGCTTGTAACTTTCTGTAACCTTTTTTTGCAGAGGGCAGCATGGGAGTTTAACTTTGTAAATTCAATTTAGCAGGGGGGGATCTGTTACAGTTACAGATATGGTGCATCCACTGAGTTTTTTTTGGCTCATTGACTTGGTGGGTTTTTTTGTCAAACCAAAGTTGGCAGGTGCTCAAAGCTGTGTGGCGTTTAGTCAACCACCCATTGTCAGGTGGTCATCTAATGAAGGTGTGTCATCAACTTGGCCGCAGCGGCTTTCAAATGAAGCAACAAAGAGTCTGGCATTGACTTGAGGCCACCCTGTTGGTTGTAAAAGTCATGAGGATCACAGCAGCAGAAAAAATACTTCTTGTTGCCCTGAGTTGATCAGAAACTTTTTCAAGTTGATGACTTAAAAAGATGGGGCCCCCATGGCTATTGTCCCATCAAGCTATTTGGTACAACCATCAACCATGTCTTGTCACATGACCAGGGGGAGTTGACCACCTGACCAAACCCACTGGATACACTATACATTGTGCAGCTGAACAGCACCTAAATGGCTTGGAATAGGTCAGTGCTATGTTCATGTGTGATCATATTTCTAAGTCAGATAATGACTTGTAATCTTGGCAGGTCCACCAATCAAGAAGGAATTCTCTTTGAAACAAATGATTCATTTTTACAAGAATGGAATATGCCATGCCAAAGCTTTGGTGCTGACTTTCTCAACCATGATAAATTTTTGGAATATTGGTCTTGTAAAGAATCCCAGAGTGACATAGGAGGAAGTAAATATTTCTGCAGGATGATATGCTCTTGTATTTAGGATATCAAAACTAAAACATGAAAGGTGCATAGGGATGATATTGATATGCTTTGATTGCTTTGTGATTGAATCTGAGAACAACAAAATCACTACTTTCAATTGAGATTATTTGAGAAATATGATGTGCAATTTTATGTAGAGTGTCTTACCAGACAGTTTGATGTTTTCTCTCTCTATGATTGGATTGTTTTGATAAAATCAGTATTGGGAATAGAAGGGGGAAACAAATGGTTTGCATCCATCTTTCAATGAGACAAAAAATCAAGACACATGCAAACTTTTTGCATGTCTATTTTTTCATTTTAATTGAATTATGAGTCATATTTCTGATATTGTTGAGCATTCCATATTTCTGATATTGTCAAGCAGTCCATATTGCTGATATTGTCAAGCTGAGAAGCAAGAAGGATTTCTTAACTGATGACTTGACTATTGGTAAGTGAATCCCGGCGCCTGAGCACTCCAAAGGTTATCTCAGGTATTCAGGGGGAATGTATAATCCCCAGGCTTCCCACCAATACGTTCACTTTCCCAGAACATTCATCCATTTATCCCCTGATCCTGAACCAAGTGAAATTGTACTGATCCTGAACAAAGTGAAAATATGGAACTTGTCGTTGATTGTCAGTTAAACATCAATTGAAAAGTTATTGATATATATAGATGCTTTAAATGGGTGCTCACCCAGTGCATCATGAAAATCACCAGTGATCTCCCCCTACGGCTGATTAGTTTGTGTGTATTTGACTGATGAATTGATGTGTTTTTTTATTATTCTTAAACCCCTGTGTATTTCTGAAGATGATCCTGAGAACAATCAATCTATCTGGGAAGATGATTTGGTTACTCCTACTCAAGCTTTGATTACTGTTGGAATTTCTGTTCAAAACGCACGTAATGTTGTGTATTTAATAAGAATTTGATGTAGTTTCTTGGAGTTCAGAACCAGCAGAATAAACACAAAATTCAGGAAACACAGAGATCAGGAATGGAAATAGAAGAAGATGAAGAAGATGTAGAAACCAACAGCTTAGGTCTATTTGATTGACAGGGAGGAGATCAGAGGGCACAAGGCGTGGACAGAGTCAAAGTAATGAGGTTGAGTTGGCATAGATGGTAACTGCAAACAGCGGAGCTAGGTTGTCAGAGATGTTGAGTTGAGGGCCTTGAGGATCAATCTCTTACCAGGAAAGAATTCAGAGTGGCCTTTACTTGGTTTGGCGAGATCAGAGGGATAGCTTCAGTTGTGGTGACGTGCGTCTTGAGTTAGGATTTGAGAGTTGAGAGTCAAGTCTTGTTCAGTTTGGGAGTTGGAGAAAGACGAGAAGAAAAGAAGAAAGAGGAAGAAAGAGGAAAGAAGAAAAGAAGAAGGAAGAGAAAGTTTGAGGAAGAGAAGGAAAGAGTTGAGATAGATGAGAAAAGATGTATGGTTGGGAGATGGAGAATCAAGATCAAGATCCGGAGAAGGTGAAGCAAGAAAAGAGAAGGTCCCGAGTCCCCCAAGGGATTGCGGGAGGTCCACCGGGGCGGTAAGGCGCGCATAGCTACTGAGAGAACGGCAGAGGAGAAGAGAGAGATTGAGGTGCAATCTTAACACCCCACGTGACTGGTGAGAGGATGATCTGAAAGGAAGATCTTCTTCTGAAGAAGGTCCAAGGACATCATTGAGGAGGCCTTTGTAAGAGAGTCGGCAATCATGGAATTACTTTGAACGAGATTAAGAGTGAACTCTTTGTTAGTGTAGTCCTCACGTAGTCCCTTGGTTTTGATATCAATGTGTCTAGATTTTGAATGAGAGCCAAATTTTTAAATTTTGTCGTCCAAGCCTTTATTGTTGATGTGTAGAGTAGGTCTAGGTTCAGTGATTTGATAAATCTCACTAATGAGATGTCTAATCCACTTCATTTGTAGGTAGCAGTCAAGAAGCGCATTCAATATGGATTTGGTGGAGGAATAGGTGATATTCCTTTGTCTGGTGGAGTTCCAGGTAACTGGACTTCTGTAGTGAAATATAATGTAGCCAGTTTGAGATTTGCGGAAGATTGGATTGTCGCCCCAAGTAGCTTCGCTGAAAATTGACAGGACTTCTTGTTCGGGATTGTATTTGATAACAAGTTTGAGATTCCTAGTTGTTTTTAGATACTTCCATACTTTCTTAACTTCCCTCCAGTGGGTCATGCCTGGTTTGACATTGAATCTCGCCAAGCTTGACCCAGAGAATGCAATTTCCAGTTGAGAGTATTGAGCAAGGTGGTTGAGAAGGCCGATTGCAGATCTGTAGTTGACATTAAGTTGACAGAATTCCGCATGATCCGCGTTGGAAGCGGGTTCAAGGTTGAGGTTTTGAGTCAGTGGAATATTAGTATCTTTACAGGAGGATAAACCAAGTTCCTCAAGCCCGCAAGCAATGTGGTTAGGCTGACTTAAGAGAATTTGGTCATCTTCAATTTCCATAAGCATGCCAAGGATAGTATTGGGCGGATGGCATGATGAATTCTTGAATCGCTCAAGGAAGTTTACTTCGAATCTGTTAGAATTGCCTACATGGATTAGATCGTCAACATGAAAGTAAATAATTTCCCCCGTTTTTGAATTGAGGTACAGACAGGGAATGCTGGTCCATTCAAGATACCCTTGAGACTTGATCCATGACGTCAATGTTTTGTACCAGTTCTTGGGGGACTGTTTCAACCCGTAGAGAGACTTTTTTAGTTTTAGATAGGGGGATTTCCTGTTTGATCCTTCTGGGGTCCTTATGATGACAGTCTCATCGATTGGGGCATGGAGAAAGGCGCCTTTCACATCAAATTGGGTGAGCTTCAATTTCATATTCAGACTGTATGCAAGAGCCACTTGGAGTGACCCAAGTTTGCCTGTTGGTGCCCATGTTTCATTGTAGTCGATCCCTAATACTTGGTTGAATCCTTGAACGCAAAGTCAAGCCTTGTATTTGACAGGGTCTCCATGGCAATTCTCTTTTACCTTGAAGACCCAAGTAGTATTTAAGATATTGTTGGGGACTCCGTAGTATTCTTCCCAGACGTCTTGAAGTTCAATAGAGTCTATCTCTTCTTCAGCGGCTTTCTTCCACTTGGGCCATTTGGCACATTTCCGCGCCGCTTTGGAGGAAAGGGGCTTGTAGTAGTGGGAGAACCCATATCGTTGAGGCTTTCTTGTTTCTTGTCTAGGCCTTTGAGAGCTTGGTTGGACGGGAGGATCAGGGACAGGAGAAGGAGAAGGTAGTGAAGGATGGGGGTCGGAAGACAAGGAATCAATAGATTCAGAGTCTTCTCAATCTGAGTCAGATTCTGATAGTTCATTTTGAGATTCTGGAAGGCGTATTGTTTTTTGATTGAGGAAAAATCCGATTCATTTGATTCAAAATTAGATTGACTGAAGATATTGATACCCGGTGGTTCAAGGAGGGGGAAGTTGTTGAGGGAGTTCTTGAGAAACTGCACATGTTTGGTTTCAACAAGAGTACCAGATGAGTTGAGAATCAGGTAGGAATGAAAAACGGGGTTGAAACCAACTAGGATCCCTTCTAATCCTTTCTCATCAAATTTTCTCCCTTTTTGAAGCCAATTCGCGAGATAGACAACGGGAGATCCTACAGGTTTCAAATGATTAGTGGGTAGTTTATTGTTAAACATGAGCTCCCAAGGGGATTGGTCGTTACCTTCCCTAGGGACTTGATTGAGCATGAAGCAACAGCTTCTGATAACAATATGCCAATACCCTTTGTTCAATCTTGAAGATGAGAAGGTGGCTTGGGCGGATTCAATAATTGTTTGGTTTGCTCGTTCAGCTCGGCCGTTGTGTTGGGAATGGTAGGGCTCAGAAGTTAAAAGTTTGATGTGTTTCGACTTGGCGAATTCCTTTAGAGTATTATTGTTGAACTCGGTGCCTTTGTCTGAGAATATTTCAGTGGGATAGTAGTTGAGCCGCTTGTATTCCGTCTTGAGTAAGTTGATGATGATGTTGGGGGTCTCTTCTTTAGATTGGAGAGGAAGGCCAGTAAGATAACCGGTGAAGTTATTGACTAGAGTCAAGATGTACTTGTGGCCTGCTTTAGACTGAGGAGTGATTGGACCTATCAAATCCAGGTGGATTTTTTCCAAGGGTTTTGAGGATGGCATTGAGGGGGCTGAGAAAGGAGCCCTTGTGATTTTACTTTGTACGCACCCATTGCATTGGAATTTACTTAGTTCCTCTTTTGAATATTGATCTTTAACTAGAGTTTTGAGCATCAAGATTGACGCATGTCCGTACATCTTATGAAGATCAGATAGGGATGGGGTCTTGAGAGAAGAGCTAGGTGTAGAGTGATTCAGAATATTAACCAATAGATTGTCTCCAAAATTCTGTGGCTTCATGATCACGAATAGATTATCTTGAATTAGCCCCTTAAGTACTGTCTCCTTGCCTCAGGTGATGTGGAATTGGTCTTGTTTTTGTGTGAGATAACATCCCTTTTTTGCCAGGGGACCGGGACTAATTAGATTGACCACTATATCAGGGACGTACATGCATTCTTTGAGCGTGATGACAGAATCTTTCCACTTGAGCCGAACCGTTCCCGTTCCCCAAATCTTAAGATTTGCTTCAAGTTTGCCTGTCTTGACTTCATCCAGTTCATCTTGTAGATTGATCGAGGTAAAATACTTCAGATCGTTGAATATGTGTATGTTTGCGCCGGAATCTAGGAGGAGGTTGGGTGAATTATCTGTATTGATCCAGAGGGTGAGTAGTGCGTGGTAATTGATAGTAGGAGTCTTTTTGGTTCTATTTTTCCATTCCTTTTGCTGCTTGACCCACCATTCTGGCGCAATTTGAGGGTGGAGATGAAAACATGAGGATTCAGGGTGTGGTGCATTTGGGTCATGGAAACCTTCTTTTCACTTAATGCAAACCTTCCTATCTTCCTTATCTGGCGCTTTGCCTTTCATGGTTACCAAAGAAACATGAGGAGTCAACTTTCCCATCTTGTGTTGTGCCTTTTGCTCATTGTTGAACTGTGTTAGGTGATTGAAAACCACTTCAACCATGATTAGCTTCTTTCCGTGCATGATCTGTTGTTTCAGGTTCTCCAGAGAAGGAGGGAATTTGAAGAGAATAAAATATGCCAGTATATTTTTCAGTAAGTCTATTCCTACATCGGCCATACAAGTAAGAGCTTTTCAAATTTTGGTTATAAATCCTTCAATGGTGTGTTCGTTAAATGGGGCATGTAGAAATTGGTTAAATATACAAGCTTGGTTGGCGGTTTCAGATGAGGCAAATCTCCGGGTGATCTCAGCCCAGAGCAATTTTGAGGATTTTATGTTCAAAGCATTGACTACATTAGCATGAGTTGTGCTGTCAAGTTTGGATAGGATGATGGCCCGAATTTCTCGATCTTGCTTTGTGGGTAGTTGGCCCAGATTCACGGTCATAACGTCTTTGATGTCTTTGAGGTCAAACAAAATCATCATTTTGTTGCGCCAAATTGAGTAATTATCCTCGTTGAGCTGGGGAATAGCATCAACAGAAGCCTTGAGTGCAACCTTGTGAAAGTAATTGTTGGCTCCCGCTGGTTTGTTCATTTTTGATATCGTAGAGTTGTTTTTGGCTTTTAACTGTAATAAGAATTTGATGTAGTTTCTTGGAGTTCAGAACCAGCAGACTAAACACAAAATTCAGAAAACACAGAGATCAGGAATGGAAATAGAAGAAGATGAAGAAGATGTAGAAACCAACAGCTTAGGTCTATTTGATTGACAGGGAGGAGATCAGAGGGCACAAGGCGTGGGCAGAGTCAAAGTAATGAGGTTGAGTTGGCATAGATGGTAACTGCAAACAGCGGAGCTAGGTTTTCAGAGATGTTGAGTTGAGGGCCTTGAGGATCAATCTCTTACCAGGAAAGAATTCAGAGTGGCCTTTACTTGGTTTGGCAAGATCAGAGGGATAGCTTCAGTTGTTGTGACGTGCGTCTTGAGTTAGGATTTGAGAGTTGAGAGTCAAGTCTTGTTCAGTTTGGGAGTTGGAGAAAGACGAGAAGAAAAGAAGAAAGAGGAAGAAAGAGGAAAGAAGAAAAGAAGAAGGAAGAGAAAGTTTGAGGAAGAGAAGGAAAGAGTTGAGATAGATGAGAAAAGATGTATGGTTGGGAGATGGAGAATCAAGATCAAGATCCGGAACAGGTGAAGCAAGAAAAGAGAAGGTCCCGAGTCCCCCAAGGGATTGCGGGAGGTCCACCGGGGCGGTAAGGCGCGCATAGCTACTGAGAGAACGGCAGAGGAGAAGAGAGAGATTGAGGTGCAATCTTAACAGTATTCATCATAGGAAGTTGGATTTGTGTTAATGGATGAAATACAGACCATTTTTTTACTTAATTAATTTATTTTGTCTTGGATGAACAGCAGAACCAACCCCAGGTGATCAGATTCAGCACAGTC
Organism: Puccinia polysora; assembly: GCA_025617555.3. Taxonomy (NCBI): domain Eukaryota; kingdom Fungi; phylum Basidiomycota; class Pucciniomycetes; order Pucciniales; family Pucciniaceae; genus Puccinia; species Puccinia polysora. The sequence continues at coordinate 48,337,242 of CM062616.1, forward strand.
AAAATGATGAAGAAAGCCTGGGTCCAAGAATGGGGCAAAATTCTCCGCATGACAATATTCAATCTGAAAATACTGTTGAGTGAAGGGTTGATATAGTTGATGGTGTGAGGGGCAACATTTTTTCTGAGTAATTTTTCCCAGTTCTGTGTCAGGCGGGGTGGGAATATGATGAGAGTGGCGTGATGAGGCACAAAGGCTGGAGGGTTATCTTGGTTATGGTAAAAAGAGGTTGATTCATGTATAGTCTTACAAAGAAGGGAGATTGCTTTTAAAGATTTCCCAAGACCCATATCATCCGCCAGTATTGAGCCCAAAGCAGTTGGTGGAAAAGATTTTGGATAAATTAGAGCCAAGTGTGAGCCGCTGATTTTGTTTTCCCAAATGTGCCAGGTATTCAAGTTTGATTTATACCAAAAGGCCAGAGCAGAGGTAGAATATGGTGATTCACAATCAAGCAAGAATGCAAGTCCTTGAGCCTGGTGGGGGAGGAGTTTGGTGGTGACTATTTGTGGATTGGGGTGGATTGGATTGAGATCACATCCACTTGGTATTTCAAGTAGGTTTGGATCATAGTAAGGGTTTTCAAGAAGTGATGGCATTTTTAGCCTTTGGGATGGTAGGTTGGCCAGTGGGCAGCCCTGGTGTTTTGAAGGGTTATACTTAGAGGGTCTTTGGATGATTATATGAGCACCAAGAAGCTTATCAAGTATGTCCGATATATGTTGTTCATGACAGAATAGAAGGAGAGAAAGCTTAAATGTGGTAATGGTGGAAACACCAACAAGGAGAATGGTTTCAACAAAGAGAATTGGACAAGGAAGTTCCTTCATCATTGCCTGCCAATCACCACCTGGTCCATAACCTGTGGCCTGGGTAAGGAGGGGTAAAATTACTGAGTTAATTGGAGGGGCAAGGACTCCTACAGGGTAAGGAAGATCTGGTATGTAGACATTTAGCTTATTATCCCTGGGGTATAAAAATGCACAATATGTTCCTTCACTATGTAGCAGTTTTGGGAGAGCTGATGTATTTATTTCAGCAAGAGGAACCTCAACAAGGCCAACGCAGAATGGGGTATGATTAATTGACTGCATTGTGAGTATGGGAGTTTCTGGAGGAATAAGACAGGTGATGTGTTGCCAAGGAAAGAGGATGGTACTAGTGTGGGAAATCTGCCATAATTTGAAATAGGGCAGGTATTTAAATGAAAATCATGTGAAACATTTGTGTACAAGTTGTGGGACAGGTGTAAATATTATAAATATATGCATAGAGGTTATTATTTAAAATAGATTCATTTCATCTACGGGGGCATAACACTGCTTTTGATTTCCAGTTTCCGAAAACCAGGCATTGTGTTGGAGCCATGTTATTCCCCATTAGAGAACATCAAAACCATTCTAACTCCAAGCCACATTATGCTGCTTCATTGTCCTTCTTCAACCCATGCTTTCAATCTGTATAACCAGTTAAATTTATGGATGTTGATGTCCAGTTTGCAGAAACCGGACATTAAACTTTGGTGTATTTCATGCTCTACAGGGGCATAACCCTGCTCATGATGTCTGGTTTCCGGAAACCGGGCATCACCTTGGAGCAGTGTTATGCCCTCGTAGAGTATGTAAAAACCAGTAAGATTGATTTCACTTGGGATCATGTGGGTTCTTTCATGCTCTACAGGGGCACAACACTGCTTGTGATGTCCGTTTTCCAAAACCCAGGCATCACCTTGGAGCGGTGTTATGCCCTGGTAGAGCATGTAAAAACCAGTAACACTCATTTCACTTGGGATTATGTGGGTCCTTTCATGCTCTACGGGGGCATAACAGTGCTTGTGATGTGCAGTTTCCAGAAACTGGACATCACCTGGGAGCGGTGTTATGTTCCCGTAGAGCATTTAAAACCCCGTAAGACTCATTTCACTAACACCGCTCCAAGGTGATGTCCGGTTTCCAGAAACCGCACATCACAAGCAGTGTTGTGCCCCTGTAGAGCATGAAAGAACCCACATAATCTTCTAACTGGTTTTTACATGCTCTACGGGGGCATAACACCGCTTCAAGGTGATGACCGGTTTCCGGAAACCAGACATCACAAGCAGTGTTATGCCCCTTTAGAGAATGAAAGAACCCACATAATCCCAGTTGAAATGAATCTTACTGGTTTTTACATGCTCTACAGGGGAATAACACCCCTCCAAGGTGATATCCGGTTTCCGGAAACCAGACATCACGAGCATTGTTATGCCCCTGTAGAGTATGAAAGAACCCACATGATCCCAAGTGAAATGAGTCTTACTGGTTTTTACATGCTCTACCAGAGCATAAAACTGCTCCAAGGTGATGCCCGGTTTCCGAAAACCAGACATCACAATCAGTGTTATGTCCCTGTAGAGCATGAAAGAACCCACATAATTGCAAGTGAAATGAGTCTTACTGGTTTTTACATGCTCTATGGGGGCATAAAACTCCTCCAAGGTGATGTCCGGTTTCCAGAAACCAGACATCACCTTGGAGCAGTTTTATGCCCCCGGAGAGCATGAAAGAACCCACATGATCCCAAGTGAAATGAATCTTACTGGTTTTTACATGCTCTACAGGGGCATAACACCGCTCCAAGGTGATGCCCCCGTAAAGCATGAAAGAACCCACATAAATTCAAGTTAAATGAGTGTCCCAAAAGAACATAAAAACGTGTTTTGGCGCCCAAATGCCCAAAAAAAATAACACCCACATAGGCCCACGTGGCCCATGTGATGTCCAATGGGCCGTGGAGGCCCATTTTTGCATCCCATTTGGATTACAAACTCCTATGCACATTACCTGAGTGCATCCGCATTTTATTACACCCCCTTAATCCAAAAGGGATGCCATACCCATACTAGACATAAAACCTTCATGTTTGTTCCTATCTAAAGCCTTAGTTAAGATATCCCCAATCATTTGCACAGTAGGCATGTACCGTAACACTATCTCTTTGCAGTTAACTGCATCCCCTATGTAGTTATAATGAACATCAATATGTTTTGTTCTAGAATGGAACACTTGATTTTCTGCCAATGCAATGGCACTCTGGTTATCAGAATACAACAATGCAAACCCTTGTGGTTTATGAGTATCCTCTAAGACCTTTCTCAACCATTTTGCTTCCTGTGAAGCTGAAAAGTACGCTCTGTACTCTGCTTCTGTTGACAAAAGTCTTATTGCTGACACCTTTTAAGACATCCAAGACATTAGATTCTTTCCTAAGAAGAATACAAAACCACTTGTCTTACTGGTTTTTACATGCTCTACATGGGCATAAAACTGCTCCAAGGTGATGCCGGGTTTCCGGAAACCGGACATCACAAGCAGTGTTATGCCCCCATAGAGCATGAAAGAACCCACATAATCCCAAGTCAAATGAGTCTTACTGGTTTTACATGCTCTACGGGGGCATAACACTGCTTGTGATGTCCGGAACAGTCTGGAGAAAACAATCCATCCAATATGCCTCCAAGCGAATTGAAACAATATATAATGTGGTAGATGGAATTTACTATATGCTCATAGCTTTCTCCATTCTTTGGGAAAAACATAAAATCAACAGGGCAACAACCAATATTGCTAAATATACTCCTGCTTTTTCCAAACTTCCTCAACCATTCACCAAAAGCCCTGCCTATCACCTTCTAGCAGCCTATCTGGTTTCCGGAATAAGTGGTTTCCTGCTTATTCCAGATGATCAGAAGAGGTTCAAAGTCACCAATTCTCTCCAGCTTATATCATGAATCTCTAAAATAAATCAGCTAGAGCCAAAAGATATAACTGAAAAAATATGGAAAAGAACCAATTCATAATTTGTATCTCTGATTCAACAATCTTTCTTTGATGATAAAGCCTTCTCTTGGCCTTGGACTTCACAATTTAGTCTTGTGAAATGTCTTGTACTTTATTTCAGTGATTATTGGCTTCAATTGGTGAATACTGAAGAGAATTTTGTTTTTAGTGTTCCACCTAAAGCCCATGTTGGATCAATTACACTACAGTAATATGCTTTATTCCTTCATGCTGGAAATGGAATTCAACAAAAAAATTGATTATCCTCAATCAGCAATACACACCTAAAAATTCTAGAAAAGTCTCACTCTTGGGGTAATGAATTATGACAAACAAAAAAGCTATGTAAATAATTTTTCATGATAAGTAATTAATTGAAACATCTCATGATAAGAATTCAAAAATTTCCTGATAAGCCTTGAAGTTTTCCATGTTGATTGTCTATTGTTTCATGATAAGAAATCAACTTATTCATGATAAGCCATTCATTTTTTCATGATAAGTGAAGAAAATCTTTCTTCCAAGTTCCCAAAACATGTCTCATGGAATCAGTTTCAATGTTTCAAGATAAGCACTCAATTTTTTTTCATATTAATAACCCATGCAAGTCACTGAAACAAAAAAATTGAACCTGCAACCTATTTCACCAGAGTTTTTTCATATAAAGAGACACTTTTCTCCCCCATCATCAATTCATCCACTCATCAAGAACTTGCACCAAAATGGCCCCAAAAAATATCCAACTTATTGTTTGCATGTGTGAAAATTGCTCCAGAAAAACTCATATGACTCCCAATGGGATAAAACAAGGCATAGCATTTACCCCTTCTGGATATGCTAAGCATCAAAAATTCACCACAACTTTGCTTTCCACTCAAGTTTCTCCACAACCAATAGCGGCTCCACAAGCACTGTCCCCAAAAACACCAAAAAAACATAGATATCCATTAGATAATAAAAATGCAAACATGGCCCAATCTCAAGATAATATCACTGCAATTTCACCTCCAGCTGGTGTTCCCATATTTGACACTCAAGACTTTTTCCTATTACCCTGGATACAAAACCAACACCATGTCATCCTTCACAGCCATCATGAATGTGGATCATCAAAGCAGTACAGAGGCATCAAGGTTTCTGCTTTGTGCTTTCAATATTCAAAATAAAACAATTTTTCAAAATAATCTTCAAAACCATCAGGCCAATAACAGCTAAAAGATTCCCCTCAGCATTTTGACCATCTTCAAGCATCTCAACCTGGATGCTTCACTGGAGATATATGTCTATTTTCCAGAGTGCTTCTACTTGGTTGACCAAGAAAAACATGTCACAGACCCCAATATCAAATGCACACAAAATTTAAAAAGATTTTACCAGGGTCCACCTTGCTCATACACCTTGGGAGCTATGAAGACTTCCATTAACTCCATGCCTAGCAGAAAAAATTTAAAATAATGAAATTCTCCAAAATAAAACATTTCATTTACCAACCATTTCAATAATGGCTGGCAAGATTTTTTAACCGTCCAGGTATTGAGGAAGAACTGCTCAAACATCTACAAAACAAACCCTCTGAGATAATGAAAGATATCTGGGATGGGATTGTTTGGAAAAGATTCAGGGGCCCAAATGAAACTTCCCCCTTTTTGTCAAAGCCTGGGAACTTGGCATTCACCCTATATGTTGACTGCTTTAATGCTTTTGGAAAGTCTAGTCGTCATGCCTCTCTTGGAACCATTGCCATGGTATGCCTGAATTGTCCACCTGAAATACGTCTGAAAGCAGAAAAAATTTATCTGGTAGGAATCATACCTGGCCCCAAAGAGCCTACTGGTCCTCAACTGAATCATATACTCACCCCCCTAGTCAGAGAACTTCAGAAACTTTGAAATGGTGTCCACTTCTCCAAGAACTATTATAATCCTTCAGGAGTTACCACCAGAGCAGCTATACTCACTGTCATAGCAGATGTTGTATCAATGCGCAAGATCATAGGATTTACAAGTCATTCAGGAAGAAGGTTTTGCAACTTCTGTACCATCAAAAAGTCTGAGATAAATGAGATTGAGCCTTTCAATTTGGCCTCAAGAAATTTATCAGAGCACAAAATTCCAGTAAATTCATGGTTACATGCAACTAAATCACACAGAGATCATCTCTTCAAAGAGAATGGTGTCCCTTACTCAATATGATAAGAACACCCTTATTGGGATGCCAAAAAAATGGCTAACCTTGACATAATGCACAATATGATTCTTGGAGCCTTGAAAGATCATGATGTTACCAAATTAAAACTTCCAGAATCCTCTTGGAAAAAGATACAGAAAAAAACTCCAGACTCATCAGATGAGGGATCAAATGATGATGAAGATGAAAGTGTAGACAATGAAGATCCCAGCGAAAAACAAATTGATTCTAGAGAATTGCTTTAATTGAAAAGAGATGCCCAGCAAGATATTAAAAATATACAAAAATCCATAGGCAAAGGGAGAGAACAACCTCTGGCTCTAACTCATGAAGAATTCATGGTAGAATCATCTTTGTTCTCTGACTTATTCTGTTCTGCTGAAAAATCTTCAACAAGTCATCAAGATTACTATGATCCCATCTGATTGGACAAGAGTACCCAAAAACCTTGGAGCAGCAAGTCATGGAAGTCTCAAGGCTGTAGAGTGGTCTCTCCTTTATAAATTCTACATTCCAAATTTCATCATTGCCATGCAATTTGAACAATGTCCATTCCCGGAAATAGTTGTTGAAAACACCTTCCATTTAGTGACCTGTGTGAACATTGCCACTAGCTGGAATACCAGCTCCCAAAATGGTTCTGATTTCACCAGGCAATGGGCAAAATATCGCCAACTTTGTAGGAAGCTCTTTCCAGAGCAAAATCAAAAGCCAAATCATCATCTTGCATCCCATATACCTGAGCTTTTACAAAGGTGGGGGCCTGGCCCCACATGTGCTACCTGGGCTTATGAGCGCTTGAATGGGCTATTTTCCAAGTTCAACACCAACAATTCTTTGGGTGTGTGAGTTCCTTTAAATCAAAAATATACAGAATACAACGATTCTGACTATGATTTACATTAAACTCAGATGAAGTACCACTTAATATAGTTAAAAGTTTCTGCAGAATTTCAAATTTAAAGTCCCTGATCAAATCACCAGGTGCACCACCAGAGTTGAATCAACTTTCAAGAATTCTTGAATCATCCACCAGATCAAATTCAATCCCAAAGCTAAATCCTGTCAATGCAAATCCAGAATCTTATTAAAAATTCCTCAATTATCTCAGGAATTCCATCTCTTCTCAAAATTGGCAAGATTTAAATCAAATAAATACTGCCAATGAACTAAACACTGTTACTCTATCACCATGGTGGAACTATTGGAATCATCTCCATTGGAATAAAATGGCATTATCCACAACAGAATCAAATTACAGAAACAGTACTGTGTCATATAATCTGGGTAAAGTCTCCTTCTTGGGTCATATAAAAACCATATTCAGTGTGGTGGATTCATATGGGAGCATACCAGGTTACTTCTTGGAAGTGAATCCATTTCAAATTGACAGGAATTTTTTAGTTTATTGGAAGCATCTCAATGTGTACAAAGTTAAACACGGGATTGAACAACAAATCATTTCTTGTGATGCTGTTGATGGCCAGTGTGCATATTTCTCTCAAAATGGAATCATACTAGTCACAAAATTATATCTTCCTGAAAGTGAAATTTAAAAATTATGCAATATCCCAAGTGTTATGAATTGTTTCCATCTTCTTTATTTGAATTATTTTTGGAGTGAATTGCAATTAAATGTATCAAGAATTACCTGTAGATAGAACAGAAATTGCATGAGAGAAGGAATTGTATGAATGATGAGGATAACGTTTGTTCAAAAAATGCTTTTATTTCATTTCAGAAAATTATGAGGGATTATCCTCATAGGGGGAAAAATGGATACTTGTGGGAAATCAGTGAGAAATCAGAGAGAAATCAGGGAGAATTCGGGGGAAATCAGGGACAAAAAAATTGGAAACCACGTGGAATCTGGGAGAAAGTAAAATAGAAACCTTGGAGAATAGCATTGGAAATCATAGGTAAGACAGGAAGAAAAGAAGGGGAAAGCTAGGATATCAAAAGGTGAAAGAGAATGGAATGAAATCAGAAACAAATGTGAATAATTGGAGCAATTGTGAAGCAACTAATTGTAAACTGGGGGTAAGCTGTGTTTCCAAATGATGGAAACATTGAAAAAATCCATTGGATTCAACCATCTCATCAAAAGGATTTGATTTTACTGGCTGACCAGATCCACCAGATTTTTCCTGGTGTAAGAACCACAAAAGGCTCTACAAGGCTCAAAAGTTATGAAAACCATTTTTTCAAGCAATGAACCATTTCAAAAAGTTCCTTTTCATGAATCTTGTAGTTAAGCTCTGCAGAAAGAAACTTGCAAGACTCAAAGGCAACGGGATGAAAGAGATTAGAAGAGGAGGAAAACTGCAAGATTACTCCTGAAATTGCATAGTTGGTCGCCTATGTTTCCACATAAGTGCAAGCTAGATTGTTGAAGTGAGCAATTATTGGAGCAGTGGTGAAAGCTTTTTTCAGAGATTCAAACTCCAAAGCGGCTTGTTCTGTAAAAATAAAATGGTGTCTTTTTGAAGAAGTTTATTAAGATTCACAGTCTTCTTGGCGTAGGGCTCAATAAAAATGCTGTAAAAGTTAAAAAAACCAAGAAAAACTAGAAGGGATTTAAAAGAAGAAGGTTCGTGCCATTCCAATATGTGTTGGCTCTTGCCTGGATCCATGGCTAGTCCCTGCTGCAAAACTATTAGAACTAAAAATTGAAGAGATTGAGTGTGAAATTTGTACTTAGAGGTGTTGCAAATAGGTTATTCTTTCAAAGTTACTGCACCACGTCTTGCACATGCGCAGCGTGCTCCTCAATAGTTTATGAGGAGAAAAGTATATCATCAAGATATACCACGAGGTATTTCTCTACAAGGTCAGCAAAAATATCATTAACAAAATGTTGAAAAGTCAAAGGAGCTTTACAGGGCCAAAAGGCATGATAGTATCCTCATGGCTGCCAAAATGGGTTTGAATTACAGTCAAGTACTCATGACCCTTTGAAATGAAAATCAATTTATACGCACCTCAAAGTTCTTACTTTGAGAAATAAGCAGCTCTGTGGAAGAGAGTGAGGAGGTGCAACATAGTTGGTACTGGGCAGGCATTCTTCCAGGTTACCTCTTTCAGTTTCCCATAGTTGAGGCATAGGCAAAGGCCGCTGTCTTTCTTTGGAGCAAATAGGACTGCATAGCCAGTGTTTCAATTGCTTTTTCTAAGAAATCATTTTGATAAATTTTCTTCAATTTATCCTTGAAGCGTGGTTGATTCTTGCTTTGAGAGAGAGAGTAGACTGGACCGGTGCCGGAGGTGGACCGGTATGTTCAATTTTGTGATCATATGAATGGGTTGGAGGAATTTTATCAGCCTTGAAAACTGAAAATATTTCAGAAAAGTCATGATAAACCGTAGGTAAAGACTCTCAAATGATTTCTAAATCTTCAATCTCATCATTGTCTTCTAAAACAGGGTTCAAAGAATTTGCACAATGCAAGAGGATTAAGGAGATCAAAATACACATTTTTTGTAGGCGCCTGTTTCTCTTCAAAGAAACAAGGAAGAGGTAAGTTGGAAAAATAAGCAATAACTCCTAACTCTGAATAGGGAACTTGGGAATGGAATTAAGGATATTGCAAATCTCCTGGCAGACAATTTTCATCCAGCTCAATCACAGTGTCAGGTACGCTATTTAATTCCTGGTTCATGGAAGGGTTAGTTTTCTTGGAATGCAAGGTGCAAACGTTAATTAATCCTTCTTGCCAATTCAAATCTGGATTGCAGTAGACTTGGAAGTCATGGCATAGAATGATATCATCCATTGCATGGATATCCAAGAAAAAAAATCCCATTCAAAGCTGGGGAAATTGGAAAATTCAAATGTCCATTTTGCCTTATGGGTAACCCAATGAGATGGCTTGTTTGCACTACTTACTAGATAGATGGGAAATTTTTCTATCTCAGAACGGGTGAGACTTTTAGAGGTGGAAAATGCTGCACTTATAAAAAAACATTAGCGCAGGAATCAAGTAAAACTTGATAAGGAGTGTTGTCCGAATGGAAAAGTACAAATCTCAAACTGAGAGAACCAAGCAACTCGCAAGTGCAAAGATGGAATTTCTGTTTAGATAATGGGAAGCTTCCCTTTAAATTATCAGAAAAAATAGCAGCTTTTTTTTTTTGACAGCTTAGCCGCTGCACACGCTAGCCAATTTGAAAAACTATTGACATCATGAGTACCTCTGAAATAAATCAACAACCCTGACTTTTCCCTCCTTAACCATTCCTTGTTCTTCAGCATCCCGGTTTCTGTGTCCATGAACTTTGGAGTTTTGGTGGCGGTCTTAAAGTTTGGTTTGGATTTCAAATTTGAAGTTGATTTGCTTTGCTTCCAATTCTTCTTTTGTTGTTTTCAAGAGTTTTCTGCCTTTGGGGCTGAGGTGTACTGTCCATGTTTGTTTTGTCAAGAGCTGTTCTTGTTGTGATAGCCATTATCAAGCTTGATCACCCAGTCTGTTAGCTGCTGAAGGGAGGTTGTCTTATGTCCCCCAACTGAAAGCTGCTGGATTAAGTGTGCCTTTAAACCCTTTTGGAAATGGAAGAGGAGTGCTACTTTGTTACACTGGATGTGGGACTGCAGCCTTTGGAATTTAGAGATTTAGATAGAAGCCCTACTATTTTCCTTCATCACAAAGCTATTTAATGCGTACTTGGGGTTGAAAACTTCATTGGGTTGCCAAAAAAGGTAAAAAGTTTTTGCTCAAATTTTCTCCAGTTTTTGAGTATAAAATCGGGACTATTACTATTTAATAATTTGAGGTACAGTTTAAACCATTGCAAGGCTCTACCTTGTAGGAAGGAAGATGCATACATGACTTTTTGACAGTTGGAAGGGAAGTTTTTGGGGTCATTGGAGAAGATGATTTTGCACAACTGTAGGTAGGAGCCAAGCTTATGTGGATGCTCCCCATTGAATTGGTCAGACTGCTTCATACCTGGAGTGAAAAATCTCAGAGTGCTTGCACTAGGTTGCAAGGTATGTTGATTGAGAGATTTGAACAACATAGAGATAAAAGTTGGGATTGTCATGAATCCCATACATGTAATTATTTCTCTAACTGTTCCTCCTTTCTGTTATCTCTCTTTTCTTTTCTTTCCTCTCTTACTATCATGCTCATTTTAAGTCCAATTGCTCTCATGGGACACAATCCAAACAACTCCCCATTCAGTCTTTTCATTCATTGTCATAAGCACACGTTCTCTCATTCCTATTATTCAATATGCACTCATGTATCCTTCATGTTAACTAGTCTGTGACACCTCATTCACTGTTTCTACCTGAAGACAGAGCTCAAGAATGGTGGAAGGATTCCTTTCCTCATCCTTCTACCATCCCCACACTCTTATTTTTCTCAGGTAAGATCTGTTTCTGTTTCTTTCTCTTTGTTTATCTCTGATTGAATCATTTTGACAATCATCCTTCTACCATTCTCAAACTCTGAATTTTCTCAGTCCCAGCATTTTATGAGCCCAGAGCTGCCAGTAAACAGATAACAAAACAGACCATTCAACTTAGAAGGATCAAGCATCTGTTTTGTGGATAACAATCTAAACCATTATGGAAGATGGTACAAAAAATCACCCGGTGCTTAAAACCCTGTTGATCCTTCCTCTCAATTCACCTGGATCTGATTCAAACTACCTTCATTTGGCTATGATACTAAGGATCCACTTCCAAGCCTCTGGCATTGGATATCTACTCAATAAAAAAACTCAAAAACTCAACACCAATACTTGGACCAGGAATAACCTAGCAGTATGATCTGTCATATCAAGATGAATCAAACCTTCTTTTAAAGAATAAAAAGAGAGCTTGGGCTCTAATGAGATGAAAGGATTAAAGAATGAGTGAAGGGGGCTTGTAACGTCAAGCGTAATGGAACTGAGATCAGGAGGAAAAGGACACTCTGGTTGAGGTGTTGGCTGAAAAGATGATGAATTCCACTTGAGAGCACAGGTGTTTATATAGAATAATTACAAAATAGGCTGAAAAGTGGTTGAGTAAAAAATGAATAAGGTAAAATTAGCATAAGCAGTTTAAGTGACATGGTAAGTGAAATGCTATGACTAAACAGTCTGATAGCTATGACTAAACAATCTGATAGCTATGACTAAACAGTCTGATAGCTATGACTAAACATTCTGATAGCTATGACTAAACAGTCTGATAATCACAATACTGTAACACATCCAAGTTACATTTTACCTGTTGTTTTATTACTTTAAGGTTAAAAATAATAAGATAAAATCAATCCAATCAATGGTACTCTGAACTCCAGTGAAAGTCACATAAATGAAAACTCAAATTCTAACACATCTAACTTCCAGTTACTAAGAAAACATGAAGAAAGCGCCATTGGAATGTGAAATGCCCTTTGATATGCCCATCAGGACAACTCTTCCAGTTGACAAATGTATTGGTTAAGGGAACTTCTTCCAAAAAAACTAAAAAAAAAAGAAATGATAGCACATCTCACAGAATTAATTTTGTATCGAGAAAAAAATGGAATCCTTAATCACTCCCAAAAGCCTGCTTACTGCAGATGACCTGCAATAAACCGCTATTCTGCTTTCACTCCCCAACAACTGGTTAGGCGGTGTCAATGAATGAGGAATTGGTCCCATCTTAAAAGCTCATTAATGCTCTTAAGCAGGAACATTTGAGAAGACAGACTTGAAACAAGGATCTCCAGTCCGTGGACTCCACAAAGCTATCATCAAACCCCTAAAGACCAAACACCCACCAAGGGGACACCCCTCAAAATACCACAAGAGTCTACTACTGCACAAACTGCAAGATTGAAGGACACTCATTCTTCAGATCTCCCAAAGCTCTTGAAGCCCTTCCATACTCCAAAAGAAAAAAAATTAACCCAGAAAACCAAACAAAAAACCTCAGGAAATCACAAGGCAAGCACAGCCAAAGCTGATATAAACTCCAATAGAACTGATGACAATGAATTCTCAGACTCTGAAATCATTGTTCACGCCAGATAGGAAGCATATAACCTCACTCCCACCTCTTCATCAAAAAGCGGTGATCTTAACTTGGGCCCTGGATGCTTACTATTGATTAAACCACACAAATTGCAACTAAATACACAAAAACCAAACTCAACTTCAATACGCCTTGCCAACAGATAATCCATCAATGCTACCAGAGAAGGATTAATCTCTCTGCCAGTGGGAAAGATAAGAGCTCTGGTAGTTCCAAATATTCACAAACCTTTATTATCCATCTAAAGCATCTGCAACTCTGGATACACCGTAACTTTCACCTCCACTGGGTGAGAAATCCACCAAAACACTGCCACCAATGATGATCCACTAACTCCACTTCAAGGATACAGAAGAGGAAATTTTTACTACCTTCTGCAAAAACTAGTGAGACACCAAGAAACAGTTTTTTCAACTATTTTTCAAATCTCTGACAAAAGCTTTTTTTGACTATCACTGTAGGTTCTCCCATTTGAATTGAAAGTCCCTCCAAAATTTCCTCAAGTCCACCAGGATCACCCCCAAGGTCAACAATGAATTTGAAGTGCAGCAATGCAAAACATGCATCCAATCCAAAATGTCCAGGATGCCGTTTCACTCTTGTCTCAGTCATTGCTCAAGTACCCCAGGGTAAATCATACACTCAGATTTATGAAGTTTTGAAGTTAACTAAAGAGAAGGATTTAGGTATTTCATTACTTTCATCAATGATTTCTCAAAGGCTCTCTTTTCCTATCCTCTATGCCACAAATCAGATACATTTGAATCAATTAAGGCTTTTACATCATTCTTCAAAACTCAATTCCATCACCCTGTTCTATCTGTTAAAATACGTACGCACTTACGCGGGTGCTACGTATAAGTGTAATCCAAATGGGATGCACAAATGGGCCTCTGAGGCCCATTGGACACACACACGGACCATATGGGCCCATGTGGATGTTACAGAGTTGGGGAAACTGGCCTCAAAACGCGTGAAATAGACCCATTGGTACACGGGCCCTAACGGGCCCAATGGGGTATATGGGCAAATACGGCCAGATGGGCTTGTATGGGCATAATTGGGCCCAAGGTTTATTTTGGACATACTTGGCCAGACGGGCTGGCCCGCAAAAGTAGTCTTTTCTCACAATTCGGGCTTGGGGCGGCCCATTAGGGTTGCCGCCCGTGTCGCGGCCCGCTCGGGGCCGCTGCTCGCGTCGCGGCCCGTTTGGGGCCGCCTGTGTTCCTCGGCACGGCCCACGCGGGGCCCGACGGCCCGCGCGGGGCTGTTGCGCGGCCGAGGGATCCCGCGCGGGCCCGGCTGGTCGCGACCGGCGACCAGCGCCGCGGAGCCGGGGCTCGCGGCCCCGGCTTGCTCCCCCTCCCCTCGCTTGCCGTCGCGAGGGGGAGGGGGCAGGCTGGCTGGGTTGAACCAGCCAGCGACCGGCCGCAACAAGGCGGTCGGTCAGGGCAGGGGGGACCTGACCACCCCCTTGCCCCAGGAGGTGGCGGCGCCGGCCGCATGGTATGCGACCGGCAGGTGGGGGGGATTTCATCACCCCCCCGCCATCGTAGCAAACTAAGCGCGAAGGGGCGCTCTCCCCCCCCCTTTACCGAGGGGGAGGAGCGATGGGCCTGGGGGGACCTGACCACCTCCCAGGCCAACTTTCTGTGACGACGCCCTGGGGGGTATCGACCACCAGGGCCCCTGGTGAAGGGATTTGACCACCCCCACCAGGGATTTGTAAGAGATAGAGGGGGGGACAGCATGTCCGCTGGTCACACCCCCCCATGTGAGGTTGAAACCGGACCCAGGTGAGCCCTGGGTCCCACCTGGCCCATTTCAGGGGCCAGGGGCTGGATGCATGAGGCAACCAGCCCGTAACAGGGGTAATGATGCCATCAGGGCCGGTTGTAATAGACAACCAACTAAGGGACTGAACAGCAATGGGCTGGTTCAGCCCCGTAACGGTGGAAACACAAGAATGGACCGGAATAGTCTGGTTGTAAGGGTTCAGGGACTAATGCCATGTGGGCTGATGCAGTCCAAACCAAGTAACAAGGCCTGTAGAGCCTGTAGAGCTCTTTTGGGGCGGAAAATTTGCCCTTTGGCTTGTTGTATCATGGGCTCACAAGAGGCCAATCTTTTGTACTTAAGGAGCTCTTCTCCCTTCTGTTTTTCATTCATTCATTCATCATCCAATCGAATTCATCCAACATATTGCCCCATTGTGAGAGCCCCATTAGCCATTATTGACACACAGTGTCCAGCATTTCTTTTGCTTTAAATACTGCTCATTTGCCTAAGCTAATTGCTGGCCATAATTATAACACATTATCAGTACCAGCATCATCATTACTTCCAAGCCATCTAGACCTTTGTACCTTACTTTGGAGAACCTCAAAGACCTCAAGTTTTCCAAGAAGATGTCCTATATCCCTGATGTTAGCTCTACCAAAATAGTTCTGAATAGTCAGAACTATAATGCTTGGGCTGTCCTTATGGATAGTGAGCTGGATAACATCTGCTGTGGGGAAATTATGGATGCAGATGACACTTTGATCAGTTCAGAAGTGGAGAAGAAGTCTTACCATCTGATCCTTAGGCATCTTGATGAGAATCATGTGACATGGGTTGCTGATACTCTTAGGGAAGATGAGAGGAGGAGGGGCAGCATCCTTTGGAAGCTGCTTAAGTCCAAGTATGCTGGTGATTCTGTTCACCAGAAGGGTATAGCCTTTAATAAACTGTTCAAGTTACAATATTCGAATTGTAAACAGTTTGTGGCAGAGGCTAGGTCTAGTATAGCCAAGTTCAAGTCATCTGGACTTAACATGGATCCAGAGTGTTTGTCACTCTTAATCCTTCAAAAGCTGCCAAAAGAGTTTGATTCCTTAGTCAGAATCATTTCTCAATTGGATCCTCTTCCTGGGGAGGAGGATGTGCTTAAAAGGATTGAAAAGGATGACCTTCAATTCAAGATGAAGGGGGGTTCTGGAACAGCCCTAGTTGGAAAGACTGGAAAATCTCGCAAGAAGGCGAAAAAGGATTTGTCCAAGGTCTTATGTTACAATTGTCAGAATAAGGGTCACTATGCTAAGGACTGCAAGGAGGCCAAGAAAAGGAAGAAGTCCGAAGGGAATGACAAGGAGGTCAATCTCACAACTGAAAACGTTGCAATGGTGGCGTTGGATGCTCCAATTGAAGAGGCTGTTGTGGAAGAAGGTCCCAAAAAGAAGGCCAAAATCAATGAGGATCAAGAAATGGACTTGATTGATTAAGAAGTGAGTAATCTTAACCTCAAAGATAAGAACTTATCAGTGACTGATAAAGCTTCTTTCCTACTAGGAGGATTGAAGGAGGATGTTCTTGTTTTGATCAATTCTGGTTGTACAGATCACATGTTTTTTGAACCAAATTTATTTTCAAATCTTAGTGATTATGATGGGGTTGTAAATATTGGTCAGAAAGGCAGAACAATTCAGATTAAAGGAATTGGAAAAGTTATTCTTGCAAATCAACTGGGTTTCCAAATTACTTTTGATAAAGTGTTCTATGTACCAGAGTTGCCTTACAACCTTGTGTCTCTTGGGGTGTTATGGAAAAAAGGTTTCCAAATTCGTTATCTTAAAGGAGATAGGTTTGTTATTGATATGAATGGGAGAACTGTTCTTAGTGGACAAGTTCGGAATAAGCTTCTGTGTGCAAGCTTGTTCAAATTCTCAGCTCTGAGCACTGTTTCTCACAATAGAAGTGGCCATAAGGTAAAGGACAGCAACTGTGAGAGTTGTACCTTGGGGGCTAAGACTAGAAATGTGTTCTCTAAGAGTAGAGATCACACAGATGTTCCTAGAGAGGAATTTTCCATTGATTTGGCAGGGCCATTCACTCCAGAGTCCCTTGGTGGGGCAAGATACTTCATCAATTTAGTTGATACTGCAACTAATTATGTTTGGGTTAAACCAATTCGATCTAAGGATCAGACCACAGAGGAGGTTTCTGTAATCTTCAAAGTCTGGAAACAGAATGGTCTGATGAAGGAGATCAAGAGGGTTATTACCGATGGAGCGGGTGAATTGGTGAGTAAAGATTTTGGGAGGCTGTTGAAAGATTATGGTATCATTCATATAGTCACTACTGCAAGTACTCCACAAAATAATGGAATAGTTGAGAGAATGAATAGGACTTTACTGGACAAAGTCAGAACTATTATGTCTCAATCTGGTCTGCCAAAGTTCTTATGGGCTGAGTTGATTTACACGGTGTGTCTGTTGCACAACATTGTAAGTTTTAATGGGAAGTGCCCCCATTATCAGTTTTGGAAGTTGTACCCCAAAACATCACACCTAAGAACAATTGGTTGCTTGGTGTATTATAGTGTCCACCATAATGAAATGGTCGGAAAATTAGACCCTAGAGCCAGAACAGGGGCACTTGTAGGCTATGATTTAATAAGTAAATCTTATAGGATCTATTGTCCAGGGACAAGAAAGGTTATCCATAGCAGGGATGTAAAATTCGACAAAAGTACCTTTCCACTCAAAAGGAGTGAAGATTTCGTTGTGATTAAGCCACAACAAGAAATAGAATTAGCACCTATTTCACCAGCAAAAGCTGTGGAACATGTGGTTCCAGAAGATGAAGAGGTGGCAGACGTGCCACAAGAGGGTTCAGTACCCGCTCCAGGTGATTCTGTGGAATCAGAACCTGATGAGCCTCCACCTCCGGTTAGAAGGAGTGGTAGGGTTAGAGTACCGGTTGACAGGTACGGGGAGTGGAGATCCCATTATGCTGCCGCAGGATATGAGGAAGATACATTTCAGGAACAGTGTATGCTCAATGAAGTCCTGGAGTTGAGTTCAGAAATGGGTAACAGGGTTAACCCAAATAGCTTTGGCCAAGCTATGAATTCTGATGAGAGAGCCAACTGGAAGAGTGCTATTTTTGAGGAATTTGATTCTCTAGAGAATAATAGTGTCTTTGAAGTGGTTAAGCGGGATTCTGTTCCAAAAGGAAACACCATTGTGGGGTCTCGATTGGTGTTAAACAAGAAGTTTGACACAAATGGAGTTTTGAAAAGGTTCAAGGCTAGATGTGTTGCACAGGGCTTCAAGCAGAGAGAGGGTATTGATTACCAAGAAACTTTCTCACCAACTGGAAGGCTGTCCACCTTCAGGTACATCATTGCTCTGGCAGTGGAGTTGGGTGAAGAAATCAGACAAGCTGATTTTGTAACAGCATACTTGAATGCAAAACTTGGAGAGGAGGAGACTGTTTATATGTTGATTCCTGATGGTTTTCGTGAATGGTTAGTAGAGACTAAACCAGAAACCATGAAGAAAATCTGTGTTAGAACTTTCCTTTCGGCAGATAAAGGGGAATATGTCCTCAAGCTGTGTAGATCCCTGTATGGATTGAAGCAAGCAGCTAGGTCATGGTATAACACCATGAGTGAGAAACTGATAGAGATTGGTTTTAAGACGTCTGAGGCCAATCCTTGCCTTTTTGTGAGAAAGGATGCAATTTTGTTTGTATGGGTTGATGACATTATCATTATTGGTGATGGTAAAGAGAGAGTCATGGAGACACTCAAAAAGGAGTTCAAGATAAAAGATCTTGGTCTGGCACAACAGGTGCTAGGAATGAAAGTTAGTAAGGGCAAGAATGGTATTAAGTTAGACCAAAGCCATTACATTGAAGCTCTTCTTAAGCAGTATGGCTTAGAGGATGCAAAGGAGTTTGGTACTCCCATGCAGTCAAACATTCGTTTAGAGAAGTCTACAGATGAGGAGTATCTGGAGTTTGTTCAATCAGGGAATGACTACAGGTCAGCTTTCGGATTGCTTAATTATTTGGGGCAGTGTACAAGGCCCGATATTGCGTTTGCAATTGGGGTCTTGTCGCAACACTTAGAGAAGCCAAGCATGAGGCATTGGTCAGCGTTTAAGAGAGTTATGAGGTATCTTAAAGGAACACACAGTCTGGGACTGTTGTTTACAAAGTCAGCAAACTTTGATTTGGTTGGTTATTCCGATGCAAGTTGGGCAGATGGTAACACTAGGGAATCAACAAGTGGTTTTGTATTCTTTTTAGGTAAGAATCTGGTGTCATGGATGTCCAAGAAGGTGTCGGCAATAAGTCTTTCATCAACAGAGGCTGAGTATAGAGCTTACTTAGCAGCTTCACAGGAAGCAAAATGGTTGAGAAAAGTCTTAGAGGATACACATAAACCACAAGGGTTTGCGTTGTTGTATTCCGATAACCAGAGTGCCATTGCGTTGGCACAAAACCAAGTGTTCCATTCAAGAACAAAACATATTGATGTTCACTATAACTATATTCGCGACGCAGTTAACTGCAATGAGATTGTGTTGAGGTACATGCCCACTGGAGCAATGATTGCAGATATCTTGACTAAGGCATTAGACAGAAACAAGCATCAAGGCTTTGTGACTAATATGCAGATGTCACCCCTTTTGGATTAAGGGGGTGTGTTAAAATACGTACGCACTTACGCGGGTGCTACTTATAAGTGTAATCCAAATGGGATGCACAAATGGGCCTCTGAGGCCCATTGGACACACACACGGACCATACGGGCCCATGTGGATGTTACAGAGTTGGGGAAAGTGGCCTCAAAACGCGTGAAATAGACCCATTGGTACACGGGCCCTAACGGGCCCGATGGGGTATATGGGCAAATACGGCCAGATGGGCTTGTATGGGCATAATTGGGCCCAAGGTTTATTTTGGACATACTTGGCCAGACGGGCTGGCCCGCAAAAGTAGTCTTTTCTCACAATTCGGGCTTGGGGCGGCCCATTAGGGTTGCCGCCCGTGTCGCGGCCCGCTCGGGGCCGCTGCTCGCGTCGCGGCCCGTTCGGGGCCGCCTGTGTTCCTCGGCACGGCCCACGCGGGGCCCAACGGCCCGCGCGGGGCTGTTGCGCGGCCGAGGGATCCCGCGCGGTGCGATGCCGCGCGGGCCCGGCTGGTCGCGACCGGCGACCAGCGCCGCGGAGCCGGGGCTCGCGGCCCCGGCTTGCTCCCCCTCCCCTCGCTCTCCGTCGCAAGGGGGAGGGGGCAGGCTGGCTGGGTTGAACCAGCCAGCGACCGGCCGCAACGAGGCGGTCGGTCAGGGCAGGGGGGACCTGACCACCCCCTTGCCCCAGGAGGTGGCGGCGCCGGCCGCATGGTATGCGACCGGCAGGTGGGGGGGATTTCATCACCCCCCCGCCATTGTAGCAAACTAAGCGCGAAGGGGCGCTCTCCCCCCCCCTTTACCGAGGGGGAGGAGCGATGGGCCTGGGGGGACCTGACCACCTCCCAGGCCAACTTTCTGTGACGACGCCCTGGGGGGTATCGACCACCAGGGCCCCTGGTGAAGGGATTTGACCACCCCCACCAGGGATTTGTAAGAGATAGAGGGGGGGACAGCATGTCCGCTGGTCACACCCCCCCATGTGAGGTTGAAACCGGACCCAGGTGAGCCCTGGGTCCCACCTGGCCCATTTCAGGGGCCAGGGGCTGGATGCATGAGGCAACCAGCCCGTAACAGGGGTAATGATGCCATCAGGGCCGGTTGTAATAGACAACCAACTAAGGGACTGAACAGAAATGGGCTGGTTCAGCCCCGTAACGGTGGAAACACAAGAATGGACCGGAATAGTCTGGTTGTAAGGGTTCAGGGACTAATGCCATGTGGGCTGATGCAGTCCAAACCAAGTAACAAGGCCTGTAGAGCCTGTAGAGCTCTTTTGGGGCGGAAAATTTGCCCTTTGGCTTGTTGTATCATGGGCTCACAAGAGGACAATCTTTTGTACTTAAGGAGCTCTTCTCCCTGCTGTTTTTCATTCATTCATTCATCATCCAATCGAATTCATCCAACATATTGCCCCATTGTGAGATCCCCATTAGCCATTATTGACACACAGTGTCCAGCATTTCTTTTGCTTTAAATACTGCTCATTTGCCTAAGCTAATTGCTGGCCATAATTATAACACTATCTCTTCAAACCAACAATGGTGGTGAAGACTTCAAAAAAAAAAATAAAGGATTTTCACTCTTCAAAAGGAATTCTCCACAAGCTGGGACCGCCGCAGTCCCCTCAGCTAAATGGCGTAGCTGAACAATCAAGCCGCACCATCCTGAATCTCATCCGCTGCTCCCTTTCATCCTCTGACCTACCAAAATCTTACTGGGCGTGCTCTCCATCACGCCCTTTTTGATTTCAACTCCTACCCCTGCAAAAATCTGCTTTTTTTTGTCTCTGAAAACTCCATAATCAAGCAAGAGGACACCTCACCTTCCTACCTTCATCCTTTGGGTTGCCTTGTCTGTTACAAAGTCCCAGAACACAACCAATTGAAACTCTCCCCCAGGGCACGTTGAGCTCTCCTTTTGTTGTACCTGTCCCAAGGAAACATGTATCTTCTCCTGGATTGAGAAACTTGCAAGGTTATAAAATCCAGGGACACCATTTTCAACAACACTGTCTTTCCCCATCAAGAAACCACACCCACTGCCACTTGCAATCCTCACCAAACACTCATTGATCTAGCCTGGCCATGAAAATTCTCTGTTCCCCCTTCCACAAATCCTGCTCCTCTTTCTGCCATTTGCCCTGCTCCTCCTGTTCTCTCCCCTCCCTGCCCGTCTTCTGCCCCCTGTCAAATGTCCTCCCCTGCTGCTGTGCGTTTCAAGCCTCCCTCTGTATCTCCTTGCTTGGTGAGCCCAGCCTCTTTGGATAGCTCCCTTTTCCCCCCTCCATTATCACCTTGGTCCTTCACTGCCTCCTCTCCCCCTGTTCCCCTATCTCCCTCTCCTCCTTCCCCCCCCCTCCATCTCTCCTCTCCCCCCCTCTTGCTCCTTTGCCTCCTTCTCCAATTTGGCGCCTGCATGTTCCAGTTCAATCGGGCACTCCCTTCCTCCATCACCTTTTGGGAACTACTCATGCTTGGCATTGGTTAAGGACAACATTCTTGCCCCAAAAACCTGGAAAAAGCTCATGGTCAACCCCCATTGCTCCCATTGGATGGCCTCTGCCCACAAAGAAATCTCCTCTCTCTGTGGTATTGAGACTTGGTTCCTTGTTCCCACACCCAAGGGGTGCAAGGTCATTTTCTGGAAATGGGTTTTCAAGGTAAAACACCAACCCGACAGATACATCATAAAGATGAAGGCTTGTTTGGTTGCCATGGGTTTTACCCAGGGCCCCAGTCTTGATTTCTCCAAGCTCTTTTCCCCAACTCTTTGTCTCAAAACTCTTTGGCTCCTTCTCAGCCTCCTTGGTAGCAAAGGTTGGGTGGGTTGTTGTAAGAATGAAAACGGTGCTAAGCCGCAGGCAGTTCTGTGGAGGCAAAAGGTGCTGTTTAGGCTTCCCTCCTAAGAGTCACAATAATATTTAAATTTAACCGGAATCAAGATCCAGGAACTTGTAAATAAAGAATCAATTTATGGGATGAGTTTGGGAATAGTTGGTAGAAATGGAAACAACACCATCTGAGGCAAGATGGTGCAGGGAAAGACTTGAACAAAATAAGTCAAAGTTTTGTTCAGAGTTCAATGGAACAAGTCAGTTATAAGTAAAAATGCCCACAAGCTAATAACTCTGGTTGTTGGCAGAAGATTAGGAAAGATCAACTCAATCCCAACCAACCTCCAGGTTCTCAATAAACCTGCCCAACTCTCTGCAGTCAAGCGCTTGAAGGGTACCAGATAACTGTGGGTGGCTGAACAAAACAAAAGAAATTTGTTTTATGAAGCTCTAGAAGCAAAGAAATAAAAAATTCAAACAAGAAAAACCCAACAATTCTCAAGGAACTCAAGAGTAGCATGGCGGAATGATCAGACCAGTATGGTCAGGAAAAGGGAACAAGAGTGGTATAAAAAACTCAATAATTCCAGAAGAAAGAATTTTCTTCAACCAGCAAGGCTATGGTTGGTGATAAGGATCACGGTCACAGTTGGATGGATCAAAGATTGAGTATGGAGGCTCAAAGGATCAAGGGGCAATCAAAAGATATACCCAGCACAACAGTTGCAGATGGAGGGAAACAAGCCCTCCAGAATGATTAGATTACTGATTTTTATATGAGATGGATGATGCCCCAAATGAAAGGCTGAGGAGAGCCCCTCCTTTTATAGACAAGAGGTCTGGAGACTATTTACAAGAGATAATTACAAATGAGTGCGGAATTTTTTATTTTTTTTTGCAGATGAAGATTGGCAACAGGAAACGCCTGACATTGGAAAAAAAGGAAAGAATGATGGGGAAGGTAGAAACCTGTCCCCATCGAGGAGAAATGCCGCAGTGGAAAAGGGGTGCAACGGTTCCAACGGCCGCAAACAACAATGTTGTTTGCAGGCATCAGAGAGGGATTGGGCGGATGAGCAAGCCTGAGAGTTGAGCAGACCAAGCCAGATCAATGTGAGGGACCGCTTGCGGGTTGTGCAAGGGTTGTGGTGCAAAGCTGATGATGATGTTTGAACCTTTGAGTTTTATTGATTGTACTGACAGCAATACCCTGTAAGAAGCCTGCATTGAGTTGAAAACTGAGGCCAAGGACAAGGACGATCCACTTGGCAATGACAAGATCACCAAACAATTTGGTCCAGGAGGACATGAATTTTTCCAGAAAAATCAGGGGGGAATGATCCAGTTGTTGCCTGGTTACTGTTCTCCAGTGGTTGCCTGAATTGTGAGTTCCTGGCCACTAGGATCTTGATTTGTTGACCGAGTTGGGCAGTCTAAATTGGAGAAGGATCAGTTTAAGATTGGATCAACTCGGCAAACTTGTGGAGAAATCCACTATAGATTGGAGCGCTTGGATTGATTGTGATCTGATTGGAAACCAAACTGGAAAGCAGTACTGGGAGGCTGTTATGATGGAGTGGAGGATGAGTGCAATGGTTTATTTGGGGGTAGCTTGAGATGAATTTTCAGAATGATGGAGAAGGCAAGCAGGATGGGAGGAGTGATGGTGTAGTCTCCAATGGCCGCAAGCAAAGCTTGCAGTTGTTGGTTGATGCTGGAAATCTGCTAGGAGAGGGTTGATGATGGCAAGGATGATGATGATCAGGTTTGAGGATCAAGAGACCAAGTGAGGGTGATTGGATGGCGGTGATGAGTTGATGGTGGTGATGGTTGCCCGCGCCCGCTTGGCCAAAAAAAAGGAACTGGAGGATGAGGAGTGGAGCAAGAGGGACTTGAACACCGTGTACAGGGGTCTAGGCACCTGAGAGATCCTCCTAGACAACTAGGAGAAGAGAATGCTGGTAACTGGAAACTAAAATGGGGATCGTTCCGGAATTTTTTTTTTGCAGAATTTATTGATGGATAAGGAAATGTAAGAATTTTTCAAAAATTTCTATTTTCCCTGAGGTGTCCCAGATTTGTCACCACATCTCTCCCCAACTTGCAGACTGTCCATAGTCTGCATCTCAAACTTGAAGATATAAAAGAAGGAGGAATGCGAGGAAATTGAACAGAAGATTGGCCATTTCTTGATCTGGAGAGGGATTGAAGAGTTGGAAAATATCTTGATCCATCAAAAAGAGCCTAGAACCGGCAGAGATAGAACACAGAAGGTGTCCCAGGTTCTAAATTATGTGGCATACAGTAGAGTTTACAACAAAAAACGCAGCAAATAACGCTGGTTGTGCACAATTGGGAGGAATTACTTCTGAGATAAGTTGCCTCCACAAAAATGAAACTTCTTGAATTGATCAGCAGAGAACCTTCTGGCCAGTTGAGTACCATCCAGCTCATCCAAAACATAAGATCAACCTCTAACTTGGTGAACCACCCAATAAGGACCATTCAAAAAATTTGAGAAAAGCTTTCCCCACTGGGTCTCCAAAGATCAATTAAAAGCTAAAACTAGATCACCAGGGTTCAAGGAATCCCTGATTTGATTGGAGTGCTTGTCCTGCTAATACTGGACTGACTTTGCTCTGGACTCCATCATCTTCTGATAAGCTTCATCACAAACATCTTCACTTCTCCCCAGTTGCTTGGATCTAGCAACTAATAGATCAATAGTTGAGGACACCTTGTCTCAAGGCATACCCAAGAAATATTCCATTTCCAGATCCAAAGGAAGAACTGCTCTTTGGCCAAAGATGATTTCCTAAGGTGGGTAGAAAGTATTCCTTTTGGTTGAGATTTGATCAGAGAAGATAACAAGAGGAAGGAATTTGCAACAATTCTTGCCACTTTCACCAGCAAGCTTAACAAGTGAAGCCTTCAAAGGAGCATGGCCTTACTGAAATACCTGAAGAGAGGTGTTAAAGATCCCCAATACAATTGTGGCCCCTCTATAAAAATATTTAATAATCAATTTATTCATATTGATTCAAAACAATAAACCATAACCAAACCACTTACCCTTGCAATAAGCTTAATCCCAATATTTTAAGGATTCTTGCTGAATTTATTAAATAATATATTTATTATTTACTCTATCACCTCTTGTAGCTAAAGGAAAGCAAGGGTCTTGGAATCCAGGAGGCTGACAACAGTTTCCCCACAATGAACATGAACCTTGTGGAGATTTTCAAGGATTGAATCTTTCTTAGAAGGGATATTAACAACAATGAGAGCACAAGTATTTCCTCTTTTCATAAGCCTAGAACCTTGGACAAAGAAATTCAAGGACTTTCTTTTAAGGGATCAAAATTTTTTGGCAGAAAGATCAGGGGGTCTTTGCAGAGTTGAAAGGTACTCATGCTTTAATTTAAGCCAGAAACCCTGCTGAAAGAAAGAATACTCTTGAGAGGATAAAGGGAAGACAGGTTAAATTATAGCTTCCTCCTTGTCAAAATCCACTCCAACATCCAATTCATTATCTCCCTGAGGATGTTGAGATAAACCATCAGGAATGGTGAATAATTTTCCAGGACTGTGAATAATATCAAAAAAGAATAACTGAATAAAAGCCACCCAATGATTCATAGGAGAATTTTTAAGGCTTGGAGCATATATCATTTCAATGATTGATCAAGCGTCCACTTTCAATTTCAAATTTTTACCCCACAGAACTGTTTGAAGCTTCTTCAGCATTCAAGCCACACCACATAGTTCCAGTTCTGGTTGAGAGTATCTGGATTCCACATCTGAAAAGAACAAGGATTCATAAAGAGCAGTATTTTCCCAACCATTTTCATCTTCCTGAGTAAGAACAGCCTCAACAGATTGATAACTAGAATCAACAGCAAGCTTGATCTTGCCAGATCCTGGCCCATAAGACATCTTCTTCAAAACTATTTCTTTCCCCAAAAATGGTTTTCAGCAACTGAACCAAATTTTCACAAGCTTGGGTCCAAATCTATTCAGCTTCTTTCCTTGTGAGAAAATGCAAAGGTGCACAGATTATGGATAAAGATGGAATGAAGATCAAAAAATAAGTGACAAAACCTAGAGAGCCTCTAAATTTAGCGGGATGGATTGGAGTGGGCCAAGGGATGATCTTGTTGACTTTGGATGGTTCCATACTTCTTCCTTCCTTGCAGAACACATGGCCAACAAGTTCCAGAGCAGGGAAAAAAGCAGCCAATTTGGAACCAGAAAAATTCAGGCCCAATTCCTTGATTCAAAGCAGAATCCTTTCCAAAGTAGTAGCATACTCCCAAATTAATCAAAAAATCCCTGAATGCCAAGATAAGAGCTTGTTATCATAATCAGAAACTGAACCTTTGTTTATGAAATTTTCAATAAAGATCCCAGCATGATCAGGAATTTCATCCTGGATGATCCATATCATCTGAGCCTGATAGACTGCAACCATATTGGGGGCACCTTGAGGCAATTGATTAATCTTTAATCAACCAAGAGGAGTATCAAAGGTAGTGAGAGGACAAGAGATATTATGTAGAGATTGGTCTTCATAGCCACCCATAATTTCCCCAAGACCATAGCAAGCCCTCACAGAAAAAGATTCCACAAATTCTTCAGTAGCAGGAGGAACACCAGAGTCTTTAATAGTAACTTTTTTGAGAGATTGGAGATTGTGAACTACTCTAAGTTTACAATTAATTTTAAGGAAGCAGAATACAGGGCTGGAATAACTGGAAGTTGACTGTTCATATAGACCATTACAAATTTGTTTGCCAATCAACTTGATAAATTCATTGCCTCTGGCAGCAGGGATTGGACTCTTTTTCTTTTTCCAAGGATTGTGCTCAACTACGTGAATGATTTAAGGGAGACCTTAGGATTCTTTAAAGAGACCTCTGAGAACTTTAGAATTTCATTTCAAAGTAGAACCAGCTAGATTATGGTTACAGGAACAAAAGGAGTAAAAAAAAGGAAATGGAATGAAGTAAATCAAGCGTATTGAAGCACGGGAGTCTCACCCGGTTGATGGTTGAGTAACAATGGAAGGTTGGCAATAAGACAAAAGACTGAGACAAAGAAACTGGACAGAAGAGGACAAGGAAAGGAGAGGACAGGCTGGATAGAAGCAAAGTTGGCGATTATTAAAAACACAATTTCAAACGGAATCTCACAGCTAGACACCAGAATTGCAACTTGAGGAGTGACTTCAAAGAGGGATGTAACGGTTGGAGGGATTGGAGTTGAGGTGAGATTGAGAAGATCAATTTGAGACTTGAGAACAAAGGGCAGATTGAGGTAAGACTTGCGGATGGAGGAGGTTGATGGGAGTCAAAGGAACAGGAGGTTGATGGGAGTCAGGGAAACAAGAAAGGGACATGAGATTCTGGTGCGGAAGAGATGATGGATTGAAATGAAGACTTGGGTGAACAGGGAGCTGGCAGACAGGTGAAGCAGAATTGGAGTGTCCCCACTCCTGAGGAAGGTTGAGAGCGTAAGGAGAGAGACATTAGGACAACACGCCGCCGTGTCTAGTTGTGAGATGAAAGCAAGGTTGAGGAAAGGAATTCAATGGAAGGTTTAGTGGCTGCTTTGGTAAGCGCATTGGCTAGCATATTGCCTGACAATATTAGTTGAGTTATAAGAAGAACTTTTTCACGTTGTTCTTGGAGCCAGTTTATTTGGGTTTCAACATGTTTGAGAGCTCCATGATGGGAGTCCAAGGTAACTAAGTCATTTAGGGCCTTTTTATCAATGTAGGAACAATGAGTGAGTTGGATACTTGGGTTGATTTCTTTAATGAGGTTGAGAAGCCAAAGCTTTTCTTGAGTGGCAAGAACAAGAGCCTCAAGCTCTCCTTTGGTGGACAAATGGGAAACAGTGGTTTTTATTTTACTGTGCCAGGATACTGGACATCCATAAAGTGATACAATATAGCCAGAATGACTCCGTTGGGTTATTGGATCATTACCGCTGTCAGAGTCACTATAGCATTCCACGTCAAACTTGAAGGAGGGAGAATGGAGTTTAAGACCTAAATGTTTGGTGGTGTTGACATATCTCCACACTCGCTTGACTTCGTTCCAACGGGACAGGCCGGGTTTGTTGTTGAATCAAGAGAGGCAGGAGACGGAGTGTGATAGATTGGGGCAAGTTCGGCTTGCAATATAATTGATGAAGCCGGTGGAGGTACAAAAGTTGATGTTAAGTTCAAGAAATTTCTGGTGGTCTTCTTCTGAGGCGGGTTTGAGTTTGACATTGGGAGTTAAAGGGGTGCTAATTGGCTTGGATTCTGTCAACCCAAGCTCCTCCAAGGCGGTGTTATTGTGATTAGGTTGACACAATGAGGGGAATCCGCTTTTATATTTCACAAAATGATTGACCAGTATTTTGGAAAGGGGCCCATTATGAGATATGCTAAACCTACGTTTGATTCTAGCAGAGAATTCAGATGAATTCCCTATTATTAATAGGTCATCAACGTAGACAAACACGCAGAGTGACTGAGCTTGATTGATGTATAAACAAGGGTCAGCAGAGGAAGCCTGAAACCCATCATTGATCAACCACCTTTTCAGGGTTTCGTACCAGCTCTTTGGAGCTTGCTTTAGACCATAGAGTTCTTTGTGTAGTTTGAGATAAGGATATGGACAGTTGTAGCCTTCAGGAGTTTTGATGTAAATTTCTTCATCAAGTGGGGCGTGAAGAAAGGCGGACTTAATGTCCATTTGCTTTAGCAGAAGTTTGTGATGGAGAGAAAAGATCAAGAGAGCTCGGAGGGTCACTATTGAGCCAGTGGGAGCGTAGGTTTTGCTGTAATCAAAGAATTCTACTTGTTTGAATCCCTGTACACAGAGTCTAGACTTAAATTGAATGCCATCGTTGTTGGGGTTGTCTTTGATCCTGTAGACCCACAAGGTAGTAAGAGCTTGTTTGCCTGTGGGTAAAGTCAAAAAGCCTTCACACACCTGGAGAAGATTGATGCTATTGGTCTCTCTCTTCATGGACTTGATCCAGTGATCTTTATTGGGAGATTTGAAAACATCTGCGTAGCTCTTGGGAACGAGGCGAGTAATGAAACTGTAGCATTGGGTTTTTTGAATGGTTGAAAAATCACAAAGCACAGGTATTTCAGAGGGAGTTGACCAAACAAGTTGATTTTTGATTAAAAATTGATCTTGAGATTTGGATGAGGAGGAGGAGGAAACGGGGAGAGGAGTGGATGAGTGTGAGTTCTCATCCTCAGGATGATTGGATTTAGAGCAGAGGGAGTTGTTGTTTGACAGGATGGGAGGATTGGTGTTTGAGTTGAGGAGATCGGTGAGTAGATCGTTGTCCTTGAAGAAGGAATCAAATGGTAAGTTGGATAGGGAGGTTGGATCATCAGATTTAACATTTTTGAAGATTTTTACATGTTTTGAGCAAAAAACATGTTTAATGGAGGGACAGTAGATTCTATAGGAGTTCAGTTGGATATTGAAACCAACCAAAATTCCCTCAATTCCCTTTTCTTCAAGCTTTGAGTGATTGAAGGTTTGATTCAAAACAATTGTTTTAGAACCCAGGGTCTTTATGAGGTTTAACTTGGGTTTCTGATTAAACCAGAGTTCAAATGGAGATACTTTATTCTTGACAGAAGGAAGAAAGTTTAGTATGGTGCATGAGCTGACCAGGGTTTCATCCCAGAGTTCAAGAGGAATTTTCATGTTGATCATGGAGGTTTGGGCAGACTCCAGCAAGGTTCAA
This sequence comes from Puccinia polysora, assembly GCA_025617555.3. NCBI lineage: Eukaryota > Fungi > Basidiomycota > Pucciniomycetes > Pucciniales > Pucciniaceae > Puccinia > Puccinia polysora. The sequence continues at coordinate 48,367,316 of CM062616.1, forward strand.
TTTCCCCTTTTGGCTACGGGGTTATGTTGAGGAGTATAGGGTTCGGAAGTTGAGTGGGCAATGCCATTTTCAGTGAAGAAAGTGGACAGTTTGTGGTTGAGAAACTCTCTTCCGTTTTCCAAGTGGAACTTCTTCAACATGTAGCCAAATTGGTTAGTGTGAAGTTTGACAAATTTGATCACTTCATTGGCAACATCAGATTTTACTTTGATTGGGATGCAGGTTTTGAATTTGGAGAAATTTTCAGTGAGGAGAAGAAAGTATCTGAATCCGGAATGAGAGATAGGATTAATGTGTCCACAGACGTCAGCATGTATGAGTTCAAAGGAGTGTTGACTCTTGGGAAGATGTTTATCAAAAGGAAGGCAATGAATTTTTCCTTTGGCACATGAGACACAATTGATTTGATCACATCTGATGTTTGGGAAGTCACTCAAAATTAACTTGGTTTGATTGGCGTGTGGATGACCAAATCGTTGTTGAAGCAAAGAGAGAGAGAGAAAGGAATAGGCTGTTTTAGAAGGATGGGAGTTGTCTTCATGGATGAACATCAAGTTGTCCTAAATGGTGCCGCTGAGAATTGTTTTTCCCCTGTAGAGTACTCCGAATTTTCCAGTGTCCATGAGTTTTAAGGAGCAGCCTTGACTAATTAATTGTCCTAGTGAGACCAAATTTATGGTGAGGTCTGGAACAAAGAGTGAGTTCCTCAACCTTAAGGATGCATGATGGGTGTTCAGCTTAGCAACTCCAATTCCAAAGGATGACACGCAAGCGTCAGGTTTCCCGGTGTGTATCTCAGAGTTATCAGGGAGAAGATCTTCAAAGAAGTCTGAATTGTTGAACATGTTGTTTGATGCTCCCGAGTCAAGAAGAATTTGGTGTCAATCCAGAGCGCGGAAGTGGGTCATGGCAAAAATGTAGGTCAGATGAGCCAATGGGGCACTGCCTGAAGGAGTGTTGCCCATATCAGAGTTGCTTTGAGGTTGATCTTTATTGGGTCGGAGATGCGGAAACAATTGATAGCACGAGTTCTTGGGATGACTTGCTTGGGGATTATGCCAGGTGGGTTTGTGGCGGAGAAGTTTGGTTCTACTAACCAGTGCATATGCGTACGTGCCAGTTGCAACCTCATTTTTAACTTGATTGAGATGTCTGAGTACAAGATTGCCATCAATGCAAGTTTTGCCAAGGGAGTGGGTGATGGTTGTTTTGAGGTTTTCTAGCTCAGGAGGAAACTTGCACAGGATCAGATACGCAATGATTTCTTCATCCATACAAATTCCAATCTCTGATATCTGGAGTAGACAGGCTTTCACTTCGGTGATGAATTTTTCCACTTGTCTTGGGTTGAACTGGAGATTAAGGAAATTGAAGAAGACTCGAGATCTATTTGCGGTTTGTGATGAGGCGTAGAAATCATTGATGGACTTCCAGAGGTCAATCCCGTTATTAAGGTGATGCTCTTTCACACAATTAATATACGTCCTATTTTCCAATTTAGACAAGATATATCCGACGATTTCCAGGTTGCTTTCTGCAGGACATTTGTTGGGTTTGGGGTTGTTTAATCAGTGAGCAATACCTTTCAGAGAGAGTATAGTGAGTATCTTGGATTGCCAGAGTGAGAAGTTAGATTTGTTGAGATTGGGAATGGAGTCGGTGAGTGCCTTTAGAAGGGAGGAATTCAAATCTACTGGTCCAGGGGAGGTGATCATGGTTGCCTAGTCAGCTTGGTTGGCAGAAGGTTGTTTTGGCTTTTAACCGTGAGAACTTTAGAATTTCATTTCAAAGTATAACCAGCTAGATTATGGTTACAGGAACAAAAGGAGTAAACAAAAGGAAATGGAATGAAGTAAATCAAGCGTATTGAAGCACGGGAGTCTCACCCGGTTGATGGTTGAGTAACAATGGAAGGTTGGCAATAAGACACAAGACTGAGAAAAAGAAACTGGACAGAAGAGGACAAGGAAAGGAGAGGACAGGCTGGATAGAAGCAAAGTCGGAGATTATTAAAAACACAATTTCAAACGGAATCTCACAGCTAGACACCAGAATTGCAACTTGAGGAGTGACTTCAAAGAGGGATGTAACGGTTGGAGGGATTGGAGTTGAGGTGAGATTGAGCAGATCAATTTGAGACTTGAAAACAAAGGGCGGATTGAGGCAAGACTTGCGGATGGAGGAGGTTGATGGGAGTCAACGGAACAGGAGGTTGATGGGAGTCAGGGAAACAAGAAAGGGACATGAGATTCTGGTGCGGAAGAGATGATGGATTGAAATGAAGACTTGGGTGAACAGGGAGCTGGCAGACGGGTGAAGCAGAATTGGAGTGTCCCCACTCCTGAGGAAGGTTGAGAGCGTAAGGAGAGAGAAATTAGGACAACAACCTCTATCTTCTTCATAGAAGGCAATAGACTTTTCCCTCCAATATAAGACATTTTTGATCAAAATCAACTCATCAGGAAGAAGCCATCCATCTGGACCAAAGTTGACCACTTTCCAACATTCTTCAGTGACAGGACCACAAGGCACAAAGGGACCAGAAAGAGATCAAGATAAACCACAGTAAGGATCATGGGATAAGGGAGGGCGCATGAGAGGAGGATTAAGGCTGAGGGGCATGGTCCAATTGATGGGTTGGACCTTTTTTGCAACTGGTTTATACTTGGTGGCAAAAGAGACAAGTGCCTGTTTCCTCCAGGTGTTGACCAGAAAGACTTGACTGCAAAAACTGAGACCAAGTTCCAACATTTTCCATGTCCTATGTTCCGAAAAGTCCAAGAAGGGTGATTTCCCAATAAAATAAGAACCAAGGGATAATATGTTGCTCATAGGTTATGCACAAGGTACAGTTTCAAAAATGATGGTAGAAGAATGCCCTAGTGGCGCATAATTGGGAGAACTTATTTTGACCCCCAAGTGCCTCAACTGAAGTCCATATTACTCCATACCAAAACCATTAAGAAGAGAATCAAGATCAAGATCTAGTTTATACTCCTTGTGCATATTAGCACCAGAACTAAAAGTAGATTGAACAGGATGAAGAGAAGAAGGAAAATAAGAAACCACAGATCCAGAGAGAGAGGGAATATTTTTGAGATTATTTATTTTGACATGTTTTTTATTTTTACTACTTTCCAGATTAGAAGAAAATGATGAGAAAAAATAAAAAGAAGCCTCTGGGATGAGAGTTGATCCTTGAGTTGAATTCCAAGGCTGGGAAGAACTACAACTATCAGTAGAATTAACTATTTGGCTAAAAAAATGAGAGGAATGAGAAGTTTCCTTCTGCTTTCCCTTGAGAGCTGATTTTGGAGGATGACCAGGGAAATCTCTTTCCCAATGACCAGAATCCAAGGATCAGAGAGGAACTTCAATTTTCCTTCCATCATCATTTGCCACAAGGATTCTCTACCCAACTTCATCAGAAAACATCAAGGTAGCACCAAAGTCCATTAAAAACGGTTGGCCAAGATCATAGGTCCTTCCAAATGATTAATCCAAAAATTACAGGTTCCAACAATATTTTGACCCATTTGAACTGGAAAATCTTCAGCAATACCAATCAACTCACAAGACTGGTTCCCTATTCCATACACGGCAGAGTTTAAGCTAACTCTAGGACTAAGATTGAGTTTGCAGTACATAGAATCCAAAATTAGGTCAAGTTGAGAACCAGAATTGACAAGGAGATAAACTGTTTTATCCAATTTGCAAAGGAAACAAGGAAGAAAAACAATCAGACAAGAGTACCGGCTGGAATCTGAGGAAGGATCAGCTCAGCCAGAGTCCTCAAGCAATGTTCCAGAGGAAACCTTCAATTTGTCAGAGCCAATTTCCACACATCAACAAGAGACCTATTTCTTCATCCCTTCAGCAAAAAAGGGAAAAATTTGCAGGAGCTCAGCAACAGATAAATCCAGAATTTGAAGATCAGAGATTTTTTTTAGTACCCCTTCCACAGAATTGGGGTGTTCCTTAGAGATTCCCTTCTCAAACCAAAATTTGGGCTGGGTGGAGGGAGGATGCTCAGGTGAATCAGGATCAGCAGGTTGGGCTTTTGCAACAGGTGGAGGAGAAAGATCAATGTGGTTTTGAAACCTTTCCATCAGAGATTCCATTTCTATTTCCATGTCTTCCACCACAGAGGAAGGAGGTTCAAGGGAGGATTGACATTTGACTTGTTTACAAAGTATAGCAGATGGCATTGGAGGAGCTTTGTGAATTTTGCGTTTGTCATTTTGTTTCCTAGCAGGATTGGATTGATTAGCTCCAGAGAAGCTAGAGGAGGAGATAGAAGGATGATACCATGGTTGAAGAGTACCACAGGAAGATTGGAAATTCCAGGAGGCCAAAGATGCTTTATTAGGGGGAGATGGCTGAACAGAGGCCACCACATGATGGATAGGGCGTGATGAATCAAAAGGGATCAGAGCACCATTGCGAAGAAAATAATTATTTCCCTTCTGTTCCACCAACGTTTCCTCCTTATCCTTGTTAACTTAAGAGGCAAATAAAACCAGAATTAATTCCATAAGAAAGGAGGGAAGAATAACAAAAGAAGAAAGAAAGGATAATAACCTAAAACCAGGCCTCAATGTTGGGAGGTGAAACAATGAGGTTTAGGAAGACCCTTGGTGGGAGCTATGTAGTAAAATAGACAACCTTGAGCAGAAACCTGAATAGCACCCTTTTGGGTCTGGATGATAGAAAAGAAGACAGATAGAAAGAACATCAGATGGAGATCATAATGGGACAAAATGAAGAAGTGGAGGATGAGGCTTACCTGACTCAAAGCACCCTCAACCCAGTGACACAATGTTGTGGTTGCGTGAGGAATAGGATGGAGGAGTGCGCAATTCAGAGTTCAAATAGCCTCAGAGTGCCAACCCAATATGGATTATTGGCACCGGAGCGCACTGTGGCATGTTAAGGCGCACAAAAGGAAAGCGCAACAACACAAAAGGTAATAAAATGAGGAAAAGAGATATTTAAAATTGTTATGCGTTATCAAACTACTCAATACATGTCACGACCGGGATATCACATATCTGTGACAATTGTATATACTATTTCTATCTGTGCGCGACCCAATTGGAATTTACACTATGGATTCTGACTCCTAATTCCCTACAGGTTAAAAGCCGGCTCATCTTTTGGTCACAGCGTAAAATATCAACCAAGCATAGCGGAGCGGATTCCCTAATTTTTTGTTTGTTCTCTCATCTTCGTTTTCTTTGTATGCCACGACGCGGAAAATCAAGACCGGGACGACCAGGACTTGAGGAAATTGGCGAACCTAGCGGAAATAACAACAACGACACTGGTATAAAAAGCGAGGAAGACGATTACAAGACCCCGAGCAACGTTGATAATACTTGCTTACTGATTGACCCCATGGACTCAAAAGCGGCAGCGATTCAAAAAAAAACGATTGAAACAACCGTTAAAGCAAGATTTTTATCTAACCCAACCGAGTACGTCTCAACAGTTGAGCAATTGAAGCGTGATGGGAGTAATATTGACGAGTGGATTGAGGGCATCAATACCATTGGATTACTTGTTTTTGGGATCAACGAATTTACGCACAACATCTTGAACTTGAAAGCATTAAACGAAAACAAAATTATCATTGTTTGGGTTTTCTTCATTCTAACCATCAATCAAGAACTTTGTCCACTCATCGCAAAAGATAACACCGCGGCGGAGGCGTTTGAAACAATCAAGAAAAATTTTCAACTATTGACACGCACCCGCCAGATTGAACTATGGGACAAACTATTTTATAAAATGACAACCATGGATGGCAGTATCTCTTCCAATCTCAGTCGAATTTCAAACATCTTCATTGAGTTGGGACGACTTGGGACGCCAGTTCCGGATTCTTGCGTATTGCTGGTTATGCAAGTCCTTACCCCCCCTCCCCCTGGCACCTCCGGAACCCAAATGTTGCAAAGCGTAGGCCCTCAACTCAACCGTATTGATAAGCCGTCGGCATCCAACACACAATCCATTCTTACATCGTATTACACCAAGGTGACTAGAGGCAACTCATCCAACAATCCATACTCAGTTGCGGCGGTAAATCCATGGGCTTGGCCGGATTCTGGTAGCCCTTGTCATCAAGATCGTTCTCATGCTCCTGACCCAACTCGTCCTCCCGGTACTTGTGCTGCGCGTCAACAACCTACTGCCGCTGATATCCAAGCAGCCCAGATGGTCATAGCTAATGGTAATTGTCCTGTGCCTGCAGACGTCCGTGCTAGGGTTGGCGGCACTTGTGTTTACTGTAACTCCCCCGATCACTGGCGTGGAGACTGCCCAATCCTCCGGTCCAACGCCCATCTCCCTCCCCCCAATACACCAGCACCAAATGCCCCTCACTTACGTCACCCTCCAAACCAAACACCCAACCCTTTCCGACCAAATTGAGTGCACGCAGTGGCGGGACCTGATCAGTCGGTAACCAATGAGGCTCGCCCCGAGACTTGCACGGTCCGATCAGTGACGACTCCCAACACTTTAGTGCTAGACTCAGGGGCGACCTCAATGGGGGACAATATGACTGACGACAACCATATCTGGGGACCGTGGGGCCCCATTACTGAATGACGTCTTATGCTGCCCTCGGGTGAACGGTATGCTATTATCTCTCGGCCACCTTATTGACACTGGCTACCATCCTGCTTTTGTTGGAAACGATATTTCTCTGATTTCTTCTTCCGCTTGTCTTAATGCTTCATACTGTAATCGTACCTGGACTGTGATCTCTTCTTCATGTTCCCCACCGCCCCATCCCACTATTTTTCCTTCTCTCCGTTCTGTTGCTGTTCCTCCCCTTTCTCTTTCCCCCCTTCCTTATATCTCCTCTTCTTATTTCTATCACTGCGCACTCGGTCATGTCTTGGATCAAGTTGTCAAAGCGTACCTCCGCAAACACGTCCCGTCGTTTGACATTAAATCCTGGACACATTTCTTCTGTGAATCTTGAAAAAAGGCAAAGAGTTTTCGACGCCGTGAAGCCCTTTCTGAAGCAATCCCTTTGGAAAACCCTCTCAATCTCCTAGTGACTGACGTTCTTGGCCCCCTACTATCCAACGTATCCGGTAATCGCTATCTCCTAACGATTCGAGATCACCATTCCACGTTTACATTTGTACATGCATTCAAGCTCCGATCCGAAGTACCCAAACTTCTGCTGAAGACCGTAACGTACCTGAAAAACCGCCTTGGTAAAGTCCCTACCCATATCCGATTGGACAATGCAAAAGAATATCACTCGATTGCGTTGGAGGATCAGATGTCTGCACTTGGATCAAAAATTTTGTTCACTTCTCCGTACACGCCCAAACAAAATGGTGAGGCCAAATGAGTCAATCGGACGCTGGGTGACATGGCCAGGACTATGCTCACCTACGCTTGGTTACCCAATTGCTTTTGGTCTTTCGCTTATCAACACGCCTGTTTCCTACATAATCATCTCACAAATTCACAATCCAGCCCCAAAACACCTTCCAAAGTACTATACAATACGTCAGACGGGAGAATTCCTTTCCATCCTTTTGGCTCCATTGCACTTGCGCACGTCCCAAAGGAGAAACAACTGAAACTAGACGATTGAGCGAGGAAGATGGTTTTCCTGGGCTACCAGGATGACCAGGGTGGTTTTCTTTTCTGGGATGTCAAAGTCAAATCACTGTTTTATACCAACGTTGCCAATTTCCCAGACTCTCAGCCCGCCCCGTTTATTGCAATCCCTACCCCGGTGGAAAATATAGACCCTTGTTTAAGGGCATTGGATCTGCGTCTGGGTGAATTCCCTAGCAAAGAAAAATGTGCCAAACAAGATCGTCAGATTGATTGTATCCCAGCGTGCGCCGACCTCGACCTACCCACGTCTATTGGACATGCCCTGTCGGATCCCATGCGAGCAACATGGTTAGCACCCATCATGACGGAAATCAATCAAATTTTCGATATGGGGGTTTGGACTCCTGTGAAGCGCAAGCCCGGCATGAAAGTTATTGGGGCAAAATACGTGTTTTCCGTCAAGCGTGCTCCCGATGGATCAGTCGCCATGCCGAAAGCTTGGTACGTTGCGAAAGGTTTTCACCAGCGCCTTGGCATTGATTGTTACAAGACTTTCGCTTTGACTCATACTAGCGGTGGTGATCTCAAATGGGTGGTTGATCCAGAGTTTCAATGTTTTGGCAGCTTATCTCCACTCCCCAATTATTGAAACGGTTTACGTCAAACCACCATTACAAGTCCGGCCCGAACTTCAAGGCCAAGTAATGCTGCTGAAGAAGTCCTTGTACAGTACGCGGCAGGCAGCAAGGTGTTGGTGGATATTTTTCAAGTATATTCTAGCAGAACTTGGTTTTGACGGCGTCTCGATTGAACAAACGGTTTATATTTATCAAAAAGGTGAGAAGGTGGTGGCTATATGGTTGCACGTTGATGACGGTTTGGTGGTTGCAAATGACAACAAGTTACTGTTGATTCTTCAAAAAAAAATGGCGTCAAAGGTGCGGTTGTAATAAGTTTTAGATAAATTTCTTGAGAACTATAACCAGCTTGGGCTGAGAGATCAGGAATGGACAGGAAGAAATATATCAGACAGAATCTTAAGAGAGAGATAGAAAGCATGGAGAAGGAAATGAAGAGTCCTACAGCGTAGATCAGAGAATGTATTCAAGGTGACAGCTTCAAGTTTAGAGGAGATCTGTAGGCGATGAGACAATTGAGAAGGGAAGAAGAAATAGAAACAAGGAATCCAAGGTGCTGGAGAAGAACTGTTTGGATTATCGAGTTAGATTGACTTCAATAGAGTTTGTTATGGAAGTTGTCATCTTACCGGTCAGAGATTGGCGAATTCGGTCTGAGGCATTTACTTGGTGGAGGGAGGATGATCGTCGAGAGGATTGGAAGAGAGAGAAGAATGAGAATAGAAATAGAAGGGAAAGATAGGCGGGAGAGACATAGAAAGGTGAGATCAAAGAAGAAAGAGGAGGATTTCAGAGACTTGAGAAGATCCGGAGACTCGCTCCGTCCGAGATGTACGAGAAAGTCGCATCGGGGTGTCCGTCATAGGTTCAGTGCGCATCCGCGCCCAGGGGCACGGTTGCGCGGTCAGAAATAATGGTAGTGAGGAACTCTGCGCGGAGGCGCAATAAGAGAGGATAGGTGGAAGACACTTGAGGAATATTCAACACCCCTCGTGACTGGTAAGGTGGCGTCGGCTTAGGATTGACTGGGTTGATCGGGGAAGATGACTTGTTGAAGAAGATGAAGGGCCCCCACGGAGGTGGCTTTAGTTAGAGAATCTGCTATCATTTTGGCGGTGGGAACAAGATGTAAGTCGAACTTGGCAAGAGAAAAATCTTCCCTCAGGCCTTTAGTTTTGATGTCGATGTGTCGTGACTTGGAGTGTGATCCAAATTTCTTTATTTTATCATCTAAAACTTTATTATCTATGTACATCGTTGGTTTGTTGGAAGTAGAGCCGTGTATTTCTTCAACAAGATGGGTGATCCACTTCAATTCGAGGTAGCAATCAAGTAGGGCATTGAGTTCAGACTCAGTGGAGGAATATGTGACGTTTTGTTGCCTCGAGGAGTTCCAAAGGACCGGACTACCGTAGTGTAAGACTATGTATCCAGTTTGGGACTTACGAGAAATAGGGTCATCTCCCCACGTTGCATCACTGTAGCTTGAGATAGATTCCTTGGTTGAGTCGTACTTAAGAGTCAATTTGAAGTCCTTCGTGGTCTTGAGGTACTTCCATACTTTCCGTACTTCCTTCCAGTGACTGAGGCCCGGCTTTGCATTAAATCTTGCAAGACTGGAGACAGCAAAGGAAATGTCCGGGCGAGTACATTGGGACAAATGATTCAGCAATCCGATCGCAGATCGGTAGTTGATATTCAGTTGACTGAACTGCGCGTGATCTTCATCTGAGGCCGGTTCGAGATGAAAGTTTTGAGTGAGAGGCGTATTGATGTTTTTGCAGTCGGTGAGACCCAGTTCTTCAAGACCTCTCTCGATATGTTTTGGTTGGCTTAGGAATATACTATCCCCGTCAAGTTGCATTAACATTCCGAGGATTGTATTTGGTGAGTGACAAGAAGAGTTTGAGAATCTTTCTAAGAAATTGACTGCGAATGAGTCAGACCTTCCTACCAGAATTAGATCATCAACGTGGAAGTAAAGGACTTCCTCCGATTTAGAGTTGAGATATAAACAGGGGTCGCTGGCGGATTCGCAGAAACCTTGGGACTTGATCCAAGCGGTAAGTGTGTCATACCAATTTTTAGGTGATTGACGTAGCCCATAGAGCGATTTTTTTAATTTGAGATAAGGAGATTTTTGGTTAGATCCTTCGGGAGTTCTGATTATTACCGTTTCATTCAGAGAAGCGTGGAGAAAAGCTCCCTTTACATCAAATTGAGTAAAGGTCATTTGATTTTTCAAGCCGTAGATTAGAGCAAGACGAAGGGATCCGAGCTTCCCTGTTGGAGCCCAAGTCTCTTCAAAATCTACGCCTTGAACCTGATCGAATCCTTGCACGCACAGGCGCGCTTTATATTTGACGGGTTCTCCGTGGCAGTTTTCTTTAACCTTGAATACCCAAGTCGTGTTTAGTATGTTGTCTGGTTCCCCGTAATATTCTTCCCAAACTTCTTGCATTTCAATTGATTCGAGTTCTTCTTTGGAGGCTGTTTTCCACCTAGGCCACTCAGGGCATTTCCTGGCGGCTTTATAAGATGGAGGTTCGTAGTAGTGGTGGAAGCCGTATCTTTGAGGTTTTTGGAGTTCGTGTTGCGGACGGAGGTTGGGCCAATGACGAGGTTGTTCGAGTTCAGGATGTGAAGGAGGAGGTGGAGATTCCGGAGAGGATGGGAGAATGTCTTCTCGATCCAAGTCCGAGTCAGAGTGTTCAGGGGTAGACTCTCTAATTAGGTATTGTTTTTCATTGGTTGAGAAGTCAGTTCCGTATTCATTTGAATCAGGTTGAGAGAAGATGTCAGAGCCTTGTGGTTCGTAGAAAGGAAAGTCGTTGAGCTGATTCTTGAGGAACTTAACGTGCTTGGTTTCCACGACGGTTCCAAGCGTGGTTAGGACCAAGTAGGAATGGAAGATGGGGTTGAATCCAATGAGGACTCCTTCTAGACCTTTTTCATCAAATTTTCTTCCTTTCTGAAGACAATTGGCCAGGTAGATCACGGAGGAACCTACGGGTTGTAAGTAATTAGCTGGGAGAGTCTTACCAAACATGAGTTCCCAGGGAGACGATTGGTTACCTTCTTGAGGGATTTGATTTAACATGAAACAGCAGCTGCGTGTCACTATGTGCCAATAGTTTTTAGCAAGGCGGGAAGAGGAGAAAGTGGACCAGGCGGATTCAATGATCGTCCTATTGGCTCTTTCAACTCGTCCGTTGTGTTGTGGGTGATATGGCTCGGAGGTGCGGAGTTTGATAAATTTCCTTTTTGCAAAGTCTTTTAACGTAGAATTGCAGAATTCAGTTCCTTTGTCCGAGTAGATCTCGGTGGGGTATTAATTCAAACGCTTATATTTGGTTTCTAGAAGATTGATGATTGTTTCAGATGTTTGGTCTTTGGAAGTTAGAGGAAAAGATGCGAGGTAGCCGGTATAGTTGTCAACCAGATTGAGCAAGTAGTGGTGGCTGGCCCTCGACTGAGGGGTGATTGGACCGACTAAGTCAAGATGGATTCGTTCTAAGGGCTTACTATCAGGAGTGGAGGTGTTTGAAAAAGGAGATCTAGTAATTTTGCTCTTGATGCAGTTATCACATTGAAAGGCCTGGAGTTCGTCATTTGAGAAGCGGTCTTTTAAGAGAGGTTTAAGAGTGGAGACAGACGCGTGACCGTACATCTTGTGCAATTCGGATAGAGTATATGGTTGAGAGGTTTGACTGGCAAAGTTCACTGTGTTATTTTGGCCAGTCGAGCATGGTTTTTCAATGACAAAGAGATTATCTCTTATCGATCCCTTCAGTACAATTTGGTCCTCTCTGGTTACCTTGAATGTATTTCGGGTTTGAGTGAGATTACATCCCTTCTTCGCAAGGAGTCCAGGACTGATCAGGTTGACAACTATGTCGGGTACGTAGGCGCAATCTTTGAGCGTGATCACGGAATTGTTCCATTCAAGTTTGACCGATCCAATCCCTTGTATTTTGAGATTAGCTTCTAGTTTTCCGGTCTTGATTTCCTCAGGATCCTCTTGTATTTCTATGGAGGAGAAGAACTTCAGATCATTAAAAATATGTATGTTAGCTCCTGAGTCTAAGAGCAAATTAGGGTTATTATCTGAATTAATCCATAGAGTCAGCAAGGCGTGGTAGTTGATTGTCAGATTCTTCTTGTTCTTGTTTTTCCACTTGTTTTGTTGTTCGATCCACCACTCAGGTGCAATCTTGGGGTGTAGATGGAAGCATGAACTCTCCGCATGAGGGGCGTTGGGATTGTGATATCCTTCACGGCATCTCATCTTAGCTTTCTTCTCGTCCTTGTAGCTCCTCGTCTTAGTTGAGACTAATGAGACATCGGTAGATGACTTATTCGGATTGGACTGTGCCTTTCTCTCGTTGTGGTATTGGATGAGGTGATTGAAAACAACATCCATTGTTAGATTCTTCTCTATGTGCATAATTTGTTGCTTGAGGTTTTCCAATGTAGGTGGAAACTTGAATAGTAACAGGTACGCCAAGATATCGTTGGGTAGCTCGATCCCAACGTCCATCATTCTCGTGATGGCTTTTCTCATTTCGGTGATGAAGCTTTCGATAGCATTTTCGGGGAAGACGGAGTGGAGGAAGTGATTGAAGACTCTTGCTCGGTTAGCTGTTTCTGAGGATGCAAATCTTCTCGTAATTTTGGCCCATAAGAGTTTAGAGGAGGAAATGTTGGTGGAATTAACTACATTTGCATGGGTGGTACTGTTGAGCTTGGATAGTAGTATCGCTCTGATTTCTCAATCTTGTTTTGACGACAGAGGGCCCGAATTTCGAGTGATAGCGTCCTTGATATCTTTGAGATCGAACAACATTAACATCTTGTCTCGCCAGATTGAATAGTTCTCTTCATTCAAATGCGGTATGGCATCGACCGATGCCTTGAGGGCAACTTGATGGAAGTAGTCGTTCGCTCCGGCTGGTTTGTTCATGGTTTGGTTGGTTCAATTTGTAGGAGGGTCCTTCGGCTTTTAACCGTAATAAGTTGTAGATAAATTTCTTGAGAACTATAACCAGCTTGGGCTGAGAGATCAGGAATGGACAGGAAGAAATATATCAGACAGAATCTTAAGAGAGAGATAGAAAGCGTGGAGAAGGAAATGAAGAGTCCTACAGCGTAGATCAGAGAATGTATTCAAGGTGACAGCTTCGAGTTTAGAGGAGATCTGTAGGCGATGAGACAATTGAGAAGGGAAGAAGAAATAGAAACAAGGAATCCAAGGTGCTGGAGAAGAACTGTTTGGATTATCGAGTTAGATTGACTTCAATAGAGTTTGTTATGGAAGTTGTCATCTTACCGGTCAGAGATTGGCGAATTCGGTCTGAGGCATTTACTTGGTGGAGGGAGGATGATTGTCGAGAGGATTGGAAGAGAGAGAAGAATGAGAATAGAAATAGAAGGGAAAGATAGGCGGGAGAGACATAGAAAGGTGAGATCAAAGAAGAAAGAGGAGGATTTCAGAGACTTGAGAAGATCCGGAGACTCGCTCCGTCCGAGATGTACGAGAAAGTCGCATCGGGGTGTCCGTCGTAGGTTCAGTGCGCATCCGCGCCCAGGGGCGCGGTTGCGCGGTCAGAAATAATGGTAGTGAGGAACTCTGCGCGGAGGCGCAATAAGAGAGGATAGGTGGAAGACACTTGAGGAATATTCAACAGGTTGAAGTGGGACGAGAAGTGCGATAGGATTGTTGGTATCAATTTGGAAAAACGAGATGGTCATTTGCTCCTCAATCAGACGCTGTTGGCTAAAAAAATTGTAACAAAATGGGAGCGGTCGGGCCGACCCAAACTTATCTCATCAACCACGACACTTCCAGATGCGGCCCTTGTCACTAACGACTCATTGGTGGCCATTGATGTACAACTGTACCAGTCCTATGTGGGATCAATTAACTATCTTGCATTGGGTACACGTCCGGACTTATCTTTTGCGATTAATTACCTATCATGCTTCAGCAAATCCCGGATGCCCAACACTGGGCTGCGCTCAAACATTTGTTCCTCTACATCTCGTCAACGGTAGGGAAGCATTTAATTTTTCGGCCCAAGCGTGAGGGACTACAATTATGGGTAGATGCGGACTGGGGGGGTGATTTTCATCGATCAACTTCCGGCTTTATCATCTTATTGGATGATTGCCCTATAGCTTGGGCGTCAAAGTGGCAGAAGACAGTAGCCACTTCCACCTGCAATGCTGAATTCATCTCACTGGGTTTGGCCATCAAATTCTTTGTACCCATCCATTCCATGGTCACCAATCTTGGATCCCCTACAAATTCAACCCTCTATTGCGATATATGCGGCGCAGTGCTTGTGGCAAAGGAAAATGGATCAAGATCAAAAATGCGGCACATTTCTCGAAATTTCTTTTTTGTAAACAATGTAATTAGGAGTTTGAAGTTGGAAATACAGTGGGTAGATACTTCGGCACAGTTAGCAGATATTATGACTAAGTGGCTCGGTGCGCAGAAACAAGCTATATTTTGTGATTGTTTCTTTTATTCTTGATTGACTAGTTTGTGGGGGGGTGTTATGTGTTATCAAACTACTCAATACATGTCACGACCGGGATATCACATATCTGTGACAATTGTATATACTATTTCTATCTGCGCGCAACCCAATTGGAATATACACTATGGATTCTTAATCCTAATTCCCTACAAAAATGAAGAATGAAGAAACTGAGAGATAATGAAGGAGAGCAGGAATTCAACAGCCACGCCATCTCTCAGGTTCATAATTAGAAGAAATTGAGTGCGCTCAAGCAAGTTTGGAGAATGTGCCTTGAAACTGGTTTAGTCAGGAAGTTGGCATAGTTGCTCTTGGATGAAACCTTTTGCAGGCTAATAGTGCCTTTTACCAGTTCTTCCCTGATGAAGTGGTGACAAATTTCAATGTGCTTAGTCCTGAAAGAAAAGTTATTGGATTGCTGAAGAGCCAACTTGATGCACCCTTTTTTGTATTCAAAGAAAGGAGCGGGCTTGAGTGGTGCAGAATTGAAGACCTTGGCCAGGAGCTTAGTCAGCAAGGTAACTTCTTTCACCCCTTTTCCAACAAATTTGTACTTGGATTTGGTGGTTGAGAGAGAAAGGTTTTTTGCTTTTTTGACTTCCAAGTGATGAGATTTCCCTTCCACGTGATTACCAGCCACAAGACTGAATGATGAGTTTAGGGGCATGTGGCCCAGTCAGAATCCTCAAATGCAACAAGATTATCAGCCATCTGTCTTTTGTCAAAGTTCAGTCCTTTTGAATTGGTGTGTTTGAGATGGTTGAAAATATTCAGAGCAGCATTGTAGTGGGTGGAGTTAGGCTTGGTGAGAAATTGTGACAGGTAGTTTGTTTCAAAGGTGATGCCCGCTTGTGTATTACAGCTAAGGTAAAGTAGTTCACCAATTATCTTCCTATAGTTGTGGCGGGTCTTGAGGAATTGATTGTGGTCTTATGAGGTGGAAGAAAGTAACTTTCCATTTGTCTTGAAGGGAGTTGAATGTTATTTGTGGTTTGGAAGAATGTATTTGCTTACCAGTGAGTTGATGTAGGTATACTGAGAAAGTTTGATGCTGTTTCATGTGAAATCTACGTTGATACCAAGAAGCATGGTTGGTTTTCCCAGATACTTAATTTTGAATTGAGATTCAATCAGCTGCTTGAACTTCCATGGATGTTTGTTGAAGATGGCTATGTCATCCACATGGATGTACAGCCAAGTGTTGCGCAAGAAGAATACACAGTTAATTCTCTCCATTTGGCAAAAGCCTACACTGGTCAGCCAGGAGCTGAGCGTGTGGTACCAGGCCATGGGAGCCTGTTTCCAGATGTATAGGGCTTTCTTGAGCTTGAGAGATTTTCCAGGAGAGTTTGCAACATTGGCTGGAGGAGTGATGAAGACTTTTTCCTTGAGAGGAGCATTTAAGAAAGCCAACTTCATGTCCAGTTGATGGAAAAGGAGATTGTTTTGAACAGCATGAGACATGAGCAGTCTGAGAGATGTCTTGTCACCATTGGGGGCAAAGACACTCTCAAAGTTTACCCCCACCATTTGGTTGAATCCTTGTACGCAGAGTTGTGCCTTAAATGCCATAATTTCATTTTTTGTGTTATGCTTGGTTTCAAAAAACCCAGACGCACTTGATTGCTTTGGAGTTGGGATCAGTATTTTTCTCTTCCCATACACTGTAGGAATCCAGGTGGAGGAGTTCTCTTTCTATGGTGGCTACCCATTCAAGCCTGAACATGTTGTTTAAGGCCTTTTCCAGGGTGGCAGTGTCCATGTAGTTGGTGGCCAGATAGAGTTGGGAACCCTCCTGCCTAGGGTACAAGAATATGTTGTTGGTGCTGATTTCACTGAGACATGGGATGGAGTCGCTGTTAGGAGCCAGAGGCAAGATGACCGGGTCTGATAGACTTGGAGTTTCAGAGCTGGCCATTTTGGTAGCGGGCAACTCTTGGGAGATGTTTGCAGGGTCAGACAGGAATTCTGAGATACTTGGGAAAGGAGTTTGAGACAAGCACTTGCTAGAATGGTTTTTGTTGAATTGGGAATTTGCATTGGTTTAGATCTTTCCATTGATGGGATTGAGCACTCTGTAAAATGAAAATTGGTTGCTGTATCCCTGCAAAATTCCGTTGAAAACAGATTTGCTCAGTTTGAAGTTGCGGTTTTTCTGTGGGATATGGAAAAAGACCATGCAACCAAAGGGAAAAAGTGTGTTGTGTTGAATTTGGTCTTGAACCAATGGGTATAGGGTACTATATTTTGGTTGGATACCAATGGCAGAAGGTTAAGAAGATCAGTAGCTGTTTTGAAGGCTTCAGCCCAGTACAGGGGAGAAAGTTGACTGTGGTTGAACAGGAATCTGGCCTTTTCAATGATGGAACTTTTTGTGAGAATTATTGGCCACCAAGCTTAGTCAAAGAGCAGTACTTGAAGCAAAGGAAATGTTGATACAATAATGTCTTATGATTGATCCTCAATATGAGGCAGAGGCAATGGCACAGTGGTGAATCTGAATTAATTGGTGAATGAATGAATGGAAAACAGAAGGGGGCAGAGCTCCTTAAAAAAAAAAAGATGGTGCTCATGTGGAGCTCACGTCATGACAAGCAAAAGGCAAAAATTCCGCTCCAAATGGGCTCTACAGGCTCTAAAAGCCTTGCTACTTGGTTTGGGCTCACTCAGCCCACTTGGTATTAGTCCCTGAACCCTTTTGGCCAGCCTGTACCAGTCAACTTGGTTTTTCCACCCTTACTGGGCTGAAACAGCCCTTGTTGCTGTTCAGACCCTGGCTGGTTGTCTATTACAACCTGCCTATGTTACCTGTTTAAATCTCATTTTTGACCATAATGGCCCTTCCCGTACACTCACAGGCCTGGTTGCCTCCTGCAACCAGGCCCCTGGCCCTCAAAATGGCCAGGGTCCAACCAGAATCCCTCTGGGTCTGGCCAAAACCCACAGGAGGGGGGGGGGGTGTAACAGGCGGACATGCGCCCCCCCCCCCCTCTTTCTCAGCTAGGTGTCCAGCAGGGGTGATGAAATCCCCCGCTGGTTTCCTGGGACATTGCCTGCCCCAGGCCAACAGGAAATGATGGTGGGCTGGAGGGGGATCAGGTCCCCCCAGCCCATGGCGCCTCCTCTTTGGTAATGGGGGGAGGAGAGCGCACTGCTTTCTCTCAGTGATCTTGCTCTTGAGGTAGGGGGGTGATCAATTCCCCTCCTACCTTGCCGGTTGCTTCATTGCAACCAGCGTGGTTGGTTCAAGACCAACCAGCCTCCTCTCCCACTTGCAACCAAGCAAGGGGAGTGAGGGAGGCAGGGGCCACCAGCCCCCATGGCCGCAACCCACCAAGCAACACAACTTGGGCCGCGGCCGCAACTGACCAAGCAACACAACTTGGGCCACAGTCCCACACACAAGCGGGTGGGGGGACTCCAAATGGAGCCTGCTTCCCCATACAACTGCCCTGGGCTGGCCATTGGGCCAAGCAACAGGCCCAGGCAAGAAAAAAGCAGCCCCAAGCAGGCCGCAACACGGGGGGTGGCCCCAATGGGCCACCAAGGCCCAAAAGCCATAAAATACATACTTTGGCGGGCCAGCCCATCTGGCCAAGTATGTCCCAAAAAAATCTTGGGCCCCGTTATCCCCAAACAAGCCTGTCTGGCTAAGGTGGCCAATCCACCCTGGCGGGCCCCTCAGGGCCCGTGTCCCAAAATACCTGGAAAACGTTTTTTGGTGCCCAAATGCCTAAACCAATAACATCCACATGGGCCCACGTGGCCCATGTGTTTTCCAATGGGCCTTGCAGGCACAATTGTGCATCCCATTTGGATTACACACTAATATCACATTACCTGAGTGCATCCGTATTTTAACACACCCCCTTAATCCAAAAGGGATGCCATACGCATACTAGACATAAAAACATGATTTTTGTTTCTATCTAACGCCTTAGTTAAGATATCTTCAATCATTGCTCCAGTGGGCATGTACCATAACACTATCTCTCTGAAGTTCACTGCATCACGTATTTAGTTCTAATGAACATCAATATGTTTTGTTCTTGAATGGAACACTTGGTTTTCTGCCAATGAAATGGCACTCTGATTATCAGAATACAACAACGCAAACCCTTGTGGTTTATGAGTATCCTCTAAGAGCTTTCTCAACCACTTTTCTTCCTGCAAAGCTGACAGATACGCTCTGTAATCTGCTTCTGTTGATGAAAGACTTATTGCTGACACCTTCTTAGACATCCATGAAACTAGATTCTTTCCTAAAAAGAATACAAAACCACTTGTTGATTTTCTAGTGTTACCATCTGCCTGACTTGCATCAGAATAACCAACCAAATCAAAATTTGCTGAATTTGAAAACTGCAGTCCCAGAATGCTTGTTCCTTTAAGATACCTCATAAATCTCTTAAACACTGACCAATGCCTCATGCTTGGTTTCTCTAAGTGTTGTTACAAGATGCCAATTGCATAAGCAATATCTGGCCTTGTACACTACCCCAAATAATTCAGTGATCCAATAGCTGTCCTATAATTGTTCTCAGATTGGACAAACTCCAGATGCTCTTCATCTGTAGACTTTTCTAACCAAATGTTCGACTGCATTGGAGTGCCAAACTCCTTTGCATCTTCTAAGCCATACTGCTTAGGTAGAGCTGACACATAATGGTTCTGATCCAACCTGATCCCATTCTTTCTCTTACTAACTTTCATTCCCAGCACCTGCTGTGCCAGACCAAGATCTTTTATCTTGAACTCCTTTTTGAGTTTCTCCATGACTCTCTCCTTACCATTCCCAATAATGATAATTTCATCAACCCATAAAAACAAAATTGCATCCTTTCTCACAAAGAGACAATGGTCAACCTCACTTGTCCTGAAACCAATCTCTATCAGTTTCTTACTCATGGTTTTATACCATGACCTAGCTGCTTGCTTCAATCCATGCAGAGATCTACACAGCTTGAGGACATATTCCCCTTCATCCCCTGAGTCTAAACTTCTCACACAGATTTTATTCATCTTTTCTGTCTTAGTCTCCACAAGCCATTCCTTGAAACCTTTACAAATTGAAATATAAACATCCTCCTCCGCTCCAATTTTTGCATTCAAGTTTGCGTTCAAGAAATCAGCCTTTCTGATTTCTTCACCCAACTACACTGCTAAAGCAATGATGTACCTGAAGGTGGAAGGCCTTCCAGTTGGCAAAAAAGTCTCTTGGTAATCAACAACCTCTTTCTGCTTGAAGCCTTGTGCGACACAGCTAGCCTTGAACCTCGTCAAAACTCCATTAGTATTAAACTTCTTATTCAACACTAACCTAGACCCAACAATGGTCTTTCCTGTTGGAACTAAATCCCGCTTAACCACTTCAAACACACTATCATTTTCCAAATAATCAAATTCCTCAAAATATCTGTCTTCCAATCCGCTCTGTCATCAGAATTCATAGCTTGGCCAAAGCTATTTGGGTTAAACCTATTACCCATTTCTGAACTTAACTGTAGAATCTCATTAAGCATAAATTGTTCCCAAAACGTATCTTCTTTTTATTCTGCAGAAGCATAATGGTACTTCCATTCCCCATACCTTTTAAACAGGTATCCTTTTCCTTCCACCAGTTCAAACTGGATGTGAAGGCTCATCAGTTCCTGATTCCACAGACTCCCCTGAAGCGGTACTGGACCCTCCTGTGGCACATCTGCCATCTCAACATCATCAATAATGAAATTTTCTACAGAATCCGCTGGTGAAATAGCATCCAATTCTATTTCCTGCTGTGATTCCTGAACAGCCCTTTTTTCACTACTTTTGAGTGGAAAGGTACTTTCTTCAAATGTTACATCCCTACTACGGATAACCTTTCTTGTCCCTGGACAATGAATCCTGTATGACTTACTTATCAAATCATAGCCTAGAAGTGCCCCTATTATGGCTCTAGGATCTAGCTTTCCAACCATTTCATTATGGAGGACACTATAATACACTAAGCAACCAATTGTTCTTAGGTGTGATGTTTGGGGTACAAATTCCAAAACAGACAATGCGGACTTTTCCCATGAACACTTACAATATTGTGCAAAATGATAGAATTATGACCGCAAACCAGGACCAGCTTTTAATTTGAAGTACAAGATAGAAAACAGGCATAAACAAGGCTGATGAAAATGAGAAGATTAAAGAAAGAAAACAACCAACAAAGGCAATGGCTGTTGGAATCAATCAGCCTGAAATCAACTTGGACAATAAACACTCCAGATGGAGAACATGAGGGTTTGGTTTTCTTGTGGAAATTCTGGAGAAGAGACTGAGTTAGTGTTTTGGAGTCTGAAGAGCATTGAATTAAAGTTACCATATTTTTGGGGGCCTCGGAGCTTGAGTTGTGTTCTTGGATCTGATGAGAATGGTGAGTTGCTGTTGTAGATGGATGATATTTGGGATGTTGAGTTGGATGAGAAGTAAGTAAGGAATAATGAGGATCATGAGATGATGATTGTTGTCATTGGACATGAAAGGATGGGCTTGCTTGAGATTGAACTTCTCATTTGTAGTATTTACACCGTTGCTTGCTTAGGGCTTGAGAGAGGGTCACAAAAGCGTAGCTTTCAGTCAAATGGTAAGATTCCACCATCCTCCCCTAATTCAATGCTTGGATGACAATCCACTGACATGATGGACCAACCGGGCTACGGAGTTCTTTTTGGCGGCTTCTTTTATGAAGTTGGCAACCATATCCTCAGAGAGGATGAGTAAAATTTAAATAGCATTTGATTTAACATCTTCCCTGATGCCTTTTGTTTTGAGATCAATAAATTTGGTTATAAAATTGCATCCCAAATTTTTTATTTTTTTTTCAAGGCCCTTAATATCAATGAGATGGACATGGGGTGTGATTGGTTTCCTCCAGAGCTCTTTGATCAGGTGGTTGATCCACCTACATTCCAGCTGGCCATCATTTAAGGCATTGCATTTGGCCTTGGTCCAGGAGTAGGTTATGTTTTGTTGTCTTCAACTAGTCCAGTACAGCTGTGAGCCTTGGAAGAAACATATAAACCCGGATTGCAAGGTTCTATTGATTGGATCATCTGCCCAGGTAGAGTCACTGTAACATACCAACTTGGGTGATTTGTTCTTCTTCAAGATGACAAGTGATTGGTTTTTTGTCTTAGCAAGGTATGCCCAGAATTTCAGCACTTTGCGCCAGTGGTTGATCCCTGGGTTTTCTCCAAATCTTTCCAGCGATTATACTGCAAAACTTATTTCCGGTTGTGCAAATCCAGCTATGAAAGTGAGCCTGCAAATAGGAGATTTGTAGTTGATGTTCAGTTTTTTGAAAGCATCTTTCTTGTCCTCAGTTTCTGGAAGGAGGTGAAAGCTGGGTGTGCAAGGAGTACTGGATACTGACTTGGACTCTAGGATATTCAACTCTGACAGCCCCTTTTCAATATAAAGAGGAAGACATAGTTTGACTGAATTTTCTTTTTGTTTGACTTTCATCCCTAGCAGCGTGTTTGGTTCATGACTGGAAGATTTTTTGAATTTGCTGAGGAAAGCCTTCTTGAACTTTTTTACATCTCCAAATACCATACAATTGTCAACATGTACAAAGAGTGCTGAATAGCCGTCTTGACCAATGTAGAGACATGGATAAGCGTTGGAGGGAATGAACCCCTGAAGTTGGATCCATTTTCAAAGCATTCATACAAGTTATTTGATGCTTGCTTTCAGCCGTACACTGATTTATTCAATTTGAGAATCCGAGTTCTTCTGCTTGAGCCAAAAGGTCAAAAAATGAAAACTTCCTCATCTAGGGTAGCATTTAAGAAGGCCCTTGTGACGTCAAACTGCAGCATTGGGAGGTTTTTTTCAACAGCAAGCAGGAGGAGAGCTCTGAGAAATGCCACTTTACCTGTTGGGGACTAGGTGTTGAAATAATTGATTCTGTAACTCTGATTGAATCCTTGAACATATACCCGTGATTTATGGACGGGCTTGTCTCCGTGAGTGTTCTTCTTTATTCTAAAGGCATTGGTGACATTGAGTACATTCTTTGGCTTGGGCCCTTCATAGTCTTGCCATACCTTGAAGTTTTTGCAGGTAGTCAGCTCCTTTTTCAGCAACTCTGACGAAACTGGGTCCTTCAGTGCTCCTTCATGGGATTTGGGAGTGAAGTCACAGTGGTACCCGTACTGGTCAGAAGGTCAAAGTGTGGATCCATTACAAAGGAGTCTAGTCCTGGAATTTAGTTCTGTCTGTATGAGCTCGGCCTCATTGCTCTCCGATTCTGATTCAGTTTGGGAGTCTTCTCTTTTGATTGTTCTTGTAGTATCAATTGGCTCTTCTGCTGGTGGAAAATTTTCAGGAACTGATTTTTTGACTGGAGGTTGTGGTTCATCCAGTGTTGGTTGGATTTACTTGGGAGATTAGTCCAAGCTTTTATTCCCTGAGGGGGAAAATTTAACGTTTTTTATTTCTATTACCTTGCCACTCCGGGTGAGTACATGGTATGAGAGAAGCTTGGGTGAATAGCCTAGTAGTCTCCCGGGGAGCCCCTTTTTGTGAAATTTCCTTTGTGAGTGATTACTCAGGTCAAGATAGGTAAGATTGGTTCTGATTGGCTTACAGTATCTGGTTGTTAGACTAGTGCCATACATTGCTTCCAAAGGGATTAGACCGTTAGAGTTGGGAATTTGATTTAGAGCAAGAGCACAGCTTCAAATGGTTTTGTGCCAGTAGTCCTTTGTAATTCCTGAAGATGAGTGTGTGGCCCTAACCAATTTGGAAATTGGTCTATTGGCCCACTCAGCTCTTCCGTTTTGTTGTAGATGATAGGGCTGAGATACTATACATTGAATACCTTTATCTTTGAAGAATCTTTTCAGATCTTTGTTGATGAATTTGCCTCCACCGTCCCTGTGGAATTCAGTGGGAAATTAATTGAGCCAATTGAATCTGTTGAGAAAGATGAATTTGATGGTTTCTGGGGCATCAATCTTGTTTTTCAGAGGCAGAAAGCTGATGTAGCTGCTATAGTTATTGACAAGAGTGATCAAAAACCTGTATCCTCCCTTGGCCATTGGCGTGATTGGACCAATGAGATCAACGTGCATTCTATGCATGATCTTCTCCATCTTGGTGGATGTCTCTTTGAATTTGCTCTTGTTTATCTTGCTTCTGTTGCAGTTTTTGCAGCTGAATGATTTTTTGATTGGGTTAGAAACCAATTTCTGGAGGTATTTTTTGATTCTCAATATGCTCGCATGGCCAATTTTGAGATTGAGATCATTGATCTCTTCTAAGGTTGCGTTGAAGCTCTGCTTTTTGGGGATGATAGCATATAGCAGGTTTTTTAAGATTTTTCCATGTACAAAAGTTTTGTTATTCAGGCGCATTTCAAATGTTGGTGGTGAAATCTGGTGATTGGTTAACAGCTTGGCTCCCTTGCTCAGAAAAATGCCCATTGACAGCAAATTTATGCATACATCCGCTGTCCAGACTGAGTCTTGAAGATGAATGGTCCCTGCAGGTGAGACAAGGCGAGCATTTCCTCTCCCCATGATTGACAATGAAGTGCCCGGCTTTCCCATTTTGATGACATTTGATCCATCTTTGGCTGTAATGGTGTCAAAAAGATGCTTTTTCCAAATGATATAGATTGAACACCCAGAGTCAAGAATGAATCTAAATTTGGCCTGCTGAGAGAAGTGAGAGTAGCAGTTCAGGAAAGAAAAGAAGTTTTCACTGTCTTCTGGCTTTTTCTTCTCTGGTTTACAAGGCTTGAAGTTCTTGGGTTTAAGCTTAGGAAACTCAATCCAGCACTTTTTTCAACAATTATTTTATAAATCTGGGTTGTGGATGACATTTTCACAACAAGGATAGCTGGAGTAAAGATTAATATTGACTTTTGATATTGGGCCAATTTCCTTGATTTTAGCATTGTTCTCATTCTTATATTGGGTAAGGTGATCTACAACCCTCTCCACCAAGATTTCTTTGTCTCTGTTCATCATTTAAGAGGCCATGTTCTTGATATTGGTTGGGAATTGGAAGAGAATGAGATACTCCAAGATGTCAGAAGGGAGTTCTATGCCAACTTTGGAGAGCTTGTTCAGATGCAGCCTGACTGTGGTTATGAACCTCTCCATTTTATCCTTGCTGAAGGGAAGATAGAGGAATCCGTTGAATACCCTGGCTTGATTGGCTGATTGAGATGAAGAAAAGTAGTTATTTTCAGCCATTCCTATTTCTTTGGCGTTTCAAGCAATCCCCGGTTTGATGATGTTGGTGTGAGTGGAAGTTTTGATCTTTTCCAGAAGAAAAGGAGAAATTTCTTTATTTTTTTCTTGATCCAGTTGGATTGTCATATCTGGGTATTCCATGGTTTGAAGTATTCCTTGGATTTCAAAGAGACTTTCCATCTTGCTTTTCCAGATTGAATAGTTGTCTTCATTGAGTGGGGGAGTGGATTCAACCAAGGTTTTCAGTGTTATGGTCCTCATCGCATTGTTGCCTCCTGGTCCTGGTGTGTTTATTTCAGTCATTGTGGAGGCCTTGGCTTTTAAATGTGATATAATTATGACCGGAAACCAGGACCAGCTTTTCATTTGAATTACAAGATAGAAAACAGGAATAAACACGTCTGATGACAATGAGAAGATGACAGAAAGAAAACAACCAACAAAGGCAATGGCTTTTGGAATCAATCAGCCTGTAATCAACTTTTACAATTTTTACTCGAGCTGGAGAACATGAGGGTTTGGTTTTTGAGTGGCAATTCTGGAGAAGAGACTGAGTTAGTTTTTTGGAGTCTGAGGAGCCTTGAATTAAAGTTACCAGCTTTGTGGCACCTTGGAGCTTGAGTTGTGTTCTTGGATCTGATGAGAATGGTGAGCTGCTGTTGTAGATGGATGATATTTGGGATCTTGAGTTGGATGAGAAGTAAGTAAGAAATAATGAGGATCATGAGATGATGATTGTTGTCATCGGAAATGAAAGGATGGGCTTGCTTGAGATTGAACTTCTCATTTTGATTATTTACACCGTTGCTTGCACAGGGCTTGAGAGAGGGTCACAAAAGCATAGCTGTCAGTCAGATGCTAAGATTCCAACACAACAGACACACTGTGCACAGCAACTCAGCCCATAAAAACTTTGGTAGACCAGAATGAGCCATAATAGTTCTGAATTTGTCCAATAAAGTCCTATTCATCCTCTCAACTATTCCATTGTTTTGTGGAGTACTAGCAGTAGTGACTATATGAGTGATACCATAATCATTCAATAGCTTCTAAAAATCTTTACTCACAAACTCACCTCCTCCATCAGTAATAACCCTCTTGATCTACCTCATCAAACCATTCTTTTTCCAGACTTTGAAGATTACTGAAACCTGCTCTGTGGTCTGATCCTTTGATCTTATTTGTTTCACACAAACATAATAGTTGCTGTATCAACCAGATTGATGTAGTACTTTGCCCCCCCCAAGAGACACTGGTGAAAATGGCCCTGCCAAACCAATGGAAAATTCCTCTCTGGGAACTTCTGTGCAATCTCTACTCTTTGAGAACACATTCCTGGTCTTGGCACTTAAATTAAAACTTTCACAGTTGCTTTCATTTACCTTATGGCCACTTCTATTGTCAGCAACAGTGCTCAGAGCTGAAAACTTGAACTAGTTTGCACAGAGAAACTTATTCTGAAATTTTTCACTCAGGATAGTTCTCCCATTCAAATCAATAACAAACTTATCTTATTTAAGGTAAAAAAATCTGGAAATTTTTTTTCCAGAGAACTCCCATACACACAAGTTTACAAGGCAAATCTGTTAAATAGAACACTTTCTCAAAAGATAGTTTGAAACCCAAGTGATTGGCAAGAATAACTTTTCCAATTACTTTAATCTGAATTGTTCTTCCTTTTTGGCCAATATTTACAACACCATCAAAATCTCTAAGATTTGAAAACAAATTTGGCTCAAAAAACTTGTGCTCTGTACAACCAGAATCAATCAAAACAAGAACATCCTCCTTCAACTCTCTTCATAATCAATCAAGTCCATTTCTTGATCCTCATATATTTCAGACTTCCTTTTGGGAATTTTTTCCTCAACAGCTTGTTCCATTGAAACATCTAATGCCACCATAGTGTCACACGACCACCACACGTGCTATAGCGCAATCTTAGATGATCATGCGCGCAAAAGGAAAGCTGAGTGCAAGGGCTAACTGCAAAGTGCAAACTTATGTTGGAGTAACTTAAAACACAGCAAGAGGAATGAATGTTCAAATGGAGGGAAACCAGATCCAAGCCTGATGTGATGACTGGATTTATCAAATGCTAGAACTTATAAAATTAACTAACTGAGGAGAAAATCCTCAGGAAAATGGAGTAGCCTTTATAAGGTAATCCGAGATGACTAGATACAACCTGATGGATGGTCAACTACAGTTTTTAGCTGTGAGGCAATGAATGACAGGGACAGAGCATAAAATGAAATTACAGTATGAATTTTGTCCAAGGTCTTAGTGTAAGTGCAAGACAATAGGTGACAAATGTATTGGGATGTAACAGTTTAGACTTGGGGGAATGACTTCAGAAGCAATGCAAATATAAAGGTGTAGGAAAGTGTAGTTTATCCAGGGTAAGGTACTAGTCCATTTGCAAACTATACATTTGAGATGGCTTGACTAGCATGAGTGTGAACTAGCAATAGCATTTGACCGGAAATGGGAACCCAAGGGTTATTGATACCCAGGGCAACAAGGGCAGGACAAAAATGGATGGTTGACCAAGGTAGAGTTGACTGCAAGGTTTGCAAGTGGATGCTGAGTCAGTCGCCAAGAATGGAAGGTTTTTATGAAATCCACAGTTGATAAGCGGAAGGCACCATTGATGTTGTGCTTCTAGTTTGTCATGCTTATGGACTGAGGTAGATGGTACTTGAAGAAAAGAGTATGTCAAATTGGGAGGACAATAACCCTTGAGCTTGAAGCATGACAGTTCCCCGGGTATAAAGACGCAAGCTCCTGCAAGCGTTCAGACAGCTTTCCCATTGATTCCAAAATTTTTATAATTACTGTATACCCATTAATCATTACTTCTTTGCTTTAAATGGATTCATCATTAATTATTTTGTCATTGTCATTCCGTCGTTGCAAGAACTGCATTCAACAAAACAAGCAATGTGTCCCTAGTACAGCCACGCTAGGTATTTGAGACAAATGCAAACAATTTTGCGTGCGCAAGGTTGCTTGTACTTTCCCTATAAGTAGCGAGCCAGTCGTAGATGTCCCAGCAGCATCCCAAAGGAAGGTGCAAATTCAAAGCTCCGCACAGCGAGTTAATTATCATATACCTCCAGATCCCAAGATTGAGTTCTTAGGTATTTGGAACCCTGGTAAGTCAAGGCTTAGAGACTAAAAATAAATAGAAAAATAAAGAAAAGAGAAATGGAACTAATATAATCCTCATTGATGTAGTACTGCTG
Organism: Puccinia polysora; assembly: GCA_025617555.3. Classification (NCBI taxonomy): domain Eukaryota; kingdom Fungi; phylum Basidiomycota; class Pucciniomycetes; order Pucciniales; family Pucciniaceae; genus Puccinia; species Puccinia polysora. The sequence goes on from CM062616.1 coordinate 48,395,575, forward strand.
CGATTCCAACAATACACCACCAATATGCCTCCGCCGCCACCGCCATATACTGGATCAATTGGGTTGGAAGTGCAAAGTGAGGTGCAAAGTGAAGTGCAAGCCAAAGAAAAACAGAAAATCAAAGAGGCAAGGGAAGAAGGAATGGCTGAAGGGGAGGTGGAACCAGAGCAAATGGAGGAAAATGAGGAAGAAGGAAACGGAATAGAAGGAAGGAGTGGAATGGAACGGGAGGTGGAGGAACGGGTGGAACGAAAGAAATGATATGGAAAGCCAAACTGAGGGGACCCAAGTGCAAGTCAAAGGGACAATCAAAACCAATGCAAGGAAATTGACTGGGGATGTTGGAGAAGGTTCTTCAAGGGGCCAAAGGAAGAGAGCTCACAAGGAACTCATGGAGGAAGGTGGATGGAATACCCAACCAAAGAGGGTTTGGACTGCAAAGTGCAAGGAAATCTTCAAGAGACATCTAGTGACACAAGTGATGATCTTGCAAAGATTGTCTTCTTTGGTGGATGAAGAAGACTCCGAAGAATTTAGTTCAAAGGTAGAGGAATTGAATGAGAATTGGGAGGAAGCAAAAAGGGAAATAAAGGATAATATATAGAAACGTATACTATTTTTATTATTTTATTATTTTATTATTTTATTATTTTATTATTTTATTATTTTATTATTTTATTATTTTATTATTTTATTATTTTATTATTTTATTATTTTATTATTTTATTATTTTATTATTTTATTATTTTATTATTTTATTATTTTATTATTTTATTATTTTATTATTTTATTATTTTATTATTTTATTATTTTATTATTTTATTATTTTATTATTTTATTATTTTATTATTTTATTATTTTATTATTTTATTATTTTATTATTATATATATATTATTTTTTTTTGTTTAGGGGAATTAGGATTTTGATTTCAAGGTAGAACGTGAAAGGATAAAATTTGTGAAAAGAAAAAAAAGGGGATGGTTATGAGAAAGGGAAAGGAAATGCAGTGAGAAAATGGGATGAGATTAATTGGAAAGAATGGGATGGAAGTGTGGAATGGGATGGAACTAATGGAATGGAATGGAAGCTACAATTGGCAAGGTTTGCAAGTTTAACTTGCATGGAAGTCTTCAACCAAATTGGGAGAGTTTCAAAGGTGATGGGCTGGTTCTCATGAGGTGAAATCTTCATTGGACTGGAACCAAGTCCATTCAAAAAGGTATTGAATCTTTCCTTTGCATAACCTGGAATCCAGGATGCAGCTTACTTCCCACTCTAGCTGATTGTGGAATTGGACCGGTTCAGGAGGGGGATGAGTCTTGCTCAAGTATAGGACTCAAGCTGGCTCTAGAAGAGAGACGTGAAATACCGGGTGGATACCTTTCCATTTTGCAGGTAAGGTAAGTTTAAAGGCGTTAGGGTAGACTATTGATTCAAATTTGAATTGCCAAAGCTTTCTTTCAGAGAGTTTACAAGTTGGGTGAGTACTGCAAATATTGTGAGCATCAAGCCATACCCAATCTCCTACTGCAAAGGTTGGGGCCAAAGTGCAAATTTGATCTGCTTGTTCCTTGTAGGGCTGGTTTGCTGCTTTGAGGTTGGTTCAAAGTTTCAATTTAAGGTATTGGATGTGGTTAAGGGAATCAATAGCAGTTTGAGAAGGTGCTACGTGAAGGGAAGATAAAGTTGCGTTTCTACCCTAAAGAGTCTGGAAGGGGGACTGTTTGGTGGAGGGATGAGTGGAGTTGTTGTAGGCAAATTTGGCTAATGGTAGCCATTGTGAACAGTTGTCCTGTTGGTAGGAGACGTACATTCAAAGATACTGTTTGAGGATCTGATTGATCAACTTGGTTTGCCCATCTTTTTTGGGGTGGTAAGCCTTTCATAGTTTGCAATTGATCTTCAAATGTTGACACAGCAAGGTCCCGAAGCTAGAGACAAACAAAGATCCACAATCACTAATTATATTTTCAGGCAGAAAATTTTTTGAGAATACATATTCTATAAATAAATTAGCTAAGTCTTCAGAAGAGGCCCTCACATTACTGCAAAGAAATAAAGCCATCTTTTAGAAGCAATATACTACTACTAAAATAGCATCATAACCACTAGAAATAGGTAATTGCAAAAATAAATTGATAGAAAGCCAGTGCCAAAGAATGGGCAGAATTGGAAGTGGCTGAAGCAGCCCATAATTCCCGTGTTTTGAGGACTTGTTCTGATTGAAATCATAGCACATGTTAACATAGTCTTTTACTTCATTGGTCATACCAGGCCAATAGAAGTCTTGTGCAATAAATTGGTAGGTTTTATCCTGCCCAGAATGACCAGCAAGAAGAGAATCATGCCTTGACTCAAAGATATCTAACTTAATGCAAGGATTATCTGGTACTAATATACAATTTTTAGAAACTAAATAATAATTTTTTTCAAAACTATAATCACTATCTAATAATTTCACATTCTCGCAAAGTTTGCTACACTTGAGGTTGTCAATTTGAGCTTGTTGTAGTTTGGAAGCCAGATCTTGAAGGTGAGTCATGATGAGTGTCTTAACGTTTCCAGGATTGTTGTTGGAAAAGGTGCTCCCCCCTACTGGATAAATGTTGTCCCAACTTGACAAAGCATCAGGGACTACCACTTGTTTCCCAGGATGGTACGTGATTGCAAAGTTGAAATCAGAGAGGTATTTGGCTCAATGTGCCTGTCTGTGTGTAAGTACTTTTGAGCTCATGAAATATTTAAAAGAATTGTGATCAGTTAAGACCTCAAAAGGTTCCATAAGGCTCAAAAAGGTACAAACACCATTTTTTCAAGCAAAAAACAATTTCAAGAAGTTCCTTGTCATGAATCTCATAATTAAGCTCTGCAGAAAGAAATTTGCAAGACTCGAAAGCTAAGGGATGAACAAGAGAAGAAGAGCAGGAAAACTGCAAGATTACTACTGCAATTGCATAGTCGCTTGCATCTGTTTTGACAATAGTGCAAGCTAGCTTGTTAAAGTGAGAAAGTATTGCAGCAGTGGTAAAGGCTTTTTTCAGAGATTTGAACTCCAAAGCAGCTTGTTCTGAGAAAAAAAAATGAGTGTCTTTTTGAAGAAGGTTAGTGAGGTTTACGGTTTTCCTGGCATAATTCTCAATAAATCTCCTGTAAACATTACTGAAACCAAGGAAAACTTGAAGGTATTTAACTGAGGAAGGTGAGGACCAGTCCATTATGCGTTGGCTTTTGGCTGGATCCATCAATATTCCTGGCTGCAAGACTATGACACCTCAAAATTGAAGAGAAGGAGTATGAAATTTGCACTTAGAGGCTTTTGCAAACAGGTCATTTTTGCAAAGTTGCTGCAGCACCTTGCTCACATGTGCAATGTGATCCTCAAGAGTTTACAATTAGACTAGTATATTTTCAAGATACACTATGAGATATTTCTCTACAAGGTCAGAAAAAATGTCATTGACAAAGTGTTGAAAAGTGGAAGGAGCATTGCAGAGGCCAAAGGGCATGACGGTATACTCATAACTGCCAAACCGTGTTCTCATTGCGGTCAAATACTCATGGCCTTTTGAAATGCAAGCTAGTTTATAGGATCCTCAAAGGTCTAACTTTGAGAAATAAGCAGCTTCATGAAAGAGAGTGAGGAGGTGCAACATAGGCCATACTGGGTAGGCATTCTTCCAGGTTCCCTGGTTCAGTTTCCTATAGTCAACACAAAGGCAAAGTCCACCATCTTTCTTTGGAACAAATAAGATTGGTGAACCGGTGTTTGAATTGCTTGGTCGAAGAAATCCTTTCAATAAATTTTCCGAAATGTATTCTTGTCGCGCAATTAATTCCTGCTTTGAGAGAGAGTAGACTGGTCCGGGTGGTGGTGGTGGTCCAGTAAGTTTGATCTTATGATTTCAAGGACGGAATAGAGGTAGTTTATCTGCCTTTACAGCTGAAAATTCATCAGCAAAGTGATGATAAACAGAAGGTAAAGACACTTGAATGATTTCTAAATCTTCAATCTTGTCATATTTAAGCATGGGATTCAAAGTGCTTGCATGATGCGAGAGGATTGGGGGGCTCAAAATACACCGTTTGGTTGGTGCCTGTTTCTCTTCAAAGAAAAAAGGAAGAGGTAAGTCAGAAAAATAATTGATTAATCCTAAATCTGAAGAGGGAACTTGGGAATGAAGGTCAGGATATTGCAAATCTCCTGGCGTAAAAGTGTCATCCAACTCAATAAAAATGTCAGGTAGGCTGTTTAATTTCTGTTTGACGGAAGGGTTAGTCTCCTGGGTTTGCAAGGTTTGAAGGTTAATTACTCCTTCTTGCCAATTCACATCCGGATTCCAGTGGACTAGGAAATCATGGCCTAGAATAGTATCATCCATTCCGGGAATATCCAAGAAAAATAAATCCCATTCAAAGTTGGGGAAATTGGAAAATGCAAATGTCCATTTTGCCTTTTGGGAAACCCAATGAGACAGATCAGTCGCACTACTTACTAAATAGATAGGAAACACATCTATCTTGGAAACTGTAAGGTTTTTGAAAGTGGCAAAAGATTCATTTATGAAAGAAAAATTAGCGCCAGAATCAAGTAAAATTCAATAAGGAGAGTATTTGGAATGGAAAAAGACAAATCTCAAACTTGGAGAACCTAGTGACTAGCAAGTGCAAAGATTGACTCACTGTAATTTAGATTACGTGTAGCCTTCCTTGCAAGTGTCAGGAAAACTACAAGCTAATTCTTTGACTTTTTAGCCGCTTCACGCGCTAGCCGCTTTGCACAACTAATGATATCATGTTTACCCCCACAATACATACATAAACCATTCTTTTCCCTCCTTAACCGTTCCTCATTCCAGAGCATCCCAGTTTCTTTATCCAGGAACTTTGGGGTTTTGGCAATGGATTTTCCTTTTGGGTTGGAGTGCAAGGCTGGATTTGGTCTGGATTTATTTGGGTTCTTTGAAGATTTTTTTGAGGATTTTTCTGTCTTTGGAGTCAAAGTTGACGGTCCATGGTTGTTTTGTCAAGAGCAGTTCTTTTTGTGATAACCATTATCAAGCTCAATCACCCAGTTGATTAACTGTTGAAGGGAGGTTGTCTTATGTCCCCCAACTGCAAGTTGTTTGATTGGGCATGCCGGTAAACATTTTCAAAAATTAAATAAAAGGGCTGCCTTGTTCCATGCAATGCAAGACTGCAGAGTTCAAGAATTGGATAAAAAAAGGAAGCTCTACTATTCTCCTTCAGGACTAGAATATTGAGTTTGTATTTGGAGTTTTGAACTTCATTAGGGTTGCCAAACAGGGTGAACAGCTGTTGCTTGAACTTTTCCCGGTTTTTGAGAATACAAGCAGGGCTAGTGTTATCAAATAGTTTGAGGTAAGTTTCAAACCACTGCAAGGCTCTTCCACCAAGGAAGGAAGATGCATAAATAACTCTAATTCTATCAGTAGGGAAATTGTGAGGATTTTTTGAGAAGATGATTTTGCAGCACTGTAGGTAGGATCTAAGCTTATGGGGGTGTTCCCCAGTAAACTGATCAGGCTGCTTCAATCCTGGGGTGCAAACACTAGGACCACTTGGAACAGATCGCAACGCAGTTTGATTAAGTGCCTGGATCAGGGTTGTGAGTAAGGTTGAGGCACAGGGTTTGGGAGCATTAGTGCTAGACCGCAATCTACCACAAGTCAAGGTTTCATTGGAAGAGTCTTTGCTTTTGTTGAGAGGTTCCAATTCCTCCCGCAAGGGGGCAAGGGGATCATCAAGAGGTTCAACCAAAGTAGATTTAGAAGAAGGGACAGGATCTAAAGGTTCTCTGTCCCAAGAAAAGCTGGATCTCCCTACCCAATGGATATCATCATTGGAAGGGGTGAGGGAAGCCTTCCTGGTTGAGCAAGTACATGACATTGTAAAAAATAAATCTATTATAGGTTGGCAAGCTACAATAGATGAGTTGAGTTAGTTAATTTACTGTCACACAACCACCCCATGTACTATAGGGCAATCTTAGATGATCATGAGCCCAAAATGAAAGCCGAGTTCAAGGGCAAGTGCAAGGTAGCAAGGGCTAACTGCAAAGTGAAACTTATGGTGGAGTAACTTAACAAACAGAAAGAGGGATGAATTTTCCAATGGAGGGAAACCAAATCCAAGCCTGATGTGATGACTGGATTTAGAAAATACAAGAACATATGAAATTAACTAACTGAGGAGACAATCCTCAGGCAAACTATATAGCCTTTATAAGGTAATCCAAGATGACTAGATACAACCTGATGGATGGTCAACTACAGTTTTGAGTGGTGAGGCAATGAATTACATGGATAGAGTAAAAAATGAAATGACAGTATGAATTGTTTACAAGGTCTTAGAATGAGTGCAAGACAATGGGGGAAGAATTCGTTGGGATGTAACAGTTGAGACTTGAGGGAATTACGTCAGAAGCAATGAAAATATAAAGGTGTAGTTTATGAAGGGTAAGGGACTAGTCCATTTGCAAACTATACAGTTGAGATGGCTTGACTAGCCTGAGTGCAAACTAGCAATACCATGTGACCTTAAATGGGAACCCAAGGGTTATTGATACCCAGGGTGAAAAGGGCAGAACCCAAATGGATGGTTGACCAGGGTAGAGTTGACCGCAAGGTTTGCATGTGGATGCTGAGTAAGTTGCCAAGAATGGAAGGTCTTTATGCAAGCCAGATTTGATAAGCAGAAGGCACCATTAATTTTGTGCTTCTATTTTTTCACTCTTATGGACCAAGGTAGATGGTACTTGAAGAAAAGAGTATGTCAAAGTGGGAGGACAATAACCCTTAAGCACAAAGCGTGACACATAGAAATATTTTCCATTGCAAGGTTGACCTTTTTTTCTTCCTTTTCACTTTTGTTGGATTTCTTCCTCTTCTTGGCTACCTTGCAATCCTTTGCATAGTGCCCCTTCTTCTGAAAATTATAACACAAGACCTTTGCTTAATCCCTTTTTGCCTTGGCCTTCTTGCCAGATTTTCCTGTCTTTCCACCAGAGCAGTTCCTGTGCCCTCCTTCATCTTAATTTGAAGATCATTCTATTCAATCCCTCTAAGAACATGCTCTTCTCCAGGAAGGGGTTACAATTGATATATAATCCTAACCAAGGACTCATATTCTTTTGGTAGCTTTTGAAGAATTAAGACTGACAACCACTCAGGATCCATGTTCAGCCCAGATGACTTGAAGTTAGCAATACTTGATGTTTCCTCCCCCCCAAATTTTTTGCAGTTGGAAAATTTTCAACTTGAACAACTTATTGAATCCAATCCCCTTCTGGTGGACAAAGTTACTAGCATACTTGACCTTGAGCATTTTCCATACAATGCTACCCATCCTCTTCTGTTCCTCCTTAGAGTTTCAGCAAACCATGCCATATGACTTTCATCCAAATGCCTAAGAATGAGATGATAAGACTTCTTCTCTACCTCTGAACTAATCAAAGTGTCATCTGCATCCATAATCTCCCCACAACAAATTTTTTCCAACTTACTGTCTATTAAGACAGACCAAGCACTATAGGTTTCACCATTCAAAACCATCTCTGTGGAGCTGGACTCTGGTTTCCCTCCTAATCAAATGAATTTTTCATGTGAAAACCCAAATGAAAGAGAAAACTTATTTATATTACCCCAAATTCTGAAACAATCACCACATAAATCTGCATGTCACTTGCTAGCAAGTGCCATAAAAGAGCTCTTGCCCAATGTATGGCCAAGCTCAGGTCAAGCTCCTACCAAGCTCAGGTCAAATTTATCAACACTCCAATTTACAGTTGTTGACTGTGCACAATTCATAGTGACTGTGCACAATGCACAGTCAGTGTGCACAATGCAGATTCACTGTGCACAACACACAGAAACTGTTCACAATACACAGCAACTGTGCACAACACACAGAAACTGTGCACAATGCACATCAACTGTGCACAATGCACAGCAACTGTGCACAATGCAGAGCAACTGTGCACAACGAACAGCAAATGTGCACAATGTTGATTATTTTCCTCAACATGTGCAGTATTCAGTTTACGTACCTGCCACACCGGAGCCACTAGTCATCTTTTCTTCTGTTCTCATGTCATGTTTTCTTTCTGTTTTTCCTGTCTCACATCTTCTTGTTGCATAAATAGATGTCACTTGTTGTCGCGTCAGTTCAAATTTTCTTCCGCATGTCACTCAGCAGTCCCGTACTCCCTTGTGGGGATCCTCTTCTTCTGTAACTGTACTCCGGTCTAGTCTTGCTTGTCCTCCTCTTCTCTGCTTCCATCCCCCTACACTTGAACCTTTCATCATCAACGGACCAGAACAGTACTCAACTTTGAACTTGCAAACCAACCATCCTTAATCATTGACAGTAGGGTAGGCCCAATGACAGACTCAGTCTTCAACTCAACATCAGGACACAATTAACTGATCTTCTCTCACGCCTTGCGTTCTCATTTGCGGATTTGTTGGATAGTCATAACGCACTTAACTCTCTACATAGTGTTTGGATTCAAAAACATGCCCAAATCATTTCTTCATATTCTTTATTCCATTTTATTATTTTCCTTATTTTCCTGCTTCCTTCCATTCTTTTCTTTTCTATGTGCCTTTTCTTTCTTATGTGTCTCCAGTTTGTCCTTTCCCATATCTCTCACTCTGCTGTCACTACGCCTGTGAACCCCCTGTCATGTCATTCTTTCACGCGCTCATCCTTCAAAACAAACCGCTGTCAATACTCAAATCCCAAAGTCCCGCTTGTGAGCTCCACCACCTTACCAACAAATCAAGGACAAGCTCTCACGAATCAATCAACCTCAACTACCAGCTACCACTACCACTCAAGACTACTCACCAGCCACCACTACAACGCAAGCTCATTCCATCACCTTACCAAGCTACCATACAACTCAAGCTCACCCCATCACCATATCAAGAACAACAGGCCAGATCCATGCTCTCCTTCCCACTTCATCTCTTCTCAGTACCATTGTTGTCTAGTTCAACTCACTATCTGGTCCTTTTAAGGTGTTTTTTCAGTCTTGTTTCTTTTATTTTGATTGCTCTCAGCTGAAATTAAATTTCCTTTTAAGCCTGTTAAACTTTCAGATTTACAGTCCCAAGCTTGCTCACTGGACCAGATAGGCTCTATGTCCGATTCAGAAGAACAACCCAACTTGTCCAAAATCAACATCCCCTCCTAAATAACTCAAAATTCCCATCCTGGAGCCTTAGGATCAAAAGTTACCTTTGCAGGAAAGTTTTAGAATTATGGCCAGCAATTAGCTTAGGCAAATGAGCAGTATTTAAAGCAAAAGAAATGCTGGACACTGGGTGTCAATATTGTCAAATGGGGCTCTCACAATGGGGCAATATCTTGGATGAATTTGATTGGAATGATGAATGAATGGATGGAAACAGTAGGGAGAAGGGCTCCTTAAGTACATAAGATTGGCCTCTTGTGAGCCCATGATACAACAAGCCAAAAGGCAAATTTTCCGCCCCAAAAGAGCTCTACAGGCTTTACTGGCCTTGTTACTTGGTTTGGACTACATCAGCCCACATGGCATCAGTCCCTGTACCCTTACAACCAGCCTATTCCGGTTATTTCTGGTGTTTCCACCTCAATGGGGCTGAACCAGCCCCTTGGCTGGTTGTCCTTTACAACCAGCCATGATGACCTTTATTGCCTTGTTTACGGGCTGGTTGCCTCATGCAGCCAGCCCCTGGCCCCTCAAATGGGTCAGGTGTGATCCAGGGCACACCTGGGTCCGGTCTCAGACTCACATGGGGAGGGTGTGACCAGCGGACATGCTTTCCCCCCCCCCTCTTTCTCTCAAATCCCTGGTGGGGGCGGTCAAATCCCCTCACCAGGGGCCCTGGGGGTTGATACCCCCAGGGCGTTGTCATGTAAATTGGCCTGGGAGGTGATCAGGTCCCCCCAGGCCCATTGCTCCTCCCCCTTGGTAAAGGGGGGGGGGAGAGTGCCCCTATCCTGTTTGGTTGCATTAACCAATCAATGGTGGGGGGGTGATGAATTCCCCCCCACATGCCGGTTGCTACCCTTGCGGCCGGTGCCGCCACCTCCTTGAGCAAGGGGGTGGTCAGGTCCCCCCTTCCCTGACCAACCGCGCTGTCACGGTTGGTTGCTGGCTGGTTCAACCCAGCCAGCCTTCCCCCATCCCCTTTGCAACAGCGAGCAAGGGGAGGGGGAGCAAGCCAGGGCCGCAAGCCCCGGCTCTGTGGCCCCGGTCGCCTAGCCCAACCAGCCAGGCCCGCGCGGGATCCCTCGGCCGCGCAACAGCCCCGCGTGGGCAGCACTGAGGAACACAGGCGGCCCCAAACGGGCCGCAACGTGGGCGGCGGCCCCAATGGGCCGCCCCAAGCCGGAATTGTGAGAATTACATACTTTCGCGGGCCAGCCCATCTGGCCAAGTATGTCAATAATAAATCTTGGGCCCTTTTATGCCAAAATAAGCCCATCTGGCTTGGGTGGCCCATCCACCCTGGCGGGCCCATGAGGGCCCATGTCCCAAAAGACCATAAAAACGTGTTTTGGCGCCTAAATGCCCAAAACCAATAACACCCACATAGGCCCACATGTCCCATGTGATTTCCAATGGGCCGTGGAGGCCCATTTTTGCATCCCATTTGGATTACACACTCCTATGCACATTACCTGAGTGCATCAGCATTTTAACAGAAAGGACTTCTTGAACTTACCCTTGAGCCCGCTCCATCACCATTGACCAGACCTCAGAAGAAGAAGATATATGAAGCCGCGGACATTATCATCCAACATCTTGGTGAATCTTCTTTTGAATCCATCATCAACAACGACAAAGATGGAAATCCCTACACCATTTGGCAGGCTATTCTAGAGAAATATGCCTCTCAATCCTCAAAGAATTGTGGTCGTATCTGGCTCAATTTTATCCACTATGTTTTCAAGGGTGATCTGACAACGTACATCAAGGACTGCCAAAAACTCATGAATGAACTCACTGTTGTGAGACTCAAAGTTCCCCCTGACATCCTCAGCTATACCATCCTTGCCAAACTTCCCAGCTCATTCTATCACATTGTCGACTCTCTAATCCTCAACAATGCTCTTCTCCAAAACCCAACTGGGATTCTGAACAAACTTTGCAAGGTACTTCATCTTGAATTGTCTTGGTTGCCGGACAACAGCTTGACCTCAGACATCTCTCCATCAGTCTCACTACATAAATCAACCATGAAGAAAAGGCCAAAACCAAAGCATCCATGCTCAAAAGGACACCATAACCCCCTTGCCAAGAACCCTGAAAACAAATGCTGGTTCCTTCATCCTCATCTCAGACCTGAATGGAATAAAACTCCCTTGTCCAACCTCCACTCCATCAACAAAAGTCCAACCATCAAAGATGAAAGCAATTCCTAAGGTGCCAAGCTCCATTTCAACGCTCAAATTTACCTCTCGTCCAATGTAAAAGACTCCAATCTTCCAATTCTGGATTCTGGCGCAAGCCATCACATAGTTAAAAATCCCATGTTTCTGTTTGATTGCACACCTATCCATCTTGAAGTGGTAACAGGCTCCCCAAAAAACTCACTCATTGTGACACAATCTGGATCAGCCAAGCTTATCAATCACATTGGCTCAGCCATTATCCTTTGAAATGTCCTCCTCATCCCCTCCATTAATTGGTGTCTCATTTCTCTCACTCAACTTAACTCCTCAAAGGCAACCTTTTCCAAAGTCGAATACTTGGGTTTCAAGGTGAAACTGGATAAGATCAGCTTTGTAGGTACTACAAACAACAAGTTAACTGAACTATGTGGAACAAAATTTCTTTTTTGCAGCCAATCCAGTTTTCTTCTCAAGGGTCTGAATAATCTCTGGCATTTACGCCTCAGTCACGCTAGCACCCAATCCCTCAAAACTCTCAATCTGAGCTCCCTCAACTCTGATGCCCAATCAACTGTCTGTTAAATTTGCAAAACTTGCAAGCAATTTTTGACCCCATTCAATCACAAATTCAAAACAGCTACTCACATTCTTGAAGCGGTTCATCTGGAAGTCTTTGGACCCTTCTATATCACCTCAAACTTAGGACTCTCTTATTTCCTCTCCATGACGGATCAGTACTCCGGATTCCGTTCTGTTGCTCTCCTCAAACAGAAAAGCAAGGCAACCTCCGCTATCAAGGACTTTGTGGCACGGGCCAAGCGTCAAACTGGCAACACCATGAAGCTTCTCATCTTGGATAACTGAGGCGAGTTCATTTCCTCTGAACTCCACTCCTTCTTCCTTGAAAAAGGCATCAATCAACATTTCTCCCCCCCCCCCCATACTCCTCAGAAAAACAGGCTTGCCAAGAGATCAAACCGCCTCATCTTAGAGAAGGCTCAATGCTTGCTGAATCAAAGCAATCTACCGCTCAAGTTCTGGGATGAGGCTGTAAACACTGCTACCCACATTCTAAATGCTCTCCCCTCAAGGTCCCACAGAAACACTGTCCCTTACAAGGTCTGGCACGGACAACCATTCAATCTTAACTGCTTACGCCCCTTTGGATGCGCCTCCTTTGCCGTCATTCCTAAAGAAAATTGAACTTTCAAACTTCTCCGCACCAGCAAAAGAGCCATTCTGGTTGGGTACGTCAATGACTTCTTGTCATTCAGGCTGCCCTGTTTCTGATTTCCCTCTTACATCCTCTGCTGTCATCAATTCTCCTCCCCCCAATCATCCACTGTCCCACGACAGGCTAATGCACAAGAAAATCATTCCCTATCCCCGTTGTCCTAACTCTAAAATCGGTCTCCCGGCCATCTATCTTATTGTCAACAACAGCTACTCCGACCCCACCTCAGTCCAAGAAGCCCTCAACTCAAAGTACCAAGAAGAATGGCTCAAAGCAATGAAACACAAGGAGCTCAATCTGCTTGACTACCAAGTCTGGTAAGAGGCAAATCTTCCCAACGACAAGCTAGGGCTCAAATGCATCTGGGTCTTTTGGACAAAGCGCGACGAGCTAAATCAAATAGTTGAATTCAAAGCACAACTTTGCGTTCAAGGCTTCAGCCAGCAGTACGGCATCAATTTCACTTCCACCTTTTCGCCAACTGGGGAAAAGATGTCGCTGCGCATGCTAATCACTCTTGCTGCTCACTTAAGTCTAAAGTTTCATCAAGTCAATGTAAAAGCGGCCTTTCTGAACGCCCCACTGTGCAAAGAAGTCTACCTCATTCCCCCTCCCTACATCTCCGTCACAAATGGCAAGCACCTCAAGCTGAAGAAGGCTCTATACGGTCTCAAACAAGCACCAGTGGCCTGGTATGAAACGCTCAGCTCCTGGTTGACGGACTGTGGCTTCCACAAAAGCAAGGGGGACCAGTGTGTATTCTGGAATGATTCAACTTATCTTTACGTTCATGTTGACAACATTGCAATATTCAGCAATTGACCAGATGCATTCATCACTCAGCTCAGCTCCAAATTCAGAATAAAGGACCTCGGGCCAGCCTCCCTGCTACTTGGAATGAACATCAGCCACCTTCCAACTGGCTACAAGCTTTCTCACGGCTCTTACATTAAACAGGTGTGCGCGCAATATTTGCTTCCGCCTCACAAGACTTTCTTGACTCCTTTCAGACCTCACGGCAAGCAATACGCCTCGAGCAAAGAAGACCATGAGGAGTTTCTTCAATCAGGCTCCAATTACAGGAAAATTTTTGGGGAGCTGAATCACATAAGCATATGCACAAGGCCCAACATAACATTCTCTGTCAACTATCTTGCTCAATTCCTTGTCAAGCCAAATATACATCACCTCCAAGCGGCGCTGTACGTCCTTCAATACCTCCAAAACACCCCAAACCATGGAATCAACTTTGTCTCCTCCTCTTCTGCCTCTCAACTTGAAGCTTGTGTTGACGCTGACTGGGCAACCTGTCCCACTACCAGAAGATCAGTCTCTGGGTTGGTAGCACAATGGCTCAGAAGTGTTGTCACTTGGAAGTGCAAGAAGCAACCCACCCTGTCCCTGTCCACCACCAAAGCTGAATATAAGGCGCTGGGCGACGCCATCAAAGAGCTAAGCTGGGTAAAGTCGCTTATGAGCAAGTTTTTGCCAGGAGAAGCGGCCAAACCAGCCATCATCCACAAGGACAACAAAGGCTGCATCAAGCTGACTCTCAATCAAGCCAATCATGCTACGTTCCACACGAAACACATGGATTTGAGATTCCACTATAGACAGAGCAAGATTCTCAAGAATACCATCAAACTTCAAAAAGTGTCCTCCAAGAAGAATTTGGCAGATTTCCTCACCAAACCTGTAACACAAATAGCACTTTTCCATGCCTTGGACGCCCTCAAAATATCAGAATGATTTGAGCAAGGGAGGCTGTTGGGATTCAAAAACATGCCCAAATCATTTCTTCATCTTCTTTATTCAATTTTATTATTTTCCTTATCTTCCTGCTTCCTTCCATTCTTTTCTTTTATATGTGTCTTTTCTTTCTTATGCGTCTCCAGTTTGTCATTTCCCATATCTCTCACTCTGCTTTCACTACGCCTGTGAACCCCCTGTCACCTCATTCCTTTGCGCGCTTGTCCTTCAAAACAAACCGCTGTCAATACTCCAATCCCAAAGTCCCGCTTGTCAGCTCCACCCCCTTACCAACAAATCAAGGACAAGCTCTCACAAATCAATCAACCTCAACTACCAGCTACTGCTACCACTCAAGACTACTCACCAGCTACTGCTACAACGCAAGCTCATTTCATCACCTTACCAAGCTACTAAACAACTCAAGCTCACCCCACCACCATATCAAGAACACCACGCCAGATCCATTCTCTCCTTCCCACTTCATCTCTTCTCAGTACCATCATTGTCTAGTTCAACACACTATCTGGTCCTTTTAAGGTGTTTCTTCAGTCTTGTTTCTTTTATTTTGATTGCTCTCAGCTGAAATTAAATTTCCTTTTAAGCCTGTTAAACTTTCAAATAGTCTGTGCAAGGGCCATAACCCTTCCTGTAGAGACATTGCTTATGTTTTTTTCCTTTTTATTTCTGCCAAAGAATTTTCTTAAGCTGCTGTCTTACCTTACTCTGTTTTTGTGAAATAAATCAGCCTGGTTCAGGTTTACAAATTCAGTTTAACCTTTTATATGGTTATAATCCAAAAATGGATCATCCAAGCTCAATCAACTTGGCAAGAAACTCTGAATCACCTGGACCAGGATTTGATGGTAACTTCAAAGCGCTGGCGCTGAAATCCCTGATGCAATCCACCCTCTTGCTGACGGAAACAAACTACTTGATCTGGAGGAAGAAAATGGAGAGACTTTTTATGATGAGAGGGATCTTGGATCTATTCAACTCTTCAGACCCTCTTGTGGACATTCCTGAAAATGACAAGATGGCCGGATACCTGATGTCAAAATTGGATCCCAGCACCCATACCAACATTATCACTCCAGAGAACAAGGATTCAACCCAAATGATCTGGCTTGCCGCTAAGAATCATTCTGCTTCAAGCCAGGCTGCCAATTGTGCTAGAATTTTCTTCAATTTCCTCTACCTGGGATTTGATCAGAATGACATAGGCGGCTTTGTCACTTCTGTCAAGACACATCTTGGGAGACTGGACAAAGTAGGCATTATCCTACCTGACAACATCCTCAGTTACTTGATCTTTTTCAAACTACCTGATTCTCTCAAGACCATGCAATCTCAGATCATGCACTCTGGTGTGGATTTATCAGTCAAATATTTTCTTAATCATTTGTTCCAACACCGGAATGAAGTTCAGTCAAATTCAACTGAGACTTCCAAAACCAACTCTGCTCTGTTTCACTCCAAAAGCTCAAACGGCAATGATTTCCCCAGATTTGAGAATGGAAAGAACAACCCGGCTGTGAAATCTCATCCTTCGTCCTCCTGCTGGGTTGAATTCCCAGAGCTTTGTCCAGATCCACCCACCAACAAAAGCAAATGGGGTTCAAAGAAGAAGGCACAGGCCAAGTCCCATTTCCACAACTATTCCTTCTTCTGCGCCTCTAATCATTTCTCAAATGTTTACTCAGATTGGTTCATCTTGAACAGTGGATGTTCCATCCATATGTTTTGAGATTGAAACTTGTTCCTGTTTCTCACTGAAAAAACAGGGGACAAAAACATAAGAACTTGAAAGAAGGGAGAAGGAATAGCTATTCAAGGCCTAGGCACCGCTACTCTCTTAAGTGGAGGAAAAATCATCCATCTTGAAAATGCAGCATGGGTGCCCAACGCAATCATCAATCTGGTGTCCCTTGGTGCCCTCCTGCTAAAAGGTTTCTTGCTCAGAGTCAACTCCAGGACCAATCCTTCTTCCTTCACTCTTTGTCAATCCAAAGGCTTCTTCATGACTTGCAATGTTGAAAACAACCTTCTTACGATTGTAATCAAAGATTCATCTCCTTCTTTGATCTCAGAGAATTCAGTTGCCAAAAAGGATGACTCCTGCTATCTGTCTCTAGCCAGACTCCAGGAACTCCATCTCAAACTTGGTCATTCTAGTGTCGAACAAATGGAAAAGCATCTGGGGTTCACAATTGACAGGGAAGTTACTGATCAGTTCAAATGCCTTTCATGTAAGAAGAGCAAAATCAATAAAACACCCTTCAACCAGGATCAAACCCCAGCTGCTAGAGTTTTTGATAGACTCCACCTTGACTTGATGGGTCCTCTCAATCCCACCAGTAAAGGGGGGATGAGATTCTCACTCACTGTTGTGGACAACAAATCTGGATATCTGTCAGCCTTTCCTCTTCCATCCAAGGATGCCGCTGCCAAAACCATTAAATTTATAATTGAAAATGAAGAAAAGAAGAAACAAAGATATCCAATTGAGATTGTCTCTGATGGGGGAGGTGAGTTTGTAAATGAATCTCTCAGAACCTTCCTCAAGTAAAAATCAATCAACCACCTGATAAGCAAACCATATCACTGCCCGCATAATGGTAAAGCTGAAAGAGCAAATTGCACCATTATGGAGTCTCTGAGGTCTGTCTTCAGCTCCGCCAATATCCCAAAGAACTATTGGCATGTAGTTATCCAAAGCTTCTGCCTGCCTTTGAATCAGATCCCGTTGCAGAAAGGAGGCTCAACCCCCTGGGAAATGATGCACAACACAACACTTCCAGACAACTACCTCCAACCAATTGTCACCGGAGTTGTCTATCTTCTCAAAGATAGGAATATCAAGTCAAAATTGAATGAAAAAGGCAAAGAAGGCATTCTTATAGGTTACACTCCACGCTTGCTCTCATATAAAGTCCTTTCAAAGTCCGGAAAAATATCAAAACCCAGAATGTAAAGTTTCTCAAGGCCACTTCTCTTGACACTTCCTTGTCCCTAGATGAAGACGTATCAACTGTTGCTTGTCTCCCTGGTAAATCAACTGATGCAGCTGCGGCCAGTGATGATTTGAAGGGAGATAGCTCCAAAGATCTGAAGCCTGAAGTAGTTGATTTGTACAGCCCAGAATTGTCCAACTTGGATGATTCCGCCTCTGAAGTTCAAGAGGTCCTGAAGCCCAAGCTGAGGGATTGATCCAACCTGAAAGCCCCTGATTGGTATGGCTATCACCATGAGACAGTTCCTTGGAAAATCAAAGAGGCTCTTGAGATACCTATCTGGCTGTTGCCTATTGAGAAGGAACTGAAAACCATTGAAGACCTTGGAGTCTGGGAAGACGCTCAGGAATCCAAGGTGGTTAACCCACTCAATACAACTTGGACATTTTGGAGCAAGGAAAATCTTCACACTTGTGAGACCACTCTGAAAGCTCAAGTCTGTGTTCAGGGATTCAACCAAAGGTTTGGCATTGATTACTTCAACAACTTTTCCCCAACAGGCAAAGTAGCTTCTCTGCAAGCCTTACTCACCTACTCAGTTTACAAACGTCTCAGAATCCTTCAATTTGACGTAAAGGGAGCTTTCCTACATGCTCCCCTGGGCAAGGATTTCTTCATCAAAACTCCAGCTGGGTCAAAGAGAACCTCAAATTTCCTTTAACTTAAGAATTCTTTATACGGCCTAAAACAGGCACCACTCAACTGGTACAAGACACTGAGCTTGTGGATTAAAGACAACAGATTGGAAGAAAGTGACAGCAATCCATGTCTCTATGTTCATAAGGACAACATCACAGCTCTCTTCTTCCCTTTCAACAACGTGGTCTTTGTTGGGGACGCAGAAGGCTTCAAGACTAAATTTCTTAATTTGTTCAAAGATTCCTCTGCTCATGTGGTTGACACCTTGTTGGGAATGAAAGTGGAAATTTTTAAGGAATGTATTTTGGTTTCCCTTCCAAATCACATCAAGAAAGGGCTAGAATAAATGGACTTACTCAATGCCAAACCAATGAACAACCCATGCACTTCTGGGTTCCATCTTCTGCCCTCCTCTGAGCAAGACGCTGAGGCTTTCAAGAAGCTGAACAAGAGCTAAAGATCTCTGATTGGAAGACTCAATTTTATTGTGACCCTTGCAAGACCGGACATCAGCTATGCCGTTTCCAATTTGGTGCGCTTCCCCAAAAACCCTGGCATTACACACTGGAAAGAGGTAGAACACGTTTGGAGGTACCTGCTTAAAACCATTGATTACTAACTTGTATTCCGCTCCAGGACACCTGCAACTCAGCTTGTGATCTATAGCAATGCAACCTGTGGAGATGACCCTACAACTTGTCTATTGCAAACCGGTCTCATCTGTCTACTCAAGGGCTCCCCAATCTACTGGACCAGTCGCCGGCATTAAAGCATTTCCCACTTCTCTACGGAGTTGGAATGAAATTCTCTTTCTGCTGGAAACCTAGAGGGAAGATGGATCAATCATCTCATAGGCAAAATCTGGAGGACAACACCCCTCTTTCCTATCCATCTCATTGATAAAAAAGGGCTGAATGACAAAATAAAGAAATTTGGCTGTAATTTTCATGCCAAGTAAATCAACATCAAGCTAAAGAGCCTTTGAAACGACTGGAAAGATCAACTGATAGACATCAAATTGATTTAGTCCCAAGATATGTTAGCGGACTCCCTCACCAAAGCTGCTGGGGCTGCCGCTGTCAATTGATTAGCCAGTATGTTGGGAAATTAGATCAATCCTGATGTTAAGTTGAGCAGGCATGTTGATTATTGTCCTCAACATGTGCAGTATTCAGTTCACGTACCTGCCACACCGGAGCCACCAGTTATCCTTTCTTCTGTTCTCATGTCATTTTTTCTTTCTGTTTTTCCTGTCTCAGGTCTTCTTGTTGAATAAATAGATGTCACTTGTTGTAGCATCAGTCCAAATTTTCTTCCGCCTGTCACTCAGCAGTACCGTACTCCCTTGTGGGGAGCCTCTTCTTCTGTAACTGTCTGGTCTAGTCTTGCTTGTCCTCATCTTCTCTGCTTCCATCCCCCTACGCTTGAACCTATCATCATCAACGGACCGGAATGGTACTCAACTTTGAACTTGCAAACCGACAATCCTTAATCATTGACAGTAGGGTAGGCTCAATGACAGACTCAGTCTTCAACTCAACATCAGGACACAATTAACTGATATTCTCTCACGCCTTGCGTTCTCATTTGTGGATTTTTTGGATAGTCAGAAGGCACTTAACTCTCTACATAGTCCATGCAAGGACCATAACCCTTCCTGTAGAGACATTGTTTATGTTTGTTTCCTTTTTATTTCTGCTGAAGAATTGTCTTAAGCTGCTGTCTTACCTTACTCTGTTTTTGTGAAATAAATCAGCCTGGTTCAGGTTTACCAATTCAGTTCAACCTTTTATACACAATGCGCAGCAAATGTGCACAATGCACAGCAACATTGCAAAATGCACAGAAATATTGCAAAATGCACAGCAACTGTGCACAATATCTACCCAAGCTCCAATGCACAATTCACAGTGACTGTGCACAATATTTATCCAAGTTCAAATGCACAGTTGCTGTTCATTGTGCACAGTTGCTGTGAATTTTGCACAGTTTCTGTGCGTTGTAAAAAGTTGCTGTGCATTGGGCACAGTTGCTGTGCATTGGGCACAGTTGCTGTGCATTGGGCACAGTTGCTGTGCATTTGGCACAGTTGCTGTGCATTGGGCACAGTTGCTGTGCATTGGGCACAGTTGCTGTGCATTGGGCACAGTTGCTGTGCATTGGGCACAGTTGCTGTGCATTGGGCACAGTTGCTGTGCATTGGGCACAGTTGCTGTGCATTGGGCACAGTTTCTGTGCATTGGGTACAGTTGCTGTGCATTGGGAACAGTTGCTGTGCATTGGGCACAGTTGCTGTGCATTGTGTACAGTTTCTGTGCATTGTGCAAAGTTGCTGTGCATTGTGCACAGTTTCTGTCCATTGTGTATAGTTGCTGTCTATTTTTCACAGTTGCTGTGCATTGTACGCACTTGCTTTGCATTGTGAACAGTTTCTGTGTATTGCGCACAGTTGCTGTGTATTGTGCCCAGTTGCTGTGCATTGTGAACATTTGCTGTGCATTGTGAACAGTTTCTGTACATTGGGAAGGGTCACTGCGCATTGTGCATAGTCACTTTGCATTTTGAACAGTCACTTCGCATTTTGCACAATTGCTGTGCATTGTGCACAGGCACCATGCATGGTGCATTGTGCACAGTTGCTGTGAATTTTGAATTGTGCACAGTTGCTGTGCATTGTGCATTTTTTATAGTTGCTGTGCATTGTGCATGGTGCACAGTTGCTGTGCATTGGGCATTGTTCACAGCCACTGTAAACCAAACACATGTTTGAGAATGAAAATGCCTTCAACTAGATATTGGACAGAGCTTCAACCAGAGCTTCCTTGATAGCACTTGGTAGCAAGTGCAATTGCTTTTTTAAAAAGATGAAGATGGTGATTTTGAGTTCATTGCTAACAAAGACCAATGGTCTAACAAAGTCACACATGAAAGAAACAATGTTTAGGAGTCTTAAATGATAAGAGAGAATGAGAAAGTAACCTTACTCAAGATCTCATTAACTGTTTACAAAGGACATTCAAAAAAAAGGAAAGATAAAAGAGAGTGAAGACAGGTGGGGTGAGTCTTTAATAATGAAAACAAAGGAATGAGAATAGTAACATAAGCACTGTAGGGGTAATGAAGAACCTCACATCTGATCAAACTTGATAGTTGTTAGATTTTGGCAAGATTGAGTTTGAGACAGAGGAAGGTTAGGGAGATGAGGAATAGAAGGTTGACAAGGTTGGGTTACAAGGAATTGAGTGAGAGATTGAAAGTTGTAGGAGGAGAAGTTGTGAGAATGATGTGAGAATGAGAAGATTGGAAGAGAGTGGTTTGAGCAGTGAGAGGTGAGGAGAAAGGAGAGGATGGGAGGAAGATAGTGGATCTGGAATGTTGTGGGAGCTGGGAGGTTCTGGATAGTGATGTGGGAGGTGGGAGGTTCTGGATATTGATGGATGATAGGGATTGAGAATTGAGGTTGATGATTTTTGGAATTAGACTGGATGGAAGCCGGTCAGATAATTGATCAAAGATGGAGAGTCCACCAATGATAGGTACTTCAAATTGAGAGATTTTGCACTGGGGAAGACCGGGAGTGACAGGAAGGTGCACAAAAGACACAAAATAATGACAACACACCGGCGTGATCAGATGCAAGAAGACAAGATAGAGGAAGTGAGATTAATAAGGGAGGAGCGTATAGCAGCTTTTGTCAGCAAGTCCGCCAACATTTGGTTAGAGGTGATAAGATGGGTGATTAAGGAATGGTTGTCCCATTGTTCTCATAGCCATTTGATCTGCGTGTCTACATGCTTAAGCGCACTGTGATGTGATTCTTGATTCACCAGATCATTTAAGGCCTTGTTGTCTATGAAAGCACAGTGAGTGAGCTTTTGATCTGGGTTCATCTTGGTGAGCAGTTGTGAAAGCCAGATCTTCTCTTGAGTGGCAAAAACAAGGGCGTTGAGTTCACCTTTGGTTGAGGACAGGGAGATCGTAGGTTGTAGCTTGCTGTGCCACAAGACAGGGCAGCCGTAGAGAAGAATGAGATAACCAGTGTGTCTTCTCCGGGATTTGGGATCATTTCCACCATTGGAGTCGCTGAAGACTTCTATGTTGTATTCAAAGGATGGATTTTGAAGGCGCAGGGACATTTCCTTGGAGGCAATCAGTTATCTCCAGGCGTGCTTGGACTCAATCCAATGAGGCCGCCCAGGTTTAGTATTGAAGCGGGAGAGATTTGAGACGGCATAGGCGAGATCAGGTCTAGTTTGACTTGCAATGAAATTTAGAAAGCCCGTGGAGGAATGGTAATTGATATTGAGTTTGAGGAAGTCCTCGTGCTCATTATTGGTAGCAGAAAGAAGTTTAATATTGGGTGTGAACGGCATGCTGATTGTTTTGCAGTTGGAGAGCCCCAATTTGCTAAGAGAGGTTTCAATGTGACTGGATTGTCAAAGACCAAGACCATTTTCAGTATTTACGAGTTTAATTCCAAGGATTTTGCTTAGAGGTCCATCTTGCAATATTTTGAACCTGGCTTTCAACCTGGTTCTGAACTCTATTTAGTTTCCAACTATCAGAAAGTTCTTGACATACACAAAGACATAAATCTTGGTAGTTGTAGAGATATAAAGGCAAGGGTTGGCACTCAATAGGGAGAAATTTTTGTCAAGTAGCCAGTTCTTGAGTGTCTTGTACCAGCTTTTTGGAGCTTTTTTCAGGCCGTAGAGAGCCTTATTGAGTTTGAAATGGGGAAATTTGGAGTCATATCCCAGCGGAGCTTTGATGAATATGCACTTGTCCAGCGGAGCGTGGAGGAAGGCATATTTAATGTCCATTTGCCAGAGGGTGAGATTATTAAAGAGAGCATACACAAGTAACACTCAAAGAATGGTAATAGAGCCCGTCAGAGCGAAGGTTTGACCATAATCAAAGAACTCAATCTGGTTGAAGCCCTGAACAAAAAGCCAAGACTTGAAGGACACACCGGTCTCGTCAGGACCCTCTTTGATTTGATAGACCCACACTGTGGTTAGAGCATTTTTGCCATCTGGGAGAAAATGAAATCCTTCCCAGACTTCCATTAGTTTGATTCTGTCAAGTTCAGATTTCATTGAGTTGATCCATTTTTCTTTTTCATCACAGTGGGTAGCTTCATGATAGGTTTTGGGCACCGTTTGGGCAACAAAGCGGTATTGCTGAGGTTATTGCAGGGAGGATCAATCTTGAAGGATGGGAGGAGAGTTGGCTTGAAGTTGCTTAGCAACCTCAGAGTCGTCGTCAGACTTGGAGAGGGAGGATTCAGAGTGATTATTGAGCTGAGGGGATTTGGTTGGTGTAGTTGGGACATTAGAAAAATTTTGAGAAGGGGTTAGATTGGATCCAGTGGGAATAATGTTACCGGAGGAGTTGGGAGAGATAGTCGAGTTAAGGGAGTTTTGAGAAGAGGTTAGATTGGATTCAGTAAGAAAAACGTTAGCAGAGGAGTTGGGAGAGATAGTTGAGTTAAGGGTGTCAATGAGAAGGGAGTCATCAGTGAGAAGACAATAAGCAGGTTTTGGACAACAGGGAGTCATTTAGGGGAGAGAGAGAGAAGGGGGAATTTTCAAAAATTTTAACATGTTTCAAACAAACAATATGTTAGGAATTTGGACAATAAATTCTGTAAGAATTCAGATTGAAATCAAATCCAACCAAGATGCCATCTAGCCCCCTTTCATCAAACTTTCTTGGGGATGTAGCATGATTGAGGACAATGGCTCTGGAGCCAAGCACTTGAATGAGCTGAAATTTAGGAGATTTGCTGGACCATAGTTTTTAGGGTGAGGATTTTGTTTTGAGAGAAGGGATGACTTTGATAATTGCGCAGGAGCTGACTAGGATCTCATTCTAAAGTTGCATTGGAATTTTCATGTCAATCATGGCAGTTCTTGCAGCCTCCAGAAGGGTAAAATTTCCTCTTTTGGCCACAGGATTATGTTGAGGAGTGTATGGTTTGGATGTGGTGTGTTTGATTCCATTTTCAACCAAGAAGTTGGTGAGTCTGTGGTTGACAAATTTGCCACCATAATCCGAGTGAAATATCTTCAGCATCCTTCCTTTCTGGTTTGATTTGAGTTTGATGAATTTTATCACCTTGTCAGCTACATCGAAATTGAGTCAAATCAGCACGCACATCTTGAACTTGGACCAGTTGTTGGTGAGGAGTAGAAAGTACCTGCACCCAGTGAGGGTTGGTGGATTGATGGGGCCACACACATTGGAATGAATGAGATTGAAGGAGTTTTTACTGAAGGGAAGATGACCAAGAAACAGCTGGCGGTGAATTTTACCTTTAGTGCATGATACGCACTCAATTTTATCCCACTTGAGATTGGGAAATTCTTTGGATAACAGGTGAGTTTGTTTGAGATGAGGGTGACAGAAGCTCTTGTGGATGGTAGAGAGAGATACAAATGAGTAGGAAATGGAGGGAACAGAATTTGATTCCTGGTAGATGACCAGTAGGTTGTCTTCAATTGTTCCGGATAGAATTTGTCATTGCTTATAGATTATGGAGAATCTGTTAGGCGGAATTAGAGTCAATGAGCAACCTTTTTGAATGAGTTGACCAAGCAAGACAAGATTGATGGCGAGGTTGGGGATGTAGAGTGAATTTTGAAGATTGAGAGTTGCAAGGGAGCTAGTCAAGACCACAGTCCCGCTCCCAAAAGAGGAAATGGGGGCATTGGGGTTACCAGTCTGAATTTCTGTTTGGTCAGCATGAAGCTTTGAAAAAAAATTTTGATCATTGAACATGCAGTTGGACACCCAGATTCAAGCATTACTCAATTTTGACTGAGGGTTGGTGACGCGGCCATGGCAAAGTTATACACAAAGTGGGTTGAGGAGGACTTTGGAGGGGGCAGTGTCATGTTGTCAGAAGTCAAACTGGAAACCTGAAAGTTTCCAGAGTTGGGTTGCAGATGAGGATAGAGCCACCAACACTTGCTTCAATTTTGATTTGATTGAGGATTGTGCCAAGTTGGTTGACATTTGATGTCTTCAGTTTTAGTAACTAGAGCGGAGGGATAAGAACCAGCTACAACCTCATTCTTGATCTGATTTAGATTTTGAAGTACTAGGTCTGCATTGATCTTCGCTTTGCCCAACGAGTGAGTGATTTTTGTCTTCAGATGATCAAGTTGAGGAGGGAATTTATAGAGCAGGAGATAGGCAGTAATATCATTGTCCATTCGGATTATGATTTTGGCGATTTGGAGAAGGCAGGCCCTGGCATTGGTGATGAATTTTTCCACTCGCTTTGATAAAATTGAAGGTTGAGGAAATTAAAGAAGACTCTTGAGCTATTAGTGGTTTGCAACAATGCGTAGTACTTGTTAATAGATTTCCACCGTTTTATTCCATTGGTGAGGTGATGATCTTTGGCGCAATTGATGTAGGTTTGGTTGTCCAATTTGGCAAGGATATAACCAACAATTTCAAGATTGACATCAGGAGGACATTTTTCAGATTTGGTCAAATTTAACCAATGTGCAATCCCCTTGAGCAAGAGTATGGTTTGAATCTTGGACCTCCACAAGGAAAAATTTGAATTGGAAAGGTTGGGAATTGAGTCTGTTAGAGTCTTCAGAAAAGATTGAGAGGAGTCCATTTGTTTTTGGCCTGTTGGAGATTGACCAGAATCCATTGGTCTTTCTTAGGCCTATTAGCAAGTGAGGTAGGTTGAATGTTTGGCTTTTAACCATAATAAGATGAAGATGGTGATTTTAAGTTAATTGCTAACAAAGACCAATGGTCTAACAAAATCACAAATGAAAGAACAAAGTTTAGGAGCCTTAAATGATAAGAGAGAATGAGAAAGTAACCTTACTCGAGATCTCACTAACCGTTGACAAAGGACAGTCAAAAAAAGGAAAGATAAAAGAGAGTGAAGACAGGTGGGGCGAGTCTGTCATAATGAAAACAAAGGAATGAGAATAGTAACATAAGCACTGTGGGGGTAATGAAGAACCTCACACCTGATCAAACTTGATAGTTGTTAGATTTTGGCAAGATTGAGTTTGAGACGGAGGAAGGTTAGGGAGATGAGGAAGAGAAGGTTGACAAGGTTGGGTTACAAGGAATTGAGTGGGAGATTGAAAAGTGTAGGAGGAGAAGTTGTGAGAATGATTTGAGAATGAGAAGATTGGAAGAGAGTGGGTTGAGCGGTGAGAAGTGAGGAGAAAGGAGACGACGTGAGGGAGATAGTGGAGCTGGAATGTTGTGGGAGCTGGGAGGTTCTGGATAGTGATGTGGGAGCTGAGAGGTTCTGGATAGTGATGGATGATAGGGATTGAGAATTGAGGTTGATGATTGTTAGAATTATACTGGATGGAAGCCAGTCAGATAATTGATCAAAGATGGAGAGTCCACCATTGATGGATACTTCTGATTGAGAGATTTCGCACTGGGGAAGACTGGGAGTGACAGGCAGGTGCAGAAAAGACACAAAATAATTAAAACATTTTTAACCCTCCTGTTGGAGTAATGGATGGTTAAAACCCTCCAGAATGGATGATGGAGAGTTAAAAACCCTCCAGAATCGATGATGGAGGGTTAAAACCCCTCCAGAATGGATGATGGAGGGTTAAAACCCCTGCAGAATGGATGATGGAGGGTTAAAACCCCTCCAGAATGGATGATGGAGGGTTAAAACCCCTCCGGAATGGATGATGGA
Organism: Puccinia polysora; assembly: GCA_025617555.3. Lineage (NCBI taxonomy): Eukaryota > Fungi > Basidiomycota > Pucciniomycetes > Pucciniales > Pucciniaceae > Puccinia > Puccinia polysora. Next base: position 48,422,322 of record CM062616.1, read on the forward strand.
GGGTTAAAACCCCTCCAGAATGGATGATGGAGGGTTAAAACCCCTCCAGAATGGATGATGGAGGGTTAAAACCCCTCCAGAATGGATGATGGAGGGTTAAAACCCCTCCAGAATGGATGATGGAGGGTTAAAACCCCTCCAGAATGGATGATGGAGGGTTAAAACCCCTCCAGAATGGATGATGGAGGGTTAAAACCCCTCCAGAATGGATGATGGAGGGTTAAAACCCCTCCAGAATGGATGATGGAGGGTTAAAACCCCTCCAGAATGGATGATGGAGGGTTAAAACCCCTCCAGAATGGATGATGGAGGGTTAAAACCCCTCCAGAATGGATGATGGAGGGTTAAAACCCCTCCAGAATGGATGATGGAGGGTTAAAACCCCTCCAGAATGGATGATGGAGGGTTAAAACCCCTCCAGAATGGATGATGGAGGGTTAAAACCCCTCCAGAATGGATTATGAAGGGTAAACAGTCTTTGTGCATTTCCACAGTTCCTGTGTATTGTGCACAGCTCCTGTCCATTGTGCACAGTTGCTGTACATTGTGCACAGTTGCTGTGCGTTGTGCACAGTTTCTGTGTGCTGTGCACAGTTGCTGTGCTTTGTGCACACTTGCTGTGCACTGTGCACAGTTGCTGTGCATTTTGAACAGTTGCTGTGCATTTTGAACAGTTGCTGTGCACTGTGCACAGTTGCTGTGCATTCTGCACAGTTTCTGTGAATTGTGAATGGTTGTTGTGCATTGCGCACCATTGCTGTGCATTGTGCACAGCTGCTGTGCATTGTGCACAGCTGCTGTGCATGGTGCACAGTTGCTGTGCATTTTGCACAGTTTCTGTGCATGGTGCACAGTTGCTGTGCATTGTGCACAGTTGCTGTGCATTGTGTGCAGTTTCTGTGCATTGTGCACAGTTTCTGTGCATTGTTCACAGTTGCTGTCATTGTGCACAGTCTCTGTGCATTGTGCACAGTTGCTGTGCATTGTGCACAGTTTCTGTGCATTGTGCACAGTTGCTGTGCATTGTGCACAGTTGCTGTGCATTGTGCACAGTTTCTGTGCATTGTGCACAGTTGCTGTGCATTGTGCACAGTTGCTGTGCATTGTGCACAGTTGCTGTGCATTGTGCACAGTTGCTGTGCATTGTGCACAGTTGCTGTGCATTGTGCATGGTGCACAGTTGCTGTTCATTGCACAGAGTCACTGTGCATTGTGCACAGTCACCCTGCATTGTGCACAGTCACTCTGCATTGTGCGCAGTCACTGTGAACCAAAAACATGTCAGAGAATGAAAATACTGTCAACTAGAGATTGGACAGAGCTTCAGCCAGAGCTTCCTTGATGGCACTTTCTAGCATGTGCCACTACTTTTTTTGTGGTGAATGAGGCAGAAAACTGTGAGAAAAATGTTCAAAAATATGCCAAAAATACAGTTTTTTTTAATAAAATTTTGTTTTGCTCAAAACCATTCAAAGGAAATGAGTCAAACAAAGCAGATTGGGATTGGACTTCTAAAAAAGGTCCTGTTCCACTCTTGTGAGAAGATTTTCAGATTAAGGTTTCAGATGGATTTCAAAATTTGAGAAGTTTTTTGGATGCACTTGGTGTCCCATTTGTGAATTTCATCCTACATTAATTTGGTTCCCATTTTTTTTAATATTCAGGAAATTTGCATAATCAAATCATTTTTACGTCTTTGCCATGAATTCTTCAGTCAAACTACTCTTTCACTAACACAAATTTATTTCCAAAAAACTCTTTTTACCAATTTTCCCAACCCCAAATATAGATATAGCAAAAGAAACAGAATCTGGGTGTGGGAAATTATAAATTCACATATCAAATGAGTTGTGTACACAACGGATTTGAGCTGTGTGCTACGGCAACACAACTACATTGGAGCTGTGTAGGGCCCCACACAACCCAAGTGTAGTTTTGCAGCCCCCACACAGTGGTCCAGTGCCATGTGGCCTACAGCCCGACCACATTTGGGTTGTGTGGGGCCCTACATAGCTCTAATGTAGTCATGTTGCCATGCCAAATCACTACAAGATTTGTGGGCCCCCCCAAAAAAATATTCTAATCATAATAATAATAATAAAAATCTATATAAGAAAACAGTAAAAACACAAATTACCCAAAATATTGAACAATATTCATTCTTTGGATAAAAAATAAACAAAAAAAAAAGAAATAAAATAAAAATAAGTATATAAAAAATAAAAATAAAAAAATAAAAAAAGGGGCTTGATGATAAATTTATGACTCCCTGCTGTGTGGGAGTTGTTTTGGGCCCTACACAGCCCAATGGACGCGTGGGGGCACATACAAGTGTCCAAAACGCGCGTGCTGGCCTTTTGGACGCGTCTACCTGCGCTCAAGGGGCCGTCTTAAACACGCCAGACCCCCAGGAGGCTGTATACCCCCTTGTAAATGGCATATTCAAGCTGTTTACCCCCGTATATGGCGGACTTGAGCCTTTTCTGGGGGATGTAAGGCCCCCGCGGGGGTCATGCCAAACTTTTTGGGTCCTCCTGGACCACATTTGGGTTTCAACAACCCAAATTTGGGATCAACACATACTATGTGTGACTGTTGGAGCACATCTAGCAATCGTAAAGTGACACTGAAGTGAAATTAAAGTGAAATTCAAGTGACACTATAGGAAAATGCAAATAAAAATCCCACAAAATTAATCTTTCTCAACTTTAAAGTGAAAAAACTGTTGTTCAATTGAAAGTTGCATTGAAAACTGAAGTAGCATTCCTTTTTTATTGAAATATGGGAACAGTGGCAAGCCCTCCTTTTAACATGGCTGCGTTCAAGGACTACATTAGTGCAATGAACAAAGCTGCGGAAACAAAGGATGCGGGTAATAAATCATTGGAAGCCCAAATTGAATCCTCATCAAGGATGAAAATTGAGGAACAAAATGTTTCAGAAATGGACATGATCTCTGGTGGTGATTAACATTTTATGTTACTGGTCTTTGCCTTATTTAATTTGATTGAAACTGGAAACTGATTGAGTGCATGCCATCAATATAACAATGTAACCTTGACAGCCCCACTTCACCAACCTCCTGTGAGAGCTTTTCCTACTAGGGAAGAGGCACCAATGTATTTTGAAACATGGGAAATGAAGCATGGTTAAGCTTTAACAGTTTTCAACTCAAAGCTTGACCAATATGTGGATTTGGCCTGTGATAGACATGGTTTGTACTCTGGGAAATTGCTCACCAAATGGTCAAGGCAAACATGCAAAAGGAAGGTTGGGTGCAAGTTTTTGATCTGTGAAAGTTGCACAAAGACGGACGCCTTGTGGCCTATCTCCTAAAAGAATGATCAACATAACCATGAAACATCCCCACACCCCTCAGTGCATCCTCACCTGAGGAGAATCTCTGGGGTAGCCTTAGAAAATCTAAAAGAAAGCTTTAATGATGGGCTCAATGCACTTCAATCCAAAAGAAAATTAGCAATATTGATGGTGGCAAATATGTTGATTACCAAACAATATATAACACTAAGAATAAGGCAGCGCTAGAAGAACGGAAGTGGAAAAGTGTTATGGAGGTCCTCTTTGAACAGCTTGGGAATTCAGATTGGGTTCATCAATCAAAATTCAGTTGAGAGGGTCACTTGGAGGCCCGATTCTTGGCTCACCGTGAGTCATTAAATATTTGAAAGCAATTCCATCAAATATCTATGATCAATTTTACTTATAAGACAAATAATTACAAAATCCCCCTATTGCACGTCTTATGAATTACTTCCAACCAGGAAACTTCACAAAAGGTCTTTTTTTTATAACAACAGAAGTGTTTGAGTTCTACAGTTGGTCTTTAAATGCACTACAGGATTTGGCTTATGATCTTGAGAGAATTCCCAAATTATTTGTGACGGACTGTGAAAAAGCTTTTATCTGTGCTCTAGAAAAAATATTCTCTGAGTCAACAAGACATTCCTGTCAATGGAACGTGTCTAAAAACATACAAGCAGACTTCAAACTGCGCTTCAATAATGATGTTGAAGGGTTTAAAAGCTTTATGTCTCTGTGTGCTAATTATGGGGCCTCAAAAACCAAGGAGGAGGAAGAGGTCAATCATGCGGCAGTTAGATTAAGTGCCAAATTACAGCCTCTAGTTTTAATCTTCCTAGTTTTGTTTTTCTTACATTATGAATTGTTTAAAGTTTTTTTTGGAAGACTGTGAGGATTTAATTAAGTATATGTATCATAATATCTTCTGTATCAAAAAGAAGTTGGTAATGGCTTGGAATTGAAAAAACCCAGACTTTGGAAATAAAAGAAGGTCTTGGGTTGAAGGGGCCCATGCTAATCTCAAATTATTCCTTGCAAACTTTTCAGGAAAATTTTTGGATGTTTGGAGAAACCTAGAGGGAATATTTTCCAATCAAATTAAATTGGTTCAGGCTGCGCTTAACAAATCTCAAATAAAGATTGGAATATTTCTTCCTACTTAACTGTTACCATTGGGATACAAGGTGTCTTGAAAAGCAGTCAAAATTGTTGCGTAAAAATTAGAGAAGTTAAAGCTGAATCATGATAGAGAAGTGTGCACCAAGTCATACTCAATGAATATTTGTTTGCCCTTTTCCCACCAAATAGGTGACCTACTAGTGTCAAGAGGCTCCATTGTGCCTGAAGATGTTCATCCTCAGTGGAAGTTGGATTATGACCCTTGCAGTTCTAGTTCTGTAAGTTGGTTTCAGTTGGATTGTTCTAATCACTTTGTGATTAATGCTTTTTGAAAAATGATTCCTACTTGACTAATATTTGATCCTTTGAATTTTTAAATGTCAATGTTGATGAACTTCTCAAAAATTCTCAGTTACATGAGAAGCTCAATGCAATGATCTTGAATCATCCTGATCAAGATCATCACAGGCTGTTGAAGCACTTGATGAAGGAGATGGCCAATTATTGATCAAAGCCAAGACTTGAGCCTAAAGTCTTGCAATAAAACAGAGGATTTCGAAAACTGACAGATACCCGGCAAGATCCTTCTTGATTTGAACACGTTGAAGAGGAAATTAAGCGGGCAAAGAGAAGTAGAAGGGCACCAAATCAGAAAAGACAAATGATTTTAAGTCTTTTCTTTGGTGAAAGGTTCATTATTTTGGTTTAATGAACTGATTTTGAATTTTTTATAGTCCAAGTCAGTTTCTTCATCTGAATTTCAAAGTTCAGTTGAAGAAACTGAAAGTTCATCAATTTTGGTGCGGTTGGAATCTGATTCCTTTTTGAAGGATGAAGAAGAAGAAATTGATGAGTCAAACAGAAGCTCATCCTTGGTGAGTGTTGAATCCTTTAATGAGTTAAGAATTTGGGCTAACAACTTTTTGATTTCAGCAAGTGGATTAACTCAATAAAATACCCAAGAACTTACATAAGTTCTTGGGTGGGGTTTGCAATCTGGTTGGTGATGGAAATTGTGGTTTTAGAGTCATTGCTAAATCACTTGGGTATGATGAGGATTGATGGTTTCAAGTTTGGAAAGAAATGGTTGAAACATTGAGGAAAAATAAGATGCCTTATGCTAAGATCCGTGGTGACAGTAAAGACGGTGAAAAGATAGAAAAAAGACTTGATTTCAATGAAATCAATGAAAAGATTCCATCTTCAAAATGGCTTTCAAAGTTAGGTATGGTTCAAATAATAGCTGATGGTTATGAAAGGCTAATATGTTCAATTTCATTGGATTCATTTTTGAATTTTACTCTCATGAAAGTGGGTGTAAAATAACAATCAGATCCTATTTTCATTTTCTTTTTTAACAATAACCATTGGGTTCAGCTTGTACTTAAGAGAGATTTAATTTCAATCCTTCCCATAGTTTCCAAACCCCGGTCCTTGGTTTCTAAAAAAGAAGCTTGTTGGGTTGATCACCTCAATGATCAACTTGAGTTTTATTCTAACTTATGGATTAATTTCATCATTTGGGTTTGGTTTCTGATGCTGATCTTTTAAATCTATTAACATAAAGGGTTTTCACATTTTAAACATCATTATGTTGAGTGTTTTGAGTTAACATCATTATGATGAGTTTTTTGAATGATATTTTAATGGTAAGTCCGTTCAACTTGTGATGGGATCAGCTTAACACAAGTTGAACTTTTTTTTGGGAACTTTTTTCTTGGTGTTTTTACTTTAGGGCTGGTTAAAAGACTTCTTTTATTTTTTTTGGTACTTTTACTTTAAGGCTTTTCCAAGGACTTCTTGTATTTTTTGGCCCTTTTACTTTAGGGATAGTCAATTTGGGAGGCAACTGGTTGGTTGTCTTCAGTTTTTTATGTTTTTTATTTTCATTTATTTTTACTTTTTAGTTTAGTATTTTTGTTTTTTGTTTTTCTTGGGCCACCAGACTTGTAGTTGTGCCACACGGCTGCACAACTACATTCAAGCCGTTCAGAGCCCCACACAGCTCATTTGTAGTCGGCAGACACCACACAGCAGTCTTGGGCCACGTGGAGTATGGCCTGACCACACCCAAGCCGTATGGAACTCAACATGGCTCAAATGTAGCCTTTGGCCGTGCCACAAGGCTCAAATAAATCATGTAAACGGCTCATTGGAGCCTTGAATTTATCATCACCCAAGAAAAATAAAAAATAAAAATAAATAAAAATAAATAAAATAAAATAAAATAAAATAAATAAATAAAATGAAATAAATAAAGTAAAATAAATAAAATAAAATAAATAAAATAAATAAATAAAATAAAATAAAAAACTAAAAAAAAAAATAATAAAAGAATGTAAAACAATTTAAAAAAAAATTCAAAAAAAAAAAATACAAAAAAATTCAGAAAAATGAAACAAAATAAATGAATGAATAAATAAAATAAAAATAAATAAATAAAAATAAATAAATAAAAATAAATAAATAAAAATAAATAAAACAAAGAAAATCAAGATAAATAAAAATAAAGAAAAATAAGTAAAAATAAATAAAAATAATTAAAAATAATTAAAAATGTATACATAAAAAAATAAATAAATAAAAATAAATAAATAAATAAAAATAAATAAATAAATAGAAATAAATAAATAAATAGAAATAAATAAATATAAATAAATAAATATAAATAAATAAATAAAAATAAATAAATAAAAATAAACAAAGAAAAATAAATACAATTGATAAGAATGAAAAAAATGAAAAAAATGAAAAAAATGAAAAAAATGAAAAAAATGAAAAAAATGAAAAAAATGAAAATAAATAAAAATAAATAAAATAAAATAAATTAATGAAAATATTATAAAAAAATAAATAAAAATAAAATGAAAAAATGAAAAAAATAATAAAAAAATAAAAAAATAAAAAAATAATAAAAAAAATAAAAAAATAAAAAAAATAAAAATAAAAATAAAAATAAAAATAAAAATAAAAATAAAAATAAAATGAAATGAAATAAAAATAAATAAAATAAAATAAAATAAAAAATAAAATAAAAGTGAGAAAAGTAAAAATAAATAAAAAAATAAAAATAAAAAAGGGTGATGTTAGATTCACGGCTCCAACCGTTTGGTAGTTGTGTAGGGCCCTACATGGCTCAAATGAGCCGTGGGGGCCCATAGACAACTACCTCAAAGGTCCATTTCAAACACGCGCAACCCCCAGGGGGTTGTGTAGGAGCCATGTAACCCCCAAACACAGCAAATTCAAGCTGTGTACCCCTGTACACGGCTCAAACCGGCGTGTTTGGGGGTGCACAATGCCCCGGAATTTCTGCAGAATTTTGGGCACCCCCTGGACCACACTTGGGTTCTGTCAACACAAATTTGGGATTAACACATACTTTGTGGGACTGTTTTCCCACACCTAGAAATCCCAAAGAGACATTAAAGTGAAACCAAGGTGAAATTAAATTGAAAACTGAAATCATATACAATTCTGCAAACAATTCTTCTTCAAATAGAAATTGAGCAAGCTTTGTTTGTTCAATTGAAATTTGGATTAAATACTGAAGTATACCATTGCATTTTTTTGCATGGCAACAGTGGCAAGCCCTCCTTCTTCTGACATGTCTGCCTGGAAGGTCTACATTGAGAGTTCCATCAACAAAGCTTTGGAAAAAGAAAAAAGGATTTGGTTAATGAAACATTGGAAGCACCAATTGCATCCTCATCAAGGGTGACAATTGAGTAACAAAATGTTTCACACTGGGATTTGACCTCTGGTTGTGAGTAAGATTTTATGTTACTGGTCTTTGCTGGATTCAATTTGATTGAAACTGATGGAGTGCATGCCATCAGCATAACTATGTAACTATGGCAGATCCACTTGAACCACCTCCCTTGAGAGCTTTTCCTAATAGGGAAGAGGCACAAAACTATTGTCAAACATGGGAAATGAAGCATGGTTATGCTTGAACAGTTTTCAACTCAAAGCATGACCAATATGTGGATTTAGCCTGTGATAGACATGGTTCCTATTCAGGAAATATTCTTACAAAAAGGTGTAGAAAAACTCACCCAAGAAAGGTTTGGTGCAAGTTTTTAATCCATGCAAGTTGCACAAAGGCAGACCCCTTGTGGCAAATCTCCTATAAAGAAATTCAAAATAACCATCAACAATCTGAAAATTCCTTTGTGCATCCTCAACTGAGGAGAATCTGTGGGCAAGCCTTGGATCTCCTTAAGGAATGCATGAAAGATTGGCTCAATACGTTGCAACTTGAGAGAAAATTGAGCAAGATTGATGGCGGGATTATGTTGATGAACAAACAATCTATTACACTAAGCCAAAGGTAACACTTGCAGAACTAAAGGGAAAAGGTGTTATGGAGGTACTCTATGAACAGCTTGAAGAAACATGTTGGATTCACCGGTCAAAGTTCAGTGGAGAGGGTCACTTGAAGGCCCTGTACTTAGCACATCCAAAGGCAGTAAAGCTTTCAAAACAATTCCATCATATTGCTATGTTGGATTGTACTTATAATAAAAATAAGTACAAAACCCCACTATTGCATGTTTCAGGAATGACAGCCAATTGTAAAACCATCACAAAAGCTCTTGTTTTTATAACAAAAGAAAATTTTGAGTTCTACAGTTGGTCTTTAAATGCATTCAAGGAGTTGGCTTATGATCCTGAGAGACTTCCAAAAGTCTTTGTGACAGACCATGAAAAAGCTCTGATTTGTGCTATTGAATCTGGTTTCCCTGAGTCATCAAGACAATTTTTCACTTGGAACTTGTCTAAAAACATACAAGCCAACTGTAAAGCGTGCTCTGTTAATGATGTTGAAGGATGGAAAAGCTTTATGACTCTGTGGGCAAAGTATGGGGCCTCAAAGACCAAGGAGGAGGCAGAGGTCAATGATGCAGAACTCAGAGTAGGTCCAAATCACTGCTTCTTATTCTTCCTAGTTTTGGGTTCTGACCTTTTGACTTGTATAGTGTTTCTTGAAAGACTATGAGGATGTACTTGAGTATATGTAAAATAACATTTTCCCTATCAAAGAGATGTTTGTAACAGCGTGGAATTGTATAAATCCAGATTTTGGAAAGAAATCAACATCTTGGGTTGAAGGGGCCCATGTGACTCTCAAACGATTCCTTGAAAACTCTTTGGGAAACCTGTTGGATGTTTGGAAAAGCCTTGACAGAACAGTTTTGAATTAAATTCAATCACTTCATGCATCACTTTATAACTCTTGAATTAAGTTAGGGACAGTTATTCCTCCTGAAATGTTACCATTGGGTTAAATATTGTCTTCAGAGGAAATTCATCATATTAGGGAACAATTCAAGAAGTTCAAAAGTGATCATGATGGCCAAGTTTGCACCAAGTCATGCTCCAAGACTATGGGTTTGCCCTGTTCCCACCAAATAGGTGACCGTTTTTGTGCTCCAAAACCTAACCTTTAGCCATCAGACTCACTCTTCTAGTATAAGGATGGCTCCAATCATCAAACAGACCTCAGAAATGGATTATACACCAAAAATAACCCCTAGTCATTCAGCCAAAGTACCCCCTATCTCTCATGGTTTAGAAGATACAGCTCAAATCATTCCTGGCCTACCCATACCCCTACCAGGTGTCACAGACCAGTGAAGGTTCATGGACATACCCTGGAAGCCTCCAAGTACATACCACATACCATACCCTGGAAGCCTCCAAGTACATACCACATACCATACCCTGGAAGCCTCCAACTACATACCACATACAGTAAAACCATACATAACCAAATAAACCTGCAGCAGTATACATAATTAATATATGCAAGAACCTGCGTGCAGCACCAAACAAACAGCTGTATAAGGAGCAATATATGCAAGAACCTACATGCAGCACCAAACAAACAGCTGTATACAGGAGAAATATATGCAAGGCGCTGCATACAGGACCAAACAAATGACCAACCACCCTTATACAGAAGTAATTTATGCAGGGGGCACCTGTATCAATGCAGCACAGCAATGCATGCAAGGGTGTACATGCATGTAGATCCTGCACAGCCTCCACCTCTGACCAGCCAAAATGCCTCATGAACTGTATTCACTGTACCAGGGAGACCATCAGGGGCAGCCCTGAGGTCAGGATTTTCTATAAATAGAGGGCCTCTCTCCCCCATCCAGGTCCCATCAGATCCCCCCATCCTCCCCTCCACGGATCACCATGCCTCCTAGGCACCCTTAACCCATACTGTTACCATTCTCAACCCTTATCCCATAACCCATACTGTGACCATCACCAATCCCATACCCCATACAATCACCATCACCATCACCATCATCACCATCATCACCATCATCAACCACCACCATTACCCTGGACCATTCACCATCATCAACACATACTTTTAACCATGACCCAAGCCAATAACCCATAATTTTGACCATCCAACACCACCATTATTCACCCAATACCCCATACCTTTGAAAAGCATCACCATGTCCCCATGACTTGAACATGACCAAACATCAACACATACCTTGACCAGCATCAATCATTATCACCTACCTCATCAATCATCATCATCATCATCAAACATAATCACCTACCTTGAACATCATCATCCATCATCACCACCTACCTTGACCATCATCAACCATCATCATCACCTATCATCATCCACCTCCATCACCCTCAGTTATCAACTATAGGCTCACCCATTTCAACTTTTATTCAAATCATCACCTGTATCATCAAAGGAGTATCAATCAGTAACCAATAAAATCAATATAAAAAAATATATAAAGGATGAGACTAGATAAAGGATTCTTCCCTTACTCAGCTTCATTCCTCCAAGTCACTATCTGTTCCACCACTTTTCCTTATTGAGCTTGAATACATTGATCCTAGGTTTGATAGAGACTACTATAGTAGCAACTCTATCTGAAAATCAGCCACCAATCTCTTTTCTTTTATTTTTGTGAGACTACTATAGTACCTAGAGGGGAAGGCAATTCAAAACCACCCTTAGTATTCTTCTATCTTATCCATATTTGTAGTACTAAATTCCCCCTCAAGTAACTGCTAGCAAGCTATTTGCTAAAATTTACCCAATCCAAAAGGAGTCTCCACACCTTCTAGCATTCAGAGGATCTGTGGTACCCAAGGATTTTCATCCTCAGTGGGGGTTGGACTATGACCCTTGCAGTTCTAGTTCTGTAAGTTTCCTTAAGTTGGATTGTTTAAGTTGGATTGTTCAAATCACTATGTGATTAATTCTTTTTGATTAATGATTCCTAATTCACTAATGGTTGGTCCTTTTGAGTTTTTCAAGTGAGATGTCAATGAAATTCTAAGCATTCCTCAGTTAGGGCAAAAATTGAATGCAATGATATTGGAATCTCTAGATCATGAGAAAAGCGGACTATTGAGTTATATCATTCAGAAGATTACAAAATATTGATGGAAGCCAAGACCTGAACCTAAAGTCTTACAATCAAGTAGTGGAAGGCCAAAATTGACAGATACCTGGGAAGAACAATCTTGGTTTGAGCATGTTTAAAATCAACTCAAGGGGAAAAAAAGGACTAGAAGGCGTCCAAACAAGGAAAGACAAAAGATTTTAATTCTTTTCTTTTGGGATATGTTCATCTTTTTGGTTTAATGAACTTCGTGACTAACTAATGATGAATTGTTATTCAAATTTTGCAGAATCTGAATCTGAATTTCATAGTTCAGAGGAAGAGACTTAAATTGGGTCAGGATTACTTAATTTGGAATCAGAATCCTCTTCAGAGGAAGAGAACGTGCAGAAAAGCTCAACCAGAACCTCATCTTTGGTGAGTATTAATTTAATTGATCTAATTGAAGAAATTAATACTAAGTTAGTTTTCATGATGGGAACCAAGCGTGAAATACCTCAATCAAATACCCAAGAAATTCCATAAGTTCTTGTGTGAGGTTTGGGATCCAATTGGAGATGTGAATTGCAGATTTAGAGTCATTTCTAAATCTCTTGGTTATGAAGAACATGGTTGGTTTAATGTTAGGAAGGAAATTATTGAAAAATTAGAGAAACATAAATAATGCTACATTAAGATGCTTGGTGATTCAAAGGAGTTTGAAAAGATTAAACAAAGACTTGATGTTGAAGACATGAATGAAAAGATTCCCTCCTCAAAATGGTTGGCTAAAGTAGACATGGGTCAAATCATAGCAGACACATATTCCAAACCTATATGTTTCATTTCATTGTATTCATGTGATACTTACACTCCAATGAAAATTGGTGTTACTGATCAATCAGATCCAATGTTAATTTCCTTTGTAAAAAATAACCACTGGGTTCTCTTAGTACTTGAGGGAGAAATTATTCCAATCCCGCCCATTGTAGCAAAACCACGTTCCTTGATTTCTAAAAAAGCCTCTTGTTGGGTTGATCATCTCAAAGATAAACTGCAAATGTATTCTAGATTATAGAGATTATATAATTTGACTTAATTTCATCATTGGGTTTCATATAAATTTTAATTCTGATGCAGCTAACAAGTTGTATTAATATAAATAGTTATCACATTTTGAACACCATTATGTTGAGTCTTTTGAGTTAACATCATTATATTGAGTGTTTTTAATGAGATTTTAATGGTAAGTCAGTTTAACTTGTGTTGGGCTGATTCCATCATAAGTTTAACTTAGGTTAAGCTTGGGATTGGATCAGCTTAACACAAGTTGAACTTGTTTTTTTTTTGGTGTTTTGACTTTAGGACTGGTCAAAAGAGTTGTATTTTTTTGGGCACTTTTACTTTAGGGCTGGTCAAAATACTTCTTTAATTTCTTGGCCCTTTTACTTTAGGGCTAGTCAAGTTGAACTTACTTTAGGGCTTGTCAAGTTAGTTGTATTGTTTTTGGTGTTTTTACCTTAGGGCTTGTCAAGTTACTTGTCTTTTTTTTGGTGTTTTTACTTTAGGGCTAGTCCAGTTACTTGTGTTTTGTTTGGTTCTTTTTACTTTAGGGCTAGTCCATTTGATAGTACCAGTTTTTTTTTGATTTTGATTTATTTAATTATTTTTTTTGTTTTTTTTAACCAAAAAATGAAAATTCTTTGATTTCTTGGTTTTTTTCTGTTTTTTTGGAAGGTTTATTTAGTTTATGGGTTGTGTTAGTACCCTTTCATTCCTTACCCTTTTTTTGTTTTTTTTTGCTCACTGCGGTCCGGTGCCATGTTGGATGCCACATGACTACATTTGAGCCGTCTACAACTCCACACGGCTTGAATGTAGTCGTGTGGAAGTCCACACAGCGGCGGACCAGGCTGGGTTGCCCGCATGACTCCTTGAGCCCTGGGGGGTTGTACACAGCTTGAATGGGACCGTGTGGCGTCCCACAAGGCCTTTTTTAAACCATGTGCACGGCTCAATGAGCCGTGAATTTAACATTTCCCTAAAAAAATGAAAAAAATAAAAGATAAATAAAAATAAAAATAAAAATAAAATAAAAAATGAATAAAAATTAAATAAAAGTTAAATAAAAGTTAAATAAAAATTAAATAAAATAAATAAATAAATAAAAATGAAATGAAATAAAAATAAAAAAATATAACAAATATAAACAATATATAAACAAAAATTCAAAAAAATAAAAATAAACAAAGATAAAATAAAATAAAATAAAATAAAATAAAATAAAATAAAATAAAATAAAATAAAATAAAATAAAATAAAATAAAATAAAATAAAATAAAATAAAATAAAATAAAATAAAATAAAATAAAATAAAATAAAATAAAATAAAATAAAATAAAATAAAATAAAATAAAATAAAATAAAATAAAATAAAATAAAATAAAATAAAATAAAATAAAATAAAATAAAATAAAATAAAATAAAATAAAATAAAATAAAATAAAATAAAATAAAATAAAATAAAATAAAATAAAATAAAATAAAATAAAATAAAATAAAATAAAATAAAATAAAATAAAATAAAATAAAATAAAATAAAATAAAATAAAATAAAATAAAATAAAATAAAATAAAATAAAATAAAATAAAATAAAATAAAATACAAAAATAAAAATACAAAACATACAAAAAAATAAAAAAAAATAAAAAACAAAAAAAAAACAAAAAAAAACAAAAAAAAAAAACTGAAGACAACCAACACAAAAAAATACAAGTTGAACATGACCATCCCTAAAACAAAAACACCAAAAGAAATACAAGTTCAACTTGACTAGCCCTATAGTAAAACGCCAAAAAATACAAGTTCAACTTGTGACTAGCCCAAAAGTAAAAGTGCCAAAAATACAATTTTTTTTCCAGCCGTAAAGCCAAAACACCAAAAAAAACCATTAGCACCTCTTATTTTACCTCAATTTTTCAAGCATTTCCTTTCTTACTTGAAACCATCCAAGATCATTGTGCCCCATTGATTTATAAATGACTCTAAATCCGCAATTTCTATCACCAACCGGATCCCAAACCCCACCCAAGAACTTATGAAATTTCTCAGGTATTTGATTGAGGTAATTCAATTCCTAAAATAAAAAAGTAGTTAGACAGAATTATAATCTCATTGAAGGAATCACCACTGACCAAAGATGAGCTTCTGTTTGACTCCTCCATTCTTTCTGCTTCATCCTTTGAAAAGGAATCTGATTCCAATGGCAGCAAACCAAATGATCTTTCAGTCTCTTCCACTGAACTATGAAATTCAGATGAAGAGCCATCATTGAATTACAGAAATAATTACCCCATTAGTTCATTAAAACATAAAAATGAACAATTTTCAAAATCAAAGACTTACTATCTTTTTTATTTCTGATTCCCTTTCAAGTGTTTCTTCAGTCTCATCCTCTGAACTATGAGATTCAGATGAAGAGCCATCCTCTCACATCAGAAATCATTTTCCCATGAGTTCATTAAAACCAAAAAATGAACCTTTCACAAAAGAAAATACTTACAATCTTTTGTATTTTCTTCTTTGGTGCCCTTATAATTCTCTTTTCAGGCTTGAGTTATTTTTCAACATTTTCAAATTGAGGAGGATCTTGCCAGGTATCTGTAAATTTTGGAAAGCATCTTCTTCATTGCAAGACTTTAGGTTCAAGTCTGGGATTTGATCAATAATTTGCCATCTCCTTCATCAAGTGCTTCAAAAGCCCACAATAATCTTGTTCAGGATGAGCCACAATCATTGCATTGGCCTTCTCATGTAACTGATAATTTTTGAGCAGTTCAGCAACATTGAGCTTTAAAAATTCAAAAGGATCAAATATTATTCAAGCAGGAATCATCATTCAAAAAGCATTTATCAAAAAGCATGAATCACAAAGTGATTTGAACAATCCAACAATCCAACCTAAACCTGTTAAAGTATGTATGCCCTTACGCGTGTGCTACGTATAACTTTAATCCAAATTTGATGCACATATGGGCCTCTCCGGCCAATTGGACACTCACATGGACCATAGGGGCCTGTGTGGATGTCACTGATTTGGGGAAACTTGCCTCAAAATGCATGAAACAGGCTCATTGGTACACTGGCCCTAATGGGCCCGGTGGGTGATTTGGGCAAATAGAGCCAGATGGGCTTGTATGGGAATAATTGGGCCCAAAGTTTATTTTGGACATACTTAGCCAGAAAGGCTGGCCCGCCAAAGTGTGTTTGGCTCAGGTTTTGGGCTTGGGGCGGCCCATTGGGGCCACCGCCCGTGTTGCAGCCCGCTCTGGGCTTCTTCCCTTGCCGTGGCCCGCTTGGAATCGCTTGAATCCCTCAGTTTGGCCCACGCGGGGCCCAACGGCCCACTCGGGGCTGTCGCGGCGGCCAAGGGATCCCACCTGGGCCTGGCCGGTCGCAAAAAACGGCCACTGCCGCGGGAGATATGGCCAGTGGCCCCGGCTCCCTCCCCCTCCCCTTGCTTGCCATTGCAAGGGGGAGGGGGTGGCTGGCTGGGTTGAAAGAGACCAACCGCAACAAGGCGGTCGGTCAGGGCAGGGGGGATTTCATCACCCCCTTGCCCAGGGGATGACAAGGCTGTTTGCAACAAAGCAACCAGCAGTGGGTGGGACCTGACCACCCCTCCACCATCCAAGCAATGCAGAAACCAGGGGCGCTCTCCCCCCCCTTTACCAAGGGGGAGGAGCGACGGGGAGGAGGGGATTTGACCACCCCCCAGCCCACTTCCATTGATGAAGCCCTGGGGGTATTGACCCTCAGGGTCCCTGGTAGGGGGATTTGACCGCCCCCTCCAGGGATCTGAGAGAAAGAGGGGGGGAAAGCATGTCTGCTGGTTACCCCCCCCCCATGAGAGTCTGAGACCGGACCCAGGTGTGTCATGGGTCCCACCTGGCCACCTGTATGGCCAGGGGCTGGTTGCATGAGGCAACCAGCCAGTGTGCAAGGCAATAGGACCATTTGTAACAGACAACTGGCCCAGGGATTGAACAGCACAGGGGCTGGTTCAGCCCCATTGATGTGGAAACACCAGAAACAACCAGAATAGGCTGGTTTTAAGGGTACAGGGACTGATGCCATGTGGGGTGATGAAGCCCAGACCAAGTAACAAGGCCTGTAGAGCCTGTAGAGCTCTTTTGTGGCGGAAAATTTGCCTTTTGGCTTGTGGTATCATGGGCTCACAAGAGGCCAATCTTTTTTACTTAAGAAGCTCTTCTCCCTGCTATTTTTGATCATTCATTCATCATCCAATCAAATTCATCACTGATATTGTCCAACGTTTTTCCCCATTTTGAGAGCCCATCAGCAGTTATTGACACAAGGTGTCCAGCATTTCTTTTGCTTTAAATACTGCTCATTTGCCTAAGCTAATTGCTGGCCATAATTATAACACATTATCAGTACCAACATCATCATTACTTCCAAGCCATCTAGACCCTTGTACCTTTCTCTGGAGAACCTCAAACACCTCAAGTTTTCCAAGAAGATGTCCTATATCCCCAATGTTAGCTCCACCAAGATAGTTCTGAACAGTCAGAATTATAATGCTTGGGCTGTCTGTATGGATAGTGAGCTGGATAACATCTGTTGTGGGGAGATAATGGATCCAGATGACACTTTGATCAGTTCAAAAGGGGAGAAAAAGTCTAATCATCTCATCCTTAGGTGTCTTGATGAGAATCATGTGACATGGGTTTCTGATACTCTTAGTGAAGATGAGAGAAGCCGGGGTAGCATTGCTTGGAAGTTGCGTAAGTCCATGTATGCTGGTGATCCTTTTCACCAGAAGGTTATAGCTTTTAATAAACTTTTCAAGTTACAATATTTAAATTGTAAACAGTTTGTTGTAGAGGCTAGGTCTAGCATAGCCAAGTTTAAGCCATCAGGACTTAAAATGGATCCTGAGTGTTTGTCACTCTTAATCCTTCAGAAGCTACCAAAGGAGTTTGATTCTTTAGTCAGAATTATTTCTCAATTGTATCCTCTTCCTGGGGAGGAGGATGTGCTGAAAAGGATTGAAAAGGATGATCTTCATTTCAAGATTAAGGGGGGTTCTGGGACAGCCCTTGTTGGAAAGACTGGAAAATCTTGCAAGAAGGCAAAAAAGGATTTGTCCAAGGTCTTATGCTATAATTGTCAGAATAAGGGGCATTATGCTAAGGATTGCAAGGAGGCTAAGAAGAGGAAGAAGTCTGAAGAGAATGACAAGGAGGTCAATCTCACAACTGAAAATGTTGCAATGGTGGTGTTTGATGGTCCAATGGAAATGGTTTTTGGGGAAGAAGGTCCCATCAAGAAGGCCAAAATTGATGAGGATCAAGAAATGGACTTGATTGATTACAAAGTGAGTAATCTTACCTCAAAGATGAGAACTTATCAGTGACTGATAAAGCTTCTTTCCTATTAGGAGGATTGAAGGAGGATGTTCTTGTTTTGATTGATTCTGGCTGTACTGATCACATGTTTTTTGAACCAAATTTATTTTTAAATCTTAGTGATTATGATGGAGTTGTAAATATTGGTCAGAAAGGAAGAACAATTCAGATTAAAGGAATTGGAAAAGTTATTCTTGCAAATCACTTGGGTTTCAAAATTTCTTTTGAGAAAGTTTTCTATGTACCAGAGTTTCCTTATAACCTTGTGTCCCTTGGAGTGTTGTGGAAAAAAGGTTTCCAGATTTTTTATCTTAAAGAAGATAAGTTTTTTATTGATATTAATGGTAGAACTTTTCTTAGTGGAGAGGTTTGGAACAAGCTTTTGTGTGCAAGCTTGTTCAAAATCTCAGCTTTGAGCACTGTTGCTCACAATAGAAGTGGCCATAAGGTAAAGGACAGCAACTGTGAGAGTTGTACCTTGGGGGCTAAGACTAGAAATGTGTTCTCAAAGAGTAAAGATTGCACTGATGTTCCTAGAGAGGAATTTTTCATTGATTTGGCAGGGCCATTCACACCGGAGTCCCTTGGTGGGGAAAGATACTTCATCAATTTAGTTGATACTGCAACTAATTATGTTTGGTTTAAACCAATTCAATCTAAGGATCAGACCACAGAGGAGGTTTCTGTAATCTTCAAAGTCTGGACACAGAATGTTCTAATGAATGAGATCAAGAGGGTTATCACTGATGGAGATGGTGAATTTGTGAGTAAAGAGTTTGAGAGGTTATTGAAAGATTATGGTATCATTCATATAGTCACTACTGCAATTACTCCACAAAATAATGGAATAGTTGAGAGAATGAATAGGAATTTACTGGAAAAGGTCAGAAATATTATGTCTCAATCTGGTCTACCAAAGTTCTTATGGGCTGATTTGATGTGTACAGTCTGTCTGTTGCACAACCTGGTAAGTGTTAATGGG
The DNA here is from genome assembly GCA_025617555.3 of Puccinia polysora. Lineage (NCBI taxonomy): Eukaryota > Fungi > Basidiomycota > Pucciniomycetes > Pucciniales > Pucciniaceae > Puccinia > Puccinia polysora. The sequence continues at coordinate 48,441,561 of CM062616.1, forward strand.
AAGAGTCCTCATTATCAATTTTGGAAGTTGTACCCCAAAACATCACACCTAAGAAAAATTGGTTGCTTGGTGTATTATAGTGTCCACCATAATGATATGGTTGGAAAATTAGACCCTAGAGCCAGAACAGGGGCACTTGCAGGCTATGATTTAATAAGTAAATTGTATAGGATCTATTGTCCAGGGACAAGAAAGGTTATCTGTAGTAGGGATGTGAAATTTGATGAAAGTAACTTTCCACTCAAAAGGAGTGAAGATTTTGTTGTGAATAAGTCACAGCAAGAAATAGAATTAGCACCAATTTTACCAGCAAAGGCTGAGGAACATTTGGTTCCAGAAGATGAAGAGATGGAAGACGTGCCACCAGAGGGTTCAGTTCCCGCTTCAGGGGAGTCCTTTAATTGGGAACCTGATGAGCCTCCACCTCCAGTTAGAAGGAGTGGTAGGATTGGAGTACCAGTTGATAGGTACGGGGAATGTAAGTCCCATTATGCTGCGACAGGATATGAGGAAGATACATCTCAGGAACAGTGTATGCTCAATGAAGTCCTGGATTTGAGTTAAGAAATGGGTAAAAGGGTTAACCCAAATAGCTTTGGCCAAGCTATGAATTCTGATGAGAGAGCCAACTGGAAGAGTGCTATTTTTGAGGAATTTGATTCTCTAGAAAAAAATAGTGTCTTTGAAGTGGTTAAGCAGGATTCTGTTCCAAAAGGAAAGACCATTGTGGGGTCTAGATTGGTGTTAAACAAGAAGTTTAACACAAATGGAGTTTTGAAAAGATTCAAAGCTAGATGCGTTGCACAGGGCTTCAAGCAGAGAGAGGGTATCAATTACCAAGAAACTTTCTCACCAACTGGAAGGCTGTCCACCTTCAGGTACATCATTTCTCTGGCAGTGGAGTTGGGTGAAGAAATCAGACAAGCTGATTTTGTAACAGCATACTTTAATGCAAAAATTGGAGAGGAGGAGACTGTTTATATGTCAATCCCTGATGGTTTTGTGAATGGTTAGTAAAGACTAAACCAGAAACCATGAAGAAAATCTGTGTCAGAAGTTTTCTTTCAGCAGATAAAGGGAAATATGTCCTCAAGATGTGTAGATCCCTTTATGGATTGAAGCAAGCAGCTAGGTCTTGGTATAATACCATGAGTGAGAAACTGATACAGATTGGTTTCTAGACGTCTGAGGCAGACCCTTGTCTTTTTGTAAGAAAGGATGCAATTTTGTTTTTATGTGTTGATGACATTATCATTATTGGAAATGGTAAAGAGAGAGTCATGGAGACACTGAAAAAGGAATTCAAGATAAAAGATCTTGCTCTGGCGCAACAGGTGCTAGGAATGAAAGTCAGTAAGAGCAAGAATGGTATTAAGTTAGAACAGAGCCATTATGTGGCAGCTCTTCTTAATCAATATGGCTTAGAGGATGCAAAGGACTTTGGTACTCCCATGCAGTCAAACATTCATTTAGAGAAGTCTACAGATGAGGAGTATCTGGAGTTTGTTCAATCTGGGAACAACTACAGGTCAGCTATTGGATTGCTTAATTACTTGTGGCAGTGTACAAGGCCCAATATTGCTTTTGCAATTGGTGTCTTGTTGCAACACTTAGAGAAGCCAAGAATGAGGCATTGGTCAGCGTTTAAGAGAGTTATGAGGTATCTTAAAGGAATGCACAGTCTGGGACTGTTGTTTGCAAAGTCAGCAAACTTTGATTTGGTTTGTTATTCTGATGCAAGTTGGGCAGATGGTAACACTAGGGAATAAACAAGTGGTTTTGTATTCTTCTTAGGTAAGAATCTGGTGTCATGGATGTCCAAGAAGGTGTTGGCAATAAGTCTTTTTTCAACAATGGCTGAGTATAAAGCTTACTTAGCAGCTTCACAGGAAGCAAAATGGTTGAGAAAAGTCTTAGAGGATACACATAAACCACAAGGGTTTGCGTTGTTGTATTCTGATAACCAGAGTTCCATTGCGTTGGTGCAAAATCAAGTGTTCCATTCAAGAACAAAACATATCAATGTTAACTATAACTATATTTGCAATGCAGTTAACTGCAAGGAGATTGTGTTGAGGTACATGCCCACTGGATCAATGATTGCGGATATCTTGACTAAGGCTTTAGATAGGAACAAGCATCAAGGCTTTGTGACTAACATGTGGATGTCACCCCTTTTGGATTAAGGGGGTGTGTTAAAATACGTTGTGGTGTCATTATATAGCCTTGGATCGGGAACTGCTTCGCGGCCTGCGCGCTCAGCATCTGGTAGGTCGGGCTCAGCAGTTGGGGTGCGCTCGTTCTCAGCAGTGGCCGCTGCGGGCTCAGTAGAAGGCGCAGCAGGGCGAAGCGCACAGCTGCGGGCCGGGTCTGACTAGGGGAGGCGGGCCGCGACCCGCTTGGGTGTCCAACCCAGTGATGGAGCCGGGCCGATCAGGTTCTCGGGCGGTTAGTTAGGGAAGGAAAGGGCGGAGCGATCGCGGGGCTATATCCGTGGACGGCCGCGCGCAAGCGCGGGCCGGCTACGGGACTAGGAAATTCACGACAGCGCGTCGGGCGGATACGGGCAATCGCGGTGAACTTTGAGAAGCGCGCGGCGGAGGGCCGCGCCGCGGGGGACAAACCGGATGTGTGTAATGGCAGGCGAGCAAGCGGAATAGGATACGGACAGGGTATAGGTTAGGATATGGGATAGGGTTTTGGGCCTAGGGTTTCCTTCTTCATTGTTGTCGGGTTGTTCATGTGCTTGTACTTAGGTTAGGGTTGAGGGGGAGGGCTCAAATACCTTTCCCCTCAACTCCGGGTTGTGGGGGGGCATCTTACCATCATATCATCAGGAGGCGGGGGAGCGGAAAAAGGAGCGGACTTAGGAAAACAGAATCCCTCCCCTCTTCTCTCCTTTTCTCCTCTTTGGGCTCTCTATAACTTCTCTTTACGCTTGGTATCTAATCCTTACAGACGCTTAGACCCAAGAACTCCTGAACCTGCGGCAACTTCGTGAGGGATAACCTCTAAAGTTTCCACATCTGGGGGTCTGGCCGGGAAATCTCTTTTGTCAATGTCTCTTGAAGGTACTCAGATGCTATTTGCCTCTCCTCTTTCCTCCTCCTCCTCTTGCCAGCTCCTCATCGACCCAAGGGACTATCCGCACATCCGCTTCAACATTGCGGGTGTGGAGCGGTTTATTTCGCATTACAACCTGATCGCAGACTCCAAAGGCGCATTGGATTCCGAGAAGGCACGCTATATTGTCTTGTTCATTGAAGGTGCGGAAGAACGTCGGGACGTGGAGGAGATGAGCGGCTATCTGAACCAGAATTGGACAACGTTGAAGGGGAACATGCTGGCTAGATGGAGGGGGTGTGACTCTCATTTCCGGGGAAGCAACTTCAGGCCACCCACGGAACCGGGCTATGGAGCGGACACGCGCAATGGGGACCGGTGGCGAATGGAACCGGGCTACGCGGAGCTGTATTACAGGGCAGCGCGCGTCCCGGCCTTGCCGCTGGTAGCCACCCCTTGGGCTGACAAACTGGCAGAGGTGGCGGAGGGCCTTGAGGCCTATCTGAAGAGTATCCAGAGTCCTAGCATGTCCGCGCCCCGGGCACGCGCGCATGGAAGAAACGGTGATTGTGGGCGGACGAGACACAAGAGTCGGATGGCAAACCCAATCAATCCAAGGCCGGCAGAGGCGGGGTGCGTATTGGGGAAGCGTGTATCAGTGGGACCGGTTCAGTCTAATGGCGGGAAGCAAGCGAGGACGAAGCGGGAAGAGGATACTCCGCGCGGTTCGGGACTTGGCAAACGGCGGATAAATCTGATGGGAGGTGGGGGACAAGCGGTGGTGGGAGCAGGTCATGCGTCAGGCAATCGTAACCGAGGCGATACCCTTTTGACGGCGGACAAAACAGACGCCGAACGGGAAAGGGAAGCGCGCCGGGACCAAGAATTGGACGGATCAGGCACTGACGGCATGGTTTGGAGGAATGGAGGGAGATCGGGCAACGGACGCGACCCTCATGGCATTGGCTGAAGCCACCAGCTGGGGACAGCAGCTAAGTTTGGGGGGGGAACTAGAGGATAGGGCGCGGGCACAGCAATGGGATATAAGAAAAAAAAAAAAAAAAAAAAAAAATCTTTCACCTTTTCTATCATTTCTCACTCGTTACTTTTTTTCTTATCTTCTCATTTTTTTTATCATTTTTTGGGCGCGGACGCGGTTCTCAACCTCGCGTCTTAGTTCTCACTCAGGCGCGGACCCGGCTCTCATTCTCGCCCTCACGATGCGCGCGGCGCGGATTTTTCTTGGTAAAACAAATTCGCGTTTGAGGCGTGTATTTCTCTCAATGAATAGGGAAACGCGGTACAACAAAAAGCGGATAAAAGAAGGAAGGGAAAAAGAAAAGGGGAAGAGGGGATGAGGCCGAGGCGCTTAAGCCATCTTCATCATTTCCTCCATTTCCGCCCTTGATGACGCCAGTAGAGCCCGGAATGATGCCAAGAGTTTGCGCCGGGATTCCGAGGATTGGGCTCCGGGAGTTGCAAGGTATTGGTGGAGCATTTTAGTCGACCTTTCCGCAAAAACTTCAAAGCCGGCTGCCGGGAGCGCCATCACAACCGGAATCTCCGGGATCTCGGGAGAGTTGGCGGGAGGAGGGGCTGGTGCGGACGGGCGCTCAGGGGATCCAACGGGAGGGTCAGGTCCGATAGGAGGCGATGACAAGATGACCACCGGCGATGCGGGCGGAGGAGTAGGGCCTCGTGGAGTTGGAGGAGTCGGAGCAGCGGGCGGAGGAGGACCAGCCGGTACGGGAGTCGAGGCAGGAGGAGCGGGAGCTGGGGCCAGAGCAGCGCGTCGCCTAAGGATTTTGTCAATTCGCGGGTCCCTTGCGCCTTGCGTAACTCGGACGCAATCCGCCCAAAATCGCAAAGCCCTCCGATAAGCCGCGAAGTCCGGATAGTCTTCCTTACGCGGTGGTCCCGCGCGGGGTAGCGGAGAAGAGGAGTCGCGGTCCGAGTTCGGACGAGGAGGGCGGGGAGGTGATCCGGGTGAAGTCCACGAGTCCTCCGAGGTAGTGTTGTCATCCAAAACCACGAACGGGTCTGGACGAGCCCTCTTGCGCGGCCGAGGACAAGAGCCGGATTGGTTGGGGGCACGGGGCATACTCTCGCTAAGCAAGCAGCGGCGGTGTCTGCGGCGGCACGCAGAGCAGGCGCGGCGGCCGGGCACGATAGAGCATGCAAGCCCGTTTTGGGCGCAGAAGTCACAGCAGACCATGATGACGATGGAGTGGAGTGATAGGGATGCAGAGCGGAGTTTAGAGTCGGTAGAGGGGTAGGGCGCAAAGGACGGCCGAGGTGATGATGGGGAGGACCTCTGGGGACAGAACTCAAGTTGGGGGGGGATGTGGTGTCATTATATAGCCTCGGATCAGGAACTGCGTCGCGGCCTGCGCGCTCAGCATCTGGTAGGTCGGGCTCAGCAGTTGGGGTGCGCTTGTTCTCAGCAGTGGCCGCTGCGGGCTCAGCAGAAGGCGCAGCAGGGCGAAGCGCGCAGCTGCGGGCCGGGTCTGACTAGGGGAGGCGGGCCGCAACCCGCTTGGGTGTCCAACCCAGTGATGGAGCCGGGCCAATCAGGTTCTTGGGCGGTTAGTTAGGGAAGGAAAGGGCGGAGCAATCGCGGGGCTATATCCGTGGACGGCCGCGCGCAAGCGCGGGCCGGCTACGGGACTAGGAAATTCACGACAGCGCGTCGGGCGGATACGGGCAATCGCGGTGAACTTTGAGAAGCGCGCGGTGTAGGGCCGCGCCGCGGGGGACAAACCGGATGCGTGTAATGGCAGGCGAGCAAGCGGAATAGGATACGGACAGGGTATAGGTTAGGATATGGGATAGGGTTTTGGGCCTAGGGTTTCCTTCTTCATTGTTGTCGGGTTGTTCATGTGCTTGTACTTAGGTTAGGGTTGAGGGGGAGGGCTCAAATACCTTTCCCCTCAACTCCGGGTTGTGGGGGGGCATCTTACCATCATATCATCAGGAGGCGGGGGAGCGGAAAAAGGAGCGGACTTAGGAAAACAGAATCCCTCCCCTCTTCTCTCCTTTTCTCCTCTTTGGGCTCTCTAAAACTTCTCTTTACGCTTGGTATCTAATCCTTACAGACGCTTACACCCAAGAACTCCTGAACCTGCGGCAACTTTGTGAGGGATAACCTCTAAAGTTTCCACAACGTATGCACTGATGCGTGTGCTACGTATAAGTGTAATCCAAATGGGATGCACATATGGGCCTCTCTGGCCCATTGGACACTCACACGGACCATAGGGGCCTGTGTGGATGTCACTGATTTTGGGAAACTGGCCTCAAAACGCGTGAAACAGGCTCATTGGTACTCAGGCCCTAATGGGCCCAGTGAGGGATATGGGCAAATACAGCCAGAGGGGCTTGTATGGGCATAATTGGGCCCAAGGTTTATTTTGGACATACTTGGCCAGGCGGGCTGGCCCGCCAAAGTGTGTTTGTCTCAGGTTTTGGGCTTGGGGAGGCCTCCCGTGTTGCAGCCCGCTTGGGGCTGCTGCCCATGCTGCCGCCTGCTGGGGGTCGCTTGTATCCCTCAGTTTGGCCCACGCGGGGCCCAAAGGCCCGCACAGGGCTGTCACAGCGGCCAAGTGATCCCGTGCGGTGTGACACCCCGCAGGCCTGGCCAGTTGAAAACAACAGCCACCGCCGCAGGAGCTAGGGCCAGCGGCCCTGGCTCCCTCCCCCTCCCCTTGCTTGCCATTGTGAGGGGGAGGGGGTGGCTGGCTGGGTTGAAAGCAACCAACCGCAACAAGGTGGTCAGTCAGGGCAGGGGGGATTTCATCACCCCCTTGCCCAGGGGATGACAAGGCTGGTTGCAACAAAGCAACCAGCGGTGGGGGGGACCTGACCACCCCTCCACCATCAAAGCAATGCAAAACCAGGGGTGCTCTTCCCTCCCCTTTACCAAGTGGGAGGAGCAATGGGGCTGAGGGGATTTGACCACCCCCCAGCCCACTTCCATTGACAACGCCCTGGGGGTATCAACCCTCAGGGCCCCTGGTAGGGGTATTTGACTGCCGCCTCCAGGGATCTGAGAGAAAAAGGGGGGGACAGCATGTCCGCTGGTCACACCCCCCCCCCATGAGAGTCTGAGACAGGACCCAGGTGTCATGGGTCCCGCCTGGCCACTTGTATGGCCAGGGGCTGGTTGCATGAGGCAACCAGCCAGTGTGTGAGCCAATAGGACCAGTTGTAACAGACAACCGGCCCAGGGATTGAACAGCACAGGGGCTGGTTCAGCCCCATTGATGTGGAAACACCAGAAACAACAGGAATAGGCTGGTTGTTAGGGTACAGGGACCAATGCCATGTGGGCTGATGTAGCCCAAACCAAGTAACAAGGCCTGTGTGGCCTGTAGAGCTCTTTTGGGGCGGAAAATTTGCCTTTTGGCTTGTTGTATCATGGGCTCACAAGAGGCCAATCTTTTGTACTTAAGGAGCTCTTCTCCCTGATTTTTTCAATCATTCATTCATCATCCAATTGAATTCATCACCAATATTGTCCAACGTTTTGCCCCATTGTGAGAGCCCATCAGCAATTATTGACACAAGGTGTCCAGCATTTCTTTTGCTTTAAATACTGCTCATTTTCCTAAGCTAATTTCTGGCCATAATTATAACAAAACCAACTTACAGAATTAGGACTGCAAGGGTCATAATCAAACCTCCACTGAGGATGAACATCCCCAGGCACAACAGACCCTCTTGAGGCTAGTAGGTAACCTATTTGGTGGCAACAGGGCAAACCCATAGTCATTGAGTATGACTTGGTGCACACTTCCCCATCATTGTTCCCTTTTAATCTTGATAATTGATCCACAAAAAGTTTGATTTCCTGTATAGACACCTTGTATCCCAATGGTAACAGTTCAGTAGGAATAACTATTCAAATATTTATTGAAGAGTTTTGAAGGGCTGCCTGAACCAATTTGATTTGATTGGACACTGCTCCCTCTTGGATTTGCAAAAAATACAAGATGTTGCCCAAAGAATTTGCAAGGAATTATTTGACAGTAGCATGGGCCCCTTCAACCCAAGACGTTGTTTTATTTCAAAAGTCAGGGTTTTTTTGAGTCCCAGCCATTACAAATGTCTCTTTGATACAGATAATATTATGATCCATATACTCCAGCACATCCTCATGTTCTTCCAAGAAACACTTTATACAACTAATGATGGAAGCAACCCAAAACCAGGAAGATTAACAGTAGAGCCTGTGATTTGGCAATTACACCAAGTTTGGCATCATTGACCCCTGTCTTCTCCTTGGTTTTTGAGGCCCCATACTTAGCCCACAGAGAAATAAAACTTTGCCACCCATCACTGTCATTATTAAAGCACACTTTACATTTTGCTTGCATGTTTTGAGACAAGTTCCATTGAAAACACTGTCTTTTAGACTCAGGGAAAATTTGTTCTAGAGCACGGATCAAAGCTTTTTCATGTTCCATCACAAATACTTTGGGAGTCTCTCAGGATCATAAGCCAAACCCTTTAGCGCATTGAAAGACCAACTTTAGAACTCAAATGTTTCTCTTGTTATAAAAACAACAGCTTTTGTGAATGTTTTCTGGTTGGCTGTAATTCCTACAACAGGCAATAGGGGGATGTTGTACTTATTTGTTTTATGAGTACAATCCATCATAGCTATATGATGGAATTTTTTGCAAAGCTTTAATTACTCTGGGTCAGCCAAGAATAGGGCCTCCAAGTGACCCTCTCCACTGAATTTTGATGCATGAACCCAACCTGAATTACCAAGTTGTTCAAGGAGGACCTCCATAACACTTTTCCCCTTTAGTTCTGATAGTATTAACTTATGCTTTGTTTTATAGATTGTTCATTCATCAACATATTTGCCACCATCAATCTTGCTCAATTTTATTTTAAGTTGAATTGCATTGAGCCCATGTTTCATGCCTTCTTTTAGATTGTCTAAGGCTACCCCAGAGATTCTCCTCAGATGAGGATGCACTGAGGGGTGTGGAGATGGTGCATGGTTATGCTGATCATTTCTGTAGGAGATTCACCACAAGGGGTCTGCCTTTGTGTGACTTTCACAGATTAAAAACTTGCACCCAACCTTAATGGTGTGAGTTTGCCTTGACCGTTTGGTGAGCAATTGCCCAGATTACAAACCATTTCTAACACAGGCCAAATCCACATATTTATCATGCTTTGAGTTGAAAACTTTTGAAGCTTAACCATGCTTCATTGCTCATTTTTTACAATAGTTTTGTGCCTCTTCCCTAGTAGGAAAAGTTCTCACAGGAGGTGGGGAAAGTGAGTCTGTCATAGGTATGCCATATTCACATTTTAATAGGTCAGTTTCCATTAAATTGAATCAGCCAAAGAGCAGAGTAACGTAAAATTTTTCTCACCACCAGAGTTCATGTCTATTTGTCAAAAATTTTGTCCCTCAATTCTCACCCTCAATGAGGATGCAATTGGGCCTTCCAACGTTTCATTACCCAAATCCTTTTTTTCCTCAGCTTTGTTGCACTATCAATGTAGTCCTTCAATGCAGCCATGTTACAAAAAGGAGGGGTTGCCACAGTTCCCATAATGCAAAACAAAATGCAATGCTACTTCAGTATTCAATCCAACTTTCAATTGAACAACTACCAAGTTTCCTCACTTTTGAGTTGATAAAGATCAATTTTGTGGGAAGTTTTGTGGAGTTTCCTGTAGTGTCACTTTAATTTAACTTTAATTTAACTTGATTTCTCTTTATTTTAATTTAAATTCACTTTAGTGTCACTTGGAAATTGCTAGGTGTGGTCCAACAGTTCCCCATAGTATGCATTGATCCCATATTTGGTTTGATGGAACCCAAATGTGGTCCAGGGGATACAAAATATTTTGGCACAACCCCCCAGGGGGTTTTATACCCCTGTCCACGCGTCAAAAGCGCCGTGAACAGGGTCACACAACCCAAAAACACTGTTTATGGGGGTTTACAGCCCCCCTGGGGTTGCGCATGTTTGAGACAACCCCTTTGACACGTGTAGAAGCGTGTTTTGGCCTGCATGCGCGCTTTGGATGCATTTATGGGCCCCCACGCGTCCACTGGGCTGTGGAGGGCCCCACACAACTGGGAGTTGTGAATTTATCATCACCCTTTGGGTATTGCTGATACATGGTATTACCTAATGGGATCCCTGGATGGTTGATTGGATAATGGGTTTTTTGACTCAAAAACCTTTCCATTTTATTAATGGTCTGTCAAGTAATTTTGCAATTGAGAATTATCATACTTACAAGCATGTTCAATCAATATATAATGAGTGGAAAACAGAAGACCAAGAAAATGATGAGCTGGGAAGGAAAAGCCAAGCAGTGTTGTTGACCTTGCTTAAGTATTGATTGTGGAATACTGCCCATGCTATTATTGTGGAATACTGCCCATGATGTTTCAAGACCTGTGGGTTGTAAGATGTTGAGTTGGCTGGCTTGATTTTCTTACTATCTGAGGTAATATTCATACCCAGTTCTCTTATTCAAACCTTGCCTTAAGAATTGGTTGCAAATAGTTACTGATCTGGGTAGATTTGTGGCTGCCCATCTATGCAGGCTATCATATGTCTTTGTTTTGCCCAAAGTTTCTTGCTGTTGATTGTCAGTCTCATTTTGACATTGGCTTTCAAGCCAAGGACATGATTCCAAGGTCTAGATGACTGATTTCATAGCCAAAGGTCAGGCTTCATTGCACAAAAATGACCAATATTTGAAACAGATAATGCACACTTGTCTGATTCTTTCCCTAATTTTCATGCAAAGGGTGCCATACGAGAGCCCCCACGAGTGGGTCAGCACGAATTGGAAGCAAAAAGCTCATTCTTCTTAGTAATTATTTGGCAAAGGGGGAATCGTCAATATCAATCTAAATTTAAAATATATCCGATACAACTGCGTTTTACTAAGCTTGCGATTAATTATGCCAACTAAGCAAAATTATTATATTGGAGCATGGCTGATATCAGGCTTTGCTGAAAACCTAAGTAAAGGTTCAGGAAGAGCCTGCGCATTTTTTCCCGTCGCCGTAATCAACAAGTACCGAGATTGGAACATAGTTACCAATTGTGGCATTCGATGGCTGGGTTTGATGTGAGTTCATCAGCGAGAATTTCAATATCCATGAGCAAAATCACTGTGTTGGCTTAGACAAAAGAGACTAACCTTGCCGGCACACTTGTCGAGTGCTTGCTGGAATGCGGTAACTGCATCGCCCTTGACACTATTGAGAGGACGGAAACCAAACCCCTTGGAGTCAGCGATAGTCAATATTCAATTTGCCCATTCGCGTAACTCACGCCGCATAGAATTGTGAGTTTGGTCGGCTAGGTTTTGTTATACTGATCTGTTAGAAGCAAGCAGGAAATGTTGATTAATGGGGAGAATTCAACGGGGCACTTAATTTTATTACCAACTTTGCATGAACCACAGGAGCGAGTGTGCACTTGTTTGTTCCAGAAAAGTACATTGCTCTCGTTTGGAAACAGGTTTAGTGCACTGAAGCAATGAGAAATTTAAAAGTTTCAAATAGATTCAGCCAGGTACTCCAATCAATTTATAAGCGTAATTATCCTAATTAGTGTTTTCAATTGAAATCTAGAATGTTGGTGCCCCTCTCTCAACCGAATGAATTTGTTTCACCGAGGCGAGATGAAAGTCGGGTCAAGGAAAGAGGGCTTACTCGCGGCAATCCTCCCGCTTAATAGTCGCCTTCGAATTAGCGCATTGGATTGACGAAGGCAGTTGTTGGCCTTGAACGGCAACCAGAAACGTGATAAATGACCACAGTGCGTACAAGTTTTGAATACCGGTCATTTCGAGTTTTGAGTTTCTAATTCAGTCAATAGTAGTCAGGTAAATACTTCAGGAGAAAATGCGGGACACGAAGGGGAGGTGGGGTTGTGCTTGTCGAAACCGGCTCGATCACATGGGTTTTTATAGCAGTTTTTTACAACTCCAATTGACTGAAAATTGAAAAGTGGGAAGAGGTATGGCTACCAATGGTTTAGAACTTCAATGTCTGACTTTCGCCGGTAACGAAAAGCACCGCTCACGCAGGCCAATCATCATTAGGCTCATAAATTCTCACGGCATTACTGGCGCTATGTAATTACATTGGTGCATCATTTTCGCAGTTGGAATGGAACGCTCGGCGGGTATTGAAACTCGTACGTATCCGGACGACAGACAGGGCGGGGTGAACGCATAGCTGCTGGTGGAGAACCAGAGATATTTTTTAGCCCTAAAACCATGAGGATATTGTATTTCTTCAGCGCTCTCCGGTCTGCGGCGCCAGTACATGTGGCATTAATACCATAGCGTGCAATGCTATAGGCAAAAAAAACCTGCATTGGCAGTTCGATTCGGCTTCACGGCTTTCGACTTGAATGTCAGACTCGGCTGGTTACGAAAAGCATCGCTCAAGCTCACTGAAGCTGAACGGGTTGGTAGTTAAATTCTCACGGCAGTGCTTGACCCATGCATATTGGTAATTCATTCTCGCAGCAGGAATAAAACCCTCGTAGGGCATCAAAACGCTCGCAACAGACAGAGCGGGCTAGGCACCAGATCTTCATGGACGCTGGCGGAGAACAAGGTATATCTAATCTATAACACCAGTATCATTCAACGCGCACTGGCAGTTCGATATGAGATCTGAAACTTAACAAGGGGATTAGTTCTGCGCTAAGATCATGGGAAGTACTTGCGATATGAATGGGCTGATGCTTGAGCACCGCCAACCGGTTTATCTGCCAGATTTTTCATAACTGTCATTATAGCATCCATAATCAACCTTGTACGGCCGATAGCGCTCAATAGTTGTCAAATCGACAAACTCCTCGACCAGGTTCCTTAACTTTGGGGAACCTTGGAGCCTAGCTCACACCGTCCTGCCTCTGCCTTCTGTAGTAATAATGGGAGAAGTGTTAACTAAAGCCCCAGCGGTCGTTCCGCAGTTTCCGTTGCGTAGACCTATCCCCGAAGCCGCGGGCGCGCCAAGGGATTCTCCACTACTTCTCGTCTGAGGTTGGATCCGTCGACAAGGCTACTGGTGATCCTATCCCTCGCGCCTATCGATCATCTCTCTTGCCCGTCTCCGTTTTTTCTCATCTCTGAATCGTCCTGAATCCATCCGGCCTATTTTCCGTACCGCACGCGAACCCAACTCGGCAAAGTAGCAAGATCAAGGAGGAGTAAGCAGCGCCAACTCCTTCCCAAGTGCACCACGCCGAGCAAGCCAGCAGTGCCTTCGACTTAGGTGACTTCTCAAGTCTTTTCTTCTCTTCACTGAGTCTCAACCTTTATGTTTGTTTCTTATTCAACTTCTTTCTGACACGATCTTGATTGTCTCCTTACCTCAACATATCTTGTATTTCTTAGTTATACTATTACAAGAGTTATGACTATTGAATTGAAATAAAGAGGCTCACGAGATACAATCACATGGTAGCGAGAGTCGACTCTTAATTCAAAATAACCCTTGAATAGATACATAGATCAAAGAATCCAGGTACTACCCCAGATGGCCAAACAGGAAGGACACCCAATACTCATTCCCCCATCCGATGACTCCGACGACGACTACTCATCCAAATCAAAAATAGTAAAACTCAACAGACAAAACTGGCACGATTGGAAGAGCGCCTTTGAGGACATACTCGTGGGCAAGGGACACAAAGAGATACTAGACGAAGAGTGGATCAAACCCAACTCCGAATCAAAGACCTATTGACGGAAGAATGCCCTAGCTCTCAGCCTTCTAAGGAACTTGGTCAAGAGGGACCTCCTGTCATGCATCAAATTGGGGAAATCAAGCTTCAGCAAGGCTTACCGGCTCCTTGCAAATGAATGTGGCAAAAACTCACTGATAGTCATTGGCAACGCTCTAATTCGTCTGGTCAACCTAACGTACGAGCCAGGGAGAAGCTTGAGGGAACATACCTCGGCATTCAAGGACGCTTACGTGAATCTCACCAAGATGATTGAGGGTCAACCAACCAAAAACCAAATCATGACCGTCTCTCCGGCACTAGCGGCAGTCTTCCTCATAAAGAGTTTTGATAAGATTTCAACTAAATTTCTTAGAACATAGAACCAGCAGACTGAGGAAAACGGGTTAGACTTTTGACAAATCATATAAGAAATGAGAAACAAAAGAAAAGAAAAGATGAGAAAACCAACAGCTTCGAGTTATTTCAAATGAGGCAGAGATCAGACAGCGTAGGGAGTTTATAGAGTGGGAAGAGTTTAGACGCAGATAATTGGGCTTAGACGTAGACGATTGATGACTACAAATCCAATGGAGTTGTCAGAGAGATTGTGCTAAGAGGTTCTTGGGGATTATACTCTTACCAGGCATGATTTAGTTCACGAAGAGATAGATTGGATGCAAGAGTCGAGTGGAGATAGATTTGAGTCAAAGCAGGTTCATAGAGCAAGCAGAGGCGAGCAAGGTCATAAAAAGGAAAGATAAAAAGATAAAAAGAAAAAGATAGAAAGAAATAATGAAAAGATAATCACTGATAATCAAACGACAATGAAGAAAGAGAGGAGTCAAGACAAAGTAAGACAAGAGGTCACCCGGGTCGTCCCGTGGTGTGAGAGAACCCAGATGATACAGACATGTCACACGAACTTCCGCGGACGCGTACAGATGTATTCATTGAGCTCATCCTAACACTCCCCGTGACTGGTGGGAGTGTAATCCTGAAGTTCATTGATGTGTCTTGTCGTAGATTGTATTTTGGAGAGAATCTGCGATCATGGCATGACTTTGAATTAGAACTAGGTTGAACTCATTGTTTCCTTAATCTTCACGTAAACCTTTGGTTTTAATATCTATGTGTCTAGACTTCGAATGTGAGCCAAACCGCTTGATCTTATCGTCCAATCCTTTGTTATCTATGTGCAGAGTAGGCTTGGGTTCTGAAACTTGATGAATCTCACTGATGAGATGTTTAATCCATTTAACTTCGAGGTAGCAATCGAGTAATGCATTCAATTCTGATTTGGTAGACGAGTAGGTGATGTTTCTTTGTCGAGTGGAGTTCCAGATGACTGGACTACCGTAGTGAAGAACAATGTATCCAGTTTGGGATTTACGAAAGGTCGGATCATCTCCCAAAGTCGCATCGCTGAAGCTGGAGAGCATCTCTTGGCCTGGTTCATATTTGATTACAAGTTTGAGATGTTTAGTGGTTTTTAAATATTTCCATACCTTTTTGACTTCCCTCCAGTGAGTCATGCTGGGTTTTGTATTAAATCTGGCCAGACTAGACACAGAGTAGGAAATATCCGGTCAAGAGTAGTGGGACAAGTGGTTGAGAAGGCCAATTGCTGATCTGTAATTAATATTAAGTTGGCAAAATTTGGCGTGATCGGAATTGGAGGCAGGTTTGAGGTTTAAATTCTGCGTCAGTGGGGTATGAGCATCTTTGCACGAAGTCAGGCCGAGTTCTTCCAGACCCTTTTTGATGTGGTTGGGTTAACTCAGGAGAATCCTATCATTTTCGATCTCCATGAGCATCCTGAGAATGGTGTTTGGGGGATGGCAGGAAGAGTTTTTAAATCGTTCAAGAAAACTGATCTCAAAGTGGTTAGAGTTACCTACTTGGATGAGATCATCCATGTGAAAGTAAAGAACTTCACCCGTCTTGGAGTTTAGATATAAGCATGGATCACTGGTTGATTCGTGATATCCCTGAGTCTTGATCCACAAGGTTAAAGTTTCATACCAATTTTTGGGAGATTGTTTCAACCCGTAGAGTGATTTCTTAAGTTTTAGATAGGGAGATTTCCTGGTTGATCCTTCTGGAGTTCTTATGATAACAGTCTTGTCTATGGGAGCATGAAGAAATGCGCCCTTTAAGTCGAATTGAGTTAGTTTCATCTTATTCTTCAGGCCGTAGATGAGAGCGAAGCGAAGTGAACCAAGATTTCCAGTTGGTGCCCAAGTCTTGTTATAATCAATTCCAAGGACTTGATCGAAACCTTGAACACAAAGTCAAGCTTTGTATTTAACAGGATCTCCGTGGCAGTTTTCTTTCACTTTAAAGACCCATGTTGTATTTAATATATTGTCGGGAGTGCCATAATACTCCTCCCAGACATCTTGTAATTCTATAGAGTTTAATTCATCTTCAGAGGCTATCTTCCATTTTGGCCATTCAGAGCACTTTTGAGAAGCCTTGTAAGAAGGGGGCTCATAATAGTGGTGGAAACCATATCGTTGGGGTTTCCTCACCTCCCTTCTGGGTCGTTGAGAGATGGCTTGGATAGGAGGATCAGGTTGAGCAATAGTTTGAATAGGGGGATCAGAAACTGGCGACGGCAGAGGAGAGTGGTCTGAAGATGGAGAGTCTATTGATATGGAGTTGTCTTGGTCTGAGTCAGATTCGGAGAGATTTTCGTGGGGTTCTTGGAATTTATATTTCTTTTCAAATGATGAGAAGATAGGTTCTTTAGACTCTAAGTTAGGTTGGGTGAAAAGATCAATCCCAGGCGATTCCAGGAGAGGAAAGTTGTGAAGCGGATTCTTGAGGAACTGTACATGTTTAGTTTCCACAGTAGCACCGGATGAGTTGAGGATCAAATAAGAATGAAAAACTGGATTGAACCCAACTAAAATTCCTTCTAGTCATTTCTTGTCGAACTTTCTTCCTTTTTGGAGCTTATTTGCTAAGTAGATGACAGATGATCCTACAGGTTTGAGATAATTAGTAGGGAGCTTCTTGCTGAACATAAGTTCCCAAGGGGATCGGTCATTACCTTCCCTAGGGACCTGGTTGAGCATGAAGCAACAGCTTCAAACCACAATATGCCAATAACATTTATTCAATCAAGACAAGGAGAACGTTGCACGGGCTGATTCAATGATTGTACGGTTGGCTCGCTTGGCTCAACCGTTATGCTGAGAATGGTATGGTTCCGATGTTAGGAGTTTGATGTGTTTGTTCTTGGCAAAATCTTTCAGGGTGGTGTTCGTGAACTCTGTTCCTTTGTCTGAAAATATTTTGGAGGGATAATAATTCAGTTGTTTGGACTCTGTTTCTAGAATCTGGATAATGACACCGGGGGTTTCTTCTTTCAATTGAAGGGGAAAAGCTGCCAGATAGCCCGTAAAGTTGTCCACGAGAGTCAGGACGTATTTATGTCCAGCTTTAGATTGAGGAGTGATCTGTCCGATCAGGTCTAGATGAATTTGTTCAAGAGGTTTTGAAGAGGGTGACAAGGTATTTGACAACGGAGCTCGCATGATTTTGCTTCTTACGCAGCCATTGCATTGGAACTTGTCCAATTCATCCTTTCAGAAGCGATCTTTGAGAATTGGTTTGAGTGTCAATATTGATGCGTGTCCATATGTTTTATGGAGATCCGACAGCGACTGAGATTGAGTCAACGTGGCGGTAGATGGTTGATTAGAGATGTTGACCGACAGGTTATTTCCAGTACTTTGAGGCTTCTCTATTACGAATAAGTTATCTCGAATTAAACCTCTAAGCACCATTTTGTTACCTCAAGTGATGACAAATTGATCCCGTTTTTGAGAGAGACCACAACCCTTCTTCGCCAGAAGGCCGGGACTAATCAAATTAACGACGATCTCTGGAACGTACACACATCCTTTGAGTGTAATGACAGAATCCTTCCACTCAAGCCAAACAGTACCGGTTCCTCGTATTTTGAGACTTGCTTCTAACTTGCCAGTTTTAATTTCTTCAGGTTCGTCCTGTAGATCAATGGAGGAAAAATACTTGAGATCGTTAAAGATATGTATATTTGCACCAGAATCAAGGAGAAGATTAGGTGTATTATCTGCATTAATCCAAAGAGTTAATAGAGCATGGTAATTGATCGTAGGCATCTTTTTTGTCTTGTTCTTCCACTAATTTTGCTGTTCGACCCACCATACGGGAGCAATTTGGGGATGGAGATGAAAACATGAAGATTCCGGGTGTGGGGCATTTGGATCGTGGAAGCCTTCTTTACATCTAATCCGGATCTTCCTTTCTTCTTTGTTGGATTTGTTCTAGAAAGTAACCAGTGAGACATTGGTGGTAGATTTTCCTGTCTTGATCTGTGCTTTGCGCTCATTATTGTATTGGGTTAAGTGGTTAAACACAACATCTACGGTTATAAAATTCTCGCCGTGCATAATTTGTTGTTTCAAATTTTCTAGTGTTGGTGGAAACTTGAAGAGTATTAAATAGGCTACTATATCACTCAGTAGATCTATTCCTACATCCGCCATCCGAGTAAGGGATTTTTGAATGTCTGTTATAAAGCCTTCTATAGCAAGTTCAGTAAATGGAGCGTGAAGGAATTGATTGAAAATTTGTGCTCTGTTTGCAGTCTTGGATGAGGCAAATCTACGGGTGATTTTGTTCCACAGTAGTTTGGAGGACGTGATGTTCGTGGTATTAACTACATTAGCATGTGTGGTAGTGTTGAGTTTGGAGAGGATGATTGTTTGGATTTCTCGGTCTTGTCTGATAGGTATTTGTCCTACATCTTTGGTCATGAGATCCTTGATATCCTTGAGGTCAAATAACATTAACATTTTATCACGCCAGATTGAGTAGTTATCCTTGTTGAGTGGGGGAATAGCATTGACGGAAGCTTTGAGAGCAACTTGATGGAAATAGTCCTTTGCTCCCGCTGGTTTGTTCATTCTTGATGGTGCAGAGTTGTCCTTTGGCTTTTAACCGTGATAATATTTCAACTAAATTTCTTAGAACATAGAACCAGCAGACTGAGGACAACGGGTTAGACTTTTGACAAATCATATAAGAAATGAGAAAAAAAAGAAAAGAAAAGATGAGAAAACCAACAGCTTCGAGTTATTTCAAATGAGGCAGAGATCAGACAGCGTAGGGAGTTTATAGAGTGGGAAGAGTTTAGACGCAGATAATTGGGCTTAGACGTAGACAATTGATGACTACAAATCCAATGGAGTTGTCAGAGAGATTGTGCTAAGAGGTTCTTGGGGATTATACTCTTACCAGGCATGAGTTAGTTCACAAAGAGATAGATCGGGTGCAAGAGTCGAGTGGAGATAGATTTGAGTCAAAGCAGGTTCATAGAGTGAGCAGAGGCGAGCAAGGTCATAAAAAGGAAAGATAAAAAGATAAAAAGAAAAAGATAGAAAGAAATAATGAAAAGATAATCACTGATAATCAAACAACAATGAAGAAAGAGAGGAGTCAAGACAAAGTAAGACAAGAGGTCACCCGGGTCGTCCCGTGGTGTGAGAGAACCCAGATGATAAAGACATGTCACACAAACTTCCGCAGACGCGTACAGATGTATTCATTGAGCTCATCCTAACAAGTTTAAGACAAGACAATCTGATATCCAGTATCACATCCACTCTCTACGATATTTGACCCTTTACGCTGGACGCGGTATCAACCAGAATCCTGCTGGAGGATTCAAGACGAGAGTCAAACTCCGCGGACAGCAGCTATTTCACACAAAACCAGTCTTGGAAAACCAAACATAATCCACAGGCAAAGAGAGTGGAAAAAACACCTCCACCTCCATCCTTTAGACCCCAATCTGTGGCTCCCACGCGAAAAAATCCACAACCTTGTACTCAACCGACATCCCTCACTTCCCAAATTGATCGCCTGGACCGGGAGATTAAACTCCTCTGCTCCCAAAACTCCTTGAACGTTGCGGAAGAAAGTTTGGAGGACTCACTTGCGGAAGACCAGACTGCAGACGCTATCATGGTGGATGATGAATCCAACAACCCCGACGAGTGTGGTTTTCTTGTATGCGAGGAGACCATGTACCATGCCTCCGTCCCGGATGACCCCTACTGTGAACTCGTCTACGATTCTGGCACTTCAAGATCCACGGTATGTAACCTATCCCTACTGCACAACGCGACACCAATCACCAAATAACTGAACACCTACGGAGGATGTATCGAGATCACTCACGTTGGTAAGCTCAAAATAGGTGGAACAATCATATTTCCAGTGTTCTACACCCCCAACGGACCCCGCAACCTCATATCCGCTACCCAACTAGAAGATCACGGGTTGCGAGTGGTACACAAACATTGGGTTGTTCTGGTGAAGTTGGGAGATCCAATAATATATTGATTCCCAAGAATCGGCAACCTCTACATTTCCTACTACTCTCCACCTTCCGAACTCAACCTAACAGGGCTAACAAACGCAAACGTGGACTGGCATATCACGTTAGGTCACCCATTGGACACCTATCTCAAGAAATTTCTCCAGCTCCACAACATACCCTCACCAAAACCATTCCCGTCAAGCGACCATTGCAACGTCTGCTCTCAATGTAAGATTCAACGCAAGCCTCATTCCAATCCGCTTCCCATCTCACTCAAACCATTCCAACGTCTCCACCTCAATGTACTCCAAATCACCCCCACGTGCAAACAATCGTCGTCGTACATCCTGGCGATCATCAAAGACTTCTCAAGGTTCAATAAAATATACATTCTCAAGAACAAGTCCGACGCGGAAGAACAGATCACCAGCTTCATCCATGATATCAAGAATCAGCTCAATGTCGTCCCAGCATTCCTTCACTGCAATTGTGGTGGCAAATTTGGCTTGACCAGGCTCTGTGATTTTCTCTCCACCCGTGGCACTGTCCTTGAGCAAGAGCCTGCGAACTCGCCTCAATTGAACGGACTGGCGGAACGATTCAACCAGACCATCCTGACTAAAATGAGGTGTGTCCTTGCGCAGTCTGATGTTCCCATTAACTACTGGGATGAGGCCGCGAAATACTCCTCAATTCTAATCAACATCCTTCCGTCGTCGGCGCTTGGTTGGAAATCGCCGGTCAGCACACTCCTTTGAGTGAATGCCACCGTGGAACCTGTCCGCGAGGTGCAAACCTTGGTTCCCTTTGGACTCAAGGTACATGTGCACAGCTCACCACCATCCAAGCTGCAAGTGAGATCCAAGCCGTTCTTGTTCCTGGGATACGAACCATATTCCAATGCTGGTCAATTTCTGGATCCGAGGAGGCGGGAGGTGGTGGTAAGCCGGGACTTCACACCGACAGGTTTAATTTTTCCTTATCACTCCCCTCAATCCTTGAAAAACTCTCCGTTGTGGTGACCAATCCGGGACACCACGGAAAAAAAAAAAAAAAAATATTTTTTTTTTTGGTTTTACCCCTATGGGTACCTTCATTTCCCCCCATCTCTCAACTTCTCCCTGTCCTAGCGGTCTAGGAAAGGCCTCTTGCCTGTCTCTCCGCTTCGATCCCCCCCTCCTATGTTCAACTCCTACTTGTTGCGCTCGCGGCCCTGACTTTTGGCGACGCGAGCGATTGTCAAACCACCTTTGACAATCCCTTCAATCCTTCCATCCTCCATCCAACCTTGATCAATCATCCATCAACATCATCCATCATCCATCATCCATCATCCATCATCCATCACCATCCATCCATCACCACCATCCATCACCATCATCCATCCATCATTCATCATCCATTCAATACTCCATCAACTTCAAACGATTTGATCAGTCCAATCAAATCAAACCTATCTCACTCCGACCAAGAAGATCATGACCACTCACTCCTCATCAAACCAAGATCACTCATCCCTACTCAATCAACATCCCATCCAAGCCAACCCTGAGCTGGCCTCCATCTTGATTCAAATCGAGCCTCACCATCCCGATCCTCTCATCCAACCGACGCCGTCGCTTGTCGCAACGGTCGTCAAACATTGATTCGATCCCCCCGGCTCCCTTGGGTTCATCAGATCCTCCCAAACTCAACCCTGCTCATCCAAGTTCAGATCCTTGCCTATCATCTGATCCAACCGACGACCGCGAGCGACCGCTCGCGGCCGTCGGAACCTTCACCCCGCTGTTGCCACCAATCGGGCGACAGCAGCCGTTGTTGACACCCGCGACCGCTGTTGCGGGTGTCCATCTGGTTGCCCGCGGTCATTCTTGACGCAAGTGACATTTCTCCTCTCATGTTTTTTTTTTTTTTTTTTTTTTTTTTTTTTTTTTTTTTTTTTGTTTTCATTTTCCCGCATCTATTTGTAGTATCTCTTGTACATAGTATACAGGGCATCATGTCTATAAAAGGAGGGGCTATCCCCTGCCTTTTGGCCCATCATCAGATCAGACCATCATCATATCATCTCATCTGTCTCCCTCATCATCAGAAATCAACTTATCCGTGGGCATCCTTCCCCACTTATCTGAGCAATTTATCCGGGTATATCCATGATTGCCCCTTGATCCTTTGAGCCTCCATACTCAAACTCTGTCCCTTGTGACCTTGATCCTTATCACCAACCAATAGCCTTGCTGGTTGAAGAAGAATTCCTGTCTGAATTCTTGGGTGTGTTATACCACTCTGATCCCTTTTTCCGACCATACTGGTCTTGATCTCTCCTTGATCATCTTTCTGGAGCCAATCACGTTTGATTGAAGAGGTTTTATTAAGCTTGAAACATGGAGTGTTATACCTCCCTTCTTCTTTAAGGTTGAATTTCGCCACGCTATTCTTGAGTCCCTTGAGAAGTGTTGGGATATTCTTGCTCGAATTCGTTATTGATTTGCTTCTAGAGCTTCATAAACAAATTGCTTTTGTTTTGTTCAGCCTCCCACAGTTATCTGGTACCCTTCAAGCGCTTGATTGCGGAGAGTTGGGCAGGTTCATTGAGAACCTGGAGGTTGGTTGGGATTGAGTTGATCTTTCCTAATCATCTGCTGACAACCAGAGTTATTAGCTTGTGGGCGTTGTCTTACAACTGCCTTGTTCTATTGAACTCTGAACAAACCTTGACTTATTTGTTCAAGTCTTTACCTGCACCATCTTGCCTCAGATAGTGTTGTTTCCCTCGCTACCGACAACTCTTATCCTCTTCCCTTACTTTGATTTCTCATCCATAAGGTTCTGGACCTTGATTCCGGTTACATTTAAATATTATTGTAACTCCTAGGAGGGCAGCCTAAACAGCACCTTTCCCCTCCACAGAACTGCCACGGCTTAGCACCGTTTGGAGTCTTACACCGTCATTGCTTCCACAGACCATGAACCCGGGTCAATCTAGTGCTGCTGGCGGGCACTCCACCACATCCATTCTCCTGCCTTCCTCCAAAGCCCAAAAGCTGAAAACTCACAAGCAGATTAGTCCCACCATTTGTCCACCGTCCTTGCCTCAATCCAACGTTCAAGAAACTCCACTCAACCCAGTCGCTGAGGATGTACCCGCCTCGTCCATTCTGCCTGACGCTCATGATGGAAGTGCCATCACTCCGCTGCTGGAACCACCAATGGCAAACGCTCGTACCCCAAAGGGCTACGCCTACGTACCCTATTACGACGAAGCTCCCAAGAACATCTCCTCCAATATTGACGTCAGGGCCATCATACAAGGCTCGAGACGACCACGATATTCTCTTCACGATGGCAATGACCCCGACAAGGCGTTGATCAGCAAAGTCATATCGGTGGAAAAGGCTTTCGGGGACCCCAACAAACGTCCTAAATGGTTGGAGTCAATGGCGACTGAGAATCAGTTGCTCCTAATGCACAAGACTGGAGCCTTGGTTCCTCGGCCGCGGACAACAAAGTTATTGGCGGTATGTGGCGGTTGGTACGGAAGAAGAACAAATTTGGTGAGACCACACAACTCAAATCAAGATGGGTTTGCTTTGGGAACCACCAAGAATATCCCCGGCACTACCTAGACACATATTTGTCGGTGGGCCAAAGCGAATTGTTCAGGGCTCTTCTGTCGGCGGCGGTCCATCATAGCTGGTTTGTCTATCAATTCGACGTCGAGACGGTGTTTCTATAAGGCGACATTGACGCGGTGATACACGTGGCGCAGGTTGCGGGCTTCGAAGTGCCGGGAAAAGAGGATTGGGTGTGGAGACTCAAAAAATCCTTGTACAGTACCAAACAGGCACCAAGATGTTGGCGGGCTCACCCTGCAAAAACGCTTTTGTCATTGGGCATGACCCCGTCCGTTGGCAATGAGTCTATATTTGTGAACAAGGCCAAGTCAATGCGGATGCACTTACAAGTGGATGACGGGCTGGTAGTTGGAGCAGACCAAAAGGAGATCAAACGATTCCTGAAACTTCTGGGGGGGACTTATAAAATAAAGCTTCAGGAGCGGCCAACTCAACATCTAGGATACACTCTTGAATGGAATCAAGATGGATCGCTTAAACTTCACCAGCAGGACTTCACCAAAAAGGCACTGAGGGACTTAGGATTCAAACACCTCAATGCGTTAAAGGCACCCGCTCCAATGAATATACACAACATTGTGGCTCAAGACTCACCCGAGTTTGATGTGAAGACCATGCAGAAAGTGCTGGGCACTCTCATACACCTGGCCATCCACACAAGACCGGATATCCAATTCACAGTCAACCTGCTCTCACAGTTCGCGAAAAAACCAACTCAAGCTCATTGGAAGATGATAAAACATCTGTTCCGTTACCTACAAGGAACAAAGTCGGTGGGGATTCTGTTCACAAAGTCTGTAAACCCGGACGATAAACTATGCGGATGGGCAGATGCGGATTACGGACAATCAGTCACCACCCAAAAGTCGACTTTGGGTTATGTAATTACGCTCTATGGAAATCCAATCAGCTGGACAACAAAGAAACAGTCCATCGTCGCCCAATCTACGACAGAGGCGGAGTTTGTGGCAATAAATCTGTGCGCGAAACAAGTCCAGTGGTTATCAACTCTTATCATAGGCATGGGAATCTCAATATCGAAGCCAAAAATAAAAAACGACAACCAAGGCGCGAACTTCATAAGTAGAGAAGCCCAACTGAATCCCAACTCACAACACATCGAGATCAGATTTCAATATGTACGAGATCTTGTATCCAAATCCCTACTATCAGTCAAACACACCCCGACGGACTACATGATAGCAGACATCCTTACAAAACCACTGGGATATGTCAAGGTGATACAGGCCAGACTACTACTACACCTCACCGCCACTGGATCTAGGAGGAGTGTTAACTAAAGCCCCAGTGGTCGTTCCGCAGTTTCCGTTGCGTAGACCTATCCCCAAAGCCGCGGGCGCGCCAAGGGATTCTCCACTACTTCTCGTCTGAGGTTGGATCCGTCGACAAGGCTACTGGTGATCCTATCCCTCGCGCCTATTGATCATCTCTCTTGCCCGTCTCCATTTTTTCTCATCTCTGAATTGTCCTGAATCCATCCGGCCTATTTTCCGTACCGCACGCGAACCCAACTTGGAAAAGTAGCAAGATCAAGGAGGAGTAAGCAGCACCAACTCCTTCCCAAGTGCACCACGCCAAGCAAGCCAGCAGTGCCTTCAACTTAGGTGACTTCTCAAGTCTTTTCTTCTCTTCACTGAGTCTCAAACTTTATGTTTGTTTCTTATTCAACTTCTTTCTGACACAATCTTGATTGTCTCCTTACCTCAACATATCTTGTATTTCTTAGTTATACTATTACAAGAGTTATGACTATTGAATTGAAATAAAGAGGCTCACGAGATACAATCACAAGAAGCTCTTTATTGCAGGCCCTTTTTTTTAACTTCAACATAGAGATTAACTGTAACAATGATCTGAAAAAACAGGAATCAGAGTCGAGTAAGAGATTTGACAGGAAAAAGACTAAACTTACCAGGTATTCCATAGACCAAATCTGCCAGCTGAATGAGATCAGGCCATGATGCTGAGAGTCAACGAACCACAAGCCTGATAGTGATCAAGGAAACAGAGCAGTTGAAGACATAAGGATTGAGTGGGCATATTATGATCAACGGCTGAAACTATAAGAGCAAAGACATAAGGGACAGTAGGGACCACGGGGTCAATACCACCACTTGAGCTATTCCCAGCTTCTCCTGAACACTGACGCCAACGCTGGATGGATTGTTGTGAGGCGGGATGCGAGACCTTACTTCACGCACCAAGTTATTGAGTACAGCCAGTTTGATGCATTTTGAGTGGGCGTAGATATGAGGCGGGGAAGAGACGTAGAAGAAGAGAGAGATAGGAAGAAACGGATGGAGAGAGACAGGCAAGGAAATAAGGATGGGAGAATCAAGTCTAATATGGATTTGTCGACGCAGTCGCTCACTCACGGGCAGCCAAAAGGGGAGTGCTAACACATGAGACAGATTGCGTAGCAGTGCCACATGAGACAGATTGTGTAGCGGTTCATGAAGCACAACTATCCTTTTTTTTTGTTTAAAGTACTATTGATTTCACATGTTGCACTGTGAACTGTCAATGAGAGAGTAGGTGATCTAGATAGAAGTATAACCATCAAGGGTATGTGTATGGTGTAGGTTAATGTTTTTGACTTAGATTGAAGTTTTCATTTTGTTTTTTGGGCCATGTCTGAAATCCACTCTGATTTGGGTAACAGGTATTGAAATTGAAACTCCATCCATTTGCCAAAGGGCCAACCAATAATGGGCTTCAAAATATGAAAAGGGGTGGGCGTGGCCAGCCAAGGTAGAAGATTAGCAGCCAGGGGGTGGGTTATTTCAATTAGCAATAGAAAGGTAGAGGACTTGATAAAAAAGGGATTGATTAATTGGATGATAACCAAGAGATAATGAACAACTAATAGATACAAATAAAAAGAAAAAATTGAAGATGAGGAGATGGATCCCTTAAAAACTGATGGGAGTCCATCTACGCCATCAGGTAAAACTATTAAAATTGCCTCAAGACACAATTGGAAACAAACCAAAAACTCAATCAAGGATCCAGCCCCCTTGAACAACCACACATCCACCAGAACTTCTTTAACTGAACAACCAAGACCCAAAAAGCCAACAAAGATCAGACCAATTGTTGGAGAATTGGTATCAAGCCATCCTCACCCAAACAAACAACCAAGAAGAAACATGCACCCTTGCCTTTCCAGGACCCCAAATAAATTTAAAAGAACCTCCAAGAAAATCCCAAGACAGGCATTCAAACACACTTCTGGGTAGAAGATAGTCAAAAAAAGAAATCCCAGTGCTTCTTAGACCAAAGGGCTGTTTACCACCAGGCCCCAGTTATCATCCAAGGCCTATCCAGATCTAGTCAGACTGAGCACTCACCTTCCTACCTTGTGCCTTGACCTCAAGACATTTACCTTTTTGCTGATCATCCTTTCATGATGATCCTGCATCTGGTTCCTTTGCCATTTCCTTGACCCAATCATGTGCCAGTAGAATAGCTTCTGGTTTTCAAAATAAGAGTAATAAAACAAACACACAGGATTATCAACCCTGTCATTCAACATGGTTAACATCCAAAGTAAGCTCCACTGCAAAAGGTATTGGATTTCTATGAGATTAAATAGAAGAAAAAACATAAAGAGGGCTAAGAGACACAAGAATCAGGCGAGAAGTGGGAAAAGGGATAAAGAAAACTCAGTAAGAAAGAAGAAAAGAAAAATAATAATAAGAAACAAACATCAAGTTAAAAGATTCTTAGCACGTTGATATGAGATAATATTGGTTAGAGCTTGATCGGAGGTGAAGTTCAATTGGTTGAAAGAGTAGGCAGTTTCAGATCTTAAGAGAAAGATGAATCAACATGAGTTATAGGAGTGGAGATTGCAGTTGTTAAGAGACACGGTGAACAGTCTTACCAGACAGAATCTGTGATGAGGTCGGTTGTAGTTAGTTGAGAAGGAAGATTGGGAATTGAAGCATGATTTAGAGAAAGAAGAGATTAAGAGTGAAGAGTTGAGGACAAAGAGGAAAAGTAATAATTGAAAGAGGTTGTGAATCACAAATAGAGGTCTCAGAGGATCTAGGATGAGGCAGAACCTCCTGAGTGAACTAAGAGTCTGTAACATGTGCGTGAAAGCGCTGTGAGTTTGAGAGGGAGCGCGCTTGAGTCTAGAGTTTGGGTGACATCTAAGAGACTGTGAAAGATGGGAAAAGAAAGAAAAAAAAGAAAAAAGAAATAAATAAAAATAGAAGAGAAGAAGAATTAAAACAAAAAGAAAGAAAGAGGAAAAAAGGAAAGAAAGAGAAAGAGAGGATGTTTTTTACAACCAACAAAAGGATCATCAACATCTCAAGCACTTCTTTAAGGAAGATTCCTTGATAAATCAAACAAGTCAGCCAAGCTTACTCTTAAGAACCAGCAACAATTAATTTGAAAATAAATGACCCAAACCATCATCAAGACCTCCATCAAATGTATTGCAAGCCTAAAAATGGACAACTTCTACTTCTGGAAAGACAGAATGGACAAATTTCTAGAACTTCAAGCACTTAAAAACATACTTAACTCAACAGGCCAGAATATCACTATTATCAATAATCTAAGCATCAGAAAAATTCTGATTTCAAAGATGGACTCTGACATCCACACAAATGTCATAAACCACAAGAAAAAGGAAGATTCAAAGGTGGTGTAGAATACTATCTTAAAATTCTTTGTGTCATCCAAAGCATTAAACCAAGCCCAAGTGTACAAGGAGTTCCTTTGAATCACCTTAAACCAAAATAATTTCCAGAATTTCATCACCCAATTCAAGAAGTCCATAAAATAGATCCAAAATTTGGGCATCTCTATCCCTTAAGACATCCTTGGATATACCATCCTTGACTAATTCCCACCTGGCCTAGATAAAATTAGTCAAAAGACTAGTCACTCCAATAAGCTCATCAACACAGATAATGTCCTTCACCAGGAAAAATCTGGCGGATCTGGTCAGCCACTGACATCAAATCCTTTGGATGAGATGGTTGCATCCAATTGATTTCTAGAATTATTCCATGATTGTGAAACACAGCTTACCCCCAGTTTAAAATTAGTTGCTTCACAGTTTCTCAAATTATTCACATTTTTTTCTTATTTTATTCCATTCTATTTCCCCTTTTGATATCCTATCTTTCTCCTTCTTTTCTTCTTGTCTTACTTATGATTTCAATTGGTATTCTCCAAGTTTTCTATTTTACTTCCTCCCAGATTCCATGTTGTTTCCAATTTTTTCATCCCTTATTTCTCCTTGATTTCCCACAAGTTTCCATTTTCCCAACTATTAGCACAATCCCTCCTAATTTTCTGAAATGAAATAAAAGCATTTTTTTAAAAAAAAATTATCCTCATCATGCATAGAATGCCTTCTCTCATGAAATTTCTGTTCCATCTACAGGTAATGCTTGATACATTCAATTGGAATTTACTCCAAAAAAAATTCAAAGAAAAAAATTGAAAAAATTGATAACACTTTGCATATTCCATAATTTTTAAATTTCACTTGAAGGAAGATATAATTTTGTGACTATTATTATTCCATTTTGAGGGAAATATGCACACTGGCCATCAACAGCATCACACAAAATGATTTTTTGTTCAATCCCATGTTTAAAATTGTAAACATTGAGATGCTTCCAATAAACTCAAAAATTCCTGTCAATTTGAAATGGAGTCACTTCCAAGAAGTAACCTGGTATGCTCCCATACAGATCCACCACACTGAATATGGTTTTTATCTGACCCAAGAAGGAGACTTTACCCAGATTATATGACACATTAATTTTTCCAGAATTTGATTCTGTTATTGATAATACCATTTTATTCCAATGGAGATGATTCTGATAGTTCCACCATGGTGAGAGATTAAAAGTTTTTGGTTCATTGGCATTATTGATTTGATTGAAATGAGATAATTGAGGAATTTTTAACAAGATTTTGGATTTTCATGGACAGGATTTGAGTTTGGGATTGAATTTGAGGTTAGGGTAATTTGAAATGGTTGATGATTCAAGAATTCTTGAAAGTTTATTTATCTCTAGTGGTGCACCTGGTGAGTTGATCAGGGGCTTCAAATTTGGAATTATGCAGAACCTTTGAGCTATAGTAAGTCGTATTTGATATGAGTTTAATGTAAATTATAGTCAGCATTGTATTATTCTGTATATCTTTTATTGAAAGGAATCAAAACACCCAAAACATTGTTGTTTTTGAAATTTGAAAATAGCCCATTCAAGCGCCCATAAGCCCAGGTAGCACATGTGGAGCCAGGCCCCCACCTTTGTAAAAGCTCAGGTATATGGGATGCAAGATGATGATTTGGCTTTTGATTTTTCTCCGGAAAGAGCTTCCTAAAAAGCTGGAAATATTTTTCATCCAGTTCCAGGTGAAATCAGAACCATTTTGGGAGCTGGTATTCCAACTAGTGGCAATGTTCAAACAGGTCACTAAATGGAAGGTATTTTCATCAACTTTTTTTGGGAATGGACATTCTTCAAATTTCATGGCAATTATGAAATTAGGCATGTAGACTTTATAAAGAAGAGACCAATTTTCAGCCTTGAGACTTCCATGACTTTCGGCTCAAAGGGTTTTTGATACTCTTTTCCAATCAGATGTGATTAGATTAATCTTGATGACTTGTTGAAGATTTTTAAGCAGAACAGAATCAAACTTGAATTAATTGGAGGATTTTGCTCAGTGATTTCACTAGTGCTTGGATCCAAAAATGGAACAGGTACATAATCTAAATAAGAGAATGAAGAAGATGCCCCCATTAATTCTTCTTTATTTAGAGCCAGAGTTTTTTCTCTCCCTTTGCCTTTGTATTTTTTTATATTTCAAATATCTTTCTGGGAATCTCTTTTCAATTGATGTGATTCTCTAGAATCAATGTTTTTCACTGGGATTTTCATTTTCACCACTTTCATCTTCATCATAATTTGATTCATCATCTGATGAGTCTGGTGCCTTTTTCTGTATCTTTTTATAGGAGGATTCTGGAAGGTTTAATTTGGTAACAGCATGATCTTTCAAGGCTCCAAGAATCATGTTGTGCATTATTTCAAGGTGCACCATTTTTGTGTCATCCAAATAAGGGGGGTGTTGGTGAGGTTTTTTGGTGTGTTTAGTCTAGTCTGATCTAGTTTTATTTCAATCAAAAGTAGCATGTTTAAAAAAAAGCAAGGGGGAGGGGGGGTGAAAAAAGAAAAAAAAGTAAAACACAAAATATTTCTTTTGAGATACAAACCAGGGAAGGGAAGGAGGGGGACCAAGGTGACTGAAGTTTTTTTTTTTAAAAAAAAAAAAAAAAATCAAAGCAAGAAAGAGGGAAGGAAATATAGTCTCTTTTTTTCTCAACAAAAAGATAACCACCATGTAAAAGTCAGAGCTTCACCAAGTCCACCAAATATAATTGGGGTTGATGTGTAGGAAGTGAGTTGAGTAGCCAAGTCCATTAGATCAGTCATCCCATTAGAGCTAGCAAGCTTCAGTTGTTTCTGAATCCCAGACAACTGAGACCTCAAGGCTTGACTACCAAGTATGAAGGGAGTATTAGTGGTTGATGGATTGGATGTCATTTGACTGAAAGTGCTACTACTTGACTGGGTCTTGGTTCCAAAGACCAATGCACCAAGATTTGGACCGCTTCCAAAACTAAATGCTGGCCTCACAGATGATAGATTTGAGTTAGATAGATTAGCTGACAGTCCATTCAACTTGATGCTCCTGGGGGATTTTTTGCAGGGTCTGTAGTTTATTCATTTTTCAAGGTTGCATCAGAGCTCAACTGTGTACCAAAAGCAAAAATTGATGATGGCTAGGTCTAGTCAAGCAGGGGAAAAGGGTGATAGAGAAAAATAAAGGGATGAGCCAATCACCACAAAAAATAGGGCGCCACCTGTATGCAGGTGGCAAGTTGTATCTCACCTGTATCCAAGCTATCTCTCAAGAAGTATCTCTGTCGTATTTTCAGTTGATCTCAACTCCCCCCTCTGTCATTGACAGAGGTTGTCACATCACCCTCAACTCTACATCCACATATCTTTACCCTACTACACCTTCAATCCCCTCTGATCTTGGACAGCATCCATGAGTGGAGTTCAACCCACATTTCTCCACCAAGTTCCAGGGGCAAGTGGAAAACCCATTCAACCTCCAAATCATCAGAAATGCTACCTGCAATTACATGTTGATTGGGAAAATTAACTGAGGAGTGAGCCACGAACTCCGACACACTTTTGGAGTGAAGAATTCACTTTTTCAAACACCAGGTTGCAGTGAGCATTTAACTTCCTGTTGAACCAGGGGGATAAAAATTCTCTTTCAGGAACATAGTTTTAAATAACACCCTAGTGATCTGTACCCATATTTTAATTCATAATATGACCAAATAGATATAAGCATTATTTGTGCCTTTGAGAATTGAGCTCACAAGTTGAATTGGATTACAGAATTTGGATATTTTTTTCAACTTTGTTTTTGATTATTTATTTTTATTTTTTCTTCATTTTTTTCTCATGGTTTTTTATATTTTTCTGCTTGAGGTACTCATTGGATGATGTGGGGGAAAATTACATGATTGGTATCTGCTGGGAAACCCATCCTGGTATGGCTTTCTCTGAAATATATATATATATATACAAATATATATATTTTGTTTTTTTTTCTCACGGTTTTTTTATCTTCTCCTGCTTGAGGGAAAAATTGGATGATGTGAGGGAAAATTACAGTGGGTAGAAAAAAGTCATGGGACTGTTTTTCAAAGCATATTTAACAAGGCAAGTTTTTTTTTAAACCTTTTTTAAATTCATTTTATTAAGTTATGCACAGCTATTTAAAGTAAAAAGAAAAAAAAAATAACTTTTTGAGTCAAAAAAAGAGAAAAAATACAGTTTACAATTGGTTGCACAACCAGCTCTGATTGAAACCCAAATAAACTTGGCAAGGCACCAGGCCAATTTGGCAATGTGCCAACTGGCACTTGAAAGTGCACCACAATTTCTTGGCTGGGTGCCAAGCTAGCTTTTTTGGGAGCCACATGCACTTTACAAACAAAATATGGAAATTTGCCAGGAACCCAGACCGGCTTTATACACCATAAATTTGAAAATGGGGGTGTATATGGCAACCCAAAGTTGTATATTTTTTATGGAAAATGTTGTTTTAGGCCTCTCCCGTGGCCATATACACATATGGCGTGTAAAGCGCATCTTGGCGCCTGTCCAAGTTTGACTTGGCATGCGCATAGCGGGACTTTGATTGGCACCCAGGGAGCTTGATTAGGTTGGGCTTGCGGGGATTAAAACTTGGTGCATAATCAAGCTCCCCTTGACACTGATCAAAGCTGGTTTCACTGAAATTGACCAGCATACCTCCCCCCAACTTCAAGCCTTTTTTTTCAAGTATGATCATGTGATTGGTGGGTCAATGCAACCAGCTTTGATTGGCGCCAAGATAAACTTGGCCAGGCGCCAGAACAATTTGGCCCGGCGCCAAGTCAACCTTGGCAAGGAGTCATGAAGGCTTTTCCAGGCGCCAACATGACTTTTCTAAGCGCCACGCATGCTTTAGCAAATTTTTCAAAAAATTGGCTCAGTGCCCAAACGCACTTTACAGACCATACACATACACATACATGTGCACGGCTTCCAAAAGTGGACTTATATGTCAAAGGTATGTACCACATCAAATAATTGCATGAAGGAGCTTTTATGCAAATGGTATTGGTACAGTTATGTTGATAATAATTGCACAATGTAGAATTTTTTTTGATGCAGGGGAAGATAATTAAAACAATTTGGACATGTTCAAGATTTAATGATATTTATGTGATTTTACAACACAGGTACCTCTGATGACAAAAATATTCCAAGTAGGATATCCTTGCAAGAGTCTATGAATTAAATTAGTGAGAGTTGAACATTCTATTATCACAAGAATCAATATGGAAGAATGACTTTAGATCTACAAATAATTTAAGGTATGGGTTTAGAAAATATTAAGGCAAGGTAAATTGGAGGCTGCATATCCAAAAGCTGTTTGCCCTCTGGAGAAACGGAAGAAATCAAATCAGGATAATAACAGTTGCTGGGCAGTTTTTTTGGAACCTTTGTGAGTTTTTCTTGAAGGTTGGAAGTTTTCCTCATCATCCACATTGAATGACCACATTTTTACTGTCTACCAAGTTTCTCAGCTTTCATTGTGTCAAATTTTTTATCTATTTGGTTACCAAGGGCAGAGAAACCTTGAGATTGCCATTGACACTGGACCTTCTGGAAGAACTTTTCATTGGAGACCTCAGTGTTAGAGCAACATTGTATTTCACTGAATATACTGGACTGATTTTCTGGTAATCCAAGTGATTCCAAGATCTCTGTTTGTTTATTTGAGAGCTGTAGGCAGAGAGGAAAACCCATGTGAAAAGAATTAGGCTAAAAAATACCATGGGATGATAGGTAGCAATTGCTTACTTGTTTGTGCCATCTGGATTTTCTTTTCTGATTTCTTTTTCTGAATGGGCTTCTGAAAGATATTTTACGGACTTAATATTGGATCTCCTGCCCATGAACCACCTCTTGAGGACAATTGTCCAGTTGAATTTGGTGTTATGCACTGAGTTGAATTGGTAGTTTTGAAATGCACCATGTGCATGAGCATGGTTCCAATGTTTAATGATGAGTACCATGAACAACTGGTTCCAATGCTATTCCCAAGGCTCAGACTAATTGAAACCACAGAAAGGAAAGTTGATTTGTGCAAGTTCTTGAAGAAAAATCTCTCTTTCTGGGGTTGATATGCCATCTAGTAGACATGAAGTCTTGTATGGGACCAGAGGGGTAGCCAAATGTATCTGTTGATGAATGCATGATGATGGCAGTGATTGAACCTGGGATTGTTGTAGGGAATTGCCAATTTGTTGCCAATGAGTATCTTTTGACTTGGTGATATTCATCACAACTATACAGTAGGATGAGAGACATTGAGAGAAGTGGTAGTTGAAGCCAGGGACCCTGCTGGAAACTGCTTGATTGAAGAGTCTGGGGTTTTTTGATGGGGATCCATTCAAGAGGTGTTGTACCATTATGGGTTGTTTGTTGTTGACACTGCATGATTATCAAAAGTAGGAGAGCGGGGTCAGCATTGAATAATTTAAAAGCACAGGGGGATGAAGACTTGAATTTTAAAAAAGGTGGAATTTTTCCATTGGACAGCCACCATTGCAGCAGGCTCATGGTCAGAAACCATTGCAGCAGGCTCATGGTCAGCAACCATTGGGGAAAGGTAATGGTTGGAAACCATTGGGGCAAGCTAATGTTTGGAAACCATTGGGGAAAGCTAATGGCTGGCAACCATTGGGGAAAGATAATTATTGGTGAAAATTGGGGAAAGCTAATGGTTGGCAACCATTGGGGAAAGATAATGGTTGGCAACCATTGGGGCAAGCTAATGGTTGGCAACCATTGGGGCAAGCTAATGGCTGGCAGAAAGCTAATGGTTGGTGACCATTGGGACAAGCTAATGGTCCGCAAACATTGGGGAAAGCTCATGGTTGGAAACCATTGGGGAAAGCTCATGGTTGGCAACTATTGGGGCAAGCTAATGGTTGGTGACCATTGGGGCAAGCTCATGGTTGGCAACCATTGGGGCAAGCTAATTGTTGGTGACCATTGGGGCAAGCTAATGGTTGGCAACTATTGGGGCAAGCTCATGGTAGGAAACCATTGGGAAAAGCTTGTCCTAAGCTAATTGACAACAACCATGAGGCTAAGTTAATGGATGGCAACCATTGAGAGTGAGTCACTCCTCAATGCATATATGCATACCAGGTAGTTTATAAGATGTGGGTGGGTAGTGCACCCAGCACCCAATTGATGAATCCCTCCATCATTTGATCAATCAATCCGTCCATCCATCCATCAATCAATACATCCATCCATCCATCCATCCATCCATCCACCCATCCATCCATCCATCCATCCATCCATCCATCAATTGATATGGAGACAGCCAAATGGAAGATATGCCAATGTCTGGAATTCAAATGTGGAAAGGGAACATATTAAGATGAAGATGGAAAAAAAAGATAGAAATGGCTTTTTCTTCCTCTGCATTCAAGAAACATCAGGCGGCTATAAGCAGACTCAATAAGGCCCTGCAAGTCACACCAGATATATTTCCATTACAAGGGAGCAGTCATGTAAGTGTAGAGGAGGGATAGGAAAAGAGTCAACACTGTACATTCATGTGCTGATCTTCTTATTTGCCTGCCATAATGATTTTCAGGTTTCCAACAATCCAGAAAGGAATGAAAGTGAAGATCAGATTCAGATTCCACTTCACTGGGGAGGGCACTGGTTCAATACTCAAGACCACAAGTATAACTCTTTTCATCTAGTCCCAAGGCACAGTCTGCTTTTGCTTCTCCAAGCTTCAAAACTGTGCCTTTTTCATCAACTTAGTGACTTGGAAATCACATATTTCTTGAAGACAGATTGGGAGAAGATTAAGAATCTGGGGAGGGAATTCAATTTTGATTCAAATAACATCATGAAGGCAATAACTCTCAGCAAAGTCACTCTAATTCAAAGGCCAGGTTTTGAGCCCAACCTGGAAACAAGGATATGCTGTCCAGAATGCTTCAAGCTGTATCAAATCCAAGACAAATCCAAAAACCAAGCATCAATTTTCAAGAAATGTACTGCCAATTTCCATTCCACTAGCAAAATCTTTGTGCGCCAAACTGGTAATGAGCAGGGAATTTACTGTGATATAGAATTGCTGATGAAGACCAGTGGGAAACATAACAGACCCATCAAAACAGCTTGAAAATTTTATTATCAAAGCTTGAAGGCCTGGCTTGGTAGAAAATTATGGTTTGCAGAGTTTGAAAAGCTCATTGAAAGCAATCTTCATCATGAAAACCTCAATGCAAATGTGATGAGAAATGTTTGGGATGGCTCAGTTTGGAGAAACTTTGTTGGAGGCACAGACAAGAAGAGGAAATTTACCCAACAACCAACGCACCTTGTCTTCAGTCTCTATGTGGAGTGGTTCAACCCATTTTGAAATAAGGTTGGGCACAAATCAATCTTGGTGGGAGCAGTGATCTTGATCTGTCTCAACATTCCACTAGAAGAACGTTACAATATAGAGAATGTTTTCCTTTTTGGCATTATCCCTGGGCCCAAGGAACCCAAAGTGGAAGAAATTAACCACATTCTAGATCCATTGGTGGATGAAATTAAAGAACTCTGGGAAGGAGTATGGTTTTCTGAAACCAGCCAGTTTCCTCAAGGTAGGGAGATATTTTTTTCACTGTTCCCATTGATTGGGGATTTGCCAGATATTCCCAAGGTGGCAGGATCCTCTGGTCATTCTTCAACCATGTTCTTCTCATATTGTAAAATTACAAAGGAAAAGATAAATGATCCAAATTTCAAGGAGTTCCAGCCAAGGAGAAATGCCGAGCACATGAAGAATGCAAATAAGTGGGAGGAATTTCAGTCATCATGAGAGAAAGATCAAATTAGAAAGGAGAAGGTGGTCAGAGAAAGCTGTTTGAAAAGGCTTGCATATTGGCGCCCAATAGAATATTCAGTAATAGAGCTCATGCATGGGTGGATTTTGGGAAATCTCAAGGATCATAGCATGAGTTATCTTAACATTTCTCTAGCGGGAGAAGAATTGGGGAAGGAAAAAATCCAAGAGAAGAACAGAGGAGAGAAAAACGGATCACTGGGTAATGTAGAAAGTGTCATTGTAAAGGGGAAGAGAAGGAAGTCTCCTGAAGATCAATCAGAGGAGGGTGATCACCACCAGATAAGTCCCAAGAGACGGCTTAATGCCAGCAATCAGAGAGCACTTACACAAATAATGGAAGAAATCTCAAAAATTCAATCAAGACAATATGAATTGAGATCTTCACAGGCTGGGAAATCATCATCAGCCTCACAGAAAAGCAAGAAATATCAACCATCTTCTGAATATACTAGCACTAACTTGTATTCTTTAAGAAGGAGAATTATTGATAGCTTGGGAAGTTCACAAAGTATAGCCAGTCAAGGAAGCCACACAAGTACTCTGAAGCTAATGGGGGGTGAGGGAAGCAGTCCAGTGAGAAAGGATTATTACAGAGGGAAAGCAGCTCAAGTGGGATCATCCATCCAAGGGCCTTGATTAATGCTTCAAGATTTGAGGCACATAAAACAGGTTATTGAGGACACAAAGGTGAAATCATGGATGACAAGGGTACCAAAGAATGTTAGATTTCATGGTGCAGGATCCCTCAAGGCCGCGGAGTGGCTGGTCCTCTACATTGTTTACTATCCCCTTGCTATGATTACTTTGTGGAGTGGTAAGCAAAGAACTGGTATTGATCCCATTGGCTCAATGACAATCTTGAATGACTCAACGGTACTTCTCATTTACATAACCGACATGTTAATGAAGCATTATATTTCCAACCAAGATATCATGGAGGTTGAACAACTAATGCTGGAATACCGTCAAACACTAAGGACTGGATGGCCACAACAAAGGAATAAAACCCAACGTGCAAATTACTCAGCATTACCTGGAAGTGATCAAAAGGTTTGGTCCACCAATGGCCATGGCAGCCTGGGCCCATGAAAGGTTGGATGGTATCTTGGGAAGGATACCAAAGAACAATTGCACAGGTGAGCTGACTAAGAATCATGCTTTACACCTTCCTTCTTACCAGGCAAACAAAGCAAATAATTAATGAATTGATTACAGGTGATATACATGGTACAATCATGAAGACATGTATATCAAGGATTCAATATTCAAGTTTATTGATCCAGTCCAAGGTAATGAACAAGGGACAAGCAAACTCAAATCCCCAATTCAGCCTCACCCCATTAGACCCAGAAATCCATTGCTTATGGATACAAGAGGTTGGAAGATTGGGTCTGCAACAGGATGTGTCTCTTGATTACAATTTGAAAAAAATCAACAGTACCTTGATACATCATAAAAGATTTACAGTGAAATGGCTGGATCAGGGGAAAAATTACTCCAATTCCTATGTGGAGATCATGTGGGATGAACTCTGTTCATTTGGTCAGTCACCAAGCTCTTTGTGCAATCAGAAGGTGGGGATGTTTGGTTTGTGACTCAGTTATTCCAAGATTCACATTCAGAATATGCCAAAGATCCATAGACAGCCCACCCCAAATTAAATTTGTGAGTGGTATCAACGGATCTAGGAGAGATTGTGGTGGTGAGGGGAAAGAAGATAGTGGGGAATGTGGCCGTTTTGGACCATTTTGTGGGGAAGTTTGGCTATCCAGGAAAGAAAATGAATTTTTTTTCCCTGGCAGGAGTATTGAGTTCCCCTTTTAGCTGTTATGAGGACAAGGGCAAAACTGATTGTGGAATGTGCAGGGATGGATTTCAACATGAAATTACCATGGTGTTTGTCCTATGGGTGACCTGAAACCTTAGCAAGCATCAACAAGCATCATTTGAGGAAATGTGGACAAGTGGACCCCAAATGCCAACAATATGACACTTTGTGTGGACATTAACGGGGCCTAAGGGATGATGAAAAGTAGATTAGATGTGAGGTTGGTAGACGTAATATTTGTAAAAACAGAATCTTGGATATTGAAATTGTCATCATGCATTGTATTAGTTTCCAATTAATTGGACAGACAAAGTCTCAGTTTTCAAATGTTTAGAATTGGGGAATGGTGAAGGAGGAGAGTAGGAATATAAATAAGCAATCCTCTTATCTCACATTGATCATCATCCTCTATCTGTTCTTCCCCCATAAAAATCACCCAGTCTATCCATAAAGTTATCTTTTCATACTCTATCACAGTTAAACAATACTATCTCACACACTCACCATCTATCTCTATAAAAATATTGGTTTTTTGAGGGTTGGAAAATACCAACATTGACCCTCTCCAAAATAAATTCAGTCCCCGGCGTTGGCTCCACTACTTAAAAATAAGCTGAATTTTGCCTTGCCTCTCACACTGGCCATAGGGCCCTCTTCCCCAAATTTGGGGCATTATGGACTAGTACTATAGTATTATATTAACCTTAGCCAACCCTTGAATATTAATTATTTATCATGCCAGACCAAAGTTCCCATACCTCCCACCCTGCTGCAGCCAGTCAAGACACACCAATGCTGCCTGCAGAGACAATATCCTCTGGTGCTCAAGAGACATTATCCCCTGGTTTGCCATATCATGATCAACTCCCGGATGACTTACTCAAAGGGGGTTCCCCCAGATGTGAATAATATACCAGGATCAGGTGAGCAGTATAACTAAACTGGGAATTCCACTCATTTCAATAACACAGAGATGCTGATTGCAATTGGTTTAGTGGACATGAATGATTGCACTGCTCAATCTAGGATTTTACTTAACAACCATTCTGAAAAGCAAAGACTTTACAAGGAGACTTTAGACCGTGAATTGAGACTGATAAGATTTTAAGGATTTTGTTTGAGAGCTAAGAACCAGCAGACTAAATTTAAGAGTCAGAATCACCATAGAAAGGAGATTTGATAGAAGAGAAAAAAGACAAACAACAGGTAATTGGGACACAGAAGATTGATCATCCAAGAAGAGACAGATTTGAAGCAGAGGAGAGATACAGGCTGGTTTGGCAGAAACATAAGTTGGTGATTGATCACGGAGATTGAGGTGCGGATCATCTTACCAGGCAAGGGATGGCAGCAAGTGAAGGTTTGGAATTGGTTGAGGTTTTGGATGGTCAAGTGAGACAAGTTGACTAGCGGATTATTTGATAGAAAAATAGAATTGGAAGACAAGAAAGAGAGTTTTGGAAAAAGATGAGGAAAAAGATTTAGAAGACAAGAAAAGAAAAATAAGGAAAAAGAAAGAAAAGAAAAGGTGGAGATTGGGATAGTAGGAGCTTTCCTCAAGGAAAGAAGAGACCAAGTAAATGAGAGAAGAAATCAAGAGTTGTCCAAGACCCCCAGGGGTGATCTCCCAGGGTTAGGTTTCAGAGAATAGCAGTCAAAGAGAGGGTGGTTGTCCTTCAGGTGCGGGGATGAGTGGCATTCCTAACAGAGACAAGTGCACCAGATGGTCACAAAAACCCCCCTCCTCAGTCAATCTGGTACAATCTCATGTTCTTTATGGCAATGGGTCTGCTTTTTGATGGGTATGCCATAAAATGTAACCAACTCCCCCTCACCTCCCTCTCCTGAAGAAATACCAAACTGGGAACAGTGGGCTCCTATGAGGGGGCAGCGGGTCATGGCGCATCTGGAGTCTGTCCAGACAGAGCATGGAAAGGCAAATCAGGCGGATGGGCAGCTGCAATACAATGAAGAATTGGCTAGACTCAGAACCAACATTTTACCCCAACAATTCCACCCACCACCCAATGTGCCATCAATCAAAAATTTCCCATGTAGTGCTAAGGTAACATGTGAGAGGGATGTGCAAAAGGCAGGTTTCTCAAGGATTAAGTTTGAGTGGCATGCAAGGTCCTTTGTACCATTGGTCTGTAATGCAGCCATAAGTGCAATTATAGTCAAGCATTACACAAACTGGAAAAAGGCACAACCTGGTATGGTGTGGGATGGCATGGAGAACATGAGTGCATTATTGGAGAGATGGGTCTTGGTGCAGGGAAAAGAAATACAGAAAGCTGAATTATTAGGGTCAAAGTTGCAAGAAAATACAATTACAAAGGCCCAACGTGCATCCATCCAGCCAGCCAAAAAGAAGGTTAGAGCATAAGTCCTGGGGGTTTGTATTCAAATAATGGATGCTGATGGTGTGTGTTGGTTTTAATTCCAGATAAGTGAAAAGCATTTTCAAAAATCCCACAAATACCTTCCCAAATAAGCAGAATAAGTCATTGCAATATTTGAACGTGTGGATGTGGTTTCTGATTGGGAGGACAACAAAGATGGCACTTGCACCACCATTGAAACACCCTGGAGAAGTTGCAAAACAACTCATATAACTTGACTCCTAGATGGAATAGCATTTTGAGGTGCTATGAAGCACCAAGAAATCAAGCAGTTTCATTCACTACTTGATTGTGTGTCAGTAAAGGTGAAACCCAAGGAATTAACCCTCCTCAAATTCCCAAAAAAACTTATGATTGATGCTTATTGCCCTGCATCACTGCAAGCCCTTTTGGAAATTGACCTCAAACTTGTGGCTCCTTGTGAAAACTCAAAGATTGTTGCAGCAATCACCTTACTAGCAGAAAAAATCAAGAAGAAGCCTGGTACCACAATTGGCATGGTTCCAGCTCACACCCCTGAGGCAAGTGGATTGCACCAACAATAGTTGAGACTTGGGTGGTCTTTTTTTTCTTCCTGTATCTTGAGAGCCTTTCTGCTCTTATATTTCTTAATGCAATAAAAGTTGATATACAAGTTTCAGTGTTTATGTCTCTGTAAGTGACGTCTTATACACTACCTTGTATGCTTTATGCATTGAGGATTGACTCACTCTCAATGTTTGCCATTGTGGAATTCAGAAGAGGACTTCTCCTTAAATTTTTCACAAGTTCAGAAGTTATTGATCCCTTGCGTCTATAAACCCTGAGTTTGACTGCTCACCCTACAACTGAGAGATAGAGAGACGAGTGTAAAGAGTCCTTCCAACCTAATGTGATCTGATCCCATGCCATCTGGGTTGAGGGTGTGGTTTAAGTAGCTTTCCCCTCAACCCTTACCTAGGTACAACTGCAAGTAAACAAGAATAATGAAATGAAACCCCTAAGTACATAACCCTAGCCCAACTCTATCCTTCCATCCCCATCCCATGATCCATATCCCATCTGTAGTGCCCTCCTGCCATTACTTCCACCTGTTTTGTCCTTCTCATGAAGCGACCCTTGTGCCAGGCCCAACTCAGAGCCCCTGGCGCATGTCTGTATCTGCCCAAAGCGCCATTCCAGATATCCAAGGTACATCTGCGCATAGCAAGCAATCCAGCCAATCCAATCCCATCCACCCTGTGTCTCCAGATTCCAAGCCCAATTTGACTGCTGCTGAGCCACCAGCACGGCTTTCTGGGGCAAAGCCACACCCAATTCTGAGCCCGTTGCCACTGCTGAGCGCACAGCGCGCAGCCCATTCCAACTGGCGTCTATAAAAGACCACCGCATCCCCCCCAACTTGAGTTCTGTCCCCAGAGATCCACCACTATCTCACCTACCCCCAGTTATCCCATCCCCTCACTGCACCACTACACCACACCAAGGAAACACCCTCCCCATCCTTTTTCTCAACATTTCCTGCACTTTCTGCAGTCGGAAAGGCCTCACCTGCCGCATTCTTCTGGGTTGGCGCGCCTGCGTTCCATGCCAAGCCGGCCACCATTGTTGCTCCTAATCTAATGGTATGCCCTGCAACTGTCCTCAAGGTTTTCCGCGCAAGAGGACCCAATGCAACTTCCTTGTGGTATCAAGCAACAAGGAAATCCCAACCAATGAATGGACCCCGCCCAGCTCACCTTGCAACCAAACGCGATGCGCTGCTCCTCACCCTCCTTTGCGCAACAGCCATGAGTTGGGCAAACTACTCCAACCCTTCCTTGCGGTTCCCCATGCTCATACCACCAGTGCGCAAAGAAAACTCCTAGAGGCCTTCTGAGACCTAGCCACGGCGGCTTGCATGGACGCAGAGGAGGTGATGAGGACTTGTCCAACGTAGACAGATTTCCCCCCTCTCCTTTCTTCCTATCTTGTATCTATCCCCACGCCTATCTTGCAAAGAAAATAGACTTTTGCCGCGCCAACCTAAGTAGCCTTCAAGCTTGTGAGAACCTTAAGAGAAATAAGAACCTGCGCTGTGAGAGCAATCCGCAAGAGTGGGAAAATCCCCGCCAAATGAGAGAATCTCATCCTCAAGAGAGAGGAAGAGAAAAAGAGTAT
This sequence comes from Puccinia polysora, assembly GCA_025617555.3. Taxonomy (NCBI): domain Eukaryota; kingdom Fungi; phylum Basidiomycota; class Pucciniomycetes; order Pucciniales; family Pucciniaceae; genus Puccinia; species Puccinia polysora. The sequence goes on from CM062616.1 coordinate 48,485,318, forward strand.
CCACCCTACCCATTTATACCTTCAGTCTGTAAGATAACCAAAGAAAACCTGAAGAGAGATTTTTTTTGAGCACCAGCCCGTTGCCAAGCCCGTGATTTGCTCTTCAACCCACATCCATTCCGTTCCACACGCTATTCTAGTTCCCTGGATCATCTGTTGGTTCCTGGATGCGGGGATTGTCCTTGCATCCACCGAACCAGCTTTGGGCTGTGCCAGTACCTAAAATAAACTCATAACCTAGCCAGTAATAATCCCAAAAAGCCAATCCAGAGAGAAGGAAATAAGAAAACAAAAATTCTGGAGTGTCTAGTTGTTCCGGCTGTGAACTGGCTAGAGCAACCCCTCACCAAATCCAATCATATCCCCTATTCAACCATTGTTCCCCCCCCACCTTGGCTTCTGTCCCCAGCGGTCTGCAGTAGTTTACTCTGACGGACCCAAACCGCATGCGCAGGCTTGTCCTTGGACAAAGGATCTGCGTTTTCATCCCCCCTGCTATCCAAAACAGCCGTCTTTTTGAATGAAGTTGAGCCCCACGCAAAGAATTGTTTGCGTGCAAAGCTGCAGCCTTCCGTTTGAGCAGAGTTCCATCCAATTCCTCAAACTGGTAACTCCCTCCAGTGAACTTGGACTTTATGCAGAAAGGAATGTTCCATTGATTCACTAACAGTCTCCCCCATTGAGTTTCCAGGCTCCGGTTGTAAAGCAGAACCAAGCCCACCTTTGGCAACAGATCCTGGAGTTTGTGCGCATAGCGCTTGTCCCAGTAGCGGACAGACTTTGTGTGGGTTGCCTTCAGCCTTCCAGCTGATTTCTACAACATCTTGTCCCATTGCAGGCGCAGGAGCTTCTTGGCGTGGTCCTTGACTAGATCTGCAGCCGTCTTAACCTTCCACAAATCAATACCCAGAAATTTTTCCAGATTTATGTCAATTGACCGCATGGGTTGCTGCCCAAATAGCAGCTTTTCTGGTGAATAACCCATCAATCTCTTCACCAAAATCTGATCTGCAAAGAGGACTACCAAAAGGGTTTCCCGCCACCACTTGCCTTCCTCCCTGCAAATTTTCACCATTGTGTCCTTGATTGGCTGGTGACGGCGCTCAATAATCCCTGTGCCTTCTGGATAGTACTCCGTCACTTGCCCAAACTTTTCTCTGCAACTTTCCACCAACTCCGCCAACCCTCCCCGCAACTCTGTACCCCCATCAATGTGGTGGTCTTTTATAGACGCAAGTTGGAATGGGCTGCGCACTGCGCGCTCAGAAATGGGTGCGGCTTTGCCGCAGAAAGCCATGCTGCGGGCTCAGCAGAAGTCGAATTGGGCTTGGCATCTGAGGAGGCGGGGTGGGTCAGATTGGATTGGACGGATTGCACCAATGTACCTTGGATATCTGGAATGGCACTTTGGGCAGATACGGACATGCGCAGGGGGCTCCAAGTTGGGTGTGGCGCAAGGGCTGCTTCATGAGAAGGAAGAACCGGGTGGACGTAATGGCAGGCGGGCACTACAGATGGGATATGGATCATGGGATGGGGATGGAAGGATAGAGTTGGGCTAGGTTTCTGTACTTAGGAGTTGTGTTTCATTATTCTTGTTTACTTGCGGTTGTACCTAGGTTGGGGTTGAGGGGAAGGCTACTTAAACCTCACCCTCAACCCAGATGGATCATCAGATCAGGTTGGAAGAACTCTTTACACTCATCTCTCAGTGGTAGGGTGAACAGTCGCACTCAGGGTTTACAATTGCAAGGGATCAATAACTTCTAAACTTGGGAACCATTAAAGGAGAAGTCCTCTTTGGAATTCCACATCAACTGTTGCCAAGCAAAGTGATCAATAAGGGGAAAACAAGTATTCCTCCAGAAACTGCCCAACTTTCTACAACAAGAGTTTCACCAGCCGCCGTGCTTCCTCCCATCCCAAAAGATAGTTGAAAGAAACAAGGAGATACACAAATTTACCTGCCTTGATGTGCACAAAATCCAAAGAAACCCTCCCAAAGAAAGCATCCTCCCCCGTGGGAATACCAACTTTTCAAGGCAGTGTTGTGCTCTGCTTCTGACACGCTTTGCACAACCGTACCCACTCCCGCACTGCGCGTACCAAAACTGGCCACCAGAACCTTGCCCTCACCTGCTTCCACATTTCAACCTTGCTGCAATGGCCAAGATTGTCATTCAGACTTCCCAGGATTACCTCCTGATCCGCCCTCAACGTGCTGACCACAAGCGGTAATGGTGCGCTCCGCCGCCACAGCTGTCCTTCCTGCAGGTAGAAATTTCCCACTTTCCGCCAAATCCATCTAACAATCTTGGCTGGTGTATCATCCGGAAACCAAAGATTACACAAATACAAAATGAGGACCACGTACCTCCTGGACTGTTGGAGCAGAAGTCAAACAACTACTTCCATTAATCCCACCTTGACTGTTGGAGCCTCAACATCAAGTGGTTCTGCACCTTTGTACGGATCATTGCGCGTGTACCAAGACAGCACATCCAGCATTGTAAAAGCCTTCCCTGGAACATGTACCACTGTGAAAGAAAACAACTGAAGGAATGCAACCCACCTAGTCATAGGCGCGTTTGGCAGCGTTGGCAAATTGATCATCCATGCCAGCCCCTCTGCATCCACCAGAAGCATGAAGTGAATCCCCCATTGAAAATGCTGCAACCTCTGCACAATTTTAGTGACCCTGCAAAGCTCCAACTTTGGCTGCCAATACTGGCTCTCCATTGGCGTAAACGTAACGGAATAGTAAAGAACCAGTCAATCTTTCACCTCATTGTCCTATTTCAGGACTGCCCCTGCGCCAAGCTTTCTTGAATCTATGGCCAAATTAATTCCCTGGCGTTGTAACCCAAGTCCCACAGAATGATATTGCTTCCAACAATCTCCTTGAGTTTGCCAAAGGTGTCGTTTCATTTTGAACCCCAGGCCCATTCTTCCCCTTTACGCCTCAATGCCCACAATGGACTAGCAACCTCCGCAAACTGCTTGATGAACATCTGCACATAGCTACACAATACCAAGAACTGGAGAATGTGCAATAGAGTCTTTGGTGTTGGCCACTTGAGGACTTTGTTGCGCTTCTTTTCCGCAATCCGCCTTCCATTGGAAGCCACCACATGCCCTAGAACCTCCAGCGCGGGTACGCAAACCCCTAAATTTCTCCGCAACACCATGAGCCCTGCTTCCTCAATCCAAAACAAGATCCATTCCAGCGTTTGCGCAAATTCCCAGACAAATCAGAAAATTCCTGGAGCTTCAATAAGCGTTTCCCCCCTGTAATTTGTCTTTGGGCCTTTGATGCCCGCGTTTTTGATGAAAATCTGCACCCCCTCTGGAATATTGTCCTTCAGAATCCAGGTCATCTGCGCCTGGTAAACCGCGACCAAGTGGGTTGCGCCTTGCAGCAGCGCCTTCAGTTGCATCCTTCCCAATCCAGTTTCAGAAGCAGTCATTGGCCGCAAACTCTGATCAAGTTTGCGCTGATCATATCCGCCCATCACATCCACCAACCTGTAGCACGTGCGCCCTGCCATAGATTCCAAAAACCTGTCAATGTGCGGAGGTTTTCCCACTTCTTGGATTGTAAACAAATTAAGCCGCTGCAAATCATGAGCAATCCGTAATGACTTCCCATCCTGCTTAACCACTGCAAAGATTGGACTCGAGTAACTTGATGTCAATTGCTTGTAAAGGCCCATCCCTACAAGATTGCGCACCAGCTCCAAAAAGGGCCCCCAAACCGCCCAGGGAATCGGAATCAGCTTGATCTGCCAAGGCTCATGCAGAACCATTGGAATCAAATAAGAGTCTCCTATCTTTCTCTTTAACAGTCCCTGCTCTTCAGTTCCAAACGCAAGCGCTCTTTCCCAGAGGACAAGTACCAACTTCAGCAAATCCCATTCCTCCGCGCTTAACCAACCCAGCAGTCCAAAGTTAAGGGCTGCAACTTGTGGTCTGTTCAGATCCTGCAGCATTGCTTTTTTCCATGGACAGAACTTCTGCAAAACCGGCTTAGACTTCCCAACATTGCACCGTGCCATCTGCAGGCATCTGTTACCATAAGTCCTAGTCAAAACCAAACCGCCGCTGTGGTGCTCTTTTATGGACGCGAGTCAGGAAAGGGCTGCAGGCGGCGCGCTCAGAAATGGGAAGGGCCTTGTCGCAGCTAGCCGCGCTGCGGGCTCAGCAGCAGTCAGGTAGGCCCAGCAGCGGTTGGGTTGGGCTCAGCACCTGGAGACGGGAGACGACGGATCGCGCAGACCAGAAGGCTTGCGCGGATTGGAAAGCTTGCGCGGATTGGAAGGCTTGCGCGGATTGGAAAGCTTGCGCGGGTCGGAAGGCTTGCGCGGATTGGAAAGCTTGCACGGATTGGAAGGCTTGCGCGGATTGGAAAGCTTGCGCGGGTCGGAAGGCTTGCGCGGATTTGAAAGCTTGCGCGGATCGGACGGCTTGCGCGGACCAGGCGGACCGCGTATTGCAAGACGCGCGGATTGGGTCACGCGGGTACGCGGATACCTGGAACGGGTTGTTGGGCAGACGCGCGCGGGCAGGCAAGCCGGGTGTACGTTGATGTTATGGGGCAAGGGATGGAGGGGTAGGATTGGGCTAGGGTTCTGTGCTTAGGGGTTGTATTTCATCATTCTTTCTTACTTGTGGTTGTACTTAGGTTAGGTTTGAGAGGGAGGACTTAAATACTTTGATCTCAACTCTGGGTTGTAGGGGGGGGGAGGGGGGGGGGGAAAAAAACACTTCACTTCATGGACTGGACTGCACTCTAGGATATCACTTTTTATGGCATCGGATTGGATTGGATTGGAAAGAAAGGAATTCATCTTATTATTGCTCTCTCTCTCTCCCTCTCTCTCTCTTGAATGGCTGCATCCAATCTCCTTACAGACGCTTTGATCAATAACTTCAGGAACTCAAGGACAACTTCTGGGGTGTTGCCTCTAAATTTTCCACATCTGGGGGTCTGGCCGGGAAAGACCTTTTGTCAAATTCTCTCAAAGGTACTCACGGATGCTACCAACAGCCGCTTCTCTTCCTTCCTCTTCCCACGGCTTCCGCGCTACCCCATGGATTTACCCGCATATTCAACTCAACATTGCGGAAGTGGAGCGATTCATCTCACGGTATGAAACAATCGCGGACTCTGACGGCGTTTTTGATTTTGAGAAGGCGCGCCATGTTGTCCTGTTCATCAAGGACGTGGAAGCGCGTTGGGATGTGGATGAGATGGATGGCTACCTGAACCTGGATTGGCAGGAACTGAAGGAGGACATGCTGGCAAGATGGGGGAGGCGCGGTTCTCGCTTTTGGAAGGACGATCTCAAGCCATCCGCAGAATTGGGTTACAAGGCAGGCGCGCGCAACAGGATCCGGTTGCAAGCGGAAGTGGACTACGCGGAACTGGAGTACTACAGGGCAGAGTATGTTCCGGCCCCACCACCGGCAACCATCTCTTGGGCTAGCAAACTTGCAGAGGTGGCAAGGGGCCTCGAGGCCTAACTGGAGAGTATTCAGTCTCCCAGCGCGTCTGCGCCCCACGTGTGCACAAATGGGGAGGACAATGACCGTTGGCGGACAGGACAAAGGGACCGGACAGTGGATTCAAACATGAAATTGGTTTCCCCAGTGGGGGCTAAGAACGTGTTGGGGAAGCGGGACTCAATGGGACCAGTGCGGCCTACTGACAGGAAGCGGGCGAGGACAACGGAACGGGAAATGGATGCTCTGTGCGGTTTGGGAATTGACAAGCGGCGGACGGATCTTGCAAAGAAGGTACACGCGGCGGCGGAAGAGACAGACCACGCGTTGGAGAATCACGACCCAAGCCGGACCTCTTTGACGGCGGGGAGCGCGCATTTGGAAAGGGTAGTGGCAGCAACGGAAAGGACGGGCATGGAATGGACAGACGGTGGGGCGGAGCGGAAGTATCAAGTGGTCACGCGGGGTCTGGCGGGCAGGGGGCGGTCAGAAATCTCCGGAGGGGAGAACAAGGCCGCAAGAACGGCAAAGGGCGAGGAATGTTGTGTGGACGGGGTGGGGGAGGAGAGAGCTGGGATTGAAAGGGTTTCAAAGCCTCTTTCCTCCTCCACGGAGGGTTGTTGTAAGGACGTCTGGGGGTGTTTGCTTTTGTTTGGGTTTTGCGCACGGATGGGCTCGAATTTCAAAGGATGCAAGAGGATCTTGGCGGCGGGAGGTGCACCTAGGCAGTTTGGGACAACAATTTGCAAACAAGGTCCCTGCGGGATTGGTTGAGGCAACGCTCCGCGGATCTGGCAATGGGTGGGGCGCGGTTGGCTGAGGACAGCGGCAAAGTTGGGGGGAAGCTAGCGCGGGGTGGAAGGTCGGAGTTGGGAAGCAGGACGCGGGCTCAAAAAAAAAAAAAAAAAAATCTCTTGTTCCTTCTTATCTATTCATTCTTCCTTTTCTGTCTCCCCATGTACTCTTGCGGATACTCTCACTGGTGCGGATTTCTCACCTTCAGACTCTCACTGGCGCGGATTTCCCACCTTCAGACTCTCACTGGCGCGGATTTCTCACCTTTTCCAATTTCTCACTGGCGCTGATCTTCTCTCTCCAAGGCGCGGATATTGCGCGCGGTTCTTATTCTTGCTCGGGGACTCACAAGCCCAAAGGCTACTCAATCGCGCACAACGTATGTCTTTTTTTTGTGTATAGGCGCTAAATACAAAGGAGAAAGGATAACTACGGAAGGTGAGATGGTGGGAGATCTCTGGGGACAGAACTCAAGTTGGGGGGGATGTGGTGCTCTTTTATGGACGCGAGTCAGGAAAGGGCTGCAGGCGGCGCGCTCAGCAATGGGAAGGGCCTTGTCGCAGCTAGCCGCGCTGCGGGCTCAGCAGCAGTCAGGTAGGCCCAGCAGCGGTTGGGTTGGGCTCAGCACCTGGAGACGGGAGACAAAAGATTGCGCGGACCGGAAGGCTTGCGCGGATTGGAAAGCTTGCGCGGATCGGAAGGCTTGCGCGGATTGGAAAGCTTGCGCGGGTTGGAAGGCTTGCGCGGATTGGAAAGCTTGCGCGGATTGGACGGCTTGCGTGGACCAGGCGGACTGCGTATTGCAAGACGCGCGGATTGGGTCACGCGGGTACGCGGATACCTGGAACGGGTTTTTGGGCAGACGCGCGCGGGCAGGCAAGCCGGGCGTACGTTGATGTTATGGGGCAAGGGATGGAGGGGTAGGATTGGGCTAGGGTTCTGTGCTTAGGGGTTGTATTTCATCATTCTTGCTTACTTGTGGTTGTACTTAGGTTAGGTTTGAGAGGGAGGACTTAAATACTTTGATCTCAACTCTGGGTTGTAGGGGGGGGGGGAGGGGGGGAAAAAAAACACTTCACTTCACTTCACTTCACTTCACGGACTGGACTGCACTCTAGGATATCACTTTTTATGGCATTGGATTGGATTGGATTGGAAAGAAAGGAATTCATCTTATTATTGCTCTCTCTCTCTCCCTCTCTCTCTCTTGAACGGCTGCATCCAATCTCCTTACAGACGCTTTGATCAATAACTTCAGGAACTCAAGGACAACTTCTGGGGTGTTGCCTCTAAAGTTTCCACACCGCTTTTGCCTTTGGTCATGAGCGTGGCACAATGATAGTGTTTTTGCAAAGTACCTCCCGGCAATTCATACTGAGGAAGGGGACTTACTTCCAGCCACTGCACTTCCTGCGCTGATTCCCCACTTCCCACCTGCTCCTTGCTAGTTGACCTCCCGCAAAAAAACTGGAGCTTGCCCCGTGCGTTAACCTTGCCCAACTAGTCAAAATCCACCTCCGTCCTTCCCTTGCAAACCAACTCCGCAATGGGGTTCTCCACCTCTTCTCTTGCCAAATCCTGCGTCCACTTCCCCAACCCTTGATTGCAGATTGTGTTTTTGAATTGCCCACCGGAAAAATCTTCCACCGTCAACGCTTCCGTCCCCTCCTCTTTATCAAATGTCATTCACGCTTGGAACCCAAACATGAATGGCTGCCCTAAAATAGCCTCCATGCAATCAACCAATAGAAAAGAAAGTGGTTTAACAACCCTTGCAACCTCAACCTCTTCCTCCTCCACAACCCCATCCACGCAACATGCCCTGCCATTAAGCATGCAAAGCCCCATTGCGCATTTCCGCCAAACCAATCCCAATTTATCAACCAATCTAGACAGAAGGAGGTTCACCATGGAAATGCTATCCACTAGCGCCCATACCTTCCTTCCAGAAATCCTCATCTGAATTTAAGCCAGCGGATTTGAAACCAATTTCATCCCCGCTAATTTGTGCTCTGCGTCATCCCAATCCACGTTCACCTGCTGCACCATTGGAGGAATCCTATTTTGTCTGCAATCCTTCAGCACTTGAACCATCTCATTCACTACCACCGGAAACACCACCACCAACTCCTTCAAGTTCAAGGGAATAGTTGTTTCATTCCCCATCACTCTGCGCACAATCTCCACTTCCTTCTTCTTCCCTACTGGATTCACCGGCTGCCCGTCTGTTTCCGAAAGGTGCGCAACTGGATTAGGAGCTACCGGCAGTACCTTATCTTTAGCATCCACATCCATCCCCGCCTGCTCCTGCGTTTCTAGTACCCTCACTTCCACTTCCACGTGTGGTGGTTGCCATACCCTGGGACCAGTGACAATCCCAAGTAAATCTCAAGCAGTTACCCCCAATTCCTGACCTTGTGCGCGCACTTGCTCCATGATGGCTGGATTCCCAGGTTCAGTATAGATCCCCTTGCCCGTTGGGAACATGAATCCCATCCCCACCGGTCAAACCAATCCTGCCTTGAGGTCCCTTGTCATGTTATTGCACCCCAACCGCCAATGCCCGCTGTCCCTGCAGTAATTGCATACCCACAGCGCGGGCAGATTTGATGGCGGAAGCGGTCCCTAAATGTGAGGAGGCAGATTGCGCGGTGTGGTAGACCAAACCTGTCCTATAGCCATCAGACTCACTTTTCTAGTGTAACAACAGCTCAAACCCTCAAAGTAACCTCAGAAATGGATTCTACATCACAAATAACCTATAGTCACTCAGCCAAAGTACCCCTCTATCTCTCATGGATTAGAAGATACAGCCCAAGAACCCTTAAACTGTGGAAAACTCATACCCTACCAGGTGTCACAGCTCTGTGGAAGGCATAAAGACATACCTTGCAAAACCTCAAGTACATACTAGTTACAGCCTACCCTCAACACCAGAACCATACACCAACCCTGTCACCTTAGCCAGAATACAGCAATACAGATACAGGAGGCAGTGCAACTAGTTCAGCTCCTGTCACATCACTCAGAATAAATTCAAATACACATACAAAAGGCTATGCAGAATTATACAGGAAAGTATAGGCAGGAGGAATTGGAACCAGACTCAACCAGAACCAAAAAAACAAGCAAATACACATACACAAGGCTATGCAGAAGTATGCAGGACAGTATAGGCAGGAGGAAGTGAAACCAGACTCAACCAGAACCATGCAGTACCAAACAACCTCAGCACCACACAGCAATTAATGTAGTCAGAAGCATGTTACACCAAACAATACACAAGTACAAGTACCACAGGGCTACCCAGCAATATATGCAGGCAGTCAAGAACCATGCAGTACCAACAACCTCCAGCACCACACAGCAATTTATGTAGCCAGTAGCATGTGATACCAAACAAACTACCAGTAACAACAACCCCCAGCCCCACACAGAAATTTATGCAGCCAGTAGCATGTGATACCAAATAAACTACCAGTACCAACAACCCTCAGCACCTCACAGCAATTTATGTAGTCAGAAGCATGTGATACCAAACAAACCACCAGTACAAGTACCACAGGGCTACCCATCAATATATGCAGGCAGCCAAGACCATGCAGCAACAAACAAGACCACCAGTAATGCACAAGAAATACATGAAGGTAGAAGCAAGTAACACCAAACAAACCACCAGTACTGCACAGGAATATATTGTATCTGCACTTCACAGCAGTTTATGCAGGGCTTTGCATGCAGGAAACACCTGTCAAAGCCTTGTCCAACCAGCAGAATTGCCTCAGTTTCATGCAGTGTCTTTTGTCCAACCAGCATAATTCCCTCAGTTTCATGCAATGTCTTTTTCCAACCAGCTAAAATGTCTCATGTACCTGTATCCCACTGTAACAGGGGAAGCCCCAGGGCACCTTCAGGGGCAGCCCTGAGCATCCCCTGAGGACCAGATTGTCTATTTAAGGAGGGCCTCTCTGCCCTATCCAAGTTGTATCCTCATACCTCCTCATGCCATCTGGCACATCCCACCCCAGCTCACACATCAGTACCCATCTGTGGTACCTACCCAGATAAATAGTATCAGTGAACCAGTTATAAAGGAAACAAGAAATCAGAAACCAAGTTATGACCCATCTTTAGCCAATTGAACACCCAACAGGTGCTGGAATAAGGGTTCTTCTGTGACCTAAATATTCAGCACCAAAATTAAAGAAGAACCACCCTTCAATTAATAAATAACCCTTACAAAGAAAGAGAGCACAACCAAAAGCAACCACCAACCTTTTCCTCTACCCAGCCCCCTGTGGGTAAAACCATCCTTGGGTCCTCTCCTGAACCATCCCTTTGATAAACCCTTGAACCCTTTAATATTGGGATATTGGTCAAGATCAAATATATCTGATCAATAAATAACCAATAGTCCAATACATCTGGTCCATTCTTCAACAAACCCTACCAATATCAATCAATAACTAATCTAGGTCTGATCTGAGACCTATTTTAAGTCTCAAAGAAACCAGCCATTAATTTAAATAAATTATTGTGCAGACTTACTATAGTACTAGAAGGGCAGGCAATTCAAAACCACTCTTAGTATTTACTAATACTCTAAAGGAGTAGAAGTAATACTAAATTCCCCTTCAAGGACTGCCAGAAAGCTATTTGCTACTTTTATTTATATAATCCCACAGGAGTCTCTACAGCGGCGCTGAAAACATTTGACTCAGGAAGATCTGTAAATCCTTCATCAATTCCGTCATCTTGCTAATCTCTGGGCTTGTCATTGGTGGTGTTGCTGGAGCGTGTTCTGTATTCAAGGGGCCTGAAACTGGAGCCTGCTTTGGCACTGCCAGAGGGTGAGAAGCAGAATATTTCAACCCCATTGGGAACAACCTTGCTGTGTCCTCCATCAGTTCCTTCAAGTCCAAATTGCTCTACACCGCCCAATGGATGATCAGGATTTCTGGAAGAAGTGCAATACTCCCATCCAACCACCTCTTTACCAAGTTGTTTTTGTACAAGTGCCGCTGCACCCGCACACAGAGTTGGGGACCAAGTCCACCCAAAAACACCCTCTTCATCGCGCCCATCTGCCCTGCTATCACCTTGTTGTTTGCCAGGTAGCGGTAGATCTGGTCAAACATTGCTACATACTACCCCAATTGCGCCCGCATACGGACCCCACCATTTGCGCTTGCTGCTACCACAGTTTGCTTGAAGTTGCTCTCCCCAAACCAAGGTTTGCGTCTTCCCCACCGCGCCAAGATTTCCGCCTTCATTTTTGGCCAATTGAGTTCCTTTTATCCTTCTATCTCTTTCAAATCCCAAAGCTTCTCTTTTTCTGTAATGAAAAGGACAAGGAGACAAGCCTTATCCAAACCCGTTGTGCCTTCCGCATCAGCAATTCCTTTGTATTGCGCAAGTCAAAGTCCTCAGTGTTGAACCAAATGTGTGGATAGTCCCGCGGCCTGATGCAAATGGGCTTGTGATTGGCGCTGCCATTGGAGAAAGGGACACCATATTGTGCCTCTGATGAAGGTTGCTTCCAAGAAGCTGGAGGAGGAGAAGGAACAGGAGTAGGGGTAACTTTAGATGACCTCAAAACATTCAATGGGTGGCACTGGGACATCACCCTTGTTAGTTTGGAGAGACAATGAACAAAATGTTACTTCCCGGACAGACACCCAGATGTGGAATTCAGCAGAGGACTTCTCCTTAAATGGTTCACAAGTTTGGAAGTTATTGATCCCTTGCGTCTGTAAACCCTGAGGGCGACTTTTCACCCTACAACTGAGAGATAAAGAGATGAGTGTAAAGATTCCTTCCAACCTAATGTGATCTGATCCCATGCCATCTGGTTTGTGTCAAATAAATCCCTCTTTCGCGCTCCTCTGCTGTGACACTCCTCATCCTTCCGCGACTCCTCATCCTTCTGCGCTCACTACCACCTTTCACAAATCCCCGCGCACATCCTCGGGGATCCTGCATCACTTCTAGATTCCACCACATACAACTATGAGGACTCACTGGAATCTTCACCGAGACTCTTAAGATCATCACCTCAAATCATCAACTCTACTCCCAAGATCAACACTTGACATCTATCGTACCTCAATTTTCCTTCTCTTCTTCTTTTTATCTTTCTTTGCTTCTTCTTTTCTTTTCTTTATACTTTCTGTTACTTTCATTGTGATTGTTATCATCCCAATTCCGACTTCTTGCAACACTCTCTTCAATCGTGGACTGACTGGTAAGATCTTCGTCCTTCGCCGGCTTTTCTATTTTTGTAAACCTGACCTTCAGCCTCTTTTTCCTTATCAAAGTTACTCCAATCGTGCCGCTCCTCTTTCCCATCTTGACTCTTTCAATAAACTCAACTATCACTTGTCACAGCTGTCTTGTGCTATTTGTTGGTTATCTTCTTTCTTTCTTTCTTTCTCCTCTTTCTTACTTTCTTTTCAGTTGTTTCTTAACTGATTACTCTTCCGTCGCAGCCCTCTTAAATCAATAGTAATCAAGATTTCTTTCAACAACTTAACACGGTTAAAAGCCAAAATTGATCCGACTAATCTAACCAATCCAATGGAGGGATCTAGCAACGACGGCTTTCGCCAAATCATCCTCAAGGCTGCACTGGAGGCCGTACCAATGATGAACGACGAAAACTACTCTATTTGGAAGGACAAGATGAATATGCGGCTTGAGCTCAAGGGAATCAAAGAGGCACTCAAAGACGATTCCAAAGTTCTGAACGCTGTCGACGATATGGAAATTTGAGTGATTCTGCTCTCTCAAATAGACTCCGTGACGCACAACAACGTTGTCAATCCCACAAACATCTCCTCTGCCCGGCTTCTTTGGCAGACAATCAAAGAACAATTTGCCTCATCCCAAACAGCTGATCAAGCGCGTTTCTTCAACAAGTTCCTTTATCATCAATTCAAGCCTGATGCGATTAATCACTTCATCACAGAAACTAAAATCTTGTTGAAGAAAATGATTGACGTTGGAATTGACCTTCCCGACAATATCCTGTCTTATCTTATCCTCTTCAAATTTCCTCCTCAACTCCACTCTCTTTGTAAACAAATAATGCACTTGGACAAAACAGTCACAATGGATCTTGTCCTGAACCATCTTAACCAACTCAATAACGAAACAAGAGTCAAATCCAAGGATACCAAAATCAGCAACACTGCACTTGTATTTTCTTGAATTCCCAAGAAACCCGTACCTGCTGAGCAAAGATGCAAGAATGGATTTCACAATCCTTTGTCGCCAGATCACCCAGCCAATAAGTGCTGGCATCTTCACAAACACTTAGCTCCCGAATGGTGGAAGGAATTTCAGGCTTGGTGGAGAGCTTCTCTCAACTCTAATTCAAAAACCAAGGAGGTAGCCCACTACGTGTCTCTTCTTACTACTTGGATAAAGGAGATTAATCCTCTAAATCAAATCATTCTCAACTCCGGTGCATCCTGTCACATGTTCAACTCACCCGACTTCTTTTGTCAGCTTGAGGAACTTCCTGGTGAAGACTTCATCAACACTGGAAAGGAAGGTGCAAAGCTTCAGATCAAAGGAAAGGGTACTGTCAGACTTTCTTGGAAAAATTTGGTAATATCACTCTTGAATTGCTTCTATGTTCCTGATCTCTTTATGAATCTCATCAGTCCCGGAGAATTAATCTCAAAGAAAAACTGTCAACTCACTTCTTCCTCAAATCAATTCTCACTCTCCGCAAATTCTCAACTGGCCTTTTCCAGCTTCATTCAACAAAATCTGTTCATCCTCAATCCTCCCTCTCAAGTCGGCAACAACCACAAATTCTGTCACATCACACTCAAAAATGCGGATTCCAGCAATATTGCTTGCCTTCATCAATACTTTGGACACGCAAGTCCATATCGTCTTAAAAATCTTTTTCCTTCACTCTCATCCAAGGCCATCTCTGACTTTCAGTGTGAAGACTGCGTTTTCTCTAAGATCTCCAAAACTCCCTTCAAAAACACCTCCACTTCTTCTTCCAAGCCCTTTGAACAGCTTCATATTGACCTTATTGGTCCAATCACCCCCTCATCTTGGAATAACATGAACTACATTATGTCTATCGTGGACAATTTCTCCGGATACATCTCGGCAATACCTCTTCAACATAAGTTGAATGCTTGCCAGCAGCTCAAAATTATCTTAAACCACGAAAAGCTAAAGCAAAACTGTTATCCTGCCACTATTTGCACTGATGGAGGCGGGGAGTTTTCTTCATCCAAACTTAAGGAATTCTTTGTAACTAACTCTATCCAGCATTTTATTTCAGAACCCTACCACCACAAACACAACGGTAAGGTTGAAAGAGCTAATTGCACGCTCACAGAATCCATCAGAGCCATTCTTTGAGGCTCTAAACTTCCGCTCAACCTATGGGCTGAAATTGCCAAGTCTGCCTGCCTTGCCCTCAATCACATTCCTAAAAACCCCAACGCTTCCTCCCCTTATGAGGCCTTTATCGGCAAAACTCTCCCTAACAGTTACTTTCATCCCATTGGATCAAAGGTAGTCTACTTGGACAATCAAATCAATTGTGGGGCAAAGTTCAAGGACCAAGGACTTCTGGGTACCCTTGTGGGTTATAACCCCAGCTTTCTGTCCTATCGCATTATGAAACCTGAAAAATCCATTTTTTGCTCTAAGCATGTCAAGATACTGAAGACTGACTCCTCAACTAAGGACAATCCAAATCCTCTTCCCATGGAAAATTCCCTTTGGATCCAATTTGATGAGGATTTGCCGCTGACTGTCTCAAATGCCCCCACCACGGCTGACGTTACGAACAATTCTGTTGAATCATCTGAAAACTCCACCCCTCTTGTTTCTCCTTCTACTCTTACTATTGACAATAATGATGGGCAACAAATGGACTCTGACTCGGACATCTCTGAAGATTTAACCAATCAACTCATCCCCAACTACTCCCTCCAAGATCACTCAACTCTGAATCCACCTCAACAATACGGGTACCATCACTACTACGTACCCAAGACCTTTGAACAAGCTAAAAAGTGCTCAGACTCTGTCAACTGGGAAGCCTCCATGGGCAAGGAACTCAATGGGATTGAAGATCTCAGAGTGTGTGATGATTATGACGGCCCTGAGCCCGAGAATCCTCTAAAAACTACATGGGTCTATCAAATCAAAGATAATTTTCACGGCAACCCTCTCATCTATAAGAGTTGCCTTTGCGTTAAAGGTTTTGACCAGATTTACGGATTGGACTACCAAGACACCTTTTTGCCAACTGGTAAGGCTGCATCCCTGCGAATTGCTCTTCTATTTGGTCTTTTCCATTCTCATCCCATCACTCAATTCAATGTAAAAAGTGCGTTTCTCCACGCACCGCTAACCAACAAGGTTATCATCAGAAGACCTAAAGGATCAAAAAGGCAGTCAAAATTCCTCATTTTGAGAAAATCCCTTTACGGTTTAAAACAAGCTCCAGTCAACTGGTTTCACACTCTCACTTCATGGATTCGAGAGCAAGGGTTTCACAAGTCAATATCCAATCCTTGCTTATATATTCACCACGATTCTAACTCCGTTCTGTTCTTTCATGTTGACAATCTCATACTTGTTGGCACTGGAAACAATTTTCAAAACAAATTTTTTAAAAGATTTCCCAACTCCAGTCACCACAATCCGAATACCATCTTGGGGATGAAATACAAACGAGTTGGGGACAAGATACTTCTTTCACAGCCCAAGCATATAGAACATGGATTGGAAGAATTGAAAATGTCCAACTGCAAACCAACTTCAATCCCTCTCACTACCAATCTCAACCTCACACCTGCCTCAGATGAGGAGCATGAAGAATTCAAATTGCTCAATATAAACTATCAATCCGCCGTCTTCCTCATCAACTACATCGCTTGTCTTACTTGTCCGGATCTCAGCTTTGCAGTTTCTAGTCTTACTCAATTCTGCAAAAAACCAGGCATCAGTCACTGGAGGGAAGTCAAGAGATGCTGGAAATATCTAAATGCCACGAAAAATTTGAAGCTCACCCTCCAAATAAACAACTCAAACACTCAAATTGAATGCTACAGCAAAGCTACCTGGAGCAATGATTTAGAAACAAGACGCTCCCAATCTGGGCATCTTTCACTCCTCTTTGACTCTCTGATTTCTTGGAGCAGTTATCGACAACGCAATGTAACTCACTCGACGACTGAAGCCAAATTGAATCCTCTAGCCGACTCCTTCTTGGAGGCCATCTGGATGCAACACCTGGTGGCAGAGCTCTGGAAGCAAAATGTTTCTCTCAGTGTTCATTTTATAGATAACAAAGGCCTAGACAATAAACTTAAGAAGTTTGGGTGCAATTCAAAAACTCGCCATATCGACATCAAGACCAAGGCCCTGCGCGAAGAACTTAATCTTGGAAACTTAACCATTAAACTGATTCCAGCTTCCAACATGAAAGCTGATGGGCTCACAAAAGCTCTTCCCCTCTCCTCTCTTTCCTCTCTCCTTCAACTTATAGACCCTACCTTTAAGGCTCCGACTACAGTCTTACAAGTCACGGGGGGTGTCAAATAAATCCCTCTTTCGCGCTCCTCTGCTGTGACACTCCTCATCCTTCCGCGACTCCTCATCCTTCTGCGCTCACTACCACCTTTCACAAATCCCCGCGCGCATCCTCGGGGATCCTGCATCACTTCTAGATTCCACCACATACAACTATGAGGACTCACTGGAATCTTCACCGAGACTCTTAAGATCATCACCTCGAATCATCAACTCTACTCCCAAGATCAACACTTGACATCTATTGTACCTCAATTTTCCTTCTCTTCTTCTTTTTATCTTTCTTTGCTTCTTCTTTTCTTTTCTTTATCCTTTCTGTTACTTTCATCGTGCTTGTTATCATCTCAATTCCGACATCTTGCGACACTCTCTTCAATCCTGGACTGACTGGTAAGATCTTTGTCTGTCGCCGGATTTTCTATTTTTGTAAACCTGACCTTCAGCCTCTTTTTTGTTATCAAATTTACTCCAATCGCGCCGCTCCTCTTTCCCATCATGACTCTTTCAATAAACTCAACTATCACTTGTCACAGCTGTCTTGTGCTAGTTGTTGGTTATCTTCTTTCTTTCTTTCTTTCTCCTCTTTCTTACTTTCTTTTCAGTTGTTTCTTAACTGATTACTCTTCCGGCGCAGCCCTCTTAAATCAATAGTAATCAAGATTTCTTTCAACAACTTAACAGGTTGAGGGTTTGGTTTAAGTAGCCTTCCCCTCAATCCTAACCTAGGTACAACCGCAAGTTAACAAGAATAATTAAATACAACCCCTAAGTACAGAACCCTAGACCAACTCTATCCTTCCATCCCCATCCCATGGACCATATCCCATAACCAATATCCCATCTGTAGTGCCTGCCTGCCATTACATCCACCTGGTTTGTCCTTCTCATGACATGGCCCTTGCCCTGCGCCCAACTTGGAGCCCCCCGCACATGTCCGTATCTGCCCAATGCGCCATTCCAGATATCCAAGGTACATCCGGGCAAACCATCCAATCCAATCCAATCCACCCCACGTCTCCAGATGCCAAGCCCAATTTGACTGCTGCTGAGCCTGAAGCAAAGCCGCACCCATTGCTGAGCGCTTTGCCAGTTCTGAGCGCGCAGCGCGCATCCCATTCCAACTTGCATCTATAGAAGACCACCACACCGTCCATTACCTTAACCTCATGGTTTCTGTTCATTAGCTTAACCTCAGATTGGCCTGATGGTCAGTCTCCATTAGATCACCCCTATGGTCTCCAACCATTAGCTTTCCCCAACGGTCCCCAACGGTTTCCAACCATTAGCTTTACCCAATGGTCCCCAACCATTAGCTCTTGCAAATGCTTGTCAACCATTAGCTTGCCCCAATGTTTTCCAACCATGGGCAAGGTTGAAATTTGTGTTTCCTCAAGATTCCTGCATCCTATGGTTTCAATTTCAATTCTGTGCAAGAAGCTTGAGAACACAACATGCATAATATTTATGCCAACCCCCCCATGAGGTTTGCCAAAATGAAGCTTTGAAACATCTGTCCCTTGATTTATGCCCACAGCCTTGCACAAGCCCAAAAAATGCAGTTGAGCCCTTGCGGGAAAGCCCACTTGGAATTTCCTGGCTGCTCAGCCAGGTTGTGGGCATGACTTACAGCCATAACTGGGTGGGCCCATTTGGAGCTTTACTCTGGGAGGCAAGCAGAAACTCTGGGCCAAGTGGAGCTGGACCTTGACCACCAGATTGCACAACCTCATCATGTCCTATGCCCCATGATCCTTTCAGGAGTTGTATGCTGGCTGGCCAGCGTACAATTCCATTTTGGGTTCCTTCATGAGGGTGTGGGATTATCAATACAGCTTTGATACACAGCTTATTTTATGCCCACACCCTTGTGGAGCACTCAAAAGGCAAGCTTCTTCTCATCTCCTTCTTCCCAATCTCACTCATATGTTTGCTGTATTCCTTCCTCACTATCCTGTACATTACTCTTACATCACAATTCTAGAGAAGTACATTTTTTCCACTATGCCATGAGTAATTTTTGCTCACAATTCACATCATCTATGTCTTGCCACCACCCATCACCAATACTCCCATATTTGTAGATAAGATGTTACACTGTGTGACATTGTGTGTGACACCATTTTCCTGGAAGTGACACTAGCAGAAGAATAAATGGTTGGTGACCATTAAGAAGAACATTTGTCACTGTCCATGAGTCATTATGATGGTTGCAGTTCATCATGCGAAGCAATTCTTGCCATCCATAAAGAATTGCATTGGTTGGAAACCATTAAAAATAACATTGGTCACCATCCATGAGGCATTCTAATGGTAAAAGTTGGTCATGAGAATCAATTGTTTCCATCCATAAAAAACTGCAATGGTTGGCAACCATTAAGAAGAAAATTGCTTGCTGTCCATGAGGCATTCTAATGGTCACATTTGCTCATGAGAATCAACTGTCACCATCCATAAAGAACTGAAATGGTTGGCGACCATTAAGAAGAACATTGGTCACTGTCCATGAGGCATTCTGATGGTTGCAGTCCATCATGAGAAGCAATTTTGGCCATCCATAAAGAATTGAAGTGGTTGGCGACCATCAAGAAGAAAATTGGTCACCATCCATGAGGCATTCTAGTGGTCACAGTTGGTCATGAGAATCAATTGTTTCCATCCATAAAAAACTGCAATTGTTGGTGACCATTAAGAAGAACATTGCTTGCTGTTCATGAGGCATTCTAATGGTCACATTTGATCATGAGAATCAAATTTCACCATCCATAAAGAACTGAAATGGTCAGCAACCATTAAGAAGAACATGTCTCACTGTCCGTGAGGAATTCTACTGGTTACAGTCTATCATGAGAAGCAATTTTAACTATCCATAAAGAGTTTCAATGGTTAGCAACCATTAATAAGAACATTGGTTGCCATCCATGAGGCCTTCTAATGCTTGCAGTCTGTCATGAGAAGCAATTTTCATCATCCAAAAATAGTTGCAATGGTTGGCAACCATGATGGAATTTCAATTTTTTCAGTTAAATATGCTTACATTGAATTCAAATGGATGCCATCCATAGAGAATTTCAATGGTCGCCATCCATTAGGAATTCCAAATTTTTCAATGCACTTTGCCCACATCTTAATGCCTCCAAACAGATTCACCATCCATGTGCTAGATTATTTTTCAGCCAATGCAGCAAGTCAGCAAGGCTTAAATATGGTCCAATAGTTTTCAATACTGGAAGCCCCAATTACAAAAAGTTTCCCCTGAGAAGTGAGATTGGATTCCTCAAGGTTAACTTTTGGATTTAGACTGTCTAAAGCCCTAACCCACCACTCAGCACATTTAGATCAATTAAATATTCAAAATGCCACAGATTGTTTTCCCCCACCCACTACTCAACCACCTGGCTGAAGCATCCATCAAGAGCTACTTAAATAGGTCCTCTTTCTCCCCTCAAGCAATTTCCCCCCATCCCATCCCACCACACCCCTTTATTTGACTTCCACTTCCACTCTTAATATCCACAAATGCCATCTTTTCCATCCATTTAAAGATCACCATCTTTTCCCCCAAGCATACCAAGTCCTCTCCCCTGTGAATCACTACCATCCAAATCAATATTTTCATGTCCAGGAACAAGACCAAAGGGTATAGTTTTTTCCTTGTTATTATCATTTATGTTGATTCACCAAGTTGACATTTTCCCAATCCCTCCCCAATTTTTCACTGTACTTCTCTTTTGTAAATTCTATCATTTGATATGCTACAGATATGTCCCCTGGTGAATATGAACTGCATACCACTCAACTATTAATGTTGTTACTTTCACCATTCACCAGAACAAAAGCATATTGCAATTGTAAGATTGCTGGAGGAAAACCAGCTCAGTAAAAATTGAAGAGGGATCTTCTCTTTAACCATAAAATCACAGGTAACAAGGACAAAGCACAGCAACCCAACATTCTGTGGAGGTACAGGTCCTGCAAGAAATGCAAGCTCTATCCCCAGATTGATCCTGAAAATCCCAGAAAGCCAACAAATGAAGAGTTGCAAGTGGCACATGCCTTTTTTGAATCCAACTTTCAACTGGTTGATCATGGTCAAGTGCTCCTGATGGATAAGGAGAAGAATGATATTATTGCGTATATCAAATTTGTCCCAATCCAGGACCTATCACCTCAGGAGTATGATGATATTTACTTTCTTTCTTGGCTCCTGCA
Source organism: Puccinia polysora (assembly GCA_025617555.3). Taxonomy (NCBI): domain Eukaryota; kingdom Fungi; phylum Basidiomycota; class Pucciniomycetes; order Pucciniales; family Pucciniaceae; genus Puccinia; species Puccinia polysora. The sequence goes on from CM062616.1 coordinate 48,506,402, forward strand.
CCAATGCAAGAAATTTTTAAACCCAGTGGGCTCACCATCTAGATCATGGGTAGGAAAAATGTGGGCAATTGGATGGAGAAAGGCTATGGTAACAGCTTAAATGATTGGCCAATACATCAAGGACCTAAAGACTGCTACTTCCAAATGCCAGTATGATGGACTTATGTCTTACTCTGAAAGGGCTTCTTGTATACTTGGAGAATTCTTCAGCAATATGGCACATGTTCCATTTCAGAAAACCAAACCCTCATGCAAAAGTATCACATCCCATCTTTCTCCAACTTATCATTTGATGATCCTCTTGGAACCAGCTCCTGTTCACCTCACCTCACCTTTACCTTTGATGGCTTCTGCAATTTGCCCCATATTGATGAAAATGATATATCCAAATTTTCCTTTGCTTTATTCATACCACATAATAAAGCATGTGGATCACTTGCTACTCCCTCTGAGGGATAAAATGTTCAAGATGGGCATTTTTTCATACCTGACTACAGGGTTGGGATCAATTGCTCTACTCAAAAAGGAATTGTTAAGTTACTCTTGCAATCAAAAAAGTATTGGCACTGTACACTTCCTCCTTTAGAAAATTCTTTGTATACCTGTCTTGCCATGTCTTTACAAATCAATGTTAGAACCCTAAACACTTGTAGAAGCATTCAGGATGGTACTATACATTATACCAAAGCTAACAAAAATAACTTACTCCATATTTCTGATCATAATTATTATTTGCATAGAAATTAAACTGTTTCTTTTTACTCTTTGACCTTGAGCATTGTTGGTCTTGGGATTAATGTATAAAGAATTTATAATTAATATATGAATAGAAATTCATCCCACTGCTTGGTCTGCTATTCAAAGGGAGATCCTGTGGTACAATTTGTTTTTTTTAAGACTTGATTCTGAATATTCTCCAGCTTTACTGTAAAGATGACCTGACTGCCAAAAGGTATAGCTCCAACCCATACTCTTGGCAAAGGAGCCAGACTGAGTAAGCAGTCCAGTCTGAATCTCCACACCTCATCAAGTTTATTAAAGGTGATGGCTGAAAGTTTCTCTGCCACATAGGTTAAAGCCGGGTTCTGCTGGACCAGCCCGGCGCATGGGCAGTTCCCTAAACCAGGAACAAGATAACGGACCTCTTGAACGCAAGAGGCAGAGGTTGAACTATGGCCATGAGACACTGAAGCAGCTCAAATCTACCTCAAGAAACTGAATCATCTGGAGCGCATAAAAGGCAGTGAGTCATTGCTCTATTCTCATCCTCATTTGCACACACACTTATTATACACTCTCTCTCACCAAACTTGTCATTCTCTACAAACAACAAGTGAAGACATAATTGTGCCTAAACTGAAATTACCGTTTACTTCATCCCATAAGCAGGACTTGCAAATGTATCTCATTTGGCACCAACCAACAATCCTCGTCGTCATTGAGAGACCCCTTTCCTTATTTTCCATCCTTTCCTTGTTTTTTGTATCCACACCTGTTGTTGCATTTCATTCATTGTAGTAGTTACTTTCCATTTGGGACAAGCCAAATTGTTGTTGAAATCTCTTGAATATTGGTGGGTCCAGTGAGCTAGAGGAACGGTAAGATGAGCGTTGAGCATATGAGCACCTACTATTATGATGTCATAGGCCTGAGCGCCATAGTCAATGACGTCACTGTAAGAGCTGAGACAGAAGTAAGACAAGCGCCGCTTAGACGCGAGTAGTTGCCCCAAGAATATAAAAAGAGCCCATCTGACAATGTTAGGTCCCCCATCATTTCCATCTTGCACCTTGGGGGACCTAACATTGTAAGTCACATTTCTTTTTGTCATCCTTCTCTTCATTCTTTGCGCGTCTGACTCCAAACATCCTATGTGTGTGTCCTCAACATGAAAACATTAGTCAGGAGCCAATTATTAGGAAGTGATCAACCTTAGCCAGTAGCTAAGGTTAACCACCCCATTTGTTGTCTCAGGTGTTAGTACATTACTTGTCCATATTGACGTCGTGTATGCAACTAAAGCATCATTTCCATCTCGCACCTTGGGGGACCTAACGTCTCAGGAGCCAATTATTAGGAAGTGATCAACCTTAGCCAGTAGCTAAGGTTAACCACCCCATTTGTTGTCTCAGGTGAGCCAATTATTAGGAAGTGATCAACCTTAGCCAGTAGCTAAGGTTAACCACCCCATTTGTTGTCTCAGGTTGAAACTCTTACATGGTAGCGAGAGTGTTCCTCCGACATGGCACCTATATTGAGATCACCTACATCCAGTCCAGTACCCACAGTCAACCCAGCAGGGCCATCAATTAGTTCCAATGCACCATTCACCACTGAACCATTCATCAGGGAATCAACAACTGCTTCAGTCAACCCTGAAACCAGCAGACTTTGATATGCCGTCCAACAAGAAGTCATAAATCTCCTATCTAAGCTATCCATCTCAGTCAAACTCAACGACAACAATTATGTTACTTGGGCCAATGCTGTGACAGTGGCACTAGAGGCCGTTGAGTTTGAACAATATCTCATTAATGACGTTGTCATCCCTCACAACCAGTCTATTGTACACCACAAAGTCACTAAAAGATTACTATGTTCCTGGCTTATCAGCCACGTGGACAACCAAAACAGTTCCCGTATCAACTCCAAATTCCAAACATCCACCAAACGCACTAAATATACAAGCCCAACCGAAATCTGGAACACCCTCAAAGAGTTTCACGCTAAGAATGCCAGTCACAATTTTTTTGACCTCCAAAAACAGTTAAGACTCCTCAAACAAGGTACAAACTTGTCCCTCCGCGAACACCTGGACAAGTTTGAAAATATCAAGTCACAAATCTCCCAAGCCGGCGGCAATACTGATGATGACATCCTGGCATTCACGCTAATTGAATCAATTCATCCCAAGTACTCCAGCGACGTGAGATCCATCACTAGATTTGTTAAACCTCTCACCTATGCGAAAGTGTTCGCAGAACTACTAGAGACCCACAAATTTGCGTCAATGAGTCAACAGCCTGAAACGTTATCTGAGGAAGCCAACCTGGTAAAAAACAACAAACCGCGGTGCACCAAGGAAAAATGCCTTGGGCCCCATCAACCAAGCCAATGCCACACTTGCAATGAAAACGCCAAGAGAGCATGGATTGAAAAGAAAATCCAAGCTGGTGAATGGAAAGGAGAAATCCCCGAATGGTATCCACTAAGATCTGGACAACGCATGGAATCCACAAAGCCTGGACAACGTACTGAATCAATCATGACCACCCTTAGCTGTCCCAAACCTAGCAAACCAATCTGTTTCTTTGGAAAATCTGGGACCAACAAGAACGTGATCCTCTTCGACACCGGTGCAACCCAACACATGTTCAACAGCTTAGATTACTTTGAGAAGGACAAATTCACCGACGAAATAAGCGGAATGGAACTAAAATTGGCAGGTGGTGGTGTAACCCTTCCTATAGCAGGGATTGGACGAGCCGTCATTAAAGGAGAAAATAACCTACCCATCAGCTTTGAAAACACACTGTATGTACCCGAGCTTTCCAAAAACCTCATAGCCGGATGCATTTTGCTCCATGATCAAATCAATATTTGTTCAAACGGATTGCAGGTGGAATTAAAGAACCGAGACACTGTCCTCCTAAAGGGACAGTTCAATAATAATCTCATGGAATTCACAGCTACCCCTAACGTGAGCCTTCTCACTTCAGTCAATAGCGCGGCAACATCCACACCGGCTGAACTTGTTCATCTTTGGTTTGCACACTCCAACCACAAAACAATAAACCGGATGATATCGTTGAAACACCTTGATTGCGAACCAGCTCACAAATTAAACTGCGACACGTGCATAAAAACCAAATCCCACCGGAAGTCCCATAATCTGGATAGGCGAAGAAGCACCAAACCCCTACAAAATGTTCATGTAGATCTGAGCGGAATCATTCGCACCACATCTAGGCATTCATATTTCATTCTATTCACTGATGATTTCACGTCATATAGATTTGGTTATCCTCTCACCTCAAAATCCAAGTTTGATGTATTAGATGCAATAAAAGACTTCATTGCAAAATCAGAGCGACAAACAGGACATAAAATCATAAGCTTCACCATTGATGGTGGCTCAGAATTCTACAACTCCGAAGTGGCTACATACCTTAAGCATTTGGGTATTAGCACACAAACAACGGCTCCCTATACACCTGAACAAAACGGAGTTGCTGAACAAAGCAACCGCACCATAGTTGAAAGAGCGCGATCATTGATGATACACAGTGGAACCCCTCCGCACTATTGGTGGGAAGCGGTAAACACTGCTATATTCCTCACTAATAGACTGATGACTAGTGCGCTCCAAGAAACAGAGCGCACGCCATTCAAAATGTGGCATGGATATAGGCCCAGTTTAGGCCATATACGGGTTTTTGGATGTAAAGCATATCCACTCATTCGAAAACCCCTACGAGAAAACAAGTTTGCTCCAGTAGCTGAAGAGGGCATCCTCGTAGGATTCACTGAAGAAAATCAAAACTACCAAATTCTCTATCCCATCGTGTCTCAAATAAGAATCTCATGTGATGTAGTCTTTGACGAAAAACACTTCCCATTCAAACTTCTCCCTAACTCAGAAATTCCTACTGAACACTATGTCCCATGTCCTCTATTCCTTCCAGAAGATGATCCTTCTAACTGCCAATCACACACCGAACACCTCCATCCTGATTCAACACCTTCAACACCCATTGTCCCTACGGCTCCTAAACTCATACTGACATTAGGGCCACCACCAGCTCCACCAAACACCCCATGATCACCTCCACAAAACAAAGACGTGGCTCCAGAACAACCTACCTATGTACGAGATCATAGACTACGTAACCTACCACGGATAACTTACACCAACCTAGTCACCTACTCACACAACATCCTCTCTCTAACTAACCTGATGGAGATATCATCCAACCTGGCCGATCCGATTTCTTTCTCAGACGCAAAGCTCAGGCCGGACGCACCCAATTGGATGAAATCTTTCAAAAGGGAAATCACGTCCATGAAAGACAGGAACGTATTCACTCTTGTTAGACAACCTAAACACAAAAAGGTTATTAAAGGGAAATGGTTGTGTAAAACTAAGCGCAATACCAATGGCCTGTTTATCAAGCTTAAATCACGGTATGTCGCTAAAGGATGCTCACAGATTGAAGGTGTAGACTATCACGACATGTTTTCACCTACGGGAAAACCAACCTCCCTGCGGCTGCTAATAGCTATTTCAGCATATAATAGATGGGAAATTCATCAAATGGACGCTGTTACAGCGTTCCTTAACGCCAACATAGATGAGGAAGTTTATTTAGAACAGCCTGAAGGTTTTGAGGAAGGAAACGATATGGTGTGGCGCCTGAATAAAGCCATATACGGCCTGAAACAGTCGCCAAGGCTGTGGAATGAAAATGTTGACACCTTCCTTCAAGGAATAGGTTTTGCTAAATCCCCCTGCAACAAATGTGTCTATCTTAAGTGCTCCAACAATAAATACTCACTTCTCTACTTTCATGTTGATGACATGATAATTACAGGCAACGACATTCATACAGTCAAAACCAAAATAGCCCAGCAATGGGAAATGGAAGACCTAGGACGAGTGGAAAGTATAGTAGGAATACAACTACAACAAACACGCAAAGGATACAGTCTAAATCAACACTACATGGCAACTCAAATTCTCAAAGCATTCAACCATGAAACCGCAAAGGTGACAGCCACTCCACTACCTACTACCAGCAAACTCATTCCGTCATCTGACGAGGAACACCAAACATTTATGAAATCAGATCTACCCTACAGAAGCGGAGTGTGCTTGCTGCTGTACTTAGCCCAATGTACACGTCCAGACCTTTCTCATGCTGTCGGAGTCCTAGCTAGGTATATGGACAAACCTAACCACAGTCACTGGAAAGCGTTCTGTCATGTCCTTCGATACCTAAAAGGTACTGCTGGATTTGGATTAGAATATACGACCGGATCAACTCACCTCAACGCTAACCAAAGCTGGTATGTTCCCTTTGGACACTCTGACGCTGATTGGGCCGGCGACAAGGCCTCTCAAAAGTCCACGACAGGCTTCATCTTCACAATGATGAATGCCCCTGTCAATTGGAAATCAAAACTCCAACAAACCGTATCCTTGTCGTCCACAGAAGCTGAATACAAAGCCACCACAGAAGCTGGACAAGAAGCGGTCTGGTTGATTGAATCGCTCAACATCCTCAAACAACCCTGCAACATCCCTATCTTACTTCACTGCGACAACTTAAGCGCCATATATACACCTCACGTCAAAATCAATCTTCCATGCTCGAACAAAACACATTGAAATTCAACACCACTGGATCCGTGAATTAGTGAAATCAGGGAAGGTAAAAATTCAATACTGTCCAACTGAAGACATGACGGCCGGCCTACTCACCAAACCTTTAAACCGAACCTCCTTCAAGAAGCTTCAAGACGAAATTGGAGTTAAGATGATCATTCCCCCATCTCACTGAGGGGGGCTGTTGAAATCTCTTGAATATTGGTGGGTCCAGTGAGCTAGAGGAACAGTAAGATGAGCGTTGAGCATATGAGCACCGACTATTATGATGTCATAGGCCTGAGCGCCATAGTCAATGACGTCACTGTAAGAGCTGAGACAGAAGTAAGACAAGCGCCGCTTAGACGCGAGTAGTCGCCCCAAGAATATAAAAAGAGCCCATCTGACGATGTTAGGTCCCCCATCATTTCCATCTCGCACCTTGGGGGACCTAACGTCATAAGTCACATTTCTTTTTGTCATCCTTCTCTTCATTCTTTGCGCGTCTGACTCCAAACATCCTATGTGTGTGTCCTCAACATGAAAACATTAGTCAGGAGCCAATTATTAGGAAGTGATCAACCTTAGCCAGTAGCTAAGGTTAACCACCCCATTTGCTGTCTCAGGTGTTAGTACATTACTTGTCCATATTGACGTTGTGTATGCAACTAAAGCATCATTTCCATCTTGCACCTTGGGGGACCTAACGTCTCAGGAGCCAATTATTAGGAAGTGATCAACCTTAGCCAGTAGCTAAGGTTAACCACCCCATTTGTTGTCTCAGGTGAGCCAATTATTAGGAAGTGATCAACCTTAGCCAGTAGCTAAGGTTAACCACCCCATTTGTTGTCTCAGGTTGAAACTCTTACAATTGTATCTCCACTCCTTTTCATTAAATCAATTGCTCCAAAGCCAGCTCTTTTTTAACATCCATCACATGGAGATTCCTAAATTTACTGTGTCATCTTCCATGCCTAGTGAGTAGCAGCAATCTGGATCCAATTTGCCGATTAAACTAATGTTCATCAATCATCTTGATTGTTTGAGATTCCAACTATTTAAATTCTAGACTCTCTCCTCTTTTCATTTCTCCCTCTTCTTCCAATCAGCTAGCTCCTCCTCAACTCTCAAACCCTCTGAACTCGTCTTGCTATTTTTTTTTCTCGCTCCAATGCAATCAACCTTCACTCATGCTGTCTTTGCCATCAAACGTGCCATCTTACTGTTGGAATCCCAGACCGCGCGACTCGACACACGGCACCCGGACCAACCAGACGCCGAGCAGACCTGAAGGGGACTTCCAATGGGGGTTAACCTAACCATATCTGTCCAAACTTTGTCCATCTCTTAGTTAGGTTACATAGAGCCTGTACATAAAAACATCGTTGTACTCGAATCTCTTTCCTCTCCTCATCGGTTGTTTCCCTTTTCACTCATCACTGTACCTCGTTCAGGTACTGTCTGCCATCTCTTTCGCGCCTCCTTGGTCCCATCATCTGTGTCCCACTCGTCCCTCACTCGCTGGTCCTTTTCTTCAGGTTATGAGCCCAGTTGAATACCAGCCGTGCGACCAGTAGGACAAGGAACAAAGAAACAGATATCAGAACTTACCACCGTGGCTCAGCCTTCTTTGTCTCCTTTCTCTCTCTCCTCATCCACCGACTCGCCACCTCCCACTTCGTCGAGTGGTCCTCCCTCTTCCCCTACCTACTCCACCGCCTCCTCTGGCAACACCGTTCAAAATCACCTCTTGGGATCTGACTCAAGAATCAACTCTCATTCTAGTCCTGCCACCATGACCGACACCCACAACTCCTGAGGTATTCTGTGTGAAAAATTGTCTGGACCCGGAAACTTTTCTAGCTGGCGAAACAATGTGCTGACTGCACTCGGGTATAGGGATCTGGACACGGTTGTCCTAGAACAACTTGAAGAAGCCACTCCCAAGGTCAGACTAAAGAAGAAGCAAGCCACCACTTTCATCCGACTCCATCTGGATCAACAGAACTTTACCCGTTTTGTCAAGGATCCCACGAAATATGAACCAAAGGATCTCTGGGACTCCATTTGCGACCATTATGCCACCAAGTCGCTTGAGAATGTGGTTAATCTTATGGATTGGTTATACGACATCCCTTTTTCCAATGGTAATCTGCAAGACTCAATCAACAAGTTTCGCGAGACCTTTCGATTACTGCTGGAAGTCTCTTTTGACAACCTCGATACCTCCACCTTAGAGACGCTCTGGGCCATCATCATCCTCAAACGACTTCCTCCTTCCTTTGCTGTTATGCAATCATTGCAGTTTGCCCAATACAAAGGAAAACAAGCGAAAATTCCTATGGACACTTTCCTTTCCGATCTTGAGCTCGAAATTCAGCGGCAATCCGACTCAATCAAAAATTCTCAGGCCTCGGCCTTAAAATTTTCTCGTCACTCACCCTCAAATGTCACTCAAAACAAAAACCAAAAACAAAGAAATGTGTGCAAAAATGGAATCCACAACCCCAACACCTTGCATTCAGCCAATCAATGCCACCAACTCCATCCAGAGCTGGCGATAGCCTACCATCAGGCAGCTCTTAACCGAATCCAGAACAAGACCCAACCAGGTAAAGCGAATCTCTGTTCAAACAACGCCAACTCCAGCTCCGACTTATTCATCCTCGACAGCGGGGCTTCTGGTCACTATCTCAAACATCGAGAATACTTCGTCTCCCTCAAACCATCCAACTCCACTCTGTTCACAGCAAACGGAACCCCACTAAAAATTGTGGGTCATGGCAAAGCCATTATTCCTCTTGCATCAGGTGTTCTTGAAATACCTCACGCGGAGCTAGTTCCCAACCTCTCCAACTCCTTAATTTCCATGACTCCCTATCTCCGTTTGGGTTACTCCATCAGACCAACCAACAACGGTTTTGAATGCTGCAAAGATGGACAGCAACTCATGACTGGTAACTTCTACAACAACATTCTTACCCTTAATCTCACTCAATCAAGAGCTCATTCGGCTCAATCTCCTCTTGATCTTCATCGTTCCCTTGGTCACCCTAATGACCAATATCTTCGAAAACTATTCCCTCATCTTCCCAATGCTCCCATTGAATGCTTGGAATGCCTGACTTCCAAGATGACTCAAACTCCCTTCTCCGGTCACTTTCCTACACCTTTGTCTTGTCTTCAATGCATCCACATGGACCTTTGTGGCCCCATCTCTCCCATGTCCAAGGGAGGAAATCGCTATTTCCTGAAAATAGTGGATGGATACAGCCGCTATGCCTTTATCTACCCCATGAGGAGTAAGTCAGACACATACGACCATTTTCTCTCTTTTCTAAACGAAGCTGAACGCTTCTCCGGTAAAAAAGTTCTCTCAGTAGTCTCGGACAATGGAGGGGAATTTGTCAACCATAAGTTCGACTCATTCTTCAAGGACAAAGGCATCCGACATATCACCACTGCTCCCTATACACCTCAGCAAAATCCCTTTTCCAAACGAGGAAATCGAACTACCATCGAAAAGGCTCGGGCTCTGCTTCTCACCAGTGGGGCTCCATTGACTCTCTGGGGCGATGCTGTCATGACAGCTGTGTTCCTTGAGAATCAAACACCTCATTTGGCCTTAGACTTCTTAACTCCATTTGAAAAATGGACTGGTAAACCTCCTTCTCTGAATCACCTTGCTCCTTTTGGAAGTAAGGCTATTGTCTACACTGAAAAGAAATGGCGGAAGTCAAAATTTGATCCTTCTGGAGAAGAAGGCATTCTCTTAGGTTTTAACTCCCATCATCGCTCTTACAAAGTATGGATACCTACGTCGGATAAAATTCTCTGGTCCCACCATGTCAAGCTCTGCCGCGATGAGTTCCCTCTTAAAGATCTCCCTAAAAGCCTGGAACATCCCAGTCTCCTCATTTGCCCGATGGACCAACTCCCTTCGCCTCCTACTCGTGTCTCCGACGCCATCTCTCTCAGCCCCCCAGAAAGCGAACCAGTCATCACCTCCCTTGCTGTAACCGATCCATCCTTTTCTTCTCTCTCTGCCAACTCTAATTCTACCTCTAGTGACTTTCCTTCCCCAAAAACCTCCTCTACCAAACATCACTCATATGTCCCCTGGTACAACATTGCTCCCAAAGAAGTTGGCTTGGATATCTCTGAAGATCGCATCCTTCCTACCAGAAGACGCAATCAAGCAAATGCCATCATCACCGAGCCTTCCTCCCATCAGGACCCAAGAACCGTGGCTGAAGCTAGGAGATCCCCAAACTGGTCAGGCTGGAAAGCAGCTATTGATGTAGAGAAGGATAATTGTGTTCGTCACGGAGTATGGGAGGTGGTTCCCAAACCAGCCCACATCAAAGAACTGGACACTACGTGGGTCCTTAAAACAAAATTTGACACTGATGGTCTCTTTGTGAAACAGAAGGCCAGACTATGTGCAAGGGGTTTTCGTCAGGTCGAAGGGATTGACTACGATGAGACTTTCGCTCCTACAGGCCGCCTATCCTCGCTTTGCATCCTGCTCAGCCTTGTTGCTTCCTTCAATCTTGAACTTCATCAGATGGACGTTAAATGTGCCTTTCTAAATGGCAAACCAGAGGAGGAGATTTTTATCAAAACCCCCAAGGAAGTGGACATCTTCATTCCCCCTGGTCATGGCCTCAGGCTTGTCAAGTCCCTCTATGGCCTCAAGCAAAGTCCGCGATGTTGGTACTCTGCCTTAACCACCTTCTTTACCTCCATAAATTTCAAGTCCTCTGAAGTAGACCCCTGTCTCTTCATTCACTCCGACCCCGCTAAACTGTGCCTTGTTTACTTTCACGTAGACGATCTCATCATTGGAGGAAGAAAACATGATGTGATGGAGTTCAAGGAGAACATGAAAACAAAATTCGAGATGGAGGATTTAGGAGAGTGCGAGTGGGTGCTGGGTATGAGGGTCACCAGAGATCGTAAGAATCGGATGATTCAACTTCATCAAGACCGGTACATAGAAAACATGCTATTGGAGTTTGGCATGTCCAACTGTAAACCAGCCTCCACTCCTCTTCCTCAGCAACCCTCAAAAGTACCAGTATCCGACAAACCTGTGGATCCTTCTTTCGGCTATTGTCGAGGGGTTGGACTCCTCAACTACTTAGTTCAGTGCACCAGGCCGGACCTTGCGTTTGCCTGGAGCTATCTTTCTCAGTTTCTAAATAATCACACCATCACTCATCAACGTCAGTTTCTCCATGTTCTCCGCTACCTCAAGCGTACCAAGTCTTTTGGTATCACCTTGGGCGGTGATATATCAACTTCCTTCAAGTTGGATGCCTACTGTGATGCCAATCATGCATCAAGCAATGATTGTCGGTCTTTCACCGGCTGCTCTATCTTTCTTAATGGGCCAATTATCTGGCGCTGCTCAAAACAGTCCGTCATAGCGCTATCCACCACTGAAGCTGAACATTGGTCCTGTTCAGAATCTGGCCAAGATCTTCTGTGGGCCTCTCAACTTCTATCCGTCCTGTCTAAAGTCTTTCACTCTCTGTTCAGTACCCCTACCCTATTTTGCAACAACCAGGGGGCGATCGCTCTCCTGGAAAACCCTTTCTACCAACATCGTACGCGGCATATTGATGTCCGCCTTCAATGGATCAGACACCACATTGCCAACAATGACTTCGACTTACGCTACACGCCAACCACCGACAACCTTGCCGATGGCATGACCAAGATACTATCCCCTCATCAACATGCCAAATTCATGAAGGACTCCGCAATCTTACCGCTTCAAGGGGATTAGCAAGCAAGGGGGGGTGTTGGAATCCCAGACCGCGCGACTCGACACACGGCACCCGGACCAACCAGACGCCGAGCAGACCTGAAGGGGACGTCCAATGGGGGTTTAACCTAAACATATCTGTCCAAACTTTGTCCATCTCTTAGTTAGGTTACATAGAGCCTGTACATAAAAACATTGTTGTACTCGAATCTCTTTCCTCTCCTCATCGGTTGTTTCCCTTTTCACTCATCACTGTACCTCGTTCAGGTACTGTCTGCCATCTCTTTCGCGCCTCCTTGGTCCCATCATCTGTGTCCCACTTGTCCCTCACTGGCTGGTCCTTTTCTTCAGGTCTGCATTAATTTCTATCTTTTCTTCTTTCCTTCCTCTCCTTTTGTCTCCTCTCTCGAGTCTAGTTTCCTTCTTTATGCTTGCATACTGAAATAAATATCCTCATTGGTTGTTTCCCTTTTCACTCATCACTGTACCTTGTTCAGGTACTGTCTGCCATCTCTTTCGCGCCTCCTTGGTCCCATCATCTGTGTCCCACTCGTCCCTCACTCGCTGGTCCTTTTCTTCAGGTACTGTCTGCCATCTCTTTCGCGCCTCCTTGGTCCCATCATCTGTGTCCCACTCGTCCCTCACTCGCTGGTCCTTTTCTTCACTTACCCACACCCAGATCTGAGCCAGGTGACCACCACTCACCACGATCAGTCACCCTAGAGGCCTGTCTGTCCACTGGTCTCATCATTTACCTTTGTAGCCAGAGTCTCCTATAGCCACGTTCCAACAGACATCACCTCTTCTAAGATGAGACCAGACCTGGGATCTCCATAACTCCCTTTTAAATTCTGCCAATTCTTCATTATTCATACAATGATCGACGCAAGGGACCCATACCTTAAAACCCGGTGCCTTACCGGGCTGATAGAGCGGTTCGACCCATTGATCGCTAATAATTAGCCATAGTTTGTAGATCTTGGAACAATTGATGGACCGGGATCCAAATCTTTGAGGAATCAGACATAAGTGACCAACTTATTATGAGCTCAAGTGGAGGATCAAATGATCTTGGCAGTTCAATAATCCAAACTGACTTTTCAATCAATTGCTTGTTTTGAGAATTCAATCAACTTGAGTGATTCAAATTCCAATCCGGCGTAAAAGTTCATGAGATCACTCAAACCAATTGTCATCGGCTCCATCATCCGTCTCATTCCATCATGACGTACTTTGCTAGGTAGCTTTCAATATCCGAATCCTCCCAAGTATGTGTTTAGAATGTTCTCTTGGAGTTTGTCATGGTTGGTCAATTGAAAGATTTAAATGTTTGCCCTCAGAGTTCAAAAGATTTCACTTGTTTGCTTCACTCTATACGTCTTTCTCCTTATATCACGTTTATTGGACATGGATGGATGGTAGGGATGAGGGTAAGTGGTGACTTATTGAACTTAAATGGTACGATAAAAAAAACTGACAGGAATCAAATTTAGATGATCCATGATTGTTATCAACTTCTTGCTTGGATTCCTTTTTGTCTAGGTTTAGACTTTCTCTTGTCTGCTTTTACAAGGTTCCTTGGTCCAAATCAGTGGTTTTGAGTATCTCTTCATCATATTTTATCGCAGCGCCCGAGCTTGATCAAGCGGGCCTTTTCCTTTGGTTGTCAACTTAGGTTGGATGAGGCAATTGCTTCATTTTCCAAGCTTTGGCTCATCACTTGTCCTTGGGTTTGTCTTGGTATTCGCCCCTTGAATCCTTTTTCCTCTCCTCAATCCAATCAGCAGCAGCCTTGATGAGATACTCTTGGCGAGTTGAGACGCCAACAATACCTGAATCCAAAGACGAGATAATCAAAGACAAAGATGGATTTTTGGTTAGCTTTCTGGTTGGGATCAAGCTGGTTGAGGAAGGAAGAGATGATAATTGATCCCAAGTGAGAATTCTAGACTAGAATCAATTGATTGACGTTGATAGTTGTTCCAGAGCATTGAAGTGAATCAATGGGATGATCTTAATGGATCTTACTGCTTTGGGATCAGAGAGGAAATGCTGATTGAGTTGTTCAACAGGGAGGCTGCCGGATTGGATTTTGATTGGAGAATGGAGTTTTGAGTGCTCTCGGAAGTTCTTCTTCTGTGGTTAATGATATGGCGTCTCAGTGTTGCTGGTATTGCTGGATTGTTCAATCAAATTCCATGGAAGATGCCTGCTGTCAAAGTGAGTGGACAGGATGAGCTTGATTGTCAATGAAAAGGCTCATCCTCATCTCCCCCCCCCCTTGCCACAAGAGTAAAAGACTGGTTTCAGGATGAGAATATTGAAGGCAAACAGTTTTAATAAAAGAAATTTGGCTCAGGTTGATCATAGGCTTTTAACTGTGTAGAAATAAAAATAGCTTGGGCTCTGATTAAATGAAAGGTAAAGAGAAATGAAAGAAAGGAGCTTATAACATCAATTGTAACAGACCTGAGGACAGGAGGAAAAAGGACACTCTGGTTGATTTGTTGGCTGAATAGATGATTGGATTCCACTTGAGAGCATGGTGGTTTCAATAGACTAAATCCAAAACAGGCTGACAATTGGTTGAGTGCAAAAGTGAAAAATGCAAATTAACATAAGCATTTTAAGTGACATGGTAAGTGAAATGCTATGACTAAACATCCTGGTAATCACAATACTATAACACAGCCAAGTTATATCTTACCTACTTTTTTGGTACTTTAAGGTTAACAATAATGATATTGAATCAATCCAATCAATAATACTTTAAACTCCAGTGAATTTCAAATACATGAAACTCAAATTCTAACAACTTGGGGTCCCCCCACCTAGCAATAAAGTTCTCCCCCCCCCCCTCAGCAAGGGGGTGGGGGAGCGGCTTGGTTGGTGGGATTTCAAATCCCCTCCCCACCTGTTGGTTGAAAAGTGTGGGGGGCATGAATTTCCTCCAGGCTACCCCCCCCCCCCCCCATAGTCACCTGGACCACACTTGGGATCTGTCAGCTCCAATTTGAGGTCCTGCCCTACTATGAGGAAAACCACCTCACCCATACACAACAACCAGCACCACCAACCACCACCCACTCACAACACTTGGCACCCCCCACCACCACCCACCACAACCACAAGCACCACCCACCACAACCACCACAACCACCCACCACCACCACCACCACCACCACCCACCACCACCACCACCACCACCCACCACCACCACCACTCCATTGGTAATTCACCTTTTTTTTCCTTTTTTTTAAAGAAAAAGGGTATTTGTTGATAGTAGATATCAATCTTGATGGAATTGAATGAGTGTATGTCTGGTAAAAATGGGTATGGGATTTAAACTTTATTCCTCAATATCATTCATTCTTTGACAATAAAATTACTAATTGAAATTTTGATTCTGTATTATTTTTCTTTAGGTTTTCCATTCATGTTGTGATTCCTGCGTGTCATCCTGAAACATGGTTTGTAGTTGGGATGAGCTTGGTGTTTCAGGGGATGCCAATGAGGCACAACATGGATCAAAACCTCTTGGAGTAGGAAAAAGACACAAGCAACCAAACTCAAATTTTACTTCTATATCAAAAAGTAACAAAAAGTTCAACCCTGTCAGAAGAAAATTTTGCACAAGAATGTGATGAGCCAATATACTTTGTGACCCTTGAGGATAATCTTCCACCCAATCATGTTGTCTTGCCATGAATGAGCCCTGGCATTCTGGTCAATGCTGTCACAAACCACCAATTTCAGCCCTAATTCATTCTCAAATACCACAGCTTGAAGGCCACCAAAAATACTCCTCAAATGGATACTTTGTGCAATCATCTCTGACTTGTACCAGATGGCAAATAACTACCATTCACTCAGCAAAAGAAACACAGCAGCCTTGACTATCTCCATGCATGCCATTTGAATTCATGCTGTAACTGATAAAGTTGCCTCTGCAGGTTTGTCCAATTGCTTATTTCAGATTTTGTCAGAAAATTTTTAAAATTGAATCCATGTTGACTTCAAATTAAAAATAGGGGTCTATTCTTGCAAACCAGGCTTGGATGAAGAGACTATCAAAAAAGGATGATGAACTCTGGAAGTGTCTTCCTGCCCACAACAAATTTTGTTTTGAAAGAACCCAATCACTTTGTACTTCAGCCCATGCTCAAAAAAAGAAAATTTTTGATCAATATCTAATCCCAAACTGGTCTTCATCTGAGTGGAAGGAAACAAAGCAAAATTTCAGCATGTTTTCCAATGTGGTTGTGACATTTGATGATTTCTCAAGAAAGCTCCATACTGATAAGAAAGATTTAAATGGTTTTACATATGGGATATTTTCTTACATCAACAGATCTATGGGACAGCCTATACTTCCTCCCTGCAATGATTTGGGTCATGGTTTATCTTTTCCAAAACTTGGTTGTATTTTTGACTTTGAAAAAGCTGAAGGCATTATTTCAATTCTTTGGCAGACTCAATCTTTTGATCATCAGACTACATTTCCTCCTCCTAGTTTTAAAATCTCTTCAACCCATACTCACTTTGGCTGCTCATTCCAAATTAATGAAAAACTAGCCAATTTATCTTTAAAACTCCAAAATTGTAGTCCTTCAAAAATTGATGAAAGAATTGTTGGAAAGAAGGCCTGATGTGGCTGATGTTGTGGTTTCTATTGCATATTTTTTTTCATTTTTGAGAGTTTTATCTAATTAATGAATCAAATATATTTACCAGGCCAGTAATTGAGAAATCTCCTTGCTTGAGTGCCTCTACCTTTAGGAAGCAATGAAGTGATGAAGTGATGAGAGGATGGATTTGATGAAAGCAATGATGTGATGAGAGTGATGAAGCTATCAGAGCATTAAATTAGAGTGATGAAGAAAACAGGATAGTAATGGATATTTAAACCAGGGGTGATGATGTGAAATGATTGGTTTAGGTGGTGAAACCCTTTAAATACTTTATTTGAAAAAACTCATTTATTTTCAGGTAAATCTGAAAGTTCTTATGTGAAATAAGTGTGTTTTTTTGATTTTAATGGTGGGTTTGAAATGGTGGATTTGGGTTGAAACCAACCATTAAAAAGATTGATGTTTGCTTAAATCTGATATACCCTAATTTTACCTTTTTCCTGTGGTAAAGAAATGTCCTCTCATGGCTTAATTTTCAGTAATCAATTTGTGATTTAGTGACACTTTGTTCTGTAACCAGGTCTGGTAGTCAACACATCTGAGTTTGTTGATTGCATGCCTTTGTGACTAGCCCAATTCCCACTAGATTTCATATATGTCTTCTTTTTCTTCCACAATGGATTCCATTCTGCTCAGGCCAGAACTAGTTCAATGCATTTTTATATTTTTATAAATTTTGCCTACTCTTGCTTTTCTAAATTGCAAGAAGAAGCCTGCAGCTTGACTTGTTCTCAGCACTCTCCCTCAAAAAAAAAAGAACCTGCCCTTTTTTACAGACCAGGGATGGTGATCAACACATCTAAGTGAGGATATTGCCTTTTTTTTCTTCCTTCTTTTGTTCTTTTTCCTTTCTTTACTCCCTTTGGTCTGTGGTTGTCTTCTATTTCAAATCTTCTTCATTTTTTGAAATTTGAGAAAACAATTTTGGCTGGGCTTTCTGTATTTTCCCTGATGAAAAGTAGAAGTATAAAAAATAAAATTACACCAAGGTAGGTTATTGAATAAAAAACCAACAGAAAAAAAGCCATGAATGGCTCATTTCTATAAGGAAAGATTTGTACATTTTATGAGCATGGTGTGTTAGTATTATCCTAAATAAATGTTTATGCATTTTAGTTTGGGCAGTGAATAAGATGACTTACCCAGTTTTTGACCATTTAATGGAAATTCCAGTCTGGAAACAATCAGCCTCTTTTGGAATTTTTGAATTTCACTTTGCAGGAATTACCAAAGGCCAACTGCAGTAATTTGTGGATGATATGTGGCCTGCTTGTGAAGCAACAGCTTTTCTCATACCTAGCTTTCCCTTGACAATCTATTATGAGATAATGAGCCAGAATTTCAGCAAATTCTGATCTAGTCACAATATTTCTCCACCTGCTGAAATTTATTGATGAGATACAGCATCACATAACCCTGAGGTATCAATGGGATACAGAAATGCCACCTGCATACAGGTGGCAGCCATTTTTCTGTGGTGAATTGGATTTAATAATCTTTCCTTATTTTTTTCTGAGTAAGAAGGATAGAAGAGTAGAAACTAACCAGATTTTAATGTTGAGAGGAATTTGGAGTAGGTGGATTAATGTTTGCAAAGGGTGAAGTTTGAGGGATAGGTTTCATATTTGACTTGGATGAGTCTTTGTGAGTAGTACTCAGTTTGAAAGAGATCAGACTGGGTTGAGAATACAAATGGGTTGGATTGTCTTAGTGAGAGGTTGAATTGAACTGGGTATGCTGGGTATTCACAGCACCAAAGAAATTGGGTGGAGGTGCAGCACTAGGGATTCTAGAGAATACAAACAAGGATGAATTGGGAGGTGGATAAGAAGAAGGGTTACTGGCATTCCAAGGTAATCCCTTCTCCTGAGCAAAGCTAAAGAATGAAGATGATGCTGTGGATGGAACAATGGGCTGCACCATATTTTCTGGAGAGGATTCTTATGGAGAGCTGGTACAAAATATGAATGACTTAGTGGTTGTGTTGACCATATCTGATCTTTGTTTCCTCCAGAAAGCCAAAAATAAATACTGATGCCCAGTTGCCGGAAACCAGACATCACAGGACCTGTTATGCCCCTGTAGAGCATGAAAAGCCCCATGATGCAAAGTAAAAGAAATCTGATCAAATGTGAAGTTCTGTGTCAATTCCTTACTAATTTCTTTTCTACGGGCGCATAAAATTTCACAAGTTTGATTTATGGTTTCTGGAAACTGGGAATCAACATAAATTTAACTAGCCACACAGAGTGAAAGCATGGGGTGAAGAAGGAAAAATACACAGCATAATGTGGCTTGTAGATAATCTAGTTCTGACATGCTCTACAGGGGCATAACACTTCTTCAAGTTGATTTTCAGTTTCTGGAAAACAGGCATCACAGGCAGTGTTATGCCCCTGTAGAGATTGAAACGCCACAAGATGCCAACTACAATAAATATTTTCAAATTTGGAGTGCCATAAATTTCCTTGCTTATTTTGCTCTATGGGGGAATAACACTGACCAAGGTTGATTTCCAATTTTCCAGAAACCCAGCATCAAAAGCCATCAATTTAACTTTCCATACAGAGTGAAGGCCTGAGATCAAGAGTATTGGTGGGAAATCTGGGGATTATATATTCCCCCTGAATTCCTGGGACAACCTTTGGAGTGCTCATGCACTTCTATTTACTTACCAATAGTCAAGTCATCAGTTAAGATATCCTTCTTGCTTCTAAGCTTGAAAATATCAGCAATATGACTCATAATTCAATTGAAATGAAAAAAATTACACATCCTCAAAAAGTTTACATGTGTCTTTATTATTTGTCTCATTGAAAATTGGATGCAAATCATTTGGTTCCCCCTTCTATACCCAACACTCATTTGATCAAACAAATCCAATCATGGGGAGAGAAAAATTCAAACTCTCTGGTAAGACACTCTACAAAAAATTCCACATAATAAGTGTCAAATATTCTCAATTGAAACTAGTGATTTCCTTGTGATCATATTCAATCACACAGCAATCAAAGAACAGAAATATCATCCCTATGAACCATTCATGTTTTAGTTTTTATATCCTAAATACAAGAGCATATCATCCTGCACCCATTTAAATTCCTTTTAAATTACTCTGAAATTCTTTACAAGACCAATATTTCAAAAAATTACCATGATTGAGCAATTAATCACCTAAGCTTTGGCATTGCATATTTCTTCTTTGTAAAAATGAATCATGTATTTCAAAGAGAATTCCTTCTTGATTGGTGGTCCTTCCAAGATTTAAAGTCATCATCTGACTTAAAAATATTATCACACATGAACATAGCAATGACCTTTTACAAGCGGTTTACAATGCTTGGTCCATAGTTTGTAAAAGTCAGGGATTTGGGTTTCATTCATGCCCATGGAAACTGCTTGACAAATTGCTCCATTCCATTTATGCTATAAAGTTTGAAGTATTCTATTATCATCTAAGATCTGTTTAATTTCAGTTCTCCTATCATCAACAGGGTCAATCTCATCAATTTTTTTGACAATTCTAAATCTTAGCCTGTTCAAAAAATAAACTTGAGATTCATTCAGATTCTTGCTCATATTAAGCTGCTTCTTGCAATCGCTTGGTGGAGTAAATCATTTATTTTGATATAAATAGCTTATATTTTGTACATTGGAGGGATGAGGAGGTTTTAGAGAAGTGGAGGAAGCAAAAAACTCATCTATTTGTACTCTAAATTCAATCTGTTTTTCAACACAAAAATGAATCTCATGCATCATGCACCCCTACATAGATAATGCTTCATGAATGACTTCATGAAATGTTTCAAAATTTAATTTATTTTATTTAGAATACTCCATTTAAAACTATGGACAATTAATTTATTAATTTCTTAAATCTGTGAAATTAGGATAACAAACAATGAATTCTCCTGAAATTCAACATAAATAGCCTAATTCCCAGCACAGATAATTTTCAGGTGCCATGTTTTCTAGTGAATTTTATGAACAGTTTCAGCTTCTGATTTCCAGCACTTGAGCAATCTATTTGCCAGAATTTAAGAAAAAATAAGACCTAGCAACAATTTCCCTGTGTATCAAAATCTTTCTGCTTATGTGCACACTTGAGGAAGCTCTTGAATTGTGGATCTAAAATATGTATGATCCACTGCCATTATTACCAGTTTTTTAAGCTTCTGTGAAATTGGCTTTTCATGTAATGAAAGGATATTTTTCAAGTTTTATACCATTTTCCCTCAGTAGATATTTATCTTTTGAGCTGTGGCTTTATGTAGCAGCGGGAGAGTGAGCCTATGAATAGCTGGAACATGGGAGTGCAAATGTATCATATCATGAAATTCTGATTCAGGATGAAAACTGCTTATATTAAAATGGTAAATTAGGTCCTTTGAAATTTTGTGACCTGTGTTCAATCCCCAAGAGTGTCACTCTTTTTATGATTATCAGGAATTTTTTAATTTTAAACCTCTCAATATAATCAAATGGACAACAAAAAAGGTGAAATAAGGATTCAATATGGTTTTTTGTGATGTAAATGTGAAATTATGCTTTTTAAAATTTGTATTTTAAGTTTTTTTGATATAAATGCATATTGATCTCTTTGGAAACCAAAAATATTGTAATTACTTAATTTTTGGAAAGCATACACAGAAGCTAAAACATGTTTTGGAAAAATGGTCATGGGAGATAATTTTAGCTTTTTCACATTATCCTTATACCAGAAAAAGTTCATCTCAACTATTTTTTTTCTTCAGTATTAAATGATACATTGTGTTAAGATTGCGGTCAAACCTCTTCTCTATGTCAAACCTCTCTCCTACCCCCGCCTAGCTAACCATGTGAACTGATACAAGTTTGTGTGACATGTCTGGAAACCTTTCACCCCTATGAGCGGACCCGGGTGGCTGCTCCTGGGATTCAGTAGTTCTCTCTCTTCTTCCCTTCCTTCCAGCGGATTCCTCCTCTCTGTCTCATCCTCAATTCTTCCTCTTTTCCTCTTTCCTTCTTCTTTTATTGATCTATCTTCTTTTCTTCCGTCTCTTTTTCTTTACATTTCATCTACAACTCCTGATTCTTGAACCGTCTACAACTTAATCTACTCTTACCAATTTGCCATTCTCTACAACTCAACTTCTTCAATCACCCTCATCTAATCAAGTACCATCCTCCATGGATATTTGCCTGGTAAGAGACTAATCCTCAAGATAACTCTAACTCAACATCTCTGAATGACTAGTCTCATTGCTTGTAGTCATCCATCTCTGCTGCTTCAATTCTGTCAACCTTGATTCTGCACACATTCTATGCCGTCTGATCTCCCTCTTAAGAATCAAATAAATCTGAGCTGTTGGTTTTCCTATCTCTTCTCCTTTTCATGTGTCTATGTCTGCTCCTCACAATTTCTGACCTCTTTCTTTAGTCTGCTGGTTTTGAGTTCCAAGAAAATACATCTAAATTTCATCACGGTTAAAAGCCCAACACAACTCTATTCCATCAAAAATGAACAAACCAGCGGGAGCAAACAATAACTTTCATCAAGTTGTGCTCAAGGCTTCTTTCAATGCTATTCCTCCACTTAACAAATATAATTACTCCATCTGGCCTGACAAGATGATGATGTTGTTCAATCTCAAGGATATCAAAGATTTCATTACCATAAATGTTGGCCAACTACCTCTAAAACAAGATCAAGAAATACAAGCAATCATCCTGTCTAAACTCAACAGCACTACCCAAGCCAATGTAGTCAACGCCTCAAATATAAAATCTTTGAAACTACTCTGGGCCAAGATCACCCGCAGATTTGCCTCGTCGGAAACCACCAACAGATCTTGCATATTTAACAAATTCTTACATGCTCCATTCAACAAACACGCCATCGAAGGATTCATAACAGATATTTGAAAATCTCTTACTTGTATGGCTGATGTAGGAATAGACTTACCAAATGATATTCTGGCGTACCTGATACTCTTCAAATTTCCCCCCTCTCTGGAGAATTTGAAACAACAAATCATGCATGGCAAGAAGTTGATTACTGTAGAGGTTGTGTTCAACCACTTGACTCAATAGAACAACAAGCACAAGGCACAAAACAAGATTGGAAAATCTACTCCAGACGTCTCTTTAGTAACAATCAAGAACAAACCAGATAAGGAAGACAGGAAGGTCCACATTAAGTGCAGAGAAGGTTTCCATGACCCAAATGCACCACATCCCAAATCTTCATGTTTCCATCTCCATCCTCAAATTGCCCCCAAGTGGTGGGTTGAAAATCAAAAGGAGTGGAAGAACAGAACTAAGAAAACACCCACCATCAACTACCACTCCTTACTCACCCTCTGGATCAATACAGACAACACACCCAATCTCCTTCTAGACTCCGGGGCAAATATACACATATTTAACAACCTGAAGTACTTTACCTCTATCAATCTACAGGATGACTCTGAAGAAATCAAGACAGGAAAACTAGAAGCGAATCTTAAGATACGGGGAACAGGTACTGTTTGGCTTGAGTGGAAAGAATCCATTATCATGCTTGAAGAATGCGTTTACGTTCCAGACATTTTATTCAATTTGATCAGTCCCGGTCTCCTGGAAAAAAAGGGATGTAGCCTCTCACAAAAGCAAGACCAATTCCATATAACTCGTGGTGAAGAGATGGTTATGAAAGGGCTGATCCAAGATAATCTATTTGTGATGGAAAAACCCCAAAATGCTGGAAATAATCTATTGGTCAACGTTTTGAGTCAACCTGCAACCAATTCATCCAACAAGAATCAATCGTTATCCAATCTCCACAAGATGTATGAACACGCCTCAATCTCTACACTTAAAACTCTGCTCAAGGACCGCTACTCTAAAGACAAACTAGAAAAGTTTCAATGCAATGGATGCGTAAGAAGTAAGATCACAAGGGCACCATTCTCAGCTACCTCTATGTCTTCATCTAAACCACTAGAGCAAATCCACCTTGACGTGATAGGACAGATCACCCCGCAGTCAAAGGGGGGCCATAAATATATCTTGACTCTTGTAGACAACTTTACAGGCTTTCTTGCCGCCTTTCCACTCCAATCCAAAGAAGAGACTCCTAATGTCCTCATCAATATCCTTGAGACGGAATATAAACGGTTTAATTACTACCCCACTGGAATCTTCTGAGACAAAGGTACCAAATTCACTAATAATATCTTGAAGGAATTTGCCAATTCCAAGCACATCAAACTCCTAACTTCTGAACCATATCACTCTCAACATAATGGTTGAGCCAAACAAGCCAACTAAACAATCATAGAATCAGCGCACGCAACTTTCTCATCATCCAGGTTGAATAAAGGTTACTGGCACATTGTGGTCAGAAGTTGTTGTTTCATGCTGAAACAAGTCCCTGGGTAAGGTAATGACCGATCCCCTTGGGAACTTATGTTTAGCAAGAAGCTCCCTACTGATTATTTGATACCTGTAGGATCTTCAGTTATTTATCTTGCAAATTGTCTACAAAAAGGGAGAAAATTTGATGAGAAGGGACTAGAAGGGATTTTAGTTGGGTTCAATCCAGTTTTTCATTCTTGTCTGATCCTCAACTCAACTGGTGCGGTTTTTGAAACCAAACACATACAGTTTCTCAAATATCCTCTCAAAAATTTTCCTCATCTTGAATTGCCGGGCATTGATCTCTTCAGTCAATTCAACTCCAAATCAAACAAATCCAATTTCTCTTCAATTGAAGAACAATATGCTTTTTTGAGAATCCCAAAACAAAGTCTCCAAATCGGATCTAGACCAGGAAGATTCGGAATCTATAGGCTCTTCATCTTCCAATTCTCACCCTCCTTTACCCTCTCTGATCCCAGAAACTCCTGTTCCATCTATTTCTCAAATACCTAGACGGGAAACAAGAAGGCCTCAACAATACTGTTTCCACAACTACTACAAGCCTCCTTTGTACAAAGCAGCACGCAAATGTGCCAAATGGCCCAAGTGGAACAAAGACACTGAAGAGGAGCTAAATTCCATAGAATTCCAGGACGTCTGGGAGGAGTACTACGGGACTCCAGATAACATCTTGAATACTATGTGGGTCTTCAAGGTGAAAGAGAACTTCCACGGGGATCCTGTTAGGTACAAGGCTTGACTCTGTGTTCAAGGATTCAATCAAATTTTAGGTATTGACTAAAATGAAACGTGGGCACCAACTGGTAAACTTGGATCACTTCAAGTGGCCCTAGTATACGGCTTGAAGAAGAAAATGAAGTTCACTCAATTTTATGTCAAAAGTGCATTCCTTCATGCTCCTATTGATGAAACTGTCATTATAAGGACCCCAGAAGGGTCAGACTGGAAATCTACTTACTTGAAATTAAAAAAATCCCTCTAGGGCTTGAAACAATCTCCTAAGAATTGGTATGAAACCCTGACCTCATGGATCAAGTCTCAAGGATACTTCAAATCAACTAGTGATCCCTGTCTCTATATTAACTCTAAAATGGGCAAAATAATTTACTTCCATGTTGATGAT
Source organism: Puccinia polysora (assembly GCA_025617555.3). Lineage (NCBI taxonomy): Eukaryota > Fungi > Basidiomycota > Pucciniomycetes > Pucciniales > Pucciniaceae > Puccinia > Puccinia polysora. The sequence goes on from CM062616.1 coordinate 48,531,754, forward strand.
TTGATCCATGTAGGCAATTCTAACCTTTTTGAAACCAATTTTCTTGAACAATTCAAGAATTCTTTGTGTCATCCTCCCAACACAATTCTTGGTACGCTCATGGAGATTGAAGACAAAAGAATTCTCTTGAGTCAGCCTAACCACATTGCCCGCGGTCTGGAAGAACTTGGCTTGTCTTCTTGTAAAGACATGCACACTCCATTGACTCAGAATCTGAATCTTGAACCTGCTTCCAAAGATGATCACGCCCAATTTTGTCAACTTAATATCAACTACAGGTTGGCGATTGGACTTCTTAATCACCTTGCTCAATAATCTTGACCAGATATCTTGTTCTCTGTGTCTAGCCTGGCAAGGTTTAATTTCAAGCCTGGCATGACTCACTGGAGAGAAGTCAAGAAAGTGTGGAAGTACCTCAAAACAACCAAAGATCTTAAACTTGTCATCAAATGTGATCCCAAACAAGAAATTCTCTCAAGTTTCAGTGACACTACCTGGCGAGATGATCCAATATTTTGAAAGTCCCAAAATGGGTTTTTTATTCTTTATTACGGCACCCCGGTTGTCTGGAAATCTACTAGACAGAGAAACATCACATACTCCTCTACCAAATCTGAGTTGAATGCATTACTCAACTGCTATTTGGAAGTCAAATGGATCAAGCACCTTGTTAGCAAGGTTGATCAAACTACTGAACCAAGACCCACTCTATACATTAACAACAAGGGTCTGGACAACAAAATTAAGAAATTTGGATCACATTTGAAATCCAGACACATAGATATCAAAACAAAAGGATTACATGAGGACTACACTAACAAGGAGTTCACACTCAATCTGATTCAAAGCCATTCCATGGTTGCGGATTCCCTTACAAAAGCCTCTTCAATAACCGCCTTGAAGCTTCTTCGAATGAAAATTTTCAACGTAACTGCCAAATAATCTCCTGGATCACTCTCTTACAAGTCACGTGGGGCATTAAGATTGCGGTCAAACCTCTTCTCTACATCAAACCTCTCTCCTACCCCCGCCTAGCTAACCATGTGAACTGATACAAGTTTGTGTGACATGTCTGGAAACTTTTCACCCCTATGAGCGGACCCGGGTGGCCGCTCCTGGGATTCATTAGTTCTCTCTCTTCTTCCCTTCCTTCCAGCAGATTCCTCCTCTCTGTCTCATCCTCAATTCTTCCTCTTTTCCTCTTTCCTTCTTCTTTTATCAATCTATCTTCTTTTCTTCCGTCTCTTTTTCTTTACATTTCATCTACAACTCCTGATTCTTGAACCGTCTATGACTTAATCTACTCTTACCGATTTGCAATTCTCTACAACTCAACTTCTTCAATTACCCTTGTCTAATAAAGTACCATCCTCCATGGATATTTGCCTGGTAAGAGAATAATCCTCAAGATAACTCTAACTCAACGTCTCTGACAGACTAGTCCTCCATCTCTGCTGCTTTGATTCTTTCAACCTTGATTCTGCACACATTCTATGCCGTCTGATCTCCCTCTTACCAATCAAATAAACCTGAGCTGTTGGTTTTCCTATCTCTTCTCCTTTTCATGTGTCTGTGTCTGCTCCTCACAATTTCTGACCTCTGTCTTTAGTCTGCTGGTTTTTGGTTCCAAGAGAATACATCTAAATTTCATCACATTGTAACCATGAATTTCCTGGTTTCTCAAACATATTAAATGTTAGGTGATATTTTTGGCAATTTATGAATCAAATAAGAGGAAAAAAGGTGATTAATTGAAGAAATATTTACTTCGAAGGGATGAAATTGGGTTAAATTATTTGAAAATCATACATCTCTGAAAGAGATGAAACATTAATCTGAAGAAAATCAAAAAGAAACCAGGGAGAAATCAAGGGGATTTTCTGGGGAAAAATAATGGAAAATCAAAAGACAACTTTGATAAGTCCTACAGAAACCATTTAGAAACACAGTGGAAAATTTGAAGAATCAAATGAGAATTCATTGGTCACTTTTGAAGAATTTAAGAGGAGACTCAGAAGCAATCATGGATCAACTGTTTTTCCATCTTTGTGAACTCTACCAGAAACAATACAGATTTCATGATGATTTTCTCTGGAAATTCATGATAAACTGTTAAGCAATTGGGGAAACCATCATGGTGAATTGAAGTCTCTGGTCAGCCAGAGATTCCTGATTTTCCTTGGTTCTTGATCACTTGAGAAGATTCTTGAACAAAAAAGTTCAATTAGTGTGGTAAAAAATAAAACTACCTCACTCAACGCCACTAGCTCAAGAATAATCAGGTGCAAAAAAGGCAAGCACAACCCTTTTGCTCAGAACCCAATCTCTGAATGCTAGACCCTTCATCCCAAGCTTAGAACAAACAGACCAGCCACAGGAGAAACTTACATAACTGTCAGCTGCCTTAATCACTCTCATTCAGCCCTAGAAAACTGCTTAATCCTTGACTCTGTTTCTACTTATCACTTAATTTCAGAATCCAGCCTCTTCATAAATCTGTCTACGTATGAACTAGGATCTGTAAAGACTGGGTCTATAACTAACTTAATGGAAATTAAAGAGTCCAGAAATGTGTGCTTAAATAATTATGATAGGTCTAATTCATGGCTAAAGAATTTCCTTTACATCCCTGAGCTGTCAGCCAACCTCTTGTCTTTTTGTTGTCTACTCTTAGACCAATATGAAGTCAAATTTGAAATAAAAAAACTCTTTGTTTCCAAAGAAGGAAAAGTGGTTCCCAAAGGCCACTACCAGAAGAACTTGCCTGCTACACCATTAACAAAACCTGAAAAAAACCATTTTCTCCCCAGCGGAGAACTCCTACACAAGTCCTTAGCACATGTCAGCTATCACAAGATCAGAAGCAAGTTAAACATACCTGTCAAACCAAATACTGTATGCAAGTCCTGTACAGTTGGAAAAATAACTAAGGCATCCTTTAAAATAAAACATAAGTCAGCATCCAGACCCTTTGAAGAACTCCAGAAGGAAATTTTTGGACCCATCACACCTTCCTCAATTGAAAATCACAGATACTTTTTAACTGTGGTTGACAGTCACCACAGATAATGCTTGGCTATTCATCTCAAATCCAAATAGAAACCTTTCAAAATACTTTCCCATATCCTAGATCTTGAAGCTAAAATATTGGGCTACTATCCCATTGTTTTGCATTCTGATAGAGGGGTTGAATGCAAGAACAAAAATATCAAGGAATACTGCAAGAAGAATTTGATAAAAACAAGATACTCCAATCCTCACACTCCTCAGCAAACTTGTATGGCCAAAAGAAACAGCAGAACCATACTTGATCACTCAGACCCATCTTCCAAAACTTGTGAATGAACAAGAATCTGTTGAACTTTTTTCTCAAGGCCAGTACCTTTACATTGAACCAGATACCCAGCCAAAAATCTATAAAATCTCCCTACTCTCTCTTCAAAAACAAAACTCTTCCTTTTGATTAATTCCATCCCATTGGAAAACCCATCTCCTTCCTAACACTACCCAAGAAAAAATCCTGCAAGATTGAGCCTAAAGGAAAAACAGGTGTCTTGATAGGCTTCAATAACAAGCTCAGATCCTAACACATTTTATAAGACTCTGGAATAATTTTTGAGACCATAAACATCAGATTCCTCACCTTTTTTCCCAGAAAAAATAGAAAAACATACATAGACCTTGAGTTTGATAATATAGACTGTACTAATCCCAGTAGAAAATTCAGAGACCCAACAAAATCATGAGATTCAGACAGTGAAAGAAAAGCAACTTCCTACCACAGCACAGATGACTTTAGTGAAGGACCAGTTAAAAAAATGGTGAAGACACATTTTCAAGCCACAAACCAGAAAATGGAATCCTTAAGAACTCTCCAAATCCAGAAAGACAGACTACTACTCCCAGATACAATCTCAGAGAAAGACCCTCAAGAGTCAAACCAGTCAAGTCCACATACCTCAGCACTCCCAACAAACCTCTGGAAGCCTTCAAGAAAAAATTCAATTCCATCAAGAAAATTGAGTTATGGGAAGATGCAACCATAGTATCAGACTCCTATCTAAATACTGTCATGGTACTCAAAACCAAGCCTGCAACTGCCTCTGCTCCTGGAAAGAAAATGGCCAGACTTTGAAGCCAGGGATTCAAGCAGATTCTTGGCATTGAATATGAAAACACCTTATCTCCAACTGGAAATTTCACCACTCTGCTGACACTACTCATCCTTTCCATCTCCAAAAATGTATCCCTTAGACAGTTCAAGGGGAAGGATGAATTTTTATACGCACCTCTGAAAGAAAAAATTTACATCAAAAATCCCACAGGCTTCCCAAGAACCACCCCCTTCTTCAAACTGAAGAAATCTCTTTATTTTCTGGAATAAGCTCCAGCAAACTGGTACAGCACCATCACCAATGGGCTCAAAGAGATCAGATATGCTACATTCAAATCCAATCAATGGGTCTATATCCACCAAGAATCTGACTCTGTACTCTTCTTTCATGTAGAAAACCTCATTGTGGCCAGAAGTACCCAAGAATTTGAATTCATCTTCCTCAAACATTTCCCCAATTCCTCAGCTCAAATTCCAGACACCCTCCTAGGGATGGACTTGACTATCTCAGATCTCAAAATAACTCTCTCTCAAAGCAAAACTATCAGAAAAGGACTCAAACTTCTTTGGTTCTCCAACTGCAAACCTGTCCTCAATCCTCTTATACCTAGCATCCAACTCCTGAAGGCAATGGAGGAAGAAATATTAAATTTCAGAAGGCTTGACATAAATTACAGAACATTTACTGGAATTCTAAACTAACTCTCCTGTAGAAAACAACCAGATATAGCCCCAGCAGTTTTCATACTATTCCAGTTCAACAAAAACCTAGGAATGAACCACTGGAAGGAATCACTTCACTGCTGGAAATACCTGGCTGGAACCACCTCAGACTCCCTCTCTTTTTCTCCTTCCTCCTTTCCTTCCTCCTCTAGACTAGAATATTTCAGAAACACCACCTGGGCCAATGATCTTGACTCCATAAAATCAAGAAGTGGATACATGAGTTTCTGGATCAACTGCCACACCTCCTAGAATAGCTGAAAACAGAAAAACATCACAATTTCATTCAAAAAAGCAAAATTCAGCTCACTTGCCAAATGCCACCAGGAAAGCCTGTGGATATCAGAAAAAATTCCAAGTGCTGTGGTTCACTTATTTGCTCACTCCAATCTTCAATGTAGAAAATAAAGGATTTACCAAAAAAATCAAACACTTTGGCTCCGAATCCAAAACCAAACATCTACACATTAAAATCAAATACCTTAGATATCTAAAAGAAAACAAACTAGAAGTGAAACCAAAGACCTGGTTTCCAGAGGTCCGACCAAGGCCTGTAGCTCAACCTCTCTCATTAGACTCAACAGTAGGCTCTTCACCTCAAGGCATGAGGGGTGCTGAAATTTCATCAGATGAAAAAAAAAATAAAAATGTAGTTCATTTGATGTAGTTGCTCTCAAGCAACTAAATTGCAACCATGGTAATTTATCCCAATTTGGACAACTTGCCACAGCTATTAAACAAAATCGCCGCAGCTGGGATTTTTTACAATCAGGATAACTCCTGTAGTTTTGCAAAACAAAGTTCCTGTGCAACTACAGCTGGCATCTCCCTCTGCACCAATGCCTCCCTCATTTCCTTCCACTCTCCATCACATCCATTTTCAAAAAACATCCAGCTTTCAATCTATAACCAACCAATCAGTGAATAATTTCCTCAAGACACAATTAAATGATGAGATATGATACATGCTTTCATGCATTCTTCAGGACCACAGTACCTAAATGCTTGTAGTTGGTTACTGATTCATCATTCTGTCCTCAAAAGTGACATTATCATCAACCTCTACAGGCATATCTTGACAACTTGGAAGCAAGCATCCTTAGTATATTTGTTAATACACTTGCCATGCACATGAGAGACCTGGGTTCAATTCTCAGAGGACACATTTTATCTTCACATTCTTACAGGTTATCAGCCCAGTGCTACCTAAGCACCCATCATGAGTGTGATCTTAGTATGTTTCCTTGCTTATTACACCCTAAATTCAGCACAGTTTTTTGGCATTTCAAAGGGTTTTGATTCCAAACCAAAATTCTGATGAAAAGACAAGGAAATCATAACACAAAGAAAACACAACATATATTTGTGTCCAGAAAAACATGAGAAGCTAGGATTACGATTTCAGAATAGTCACTGGAAATTTCAGGGTGATTTGAGTAGAGAATTGAGGGGTTGACTGAGAAGGTTGACTGGGAAATCAAATTGTTGTTGATTCAAGAGTAAATTTAGGGATGGAAAGAAGAGATCTCACCAGGCACAAGACAGGGCGGTTGGTTCAATGGTTGAAAAGAGCAGTTGGCCAATTCAGTGAGTTTTTGATTGATTCATGCAAGCATGGATGAGGCTCAAGAGAAGAAGAAAATTTAAAGTGAGAAGAAGAGGAGAAAATGAAAAAAGAGACACAAAAGGAAATTTCAGGAAAAGTTATCATTGATTTTGGATGAGTGAGACTTTCCTTAGCATGCATGAGGTCCTCCGCCCATTGTAGTCCAACCTTTCAGAGTAGCCAATCTGAGGAATCAATTCAAAATGGAGTGTTCTCACTGGGAGAGCTCTGGTTTTCCTTTCAAGTGTCAGTCACAATTTCAACAGCATCAAGTAGCCTTGGGACCAGGAACTGCATTGAGGGTTGTACCCTCAGCACCAGGTGCATGGTTGGCTCAGCATTGGCTGTGGCAGACCTGCAATCTGCTCCAATAAAGCTGATCAAGAAATGAAGCCAGCCCAATCAAGTTTGCAGGTTTTCACTATTTTAGGGAAGTAGGAGCTGGTCAGTTGCGCAGGGCTATTTGGGGAAGGAAAGGGTTGTGCAAGCATAGGTGTGGTCCAATCCGTGGGAATCCAAAGATAGGTGCGGGGGGCTTGGATTATTGTTTGATTCAAGGTTGGGTCATGAGAAGGAAAAGCCTGGATGTACTTAATGGCAGGCAGAAATCAAGGGCTGATGGATATGCAAGCCGGGGTGGGAATGCCAGATGGGACAGATGGGATTGAAGATTAGGATTTTTTTCTGAAAAATTTTTTCCTCCTAGGTTTGTCTGTTTCAGTTGTTTTTCAAACAATGTTAGGGCTGAGAGGGAGTTCCTAATACCTCACTCTCAACTCCAAGTTTTAGATGGAAATCATATAGCTTAAAAAGACAAGCTCCACAAGGCTTGGAAGGAAGGAAGGAAATCCCACAATGTCTTTTTCTATTATTGTCACTCCTCCCCTCTCTCTCTCTCAGTTTTTGGGTTGAACAGTGTTCTCAGCTCCTTACAGACACAAGGGACCAATAACTTCCCGATCTTGGGGAAAAATCTAGGGATTTTCACCTCTTGTCTCCACATCTGGGGGTTTGGCTTGGAAACAATCTTTGTTTCCTGGTCTCTCAAAGTTAATGGGAACAATTTCTAATTTTTACCTTCCAAAAACCTTCTTTGGCTCCAAGTTCTCAACACCTCCTCCTCCTCTGGCGGAGCTAAGTTTTCCAGATTTTCTCCTCCTTCCTTTTCCAATGTGGCAATTGCCCTTGACTGGTTTTCATAAGTCTGTGGTACTACCCACATATTTGGTTCCAAACCACTGATGTGGAGTGATTCATCTTGCATTATGGAGGTAGTTTGGAATCCAATGGTACTTTGGATTTGGAAAAGGCTTGCCTTGTAGTCCTTTTCATCATGGAAAAGGAAAATATTTGAGAAGTGGAGGAAATGGATGAGTATGAGAACCTTGATTAGACAAAGATGAAAGCCACAATCTTTACACATTGGGGAAGGCGCAAACACCGCATCAAGGAAATCAACTTTGAGCCAGCGCATGTGGTGGAGTTCAGAGGCAGGCGGAGTTCATGGATTACCTGGAAACTTTTGATTGAATTTATTGGTATCTTTCAAAGAGCAAGGTGTTTGTGTGCCAGATGGGTGTTCTTGGTTAATCTTGATCCCCATCTCAGGGCAGGGTGTGGAAAGGAATTTTTTGCTACACTAAATTTCCCCAACAACTCTGCTTTGGTACTGGATACTTGTCTAGTCCTTTGAGTTTCAATACCCACCCTGCGCAAAATATCACACTAAACCTGCCTTCAGGACCTAAAAACACTTCCTTTGACTAACACATAATGAAATAAAAACAATTAAATAACAATAATAGAAAAACACAGAAACCCCAAAGAGCTCCTCACTGAACTTTTTTCATGCTATGACTCCAAGTTACTCCTAAGAAAACAGTCCTCTAAGAAAAAGCGCATGCAAATACACTCCAATAATAAGATGCGCCTTTGAAAACTCCTTAATTCTATTGAATAAAATGATAATATAAAACCCTCCAATAATGTAAGATGATCCCTAAAAAAATCCCATGATGATCCCTTGCTAAAGAAACAAACCCCTTTTATATAAAAACCAAAATACAACTCCAAAAAAAAGAAGAAAACAAAGAATGAATTCCCCTGCACTGCCTCCCTAACGTGTTCTGCTGTGGTGCTCCAAAAACTAAACAATAGTCATCAGACTCACTTTTCTATTATAAGGACAGCTCCAATCCTCAAAATGACATCACAAATGGATTCTAAACCTAAAATAACCCCTAGTCACTCAGACAAAGTACCCCTCTATCTCTCATTGATTAGAAGATACAGCTCAAATCAACCCTGGCCTACCCATAACAGGTGTCAAAGATTAGTGAAATTTCATGGAAATACCCAGGAATCCCTCAACTAAATACCACATACAGTACAACCCATACATCACCAAAAAAACCTCTGCAGCAGTATACAGAATTAATAACTATATGCAAGACACGGCATGCAGCACCAAACAAACCACTGCAGCAGTATACTGAAGTAACATATGCAAGACACTGCATGCAGCACCAAACAAACTCCTGCAGAATTATGCACAATTAATACATACAAGGCACTGCATGCAGCCCCAAAAAAACCTCTGCAGAAATATACAGAATTAATATATGCAAGGCACTGCATGAAAAAACAAACAAATGACCAGCCAACACTATGCAGAAGTAATTTATGCAGGGGGCAACTGTATCAGTGCAGCACAGCAATTTATGCACAGGTGTACATGCATGTAAATCATGCACAGCCTCCTCCTCTGATCAGCCAAGATGCATCATATAACTGTATTCCACTGTAGTAGGGAGACCCTCAGGGGCAGCCCTGAGGGCAGGATTTTCTATAAATAGAGGGCCTCTCTCCCCCATCCAGGTGCCATCCAATCTCCCCCATCCTCCCCTCCAGGGATCACCATACTTCCTAGGAATCCTTACCCCATACTTTTGACCATCACCCATCACCACCATTATTAACCCAATATCCCATAACTTGACCATCAAAATTGATCATCATCCATCACCACCACTCATAATCATTAACCTCCACCATCAACATCACCATCCATTACCATTACCCCATAACTTTAAACATTACGGCCATTTCCCCATAACTTGAATATAACCAAAACATTACCCCATCCATCACCTACCTCCATCATCATCACCCATCACCATCCAAAATAATCATCATCATTGACACCACCCACCACCATCCATCATCACAATCATAATCATCATGCATCATTATCATCATCATCCATCATTGTAATTATCCTCATCCATCATCATCATCATCATCATCATCATCATCATCATCATCATCATCATTGTCCATCATCATCCATCATCATCATCACCTACCTTGACCATCATCAATCATCACCATCATCACCTACCTTCACCATCAACCATCATCACCTTCTTTCATCACCATCATCCATCCATACTTTCATAATAATCCATCCATGCTATCATCATCAACCATCCACCCTTACTATTTTCATCTACTTCCATCACCATCAGTTATCAACTATAGGCTCAACCATTTCAACCTTATTCAATCATCATCTGTATCATCAAAGGAGTATCAATCAGTAACCAATAAAAACAATATAAAAATATAAAGGATAAGACTAGATGAATGATTTTTCCCTTACTCAGCTTCTATTCCCTAATTCACCTATCAATTCCATCACTTTTCTCCTTATCAAGCTTGAAAATATTGATCCTAGGTCTGATAGAGGCTACTATAGTAGCAACTCTATCTGAAAATCAGCCACCAATCTCTTTTTTTTTTCTGAGACTTACTATAGTAATCAGAGGGGCAGGCAATTCAAAACTTTGAAAATTATGGCCAGCAATTAGCTTAGTGCATGAGGAGAATCAATTGAAGCAAAAGAAATTCTGGAAACCTTGTGTCTATAAAGGCTAATGGGCTCTCACAATGGGGAAATACATTGGATAATTGATTCGATGAAATTGAATGGATAATGGAAAACAGCAGGGAGAAGAGCTCCTCAAGTACAAAATGTTGGCCTCTTGTGGGCCCATGATACAACAGGGGGAAAGGATAAATTTCTGCCCCAGCTCTACAGGCTCTAAAATCCTTGTTACTTGGTTTGGGCTTTTTCAGCCCACATGGCAATGCACCCTGATCCCTTTCAACTGGAATGCTCTGGTCAACTTTAATTTTTCAATCCTTAAAGGGCTAAACCTGCCCTTTGGCTGTCCAATCCCTGGGCTGGTTTTCCCTTAAAACTAGCCCTTTTACCTCTGTGGCCTCACTGACTGGCTGGTTTCCTTAATGCAACCAGCCCCTGGCCGCACTTATGGGCCAGGTGGGACCCAGGACTCACCTGGGTTGGGTCTCAAACTCACACAGGGGGGGTGTAACTGGTGGACATGCCCCCCCTTCTTTCCTGCCCAGGTGACCAGAAGGGGTTCTTGAATCCCTTGCTGGTTGCCTGGGACAATGTTTTCCCCAGGAAAATCCAAAACTAGTGTGGCCTGGGGGGTGATCAGGTCCCCCCAGACCTTTGCACCTCCCCCTTGGTAACAGGGGGGAGAGCACCCCACTTGCCTCTCCTCCCCACTTTTTATGGGTGGGGGGGGTGATGAGGTCCCTCCCCCCACCCTGACTGGTTGCTGGCTGATTCTAACCAGCCAGCCCCCCTCCCTCCCTTTGCAATGGCAAGCAAGGGGAGGGGAGGGAGCTGGGGCTATCAGCCCCAGCTCCCGCGACCAGGGTGGGGAGACCCTATTTGGAGTCCCTCTGCCCCATACAACGTCCCTGCATGGGCTGTTGGGCCCCCAAACAGGCCAAAAGTTAGAAACAGCAGCCCCAAGCGGGCCGCAACACAGGAAATGGCCCCAATGGGCTTTCCCAGCCCAAACACAAAATATGACAACTTTGGTGGGCCAGCCTGGCTGGTCAAGTATGTCCAAAATAAACCTTGGGCCCAATAATTCCCATACAAGCACATTTGGTTGGGGTGGCCCATCCATCCCAACGGGCCTGTGATGTCCTGTGTACCAAAGGACATATTTCACATGTTTTGAGGCCAGTTTCCCCAAATATGTGACATCCAAACAGTCTGTGTGGTCTGTGTGGTTTTCCAATGGGCTTTAGAGGCCCACATGTGCATCCCATTTCAATTACACCTATATGTGGCACACACATAAGTGCCTACATATTTTAATACACCCCCTTAATCCAAAAGGGGTGAAATATGCATATTAGATACAAAGCCTTGATGCTTGCTTCTGTCTAATGCCTTATTCATGTTATCTGCAATCATTGCTACATTAGGCATGTACCTCAAAACTATCTCTTTGAAGTTAACTGCATCAGGTATATAGTTATAGTGAACATCAATATTTTTTGTTCTTGAATGGAATTCTTGATCCTTGGCCAATGCAATGGGACTCTGGTTATCAGAATAAAACAACACAAACCCTTGTGGCTTATGTGTATCCTCCAAGACCTTTCTCAACCACTTTGCTTTCTGTGAAGCCACTAAGTAAGCTCTATACTCAGCCTCTGTTCATGAAAGACTTATTTCCATTACCTTTTTTACATCCATGACACCAGATTCTTACCCAAGAAGAATTCAAAAGCACTTTTTGATTCCCTAGTAAACCACTTTTTGATTCCCTAGTGTTCCAATCTTCCCAGCTTGCATTGGAATAACCAAACAAATCAAAGTTTACTGACTTTGAAAACTTTAGTCCCAGACTATTTTTTACTTTAAGATACTTCATAACCCTCTTAAACGCTACCCAATGCCTGATGCATGGTTTCTCATAAGTTTTGTGATGAAACCCCAATTTCAAATGCAATATCTGTTCTTTTACACTTTCCCAATTAATTCAGAAACCCAATAGCTGACCTATAATCATTCCCTGACTGAAAAAATTCCAGATGCTCTTCATCTGTAGACTTCTCCAAGCCAATGTTTGACTGCATTGGAGTAACAAAATTCTTTGCATCTTTTGAGCCGTACTGCTTAAGAAATGCCGTCACATAATGGCTCTGATCCAATTTGATGCCATGATTACACTTAGTAACCTTCATCCCTAGCACCTGTTGTGCAAGACCAAGATCTTTCATGTTGAAGTCTTTCTTGAGTGTACCCATGCCTTTATCCTTACCATTCCCAATGATGATAATTTCATCTACCCAAGAAAATAGTATATCACCCTTTATAACCAAGAGACATGGATCAGCATCACTAATTTTGAAACCTATCTCTACAAGTTTCTGACTCATGGTATTATACCATGACCTAGCTGACTGCTTCAATCCATACAGGGATCTCTTCAGCTTGAGGAAATATTCCCCTTCATCTGCAGATGAGAAACTTCTTATGCAGATTTTCTTCATGGTTTCTGGTTTGGTGTCAACCAACCATTCTCTAAAACCATCAGGAAGCAACATATACACAGTCTCCTCCTCCTAAAGTTTTGCATTCAAGTATGCTCTTACAAAATCAGCTTGTCTGATCTCTTGAACCAACTCCACTGCAAGAGCAATTATAAAACTGAAGGTGGAAAACCTTCTAGTTGGTGAGAAATTCTCTTGGTAGTCAATACCCTCTCTCTGTTTGAAGCCTTGTGCAACACATCTTGCCTTGAATCTCTTCAAAACTCTATTAGTGTCAAACTTCTTATTCAACACTAATCTAGACCCAACAATGGTCTTTCCTTTTGGAACTAAATCCTGCTTAAACACTTCAAAAACATTATTATTCTCCAAATAATCAAACTCTTCACAAATAGCTTTCTTCCAGTTGGATCTCTTGTCAGAATTCATAGCTTTGCCATAGCTACTTGGGTTAACCCTGTTACCCATCTCTGAACTCAACTCCAGAATTTCATTAAGAATACATTGTTCCCTGGATGTATCTTCCTCCTATTCTGCAGAAGCATAATGGGAATTCCATTCCTCATACCTATCAACTGGTACTCTCATCCTACCACTACTTCTAACCAGAGGTGGAGGCTCATCAGGTTCCAAATCAATGGACCCCCCTGAAGTGGGTACTGAACCTTCTGGTGGAATGTCTTCCATCTCCTCATCATATGGAACTACATCTTCCTCAGCCTTTGCTATTGAAATAGTTTCTAATTATATTTCTTGCTGTTATTTATCAACAGTAACATCTTTACTCCTCTTGAGTGGAAAGGTACTTTCATCAAATTTTACATCCCTACTACATATAACCTTTCTAGATTCTGGAAAATATATCCTATATGAATTACTTATTAAATCATTACCAACAAGCAACCCTGTTCTTGCTCTAGGATCCAATTTTCCAATCAATTCATTATGGTGAAAACTATAATACACCAAACAACCAATTGTTCTAAGGTGTGACATTTTGGGCTCTTGCTTCCAAAACTGATAATGGGGACTCTTCCCATTAAAACTCACAATATTATGCAAAAGGCAAACTTTACATAACAACTCAGCCCATTAGAACTTTGGTAGACCAGATTGAGCCATAAAAGTTCTGACTTTATCCAACAAATTCCTATTCATTCTCTCAATTATTCCATTATTTTGTGTATTACGTGCAGTTGCAACAATATGAGTGATACCATAATAACTTAACAAATTCTCAAATTCCTTAATCACAAACTCCCCCTCTCCATGAGTGATTACCCTCTTGATCTCCTTCATCAAACCATTCTGTTTCCAGACCTTGAAGATTACAGAAATCTCCTCTGTGGTTTGATCCTTTGATCTTACTTGTTTCACACATACAAAATTAGTTTCTGTATCAACTAAATTGATGAAGTAGTTTTCCCCTCCAAGAGACATTTGGATGAATGGCCCTTCCAAATCAATGGAAAATTCCTCTCTAGGAATTGTAGTTCTTTCTCTACTCTTTGAGAAAAAATTTCTAGTTTTGGCCCCTAAGGTACAACTCTCACATTTGATGTCCTTTACCTTATTACCAGTTCTACAGTGAGCCACTTTTCTCAGAGCTGAAATCTTAAAGGCCCTTCAAAAAGCAATTTACTCCAAAATTGTCCACAAATAACAGTTCTCCTTTTCAAATTATCAACAACAAACATATCATCTTTGGGGTATCTAATCTAGTGACCTTTCTTCCATAACACACCTAAAGATATGAGATTATAGGGAAATTATGGCACATAGAACACTTTTTCAAAAGTTAATATCAAACCATCTTTGTTTTAAAGAATAAATTTTCCAATCCCTTTGATTTGGATTGTCCTTCCTTTCTGACCAATATTTACAAGTCCATCAAAATCCTTAAGATTATGAAATGAATTTGAATCAAAAATACATGTGATCTGTGCATCCAGAGTCAATTGAAACCAGAACTTCCCCCTTCAATCCTCCTAAAGATTAAGGAAATTTTTCATTCACTGATAAACTATGGCTTTTAACTTTTAGATTACCCACCTGGTAATCAATCAAGTCCATTTCTAGTTCTTCCTTGACCCTTTCCCTCTTGTAGGGGACTTCTTCCTCTACAATAGGTTCTTCTACCACAGTTGAGCTGCTCCTAATAGGTCCTTCAATTGATCCCATTGCTTCCAAAGCCACATTTTTCATTGCAAGATTGACCTCTTTGTCATCTTCCACTGAATTCCTCTTCTTTTACTTCTTGCAGTCCCTTGAACAATGGCCCTTCTTCTGACAGTTGTAGCATAAAACCTTGGATAAGTCTTTCTTGGCACCCTTGCAAGACAACTTTCCAACTTTTCCAACCAAAGCTGTCCTAGTATTGCTCTTCCTCTTGAACTGAAATTCATCCTTTTCAATTCTATCAAGCACACCCTCTTCTTCATGAAGAGGATCCAATTGATAAATTACTCTCACTAAGTAGTCATACTCTTTTGGAAGCTTCAAGAGAATTAATAGTGACAAACACCAGGATCCATGTTCAGCCCTGATGACTTGAACTTAGCAATGCTTGAACTAGCTTCTCCAACAAACTTCTAACAATTCAAATATTGTAGCTTGAACATTTTATTAAAAGCTATACCCTTCTAATGAACAGAATCACCAGCATACTTGGCTTTGAGCAATTTCCAAAGAACACTTGCCTTCCTTGTCTCATCTTCTTTCAAATTATCAGCAACCCAAGTTACATGATTCTCATCAAGATTCCTAAGGAGGAGATGATAGGACTTCTTTTCCACCTCTGAACTGATCAGAGTATCATCTGCATCCATTATCTCCTCACAAAATATGTTATCCAGCTCACTATCCATAAGGATAGCCCAGGAATTATAATTCTGAATATTCAGAACTATCTTGGTAGATCTAAAATCAGGGATATAGGACATTTTCTTGAAAAGCTTGAGATCCTTGAAGTTGTCAAAATTAAGGTATAAATTTCTGGGTGGCTCAGAATTAATGATGATGCTGGTGCTGATAATGAGTGAAAATTATGTCCATCAATTAGCTTAGTAGCAGGAGGAGCATTAATTGAAGCAAAAGAAATACTGGAAACCTTGTTTCTATAAAGGCTAATTTTCTCTCATAATAGGGCAATACATTGGATCAGTGATTGGATGAATTTTAACAGATGATGGAAAACAGCAGGGAGAAGAGCTTGTTAAGTAAAAAAGATTGGCCTCTTGTGAGCCCATGATACAACAGGGGAAAAGGAAAAAATTCCGCCTTAAAGGGGCTCTAAAGGCTCTACAAGCCTTTTTACTGCGTTTGGGCTTTATCAACCCACATGGCAATGCACCTTGAACTCTTTCAATTGGACTGTTCTGGTCAATTTTGATGTTTCCATCCCTACAGGGATGAACCAGCCCTTTGGCTTTTCAATCTCCAGGTGGTTTTCCCTTAAAACAAGCCTGGATACTACTATAAACTCACATAAAGGCTGGTTAAATCATGCAAGCAGCCCCTGGCCCCTCACATGGACCAGGTGGGACCCAGGACACACCTGGGTCCAGTCTCAGACTCACAAAGGGGGGGGGTGTAACCGGCAGACATGCTGTCCCCCCTCTCTTTACTTACTAGGTGACCAGCAGGGGTGGTCAAATCTCCCTCTGGTAGCCTGGGATGTGGTTTTTCAACCATTGAAAAGATGGGCTGGGGGTGGATTGGGTCCCCTCAGTAATGGGGGGGGGGGAGGGGGGGGGAGCACCCTGCTCACTTCTCCATCCCCACCTGGGGTGGAGGGGTGATCAATTCCTCCCCACCCCTGTTTGCATTGATGCAACCAGCCTGGTGGGCCATTGCTGGCTGGTTGCAACAAGCCAGCCTCCCCCCTCCACCTTGCAATGACAAGCAAGGGGAGGGGAGGGAGGCAGGAGCATTTGTCCCAGCTCCTGCAACTGGGGTGGAGGGACTCCATTTGGAGTCCCTCTTCCCCATACAACTGCCCCATGTGGGCTGTTGGGCCCCCAAACCGGTCAAAAGTGAGAAGCAGCAGCCCCAAGTGAGCTGCAACACAGGCAATGGCCCCAATTGGCTTTCTCAGCCCAAATTCAGGAAATGACAAATTTTTCAGGCCAGCCTGGCTGGCCAAGTATGTCCAAAATAAACCTTGGGCCCAAAAATGCCCATAAAAGCCCATTTGGTTGGGGTGGCCCATCCATCCCAATGGGCCCACAATGGCTTATGTACCAAATGACTTATCTCACATGCTTTGAGGCCAGTTTCCTCAAATCCACAAAATCCCTGTATTGTCTATGTGATTGTCCAATGGGCCATAGAGGCCCATACGTGCATCCCATTTGGATTAAACCTATACATGGCACACACGTAAGTGCCTACATATTTTAACACATCCATCCACAGCAGTCCTCAGCATCAACTGAATTGTATTGTTGGGTGTCAAAAGCAGCTGAAGGGGTTAATTTGGCCTTCTTTCCAAATATTTCATCCATTTGAATACAAAAACGAAAAATCAAGTACAACTTATCTACCACCAAGTTGATTCCCTTGGCTTTATCCAAGTCTGTGATACAAAAGCCAGTGGAGATTGAAATTGAGTGGGCCTTTTTGTACTTGGCTCAATAATTCTTGAATTGCTTCCTCATCTGTTTGGATGAAATATCCAGCCTACCTTTTGCTTTATTCTTCAGTTCATTGAGCATCAGGAGATAACCATTAACCTTAGAGGATGGAAGTTGGCCAACTTGTGTTTCATTGTTGGATCCAAAGCAAGTGTCATAGTTGGAGTGAATTTTGAGCCAGTTTACCAGGATGATTTGATCAGCTCTCTTGAGAGGAATTGAGCCTTTGGAAGCTGATGGGGGAGTATTGTTTGATTTAGATTGGCTTGGGGATGTTCACTTTGGTGCACTGGAGTTTTGTGTGGACTTTGGGGGGCAGGTTTGCTGAGGGGCTGTTTGAAAAGAGTGAGAAGGATGAATAGATGAAGCAATGAGAGTGATAAATCAATGAGAGTTAGGAACTGATGAGATTGATGAATCAATGAGAGCAATCTAGTGATGAGGGTGATTAAGTGACAAGGGGATGAGATATGAAGCAATGAGGATAGCAATGAATCAAATTTTTCCAATGAGGTTTGGAGTAGAATTTTTCCAATGAGGTTGGAGGTAGAAGGAGGTGAGGTTGAAACCAGGGATGTATGACATGGACCAATGTGTTGTTGAGGTGGTGAAAGCCTTTAAATATTTTATCTGAAAAACCCCATTTATTTTGAGGTAACTCTGACACGTCTGATATCAAATAAGTGGTTTTTTTTTTAATGGTGGGTCTGAAATGGTAGATTTGGGCTTAAAACCACCATCAAAAAATGGTGTTTTTGGTTGACTCTGATACGCCCTAATATTCCAGAAAATCAAAACATCAAAATAAAAACATAAAAATGAAAAAAAAAAAATAATGAAAATAAAAATAAAGGTTCAACCTTTTGAAAATTTACAAAAAGCTCCATTCAAACAAAAAACACTTTTTTTTTCAAAAAAAGGTGTAAGAATACATTTTAAGAAATTTAGAAGTATTTTACATGCCACTGATCTATTTTTCCACACATATGTTCAATGGTTCTGGGGGCATCCAGCCCATGATTTTGGAAATCTTTTGGTAATGATCTTTTGAAAAAAAGAGTCTCCAAAATCAGATTGTAAACTGCCACTGGGATGAAATTTCTTCATTGAGGACACAAAAAAAAAAATCTATAAATAATTAGTCAATTTCCCTTTTCTTTGATAGAATTGATAAAACATCATTTTTTAGCTTGATACCAATCAAAAAAAAAAAAATCCCATTCAACATAGCTCTCAACCAATTTTCTTAACAGTGGTAAAATAAATATGGCATCAGAAATAAATACATAAATTCAAAATTCTTCTTTTTATCTGAAAATTTTCAATTCAATTCATGCATTAAATAAGTATGGTTCATGAATCTTCTGGTAAAATCCAGAAATAAATTTGATGTTTGACTCCCAAACTAAAACAAAGTCAGAACAGGTTCTACTCACCATCCCAGGTGCTACACCTGCAGGCAGGTGCAGCATTTTTTTTTTTTTCATGGTGACAACAAAAAGATTGGAGTAGTTATCTGTTGAAATTATAGTTAATTATCTGTAGGCCTAGTTCTTCTCCTGTTATGATATTCTATTCCACTCAAACAAAATGTAGCTTCCTTGTGATCCATCTCTCCATATAAATAATTCTTACACCAGGTATGTCCATGGCAGACTTTTTCCTGCTGCTGGTGGCACCCAGACTCCCCATGTCAATCTAAAAGTTTCTTTGGCTCCTCATATCAAACTTGTGTCACTCAAAATGATTCATCATGTGAATTTTAAACCCTCTGTTTCTCTTTTGCAGCCTCTGTATTCCAGAATAGTTCCAAGGGCTCCTCTGATAAGGCTCATATTATTCTTGCTTGCCCAAAACTTCCTATTCCTGGAAGCTCTAGAGAACAGCAGGATATTTTGTCCTATTTTCTCTTGAGGAATCCTGAAATAGTTACAAAAAATAACAATCTTCAATTTTTAAGACACACATTAAGAAGCAGCCCAAGAAGTTTGATTCCAAAAATCGTTGAAAATTTTGGCCCTTAATTCAAACCTTGAAACTTCTCTTCTATAACCATCCCAATTTTTACTCACATCCTTTTTCTTGAAAAATCTAGTAAGTTTCAATATTATTTCAAATCAGATTGGTACCCTCTGGAATCTTCAATTCTTTTGGAATTTTAACTCAATGATAATAATGATATTCACAAGGATGATGAATCTTCAGAAGACATTAAAACTGCTCTCCCATAAACTTATCCTGAGTATATAGATGTTTTTTCTGAGAATATAGCTGATCAACTCCCAAGTTTGATTCCATATTATCATAAAATAGAACTTCCTCAATATACACTGTAAAAAGGTGTTTGATAAACTCTTGCAATGCAAAAATCTCAAAATCTGTGGGCATAAATCAAAATAAATTCAGCTAAAGTGTTTCTTTGAACTTTTGATTATCCTAAAGGGTTTCCAGTAATTTTTCTTTATCAGAAATCTGAAATTCTTTGATTTTTCCTTGACTACTAACTTTTTAAAAAGGTAAACCATAAAAATACCTTCCCTATTCCACCTATGGGGCACCTTAAAACTTTGAATCGTTCAAATTGATTTAAGAAAATTAATCTTTTAGGTGCTTATACCTTGATTTGAATCTCTCTGGGTCATGAATGGCTGACATCTATGAGAACCAGGTTTGAAAGCTACAATTATCTTGTTATGCCCTTTGGCCTCTGCAGTGCTTGCTCAACTTTCCAAACTTTCTCAATGATGTTTTTGATGAATTTTTTGAAACCCACATGGTTTTATATCTTGAAAATATCATCATCCTCTCTCAAAACCTTGAGAAAGAATGAGATCAAATATTAAAATTCAAAATTGTTTATTCAAGAAAATTTAAAGTTCTAAGGATTAAAAAATTTGATCTTCACACTAAATTTATGAACTACCTTGGACGTTATGTATTTTTGGCCAATGGTTTGAAGATGGATCAGTCATAATTTTCAAATTTTTTGAATTTTTATTCACCAAAGAACCTTACAGAGCTTCAATTTCTTCTTGTATTTTCTAAATTTTACCATAGGTTCATTGCTGGTTTTTCATGCCTTTCTGTTTCTTTAAATTCTTAAAAACAGAAGGATATCCCTTATACTCTTACTGATGTAGCTCAACAGAAGTTTTATACACTCAAAAAATCATTCAGAACTGCTCCAATCTTAGCTCACTTCTATTAAAATTCATAAGAAATATCAAAACAGATGAAAGTCACTGCACCCTTGTGGGAGTGCTCATGCAGAAGAAACTGGAAACATTTCTTTTCCACCCTTTTTTCTTTTTAAAACATTAAAATTATTAGTTCAAGAAAATAATCACAATATTCAGGAAAAGAAATTTCTTCCTCCATTGTTCACTGCCTTCATCATTGGAAAACTTTTCTTTTTAGCTTTTTTTCCCATTTATCTATCCTAGCTGATAGCTCTGCATTGAATCACTTCATTACTTGAAACATTTCTCACCTTGTGTCACATTTTTCAGGCTGAGATGATTTCTGAGTTCAATTTTTATGTTTCTTATTTTACTTCTAAACAGGCTATTATTCTTGATATTCTTTACTATCAAAACCACATTTAAGCCAGGTGGGAGGTGGGAATGATTTTGCAGATAAAAAAAACCCCCTAAAAATGTTGAACAGATTTTTGAAGCTGATGATTCTGCAGCTTGAATTTAATCCCTAAAATTTTAAACACAAGATTGAAGAAATAATCCATTCCATCAAAGATCTTCAGCTCACTAAAAAATAATTCTCAAATCAAATTTTGACCAACATCAAAGTTTTTTGAATCCACAGCAATCTATTTCTCACCTTTGGCCAAAAAATTCCATTCCCAACAAAAGCAAGTTCAAGATTTGAATCTTTGGTTTTTCCCACAAATCACCTCATTCTGGTTATTTTAAATGCAATCAGACTTGCAAAATCATTGCAAGGTACTTCTTTCATCCCAATGTGGAAATAGACATGTCAAGTCATAGTGGCTCATCACAATTTCAAATCCAAAAAATACCACTTGAAATAAGCAATACAGTCTTTTCCAAACCTCTTCCTGTTCCTGAAGGACCTTGGATCTCTTGTTTCATGTTCCACAATTCTCAAATCCCTTCTTCCTCTTGTGATGCTACACTAGTGGTTTGAGATTGATTCTCAAGAATTTCTGCTTTTGTTAGAAGAAAAACTACCACAAATTTCAAACATTCCAAGAATTCTTTTGATTGAATTTGTGTTTGGTTCAAAACAGCCTTATCCTACTGTCATTACTAGCAATAGAGGATCTCTCATTCTCTCTAGTTTCTACAGCCTTGATTTTTAAAATTCTCAAAAACTCCTCTCCACAGCTGATCACACAAATTCAGTTGTTCAGAATGAAGAAGTCAATCATATTCTCCAACAGAACCATTAAAATCTAAAAAAACTATCAACTGTCAAGCTGGGAAACCTGGATCCATCTTGAAAATAAAATCTCCTATCACAAATTCTTTCACTCCTCCACTCACCAAAGTCTGGTCCCAACCATCTTGGGTTGGGACCCCCAACTTGGACCCATGCTCACTGATGGCCCATACCCATCTGACAAAACCTTTGGTGCTTAGGACGGGGGGGGGGGGGAGGGGGAACTTGAAATTATACTCACAGTCAAACTTTGTAAAGAACTGGAGAATTACAAGGATCAGTTTGACAAGAACCCAATCTTGACCGCTTCCTTTCAACCCAGAGATCAATCTTGGCTACTTGATACCAAGCTTTAAAACTCTCAACCTTCCCAGAAAATCCTCAAATCTTCTCTAAAAAAAAAAACCATTCACAATCCTTGAGTGATTTGTGAACCAAGTCTTGAGACTCAAATGTTCTGCTCCAATGGAACGTTATCCACCCTACTTTTTCACGCATCTATTCTCAAGCCTGTTTCATAAGCAGGCAAAGCTCACCCACTCTACCTCACAAATACTCAATCCTTCCCCTTCCTTCCTCTCTCTCTCTCCCTTTCTTAGGTCTTTGAGATTTTTTTTTTGTTTTTGAGAGAGAGAGAAAGAGAGAGAGAGAGAGAGAGCTGTGAGAGTGATGACCGCACTAGATAGACCAGTAGATAGATCGGATCCCCCACCCCGCCCTTCCTCCCAACTTCACACCTCTTCAACCACATCCCACCCTCATCCCACACCACACCTCTCACGCCTTCCTCATGTTTTTCTTCTTCTTCCTCTTCTTCCAAGTCATCCAAACAAAGAACGAAAAAATTCACATGCTCAAAAAGTAGTGAGAAAGAAATTTCAACAACTCGTTGTATGTATTATTATTTTTTTTTTTGAGGGGATAGGGGGGGGAGAGATCCGTGCATGTGTGTGGATGGATGGACTATCGGGCGGAAAAACGATCCGAAACTAATGGATGATGATGAGCTCGGGATGTTTCATTGACTTCCCGGCTTTTCCCCTTTCCTTGCCTTTCGCTTTTTTTTTTGTCTTCTCTGGGTTTCTTGGCCCCTTGACAATATTAAAAGGGGGTGGGAGGACCGAGAGAGTGACGATCAAGGATGATTGAACACCAGCTTAGCGAATCGATCCACCATCTCTTTTCAAAAGCTCTTTTCTGAATTCTACTTTCATCCTCAGGAAATTACGGGTTGAGAGAATATGGTCGCGTCGTGGGGAGGTGGGGTGGGATGAGGGGAGGGGGAAGCATAGAGGATAGGATAAGAAAAAACAAACATGAAACGAGGATGAAGGAGTTCAAGCTTCAAGGCATGTTATGTATATCTGCGGAGATATATATACCCATCTGTCTTTGTTTATTCATCTTTATATATAGATATATATAGATATGTAATCAATCAAAATCCAAAAAAAAAGGGAATGGAAAGAAAAAAAAAAACAATGAGATGGAGACAAGGTCACTTGAAACATATAATAAACTGTCGACTCGAAACCAAAACGGAAATGATCATCTTTTCCTCTCCCGTTTTATTTTTCTTGTTGTAAGGTTCAGGGTGGGGTGGGGTCTGAAAAAAAGGCTGTTTTGCACGTCAAACAAACAAACTAACAAACAATAAAACTCTCCCAAACTGATCATCAACAATCCCATCGGAATCGGTTTGGTTTTTAATGCGGGCGGCCTCATGCTGGTTTACCATCTTTCTTTTTTTGCTTTCGAGGTGGTGTAACCGGTCGCCCTGAATTCATGCCTCCATACATAAACTTTTGTTTCTTCTCTGCAGGTTTGAGGATCTGAAGTAAAGAAAGGACTCGATCAGTCATCAAACGTGCTAGATAGATCAATGGACACATCTCGACAAAAGAAACAAAGGATCGACAGACTTGAAAACTACACAACAACGTCTCATCGACACTCATCATCGCCCCGGCGTTATCGAATTCACCACAGTAATTGGGTGCCGAGAAAAGTGTGACCAACTGTCGTTTGGCAAAGAACTCATAACCGTCTTCGACAACTTGGTGAGCTCGACAGATAAGGTCCATGTCATGCTTTTGTAGAAACCTCGTGACGACATCAGGGCCAAAAGTGAACGACACTCCACGATCGTTTTCGGACCAACCGGTAATATCTTTATCAGGATCCGACCATAGTAGATCACAGAGTAGACCTAATAGTTGTAATATCACAGACGATAGAGATAGACCCAATCAATCATTAAAACCATCAGCGTTCCTGTAAAGTTCCGCGTCAAGACTAGAAGGGAACTCCCCCGGATAACGGCTCAAGAGCAAAGTCCAAGACGTGACAAAAGCTAACCTGTATCCGGCACATCGGTTGGCCTCATGACGCGACGAATCTGCTCCATAGATTGTAAGTCTGGGCTTAGTCCACCATGCATTGTAAAAATTTTTTCATCGATGATTGCGGCGATAGGCAGGCAATTGAAACAATCCGTGAACGTTTTCCAAAGTTTGATATTATAACGCCGTTTGCCTGAGGGTGTCAAGCAGTAGGAAAAGCGGAGGTGAGGGGTCAGTCAGGATGTGATCCCGACGAGCGGAGAGTATGGATGAATCAATGCGAACACTCGTCATAGAAACCGTATATCCGGTTGATACTTGCGCATTCATGATTACCCCGTAGGATGAAAAAATTTTCGGGATACTTAATCTTGTAAGCTAATAAAAGGCAGATCGTCTCGAGAGATTGTTTTCCACGATCGACATAATCTCCCAAGAACAAATAATTTGCTTCAGGTGGAAAACCACCATACTCAAACAGTCTTAATAGATCATAATACTGCCCATGAATATCACCTGAGACGGAGATGAGATGGGGAGAGAAAGAGAGAGATACGTCAGATCTATGGCATCATAGTTTTACTCTCCAATACACGCGTAGATTAGAGATCAACGTGTTCAATAGAATCATCAGTCTTCAGAAGTGCTCATGACGACGAGGAACCAAAGGACATGACCGAAGGGGTGAAGTTGGCGTGATCCGGAGAAGGAACATGAACATCAGATGCAAGGAGAATTGAATACGAACCACAGATCTTGATAGGAGCTTCCAGTTCCAGCAAGATGGGCTGATTGATAAAGATCTCCCTGGCTCGAGTGCATAGAAACTTGATCTCATACTCTTGAAGTTGAACCTGTTTACCGGGGCGATTTCCCCTAACTGCGTGTTGTTCAAGAGACCACGTTGGTGAACAGAGAGAGAGAGAGAGGAGGAGGGAGTAGTTAGTACATGGCCGACGATCCACGGCTACGGAGCAGATCGCCTGATGGATGACCAAGATCTTGGCAAGATCTGGGTCACTTTTTTTTTTTTTTTTTTTTTTTTTCTACTTTAGATTTCAAGACAAAATCAATGCCCCAGGGTCGACATCGACATGATCTGCCGTGCTGGACGGTTCGATGGACCGAGTGAGTCGAATGAATCGAGACCGAGTGAAGCGGAGGGAGGGGAGAGAGAAGATGGATCGATTGAAAGCGAGAGAAGATACGTGCCTTCGAGGAGTCGATCGATAACTGAATCCAAATCGATATCTTGACCGGCCTGATCAGCCATGAGTAGGACGGATTTTAGTCGATGGGTTTGATCTTGCGCTTCCTCCTGATTTGCCCGTGACGAGTCGATGGTCAGTAGTCGATCGTGTCGATAGGAATTTGCCTCGAGGTGTTGGCTGAGGTTGATGAGAAAGAAAGAAAGAGGTTGTAGGAGTGCAGATGGGCGATAGAGGCTGCAGGAGATTGAAGAGGACGAGAGGGAGAGATGAGGAAGGATAAGAAAAGAAAAAGGGGAAGGGGGGGGGCGGAGGGCGGAGGGCGGAGGAGGAGGAGAGGGGGATGGATGGCTGCCGGTCGTCAATCGATTTGGACCAAGAGGGTAAGGTGAAGGCCGAGGAGGATGGGAGGATGCTGGTGTGAGGGCGAGAGTGAGTGGGCAGTGGCGGTAGTGAGGCTGGGGTGGGGGGAGACAGTCAGAGGGAGCGAGGGAGGCAGAGGCAGAGGCAGAGGCTGATGCGGAGGGGGGGGGGTCAGGGGGGCCGGTGGGGGAGGGGAGGTGGGTGGGGGAGGACCCGAGGAGACTGGGCGTCGACGGTCGCCTGGTGGTCGGGCGACTCGGGTGTCGGGAGGGAGGTCAGCAAGGCTCACGAGGCCCCGGGGGGGGGGGAGGGGGACGACTGGATCAGAATGGGGTGGAGACAGACGATCGATCGATTAGGAATCAGCACCCGAGCCTCTCTCGACGGGTTCAGACAGACGAATGCAAGTTGATCATCGAGAGAAGGTCAAGATACGAATAGGGGGGTCAAGAAGAACGAGAACGATTCGAGAAGCGGCCCAACGTTTGGTGTGTGAGAGGAAAAAAGAAAAAGAAAAAGGGGGGGGGGGAAGAATCGATTAATGAACAGTCTTCTTCTCTGATCGGTCCATAGGTTCACTGGGGGGTTGCCCTCTTCAGAATCGCTCCAAACGGTCTTCGGTCGATTGCTGCTAGGCGTTAGATCGACTTGGATGTGAGATGGGTCGGTTGAGGCGATGGATTAGATTGGTTCAAGTAGAAGGTGTAGGATGATGAGGAGGGGCGGGAGCCAAGCAGTGAAGGCGGGTGGTATGAATGTCGTCGGGGTATTAGGGGGTGGGAGAGCAAGACTCAAAAGTCGAGAGGTAGAGGGAGGGAGAAGATGGACGAAGGATTGGAGAATTGGCCAGGTGGACTGGACTGACTGAAAGACTAGCGACCGAGTTTGGGCTCTAGGCTGAGGAGCTGAGGCTGGGGATGAGTGAAGTGGAGGATCTGAGTGGTGGTCCGGAAGATGATCAGGGAGCTCTTAGAGGGTTCGTAGCTGATGTCAAAACTGGAGCTTGGGATTGAGACCGGGCTGAGAGGGAGGATGGATGGGGAGTTGGAGGATTATAAGATACAACATACATACATCACTAGTGGCAGGGTAGGTCTATCGGTGTAGGTGTGGCTGTAGCTGTACTGGTAATGGGTGATCGAGACTGAGCCAGGGGGTTGACCTGGAGGGTGTTTTAATCGATTCTGGGCGGTGAGAGTTGAGGGGTGGTGGTGATCGATGATTAGTGGGATCTGATTCTTTAAAAGAATAAAGGGGACGTTCTTGGGTGTGACGTTTTGATATATAATACTTGAGTTTTTTTTTTTTTTTTTTTTTTTTTTTTCTTCTTCTTCTTCTTTTTACAGTGATTTTTATTTATCGAAGCTGAGGGATCATCATGATTTACTGAATGAAGATGAGATGTACTTGATTGATGATTAGAATCCCATCATCAATCCGACCAACCGCGAACGAGGGGAATGCGGGCTGGGGGGGAGGGGGCGAGGCAGAGGCAGAGGCAGAGGCAGAGAGACCGAGACTGAGACTGAGACTGAGGCTGAGGCAGAGCCACTTTAGCTCAAGCAAGCTCAACCAGCTAGCGAACTGATCTCTCGATCTAGAAGACCACAGCTTTCAGGGCCCATGTAGATAAACAAATATGCAAATAAGCACTTTGGGATCTAGGGAAGTATGTGTTGATTGATTAATCCACCAAAGCTCTAT
This sequence comes from Puccinia polysora, assembly GCA_025617555.3. NCBI lineage: Eukaryota > Fungi > Basidiomycota > Pucciniomycetes > Pucciniales > Pucciniaceae > Puccinia > Puccinia polysora. Next base: position 48,559,254 of record CM062616.1, read on the forward strand.
CGTCGCGTCGACAGCCAGAGACAGTCCTTCCGGGCTCGAATGCACTCCAGTCTCGCGCAGACAGAGGAGACAGGGGGGGGCGGGGGCTGGGCTAGCCTGGGGTATGCTTTATTATTTTATCCTCACAACTAAAACAAGGCGGGAGGCAGTATTCTTGCTGGGTGGGGCCAAGGAGCACTGCAGTGAAAAAGTATGCACATCAATATTTAGGTAATATTGACATCCACACACAGATATGGATCCTCCCTCGCTCGACTTGAAACTGCAATCTGCCTGCTCGACTTGAAACTGCAATCTGCCTCGACCGAATCCAGACCCAAACTGCCATCCAACCCAGCGCCGCCTACCACCACCCCACCACCCAATCCACACATCCGGCTGGCATCCCATCCGGATCTTGACATAAGCATATCTCGCCAGAATCATGGATGGATGGATTGTAGGCTAGTAGATACTCTCAACCACCACCTCCATCATCATCATCATCATCATCCATATCCTTCCCCCCAGTCCAGGTCATCCTCCCATTCAGAGAGGCTGACCGGTGGGTTTCGAGATCTTGTCGAAATCGAATATGGGTGTAGTCGCGCTGGCGCACCACTCCAGCGATCGAGGATCCCTTCATCCCTCCTGTATAACCTATGTAAATACCTAGCTCATGAGCTAAGCGAACTGTCTGGGTTCAACAAGGCTCAAGATCACACTCTCCATGATCATGCTCATCATCAAGTCAAGCTCATCCCAAGATTGAATCCTCTTCAAAGATTCAATCGATACAACTAAATCATTCGATGAGTTAAGGATCATCATCTGGATCATCTTGGCTCACCAGACACGCTCGACTGTCTTCCACATCATCATTCAACCCTTGAAATTATCCAAAATTCCTATGAAAAAAAAAAAAAAAAAAAATGCTTTTTTAAGATCATCAGGTCGTGAGTCGATCGAAAGAAGAAATATGTATAATAATAAGAGGCAAGAGTCGATGGATAAGATCACCACTACTACTGATGTCCTCAAAATCATATGTTCAAAACTTGAATCGCAAATCGAATGTTTATACCGTCACTAGTTTTAAAGAAATCCATCAGGAATCATAATCTAGCTTTCATGGTTTCTACCGGCCATAATCCAATCCCATCCTCTGTTGTTTATCTCTTTTTCGATCGATTGGGTTGTCAAACATTTCAAGTGATCCACGATCTGTTCGTGTAACTTTCTCTCTTAGGGTGAGGGGCTTTTTGTTTTTTCTTCGATCGATTTCAACGGATCTCTCGATCGTTTTCTGGGCCTCGACTAGACTCATACCTTTCCTTTTCATCAAACTCTCGCTTTTTCTTTTCGTATTCAAAAACTCAAGAGACAGATAGAGAGACAAAAGCTCAAGATGATTGAATTCATGCCCACCCACCATTTCCTCTATCTAATTGTGCGATGTTTTTTTTTTTTTTTTCTTACCTAAAGAGGAACAGGAAGCTTGCAAAAATGGGCAGTGACGATGGAGGGGAAGGGAAAGGCATGAAGTTCAAAGATTGATGGGATTTTTTTTCGTCAGGAGCAAGCTTGAAAACCAAGGATAGATTCAGGATCATATCTAAATCACCTAGTACCAAAACCCTTTGTAGGTAAAAATAAAATAAAATAATGATGATAATAAAGTCCAGACTTGTTTGGATCTCTGTCAGTTCCTGCTCCAGTGTAGGAAATCAACGGCTGTATGTCTCTCCACAAATCCCATGATTGGAATATCATGTTAAAAAAAAAAATACCAACTAGTTTAGTTCCTCATCAAACTCGACACTACTGGAGTCCTTGAGGGTAACCATTCTCTGGTGTCTATCTATAGAACTCTGATCAGGTTTGAACCACAAAGACAAAAGGTGGTGTGGAGGCTTCAGAACAATAGACACACAAGTGATGTGATCCACATGTCCCACCACAAGGGAGGAAGTATCAGGCCAGACCAAATGAACCAAAGAGTGAAAGGAGAAGATGAAACATAAAAATTTTAGATCACAAGCTCTATTCCTGGTGGGCACAATCAAATAGATTTATCCTATTTCAGGTGGGAAACTACAGAAAACAATCACAGGATGCAGAGAGATGGGTAGACAGGGATTTCAAATCACAATTATGGGGTTTGGAAATCAGGGGAGGATGGAAGATTTTGGACCAGAAGGGGAAAGAAAAAAGTTGATAGGCATACTGATTGACCGGTGACAGGTACCATACACATTTTGATTATGGGGAATGCATTCAAAAACTGATCAGCCAAAATTCTGGGACACCAGATGGAAAAATTAAGGGTAGGATACAGGGAATCAGGTCTTTCAAAGGGGTCAGCTGGTGAGTATGGTTCTTGGTTGGACCAACAAGCACACTGGAAGAGAAGAAAATTGACATGTGGATTTTGAGGTCAGGTTTGGTGTGAACAGTATTTAAGAGCATGGGGAGGGTGCTTGACAGAGAGAAGGAAAGTTTTACTGCTTGAATTTTGGATTCAAAGGTTCCTTTAATTTAGATAGATTAGAGTGAATCATCAGATATTTTTTTTTTTTGAATAGAAAATAGATTTTATAGAGAGTTGAACATAGATTTTATAGAGTGTTGGGTAAATTAATAAAGTGATCCGTCTCTTATTTTGCTCTTGTGTGAGCTAGAGAGAGTAGGTAATACTGGAGGACAATTTTCATAAAAGATAACATGTGTATAATTTGGACCAACCAGTAGTATTTTGGAATTTTGAGGTGGAAAAAGAGTACAAATAGTTGATAGGAAAGCATCTTGATATAAGCTATTTTGGATAATATAGATATTCAAAAATTTCTGGAGCAGTATCTGAAAGATATCTAATAACTTCCAGAATCTCTAACTGCAAAAAACTCTACACATAAGGAATACTTTAAAACCAAAATAATTTAAAATTCTGCTCTATCCACATCTAACCTCATTCAAATCACTTTTGAAAAATCCCACCCCAAAGTGGGCACTTTCTAGAAAATCTTCAACTAAAATCTTCACAGAATATTTTTTCTTTGTTAATCAATCTGATCCTCTAAAAATTAATATGATCATCTGAAGTTAAAGGTAATATTTAAAAACCAAACTGAGTCTTCTAAAATACCAATCTGAATTGAATAACTTTTCAACACCATTCAAACCTCACTCCCTCCCACAGAATCCTTTCTCCAAAATTTAATTCCCTGATTCACTCAAAATAACCAATTAAATTAACACCCAAAACTTTCAATTTGTCTCATTAGATGACCAAAAAGCCAAGCTGCATGTTTTTTTATCCTCTTTTTCTAGCTTCCAAGAATAATTTTCTTTACTTCCTAACACTTTTTTTGGTACATTAGGCAGTATCAGAGTTATAAAACACAACCTTTGAATTTTTTTGGGTTTCAGAAAAATATTCCAATTTCAAACACACCATTAAAAATCACAAAAAAACACACACACGCACGCACACATACTTATTTCACATCAGATGTTTCAGAGTTATCCACCAAAAGAGGGATTTTTTTAAAAAATAGTATATAAAATCAAGAATCAAACAGGGAAACAAATACCACCAGAATGTTGCTACACCATCTCCAAGCCCAACATCCAATCCAGCCATCAAAGAATACTACCAAATCTCAAGTCACAGATCTCCCAAGTATCTTTTATCATCCCTTCACCACTCAATCTCATCTCCTCTCCAATTTTCATGGCCCTTCTTCTCTTTTTTTAAATTGACATCTTCCTTTGATTGATTATCCACTCCCTAAAGACAATGATGACTACCTTGATGAACCAAAAACATGATCAGTCCCTAATTTGACTCTGGCCTTACCTCTCACTTTATTGAAACATACATCTCCCATTTTTTGACAGAGAATCTTTGCAATCATAAGATCTCCTATGCTCATCCCTCATTGACTTGTGCCACCATCATGACCACAACCCCCAATCTCAAATGTTCCTGGCAATATTCCTCTGGATTTCATTTTAATCTATGATTCAAAACCAGCCCAACCTTCATCTGTACCCTGTTCTTCTCAATTACATCAACCATCTGCTAATCCTCAACTTATCCCAACCTTGTCCCTCAATGGGTTGCTCCTGTTTCTCCCAGACTATCCCCTACTGGAAATCTTGAACTACTTAATCTTTCCTCTTCTGCTTCCCCTAGGCTACCTCAATCATCCAAGGATAACTCCAAATCCCCCTCTGTGCCCAAGAACCAAGTCCCCAAACCACTTGCACTTGATCAAACCCCCACAAATTGGGACCCAACCCCAGGTACTGTCAAACCATCCAGTGTTACCCCCAACTCCCAGCCTGCTCAACTCAAGCCTACAAAGACTCCCGCACCAGATAATATCCAACTTTTCCAAGATAATGTTGAGTTCTCAATCCCCTATACTCAAATTTCAAAACCCTTGACTTGGATTCAAGGATCTTTGTAATATTTTTTTCAATGAAAACCATGCCTTCTTTAATCAATTTTATTTAGTTCTTAGTCTACCTTAATTTTTACATGGCTTCCCGTGTGGTTTCCAATTTTTACAGAACCCTTCTTAAGTTTTTCATCAATAAATGCCTGTTCTTGTTGTAATAATTTAAAGATTTGAGATATTTGTGATCATTGTCACTCTGAGAACTCAAAACTGAGCCCCATTTCTGCTCTACTCAAAGGTACAATAGACTTGCTGGTTTGTGAGTGAATGGGGCACCAGTCAGGGTGCTTTAGAAAACCCCATCCTCATCCTCCTTGGATGCCAACTGAGACCACTGAGGTTTACATCAGGCTCAATGAGTTGGTGAGTCATGGGTGGTCATTGTTGTGGTTGTGGTTGTCATCTTGGTGTTGGCAGGGATGGATAGGGACACATGTGCCCCATCTGCCCAGGGACTCCACTGGCCCATCCTCACCCTCCTAAGAGGCCACCTGAGCCCATGGAGGATTGAAGCAGGATTGATGAGTTGGGGAGCCATGGGTTTTTGTTGTTGTTGTCTTGCCTCTGGGAGGGATGGATAGAGACATGTAAGCCCCATCCACCCAGGGACTCCACTGGTCCCAGCCTTCCCCTAATCTCATAAGCTTGGTGCAACAAAACATCTGAAGAATCAGAGTTGCAAGAATCAAATCATCTTAAATCAGCATCCACCCCAGATAATAATCCTTCATCATCTTGGCCCTTCATCCCTCAAGGACCATAACTTTCAGCATCCATTGTCTATCTTAGCTTATCCCCCTCACCCTCATCCCCACCTTGATCAAAGCCCTTCAATCAGGGTATCCAACTGTCAAATAACTTACTCTTTCCACCCGCGCTCCCGCTCTCTCTTTTCATCTGTAACTATTTCTTCTCACATGTCACTCCTATGTTATTTCTTTTTCCTGTCATTTCCTCTTCTTCTTTTTCGCACGATCATCTCCAAAATTACAAATAATCCTCAACTGAATCTCTTTGACCTCGACCACAAATCCTTTCAACACACCACGATGAACAATCATCCTTGACCAACCTGAACCATCCTCACTCCAACGATTCTCAACTTGATCCTCTATCCCATCAACCTCTCTTTCACCGATCTCATTCTTTTCTTTACTTCTTATTTTCTTTCTTCCTTTCTCGTCTTTATCTCAATCTTATTCATCCTATTACTCAACGCCAACTTGTCCACTCTCAAATCCATTCAATCTACAATCTGACTGGTAAGACTACCACACATTATTGTTGAATCCATTCTAACAAATCTCATCTCCAATGTTTATTCATTTGAAAGAACTACACTATTCTTTTATTATTATACTTTTTATATTCTTCATGTTGTCTTTCACATTCAACTTCACCATTGTCAACCATCAAGTCTTGATCCATTGCCAGATGTTGGTCTTCTTTGTTCATCCTTTCTTCATTAAATCTTTCTTTTGATTCTCAACTGATTTTATTTGCGGCATAGCCCTCTTTGTTCTTGAATCATCTATTTCTTCATCAGCTATCCAACACCAACTCCCAACCAGCTCCCAAGCTACTCTACACACCCTCACAAATGGCCCTTGAGAAGTACAGGCTTTTCCATAAGATTTCCAACCACCCCAAACATGCTCTTAGTCCTTTCCTACAGAAACAATGCATACCGTAGAAAAAATAAAATTGACAAGACAGAGAGAGCTTGTAAGAAATTAAATGATGATGAAAAACTAATTTTGAAAGAAAGAATCAAAAGGCCTCAAGATTTTTGACTGATGGCCACAGTTAGAAACAAAAAAACATGCCATACAAGAACCATCACTAGCTCATAGCAAACCAGCTGCTTGACCAGCTGTATTCAATGGGAGCATATAAGCAGCCATTCACCATGAAAAAAATGGATGAGCCTGCCAGCAGGTGTGGAAACTAAAACTTGTTTTGGATTGGTTTTGAATCTGAGAATAATTGGTTTCCAACTTGAGTAGGAACCCGGTAAAAGTTTTTTGTATCAGTTCTTGAGTATTTCAAGTAGTTCTAGTGCATGCATGGAATAAAGAACATTTTCAGTTGTGGGGAATTTAAATTTTATTGAATCAATAAATTTTTGTATACCATCAAGAAAATCATATTTATTTAAATTGTTCATGAGATTTAATCAGATGTGAGTGGTTGAAATCAAATTTTCCTGATAATGAAGGGTTTTATCACTTTAATTTTCAAAAAGGAAATTAATCTATTCTGGAAATAACATATTTCCTTCATTCTATGGGATAAATATTTGTTTTTTTTGGAAATTTTAATGCTTTGGTATATTTTAAGGCAAATCATTTAATTCTTGATCTTTTATTTTTCTTTTTTTTATTCATTTTTTTTCCTGTTAATAATAATTTTATGATTGATTGATTTAATTTTAAATTTTTTGGATCTAATTTGTATTCAGGGATGTTTATTTATTTTATTATTAATTTATTATTTTTGACTTTTTTAAGTTTTTTTTTATTCAAGTTTATTTATTTATTCATTTATTTATTTCTTTTTGCATTCTTTAATTTGTATAGTGAATGATTTTTCAAAAATCCTTACCCTTAAAGAAATATGTGGGTATTTTAAATCCCTGTTATTTCCTGTACACACTGGAATTTTCTTGAAGACGCAAGTATTTCAAAGAGTTTGTTATTTGAAATTTCTGAAACCACACTCTTCTTGATTAGATTCCCAAAAATTTACAAAAAATTGGAATTATTTTGAGAAATTCAAAAACTGTTTTAAAAATAAATAAAAAATGTAAAAACAAAAAAAACTCAATGCATTGTGGTAACCATTCCTTTGAATTTTCAATGAATTCTTTTTGGGATTCAATTCTCAAAGTGTTTAATAATGAATTCAAGATTGTTAGAATTTGTTTTTTGGGATTTTTTGGATTTATTATTCACTGCAAAAAATTTGATCCAACATGAAACAAAATCAAAATAAAACACCCTTTTTAATATCAGGAATGAAAGTTTCTTTCTTGTCAGTTCCTTATAATATCATCAAAATCTTGAAATAAAAATGATTTTTAATTTTAATCAAAGGTTTTACCCCATAAAATATTGACCACCATGAAAAGAAGTGCAAATAAAAGGGGTGGTCTACATTTTAAAATATTTTTTTTGTTAAATTGAAATGAAAAAATAAAAAATATTAAAGGGAAACATAATAAATCTTTTGAAAAAAATTCATGAAGGGCTCCATCATACAAACACATTGGTGTTGAAAACTTTTTCATAACTTTTTATGTCTTTTTTTTTCTCAGAAATATAAAAAAACAGTTAAAAAGAATGTGCAAGCATCCCCATTACCTAAATATCTTTTTGAAACTGGCCAGGGGTTTTTTGTGGTTCTTGAAGTTCCATTGAAGCCTTTTTTATTTTTCTTTTAATCATCAATTTTTGTGAACAAAAATGAAAGTTCTTTTGTATTTTGAGCTTATACTTTGGTGAAAAGTGAAAGATTTCAGAATTTTGATGTTGTTTCTCAAAAACTAGCTCATTTTCACTACAGACCATGTTTGTGGAACACCATCAAAAATTCAATTTTTTAATACTAAGTGCACTGCTGTGCACTGCAATATAGTAGGGAAGGACCAAGGATTTCAGCTTGCAGAACCCAAATGTTTTCCAGGATTTATTTTTGATTTTTGATTTTCATTTCATTTCATTTCATTTCATTTCATTTCATTTCATTTCATTTCATTTCATTTCATTTCATTTCATTTCATTTCATTTCATTTCATTTCATTTCATTTCATTTCATTTCATTTCATTTCATTTCATTTCATTTCATTTCATTTCATTTCATTTCATTTCATTTCATTTCATTTCATTTCATTTCATTTCATTTCATTTCATTTCATTTCATTTCATTTCATTTCATTTCATTTCATTTCATTTCATTTCATTTCATTTCATTTCATTTCATTTCATTTCATTTCATTTCATTTTCATTTCATTTCATTTCATTTCATTTCATTTCATTTCATTTCATTTCATTTCATTTCATTTCATTTCATTTCATTTCATTTCATTTCATTTCATTTCATTTCATTTCATTTCATTTCATTTCATTTCATTTCATTTCATTTCATTTCATTTCATTTCATTTCATTTCATTTCATTTCATTTCATTTCATTTCATTTCATTTCATTTCATTTCATTTCATTTCATTTCATTTCATTTCATTTCATTTCATTTCATTTCATTTCATTTCATTTCATTTCATTTCATTTCATTTCATTTCATTTCATTTCATTTCATTTCATTTCATTTCATTTTATTGAATTTGTACCCTGATATTGCTGCCAAAAAGAAAAAGGACCATAAAAAGCCTCCCCTGAAGAGTTTCAAAAGGCCAAACAGAAGATCAAACAGTTCCATCTATTCACTTCTGGAAAAGTGGCAGTTCTTGAATGATCCAATTGCAGCTCTCTGGTTGCAACAATCAAATTTTTCCCTTTGAATGAACTCTTTGAGCAAGACAAGAAGGGCATCAACTTTGTGACAACTCTCCTTTACTGATCAAAAGAATTTTTCAACAATGTTGGTCCCTCATGATCTTGGGGTGGAAAAATGTAGGCAATTGGATGGCAAAAATTGATGCACACCTCTGAGTTATTTGGAAAATATTTTAAGAAAGCTGCCATTCAATCTTCACCTCAAGATTATAATTTGGTCAAACTTAGGTTGGGCAAAGCCTCTCAAATCCTGGGCCAAATGATCCAAAAATTAGTCACACTGGCGCATGATTCTAACCATGAAACAATGATTGAAAACAACATCCCCTCTTTCTCTTGATTGGAATTTGGATCCCAGCTTGCTCCTTTTGACTGAGCTCCCCACATCACATTCACTTTGAATTCATTCTAAAAATCTCCCCACATTGGCAAAGGTTAGATTGCTTCCTATTCCTTTCTACTAGTGGTTCCAACCAAAATTTCAATGGCCAAATTAGTGACAACAAGGAAAAATATCAATTATCTGATGGAAAATTTTCTTTTCCTGACTTGGGCTTTGCAATTGACTTCAAAAAAAAGGTATTGTAAAAATGGTTTGGGAAGCAAACAAGTAAAAGCACTATACTTTTCCTGCTGTGGAGACTGCCACTCATACCAGGATGGCAATGTCATGCAAATGAACAAAACCACTAGGAATACCTGTAAGAACTTGGCTAGTGGAAAAAATATAATTTAGACCAAACAATGTAAAAAAAAAAAAAAATATTTGTGGGTTTAAAAATATGCTCAAAAATTTTTGTATTTGAAAATATTTTTTTTGTTTTTATTTTTAAAATTTTTATCAAAGTAAATATTTTAAAATAAAGCAATCCAGTAATTTCCTTTATTTATTACACAGTTCTACTGCTGCCAATATATGCCATGGCTATGGTTGACCTATCTTTTTTTTTCTGTTACCAGTTGTTACCTCTCCTTTTACAGTCTCTCTTTCTGTTGATCCTTCTCCTTTTACTCTTTTTGAAACTCCTGCTCTGCCTGTTTCAATTTAAACTCAGAATCCAATTACTGTTGATGAGCCAAAATATTGGCTTTCTGCTTTTGAAAATCAATAGGCAGTTGACAATCCCACTTCTTCTTTTCAAATTGAAGTTTTTTCAATTCAATTTTTAATTTCACTGTTTTTTGGAGGGGAATAGGAATGAGCTTGATTTTAAAAGTGAGCAGATTCAATCAATTAACTTACTTGAATCTTGCTTCTTCATGATATCTTCAAAGCCAGAAAAATTTGAAATGTTTCTCCTCTATTGAAGTCTATTGGGGTTGATGTTGATGGAATTGGAGGCCTTTCACTTTCCCTTTGCAGAGGAGGTTTGTGTGGGAACATCATTGTTCTCATTTGAAGGTTATGTTGGAGGCCCCATTGGCTTGAGTTTTAGGCCATTCAGAAATAGATGTTGCTGTTTTTTTAAAATCTAAATCAGTCAGGATTAACCAGACAGAAAATCAAAGAAATTGCTTCCTTACTTGAACTGATGTTTATTGCAATGGAGATAGTGGAATAACTTGCTCCTCATTGGCCAAGTTGTTAAGTTCTTCCGCTGTGGTGACCAATCCGGGACACCACGGAAAAAAAAAAAAAAAAAAAAAAAATTTTGGTTGTACCCCTATGGGTACCTTCATCGCCCCCCATCTCTCAACTTCTCCCTGTCCTAGCGGTCTAGGACAGGCCTCTTGCCTGTCTCTCCGCTTCGATCCCCCCCTCCTATGTTCAACTCCTACTTGTCGCGCTTGCGGCCCTGACTTTTGGCGACGCGAGCGATCATCAAACCACCTTTGACAATCCCTTCGATCCTTCCCAATCCCCTCATCCAACCGACGCTGTTGCTTGTCGCAACGGTCGTCAACTATCATTCGATCAATCTCATCATACCCACCATCTCAACCTACCGGAGCATCATCACCACCCACCGACTCATCCAATCTATCACTCCTACCATCCACTCATCCCTCCAATCCGACGACGACGACAACAATGACGGCCAAGACGACAACCATCAACTCAAACTCACTCACGCCCTCCTTGCCCATCATCTGATCCAACCGACAACCGCAAGCGACCGCTTGCGGCCGTCGGAACCTTCACCCCGCTGTTGCCGCCAATTGGGCAACGACAGCCGTGGTCAACACCCGCGACCGCTGTTGCGGGTGTCCATCTGGTTGCCCGCGGTCATTCTTGACGCGGGCGACATTTCTTTTTTTTTTCCTCTCATGTCATCTTTTTTTTTATGTTTTCATTTTCCGCACCTATTTTTAGTATCTCTTGTACATAGTATACAGGGCCTCATGTCTATAAAAGGAGGGGCTCTCCCCTGCCTTTTGGCCCAGCATCCCATCAGACCATCATCATCTCATCTCATCTGTTTCCCCCATCATCATAATCAACTTATCCGTGGGCATCCTTCCCCACTTATCTGAGCAACTTATCCGGGTATATCCATGATTGCCCCTTGATCCTTTGAGCCTCCGTACTCAAACTCTGTCCCTTGTGACCTTGATCCTTATCACCAACCAATAGCCTTTCTGGTTGAAGAAGAATCCCTGTCTGTCTGAATTCTTGAGGTGTGTTATACCACTCCAATCCCTTTTTCCGACCATACTGGTCTTGATCTCTCCTTGATCATCTTTCTGGAGCCAATCACGTTTGATTGAAGAGGTTTTATTAAGCTTAAAAACCCGGAGTGTTATACCTCCCTTCTTCTTTAAGGTTGAATTTTGCCATGCTATTCTTGAGTCCCTTGAGAAGTGTTGGGATATTCTTGCTCGAATTTGTTATTGATTTGCTTCTAGAGCTTCATAAACAAATTGATTTTGTTTTGTTCAGCCTCCCACAGTTATCTGGTACCCTTCAAGCACTTGATTGCGGAGAGTTGGGCAGGTTCATTGAGAACCTGGAGGTTGGTTGGGATTGAGTTGATCTTTCCTAATAAGCTGCTGACGACCAGAGTTATTAGCTTGTGGGCGTTGTTACTTACAACTGCCTTGTTCTATTGAACTCTGAACAAACCGTGACTTATTTGTTCAAGTCTTTACCTGCACCATCTTGCCTCAGATAGTGTTGTTTCCATCGCTACCGACAACTCTTATCCTCTTCCCTTACTTTGATTTCTCATCCATAAGGTTCTGGACCTTGATTCCGGTTACATTTAAATATTATTGTAACTCCTAGGAGGGCAGCCTAAACAGCACCTTTCCCCTCCACAGAACTGCCACGGCTTAGCACCATTTGGAGTCTTACACCGCCCCAGGAAGAGAGAACTTTAAAGAAAGAAGTGAGGGGTCCAAGGAAGGGTTTGAATAATTGATCAATGCTGATGTATGTCAGCTTGCTACTATTGCAGAGCAAGCTGCAAAAGTAACAGAAATAACATAAAAATAATAATAATACAATTAACCTAAGAAGGAGTAGGAAAAACATAAATATTATTACAGAAATGGATTCTCCACCCAACATTAGGTAGGGTCACTCACTGACCCCACCCTTGAAACCCAACTCCTTATATTTTTAAATAATTAAGGAAAGAACAACCAAAATACTACAGCTCCACTATTGAGTTTTTGGTCAATTAAATATTTCATGCGCATTTTCACGTATAGGTTTCACAACTAAAATTAATTCAGAATTGAGGAGTTGTGTATATTTTAGGAGTTATGGACGGAAATGTGTTTTGTCACAATTCCTGCACGCAGCTGCGGCAGCCAATGCACCCGCGGACGGCTGAGATACAGCCCTGTCACTCTTTCAAGGTTGTCTACGCAGCCCCAGGCCTCTGACAAGTACGCAGCCGCAGGACTACGGGTTGACAGAGTGACAGGTGGCCTGAGAGGCTCAGGTACCGCGTAAAAATGCTACAACCCACACGGTGTGGTGTGAATATATAGCCTCGGATCGGGAACTGCGTCGCGGCCTGCGCGCTCAGCATCTGGTAGGTTGGGCTCAGCAGTTGGGGTGCGCTCGTTCTCAGCAGTGGCCGCTGCGGGCTCAGCAGAAGGCGCAGCAGGGCAAAGCACGCAGCTGCGGGCCGGGTCTGACTAGGGGAGGCGGGCCGCGACCCGCTTGGGTGTCCAACCCAGTGATGGAGCCGGGCCGATCAGGTTCTCGGGCGGTTAGTTAGGGAAGGAAAGGGCGGAGCAATTGCGGGGCTATACCCGTGGACGGCCGCGTGCAAGCGTGGGCCGGCTACGGGACTAGGAAATTCACGAAGGCGCGTCGGGCGGATACGGGCAATTGCGGTGAACTTCAAGAAGCGCGCGGCGGAGGGCCGCGCCACGGGGGACAAACCGGATGCGTGTAATGGCAGGCGAGCAAGCGGAATAGGATACGGACAGGGTACAGGTTAGGATATGGGATAGGGTTTTGGGCCTAGGGTTTCCTTCTTCATTGTTGTCGGGTTGTTCATGTGCTTGTACTTAGGTTAGGGTTGAGGGGGAGGGCTCAAATACCTTTCCCCTCAACTCCGGGTTGTAGGGGGGCATCTTACCATGGTATCATCAGGAGGCGGGGAGCGGAAAAGGGAGCAGACTTAGGAAAACAGAATCCCTCCCCTCTTCTCTCCTTTTCTCCTCTTCAGGCTCTCAAAAAACTTCTCTTTACGCTTGGTATCTAATCCTTACAGACGCTTAGACCCAAGAACTCCTGAACCTGCGGCAACTTTGTGAGGGATAACCTCTAAAGTTTCCACAACAGGAACATTCTAAATATGTAATAAATGTTCCCGTGGATATTAGATAGTCTAAAAGTACATAATTTTATATAAAAATAATTAAATAACCCTCATACATATTTTTTATTAAATATAATTCAAAGTACCAAGAATGTCCAAAATAAGACAATGAAAACTTCTAAAAATATATTAAAATACTTTAATATACTTTTATGAAAATAATAGGGATCAATATCTTTGTGACATAATAAGAAAACTAATGATGTAAAAATATTACATGAATTCCCATGACTCATATTTTTAAGTAATTATTTTAGTAAGTCAACTGAAACTCAAAAATAAGGAGTAAAAAAAATATGATGACTTTACTCCAGTTATTTAATACATAATGAGAACTCACCTGACATCAGGATTTCCGTAGAAATTTCTATTCAAATAATTATCAACTTACTGGTAACATTTACTAAGAATAATTAATTAAAAAATACATGAACAGGACAGATTAGTGTTATTCACACATTCAAATATCAATTATAAAGTAGAATAATTCCCATACCCTGAGGAATTAGATGCTACCCGTGCTACAGCACAAAAACCAAGTGACAGGCTACCACTGGTTACCCTGCTAGCCCCAGTGTCCATCCCTTTGAGCCCCTGTACCCCTCAGAAGGATAATATTGGGACTCCAAAAGCTATAAATAAAGAGGTCTTTTGAGGATATTGATGGGCAGAGACCCAGTTATATTTATATCCAGACACTGTTCCAAGGTAATCAAGTACTTATAAGAGATAAGTAAGTGATTTATGGCTTATTCTGATCAATAATATCCGCCCTCAACCTCTTTTTATCAATTAAAACTGCTGAACAACCTTATAACCCCAGTATACAGGTTTAACCCATCAGTGCACCTCCCAAACAGATACCCTAAGGATTTAATAATATACAAGTGAGTTTTATTATCCTTTCTCTGTCGTGGAAGCTTGGTTACAAGGCTCTGCCACTCCACCATGTATTTTATATACATATTATCTTTGGGTAAAATATCCTTTAAACTAAAGAGCCCAAAGTAACCAGGACTACGTGTTTCCATACTGAAATCCCTGAAGAGAGGTGTTAAATATCCCCAATATAATTGTGGCCCCTCTATAAAAATATTTAATAATCAATTTATTCATATTGATTTATAAAAACAAACCATAACCAAACCAATTAACCTTGCAATAAGCTTAATCCAAATATTTTACGGATTTTTGCTGCATTTATTAAATAATAAATTTATTATTTATTCTATCACTTCTGGTAGCTAAAGGATAGCAAGGGTCTTGGAATCCAGGAGGCTGACAATGTAGATGTGGTTGGAGCTGGTTGGGTTGGAATATTCTCCTCCACATTGGATTGGGGCCACTGATAGGTTTTTTCCAGAGCATGATTGCTAGGCTGAGCATCCACAAAAAAGTCCTTGGCATCTACTGAATTGGATTTTTGGGCATAAAAGGAAGCCAAAAGGGTTATGTTGGCCTTTGTTCCAAAGATTTCATCCATATAAATATAAAAAGGACAAATGGAGTCCAAATTATCAAAAAATGAGTCAATTCCCTTGGATTTATCAGAGTTGGTGATACCAAAGCCAGTGGAGATTGACATTGAGTGGGCTTTCTTGTACTTTGCTCAATAGTTCTTGAATTGATCCTGCATCTTTTTGGATGAAAGATCCAGCCTAACTTTTTTTTATTCTTCAGTTCATTGACCATCAGGAGATAAAAATTTAACTTAGAGGATGGAGGTCAGCCAACTTGTGTTTCATTGTCAGATCCAAAGAAAGCATCATAGTTGGATGGAATTCTGGGCCAGTTTACCAGGATGATTTGAGCAGCTCTCTTGAGCTGAATTGAGCCTTTGGAAGCTGATGGGGGAGTATTGTTGGATTTAAAGTTCCTGGGGGATGTTCACTTTGGTCCATTGGATTTTTTAGTGGAATTGCGGGGGGAGGTTTTCTGAGGGGCAATTTAAAAAGAGTAAGAGGGATGAAGGGATGAAGCAATGAAGCAATGAAGCAATAAAGTGATGGAGGGGTGTGATGAAATCAGGGATGAAGCAATGTGAGTTAGGATGTGATGAAAGCATGGATGAAGCAATGAAGTGATGAGAGGATGGATGTGATGAAAGCAATAATGTGATGAGAGTGATGAAAAAATGAGAGCATTAAAGTGGTGAGAGTGATGAAGTTATGAGGGGATGAGAGTGATAAAGCAAATAGGATAGGAAGAGATGAAGGTGATGAAGTGAACAGAGCAATGAATCAAATTTTTTGGATAAGGTTGGAGATAGAATTTTTCTGATGAGGTCAGAGGTTGAAACCAGGGGTGATGATGTGGAATGATACATGGTTGAGAAGGTGAAAGCCTTTAAATAATTTATTTGAAAAAACCCATTTATTTGCAGGTAAATCTGACATTTCTGATGTGAAATAGGTGGTTTTTTATTTTATTTTTGATGGCAGGTTTGAAATGGGAGATTTCAGTTGAAACCCGCCATTGAAAAAAGGTGGGTTTGCTTAACTATGATACACCCTATTGTGGACAACTTTGGCTAATTTGGCCAACTCCCTTCAGGGATTCCCCGCATGCCTACCTCATGGGAGGGGAGCCCAAAATGGATCATTCTTGCCACAACCAATTGCCAGTTGGATGGAAAAATTTGCCTAAGTTGTTCATTTTGCTGTCAATAAGAGGATTCAAAAAAATCAAAAAAAGGGTAATTTTAAATTCACGGCCTATTGAGCCATGGAAAAAACTCAAAATGAGCTGTGTGGCACGCCACACAACCACATTCAAGCCGTTCCATGTGCCACATGGCTCAAAGAACTGCGCATCCCACACACCACAGTCTGGGCTTGTGTGGGATGCTGCACGACTAAATTCCAGCTGTGTAGAACTCCACACGTCTTGAATGCAGTCCTGTGGAAACCGCGCAGCCCACACACCATGGTCCAGGCTTATGTGGGATGCCGCATGACTACATTTTAGTTGTGTAGAACTCCACACAGCTTGAATGTAGTCGTGTGGAATCCCACATGCCACCGGACCGTGGTGAGCCAAAAAAAAAAAGAGGAATCAAAGGGTACTAACATAACCCATAAACTAAATAAACCTTCCAAAAAAACAGAAATAAACAAAAAGATCAAAAAATGTTCATTTTTTGGTCAAAAAAATAAAAAAAAAAAAAAACTGGTACTATCCAATGGACTAGTCCTAAAGTAAAAAGACCCAAAAAAAAACACCAGTAACTGGACTATCCCTGAACTAAAAACCCCCCAAAAAAGACAAGTAACTTGACAAGCCCTAAAGTAAAAACACCAAAAAAAAGACAAGTAACTGGACTAGCCCTAAACTAAAATTGACAAAAAAAAGAAAATTAACTTGACAAGCCCTAAAGTAAAAACATCAAAAAAAAGACAAATAACTGGACTAGCCCTAAAATAAAAACACCAAAAAAAATACAAGTAAAATGACAAGCCCTAAAGTAAAAACACCAAAAAAAAGTTCAACTTGTGTTAAGCTGATCCCATCATAAGGAGTATTTTATAAGGAGTAAAATACTCCTTATGATGGAATCAGACCAACACAAGTTGAACTGAATTACCATTAAAATCTCCTTCAAAACACTCAATATAATGATGTTAACTCAAAACACTCAATATAATGATGTTAACTCAAAACACTCAATATAATGATGTTAACTAAAAACACTCAATATAACAATGTTAACTCAAAACACTCAACATAATGATGTTCAAAATGTGATAACCCTTTATATTAATACAACTTTTTAGCTGCATTAGAATTACAATTTATATGAAACCCAATGATGAAATGAAGTCAAAATCTATAATCTCTATAATCTAGAATACATCTGCAGTTGATCTTTGAGTTGATCAACCCAACCAGAGGATTTTTTGGAAATAAAGGAACACGGTTCTTCTAAAATGGGCGGGATTCGAATCATTTCTCCCTCAAGTACCAATAGAACTCAGTGGTTATTATTTATAAAGGAAATATTAATAGGGTCTGATTAATCTGATAACCCTTTATATTAATAGAACTTGTTAGCTGCATTAGAATTACAATTTATATGAAACCCAATGATGAAATGAAGTCAAAGTCTATAATCTCTATAATCTAGAATACATTTGAAGTTGATCTATGAGATGATCAACCCAACCAGAGGATTTTTTAGAAATCAAGGAACACAGTTTTGCCACAATGGGCAGGATTGGAATCATTTCTACCTCAAGTACCAATAGAACCCAGTGGTTATTGTTTACAAAGGAAATATAAAAAAACCATTTTTCATTGGAGTATAAGAACAACATGACTCCAATGAAATGAAAAATATATAGGTCTAAATTATGTGTCTGCTAATATTTGTCCCATATCTAGTTTAGCCTACCATTTTGAAGAGGGAATCTTTTGATTTATTTCTTCAACATCAAGACTTTTTTTAATCTTTTCTACTGCTTTTCCACCACCAAGCATCTTAATGTAGCATGCTTTATGTTTCTGTAATGTTCATATCATTTCATTTCTCACTTTAAACCATCCATGTTCATCGTAACCAAGAGATTTAGCAATGACTCTAAATCTGCAATTCCCATCTCCAATTGGATCCCAAATCTCACCCAAGAACTTATGTAAATTCTTTGGTATTTGATTGAGGTATTTCACATTTGGTTCCTATCATCAGAAATAACTTAGTATTCATTTCTTTAATCACATAAATGAAATGAATACTCAAAAAAGATGAGCTTCTGTTTGAGCTTTGCTGCACTTTGTCTTCCTCTGAAGAGGAGTCCAATTCCAATTAAAGTGATCCAAATTCAATTTCAGTCTCTTCCTGTGAGCTATGAAATTCAGATTCTGATCCTGCCAAATTTGAATAACAATTAATAATTAGTTAGTTTGTTCATTAAGCCCAAAAAATGAACATTTTACAAAAGAAAAGACTTAAAATATTTCTTCTTTTCTTATTTGGAACCCTTCCAGTCCTATTTTCCTGCTTGAGTTAATTTTCAACCTGCTTAAACCAAGATGGTTCTCTCCACCTATCTGTCAATTTTGGCTGGCCCCTAATTTATTGTAAGACTTTAGTTCCAAGTCTTGGCTTTGATTGATATTTTGTGATATTTTGAATCATATAATTCAATAGGCGGCCTTGCTCATGATCTGGAGATTCCAAGATCATTGCATTCAATTTTTCACATAACTGAGGAATGCTCAGCATTTTGTCCACATTGGACTTCAAAAATTCAAAAGGATAAACCATTATTGAATTAGGAATAAATAATTAAAAAGCATTAATCACATAGTGATTTGAACAATCCAACTTAAGCCAACTGACAGAACCAAGAACTGCAAGGGTCATAGTCCAACCTCCACTGCAGATGAACATCTTTGGGTAACATGGATCCTCTGAATGCTGGAAGGTCACCTATTTGGTGGGAACAGGGCAAACCAATAGTCTTGGAGTATGACTTGGTGCACACTTTGCCATCATGATCACGTTTGAACTTCTGAAATTGTTCCCTAATAAGCTGAATTGCCTCTAAAGACAATTTGTATACCAATGGTAATAGTTCAGGTGGGAGAATGGTCCCTAACTTAATTTGAGAGTTGTGTAGTGATGCATGAACCAATTTAATTTTATTCAAAACTTTTCTTTCAAGGTTTTTACAAACATCCAACATGTTTCCTGAAGAGTTTGCGGGGAATTTTTTGAGAGTGGCATGGGCCCCTTCAACCCAAGAAGTTGTTTTGTTTCCAAAATCTGGGTTTATAGAAGTCCATGCCATTACAAATTTCTCTTTTGATAAGTTTGGTACAAGAATCTGATTGTATTTCAAACTAAGACCAATGGTTCTGGCAAGATTACACGAGTTATTCAGAAATTTAAAAGGTTAAGAAATCAATAAGACAAGGAAACCTTACCCTGAAATCCCTTAGACTTGAGACTATGGACAAATTAGTAATAGATGAAAATAAATAGAATAGCAGAGACAGGGAATAGTCTGTAACAATAGATCAAGAAATGATGAGAAACAAGGAAATGAACTAAGCAGCAGACATGAGCCTCACATCTGATCAATCTTGAGAATCTTAGTCAAGTCAAGTTGAAGGTTGAAATGAGGAGAAGGAAAGGAGTGAGGAGAGAGAGGGTGTGTTGAGTGATTTGATAGTTGATGTTGAGCAATATGAGGATATGTTGAGTGAGTGTGATGGTCAAAAGAAAGGAATGAAAAATTGGGGATGAAAAAGAAAGGGTGATGATGAGGCAGGAGGGAGGTTGAGGAGAGTGAGTGAGGAGGCAGGAAGGAGTACAAGGAGAGTGAGAAATCAGGAGGTAAGATGAGAAAAGAAGTAGTGGGGATGAGGATGAATGGAGGGGAGATGAGGAAGTAGGAGAATGTATGGAGGAGAGATGATGAAGCAAGGATGATTGAGATGGAGGGAGCCAAATTGAGAGAAGAGCCAATCTGATAGAGTTTTCTGAGCATAAATGTGATGGAGGAGAATACACAAAGGCGTTGTGGCGCCCCATCCTGGACACCCTGGCCAGTGCAGAGATTTTAATTTTTTTTTTATGATTTTTCCTTATCATCATTCATAGGCATCATAATCCAAAAAAAAAAAAAAAAAAAAAACCATCCACCCCACTCCCATCTCACCATCATCCACCAAGCCATCGTATTCCTCATTGACCTGCATCAGTGACCCTAGATATACATAGATCCTACCCTGGATAGCTTTGACAAGCGGATGATGGGATGGATGGAGGAGATGGTAGAACTAGATGATGATAAGGATGATGATCAATCGCTTGGGTGATCTCTGCTTCCCACTTGTGTTGACAATCCATTGCCCTCTGAGATTTCCAAGGTCCCCATTGGATCTCCATCATCCATCCACCACCCTCTTCCTCCTCACTTTTCCTGCCTCCCCTCATCTTCCATCAGCCCAAGACTCTACCACCGTTGCTTGGTTGGAGGACCAGAACGCGGGCCATGACGGCAAGATCTGATCTGATATGATGTCCATCATCCCCCAACACCCATCTCACCCTGTCCCGTACGCTGGATGAGACCTATCGCTTTGATCAATTGCTGCGTGCAACTTATCCCAGCATCTTTGAAGACTTCCCCCCAACCGTTGTGCCTCACAACCCGGCTACCAATCATGCTTCCTCCTGCCAACTACGATCCACTTGGCCCCCTCTCTCCTCTTGCACCTCCCATCTCTCACCTTCATCAAAACAGAAGGATACACGCTCCACCAAAGTCAGAGTACTCCTTCCAATCCATCCAATCCCTTGTCACTACCCCTCATCCAATCCGCGCTCTTGACGCATCACCAGTTTCCTGCGCAAGTCTTCTGTCGCTGGCGCCGGTTGGTGATGTGTCCCGCGCCCCTCAAGGATCTTGACCGCGCGGTCATTCACAGGCCAGAGGTTGACAAGGGGTGTCGGTCTGTCTGCGCGGCCCATCACCTCACCCTCACCTGCCTGTGACCACCGTTGGCACAGGCTGGTGTTTGTTTTCATCCTGCTCATTCATTTCCTTATTTTGTTGATCCTTAAAAAAAAAAAAAAAAAAAAAAAAAAAAAAAAATTCCGCTCTATTTGTAGTATCTCTTGTAAATAGTTTACAGGGACCCATGGCTCATAAAAGGAGGGGCTCTCCCCAGCTTTTTTTTCATCATCCATGGGAGTGTGTGCTTGTGTCCCCCGATTATTGTGAAATTAAGATCCTAATCCTTATTGTGGGTATATCTCTGATTGCCCCTTGATCCATTTTTTTTGACCCTGAGTCTTTGCCCCTCTGTGGCCTGATCCTTATCACCAACCAATAGCCTTGCTGTTTGAAGAAAATTCTGTCTGTTGGAATTTTTGAGTGTGTTATACCACTCCTTGATCCCTTTCTCTGACCATACTGGTCCTGATCCCTGATCATCTTTCTGGAGCCAATCACAATTGATTGAAAAGGTCTTATTAAGCTTAAGACCTGGAGTGTTATACCTCCCTTTATTTTCTTTGGAGTTGCATTCTGCCAGCCTACTCTTGAGTCCCTTGAGAAGTGTAGAGGTTATCCTTGCTTCAAATCAGTTACTGTTTGCTTTTAGAGCTTCTTAAACATTGTGCTTTGTCTTGTACAGCCACCCTCAGTTATCTGATACCCTTCAAGCGATTGATTGCAGAGAGTTGGGCAGGTTCATTGAGAACCTGGAGGTTGGTTGGGTTTGAGTTGATCATCCCCAATCTTCTGCTGACGACCAGAGTTATTAGCTTGTGGGCGTTGTTTAAATACAACAGCTTTTTTTCTTTGAACTCTAAGCAGACTTTAACTTCTTTTGTTCAAGTTTTTCCCTGCATAATCTTGTCTCAGATAGTGCTGTTCCATTGCTACCAAACTATTATCATCTTTATCCTCTACTCCTTGATTCCTCATTTACCAGGTTCTGGACCTTGATCTTGGTTGCATCTAAATATTTTTGTAACACTCAGGAGGGCAGCCTAAACAGCACCTTTCCCCTCCACAGAACTGCCACGGCCTAGCACCGTTTGGAGTCTTACATTTGGTCCCCCTGGCCGGGATCAAACAAGCAACCTTGGGATTTACAGTCCCAGCTTGAAGAATCAACTCCAAAATCCAATCCAATTTTTTTTTGTTTGTCCTTTTTTCAGATCTGATCCGTGGAGGCAACTTGGTCCAGAAGTAAGTCCTCCCAATTGTGCACCATCTGGGAAAGATCCTTGTTGTTTTGTGAAACTCTACTCTTGCCACACTTCTGAGCCACCTTGGAACTCTGCTTGTTTGGATCTCTTAGGAACCCTTCAACATGGAATTGTTGAGTAACTGAGTGAGACTACAATTGTTATTGATCAAAGAGGGCTGTGCCAGTATAGCTATCAGTGTAAGAACATTTGAAGAAAGAAATGAAAGAAAATAAAGAAAGAAAAGAAACAGAACAAACATCAAGCAAGGAACAGTTGTGGCTTGGGACTTGAGAAGATTGAGTTAATGGAAGAGACACAATGAGAAGATTTAGAGGTATGATTAGGAAGAATTGATAAGAGTAGAACAGCTAAGAGTCAGAATCATCATGTGTTGTGAATTGGTGATGTACAAAAGTCTTACCAGTCAGTTCATGGTAGATAGCAGAGTTGATGAGCCCAGTAGTCAAGATGAAAATAAGCAAAGAAAAGATATCAAAAGAATAGAGAAAGAAAAGAAATGGAGAAAGAGATAGATTTGATGAGGTGATGTTGGAGGTCAAGATACTGAGTTTTATGTGTTGAGTTCGCGATTAGATGAGAGTTGTGATGGTTGAGGTTGTGGTTTTCTGTAAGTCCTGTCTTGGCCCAAGCCTCCCACTATTACTTGTGGAAGAGTGAATCTTGAATGAAACTGAATCCCCCTGGGGATCAGGGAGTTGCACGTGAAAGATGAGGATGGATTGATACAGTATCAGAGTCCGCGCCAGGTTGAGTGTAGGTGTGAGGAATGGCACACAGGAAGTACAATTGTTCATTTAACACCCCCTGTGACTTGTAAGACTGAAGTTTGAGTCAAGAAGGATGGATCAATTAATTGAAGAAGAGAAGAAAGAGAGGAAAGAGGGAGAGCTTTTGTGAGTCCTTTGGCCTTCATGTCCGAAGCGGGAATGAGTTTGATAATTAAATTCCCAAGGTGGAGTTCTTCACGAAGAGCCTTGGTCTTGATATCAATATGGCGAGTTTTGGAATTATACCCAAACTTTTTGAGTTTATCATTGAGGCCTTTGTTATCTATGAAATGAACACTGGGTGAAAATTTCTTCTTCCAAAGCTCAGCCACCAAGTGTTGCATCCAAATGTTTTCAAGGAATGAGTCCGCTAATGGATTTAATTCAGCCTCCGTCGTAGAATGAGTCACATTGTGCTGTCTGTAGCTACTCCAAGATATGAGAGAGTTGAAAAGAAGGGAAAAGTTTCTGGATTGGGAACGTCTTGTTTCCAAGTCATCGCTCCAAGTTGCATCGCTGTAAGATTCAATTTGAGTGTTTGGGTTGTTTATTTGAAGAATGAGTTTCAGATTTCTTGTGGCGTGTAAGTATTTCCAACATCTCTTGACTTCTCTCCAGTGGCTGATGCCTGGCCTTCCACAGAATCAAGCAAGACTGGAAACGGCAAAGCTTAGATCAGGAAGAGTAAGACAAGCAATGTAATTGATAAGAAAAACAGGAGATTGATAGTTAATATTGAGTGACTTGAATTCTTCATGATCTTCATCGGAAGCCGGCAAAAGATTGAGATTAGCTGAGAGTGGAATGGAAGAGGGTTTACAGTCTGTCATTTTTAGTTCCTCCAATCCATGTTTGATATGTTTGGGTTGGGATAAGAGAATTTTGTTGTCAATGCGTTTGTATTTCATGGCCAGGATAGTGTTAGGCTTGTGATGACTAGAATTTGGGAATCTTTTTAAGAATTCATTTTGAAAGTTGTTTCCGAGGCCAACAAGAATAAGATTGTCGACATGAAAGAAAAGAACCAAATTTGAATCTGGATGGATGTACAAACAAGGATTGGATATTGATTCATGAAATCCCTGTTCTTGAATCCAGGAGGTTAAAGTATGAAACCAGTTGGCTGGAGCTTGTTTCAAGCCATAGAGGGACTTTTGTAGAATGAGGAATTCCGACTTTCTTTTTGATCCTTTGGGTCTTCTGATTATAACTTTGTTGGTCAACGGAGCGTGAAGAAAAGCACTTTTTACATTGAATTGAGTGATTGGATGAGAGTGAAAGAGCCCGAATAATAAGGCTATGCGTAAGGAGGGAGCTTTAACGGTTGGAGAGAAGGTATCTTGATAATCCAATCCGTAAATCTGATCAAATCCTTGAACGCAAAGTTGACTTTTATAGATGAGTGGGTCTCCATGACAGTTGTCCTTGAGACGATACACCCAAGTAGTGTTGAGAGGATTAGTTGGTTCAGGACCGTCATAATCTTCCCACACCTTGAGAGTTTCAATCCCATTGAGTTCGGCTTCCATAGAGGTTTCCCATTTGAGAGAGTTGGCACATTTTCTTGCTTGTTCAAAAGTCTTTGGTACATAATAATGATGGTATCCGTATTGTTGGGGAGGATTTAGAGTAGATCGATCTTGAAGGGAGTATTTTGGAACAAGAAGGCGTGTCAGATTCAGATTCTATTGGATTAAAGTTTTGAGCATTCTCAGGAGACGTAGGAGAAGAAACAGGAGGAGTGATGACGTTGGAGGAAGAAGGACTTTTGGTTGATTTGATAGGTTCACTTGTGGTAGTAGTCGAGGAAGAGCTGTTTGAGATAGACAGCGGTAAGTTGTCATTGAAATGGATTTGAAGAGAGTTTTCTGCTGGAGGAGAATCAGGGACTTCTTGAGAAAAGTTCTCAATCTTGAGTACCTTGACGTGCTTGGAGGAAATAATAGAGTTATCAGGTTTGATTATTTGGTAAGACAGAAAATTGGGGTTATAACCCACAAGGGTACCCAGAAGCCCTCAATCCTTAAACTTTTCGCCCCGATTGATTTTTTTATTGAGATATACTATCTTTGACCCAATAGGGTGGAAATAGCTAATGGGGAGAGTTTTGCCAATGAACAATTGATAAGGAGAAGGAGCGTTAGGACTTTTTGGGATGTGATTCAAGACAAGACAAGCTGACTTGGCAACTTCAGCCCAAAGATTAAGAGGTAGTTTGGAGCTTTGAAGAATAGCCCTAATTGATTCAGTGAGAGTTCAGTTGGCTCTCTCAACCTTTCCGTTGTGTTTGTGGTGATATGGTTCTGAAATCAAGTGTTGAATAGAGTTAGTTTTGAAAAAGTCTTTAAGTTCAGTTGAGGAAAATTCCCCGCCTCCGTCGGTGCAAATATTTGCGGGAAAGCAATTTCGCTTTTGATTTTTGTGATTTAAAATAATTTTGAGTTATTTACAGGCGTCTGATTTGTGTTGAAGAGGGATCGCTGAAATGTATCCGGAGAAATTATCCACTATTGACATGATATAATTCATATTGTTTTGAGATGAGGGAGTTATTGGGCCGAGCAAGTCAATATTAAGTTGTTCGAAAGGTTTGGAGGAGGCAGTTGAAGTGTTTTTGAAGGGAGATTTGGAAATTTTAGAGAATACGCAATCTTTACATTGAAAGTCAGAGATAGATATGGAGGACAGTGAAGGAAATAGGTTTTTGAGGCGGTGCAGACTTGCGTGTCCAAAGGATTGATGGAGCAGGTTGATTTCATTTGAATTCACATTCTTAAGTGCAATGTGGCAAAATTTGCAATTATTTCCCACATGAGAAGGAGGATTAAGAATGAATAAATTCTCTTGAATGAACCCAGAGAATGCCAGTTGTGAGTTGAAGGAGAGAAAGAACTGATTTCTGGAAGAGACAAGTTTGCAGTTTTTCTTTGTGATTAGTTCGCCGGGACTGATGAGATTCACCACGAGATCAGGAACAAAGAAAAAATTAGAGAGAGAAATGACAGAATTTTTCCAAGAAAGTTTGACGATTCCTTTTCCTTTGATTAGGAGTTTTGTGCCTTCTTTTCCAGTGTTAATGAAATCTTCTCCGGAAAGATCTTCTAGCTGACAGAAGAAATCAGGGGAATTGAACATGTGAAACAATGCACCGGAGTCGATAATGATTTGGTTCTGAGGATTGACTTCATTGATCCAAGTAGAAAGAAGGGCCATATAGTGAGCTACCTCTTTGGTTTTTGAATTTGAGTTAAGAGAAGCTCTCTACCGGGCTTGTGATTCTTTCCACCACTTGGGAGCTAAGTGTTTGTGAAGATGCCAGCATTTTTCAGCAGGGTGATCTGGAGATAATGGGTTGTGAAAGCCTTTCTTGCATTGTTGCTTGGAAGGTACAGGTTTCTTAGGAGCTCGAGAAGATATGAGGGCGGTGTTGCTGATTTTGGATTCCTTGGATTTGACTCTTGTTTCATTGTTGAGTTGTATAAGGTGATTTAGAACAAGATCCATCGTGACTGTCTTGTCCAAATGCATGATTGTTGTCAAAGAGAATGCAGTTGAGGAGGAAATTTGAACAGAATGAGGTAGGACATAATATTGTCGGGAAGATTGATTCCTACATCTATCATTTTCTTAAGTGAGATTTTTGTTTCTGTAATGAAGAGATTAATCGCATCAGGTTTGAATTGATGATAGAGAAACTTGTTGAAAACACGTGCTCAATTGGTGGTTTGAGAAGAGGCAAATTTTTCCTTTATAGTGTGCCAAAGAAGACGGGCGGATGATATGTTTGAAGGATTGACAACATTATTATGGGTTACGGAATCAATTTGAGAGAGTAAAATCACACGGGTTTCCATATCTTTGACAGCGCTAAGAGCTTTAGAATCATCTTTGAGTGCTTCCTTAATTCCTTTAAGCTTGAGTAACATGGTCATCTTGTCCTTCCAAATGGGGTAATTTTTGTCTTTTAGTATTAGAACAGCTTCCAATGCAGCCTTGAGAATTATTTGGTAAAAGCCATTGTTGCTAGATCCCTCCATTTCTCGGTCAAATTTGTTGGATTGGCTTTGGCTTTTAACCGTGTTGAGTAACTCAGTGAGACTACAATTGTTATTGATCAAAGAGGGCTGTGCCAGTATAGCTATCAGTGTAAGAACATTTGAAGAAATAAATGAAAGAAAATAAAGAAAGAAAAGAAACAGAACAAACATCAAGCAAGGAACAGTTGTGGCTTGGGACTTGAGAAGATTGAGTTAATGGAAGAGACACAATGAGAAGATTTAGAGGTATGATTAGGAAGACTTGATAAGAGTAGAACAGCTAAGAGTCAGAATCATCATGTGTTGTGAATTGGTGATGTACAAAAGTCTTACCAGTCAGTTCATGGTAGATAGCAGAGTTGATGAGCCCAGTAGTCGAGATGAAAATAAGAAAAGAAAAGATATAAAAAGAATAGAGAAAGAAAAGAAATGGAGAAAGAGATAGATTTGATGAGGTGATGTTGGAGGTCAAGATACTGAGTTTGATGTGTTGAGTTCGCGATTAGATGAGAGTTGTGATGGTTGAGGTTGTGGTTTTCTGTAAGTCCTGTCTTGGCCCAAGCCTCCCACTATTACTTGTGGAAGAGTGAATCTTGAATGAAACTGAATCCCCCTGGGGATCGGGGAGTTGCGCATGAAAGATGAGGATGGATTGATACAGTATCAGAGTCCACGCCAGGTTGAGTGTAGCTGTGAGGAACGGCACACAGGAAGTACAATTGTTCATTTAACAGGAATCTGCTGGATCCTCCTCATCTGTTCAGGCCAAGATGGTCAAAATCAAACCTCAGAACAAAAACTTAGGCTTCAATGGGACCAATTTTGAAAGATTCCTGGACTCCTATGAGATGGCTGCTGAAGTGGATGGTGCCAGTGAATATGATATGGCTTATCAGTTACAATTTTTTATCTCTTCTGAAAAAGTTATGTAGGTTATCAAATTGTTTGATGGATTCAAAACTCATAACTGGAGGCTCCTGAAGGAGGCTATGTTGGCCTATTGGGGAAAAATAGATGTAGCCAGATTTACTTTGCAAGACTTGGATGCCCTGGTTTCTCAATGGATCTCCAATGGTGGTATCTCCTCAGCCAATGACTATCAAGCTCTATCAAGCTTCAGAAAATCTTGGGACCCTATCCAGTCCTATCTTATTTGGAACAATCAGGTTGATACGTTGGACAAAATTTGAGTGCAATTTTTTCAGTCTTTCTCTCCAGGAGTGCAGGAAAGAATTAAGGATGAATTGGTGAAATCTGGATCCATGATCACAACAAAAGATAATCAGTTCAAGCTCCCTGCTTTCATGGTTCTTAGGAATACTTTGGACAAAGTGATGAAAGGTCAAACAGCTCTCACCTTTGAAAAACCTAAAATCACTGAAACAGTCCTTGCCCCCTCTTTTCAAGCATCTAACAAAATCATGAATAAAATGGAAGCCAATTGCAGACCTAAACCTAATCCTCAGACCCACCGGGAGACACCTACTATAGATGAGATCACTAAATTACTTCAGTAATTTGAGAATAAAATAGATCAGAAAATATCCTGTTTAGCCACTCCTAAACCTGCTAATTCTATTGCTAAATTTACTCTAGTCTGTTATTATTGCCATAGGGAAGGCCATGGTACTGGTAGATGACCTGAAATCCAGAAGGAAAAGGAGGAGAAGTTAGTAGAGCAGAAGGGAAATAATTTCTTCCTTCCTAATGGTGCTTTGATCCCTTTTGATTCATCTTGTCCAATCAATCATGTGGTGGCCTCATACCAACCACCAACTCCCAAGAAGGAATCCTTGGTCTCTGTGGATTTTTGATCATCCTGTGGAACTCTGCAACCTTGGTATCCTCCATCTATCACTTCTTCCAGCTTCCCTGGCACCTATCAATCTGATCCAGCTAGGAAACGCCATGAGGAACCAAAACCTCATAAGTCTCCTCCTGTTCCATCCTCAATCCTGCAAAAACCCGTTAAATGTCAATCTTCACCTGAGCCTCCTTCCTCTGATGTGGAAGACATGGAAGTAGAAAGGGAACCACTTATGGAAAGGTTCCAGGACAACTCTGATCTTCCCCCTCTTCAACCTGTCCAACCCTCAGATCCTCTTCCAGCACCTATTTCACCTGATCTTCCTTCCTCCACCCAGACCAAAGTTTGATTTGAGAGGGGCATCTCCAAGGACTACCCTATTGCTGTGGAAGGAGTATTAAAGAAAATTTCTGATCTTAAAATCCCTGATCTATCTGTGGATGAACTCCTGTCAATATCTCCATCTGTGGCTGAAGGCATGAAGAAATGGGTTTCTTGGCAACGTGTGGAGATTGGTCCTGACCAATTGAAAGTTTCCTCTGGAACCTTGATAGAAGACTCCGGAGGAACAGATCCTCCTTCTGATTCAAATCTTTATTCCTTTCCTCTTGGATTTTTACCATGCTCTCTAGGTGACTCATCCAAAACAGTTTCTCTACTTGTCAATTCTGGGTCCCAACTAAACTTAATTTTGGATGCAATGGCCTGCAAGCTCAATCTCAGTCCAAGGGTCAGCTTCAACTCTGGGGTTTATGGATTGGGAATCAATCTTGTGAGTTGGTGGGTATTGCTGAGGATGTGCCAGTTCAAATTGGATGAAATATTGCTGGAACCTGTCACTTTTGGATCACTTGTTTGGAAGGTCCTATGATTTAGGGTTGTCCTTTCTTAATAGACTTTGGAGCCACCCTGATGTTTTCCAATCAAGTTGTGGAGAGAATTCTTCTTCCTGATGCTGATGGTAGGAAGATTGAAGTTCCTCTCTGTTCTTTGGATTCTGATTGTTGGGAAAGAGATTTCCCTGGTTTTTCACCTAAAACGGTTCTGAAGGGGAAGCAGAAGGATTCTTCTAACTCCTCTCATTTTTTATCAGAATAGTTGTTAATACTAATAGTTGTAGTTCTTCTAAGCCTCAGACTTCAACTACAGGGCCCACTTTTATCTCTGAGGCATATTTCTCACCCTACTCATCTCTTTCTTCTTTTTCTTCTAATCTTGAAAATGTCCAAAATCGAAAACATGTTAAAACACAAAATTCCAAAAATATTTCCTTTCTCTCTGGTTCTGTTGGTTCTTCTCTTCCTTTTACTCTTATCACTGATCAATCTTCCTCTAGTTCTGGTTTGATTCTCCGCAATGAGTATAAACTAGATCCTGATCTTGATTCTTTTCTTAATGGTTTTGGTATGAAGGAGCATGGGCTCCAGTGGAGGCACTTGGGGATAAAAGTAAGTCCTCCCAATTGTGCACCATCAGCGCATTCTTCTACCATAGTTTTTGAAACTCTACCTTGTGCCACACATGTGAGCAAAGCATTATTTTCTGGATCCTCTTTTATGGAAAAGGCATCCTTTGAAAATTTTATGGAACATCAAACTTGGAGAATGTTGGAATCAGGTCTAAATTTTTATACTCAGGTCTTGCTGGTGAATGCTTGGAGGAAACAAGAACTTCTCTCTTTTGCCACTAAATATAAGCCAGTTGCAAAAAAGGTCCCGCCTGTCAACCAACCCATGGCTCTCAACATCAATCCTCCCCTTATGCGTCCTCCTCTATCCCGCAATCCTTACTGTGGTCTATCCCAATCCCTCACTGGTCCATTCATTCCCTCTGGTCGGGTCACTGAAGAAAATCTGAAAGTGGTCAACATTGGTCCAGATGGATGGCTTCTTCCTGATGAGTTGAATTTGATTAAAAATGTCCTAGCCCTTAGGGAAAAATCCATTGCTTTCTGTGAAGAAGAGAGAGGTCTCTTGAAAGAATCCTATGGTCTCCCTTACATCATCCCTGTAGTTGAACATGATCCTTGGCAAAAGAAAAAGATCCCTATTCCTGCTGCAAAGGTTGATGAATTCATCAAGTTGGTCCGCAAACAATTCCGTACCAGTCTATATGAACAGTCAACCTCCAGTTACTCTAGCCCTGTTTTCTGTGTTCTAAAGAGTAATGGTAAACTTAGAGTTGTTCATGATCTCCAACCTCTCAATAAAGTTACTATTAAGGACTCTGGTGTTCCTCCTGCCACTGAAGAATTTGTTGAATCCTTCTCTGGACAAGCCTGTTATGGTCTAGGAGACATTATGGGGGGTTATGACAAACAATCTTTGCATCCTATTTCTCAGCCGCTCACTACTTTTGATACTCCTCTTGGTTGATTTCAACTGACTTGATTGCCTCAAGGTGCCACCAATTTGGTTGCAGTCTATCAGGCTCAGATGATGTGGATCCTCCAAGACAAAATCCCGGATCATGCGGGCATCTTTATTGACAATGGTGGGATTAAAGGTCCAGTTTCTGACTATGATAATGAGCTCTTACCTTGGCACTCAGGAATTTGACAATTTATCTGGGAGTATGCTACTATCTTGGAAAGGATTTTGTTTTGAATTGAGGAATCTGGCCTTACTGTCTCTGGATCAAAACTTGCTGCCTGTGTCCCTGCCCTGGAAATTTTGGTCATATAGTCTGCAAGGAAGGAAGAAGGATGGCAACCTCTAAAGTCAACAAAATCATCTCCTGGCCTACTCCAATAAATCCAACCAAAGTTAGAGGTTTCCTAGGTGTTGTAACTTATGTCAGGATCTTCATTGCCTCTCTATCTGAAATCTGTGCACCTTTGCCTTGTCTGACCAGAAAGGAAGCTGAATGGATTTGGACCCAAGATTGTGAACAATTGTTTCAGTTGCTCAAAACTATTGTTGGCAATGACATAGTTTTGAAAAAGATCTCTTATGGGCCTGGAGATGGCAAAATAAAATTGGTTGTTGACTCTAGCTATCAATCTGTTGGGGCTGTCCTTACTCAGGAGGATGAAAATGGTTTGGACCTCCCTGTTCTTTATGAATCCTTGCTATTTTTGGATGTGGAATCAAGATACTCTCAGCCCAAACTGGAACTCTGTGTTGTGGACAGAATGCTGAAGAAACTCCAATCAGTACTCTGGGGAAAACATTTAAAATTGCAAGTTGATGATTGCTCCATTGTGGAAATGATCAATGCTCCCAGTCTTCCAAATGCTCCAATGACTCGCTGGGTAGCTATGTTGGATTGTACTTATAAAACAAATAAGTAAAAAATCCCGCTATTGCATGTTGTAGGAATGACATCCACGAGGAAAACTTTGACAAAAGCTCTTGTTTTCATAACAAAACAAATTTTTGAGTTCTGCAGTTGGTCTGTAAATTCATTAAAGGAGTTGGGTTATGATCCTGAGAGACTTCCAAAAGTCTTTGTGACAGACTTTGAAAAATCTCTGATTTGTGAAATTCAATCTAGTTTCCCAGAGTCATCAAGACAATTTTGCACTTGGAAATTTTTTAAAAACATACAAGCAAACTGTAAAGGGCGCTTTGTTAACAATGTTGAAGGATGGAAAAGCTTTATGACTCTATGGGAAAAGTACAAGGCCTCAAATACCAAGGAGGAGGCAGAGTTCAATGGTGCAGAACTCAGAGTAGGTACAAATCACTTCTTTTTATTCTTCCTAGTTTTGGGTTCTGAACTTTTGACTTGTATACTGTTTCTTGAAATAATACTAGGATGTGCTTGATTATATGGAAAATAAAATTTTCCCTATCAAAGATGTTATACTTCTACCACTTCATCCTACTCTACTGCTATACTTCCTCCATCTCATCCTGCTCT
This sequence comes from Puccinia polysora, assembly GCA_025617555.3. Classification (NCBI taxonomy): domain Eukaryota; kingdom Fungi; phylum Basidiomycota; class Pucciniomycetes; order Pucciniales; family Pucciniaceae; genus Puccinia; species Puccinia polysora. The sequence goes on from CM062616.1 coordinate 48,592,197, forward strand.
GCTGCACTACCAGTGCAAAATCCCCAAATTTGAAGAATCACCGCTGCCACGCTGTAAGACTCCAAACAGTGCTAGGCCGTGGCAGTTCTGTGGAGGGGAAAGTTGCTGTTTAGGCTGCCCTCCTGAGTGTTACAAAAATATTTAGATGCAACCAAGATCAAGGTCCAGAACCTGGTAAATGAGGAATCAAGGAGTAGAGGATAAAGATGATAATAGTTTGGTAGCAATGGAACAGCACTATCTGAGACAAGATTATGCAGGGAAAAACTTGAACAAAAGAAGTTAAAGTCTGCTTAGAGTTCAAAGAACAAAAGCTGTTGTATTTAAACAACGCCCACAAGCTAATAACTCTGGTCGTCAGCAGAAGATTGGGGATGATCAACTCAAACCCAACCAACCTCCAGGTTCTCAATGAACCTGCCCAACTCTCTGCAATCAAGCGCTTGAAGGGTACCAGATAACTGAGGGTGGCTGTACAAGACAAAGCACAATGTTTAAGAAGCTCTAAAAGCAAACAGTAACTGATTTGAAGCAAGGATAACCTCAACACTTCTCAAGGGACTCAAGAGTAGGCTGGGAGAATGCAACTCCAAAGAAAATAAAGGGAGGTATAACACTCCAGGTCTTAAGCTTAATAAGACCTCTTCAATCAATTGTGATTGGCTTCAGAAAGATGATAAGGGATCAGGACCAGTATGGTCAGAGAAAGGGATCAAGGAGTGGTATAACACACTCAAAAATTCCAACAGACAGAATTTTCTTCAAACAGCAAGGCTATTGGTTGGTGATAAGGATCAGGCCACAGAGGGGCAAAGACTCAGGGTCAAAAAAAATGGATCAAGGGGCAATCAGAGATATACCCAGGATAAGGATTAGGATCTTAATTTCACAATAATGGGGGGACACAAGCACACACTCCCATGGATGATGAAAAAAAAGCTGGGGAGAGCCCCTCCTTTTATGGGCCATGGGTCCCTGTAAACTATTTACAAGAGATACTACAAATAGAGTGGAATTTTTCTTTTTTAAGGATCAACAAAATAAGGAAATGAATGAGCAGGATGAAAAAAAACACCAGCCCGTGCCAACGGTGGTCACAGGCAGGTGAGGGTGAGGTGACGGGCCGCGCAGAAAGACCGACACCTCTTGGCAACCGCTGGCCCGCGGATGACCGCGCGGTCAAAATCCTTGAGGGGCGCGGGACACATCACCAACCAGTGCCGGCGACAGAAGACTTGCGCGGGAAACCGGTGATGCGTTGAGAGCGCGGATTGGATGAGGGGTAGTGAAAAGGGATTGGATGGATTGGAAGGAGTACTCTGACTTTGGTGGAGCGTGTATCCTTCTGGTTTGATGAAGGTGAGAGATGGGAGGTGCAAGAGGAGAGAGGGGGCCGAGTGGATCATAGTTGGCAGGAGGAAGGATTATTGGTAGCCAGGTTGTGAGGCACAACGTTTGGGGGGAAGTCTTCAAAGACGCCGGGATAAGTTGCACGCAGCAATTGATCAAAGCAATAGATCTCATCCAGCGTACGGGACAGGGTGAGATGGGCGTTGGGGGATGATGGACATCCTATCAGATCAGATCTTGCCGTCATGGCCCGCGTTCTGGTCCTCCAACCAAGCAACAGTGGTAGAGTCTTGGGCTGATGGAAGATGAGGGGAGGCAGGAAAAGTGAGGAGGAAGAGGGTGGTGGATGGATGATGGAGATCCAATGGGGACCTTGGAAAGCTCAGAGGGCAATGGATCGTCAACAAGAGCTGGAAGCAGAGATCACCCAAGCAATCAATCATCATCCTTATCATCATCTAGTTCTACCATCTCCTCCATCCATCCCATCATCCGCTTGTCAAAGCTATCCAGGGTAGGATCTATGTATATCTAGGGTCACTGATGCGGTCAATGATTAATACAATGGCTTGGTGGATGATGGTGAGATGGGAGTGGGGTGGATGGTTTTTTTTTTTGTTTTATTTTATTTTAGGTGTCCAAAATGGTGCACCACATCTCTCCCCAACTTGAAGACTGTCCCTAGTCTGCATCATAACTTTTAAAACATGAAAAAGCAAATAATTGGCTTTCTCTTGATCCTCTAAAGACGTTGAAACCCATCTTGATCCATCCAAAGGAGCTTTGAACCCAAACTGCCCCCAAAACAATAAAATCTCTTAACTTGATCAGCATAGAACCTTCTAGCCAACTGAGTACCATCCAGTTCTTCCAAAACATAAGATCCACCTCTAACTTGACAAACAACTCTATAAGGACCATTCCAACGGTTTGAAAAGAGTTTTCCCCACTGAGTCTCTAAAGATTGATTATAAGCCAATACCAGTTCACCAGGTTTCAAAGGATCCCTGATCCAATCTAGATGTTTATCTTCCCAATACTGAACTGATTTTGCTCTTGATTCCATCATCTTCTGATAAGCTTTGTTACAGATATCTTCAGCCCTCTCCAGTTGCTTTGATCTGGAAACTAATAGTTCAGTAGTTGAGGAAACTTGTTCCCAAGAGATGCCCAAGAAAGATTCCATTTCAAGATCAAGAGGAAGAACAGCCCTCTGGCCAAAGATGATTTTGTAAGGAGAGTAGCCAGTGGTTTGCTTGGTGGAAATTTGATCCGAGAAGAGGACCAAGGGGAGAAACTTTCAACAATTCTTGCCACTTTCACCAGCCAGTTTAACCAGAGCAGCCTTCAAGGGAGCATGGACTCTTTCCACCATACCTTGTCCTTCAGGATAATAGGGAGTAGTAACTCTATGTTTTCCAGGGAGAAATTGGATCATTTCAGCAAGTTTTCCACCAAATTCCAAGCCACCATCCGTAGAATAAGATTGAGCCAAACCGTAATGAATTGTCCAATTCTCATGAAGGAAAGCTGCCACAGATTCAGAACTAAGGTTCTTAAGGAATTCGGCTTCAACCCATCCATAAAAATCATCTCTAGCCACAATGAGGTACTTAGCACCACCTGCCTTGATATGAACCACATCCATAGAAACCCTTCCAAAGACAGTGGACTCCCCAGTAGGATAGCAAATTTCAGCTGGACGCCTAAGATCTTGTTTTTGACACACCTCACAACTCTTGCACCATTGAGAGACAGATTTCTTCAGAGATGGCCACCAGAATTGTTTGGATAATTGTTGATAAGTTTTGGTTTCCCCATGATGACCAAGGCGCTCATGGAGACTTTTGAGGATCAAATCTTGCTTAGCCAGGATAGTAACCACAACAAGCGCACAAGGGGTTCCTCTTTTCATAAGCCTAGATCTTTGGACAAAGAAACTAGAGGACTTTCTTTTAAGGGATCAAAATTCTTTGGCAGAGAGATCATGGGGTCTTTGGAGAGTTGAAAGGTACTGCTCTAACTTAAGCCAGAAACCTTGTTGGAAAACAGAGTAATCCTGGGAGGAGAAAGCAAAAACAGGGCGGACCAAAGGTTCTTCCTCATCAAAATCCATTCCAACATCCGATTCATTGTCTCCAATAGGTCTTCTAGATAAACCATCAGGCATAGTAAAAGACTTCCCAGGCCTATGGACAATATCAAAAGAGAAAAGCTGGATAAAGTGGTTACTATCCTGGCTAAGCAAGATTTGATCCTCAAAAGTCTCCATGAGCGCCTTGGTCATCATGGGGAAACCAAAACTTATCAACAATTATCCAAACAATTCTGGTGGCCATCTCTGAAGAAATCTGTCTCTCAATGGTGCAAGAGTTGTGAGGTGTGTCAAAAACAAGATCTTAGGCGTCCAGCTGAAATTTGCTATCCTACTGGGGAGTCCACTGTCTTTGGAAGGGTTTCTATGGATGTGGTTCATATCAAGGCAGGTGGTGCTAAGTACCTCATTGTGGCTAGAGATGATTTTTATGGATGGGTTGAAGCCGAATTCCTTAAGAACCTTAGTTCTGAATCTGTGGCAGCTTTCCTTCATGAGAATTGGACAATTCATTACGGTTTGGCTCAATCTTATTCTACGGATGGTGGCTTGGAATTTGGTGGAAAACTTGCTGAAATGATCCAATTGCTCCCTGGAAAACATAGAGTTACTACTCCCTATTATCCTGAAGGACAAGGTATGGTGGAAAGAGTCCATGCTCCCTTGAAGGCTGCTCTGGTTAAACTGGCTGGTGAAAGTGGCAAGAATTGTTGAAAGTTTCTCCCCTTGGTCCTCTTCTCGGATCAAATTTCCACCAAGCAAACCACTGGCTACTCTCCTTACAAAATCATCTTTGGCCAGAGGGCTGTTCTTCCTCTTGATCTTGAAATGGAATCTTTCTTGGGCATCTCTTGGGAACAAGTTTCCTCAACTACTGAACTATTAGTTTCCAGATCAAAGCAACTGGAGAGGGCTGAAGATATCTGTAACAAAGCTTAACAGAAGATGATGGAATCAAGAGCAAAATCAGTTCAGTATTGGGAAGATAAACATCTAGATTGGATCAGGGATCCTTTGAAACCTGGTGAACTGGTATTGGCTTATAATCAATCTTTAGAGACTCAGTGGGGAAAACTCTTTTCAAACCGTTGGAATGGTCCTTATAGAGTTGTTTGTCAAGTTAGAGGTGGATCTTATGTTTTGGAAGAACTGGATGGTACTCAGTTGGCTAGAAGGTTCTATGCTGATCAAGTTAAGAGATTTTATTGTTTTGGGGGCAGTTTGGGTTCAAAGCTCCTTTGGATGGATCAAGATGGGTTTCAACGTCTTTAGAGGATCAAGAGAAAGCCAATTATTTGCTTTTTCATGTTTTAAAAGTTATGATGCAGACTAGGGACAGTCTTCAAGTTGGGGAGAGATGTGGTGCACCATTTTGGACACCTAAAATAAAATAAAACAAAAAAAAAACCATCCACCCCACTCCCATCTCACCATCATCCACCAAGCCATTGTATTAATCATTGACCGCATCAGTGACCCTAGATATACATAGATCCTACCCTGGATAGCTTTGACAAGCGGATGATGGGATGGATGGAGGAGATGGTAGAACTAGATGATGATAAGGATGATGATTGATTGCTTGGGTGATCTCTGCTTCCAGCTCTTGTTGACGATCCATTGCCCTCTGAGCTTTCCAAGGTCCCCATTGGATCTCCATCATCCATCCACCACCCTCTTCCTCCTCACTTTTCCTGCCTCCCCTCATCTTCCATCAGCCCAAGACTCTACCACTGTTGCTTGGTTGGAGGACCAGAACGCGGGCCATGACGGCAAGATCTGATCTGATAGGATGTCCATCATCCCCCAACGCCCATCTCACCCTGTCCCGTACGCTGGATGAGATCTATTGCTTTGATCAATTGCTGCGTGCAACTTATCCCGGCGTCTTTGAAGACTTCCCCCCAAACGTTGTGCCTCACAACCTGGCTACCAATAATCCTTCCTCCTGCCAACTATGATCCACTCGGCCCCCTCTCTCCTCTTGCACCTCCCATCTCTCACCTTCATCAAACCAGAAGGATACACGCTCCACCAAAGTCAGAGTACTCCTTCCAATCCATCCAATCCCTTTTCACTACCCCTCATCCAATCCGCGCTCTCAACGCATCACCGGTTTCCCGCGCAAGTCTTCTGTCGCCGGCACTGGTTGGTGATGTGTCCCGCGCCCCTCAAGGATTTTGACCGCGCGGTCATCCGCGGGCCAGCGGTTGCCAAGAGGTGTCGGTCTTTCTGCGCGGCCCGTCACCTCACCCTCACCTGCCTGTGACCACCGTTGGCACGGGCTGGTGTTTGTTTTCATCCTGCTCATTCATTTCCTTATTTTGTTGATCCTTAAAAAAGAAAAATTCCACTCTATTTGTAGTATCTCTTGTAAATAGTTTACAGGGACCCATGGCCCATAAAAGGAGGGGCTCTCCCCAGCTTTTTTTTCATCATCCATGGGAGTGTGTGCTTGTGTCCCCCCATTATTGTGAAATTAAGATCCTAATCCTTATCCTGGGTATATCTCTGATTGCCCCTTGATCCATTTTTTTTGACCCTGAGTCTTTGCCCCTCTGTGGCCTGATCCTTATCACCAACCAATAGCCTTGCTGTTTGAAGAAAATTCTGTCTGTTGGAATTTTTGAGTGTGTTATACCACTCCTTGATCCCTTTCTCTGACCATACTGGTCCTGATCCCTTATCATCTTTCTGAAGCCAATCACAATTGATTGAAGAGGTCTTATTAAGCTTAAGACCTGGAGTGTTATACCTCCCTTTATTTTCTTTGGAGTTGCATTCTCCCAGCCTACTCTTGAGTCCCTTGAGAAGTGTTGAGGTTATCCTTGCTTCAAATCAGTTACTGTTTGCTTTTAGAGCTTCTTAAACATTGTGCTTTGTCTTGTACAGCCACCCTCAGTTATCTGGTACCCTTCAAGCGCTTGATTGCAGAGAGTTGGGCAGGTTCATTGAGAACCTGGAGGTTGGTTGGGTTTGAGTTGATCATCCCCAATCTTCTGCTGACGACCAGAGTTATTAGCTTGTGGGCGTTGTTTAAATACAACAGCTTTTGTTCTTTGAACTCTAAGCAGACTTTAACTTCTTTTGTTCAAGTTTTTCCCTGCATAATCTTGTCTCAGATAGTGCTGTTCCATTGCTACCAAACTATTATCATCTTTATCCTCTACTCCTTGATTCCTCATTTACCAGGTTCTGGACCTTGATCTTGGTTACATCTAAATATTTTTGTAACACTCAGGAGGGCAGCCTAAACAGCAACTTTCCCCTCCACAGAACTGCCACGGCCTAGCACTGTTTGGAGTCTTACAGCGTGGCAGCGGTGATTCTTCAAATTTGGGGATTTTGCACTGGTAGTGCAGCAGAGCAGGATGAGATGGAGGAAGTATAGCAGTAGAGTAGGATGAAGTGGTAGAAGTATAACATCTTTGATAGGGAAAATTTTATTTTCCATATAATCAAGCACATCCTAGTATTATTTCAAGAAACAGTATACAAGTCAAAAGTTCAGAACCCAAAACTAGGAAGAATAAAAAGAAGTGATTTGTACCTACTCTGAGTTCTGCACCATTGAACTCTGCCTCCTCCTTGGTATTTGAGGCCTTGTACTTTTCCCATAGAGTCATAAAGCTTTTCCATCCTTCAACATTGTTAACAAAGCGCCCTTTACAGTTTGCTTGTATGTTTTTAAAAAATTTCCAAGTGCAAAATTGTCTTGATGACTCTGGGAAACTAGATTGAATTTCACAAATCAGAGATTTTTCACAGTCTGTCACAAAGACTTTTGGAAGTCTCTCAGGATCATAACCCAACTCCTTTAATGAATTTACAGACCAACTGCAGAACTCAAAAATTTGTTTTGTTATGAAAACAAGAGCTTTTGTCAAAGTTTTCCTCGTGGATGTCATTCCTACAACATGCAATAGCGGGATTTTTTACTTATTTGTTTTATAAGTACAATCCAACATAGCAATATGATGGAATTGTTTGGAAAGCTTTAATGACTCTGGGTGGGCCAAAAATAGGGCCTCTAAGTGAACCTCTCCATTTAATTTTGACCAATGAATCCAACTTGATTCTTCAAGCTGTTTGTAGAGTGTGTCCATAACAATTTTGACCTTCAGTTCTTCAAGTGCTACCTTCTGCTTAGTGTTATAGATTGTTTGATCATCAACGTAATTGCCCCCATCAATCTTTCTCAATTTTAACTTAATTTGTAAAGTATTCAGCCCATCATTCATTGCTTCTATTAGATTGTCCAAGGCTACCCCAGTGATTATCCTCAGGTGAGGATGCACAGAGGGATGTTCTGATGGTTGATGGTTATTTTGAATTTCTTTGTAGGAGAGTTGCCATAAGGGTTCTGCCTTTGTGTAACCTGCATGGATTAAAAACTTGCACCAAACCTTCCTTGTGTGAGTTTGCCAAGAACTTTCAGTAAGGAGTTCCCCAAGAAGGAACCATGTCAACCACAGGCCAAATCCACATGTTTATCTTTTGTTGAGTTAAAAACCATCAGAGCGTAACCATCCTTCATAGCCCATGTTTGACAATACTTTTGCGCCTCTTCCCTAGTAGGAAAGGCTCTCATTGGAGGTGGGTCAAGTGGATCTAGTAAACATTCATTGGTTATTGTCATAGTTTCATAGGTTTCATAGTTTCATAGGTGTCATAGTTTTATAGGTGTCATAGTTTCATAGGTGTCATAGTTTCATAGGTGTCATAGTTTCATAGTTGCCATAGTTGCATAGTTTCATAGTTTCATAGTTTCATAATTAAAATCCCTCAATTAGTTTCAATCAAATTAAATAAGGCAAAGTCCTCAGTAACATAAAATGCTGCTCACAACCTAAGGTCAAATCCAACTGTGAAACATTTTGTTCCTCAATTGTCACCCTAGATGAGGATGCGATTGGGGCTTCAAATGTTTCATTCCCCAAATCATTTTTTTCCAAAGCTTTGTCAAAAGCACTATTGATATAGTCCTTCAATGCAGCCATGTCACAAGGAGGGCTTACCACTGTTCCCATAATGCAAAAAAATTACAATGCTACTTCAGTATTCAATCCAACTTTCAAATGAACAACTGCAAAGTTTGCTCACTTTTGAGTTAAGTAAGATGTGTCAAATTTCACTTTAATATCTAGGATACTTCAATTGATTTCACTTTGGTATTGCTAGGTGTGGTCCAACTATCCCAAATAGTATATGTTGATCCCAAATTTGGGTTGAGGAAACCCAAGTGTGGTCCAGGGGGTGCCCAAAATTCTGGCTAGACTTCTGGGGGGTTGCCCACACCCAAAAACGGCAGATTCAAGCCGTGTACGGGGGTAAATGGCTCAAAATAACCGTTTATAGGGGGTAAATGGCTCCTATACAACCCCCTGGGGGTTGCGTGTGTTTGGAACGGCCCTGTCACGCTTTGCACTTAGGGATTTTTGTCTTCATCACTTTGACATGCCCTCCCCTCAGTACCATCTACCTCAGTCTAAAAGCGTGACACAAATAAAAGCACAACATCAATGGTGCGATCCGCTATTTCCTCTGGCTCATGCTGACCTTCCAATCTTGGGAACCAACTCAGTATATACTTGCGAACTTTGCGGTTAACTCCATACTGGTTGGCCATACATTATGAGATCCAATCTCCTTCCCTGGCCAATCAACAGCCTCGGACTTCCATCTTTGGTCATGCATTGTTTGTTAGTTTGCATCTACTTCTAACTAAGCCATCACTACTGTACAGTTTGCAATTGGACTAGTCCCTACCCTGCATACACTATTACCTCTCATTTGCATTACCTTCAACGTCACTTGCTCCTGTCCCAATTTGTCATGCAATTGTACGCTCAGATTCTATTGTCTTGCACTTATGCTTAGATCTTGGATCTATACCAATGCTTCATTTCCTATCCCATTCCTGTCATTCATTGCCTCACCGCTTCAACTGTAGTTAGCTCATCACCAGGTTGTATCTAGTCACTTTGGATTACATTATAAGGGCTATCCCCTTGCCTGATGATTGTCTCCTCAGTTAGTTAATTTCATACGTTCTTGCATTTTGCTACAACCTAGTTATCAAATTGGACTCAGGTTGAGTTTCCTTCTTTGTAACACTTTCCATTCATCTTGCCGTTTGTTGAGTGGCATAACCAAGTTTGCACTTTGCAACTGGGCCTTGCTATCTGCACTTGCCCTTGCACTTGGCATTCCTTCGCGCTCAAAATCATCTAAGAATTGCCCTATAGTACGTGGGGTGGTCGTGTGACAGTAAATTAAGTAACTCAACTCATCTATTGTAGCCTGCCAACCTATAGTAGACTTCTTTCTCTCAATGTCACATACTCGCTCAACTGGGAACGCTTCCCTCGCCCCTTACAATGATGAGATTCATTGGGTAGGGAGAACCAGCGCTCCTTGGGCCCAACAACCCTTAGATCCAGTTCCCCCTTCTAAATCGCCATCTGTGGAACCTCTCAATGATCCTTGGGCTCCTCCACGGGATGCTCCGAAGGACCCTCTTGCGGAATTCGCAGACTCCGAACATTCTTCCAATGAAACCTTGACTTGTGGTAGACCAGGGGTTTGCACAACTGCTCCCAAGCCCGATGCTTTGACCCTGCTTCCAAAATTGATCCAGGCCCTCACTCATGGTGCCCAGCAATCTAGTCCACATACTCCTAGCTTTTTCACTCCGGGAATGAAACAATCCAATCACTGTTGAATATGTTATTGAGCATATTTATACATCTTCTTTCTACTTGTAGTATTTCTTTATTTTCTTGTCTTTATTTTCTTTTTCTATTTTCTTCTATTTCTTTAGTATGTCACTCAGTCTGTGATCAGTATGTCACACACACAAATTATCCTGATTCCCACGACCTCCTCATAACTCTCTCTCAACCGGTACCTTGATCTCAATTCATTATCATATTCATTTTACCCGGCTTACTCTCAATTTCAATACTTGAACTCGGAAGCCTAGGAGCTTGGTAGAAAACTTGTCAACTTTCTTTTCCTCATTCTGAAGGGGACCTTCAATCAACATCAAGGCAGTCAAATAAACCCTTCAAAGAAAGAAGACCATTCGGCCCAAACATTATCCTAATTTGGTACGGATCATCCTTATAGATCGTGGCTATGATCTACTATACTAATCATCATCCGGTTCTCTTCATTGAAGTCAGAGAGGGTGGAACTGCCGTCTTATTATTATTATTTCTTCATATATTGAATTATAAATTTGACATTTACGGGAGTGGGGGTATGAATCTTTTCTTATCTCAGTTATTTGTTATTTGCTATTGTTTTCTAATCATGTGTGTGTTAGACTCTGGTTTTTCTTTCAATAAGAAATATAGATTCTTACAATCACTTTACCGGAGAACACCCTCATAAGCTTAGATCCTACCTACAGTCTTGTAGAATCATCTTTTCAAACAACTGCAACAATTTCCCTTCCAATAGACATAAAGTTATGTATGCTTTGTCCTTCTTAGGAGGTAGAGCCTTGCAGTGGTTTGAACTGTACCTCAAACTTTTGTCCAAAAAAAGTCCCACTTGTATTCTAAACAATTGGGAAAGGTTTGAGAAACAACTTTTCACCCTATTTGGCGACCCCAATGAAGTTTGAAACACCAAATACGAACTCAATAGTTTAGTTATGAAGGAAAATAGTAGAGCTTCCATTTATATTTCTCATTTTTGAACCTTGCGGTCTTGCATCCAGTGGAACAAGGCTGCTCTTCTATTCCATTTTTGAAAGGGTCTACCGGCACGCTTAATCGAACAGCTTGCAGTTGAGGGTAATAAGATAACCTCGCTTCAGCAGCTAATTGATTGAGTGATTGAGCTTGATAATGGCTATCATTACAAGAATTTCTCTCGGCGAAACAACCATGGACCGTCCACCTCGGCTCCAAGGGTGGACGACTCCTCAAAGCAAAACACAAGGAACCCAAAAACATCCAAACCAACCCCGACTTCAAACTCCAACTCAAAAGGGAAAGCCTTTGCCAAAACTCCGAAGTTCTTGGACAAAGAAACCAGGATTCTTCAAAACAAGGAACAGCTTCAAAGGGAAAAGAACGGGCTGTGCATGTATTGTGGAGGAAAACATTATGTCCACAGCTGTGCAAAGCGGTTAGCGCGTGAAGCGGCTAAGCAGTCAAAAAATTAGCTTGTAGTTTTTCTGATACTCGCAAGGAAAACTACACATTATCTAAATCACCGCGAGTAAATCTTTGCACTTGCAAGTCACTAGGTGCTCCAAGTTTGAGATTTATCCTATTCCATTCAAAAAACACTCCTTATCAAGTATTAGTTGATTCCGGTGCTAATGTTTCCTTCATCAGTGAATCTTTTGCCACTTCCAAAAATCTTACGCGTTTGGAGATAGATAAATTTCCTATCTATTTAGTAAGTAGTGCAACTGAACCGTCTTATTGGGTATCCCAAAAGGCAAAATGGACCTTTGCATTCTCCAATTTCCCCAGCTTCAAATGCGATTTATTTGTCTTGGCTATAACCAGAATGGATGATACCATTCTAGGCCATGATTTCCTAGTTTACTGGAATCCGGATGTGAATTGGCAAGAAGGAGTAATTAACCTTCAAACCTTGCACCCCCAGAACGCTAACCTTTTTGTCAATCAGGAATTAAACAGCCTACCTGACACTGTCATTGAGTTGGATGACACTTTTCCACCAGGAGATTTGCAATATCCTGACCTTCATTCCCAAATTCCCTCTTCAGATTTAGGAGTTATTGCTTACCTATCCAGCTTACCTCTTTCCTGTTACTTCAAAGAGAAACAGAAACCAACCCAACGGTGTATTTTGAGCTCCCTAATCCTCTTGCACCATGCAAGCACCTCAAACACAGTGCTCAAAGATGACAAGATTGAAGATTTAGAAATCATTTGAGAGTCTTTACCTTTGGTTTATCATGACTTCTCTGACTTCTTTTCAGCTGCAAAAGCAGATAAACTGCCTCCATCCCGTCCTTACAATCACAAGATCAAACTTACTGGCCCACCTCTGGCACCAGGACCATTTAACTCTCTCTTGACGCAAGAATCAATTGCGCTTCAAGACTACATTGCGGAAAATGTAGCAAAAGGATTTCTTCGACCAAGCAATTCAAACACCAGTTCACCTGTCCTATTTGTTCCAAAGAAGGATGGCGGACTTTGCCATTGTGTGACTACAGGAAACTGAACCAGGTAACCCGGAAGAATGCCTATCCAGTACCGCCTATGTCACATCTCCTCACCCTCTTCCATGGAGCTACTTATTTCTCAAAGTTAGACCTTTGAGGTGCTTATAACCTAATTTGCATTAAGGAAGGTCATGAGTCTTTAACTGCAATGAGAACCCGGTTTGGCAGTTATGAGTATACGGTCATGCCTTTTGGCCTCTGTAACACTCCTTCCAATTTTCAACATTTTGTCAACAACATTTTCTCCAATCTTGTAGGTAAATACCACATGGTATATCTAGATGATATACTAGTCTACTTGAGGAACCTCAAAGATCACATTGCACATGTGCGAGAGGTGCTACAGCAACTTTGCAAGAATGACCTGTTTGCAAAAGCCTCTAAGTGCAAGTTCCATTCCTCTTCTCTTCATTTTCTAGGTGTTGTAGTCTTGCAGCAAGGACTATTGATGGACCCAGCCAAAAGCAAATTCATATTGGACTGGCCCCCACCTTCTTCTGTTAAATCCCTTCAAGTTTTCCTTGGTTTCAGTAATTTCTATAGAAGGTTTATTGCGCGTTACGCCAAAAAAAACGTGAATCTTACTAACCTTCTTCAAAAAGACACTCCTTTTGTTTTTACCAAACAAGCTGCTTTGGAGTTCAAAGCTCTGAAGAAAGCGTTCACCACTGCTCCAATACTTGCTCACTTCACAAAGCTAGCTTGAACTATTGTTGAAACAGACGCAAGCGACTATGCAATTGCAGGAGTAATCTTGCAGTTTTCTTCCTCCACTTCTCTCTTTCATCCCGTAGCTTTCCAGTCTTGCAATTTGCCTGCTGCAGAGCTTAACTATGAGATTAATGACAAGGAACTTCTCGCAATCGTTTATTTCTTGAAGAAATGGCGTTCATACCTTTTGAGCCTTAGGGAATCCTTTGAGGTTTTAACTGATCATAATTCTTTGACGTATTTAATGAGCTCAAAAGTCCTCACACGTAGACAGGCACAATGGGCCAAATACCTCTCCGAGTTCCACTTTACAATCACGTACCGTCCTGGGAAACAAGGGGTAGTTCCTGATGCTTTATCACCTGGGAAAATGTTTACCCAGGGGGGGGAGCACCTTTGCCAAAAACAACCCTGAAAACGTTAGGACACTCTTCTCAACCCAATCTGCCCAACTCAGTTTGATCATTGCTTGCTTAAAAGATTTGGCTTCCAAACTCAAACAAGCTCAATGCAACAACCCCAAGTGTATCAAACTTTGCAAAAGTGCGAACTTATTAGATAGTAGTTACAGTATTGATAATAATGACTTTTTAGTCTATGATAATCGTATAGTAGTACCAGATAATTCTTGCATTAAGTTAGATATCTTTGAGTCACGGCACAATTATCCGCTTGCTGGTCATCATGGGCAGGATAAAACCTACCAATTGATTTCATGAGACTTCTACTGGCCTGGTATGACCAAAGAAGTAAAAAAGTATGTTAGCCCGTGCTATGATTGCAATTGTAACAAGTCCTCAAAACACTGAAAGTATGGGCTGCTCCAGCCACTTCCAATTCCGCCTCGTCCTTGGCACTCGCTGTCTATGGATTTCATCTCTCAATTACCTTCTTCTAGTGGATATGATGCTATTCTAGTAATAGTAAATTGCTTCTCAAAGATGGCTTTATTTTTACGCAGTAATTCGAAGGCCTCTTCAGAAGACTTAGCTAACTTGTTCATAGAATATGTATTTTTGAAACATGGTCTCCCTGATAATATAGTTAGTGATTGTGGATCTCTGTTTGTCTCAAGCTTCTGGACCTTGCTATGCCAACATTTGAAGATCACTCGCAATTTATCAACGGCTTACCACCCGGAAACGGATGGGCAAACCAAGCAAGTTAATCAGATTCTCAAACAATATCTTTGAATGTATGTTGCCTATCAACAAGACAACTGGTCGCAATGGCTCCCACTAGCCAAATTTGCCTACAACAACTCCACTCATTCCTCCACCAAACAGTTGCCCTTCCAAACTCTTTATGGTAAAAACCCAACTTTCTCTTCCCTTCACGTAGCACCTTCTCAACCTGCTACCAATTACCTTGAACAAATTCAATCCCTTCAATTGCAACTTAAAACCAACCTCAAAGAAGCAAACCAGCGCTATAAGGAGCAAGCAGACCAATCTCGCACTTCGGCTCCAACCTTTGCAGTAGGAGACCAAGTATGGCTCAATGCTTGAAACATTTGCAGCACTCGCAAAACTCGCAAACTCTCCAAAAGAAAGCTTGGCCCCTTTAAAGTAGAATCAGTCATCTCCCCTAACGCCTTTAAACTTACTTTACCTGCGAAATGGCAAGGTATCCACCCAGTCTTTCATGTGTTTCTCCTAGAGCCAGCTCGAGTCCTATACCCGGGCAAGACTCATCACCCTCCTGAACCGGTCACTGTCCTTGATCATCAAGAGTGGGAAGTAAGCCATATTCTGGATTCCAGGTTATGCAAAGGAAAACTTCAATACCTTGTCAAATGGTCTGGTTTCCAGTCCAATGAAGATCGCACCTTGTGGGAACCAGCCCATCACCTTCGCAATTCACCCAATCTGATTCAAGACTTCCATGCAAGCTACCCTTGCAAACCTCAAAATCATGATTCTATCCCATCCAATCTCATTCCATTCCATTCCATATTTCATCCCATCCAATCCCATTTCATTCCATCCCACTTTTTATCTTATCCAATCCCATTTCATCTCATATTCTATCTCATCCATTCCCATCCCATTTCATATTCCATCTCATCTAACCCCATCTTATTTCACACTATCATTCCATCAGTTAATTCCTCCATCTCATTGTGTTATTCCTTTTTTTCATTTCCCTTTCATTTCTACTAAATAAAACTTCATTCCTTATTATTATTAAAAAAAAAAGAAAATATATATATTTATAATAAATAATTACAAAGTATCCTTTACTTCCTTCTCCGCATCCTCCCAATTTGCCGTCAATTCCGCAACCATGGATTGAAAAGTATCCAGGTCTTCATTGTTGATTAATGCGGACATTCTTTGGAGAACTAGCACTTCCGTTACGATGTGCCTCTCGAAGATCTCCTTGTACCTTGCAACCCAAGCTTGCTTCGGCCGAGCATTCCATGCACCTTCCTCCAAGAGCTCTTTGTACGCTCTCTTCCTTTGGCCTCCAGACGTGCCTTCTCCAATATTGTCCGTCAGCCACCTTGCATCCGTTTCGATTGGCCCTACAACTTGCACCGGATCCGCTTCGCCTTGGCCCTCCATTCCTTCCGTCCCATCCACTCCATCCCTTCCATCTCCTTCATTTCCTCCTTCTAATTCATCTGCTCCATTTCTGTTTCCTCCATTGCCCGATTCTCCTCCCGCTTTGTTTCCTTCTTCCTCCCTTGCTTCCTTGGTTATGACTCCTACAGGTTCCGCACCGGACACTTTGCCTCGCACCTTGGCATTCATCTGGGCCCCCGGGTGTTCAGGCGGCGGTCCCCAGTAAGGTGGTGGTGGTGGTGGTGTATTTGTGGTATACCTTTGGAAACAAGGCAACACTAGCAAAACAAGCAAAATTAGTTATTATTTTATGATCATTAGTCAGTCCAGATTAGTACTTACCAGGAACTCAAGTCCCCAAGTATTCAATCTCTGGCAATGGTGGTATCTTGTAATTAACCCTTGGCGCGGACCTACAACTTTGCATCTCCCTCTATGATTTCGAAGGACCCTTGACAGTCGACTCAACATTTATAGGGAAATTGCATGCCACTTTGCAAAGGCAACATTGCTCGCACTTGCCTCAAAGTCCTGGGACGGCAGTACTAGGAGCACAACGCTTGTTTTGGCGAATACAGTTTTTGCAACAGTGGGACAACAATGACGACAATGACAACATTTTATATAAATAATAAATTTATTGAGTAAAGAATTAAGTAGTATAAGGGGTATACAATAAAAATTAACGACTTGAAATCAATGGGAAAATTTATCTGAACGCTTGCAGGAGCTTGCGTCTTTATACCCGGGCAACTGTCACGCTTCGCACTTAGGGATTATTGTCTTCATCACTTTGACATGCCCTCCCCTCAGTACCATCTACCTCAGTCTAAAAGCGTGACACAAATAAAAGCACAACATCAATGGTGCAATCCGCTATTTCCTCTGGCTTGCCCTGACCTTTCAATCTTGGTGACCAACTCAGTATATACTTGCGAACTTCGCGCTTAACTCCATACCAGTTGGCCATCCATTATGAGATCCAATCTCCTTCCCTGGCCAATCAACAGCCTTGGACTTCCATCTTTGGTCATGCATTGTTCTTTAGTTTGCATCTACGTCTAACTAAGCCATCACTACTGTACATTTAGCAATTGGACTAGTCCCTACCCTGCATACACTATTACCTCTCATTTGCATTACCTTCAACATCACTCGCTGCTGTCCCAATTCGTCATGCAATTGTACGCTCAGATTCTATTGTCTTGCACTTACGCTAAGACCTCGGATCTATACCACTGCTTCATTTCCTATCCTGTTCCTGTCATTCATTGCCTCACCGCTTCAACTGTAGTTAGCTCATCACCAGGTTGTATCTAGTCACTTTGGATTACCTTATAAGGGCTATCCCCTTGCCTGATGATTGTCTCCTCAGTTATTTAATTTCATACGTTCTTGCATTTTGCTACAACCTATTTATCACATTGGACTCAGGTTGAGTTTCCTTCTTTGGAACACATTCCATTCATCTTGCCCTTTGTTGAGTGGCATAACCAAGTTTGCACTTCGCAACTGGGCCTTGCTATTTGCACTTGCCCTTGCACTTGGCATTCCTTTGCGCTCACAATCATCTAAGAATTGCCCTATAGTACGTGGGGTGGTTGTGTGACAGGCCCTTTGAAGTTGTCTATGAGCCCCCACAGATCAAATGGGCTGTGTAGGGCCCTGAACGACTAACACATGGTTGGAGTTGTGAATTTATCATCACCCAAAAAAAAAATCTACAAAAAGAAAAATCTACAAAAAAAAAATCTAAAAAAAAATCTAAAAAGAATCTGAATGCCTATGAAAAGGTGGGAAGCTTATCCTAAGTTTTCCACCATGTTAGTGGAGAGAAGAAAAAAAATCAAAAAAAAAAATGTTCAAAAAAAACCAATGAAAATAAAAAAACCAATGAAATTAATAAGCATCAAACAAATAACAAAAATAAAAAAAAAACCACAAAAAAAATTCCAAAAAAATCAAAAAAAATCCAGAAACACATTTGGGTTCTGCAAGCTGACATTATTTGTCCTGCCCTACTGTATGGGAGTGCACAACAGTGCACCAAGTATCAAAATTAAATGCTTGATGGTGTTTCACAAACATGATTTTCAGGGAGGATCAGCTTGTTTTTGAGGAGCAACATCAACATTCTAACAGGATCTGTTAAATTCTTCCACCAGAATCCAAAAGTTTCAAAAAAATAAAACAAAAAAATCAAAATAATCAAAAATTAAAAATATAGCCAAAATAAAAAAATTAACACAACTATTTTTCTCATGACCCTTAATCTTCAATACATGAGTATTTTATGCCCCAATGAAATTTTGAACACATGGGAATTTACTTGGTCAGCATGGGTTACATATACTGGTGTTGTGAATTTAAACAAGGTGGAGGGGGAATGCCACTGGACCACATTGGGTCCTTCCAGCTGAAAGTTTGGTCCTGCCCTAATTTATAGGATTCCAAACCAGTGCAGTGAGTATCCTTAAATTAACTGTTTTATGATGCTTCAAAAACACAGTTAGTGGTGAGGATGAGTTGGTTTTCAAGGAGAAACATCAACATTCTAAAAAATATTTCACTCTCACCAAAACAAATCTTAAAAATACAAAAAAAACTTTCATTGTTGTTAAAGGAAAATTAACATTAAAAGAAAGAAAGAAATATTATTTAAAGAAATACTAAGAGCTAAAAAACAAATAAAATAAAAATCAGTTAAACCTTAATCAAATAAAAAACAAGCATAAAAGAACAGGAATTATTTTTTGAGACCCCCTTGCCAGTTTCAAAACCTTATTTAGGTACTGGGGCTTCTTGCATTTTGTTTATATATTTTTTTTGACATTTCCAAGAAAAAAAAACAGAACAAGTTATAAAAAAATTTTCAATACCAATATGCTTTTATGATAGACCCCTTTAAGGATTTTCACTGAATATGATAGAGCCCTTTAAGGATAAAAATCATATTTTACCTGAACATTTTTAATTTTTTATTACAATTTAACAAAAAAATGATTTCAAAATTTAGAGCACCCCATTTACCACCCCTTTGATTTGTACTTATTTTAATGGTGATATGTATTTTATGGGGTAAAATATTTGATTAAAATGAAAAATCATTTTTTTCCCCATATTTTTTAATGATATTTGGGCATATCAGAGTCAAGCAAACCGGCCATTTTTTAATGGCGGGTTTCAAACCAAATTGGGCATTTCAAAACTGCAATTAAAAATCATAAAAACCAACTTATTTTCTATCAGATGTGTCACAGTTACCTGGAAATAAGTGGGTTTTTTCAAATAAAGTATTTAAAGGCTTCCACCACCTGTCCATGTCATCCACCCCTGGCTTCCCACCTCCTTCTAACTCTGACCTCATTGGAAAAAAAAATTGATTCATTGATCTTCATCTCTTCATCACTATCCTCATCACTTCATCACTCTCATCACTTTATTGCTTTCATCACATCCATATAACTCTCTTAAGATTGCTATCCTGATCAGTTCATTACTCTAATCCTTTTATTGCTTTCATCACATCCAGCTAACTCTCATTGGATCACTATCCTTATCATTTCATTGCTCTAACCCGTTTATCACTTTCATCAAATGCAGCTAAATCTCATCAGATCACTATCCTCATCACTTCATCACTCTCATCACTTTATTGCTTTCATCACATCCTAAATCTCATTGCTTTATCCCTTTTGTCACTTCATCACTCTCATCTATTCCTATTCTCTTTGCTTCATCACTCTCACCCTCTCATCACATCATTACTCTCACAACTTAAACACTCTCATAGCCCTTCATCCCTTCATCCCTCCTACTATCTTTAAATGGCCCCTCAGGGATCCTCCCCCAGAAATTCCACTAAACAATCCAATGGACCAAAGTAAACATCCCCCAGGAACTCAAAATCCAACAATCCTCCCCCATCAGCTTCCAAAGGCTCAAGTCAGCTCAAGAGAGCTGATCACATCATCCTGGTAAACTTGCTCAAAGTTCCGTCCAACTATGATGCTTTCTTTGGATCCAACAATGAAACACGCGTTGGCCAAACTCCATTCTCTAAGGTCAATGGTTATCTCTTGATGGCCAATGAACTCAAGAATAAAACAAAAATTAGCCGGATCTATCATCCAAACAGATTAGGGAGCAATTCAAGAATTATCAAGCCAAGTAAAAAAAAGCGCACTCCATGTCAATCTCCACTGGCTTTGGTAACACTGAATCTGACAAAGCCAAGGGAATCAACTTGGTGGTTGATAATTTGGACTCCATTAGTCCTTTTTATATTCAAATGGATGAAATCTTTTGAAAGAAGGCAAAAATCACCCCCCTAGCTGCTTTTGACGCCCAACAATCCAATTCAGTTGACACTGAGGAATTGGCTGGGGATTCTCAGCCTAGCAATGGTGATCCAGAAGAAACCTATGAGTGGCCCCCATCCAATTCCAAGGAGGATATTCAAACAAAATCAGCTCCAATCACTTCTACTTCTGCCTTGATTGAGGAGTCAAACCCAAACTTTGACCCCTCCCCTCCTTCTTTGGATTGCTCTCTTCCTGGGGTGGAAGAACTGGGGAACTTGGCCAATGAGGAGGATGTCATTCCTGTATCACCATTGCCATCAAAATCTGCTCACATAAGGAACCAAGTTCTTTTCTCTTCTGTCCAGTTAATTCTGACTGATTTAGAATCAAAAGAGACAGGCTCATCCACTTCTGAATGGCCAAAAACTCAAGCCAAAGGGGCCTCCAACATCCACTTCAAATGAGAGCAATGATGTTCCCACACAAACCTCCTCTGCAAACGGAAAGCAAAAGGCCTCCAATTCCATCAACATCAACCCCAATAGCATTCAAAAGAGGAGAAAAAAATTAAATTTTTTTGGGCTTTGAGGAGATCATGGAGAAGCAAGATTCAAGTAAGCCCATTGGATTCTCCTTGCTTTCAAAATCAATCTCATTACTATTCCCCTCTGAAAAACAGTGAAATTGCAAATTGAATCTGAAAAACTTCAGTTTAAAAAGGAGAAGTGGGATGATCAACTGGCTATTGATTTTCAAAACCAGAAAGCCAAGAGTTTGGCTCATCAGCAAAAATGGGATCCTGAGTGGAAGTTGAAACAGGCTGAGCTAAAATTTCAAAAAGAGAAAAAGGAGAAGGATCAACAGCAAGCACAACAGCAAATGGAGAGGGAACAACTAGAAACAGAAAAAAAAGGATAAGTGGTCAATGGCTGCAGCATACTGTTGGATTTCTGAGGTGATTTTCAAAAGAACAAAAAGAGATGATAATTTAAGAGGGCTGAAGAAAGGAAAATCAGTGTGAAGAATCACAAAAAGAGAATAGAAATAAAGAGACGGAAAGAAATGAAAAGAAAACAAACATCAAGTTACTGCGGAGCTGAGTTGAGATTTATTGAGAGAAGACGCTAAGCACAGACTGAAAGATAGAAGATAAGAAGGAGGTTCTTTGTATGGTGAAAGAGTTGAGGATCAGGATATAGGAGCACTGAGGATCAGGAAACGAGATTGAGTAGAGGTCTTACCAGAAAAGTTACAATGGAGAGGAGGTTGAGGTTGGAAGGTTGAGTTTGAATGTTTGAAGGAGATGGGAAGAGCGCATAATGAGATATAATATAAAGAAAAGGACTGAGAAAAAAAAAAGAAGAAAGAAAGAGACTTGAGTCGTTGGAAAAGAAGAAGAGCGGAACGAGATGGATGAGTCAAGTGGAGCCTTTTTGAAAGGGCAGAATCAAAAGAAACACGGGATTTTACTGGTTAGAAAACTAAGAAAAGGACCGGTGCGGCATTTGATTCGAGAGAAGAGAAGAGGTCGCGCGGGTTGATCTAGTGACACTCGAGAGACAGGAATGAAATAACAAAAGAAAGGAATGAAGAAACGCGGGACATGGTGATAGGAGCTAAGAGGAAGAGGGAGAATGTTCAGAAGATTCAGCACATACATTGGTAGCAGCAGAACAGTAGATGAATTAAAGCAGATTACTCAAATTCTGGGCTTGTAAATATATTTGATTTGATGAAAAAATTAAAAAGAAAAATAAAAACATTTTTGATTACAACAATGCTTACAACTATTTTTAAACCCACCAATAAAAAATATTTTTTCTTTTTATTTATTTTTTTTTTCCTGGAGTATATTTTCCCACTCCCCAAGTCCCTGCAAGTGTTTCCAGTTGTTTTGTTGATTTGCATTGAAATTGCCATTCTTGTATGAGTGGCAGTCTCCACAGCAGGAAAAGTACAGTGCTTTTACTTATTGGCTTCCCAAACCATTTTGAACACACCTCTTTGCTTGAATTCAATTCCAAAGCCCAGGTCAGGAAAAAAAAATTGGCCATAAGATACTTGATATTCATCTGTGTTTTCAATAAGTTGTCCATTTGATTTACTGGTTGGAACTGCAAGTAAAAATGAAAACTCAGATATCCTCTTTTGGCAAGAACCCCTACTCTTCCCACCTCTCTGTGTGTTTTTCAAGCCATCTCCGTCCATCCTGTTCTCTCCAAATCCTATACTTAGATTGGGGTGAGGAACAAGACAGGATTTGATTGTTTTTGTAACATTTTGAGGGGGATTGAAGCCTCTTTTGGCAAGCAGCCCTACTTTTACCACCTCTCTGCGTGTTTATCAAGCCATCTACTTCCATCTTGTTCCCTCCAAATCCTATAATTAGATTGGGGTGAGAAACAAGACGGGATTTGATTGTTTGTGTAGCATTTTGAAGGGGGTAGGAGAAGAATTGGAAATTCACCAATAGCAGTTGAGGGATTGAAAAAAAAACCAAAAAAAAAAAAACAGTCAGTCAAATGGACACCATTGGTGAAACCAGATTGGATCAAAAAAATGAAACCAAACCTGGACTTGATCCCAAGTTCAACAGAAACGTGATCACCAAAAAAAAAAAGAAAAAACTTTACCAAAAAAAAAAAATCACATCAGCACGCAAAAAAAAAGAAGAAAAAAAAAAGAAAAAAAGAAAAAAAAAGAAAAATAAAAAAACAAAAAACAAAACTTACCGGGGTGTGAGAGAATCAGGCCATGCCTTTGGGTTGGGTTTGGGCTGGGGTTGGGCCAGGGGCCAGGTAGGCAGGGCCCGGGAACCAGGGAGGGGGGGGAGGTTAGTTGGCCAGGCAGGCAGGCGTTGGGGGGCAGGCATTGATGGGGGGGGGGCGGGCCGCGGCAATTGAGAGGGGGGGCGCCAAGGTGGCGCCAGCGGGCAAGCTAGGAGGGGAGGCCAAGGTGGGGGGGGCGTGGGGGGGGGGTGGTGGGACTGGCAAGCAAGGAGGGGGGGAAGAGGTGGGGCCGGCAATTGAGGAGGGGGGGGGGGAAGTGGTGGGGCCTGCAAGTGAGGAGGGGGCGCAGAGGTGGGGCCAGCAAGTGAGGAGGGGGGGCGCTGGTGGGCCCAGCAAGTGAGGTGGGGGGGTAGTGGTGGGACTGGCAAGCAAGGTGGTGGGCCTGGCAGGCAAGGTGGGGGGGCAGTGGTGGGGCCGGAAAGCAAGCAAGGAGGTGGGGTGGTGAAGGAGCAAGCAAGCAAGGAGGGGGGGCGGTGGTGAGGCTGGCAGGGGAGGAGGGGGGGTGGTGGTGGGCCTGGAAAGCAAGGTGGTGGGGCCAGCAAGAAAGCAAGGAGGGGGGGGTGGTGGTGAAATAGCAAGCAATAGGGAGGAGTCAGCTAGGATGGAGGGAAGAGGAGGATGAGGATGAGGAGGGGGGGGGAGCTTACCTGAGGACCTGAAGGTGCCTGGAGGGGAATGGAACAATTCGTTAGCTTCTGGTTATGGGGAGGATGAGGAGAGCTTACCAGGGGTGCCAAGGGTGGTGGGTGAGGAGGAGGTGGTGGGTGAGGAGGAGGTGGTGGGTGAGGACAAGAGTGGACCAGTGGTTTGGTGGGGTGAGGTGGGTGGTGTGGTGGAGTGAGGTGTTGGGTCAGTTTTGTCTAAGAAAAAAAAAAGAAAAAAAAGCACAGTGAGTCAGCCTAGGATTCTTGGTTGAAAAACCAAAAAAAATGATGTGGGGTGATGAGATGATGATGGGGTTTGTGTGAAGATGAAGATGTGAAGCAATAGAGATGTGAAGCAATAGAGATGTGAAGCAATAGAGATGTGAAGCAATGGAGATGTGAATTAATAGAGATGTGAAGGGATGGAGATGTGAAGCAATGGAGATGAGATGTGCCTGAAGCAATGGATATGGGATTGGTATTAATTTGCTGATGTGGATGGGTTTTTTAGATGTGATGGATGGTGGATGGATGATGATGCATAAATGGTGGGTTTAATGGGGGTTTGATGTTTGAAATCTGCCATTTTGAAATACACCAGTGAGGGGGTATGTGTATTTCAGAAAAATGCCATTTTTAATGGTGGTTTTGGTCAAAAAAATGACAGGTTTCTAATGGGGGGTTTGCTAACTCTGATATGCCCTATTCTAAATACTTGAAAAGAAAAAAACTTTGATCCCTGATTTTAACAAAAATATTGAAAAGGATGTGATTTTCAAATTAATTTTACATTTGATCCAATTTTAAGAAGCCTATAATACATCAAAAAAATACCAAAAAAATATTTTGAAAATTTTGAATGAATTTTAAAACACCCCAAGTCTTTGAAGCACCCAAAAAACTAAATGAGACGTGAAAGGAAAAGTTCCACAAATGCATTGAGACTATTTTTTTTATTTTCTTGGTTTTTGGAAAGATTTTTGAAGGTCCCAAAATAATTTGGAAAGTCTGAAAGATTTTTTATAGGCAATTTGCATACCAATCTACAAGACTTCAGTTTTATAAATTTCACACCAAAAAAAATTTGAAATTCCTGTTTCTAAAGAAATTTCTGTGTGCAGAAAATCAGGGACATGTACAATATCTGTGTATTTAAGCGTAAGGGTTGTGGAAAAAAATAATGGTCAGAATCAAAAAAAAATCAAAAGCATGAAAAAAATAAAAAAAATAAAAAAAAAAATACAAAAAAGAATAAAAAAATGGACAAATCAAAAATATAGAAATCAAAATGTAAAATGCAAAATGTAAAATCAAAATCAAAACAAAAACAGAAAAAAAATTAATTTTAATGTATTGATGAAAAGTTCAATTTAAAAAAAAAAAACAAAAATTAAAATGAAATTTGGTTTAAGCTATAATTATTCTTCATAGAATTGATTTGTTTTCAAATTTGGTTTGTGGATCTGAGGGCATCCAGTCCACGTTTTTTGAAATTTTTTAAAGATAATTTTCTGAATTTTTCTTTTTCAAAAATAAGATTATTATGGCCACTGGGATGAAATTTATTCTTGAAAGAGAAATAAAAAAAAAACAAAGTTAGTCTATAAAGAAAAAATTGAATTCTCATTTTTTCAAAATAATTGATAAAATGTTGCTATGAAGCTTTGTAAAAATACAATAAAGTTTTTATGCAACACAGGTCTGAACCAAACTTCTCCACAGTTTTAAAAAAACATGAAATTAAGAATATATACATAAATTCATAATTCTTCCTGTTATGTAAAAAGTTTAAATTTAATTTATAAATTACATAAATATGGTGCAGAAATATTCTGAGACCATCCCAGAATCAATTTGATGTTTGAATCCATAAACTCAAAAAAGGAAAAAAAGGTTTCACTCACTATCCCAGGTGCTACACCTGCCTGCAGGTGCAGCAATTTTTTCATGGTGATTGGTAGACCAAATAATCCAGGGAAAAACATGGGTGGTGGAGGTGGTGGTAGTGGTGAGGCTAGAAAAGAGCGTGAATTCATGGTTTGATCATCCAGAAGGCTTTCTGCTCTTCTAATTGATTGGGTTGAAGATTCAATCAAACTTGATGATTTTTGCAGCATGGCCTTGCAATTTGTGAAAGGGGACATTGGATGGATCAAAATGGATCAAAATGGAAAGAATAAATAACAATTTTCTGATGGATGGATGATAGAGCTGAACAAATATGGTTGAAAATGGAGGTTTTGTTGTGATAAGAGGATGGATAAGATGTTTTGAGGTGCTGGGATGAGATTTTGATGAAGTTGGTGGTGTTTATTATGAAAATGGGCCATTTCATGCTTCAAGCATGCCATTTTTTTTGAAAAACACCATTTTTAAATACACCAGTTAGGGTTAATGTTTATTTCAGAAACCTTCACTTAAAATGATGGGTTTGGTAAAAAAATAATAGCAGGTTTCTAATGGCGGGTTTTCTAACTCTGATAAACCCTATTAATTTATTTTAAAAATTTATTTATCTGTGAGATAGATGATATTCCGATCTATCTATTAATTTTAAAATTTGATACATCTCATTTGTTTACCAACAACAGGGTGTATAAATTTGTTACATCTCATTTGTTTACCAAAAACAGGGTGTATCAGAGTTATAAAACCTGCAATTTCTTTAATGATGGTTTTCAGAAAAATACCCCAATTCAAAACTTGCCATTAAAAATAAATAAAAACCAAATTTTTTCACATAAAACATGTCAGATTTACTTCAAAATTCATGGTTTTGTTCAAATATGCTATATAAATTTCCCGCTCTTTCCTCTTTCTCTCTTCTCTCAACCCAATAAACAAATCTACCCCTACTCAAAGCCCCAAAGGTCCATCCCAGCCAATCAAACTAAGTAATGCTTCCAAAAAAATCACTTATTGATCATCAGTTGAACCAACCATGTAGACCATTTGCTTGGTTTATATTTATCAGGAAAAATTTAGATACAAAGAACTGGTATCACATCATGATTGCTTCCTGAAAGCTGAATGGTCCAAATTCACAAGCTGTTTTCTGGAAGGAAACATCTCTCTATGAATTTCAAGATATGGAAAAGTTGGTCAAAGGAATCAACCAGCGCACAGATACTATCTCCATTTTTTGGATGAATGCAATGAAAATGTGGGACCAACCACTCTGGTTTTAGTAAGGCCAATCTTGAATTTGCAAACTTGCAACCCCCGTTCACTACAAAAAATGGGTTGCATGGTGCAATTTGCAACTCATTTTGGGTTACAAATGGCCATTTGCGACCCATTTGAGTTGCAAACAGCCATTTGCAACCCATTCTGGGTAGAAAACCGTGCCACACAACCCATTTTGCGTAGTGAATGGTGAAAAAAAATTAATTTAAGTATTTATTTAATTTTATTTGTATTTTTATATATTTTTATTTTTAATTTAATTAATTAATTTAATTATTCATTTATTTATTTATGTATTCATTTCATTTTTTTTAAATTTATTTATTTATATTTTTTTAGGGTAATGATAAAATAATGATTTTAAATCAAAACACTCCACATAATGATTTTGAAAATGTGATAACCCTTTATATTAATAGAATTACAATATCAGCATGTTAGACCAAACCCAAATGATGAAATTAATCTATAAGTTAGAACACAACTCAAGTTGATCTTTGAGGTGATCAGCCCAACAAGCTGCTTTTTTAGAAATAATGGAACATGGTTTGGAAAATATGGGTGGGATTGGAATCACATCTCTCTTAAGTACAAGCTGGAACCAATGGTTATTGTTAACAAAGCAAATAAAAATAGGATCTGATTGTTCTTTTACACCCATTTTCATAGGAGTAAAAGTACAGCATGATTCCAATGAAATGAAACATATTGGTCTTCCATAAGTATCAGCTATTATTTGACCCATGTCAAGCTTTGAAAGCCATTTTGAAGAGTGAATCTTTTCATTGATTTCATTAACATCTAGTATTTTTCTATATTTCAAAAATTTTTACTGCGGCCAAGGATCTAAGAATAGTACCCCTTATTTTTCCACAATGTTTCAAGAATTTCTTTCCAAAATTCAAACCATCCATTTTTGTCATACCCAAGTGATTTAGCAATGAATTTAAAACCACAATTTCCATCACAAAAAGGGTCCCAAACCTCACCCAAGAACTTATGTAAGTTCTCAGGTACTTGATTGAGGTATTTACTTCCTAAAATCAAAAAGTAGTTAGCCAAAATTCTAATCTCATTAAAGGAATCACCACTCACTAAAGATGAGCTTCTGTTTGACCCCTCCATTGTGTCTGCTTCATCCTTTGAAAAGGAATTGGATTCCAATGGCACCAAACCCAATGAAATTTCAGTCTCTTCAACTGAAATATGAAATTCAGATGAAGAGCCTGACTTGGACTATAAAAATTTCTCAATCAGTTCATTAAACCAAAAAAAATAACCTTTCACACAATAAAAAAATTAAAATCATTTGTCTTTTCTTCTTTGGTGCCCTTCAACTTTTCTTTTCCCGCTGAAGTTCCTTTACAATGTGTTCAAATTGAGAAGGATCTTGCTGGGTATCTTTCAATTTTGGAAGGCCTCTGCTTGATTGCCAGACTTTAGGTTCAAGTCTTGGATTTTATCAATAATTGGCTGTCTCCTTCATCAAGTGCTCCAACAGCCCACAATAATATTGATCAGTATGATTCAAGATCATTGCATTGAGATTCTCATGTATTTCCCAACAAGTTTTCAAGGAATTTTTTGAGAGTAGCATGGGCCCCTTCAAACCAAGAAATTGTTTTATTTCCAAAGTCTTGATTTTTGCAAGTCCAAGCCGTTACAAACATCTCTTTGATACAGAAGATATTATGATCCATATACTTGAGTACATCCTCACGGTCTGCCAAAAAAAACTTTATACAAGTCACAATTTAAGCAACCAAAAACTAGGAATATTAACAGTTGAGGCAGTGATTTGGCACTTACTCTAAGTTCTGAATCATTGACCTCTGCCTCCTCCTTGGTTTTTGAGGGCTCATACTTAGCCCACAGAGACATAAAGATTTTCCACCCTTCAACATCATTATTAAAGCACACTTTAAAGTTTGATTGTATGTCTTTAGACAAGCACCACTGACAACACTGTCTTGTTGACTCAGGGAAACTTTGTTCTATAGCACAAATCAGAGCTTTTTCACATTCCATCACAAAGACTATTGGAAGTCTCTCAAGATCATAAGCCAGCTCCTTTAGTGCATTTACAGACCAACTGTATAGCTTAAAAATTTCTCTTTTTATAAAAACAAGAGCTTTTGTGAAATTCTTCAGGTTGGAAGTAATTCCTACAAAATGCAATAGGGGATGTTGTAATTTTTTGTCTTATAAGTACAATCAATCATAGGTATATGATGGAATTTCTTCCAAAGCTTTAATGACTTGGGGTGAGCCAAGAATAGGGACTTCAAGTGACCCTCTCCAATAAATTTTGCTTAATGAACCAAACCTGAATTACCAAGTTGTTAAAAGAGGACCTCCAAAATGCTTTTCCACTTCAGTTCTTCTAGCACTACCTTATGCTTAGTGTTATAGATTGTTTGGTCATAAACATATTTGCCACCATTGATCTTGCTCAATTTTCTTTTGAGTTGAATTGTATTGAGACCATCATTCAAGCCTTCTTTTAGATTGTCTAAGGCTACCCCAGAGATTCTTCTCAGGTGAGGATGCACTGAGGGGTGTGGGGATGGTTCATGGTTATGTCAATCATTCTTGTAGGAGATTTTCCACCAGGGATCTGCCTTTGTGTGACTAGCACAGATTAAAAACTTACACCCAACCTTCCTTGTGTGAGTTTGCCTTGACTCTATGGTGAGCAATTGCCCAGAGTACAAACCATGTCTATCACAGGCTAAATCCACATATTTATCACACTTTGAGTTGAAAACTGTTAAAGCGTAACCATGCTTCATTGACAATTTTTGAAAATATGCTTCTGCCTCTTCCCTAGTAGGAAAAGCTCTCGCAGGAGGTGGGGCATGTGGATCTGTCATAGTTGCATAGTCATAGTTACAGTTTCATGGTTATATTGATGGCATGAACTCCATCAGTTTCAATCAAATTAAATAAAGCAAAGACCATTAAAATAAAATGTTACTCAACACCAGAGGTCATTTCCATTTGTGAAGAATTTTGTTCATCAATTGTCACCCTTGATGAGGATGCAATTGGGGCTTCCAATGATTCATTAACCAAACCTTCATTTCCAAAGATTTTTTCATTGCACAAATGTAGTCCTTGAACAACACCATGTTAAAAGGAGGGCTTGGAACTGTTCCCATAATGCAAAAAAATGCAATGGTACTTCAGTATTCAATCCAACTTTCAATTGAACAACTACCAAGTTTTCTCACTTTCAAGTTGAGAAAGATCAATTTTTTGGGATGTTTTATTTGCAGTTTCCTATGGTGTCAATTTAATTTCACCTTAAGTTCAATTGATTTCACTTTAATTTCACTTTAGTGTCACTTTATTATTTCTATATGTGGAACAACAGTTGCAAATAGTAAGCGTTGTGGTGTTGTTATATAGCCTTGGGTTGGGAACCGCGCCGCAGTTGGTGCGCTTAGCATTTGGTAGGTCAGGCTCAGCATTTTGGATGCGCGTGGTCTCAGCAGTGGCCGCTGCGGGCTCAGCAGTAGGCACCACGGGGCTCAGCATACCAGGTGTGGGTTGGGCTTGATCAGATCTGGCAGGCCAAGGCCCGCTTAAACATTAAGGACCCAAGAATGGAGCTGGCCCAACCATATTTGTGGGCGGCTAGTTTGGGAAGGTAGAGCTGGGAAATCAGGGCTATAGGAGCAGGCCTGGCATGCACAAGCGCAGGCCAAACCGCGGGGCAGGAAATCATGTGGCGCGCCGGGGGATACAGACAACGCGGGGCAGTAAAACACATGGCGGGCCAGGTGGATATGGACAACACAGGGGGTTCCAAGTAGGGCACAACGGAGGGCTGCAGCATGAGAAGGAAAAAACAGGTGTGTTTAAGGTGAGTCCGGCAGGACAATGATTGCAGCTAGTGAAAGGTTTAGGGTTAGTCTAGGGTTCTGGTTTATAGAGTTGCCTTTCTATTTGTTATTGGGCTGTCATTGCGCTTGTACTTAGGATAGGGTTGAGAGGGTGGGCATAAAGTCCGCGCTCTCAACCCCAGATTTTAGAAGATAAATATTCATATGTGGATGGATGGAGGGCAAAGGATACAGAAAAGGATACAGAAAGGAAAGGGAAGGAAGGAAATTTATCTCTCTCTTTATCTCTCTCTTTATCTCTCTCTATCTCTCTCTATCTCTCTCTCTATACAGGCGCATGCTTATCCTTACAGATTCTAAGAGCAATAACTTCCTAACCTGAGGGAAACTTTGAGGAGTATCTCCCTCTTTTTTCCACAGTGTTGATTCCAAATTTTGGTTTAGGGAACCCAAATGTGGTCCAGGGGGACCCAAAAAGTTTTTAACAACCCCTGGGGGGATGCGTACCCCCAGAAAAGGCTCAAAAACGCCGTGTACAGGGGTACACAACCCAAATATGCTGTGTATCCCCCAGGGGTTGCGCATGTTTGAGAAAACCCCTTGGGCACATGTAGACCCGTTTATGGGCCCCCATGTTTCCATTGTGCCATGTAGGGCCCTACACAACTGCCATGCAACTGGAAGTTGTGAATTTAACATCACCCTTTTTTTTATATGTATTCTTTTAATTTAATGAATTGATTAATTTTTTATTTTTTTATTTATCTCATTTTTATTTATATTCATATTTTTAATTTAATGGATTAATTTATTTTTTATTTATTTATTTTTGTTTGTTTATTTATTCATTTATTTATTTGTTTTTTATTTATCTTTTATTTATTTACTTATCTTTTATTTTTTTATTAAAATAAAACAAAAAAAATAAGATAACAAAAAGTAAAAAAATAAAAAAAATAAATATATATATCCATTTGCAACTCAGATGGGTTGCAAATCTAACATTGGCCTTTTAGTAAGAGCTTGCATTTTATTGCAATGCTAGCATGCAATTTCTTGTCAATTTTAAGGGTCAATTTAGGATTCCAATTGAAAAGGTTGCCACTCTAAAATTGTGGGCTTTTTTAAAGAAATAAATTTTCAATCTGGTCTTGGCCGTTTTTATTGAGGACTTAGTGGGTTGTTAATTTTTAAGATTAGAAAAAAAACCAAACCAAAAAATCCCTGTGGAATGATGGTGGTCACAATCAATGTGAAAAAAGTTGGCCTCAATGATGTCCAATCTGGTTTCTCTTGATATAATGATACCCATATTACTCCAGAATTGTTGACCATCATGCTGGATGATACCAATTGGGATTGGAGGATTAAGAAAGCTTGTGGTAAGATTAGTCATCACAACCCAAGTGATCCTTTTTCAATTCTGAGTCCACCCTCTCTTCTCAATCAAACCAATTCAGGCAGGAGTTTGAACAGAGGTCAAAATAAGTTTAATATTTTGAATCTCAATCCATAAATCCATCACCTTGATTTTCATAGAATAAAAAATCTCAAATTTATGTTAATTTCATTTAATCTCATGGCTTTTGTTTTGTGGATTCTCCTTTTTTTATGGTGCTAAGG
Source organism: Puccinia polysora (assembly GCA_025617555.3). Taxonomy (NCBI): domain Eukaryota; kingdom Fungi; phylum Basidiomycota; class Pucciniomycetes; order Pucciniales; family Pucciniaceae; genus Puccinia; species Puccinia polysora. The sequence continues at coordinate 48,624,534 of CM062616.1, forward strand.
AATATTGAAAAGACTAAGAATCCAAAAAAAAAAAACAAAAAAAAAAACAAAAAGGATAAAATAAAATAACATGAAATGGAAAACAAAAATTGGAGTGTAAGTAGAATTAATTAAGGGCAAAATGATGATGATAATTGGGAGGAGAGAAAAGGTGAGTTTGCAAGTAAAAAAAAAAGATGAACAGATAGTTCTTTAAAATCTGTTGGTTTGATAGTCATCTCAATTGAGCTTAAGCTCTGAGAAAAACACTGGCCTATTTCTTATTGATTGGAATTTGTTGCCTTCTTACTACTACCCTTACTCCCTTTACTCACAGGGTTTTGAGAAGCTAAATTGTGATAAAGGATTGGGATGAACAATTTTCCCTTTGGTTTTCCCATTTTTGACTTGGAGGACTGTTAAGTTCTGTACCATCTCTCTTGTGGTGTAACATGTGGGTGCACTGCCAGTGAGGATACTTGAAATATAGAGATCTCAGATTCAAAAAAGATCTCTCATCCTCCATTTCATCCTTCTTTTTATCATCAGATACTTCTTTTCACCAATGGTCTTATTACTTTTGATCATTCATCATCTTCTTGTCTTGTCATCTCTTCTCATCTCATCTTATCCTCTCATCCTGTCTGCTCTCTTTATTCCATTGCTTGCATACTCATCTCATCTCTTCAGCACTCCTCTCAAACTTTTCCTCTCAAAATATCACCTTCCTTGTCTGTGTGCCTGGTGAGATATTGTTGTCTCATCTCTTTGAATCTCATCTCATCCTTCTCATATTGACCTCATTCTTGTCCAGTCTGCTCTTTTCATTTCACCTTGTCACTCAATGCCAGATTTCTCAGTTTTCAGTTTCATCAATCTAGCAATTTAACATGGTTAAAAGCCAAAAGGCTCTCCCAATACTCAAGTCTCATACTAATCTAGATTTGAACAACTGGGAAATTTCAGCCGCCTCTATTCCCAAAGGATTTTGGCAGGCAATTCTCAATTCTGAACTCAACACCATTCCTAGATTAAGCAAGGACAACTATGGCTTTTGGAAAGATAAGATGGATTCAATCCTGAATTTTTGTGGATGCTCTATTCCCATCAATGACAACACTTTGTTTATGGATAACAAAGTCAGTGAAAAAACCAAGCTGCTAATCATCTCCAGGATGGATGCTTCAATGCACAATAAAATAGTGATGCCTCAAAACAAAAACTTGAAAAAATTAATGTGGAAGGCAATAATTGAAAAATATGCATCATTTCAAGCGTATAATTGAGCTAGGGTCTTCAAGAAATTACTTTATTTGGAATTTGTGTCAGATTAAATCAAGGAATTCATCACCAAGACTAAGGTGTGTTTAAAGAAAATGGCACAAGTCGGAATAATCCTTCCCAACAACATCCTGGCGTACCTCTTGCTTTTCAATTTTCCTGAATCAAAGAAGGATTTCAAATGTCAAATTATGCACAACAACAAGGAACTTACAGTGGAATATGTCCTCAATAACTTAAAACAGCTGAATAATGAATCTAAAGCGCAGACAACACAAGACAACCAACACTTGAGGACAGAAGTTGCGTTGACCAATACTAAGCCAATGGGATCAAATCTCAGCAAAAATCCCGGTGAAAATTGGAGGTGTACCAAAGGCTATCATAATCCAAAGCAAGAAAAGCATCATTCTGCCAACAATTTCTGGCACCTGCACCCCAAAGTGGCTCCAGACTGGTGGAAAGAGGATCAGGCAAAGTGGAATTCACAGAAAAAACAAGCAAAAGCCGATCCTGTTGCCCACTACCTTGACCTTCTCTCACTGTTGGTCAATCATGGAAACTAAAAATCAATATTAATTCTAGAAAGTGGCGCCTTGATTCACATGATTAAAGACAGAAAATAATTCAATTATATGTATCCCTGCAAAAATCAGCTCATCAAAACTGGCAAGGAAGGAGCTGAACTCAAAATAAAAGGTAGGAGGACTGCTGTGTTGATCTGGGAAAACTTTACCCTGGAATTATCAAATTTGTTCTACATGCCCAGTCTGACAATCAAACTTGTAAGTGCTGGGGCTCTCAATCAAGTAGGTTTCACATTGCTGGAAAGCAAGAATTATTTCAATGTTTCCAAGGATGGGTGCAAAATCTTTGGGGGGAACATAATTGAAAGCTTGTAGTCACTGCAAACTCTCTTGTTCAATTGGAATCATCTGTGTAGTCACTCAGAAAATCTGGTGGTCACTGCTGAAGAGGAGCTTATAGAAATCTATTATTTATTGAAGCATGAGTTGAATTTCTGACCAGCAGGCTAAGATGAAATGAAAATGAGGAACATGAGATTCAGGAGGAAAATGACGGTCCTCCACAACGTAACTAGTTTGAGAAGAGAGTACCAACACAGAGAGATATATATATATAGTTCCAGCGCTTGACTATGGCAATGAACAGGCGTAGTGACAGGACACAGAGATATGAACTGAGAGGAGGAAGAAGACCAGTTTGAGTGAGGTGCGTATTGGGTTATTGAAGTGATCTGGACTGATCTCACCAGTTATAGATGAGCAGAATTATAGTTTGACAAGGGACTTGAGTTAGAGTTTGATTTGAAGTTTGATCTGAAGGATGGTCAACTTGGATTGTATTGAAGAATTGATAGACAAAGGAAGGAAGAAAAGAAATGAAGAGCAATGAGAGGGAAGCATGAAAATACAAAAATGATGAGAAATAAATGAGACTCAGAACCCAGAAAAGAGTCAAGACCCCTGGATCCAGGAAGACAACCAACAGAGGTCTGGAATTTCCTGTCCTCCAATTGGAGTCTTCAAAGTGCAAGTGAAAGGAGACCCGCTCTCCGTGTTACACACATGAGCCTTCACCCTATTGCTTTACACTCCCCTTAACTGGAGATCAGTCCAGGTTGTCATTAAACACCATGGATGTGAACTTCTTCAGTTGATTTAGACTGAATGCCTTGGTGAGGGGATTGGAAAGCATGTCGGACATGCTGATTAGATGAATTGTGAGCGCTCCAGCATTGAGTTTGTCTCAGAGCCCTTTTGTTTTGAGATCCATGTGTCTTTTTTTAGCGTTGGATCCAAATTTTTTTAGTTTATCATTGAGACCTTTGTTGTCAATAAAGTGTTTGAAGGAGGAGATATTGGTGTGGAAGACTTCGCCTAACAAGTGTCAAAGCCACTTGCCTTTGAGGTAGGAATGGGGTAATGGATTGAGTTCAGCCTCTGTTGACAAGTATGTTATGTTGCGTTGCTTGTAGCTGTTCCACAAGAGTGGTGAACCAAAAGACAGACAGAGATACCCAGATTGAGACTTGCGGCTGGTGGGATTCTTGCCCCATGACGCATCAATAAAACATTCAAGTGGGTCTTTTGATTTGTCGTGGGTGAGTGTGAATTTGAGATTTTTGGTGGAGTTGAGGTATTGCCATCTAAGCTTGAGTTCCTTCCAGTGTTTCAGCCCAGGCTTGTTCTGAAAGCAAGCCAAGCTTGACACAGAGTAGCTTATATCCAGTTGTGTTTGACTGGCAATGTAGTTCAAAAGTCCTATGGAGGACTTGTAGTTGATTTTGAGTCTCTTGAACTGCTTGAAGTATTCTCAGAGGCCTCTTTCAGCTGAAATTGAGGAGTCAGCGGGGTTAAGCATGGTCTTGATTCTAGCAGTCCCAGTTCTTCTAGACTGTGTGCAATATGTTTGGGTTGGCTGAGCAGAATACTGTTAGGAGTTTGCTTGAACTTCATGCCAAGAATGGTGTTGTGTTTGTGTGCCTGTGAGTCTTTAAATTGAGCATTGATTTTCTCATTGAATTTTTCCCTGTCTCCCACTAGAATGAGTTGTTCAACGTGAAAAAAGAAACAATTGATTGTCTTTTGGTTTTGTACAAGCATGGGTTGCTGTCAGATTCTTTGAAGCCAATTGATTTGATCCAGTCAGTGAGAGTGCCATACCAGTTCTTAGGTGATTGCTTGAGTCCATAAAAGCCCTTCTTGAGTCTAAGATACTTGCAGGACCGCGGGCAGCCTTGAGGAGTTCTAATGATCACTTCTTCTTCTATAGGAGCGTGTAGGAATGCAGCCTTTACATTTAATTGATGGATGTCAAGTTTTTGTTTCAAGGCATACAGTAGAACTGCTCTTAACAACATGACCTTGCCGGTTGGAGCAAATGTCTCATCAAAGTCTAGGATGTACACTTGATTGAAGCCTTTAACAAAGATGCAAGCCTTGTGAATGACAAGATTTTTGTGGGCATTGTCTTTGATTTTGATGACCCAGGTGGTGTCCAGTGGATTCAGCGGTTCATCCCCTTTGTAATCTTCCCAGAATTCCTGCGCTTCACACTGATCAATCTCCTTCTTGATTGCTCCTCCCCACTTGAAACCTTCCGCACATTGAGAAGCTTTATCAAACTTCTTGGGTTTGAAACAGCCCTAGGCCTTCTGGAACTTACCTCCGGAGCAATTGGTTGAGGAGAAGGGATTGGTGTGTCTTCTCCTGAGCTTGATTCAGACTTGGAGGCCGGTGAATCTTCATCAGAAGAGTCCACTTTGGCGGGCTGGTCTAAATAGTTCATAAGAGCTGCTGGGATTCCTTCAGAGGTTGGTTTGGATTCACTATTGCAAGATTTGGCCAGACTGAAGTCAATGTCTATGGATGATATGATGCCAAGATTGTCAACAGTTTGCTTCAGGAATAAAAAGTGTTTCAATAGTACAATATTACCATGAGGCAGGAGTATCTGGTATGACAGAAAGTCAGGGTTGTATCCTATCAGTTTTCTTTCTATTCCCTTTGGGTCAAATTTTTTTCCTTTCCTTTTCTTTTGATTTAAAACAATTGCAGAGACTCCAAGTTGTTGTAGTTAATTAGGTGGGAGTGAGCTCTGCTTTATGAGCTCCCAAGGGGATTGTTTGAGGTTGTCCTTTGGGATTTGATTGAGACTAATGCAAAATGACTTGAGGACCTCCAACCAGTATTTCTTGGGGAACTTTTTTGAGCTGAGGGACAATCTCACACTTTCAACAATGGTTTGTTTAGCCCTTTCAGCTCTACCATTATGTTTGGGATGATACAGTTCAGTAACAATATGGTTAATAAATCTCTCTTTGAGATATTGTACTAAAGTGTTGTTTGTGAATTCTGTACCACTGTCCAAGCATACAGTAGATGGATAGTAGTGTTGAAATTTTAATCTCACGGCCGCAGACTACTGTAATCTACGTCATACGTCTCAACCTCACGGCCATGGAATACTTTCATCTGCGTCATATTTCAAATCTGTCACATATGTTGTCAGCTTGCTACTATTGCAGAACAAGCTGCAGAAGTAAAAAAAATAACATAAAAAATAATAATAATACAATTAACCTAAGAAGGAGTAGGAAAACCATAAATATTATTACAGAAATGGATTTTCCACCCAAAATTAGGTAGGGTCACTCACTGACCCCACCCTTGAAATCAAACTCCTTACATTTTTAAATGGTTAAGGAAAGAAAAACCAAAATACTACGGCTCCATTATTGAGCTTTTTGGACATTTAAATACTTCACACACATTTCACGTATAGGTTTCACACCTAAAATTCAGTCAGAATTGAGGTGTTGTGTATATTTTAGGAGTTACGGACGGAAATCTGTTTTGTCACAATTCCTGCACGCGGCCGCGGCAGCCAATGCACCCGCGCGCGGCTGAGATACAGCCTTGTCACCCCGTCGAGGTTGTGTATGCAGCCCCTGGCCTCTGAAAAGTACGCAGCTGCGGGACTACGGGTTGACAGAGTGACAAGCGGCCTGAAAGGCTCAGGTACCGTGTAAACAGGCTACAACATACACAGGAACTTTCTACATATGTAATAAATGTTCCCATGGATAGTAGACTGTTCAAAAATACATAATATTATATAAAAATACATAAATAATCCTTACACGTATTTTTTACTTAATATAATGCAAAGTACCAAGAATGTCGAAAATAAGACAATGACAACTTCTAAAAATATATTAAAATACTTTGATATACTTTTATGAGAATTGCTAGACATCAATATCTTTGTGATATACTAAAGAAAATAATGATGTACAAATATTACATGAAGTCAAATAACTTATATTTTTAAGTAATTATCTTAATGAATCAACTGGAACTCGAAAATAAAGAGTAAAATCAATATTATGACTTTTACTCCAGTTATATAATACATAATGAGAACTTACCTGACATCAAGATGTCTGTAGAAATGTCTATTAATATAATTATTAAATTACTGGGAACATTTACTAAGGATAATTAATTAAATAATACATAAATAGGACAGATTAGTGTTATTCACACGTCCTAATGTCTATTATGAGGTAGAATAATTCCCATACCCTGAGGAATTAGATGCTACCCGTGCTATAGCACCAAGAACACATGCCAGGCTACTTCTGGTTACCCTGCTAGCCTTAGTGTCCGTCCATTTGAGCACCTATAACCCTCAGAAGGACCATATTGGGACTCCAAAAGATATAAATAAAGAGCTCTTTTGAGGATATTGATGGGCAGAGACCCAGTAATATTCACATCCAGACGCCGTGCCAAGGTAATCAAGTACTTATAGGAGATAAGTGAGTGATTTATGGCAATGTCTGATCAGTAATATCCGTCCTCAAACCTCTTTTTATCAATTAAAACTGCTGAACAACCTTATAACCCCAGTATACAGGTTTCACCCGTCAGTACATGTCTCAAACAGATACCCAAAGGATTTAATAACATACAAGTGAGTTTTATTATCCTTTCTCTTTTGTGGTAGCTTGGATACAAGGCCCTACCACTCCATTGTGTATTTTATATACATATTATCTTTGGGTAAAATATTCTTTAAACTAAAGAGCCCAAAGTAACCAGGACTACGTGTTTTCATACTCAAATCCCTGAAGAGAGGTGTTAAAGATCCCCAATATAATTTTGGCCCCTCTATAAATATTTAATAATCAATTTATTCATATTGATTTGAAACAATAAACAATAACCAAACCACTTAACCTTGCAATAAGCTTAATCCCAATATTCTACGGATTTTTGCTGCATTTATTAAATAATATACTTATTATTTAATCTATCACCTCTGGTAGCTAAAGGATAGCGAGGGTCTTGGAATCCAGGAGGCTGAAATATGTGAAATCTTTCACAAAATTTCCTGTTGCTCCAGTTCCTTCTACTGTCTCTCCTGCCTTTACTCCCTTCTGGTTCTCTTATTTCTCATCCATCTTCTTTCTTTCATTTCTATTTTATCTGTTTTCAATTCCATTTTCTTTCTCATTTTCCATCTCCCTTTTCTCTCCACTTCTTTCTGATCATCATAAAATCTAACTCACAACCAGTGTAAGACTCCAAACCGTGCTAGGCTGTGGCAGTTCTGTGGAGGGGAAAGGTGCTGTTTAGGCTGCCCTCCTGAGTGTTAAAAAAATATTTAGATGTAACCAAGATCAAGGTCCAGAACCTGGTAAATGAGGAATCAAGGAGTAGAGGATAAAGATGATAATAGTTCAGTAGCAATGGAACAGCACTATCTGAGACAGGATTATGCAGGGAAAAACTTGAACAAAAGAAGTTAAAGTCTTCTTAGAGTTCAAAGAACAAAAGCTGTTGTATGTAAACAATGCCCACAAGCTAATAACTCTGGTTGTCAGCAGAAGATTGGGGATGATCAACTCAAACCCAACCAACCTCCAGGTTCTCAATGAACCTGCCCAACTCTCCGCAATCAAGCGCTTGAAGGGTACCAGATAACTGTGGGTGGCTGCACAAGACAAAGCACAATGTTTAAGAAGCTCTAAAAGCAAACAGGAACTGATTTGAAGCAAGGATAACCTCAACACTTCTCAAAGGACTCAAGAGTAGGCTGGCAGAATGTAACTCCAAAGAAAATAAAGGGAGGTATAACACTCCAGGTCTTAAGCTTAATAAGACCTCTTCAATCAATTGTGATTGCCTCCAGAAAGATGATCAGGGATCAGGACTGGTATGGTCAGGGAAAGGGATCAAGGAGTGGTATAACACACTCAAAAATTCCAACAGACAGAATTTTCTTCATACAGCAAGGTTATTGGTTGGTGATAAGGATCAGGCCACAGAGGGGCAAAGACTAAGGGTCAAAAATGGATCAGGGGGCAATCAGAGATATACCCAGGATAAGGATCAGGATCTAATTTCACAATAACAGGGGGGGACATAAGCACACACTCCCATTGATGATTGACAAAAGGCTGGGGAGAGCCCCTCCTTTTATGGGCAGGAGGCCTTGTTAGACTATGTACAACGGATTCTACAAATAGCACAGAAAAAGAAAGAAAATCAAGTTATCACTCGCGTCCGTCTGTGGACAGGTGCGCGCAGAAATACCAGAATCACCAACCCCTTGTCCAAAGGCAGAGGGGGTGGGAAAGGAAAATGAACCGGACGGCGGCGGATGTCCGCGGGCGGTAGCCAACACTCTCCACACCTTGTCCAAAGGCGGAAGTGGATGGGAGAGTCCCAGGAAAGGTGACGGATGAAGTTCATGAGAGCGTGGATGGGCGGATAGGAGATTGGCTTGAGGCGGTTGAGTAAATCCTGACCGGCTTGAGATTGGCAACTGATAATCAAGTGAGGTGGGAGATTGACGGATCCAAGGATTGGAAAAATGCTTGGAGGTGCGGTTGGGATGGATTTGGTAAGTCATGGATGAGCACCGCGCAACAATAATGATGAGAATGAGCCCCGCGCGGCGGTTGGAATATAAGAGATTGGGAAGCGCAAAGGGCGGATAGGGATGAGGACGCGGGACACGCCAGGATAAGAGATTGGGACGCGCAACAGGCGGATAGGGATGAGGACGCGGGACCCACAAGGATAAGGTTTTTGTTTGTTTTTTTTTTCATTTTAGGTGTCCAAAATGGTGTACCACATCTCTCCCCAACTTACAGACTGTCCCTAGTCTGCATCATAACTTTGAAAACATGAAAAAGAAAATAAATGGCCATCTCTTGATCCTCTAAAGACGTTGAAACCCATCTTGATCCATCCAAAGGAGCTTTGAACCCAAAATTCCCCCACAACAATAAAATCTCTTAACTTGATCAGCAGAGAACCTTCTAGCCAACTGAGTACCATCCAGTTCTTCCAAAATATAAGATACACCTTTAACTTGACAAACAACTCTATAAGGACCATTCCAACGGTTTGAAAAGAGTTTTCCCCACTGAGTCTCTAAAGATTGATTATAAGCCAATACCAGTTCACCAGGTTTGAAAGGATCCCTGATTTTATTTAGGTGTTTATCTTCCCAATACTGAACTGATTTTGCTCTTGATTCCATCATCTTCTGATAAGCTTTGTTACAAAGATCTTCAGCCCGCTCCAGTTGCTTTGATCTGGCAACTAATGGGTCAGTAGTTGAGGAAACTTGTTCCCAAGAGATGCCCAAGAAAGATTCCATTTCAAGATCAAGAGGAAGGGTTCCCTCTCTGGTTGGGAGCTGGCAGGGCAACACCTCCACCACTGCCAACTACTTGGTCTGGCGCTTTTGCTCCTCCTCGGTTGGAGCCTTTGGAGGTGGCTGAGGTTCCGCAACGGGTATGGCTTAGGCTTCAGAAATTCCCTCATCTCTGGTTCAACACTGCAGATATCAGGCGCTTTCTGGAAAGGTTGGAGGATATCGCGGACTTGGAACATGTGATGGGCAAGGATAAGGTCTGTAGGGTTTTTCTCTTTATCATGGACAAGAATAAACTCTGGGATGTGGAGGATATGTCTGGCTACAAGGCTTGAGACTGGGAAAGGCTCTGGAACAAGATGATGGAGAGATGGGGGAAGCGTGAGCCGCGCTTCTGGGAGAAGGACTTTGAGCAGGCGGCAGCAGAGGAAATTTTGCAAGGTAGGGTGCGGACACGGAGTGATTTGTCCAAATACAAATCTACGTTCTACCGCATCTACAGCTACCTAGAGAAGAACCAGGTGGTAGCGGGTCAAACAGGGGCAATGAAGCAGGCGTTTCTAGGCCGGCTTGTGGCGTAACTTCATGCACGGGTCCAGCGGTATCTATTCAAACATGGGTTGGTATTGCGGTCAGTGGATTGGAGTGCCACGCTTATTCCAAACCTAAGCTTGATCAACCAGGCGGTAGAGAGCAAGATTGATTTGGAAGAACTGATTGAGGATATGGCCAGGTTGTTCCCAACGGCCTCTTCCACTCTGGCTCCATCGCAGGTACCGCCCGCGGGCCCATCAGCAACGGAGCGGCCGGCAGACCCTTTGCAGTCAATGGAAGTACCAGTGAACAAGGTAATGGATATGTTACGGGACCTATGGATACTTCTGAATTGGATAACAGCCCCGCCAACAGCTCTGCCTCCTCCTCCTCTGCGCGGAGTGCCTCCTCACATGGGGGGGGGCTTCCAGCCCAGTAGCGGGCAGTTTAGTGGGTTTTTGGTTCCCATGTGCACCTATTGCAGCAATGAAGGCCACTGGAAGTCTGGTTGCGCAGAACTGACCAAGGACATGGACAAGGGGTTGGTCCGCACGTCTGGGGTGACTTACATATTCCCAATGGGAGAGCCGGTGGATCTGGGGGCCAGTCAGCCACCCCCGGTGGAGCAGGTTAGGGCAAGAGCCTGGCCCGCAGGGGCTGCTTGGGTGTCACTTGGGATGGTCACCGGGGCCCAATATGTGGCATGATCCGTGTGTGGAGGCGGAGGTTAGGGCATTGGTGGCAAACAAGCAGATTGTGTTGGAGAAGATGGATGTCGATGTCAGAGAGCGGCCATTGACCCAGGCCCCAAAAACTGGTATGCAAGGGCCGGTGGGCAATGCACTGTCAACCAGTTCTGGCGGAAGGAGGAAGGCCGCAGAAATTGTGCAACGGGTGATGCAGAGCGAGGCAACAATACCCCTCACGCTACGGGAGCTGGCCGCGGTCTCCCTGGTGGTTTTCAAGGAAATGGTTCAGGCGCTGAGGGAGCATGGGGGCGGCAGGGTTGGGGCAACGGTGCAGCGCGTGAACACGGCAGGGGAGGAAGGTGAACGCAAGTTTTGCCAATCCAAATCCATGTTGGTGCTGCTCACCTATGTCTTGATGAAGATCACAGGAAGGAAGGTGTGGGTGATGGTGGACAGTGGGTCAATGGTCAATCTGCTCCCATCAAGATTGGTGGATGAGTTGGGGCTGGGTCAAAGGAAGTGCACTATGGGATTACAGGCGCTCAATGGAGGAGAATGTTGGGTGGATGGGGTGGTGGAGGAAGAGGAGGTGGATGTTGCAAAGGTCTGGAAATTGCTGTTGTTTTTCTTGGTCAAGTGCCGCAACGTAATTTTGGGTCAACCGTTTATGTTTGGGTTCCGGGCCCGGATGGTTTTTAACACGGAGGAATGGATGGATGCGCTGACAGTGGAAGACGCTTCCAGGGAAAGGTTTGAGACAAAAATCCGCGACCACGGGAAGGGGAAATGGGTGCGGCCAGAAGCAGCCGGCAAAGAGGCAGGATCTGACAGGGGGGACAACCATGAGGGTTCCCCCACGGAGGATTTTGCCTAGTCAACCGCGGGTACCACGTGGGACACGCTCCGGTTTTGTGCAGGCGGTCAACTAGGAAGGAGCAGGAGGGGGAAGGAAGCGCGTGGAGGGCGCAGGCGGCAGAAGTAATTCCTCTTCCTCAGTATGCGTCATTGGAAGGTAATGTGTTTCAAAAACCCTACCATAGTGTCATGCTTTTGAGCAAAGGCAAGAGCTGCGGGTTGATTATTGCCAGGAATCACAAGGACAAAGGTGGACGCTTAAGGATGGTCAGGTGCAACGCGGGATGGTAAAAGCCCGTGGCACAAAAGGTTTGGCCCAAGAACAAGCCAATGCTGCAGGGACTGAACGGGCCTCCAAGGCCAATCTCCTGGTCTTGGGACCCCTGGGTAAGTCCATTGAAGAAGTCCGGGTGGGTAACAAGGTTGGTGCGGATCATGGATGAGAGGATTGAGGATCTTAATTTTGGGCTGACCGAGTGGTTGAGTGGGGAGGAGAAGGATTTGCTGGCATTGGTGTTGGTGCTCCACAAAAAAGCCCTTGCCTTTGGGCCTGACAAGCGCAGATTGCTGAGGAACAAGGTTGGCAATCCCTATGCAATCCCTATGGTTCTGCACAAGCCCTGGCAGATCAAGCCAATTTCAATCCCTTGGACCGTTTGGGAACCCTTTTTGGAACTGGTCCGGGAGCGCGTGAGGACAGGGTTGAACAAGCATTCCACATTGAGCTACTCTAGCCCAATCTTTGTGGTTGTTAAACAGGACTGAAAGTTGCTTAGGATTGTTCATGACCTGCAGCGGCTTAACTCATTCACCATGCAGGACAGGGGATTGCCACCGCGTGTGGATGAGTTCCTGGAATCACTGGCTGGGCGCACGTGTTATTGATTGGCTGATGTAAGGGGGGGTGGGGTATGATCAGTGCAAGCTCCATCCCAACTCGCGGCTGTTGACCGCGTTGGAGACAGGATTAGGGAGGATGCAGCTAAGGCGGTTACCCCAGGGCGCAACAAACTTGGTGGCGGTTTATCAGGCCCAGATGAAGTGGATTCAGTGGGACAACATTCCAGACAGGGTTCTGATTTTCATTGACAACGCGGGCATCAAGGGACAAAAGACGGATTACAGGGGTGCGGTGTTAGAGGAAGCCCCAATGATCTGCCACTTCATCTGGGAGTATGCTCCAACATTGGAGCGGGTCTTGTTCTGAATTGAGGAGGCAGGGCTTACAGTTTTGGGGAGTAAGTTGGCAGTTTGTTTTCCGGCGCTGGAAGTGCTAGGACATGTGGTGGCTTTTGACGGCAAGAGAATTGCGGCAACGTAATGGAACAAAGTCCTTGAATGGCTGACCCCGCCAATGCCTTTGCATATCCTCCAATTACTGGGACTGTGCAGTTACGTTCACATGTTCATTGAGCTTTTGCAGAAGTCGCCAGTCAGCTGCAGGCGCTAACACAGAAGGGCGCGGCGTGGGAATGGACGGCAAGGTGTGACACTGCCTTTGCAAAGCTCAAGGAGACTGTTGGCCACAACATTGTCCTCCAGGACCTTGACTACAACGCAGGAGGGATCTGCCTGGCTGTTGACTCTAGCAAGTTTGGTGTGGGCCGCGTCCTGACGCAGGAAGAGGATGTTAAGAACAGGCCGGTCATCTACGAGTCCGTGACATTTACTGTGACGGAGAGTTTTTATTTGCAGCCAAAGCTGGAATTATGCGGAGTCACCAAAATTGTGCAGAGGCTTCAGCACCTGCTTTGGGGGGTACACTTTGAGCTGTTGGTCAATGCAGAGGCCTGTCACGCTTTGCACTTAAGGATTATTGTCTTCACCACTTCGACATGTCCTCTCCTCAGTACCATCTACCTCAGTCTAAAAGCGTGACACAAATAAAAGCACAACATCAATGGTGCAATCCGCTATTTCCTCTGGCTCGCGCTGACCTTCCAATCTCGGCGACCAACTCAGTATATACTTGCAAACTTTGCAGTTAAATCCATACCGGTTGACCATCCATCATGAGATCCAATCTCCTTTCCTGGCCAATCAACAGCCTTGGACTTCCATCTTTGGTCATGCATTGTTTGTTAGTTCGCATCTACATCTAACCAAGCCATCACTACTGTATAGTTTGTAATTGGACTAGTCCCTACCCTGCATACACTATTACCTCTCATTCGCATTACCTTCAAACGTCACTTGCTCTTATCCCAATTTTTCATGCAATTGACGCTCAGATTCTATTTTCTCGCACTTACACTAAGACCTTGGATCTATACCACTGCTTCATTTCCTATTCCGTTCCTGTCATTCATTTCCTCACCGCTTCACCTGTAGTTAGCTCATCACCAGGTTGTATCTAGTCACTTTGGATTACCTTATAAGGGCTATCCCCTTGCCTGATGATTGTCTCCTCAGTTAGTTAATTTCATACGTTCTTGCATTTTGCTGCAACCTAGTTATCACATTGGACTCAGGTTGAGTTTCCTTCTTTGGAACACTTTCCATTCATCTTGCCGTTTGTTGAGTGGCATCACCAAGTTTGCACTTTGCAACTGGTTCTCGCTATTTGCACTTGCCCTCTCACTTGGTATTCCTTTGCGCTCACAATCATCTAAGAATTGCCCTATAGTACGTGGGGTGGTTGTGTGACAGCAAATTAACTAACTAAAATCATCTATTGTAGCCTGCCAACCTATAGTAGACTACTTCTTTCTCAATGTCACGTACTTGCTCAACCAGGAACACTTCCCTTGCCCCTTACAATGATGAGATTCATCGGGTAGGGAAAACCAGCGCTGCTTGGGCCCAACAACCCTTAGATCCAGTTCCTCCTTCCAAATCACCATCTGTGGAACCTCTAGATGATCCTCGGGCTCCTCCACGGGATGCTCCGACAGACCCTCTCGCAGAATTTGCAGACTCCAACCATTCTTCCAATGAAACCTCGACTCGTGGTAGACCGGGGGTTTGCACTACTGCTCTCAAGCCCAATGCTCCAACCCTGCTTTTGACATTGATCCAGGCCCTCACTCATGGTGCCCAGCAATCTACTCCAAGCACTCCTAGTTTTTGCACTCCGGGCATGAAACAACCTGATCACTTTACAGGAGAACATCCTCATAAGCTTAGATCCTACCTACAGTCTTGTAAAATCATCTTTTCAAACGACTCCAACAATTTCCCTTCCAATAGACATAAAGTTATGTATGCTTCTTCCTTCTTAGGAGGTAGAGCCTCACAGTGGTTTGAACCGTACCTCAAACTTTTATCCAACAACATTCCCACTTGTATTCTCAACAACTGGGACAAGTTTGAGCAACAATTGTTCACCCTGTTTGGCAATCCCAATGAAGTTCAAAACGCCAAATAAAAACTTAATAGTTTAGTTATGAAGGAGAACAGTAGAGCCTCCTTTTATATTTCTCATTTTCAAACCTTGAAGTCTTGCATCCAGTGGAACGAGGCCGCTTTTCTATTCCATTTCCAAAAGGGTTTACTGCCACGCTTAATCAAACAGCTCGCAGTTGGGGGTCATAAGATAACCTTGCTTCAGCAGCTAATCAATTGAGTGATTGAGCTTGATAATGGCTATCATGAAAAGAATTGCTCTTGGCAAAACAACCATGGATCATCCACCTCGGCTCCAAAGGTGGACAACTCCTTGAAGCAAAACACGAGGAACCCAAAACTATCCAAACCGACCCCAACTTCAAACTCCAACTCGAAAGGGAAAGCCATTGCCAAAACTCCAAAGTTCCTTGACAAGGAAACTGGGATACTTTGAAGTGAGGAACAACTGCAAAGGGAAAAGAACGGGCTGTGTATTTATTGTGGAGGAAAACATGATGTTGACAGCTGTGCAAAGCAATTAGCGCGTGAAGCGGCTAAGCAGTCAAAAAATTAGCTTGCAGTTTTTCTGATACTCGCAAGGAAAACTGCACATTATCTAAATCACCGCGAGTAAATCTTTGCACTTGCGAGTCACTAGGTGCTCTGAGTTTGAGATTTATCCTATTCCATTCTGACAACAATCCTTATCAAGTATTACTTGATTCTGGCGCTAATGTTTCCTTCATCAGTGAATCTTTTGCCACTTCAAAGAATCTTACGCGTTCCGAGATAGATAAATTTCCCATCTATCTAGTAAGTAGTGCGACTGAACCGCCTTATTGGGTTTCCCAAAAGGCAAAATGGACCTTTGAATTTTCCAATTTCCCCAGCTTTGAATGGGATTTATTTGTCTTGGCTATACCCGGAATGGATGATACCATTCTAGGCCATGATTTCCTTGTTTACTGGAATCCGGATGTGAATTGGCAAGAAGGAGTAATTATACTTTGAACCTTGCAACCCCAGAAGGCTAACCTTTCCGTCAATCAGGAATTAAACAGCCTACCTGACACTGTCATTGAGTTGGATGATACTTTTCCGCCAGGAGATTTGCAATATCCTGACCTTCATTCTCAAATCCCCTCTTCAGATTAGGAGTAATTGCTTACCTATCCAGCTTACCTCTTTCCTGTTCCTTTGAAGAGAAACAGACACCAACCAAAAGGTGTATTTTGAGCTCCCTAATCCTCTCGCACCTCAAACCCGGTGCTCAAAGATGACAAGATTGAAGATTTAGAAATCATTTGAGAGTCTTTACCTTTGGTTTATCATGACTTCGCTGACGTCTTTTCAGTGGCAAAAGCAGATAAGCTGCCTCCATCCCGTCCTTATGATCACAAGATCAAACTTACTGGCCCACCTCAGGCACCAGGACCAGTTTACTCTCTCTCGAAGCAAGAATCAATTGCACTTCAAGACTACATTGCAGAAAATGTAGCAAAAGGTTTTCTTTGACCAAGCAATTCAAACACCAGTTCCCCTGTTCTATTTTTACCAAAAAAGGACGGCGGACTTCCCCTTTGTGTTGACTACAGGAAACTAAACCAGGTAACCCGGAAGAATGCCTATCCAGTACCGCCTATGTCACATCTCCTGACCCTCTTCCATGGAGCTACTTATTTCTTGAAGTTAGACCCTCGAGGTGCCTATAACCTAATTCGCATTAAGGAAGGTCATGAGTATTTAACTGCAATGCAAACCTGGTTCGGCAGCTATGAGTATACCGTCATGCCTTTTGGCCTCTGCAATGCTCCTTCCACCTTTCAACATTTTGTCAACAAAATTTTTTCCGTTCTTGTAGGTAAATACCTTGTGGTATATCTCAATGATATACTCGTCTACTTGAGAAACCTTGAAGATCACATTGCACATGTGCGAGAGGTGCTGCAGCAACTTTGCAAGAATGACCTGTTTGCAAAAGCCTCCAAGTGCAAGTTCCATTCCTCCTCTCTTCATTTTTTAGGTGTTGTAGTCTTGCAGCAAGGACTATCAATGGATCCATCCAAGAGCAAACGCATATTGGACTGGCCCCCACCTTCTTCCGTTAAATCTCTTCAAGTTTTCCTTGGTTTCAGTAATTTCTATAGAAGGTTTATTGCGCGTTACGCCAAAAAAACCGTGAATCTTACTAACCTTCTTCAAAAAGACACTCCTTTTGTTTT
Organism: Puccinia polysora; assembly: GCA_025617555.3. Taxonomy (NCBI): domain Eukaryota; kingdom Fungi; phylum Basidiomycota; class Pucciniomycetes; order Pucciniales; family Pucciniaceae; genus Puccinia; species Puccinia polysora. The sequence goes on from CM062616.1 coordinate 48,641,620, forward strand.
TACCAAACAAGCTGCTTTGGAGTTCAAAGCTCTGAAGAAAGCGTTCACCACTGCTCCAATACTTGCTCACTTTAACAAGCTAGCTCGCACTATTGTCAAAACAGACGCAAGTGACTATGCAATTGCAGGAGTCATCTTGCAGTTTTCTCCTTCCACTTCTCTCTTTCACCCCGTAGCTTTCAAGTCTCGCAAGTTTCTCGCTGCAGAGCTTAACTATGAGATTCATGACAAGGAACTTCTCGCAATTGTTTACTGCTTGAAGAAATGGCGTTCATACCTTTTGAGTCTTAGGGAATCCTTTGAGTTTTTAACTGATCATAATTCTTTGAAGTATTTCATGAGCTCAAAAGTCCTCACACGTAGACAGGCGCAATGGGCCAAATACCTCTCCGATTTCCACTTTACAATCACGTACCGTCCTGGGAAACAAGCGGTAGTTCCTGATGCTTTATCACGTTGGGAAAATGTTTACCCAGGGAGGGGGAGCACCTTTGCCAAAAACAACCCTGAAAACGTTAGGACACTCTTTTCAACCCAATCTGCTCAACTCAGTTCAATCATTGCTTGCTTACGAGATTTGGCTTCCGAACTCCAACAAGCTCACCGCGACAATCCCAAGTGCATCAAACTTTGCAAAAGTGCAAACTTATTAGATAGCAGTTACAGTATAGATGATAATGACTTTTTAGTTTATGAGAATTGTATAGTAGTACCAGATAATTCTTGAATTAAGTTAGATATCTTTGAGTCACGGCATGATTCTCCGCTTGCTGGTCATTATGGGCAGGATAAAACCTACCAATTGATCGCACAAGACTTCTACTGGCCTGGTATGACCAAAGAAGTAAAAGACTATGTTAGCGCGTGCTACGATTGCAATTGTACCAAGTCTTCAAAACACCGGAAGTATGGGCTGCTCCAGCCACTTCCAATTCCGCCTTGTCCTTGGCACTTGCTTTCTATGGATTTCATCTCTCAATTACCTTCTTCTAGTGGATATGATGCTATTCTAGTAATAGTAGATTGCTTCTTGAAGATGGATTTATTTTTACGCAGTAATGTGACTGCCTCTTCAGAAGACTTGGCTAACTTGTTCTTAGAATATGTATTTTTGAAACATGGTCTCCCTGATAATATAGTTAGTGATTGTGGATCTCTGTTTGTCTCAAGCTTCTGGACCTTGCTATGCCAACATTTGAAGATCACTTGCAATTTATCAACGGCTTACCACCCGGAAACGGATGGGAAAACCAAGCGAGTTAATCAGATCCTCAAAAAATATCTTCAAATGTATGTCGCCTACCAACAAGACAAGTGGTCGCAATGGCTCCCACTAGCCAAATCTGCCTACAACAACTCCACTCATTCCTCCACCAAACAGTCGCCCTTCCAAACTCTTTATGGTAGAAACCCAACTTTCCCTTCCCTTCACGTAGCACCTTCTCAACCTGCTACCAATTACCTTGAATGAATTCAATCCCTTCAATTGCAACTTTGAAACAACCTCAAAGAAGCAAACCAGAGCTATAAGGAGCAAGCAGACTGATTTCGCACTTTGGCTCCAACCTATGCAGTAGGAGATCAAGTATGGCTCAATGCTTGCAACATTTGCAGTACTCGCCCAACTTGCAAACTCTCCAATAGAAAGCTTGGCCCCTTTAAAGTAGAATCAGTCATCTCCCCTAACGCCTTTAAACTTACTTTACCTGCGAAATGGCAAGGTATCCACCTGGTCTTCCATTTGTCTCTCCTAGAGCCAGCTCGAGTCCTATACCCAGGCAACACTCATCCCCCTCCTGAACCGGTTACTGTCCTTGATCATCAAGAGTGGGAAGTAAGCCATATTCTGGATTCCAGGTTACGCAAAGGAAAACTTCAATACCTTGTTGAATGGTCTGGCTTCCAGTCCAACAAAGATCACACCTTGTGGGAACCAGCCCATCACCTTTGCAATTCACCCAATCTGATTTGAGAATTCCATGCAAGCTACCCTTGCAAACCTTGGCGATCATGATTCTATCCCATCCAATTCCATTCAATTCCATTCCACATTCCATTCCATCCAATTCATTCCATTGCACCCCACATTTCATCCCATCCAATCCCATTTCATTCCATTCTACATTTATCTTACTTAATCACATTCCATCCCATATTCCATCCCATTAAAACTTATCTTATTTCATCATCATTTCATCATTTAAAAACCTCCATCTCACTGTGTAATTCTTTTCTCATTTTCCCTTAATTTCCACTTATTATTAACAAAAATAATAATAATAATAATTCTATTTTTTTTAAAAAAAAAAAAATATATAGTATACATTAAATTAAAAAGTTTCTTTTATCTCTTTTTCTGCATCCTCCCAATTTGCCGTCAATTCCGCAAAAATGGACCAAAAGGTATTCAGGTCTTCATCATTATTCAAGGCAGACATTCTTTGAAGTACCAGCACCTCTGTTACGATGTGCCTCTCAAATATCTCCTCGCACCTCACAACCCAAGCTCTCTTTGGTTGCGCATTCCATCCACCTTCCTCCAAGAGCTCTTCATACGCTCTCTTCCTTTGGCCACCCAACGTACCTTCTCCAATATTGTCCGTCAAGCGCCTTGCATCTGTTTCTACCGGCAAAATGATTCGCACCGGATCTGCTTTGCCTTTGCCCTCCATTCCTTCTATCCCAGTCAATTCCTCCCTTCCATCTCCTTTATTTCCTTCTTCCAATTCACCCGCTTCCTCTTCTTTCTCTCCACTTCCGTTTCCTCCATTTCCCTCTTCTTGTTCCGCTGTGTTTTCTTCCTCCCTTGCTTCCTTGGTGATAACTCCTACCGGTTATGCACCGGATACCTCCTGTTGCACCTCGGCATTCATCTGGACCCCCGGGTTTTCAGTCAATGGTCCCCAGTAAGGTGGTGGTGGTAGTGGTGTATTAGTAGTATATATTTGAAAACAAGGCAACACTAGAAAAAAAGCAAAAAATTAGTTACTATTTCAAGTTCATTATTTATTCCTGATTAGTACTCACCAGGAACTGGCGTCCCCAAGTATTTGATCTCCGGCAATGGTGGTATTTTGTAATTGACCCTCGGCGCGGACCTACGACTTCGCATCTCCCTCGATGATTCCAAAGGACCCTTGACGGTTGACTCGACATTTATAGGGAAATTACACGCCACCTTGCGAAGTCGACATTGCTCGCATTTGCCTCGAAGACCTCGGACAGCAGTACTGGGAATACAACGCTTGTTGCGGCAAATACAGTTTTCCCAACGGCGGGATGACAATGACAACATTTTTAAAAAAATTATAAAAAATTTATTTGGTAATGAATTAAGTAAAGTATAGGGTATACAGTGAATTAAATGACTTGAGATCAATGGGAAAATTTACCTGAACGCTCGCAGGAGCTCACGTCTTTATACCCGGGCAACTGTCATGCTTCGCACTTAAGGATTATTGTCTTCACCACTTCAACATGTCCTCTCCTCAGTACCATCTACCTCAGTCTAAAAGCGTGACACAAATAAAAGCACAACATCAATGGTGCAATACGCTATTTCCTCTGGCTTGCGCTGACCTTCCCATCTTGGCGACCAACTCAGTATATACTTGCAAACTTTGCAGTTAACTCCATACCGGTCAACCATCCATCATGAGATCCAATCTCCTTTGCTGGCCAATCAACAGCCTCCGACTTCCATTTTTGGTCATGCATTGTTTTTTAGTTTTCATCTACATCTAACCAAGCCATCACTACTGTATAGTTTGCAATTGGACTAGTCCCTACCCTGCATACACTATTACCTCTCATTCGCATTACCTTCAAACGTCACTTGCTCTTATCCCAATTTGTCATGCAATTGTACGCTCAGATTCTATTGTCTCGCACTTACGCTAAGACCTTGGATCTATACCACTGCTTCATTTCCTATTCCGTTCCTTTCATTCATTTCCTCACCGCTTCACCTGTAGTTAGCTCATCACCAGGTTGTATCTAGTCACTTTGGATTACCTTATAAGGGCTATCCCCTTGCCTGATGATTGTCTCCTCAGTTAGTTAATTTCATACGTTCTTGCATTTTGCCGCAACCTAGTTATCACATCAGACTCAGGTTGAGTTTCCTTCTTTGGAACACTTTCCATTCATCTTGCCGTTTGTTGAGTGGCATCACCAAGTTTGCACTTTGCAACTGGTTCTTCCTATTTGCACTTGCCCTCGCACTTGGTTTTTGTTCGCGCTCACAATCATCTAAGAATTGCCCTATAGTAAGTGGGATGGTTGTGTGACAAGGCCCTGGCGCGGATGATCCATTCTCCAATGTTGCCAAACGCTCCTATGACTAGGTGGGTGGCTTTTCTTTAGCTCTTCACTTTTGGCGTGGTTCATGTTCCGGGGAGGGTGTTCACAATTTCCAATGCGCTGTTGGGGTATATGTCACAAAGGCTGCTGACATGCAAGCAGGGCTTGGCACAGAGGGGTCTCTGCCCACAGTAGGCTTGGGGGCAAGGTTACTGAAAGAGGCTACAAGGAGAAGAGGAGGATTGGGTTGAAGAGTGCTGAATGACACTTTCTGGGAAAGATCTCCTAGTAAGAAGGAGTAAACTGATTTTTTGGGGAACCATCAGGAAGGGGAAAGAGGAGGCCTGTTTAAATAGACAAGAGGTTGGAACTGCAACAGAGGTACAAGTGATTGGGGCTCAGACTATACATATGATGTCATGGGAACAGTCTAGGTAACAGAGAGGGCTGATCAGGTATGCTACTACATTAGGTTAGGCTGCTTCTACATTGGGGCAAGGTTCCAGGTCTGAGCTGTCTAAGTTGGGAGAGTACAGTTGAAGGATGTACAGTGTACATGGGGGTCATGACACTATGTACTAAGTAGAGAGAGTATGTAATACAATATGCAAGAGGATGTACATAAGGATTCCCAAAGGATAAGCCACACAGAGGAGGTATGGGTTAGACAGAGAGATAACCCACAGAGGTATGGGTTAGACAGAAAGGTACCCACAGAGGTATGGGTTAGACAGAGAGGTAGAGTAGAACCTGGGAGATTGAGTATGTGCAAGCCTATGGAGTCTATCTGTGTATATTATGAGGTTAGACTATATGTAGATATGTACTGCATGAAGATCCTGAGGTATATAGTTACTGGAGACATATTGATGTAAGTCCCCTGAGGCCTGAGGTTGAAGTTCCTTGGAAAGTAGATCAGGCCTGAGGGTTAGACTGGGTTTGCTGAGGTTAGACTGAGGTAAGACTGAGTTTGGTGTCAGTATGACAGTACCCCCTGGTGAAGAGGAGGGCATCTTCTGATGACCATAAAAGGAGAGGTTGAAGAGGCCATCCAGATTGTCCTTCAGCCATGTCTAACTTGAGTTTTCCTTCACCTTACCCACAACCATCACCACCATCCACCCCGTTACCACCTTTATCTCCCTACACCAGATCACCTACACCAACCTATCCAATGGAGAAGACCAACAATTACTATCCAGTCCAACAATACTACCCAAGTTGTGATAGGTGCATCAAGCTTGGAAGAATCTGCACTACCAGTATCAAACATAATTCTGCCAAATGTGAAAGTTGTCGGCAGTATGGAAGAATGTGTGAGATGGATAAGCAAGGCAGAAAGGCCTTGGGGCCAACCTTATGGGACCTGGAGAAGAGTCAACCCTTTGAAGTGAAGGAGACTCCAGATGATGATGCCATGACTCTGGGGTTTTCATCCAGACTCAATGAATCCTCAGGTAAGTGTTTCTAGATTTAGTGTTGGAGGTGCTGGAGTGCTGATACAAGTTTGGAATAGTCCGTTTGATGCTGGAGAGGTTGAAAAAAACGCAAGAAAAGAGGGAGGCACTGCATTGAACTGGTCATTTGGCCATAGATGGTACGTCAAGGCGTCCGCAGGAGGAGTGCAGCAAGGCATTTATACAATGAGCAACCCCTCACGTAGATTTGGACAAGGAGGTGTTCAAGGTCCCATTGAAAAGAGTAAGAAACAAAGGCATTGTGGATTCCATCAAACCCGTCAAACGTTGAAGCGTTGAAGCATTGAAAAGGTTTGTCAAAGCTTCTAAAGTCAAAGCGTCAAAGAAACCCGTTGAAGCGTTGAAGCAAACCATCAAAGCTTTGAATGTCGAGGCGTCGAAGCAGTCTGTCAAAGCGTCAAAGAAGGCGGTTGAAGCGTTGAAGCGGATTGTTGAAGTGGAGACAACAATGAAGACGCCAAAGGGAGTTTGGAGATGGAAGTGAGTGATATGGATGAAGATAGAGAAGATAATAAAGAGACAGGCAAAGGAAAAGTTAGAGAGGTCATCTTTGAAGAAGGGGGCAGGTCAGATGACTCTTTGGAGTTAGAGGATTTAAGGAACAAGATGAAGGATTTGGAGGTGAAGATGAAGGTGGTGGAAGACAGGAGGAATACAAAGAAAGGAATTGAAAAAAGAGGTGAAGCTGAGGTCTGGTTGGAGGAATTGGAAAATGGAGAAAGGTTATTGGAGATGATGGAAGGAAGAAGATTCAGGGAAGATTCTGTTTTAAATGAAGATCAAGTCAATCATTCTTTGGAGATTTATAGTAGGAATTCTAGGACTTTAAATTCAAGTTTTCAGGAAGGTTTAAAGAAGGGTTGGGTTAGTGAGATAAGAAAGGAGAAGTATGGATTTTTAGAAGCTAGAAAGAAAAAGTTTTTGAGATAAAGAAAAGAATATCTGATATTTTGGCTTTAGCTGGACATACTTTTGAAGTAGGGACTACTATAAGGGGGCCAAATTCTTATCAAGTTGCCAAGTTAAAGCTAGTAAATACTTAAATGTCTAGAGTGAAAGAGTTGGAAGAATTGATGTGTGAAGCTATCTAAAAAGTTGTTTATATGAAATTTTTTTTATTTTATTGTTTATTTTTCTTTGGAGGGGAGAAATTGATTTTTTTATTTTTTATTTATTTTTTATTTTATTTTTTTTTGTTAAGGAGGAAAAAAGGAAAGGGAGAAAGAATCTTCATTTTTTATGATTTTATTGATATTAATTATTTTTTTGAAAAGGAGAATAAGGTTAATATTGTTTTTATTTTAAGGATGTCTTTGGTTTTGAAGGGTAGAGTGTATGGAAGTCTTGGATTAAAGTAGGGCAGTTGGTAAGATTAGAGTGAGGTTCCCAAGTAGTGCGTTCCTTGTCATTCTAGAAGCCTTTCCATTAAACTAAGTAAAATAATTTCCCTCTCTTAAGTTTTGAATCCAATATCTGAGACACTTCCCATTCTTCTTCACGATCAACTTTGACTGGCTCAGTTGGTGGTTGGTGCCTAGAGGATAGTGAGTTTTCCTGATATGGCTTGAGTAAGGAGGAGTGGAATACAGGGTGAATGGTGGACCATTGCTGAGGGAGTTGAAGCTTGAATGAACTTTTTCCAATCTGTTCTGTAATCAAAAAAGGACCTAACCATTGCTCTGAGAGATTATGAGTTGGACGATTAGTTTTGATATTTTTAGAAGAGAGGAAAACTTTGTTTCCAACAGCAAATGAGACAGGAAAGTCACTTCTTTTTAGGTCAGCATATCTTTTGTAGGTTTTAATTGCCTTTTCCAGTTCAATACCCAATAACTTCTGATTCTGGTGAATCTGGGTTATTTAGTGGCTGGCAGGTTGATCATCTACTACATGGAGACTGTCAAAGTTGGGGTGCCGTCCATAGATGGTGAAAAAAGGAGATTGCTTAGTAGAAGTGTGAGTGGAATTATTGTAAGCAAATTCAGCAAGGGGGATCCAGGTATCCCAGTTGTCTTGGTGATAACTGACATACATCCTAAGAAATTGTTCTAGGATCTGATTTATGCTGAGCTCACTGAGCATACACAGAGATGAGAGCAGAAGGAAGGATGAATTTCATATTGAGTCATGATAGAAATAAGCAATATGATGATGATGGAGAAAAGGAAAAACAGGTGAAAAAGAGAAACAGACTTACCTGAATACGCAGAGATGAGAGAAGAAAGAAGGTTGAGAGAAAAAACTTCAATCTGTCTTGAGCTCTGTCCTCAGGTAGTAGTGGTTGAGGAAGTGTCACAGGCAGTGTGACACTGACAGTGAAAGTGATAGATGAGCGCGGGTTGTCTGACAGAATGAGAAGAAGGACAGAGTGGGGACGTGATAGATGGGTGAAGCACACTATTACATGTCTATATCTGATGGTAGAGTAGTGTGGACACTAATATGATGAACACAAAGAATAGATAGAAGATAAGAAATGAAATGAACACAAAGAAAAGAATCTATGAGAGATAAAAATAAAGCATTCAAATATGGGTACTCCAACACCCCCCCTTGCTGAGCACATCAAACCAGGCCAAATGAGGAACGGTGTTTTTGGAAAAGGATCTTGGAAAGAGGTTTAGTGAGCATGTCTGCAAGCATACTTACAGTGGAGACATGGCGAACCTCAAACAGAGACTGGCTGACACACTCCCAAATGAAGTGGTGCCTGACATTGATATTTTTTGTCCTCAAGTGATGAAGAGGATTCTTAGCTAAAGCATCAGCGCCGCTGTTGTCAACAAAAAGAGTGACCGGCACAGATTTTCGAATTCAAAGTTTGGACAGCAGGTTGCGCATCCAAAGACCCTCCTTGCAGGCATTGGACAGAGCCTTGTACTCTGCCTTGGTGCTTGAGAGGGAGACTGTTGGTTGCTTCTTGGACTTCCAGGAGACAGCGCTTGAACCCAGCCTAAACGTATAGCCAGACGTAGACCTTCTGTCAATGGAGTCCTCAGCCCAGTCAGAGTTGGTGTAGCCTGTGAGGTCAAGAGACGGGCTCCCGAGGATAAGCCGTAAGTCACAGGAACCGTAAAGATACCGCAAAACCCTGATCGCGGCTTGCCAGTGATCGAGGGCAGGATCGTTGAGGAACTGGGACAGTTTGTTGACTGCAAAAGCAATGTCGGGGCGGGTGCATTGGGAGATCCAGAGCAGAGAACTGATGAGTTGGTTGAACTCGGGAGGGGCAGCGGGAGAGTCTGGTTGCCGTTTCGTTAGCAATTTGAAGCGCGTAGAGGTTGGGGATTGGACAGTTCTGGAGTCATCGGAGGAGAGAAAGCGATTGCGGACAGACTCAATATAGTGAGACTGACCAACGGAGACAGTTCTGGCCTTCCTATTGCAATGGATGGACAGAGATAAAAATAGATGCAGATCCTCATCCGAACCGACCTTGAACTTTTTGCTGATTTTGCCAATGAAACCTTTTACAAAGCTAGCTGTCCCCGCAACAGCGAGATGGTCGACGTGAGCAGCCACTGCGCCCACAAGGACACCGTTCTCCAGTTGTTAGTTCTCCAGTTGTTAGTAGAGAGAAATGTTGTACGAGGACTGCAATAGACCAAGGGATACCATAGCGGAGCTCAGTTCAAGGTTCCATTGGCGGGGAGATTGCTTGAGGCCATATATCGCTCGCAAGACTTCGCAGACCCAGTCCGGGCGGGATGAATCCTCAAAGCCTGGGGTTTGAGACATATAGACTGGCTTGTCCAGACAACCGTTCAGAAAAGCAGTCTTGAAATTGATCTGTTGGCCAATCCAGTCCTTGTGACCAAGTAGGGAGAGGACAAGGCGAAGGCTTTCCATCCGGAGAGTCGGAGCAAAGACCTTGGAGAAATCAAGTCCTTGGACCTGAGAGAAGCCCATGGCAACAAGACGTGCCTTGAGTTTGAGAATGGAGCCGTCTTCCCAACGTTTCACCTTGAACACCCATTTGCAGCGGATGACTTTCCTACCTTTGGGCGGAGGGACCAGTTTCCAGGTTCCCATTCCTTGGAGTGAGGCCATCTCCTCCTGAGCTGAGAGGATCCAGCGGCAGCGGTGGGGTGACCAGAGGAGCTGCTTCCAGGTCGTCGGGGCGACAAGTTTGTCCTTCAAAGAGACAGATTGGGAGAAGTTTCCGTAGCAAGAGGGAGATCTGCGGAGCCTCGAGGATTGTCGAGTATGAGGAGACGGTGCAGGGAGATTGACTGTTGGAGAGGGAGGAGAAACCATGTCAGGAATGGATGGAGGAAGAGGCGGGGAAATAGGAAGAGGAGGCGATGGAGGGCAGGGGAACTTGATCGGGGGGTCATTAGAGGAGTGGGGAGAGGAAGGAATGGAAGGGGGAGAGCAGGGAATCTCATGAGTGGGAAGGGGAGGCATCCAATCTGAACCAGACAAGCTGACACTTGCCGAGCGTGGTTGGGAGAAGGAAAAGGGACAGCGCATTGTGGATGGGGGAGATAAATTCTGATGAGCAATGGAGGGAACTGGCAACAGTTCAATGACCGGGTTGACTGACGGAGTTTCATCAATCCGGGTGTCAGGGATGGTGGGAGGGTCAACAATGTTGGGGATAGGCTGCAGATCCGCCGCCAGAGAGGGTTCAAATAATTTGCCGCTGCCAGGGGATTGATCGTACGGGAAAACAGTGTTGTTGAAGATGCAGTTGCGGCATTTGATAACTTTACAAGATTGGAAATCAAGGATGCGATATCCATTGCCGTCAGGCAGATAGGATAGGAAAATGCCGCGTTTCCCTTTTTTGTCAAGCTTTGAGCAATCTGGTTTGGGAACTTTGTACCATGCTAAGCATCTGAACGGATGAAGGTAAGGTAGTGGTGCATTGTCGCGGCGGAGGAGAGAGTTTGGAGACACAAAACCAGAAGGAGTTTTACAAGGAAATGAGTTGAAGGCAAAAGTTGAATGTTGAAGAGCGTTGGCCCAAAACAATTTTGGGAGATGGGAAGACAGGAGGGATGCACAAATCATATTGCATATGGTGCGGTTTGATCTTTTGGCTACGCCGTTTAGTTGGGGAGAGTGTGGTGGGCCAGGCTTGAGAGTGATTCCTTTTGATTTGAGGTAGGTTTTCATAGATTGATTGAGATATTCTCCTCTGTTGTCAGTACAAAGTGAGGATACTTGAGCTTGATATTGATTTTCAAAAAAAGGAATGAATAATTTGGTGCATTGGAGGACTTCCGACTTGTTTCTGATAGGATAGGCAAAGAGTGCTTTAGAGTAATCATCAATAAATGTGACAAAATACTTATATCCCTCTCAGGATGTGGTCTCGAAACTGCAGACATCGGAATGAATAATTTGTCACGCTCTGGTTGATCTGTGACTGAGACAAGTATTGAAAGGAGTTTGGGTCATCTTTGATTCAATGCAGATGGGACACTGTTGAACCTCTAGGTCGTTTGATGGTAGCGGCAAAATGTTTTGTGATTTCAACAGTTTCTTGAGTGATTTGAGATTCAGGTGGGAGAGTCTGCTGTGATATCCAAAAAGGCTTTCGTCAGATGATTGAGAAACAGCCGTGGACAGTGAATTGAGACCGCTCACATCTTGTTTTGGTAGGTAATACAGATTTCCATTTTGGTATCCTGAATGAAGAGCCAAGTTCGCAAGGTTGGTGGTGTCTTTGTCATAGATTTTACATCCATTTGCGGAGAATACCACGATGAATCCAGAGTTGCACACATTCGAGACGGATAGAAGAGGCTTGTTCATTTTAGGAACAACAAGTGACTTGATTTGACAGAAAGGTAGACTGATAGATCCTTCTGCCATAGAGGTTATGGTGGATCCGTCGGCGAGACGTATGGGGGTGAGGTTGGTCTTTCTATTGGAAACTTGGTACTCGTAGGGCTTCATGGAAATCAAACATCCGGAGTCAATGTTGAAGTCTCAATTTAGGTTAGTGGTTGAGTGGGTTAGGTTACAGGAGGTGGAGCCGGCATGGACTATGATCTGTGAGTCTGAGAAGTCATCTGACTCCTCCTCTTCTGAATTTTTTTCAACTACTGCCTTACTTGCATTCACGTTTGATGGCCTGGATTTGGAAGTCTTGTCATTTTGTCGAGGCTGATTGTTTCTCTTTGACTGTTCGATTATCTGGAGGACTTCTGGGCATCTGGAGAAAGAGTGGCCTTCTGTCTTGAAGTTACTACAGTAGTAGACTCTGGTATACCCGCTTGGATTTTGGGAAGATTTTCCTTTCTTCTTCAATGGGACTTTAGAGGCAAATTTTGCATTGACCGAAAGTACCGTTTTGTCTTCATTTCTAGTTTGTCTTCTCAGGTGTTCTTGCTTCAAGGCGGTTAAGATTTTGGAAGACGGAACGGATTCATTGTTCATCATGCTCAAGACACATCCCAGCCAATCATCTGGTAGAGAAAGAAGAATAGCCATAGTCTGAAGATTTTCCGCGGTCAAGGGGTTTTTGGCAGTAATAAGAGATCCTAGTTTTTCGCCATAAGAGACTATTTCTGAGAAATGTGATGGCATATCCTTGTCATTCAGTTTTGTGAGGAGCAACTTCCTGAGCCAATACATTTGTCTGCCCGATGAGTTGTCTTGGTGAGCCTCTTTCAAAGCGTTCCAAATTCCCAACGCGCTTTCTTCATGTTTACAAATGTACTGGAAATTGGCTGGGAGGATTTATTGGGAGATGACGGATCAGACCGCGAGATTGTCTCTTGAGAAGGTTTCTGGATTGTACTTAGTGGACTCCTTGTCAAAAATATAGCTTACTCCCAAGGCCCTGAAATGGATTCAGAGGATCATTGCCCAGTTGAGGTAGTTTGAGTCTGATCCCAGCGAGTTCAATGGATTGATTGATGGTGTCTTCAAGACAGGATGGAAAGACTGAGATTCGTCCATAGTGATTCAGAGTGTGAATTTTGATTAAAGTGTTTAACGATGCAAGATTGAGTTGGATCCTTCTTGGGATGGTCAGATCAATAGCTGTTAAATCTCTGGGCTCATAACCTGTTGAGCTCACTGAGGATACGCAGAGATGAGAGCAGAAGGAAGGATGAATTTCATATTGAGTCATGATATAAATAAGAAATATGATGATGATGGAGAAAAGGAAAAACAGGTGAAAAAGAGAAACAGACTTACCTGAGGATATGCAGAGATGAGAGCAGAAGGAAGCATGAGATAAAAACCTTCAATCTGTCTCAAGCTCTGTCCTCAGGTAGTAGTGGTTGAGGAAGTGTCACAGGCAGTGTGACACTGAAAGTGAAAGTGATAGATGAGCCCGGGTTTTCTGACAGAATGAGAAGAGGGACAGAGTGGGGATGTGATAGATGGGTGAAGCACACTATTACATGGCTATATCTGATGGTAGAGTAGTGTGGACACTAATATGATGAACACAAAGAATAGAGAGAAGATAAGAAAATAAATGAACACAAAGAAAAGAATCTATGAGAGATAAAAAGAAAGCATTCAGATATGGGTACTCCAACAATTTACTCTTTCCGTCTGTCCATCTGTTTCAGCGTGATAAGCTGTGGAAAGATTTCTTTTTATCTGTAATTTTTCACATACAATTTTCCAAAAGGAAGAATCAAATAAAGATCCTCTGTCACTGACAATTTCAGTTGGGAGGCCATGTTTAGTAAAAACATGAGAAATTAGTATGTTAGCTAACTCCACAGAGGAGATATCAGTTCTGGTTTTAATAAAGAGTGACATTTTTGAAAAACAATCAACTACCACAAGGACTGAGTCAAATCCATTGGATAGTGGCAGTTGTGAGATGAAGTCCATAGAGAGTGAAGTCCAGGGAAAATCTGTAATTGGTAAGGGTTGGAGGAGTCCAAACTTTTTTTGGTGACTGGCTTTGTTTCTTCTGCAAAGGTAAAAAGAAGAAACATAATCTTTGATAAAGGAAGTCATATTTTCCAAATGGAAATATCTTTTGACTAGATCAGCTGTTTTGTCTTGTCCAGGGTGGCCAGAGAGAGGAGAGTCATGTCTTTGTTGAAGTATTTCAAGTTGGAGTTGTTCATCCTCCTTGGGGATTTCTATTCTATTTTGGAAAATAAGGAGTCCAGTGTCTGGGTCTATAAGATAACTCTTTACTTGTTCCTTTTTATGTAGCTTCTGAATAATCTGCTGGGTTGATTTGTTCAAGATCTGGGACTGAATTAAGGTTTCCAATTGTTTGTCAACCTGTTTTGTAGAGATAAAGAAAATTCTAGAAGGTTCAAAGTCAGTCTGTTTCAAGAGTTGTTTGAAATTTGCTGGATTCTTTTCTGCATAGGGCATCCCCCCCTTGGGATAAAAACTGTCTTGACGTGACAAGACATCAGGCACTATTGATTGCTTTCCAGTTCTATAGACTATAGTGAAGTCAAATTCAGACAGAAACTCAGCCCAACGGGCTTGGCGACGAGTCAAGACTTTGGAGGTCATGAAATATTTAAGAGACAAGTGATTAGTGAGAACTTCAAAGGGAGAAGAAAGACTGAGGAAGTAAGCTCTCCAGATCTTGATGGACCATACAATGGCCAGGAGTTCCTTATCATGGATTTCATAGTTCAGCTCAGCACTACCCAATTTTCTGCTGCCAAAAGCAATTGGTTGCTTGGATCCATCAAGGGAGAGTTGGGTGAGGACAGCCCCTAGGGCATAGTCACTGGCATCATTCTCCAAAAATGTTTGTAGGAAAAATCAAAATTTCTGAGTACAGGAGCTTTAGTAAAGGCTACCTTGAGGTCCTCAAACTGCTTCAGAGCCCCTGGGGACAAAGGAAGGATGGGATCTGCTCCAGTTAGAGCAGTGAGGAGGTGCATCTTTCTGGAATAGTTAATGATAAACCTGCAATAAAAATTAGAAAAACCCAAAAACTGCTGCAAGGCCTTTTTGTTTGTTGGTGGTGGCCAGTCCAAGATCTTCTGGACCTTGGGGTTGTCCATTTCAATGCCACTTCTGGAAATTACATATCCTAGATAGTCCACTGAGGAGGCATGAAATTCACACTTAGAAGCTTTTGCATATAAGTTGTTCTTTGGAAGTCTGTTCAAGACTTCACACACATGAGCTGTATGTTCTGTCAAGTTTTTGGAAAAAATAAGAATTTCATCAAGGTATACCACCACACAGATGGTCAGAAGGTCTGCAAAAATGTCATTAACAAGACATTGAAAAGAGGCAGGAGCATTGGTGAGTCCAAAAGGCATTACCAAATATTCAAAAATCCCAAACTGAGTTCTGAATGCTGTAAGATGTTCATCCCCTTCCTTAATTCAAAGGAGATTATAAGCACCCCTGACGTCAATTTTGGAAAAAATGGTAGAACCAGAAAAGACTGTTAATAAGTGAGTCATAGGAGGAATGGGATAACGGTTCTTTTGAGTCACAGCGTTGAGTTTGCAATAGTCAAAACACATTTGCAAACCACCATCCTTCTTTTTTACAAAGAGGACAGGTGCTCCAGTGCTGGAAGTTCTGGGGCGAATGAAACCTTTCTCTATATTTTCCGCTATATTGGCTTGTAAGGCCTCCTTGTCATGGTGACTGAGGGAGTAGATAGGCCCAACTGGAGGCATAGGGCCTTCCAGTTTGATATGATGGTTGTAAGCGCAATGAGGAGGGAGTTTATCAGCTTTGAACTTGGAAAAAAAATCTAAAAAGGCATGATAAGCATCAGGAACTCTCTCCATCACAGTTTCAATTTCATCAGTTTCCTCATCTTCATCCAAACCTTCTGCAGTAGCCTGCTTTGGGTCAGGGTCAGAAGTGGAAATAATCATACCCAAAACTTGAAAGGATAGATCATCCTCCATATCCTCCAAGAATTTTAGAGAATTTCCAAAGAATATCCTGTTGACAGAAGTAGTTGTTGAACTCAAAGGAAAGTGTTGTGAGTGCATAGATTCTGATAAGGGGACAGGATCAGTGACCTGCAGGTTCACTGGCGGAAAGGAACTAGTGGCCAAGGAGAGTTCAACAGAAGAGGAATGATCCAAAGTTGGTTGGTGTCTTGGGGTGATCAATCCCAGTTGCCAATTTACCTCTGGGTTCCAGAATGGAGGAATTCAATACCTAGAATAATTTCTTCTTTAGGGGGAGTATCAACAACCAAGAAATCCCATTCTAAGTTGGGAAAAGAGGGCAAAGAGAAATTGAAGGAAACATTATGGGTGATTTCCTGGGAAGGTGAGTCAGAAGGACTGAAGGTAAATAAGAAGATAGGAGTGGTCAGAGTTTTGGGTGACAGAGAAAAATTTGAAACCATAGATTTTGAAATAAAAGATTGAGTTTCTCCAGATTCAACAAGTACACTGTAAGCCTGGTTATTGGACAAGCAAACAAAACGTAAGTTTTTAGAAGGAGGGTTAGAGTCTTTCCTTTCCAAAGTTTGTACTCAAATATTGGGAGCGTGATGGTAAAGGAGTACAACATTTCCATCACCTAGTCTTTTCCCTGTTTGGTTTTCATAGGATTGGGCTTCTGGCCAGGCTTAAAATCTGGAAATTTCCTGCAGAGGCTAATTTTGTGAGTTCCTCCACAGTAGTTACACAAACCCTCTCTTTCTCTCCTAGCTTTTTCTTCAGCCTTGCGTTGTCCATCCTCTCCCACATTGGGATTGGGAACATAGGTTGGAGTAGAATTAGTAGGGATTGTCTTTGCTTTCCCCTTGAACCTACCTGGTTGGCTGGTCTTTTGAGATTTCTGAGGATTGGGAAGACTGGGTCCAGGTCTTGAGGTCTGAGGGAGAGTGAAGGACTTCTCCCAGATCCTTTCATGGTAACAAGTATCATACTTAAAAACAATATCCATTAGGTCTTTCAAGGTTTCTTGAGGTCCATCATAACCAGCTAGTTGGTCCAGTCATCTGGCTGGGAGACCCTGTCTAAAATGAAAGAAAAAGGCTTTATCACCCCATCCAGAGACCTTGGTCATAAGTGTCCTGAATTCAGTGATATAGTTAGTAGCATAACCACTGTCTTTCATCTTAAGAAGGGTTAGCTCCTTCTCAGCACGCTGGATTTCCAGAAAATCCCCAAAAAGGGTATGAAGCTGTTGAGTGAATAGAAGCCAGGAGCTAAGTATGAAATCTGGCTCATGATTACCAATGTATGCAAGATAGGGTTGGATCCATTGACTGGCATTTCCTGAAAGGTAAGAGACTGTGAAAAATACTTTCTTTCTGTCATTAGCAAAAACTCTCTCATCATTTGCAAAGATGAGTTCACAAGCTTGAAGGAAGGGTCTAAGCTTGGTTGGGTTAGTTCCATCAAATTTATCTGGGGCATTGATAGATGGAGACTTGAAGTTAGCAGAGGGTCCATGGTCAGCAGGTTTAGAAAGATGAGTCATTGCAGTGGTCATTTGCTGAAGAATGGCCAGCAGGGCAGGGTCAGTTGAAGGAACCTGAGTGGTGGAAGGAAGGTTGGTGTGTGGGGAAGGTGAAGGAACTGCTGTTGCATTAGAATTTTGACTAGGATTACCCTCTGGGGATGAAAAATCCAAGCCACTCAAGATTCTGGAATCAAATCCTGAGTCCTCATCCTCTTCATCTTCCTCACCTTCTCCTGGGATTGGGACCATTCTTGCATCATAGGCAGGAGATTCCAAACCCTGGTAACCTGGGATTGGAAACTGACCTGTGACTCTGTGGAGGCTAGCATTGTCAGAAGAAGGAATAGTAGAAAGGGATACTTGGGGAATAGGTTCCAATAAACCTGTATCCATAGGAGTGGAAGTGGTAACCACTGGTGCAGCCAAGCTTGTCAGCTCTCTGATACCAGGAAACTTGCAGTCCTTTAGCTACAGAGAGTGATAAAAGAACTTGGAGCAATAATATTCCAAAGAATAAACACTTTAAAGCTCCAATAATGGTATGGTAAGAGCAAGTGCAAGGTTTATTTGTTTTGGTTATAAATATTTCAAATATAATATAAAAAGAGGGGCCACAGTATTATACTACTGGGGATCTTTACAGACTAGCAACCTCTCTTCAAGGGGCCTCCTTAGGCAGTTTAAGAACCTTGGAATAAATATGGGTGCCTTAGAAGGGACTTATTCCACTAATGGCCGGGCTTAACAGCACAAGTGGCCTAGACAGAAAGGGAAACACTCACTCAGAGCACTTTACCACGAAAATCCTGGAATAATTGGAAGGGTTTCAGAGCAGATGGGGTAGATTGCTAGACTAAACTTCAATGGTTGATTGGTTAAATAAAGGTAAATAATACTACTACAGACTAAGTCATAAATCACTTGCTAATCTTCATATAAGCACTTGATTAACAATGACACTGTGTCTGATTGATAATAAATAATTCCTGATAACTGATAACTCATTCAAAACAGAAGGGCAAAAAGAGCCTGTTTAAATATTCTTTTTTGGGTGCTTGAGGGCCTCTAGAAGGGGTACTAGCGATGGGCTGAGGCTAGGGGGGCAATCAGGGCAATATTGGCACGTCCTCAAGGTGCTGTTAGCCTGCTGGCCTTAGATCTGTCAAGGAACAGTTCCTTTTTAGCTGCAGGATCTGTTAATCAATAGATTAGTCATTTTGCTGATCCTGCACTGATCCTCAATTTGTACAGTAAGTACTGGTCCAAAGTGAGCAGACGTGGATGTTTATTGATTCTCCATCCTCTGCTGATCCTGTATGTAATTTTTAATAATTTTTACGACCGCTCCTTATGTAGTTTCGTGGTCTTTAAAGGTTCTGATCAACTTATTTCGTGGTAAGTCTGGATCTTTATTTAAGTAATAAAAAATACTAAAAATTGGTTAATAACTAATTTTAATTGATTTTTAAGGTTTTTGAACTATAATCCATGCTTGTGTGCTAGCTTTACATATGTAGTGTAGATCCTACTATATTGTAGCTCCTCTGAGCGGTACCTGGATGTCAAACTGATCACGACAGGAGGCGCGGGGATCAGTCCATTCAAATGCGCGCAGGGACTGATCCGCTGCTCTGATGCGCGCGGGGGACTGTACCGCTGCGCGCGTGACTAGGTCACCGGATTACCTGCGCGGAAATTTGGTTGCGCGGGAGTCCAGCGCTGTAGGGACGCGGGGCTGCGTGCGGGAGTTGGCGTACGCGGGAGTCCAATGCTGTAGGGACGCGGGGATGCGTGCGGGAGTTTGCGTACGTGGGAGACCAGCGCTTTAGGGACGCGGGGCTGCGTGCGGGAGTTGGCGTACGCGGGAGTCCAACGCTGTAGGGACGCGGGGCTGCGTGCAGGAGTTTGTGTACGCGGGAGACCAGCGCTGTAGGGACGCGGGGCTGCGTGCAGGAATTGTGACAAAACACAATTTCCCGTGTAACTCCTAAACTACACACAACACCTGGATTTCGACTTAAATTTAGGTGTGAAACCTATACATGACATATCATGTGAAATATTAAAATGGCTAAAAGGTGCCATACTGGTGCCGTGGTCATTTACCATTTTCTATTAAATTAATTAAAAAATATAAGGAGTAAGAATTCAAGGGTGGAGTCAGTGAGTGACCCTACCTTATTTTGGGTGGGGAATCCATTTCTGCAATAATATTTTTGGATTTCCTACTCCTTTATTTTATAATAATTTTATTTATTCATTTATCTTTGTTCCTTTTAATTTTGTTAATATTATTATTGTTGTTACTTTCTCAGGTTGCTCTGTGCTAAGTAGCAGGCTGACAAAGCTAGAAAAAGTCCTACCTGTTCCACAAGATCTAGGGGTAGAAGGGTCAGTAGGTTCAGTGGCACCTCTCCCCCTGGAGCTAGGGGTGACTGCTGGGCTAGAAATGTGAGAAAAGAGAGCACATTGTGGGGGAATTCTTACTTCTAAGAATAATTAGTTACCCAAAAGTTGTTCTTCACCTTGGAACAAGAATAAAATGATTAAAAAAAAAGGAATTTTTCTTCCTCTGATTACCTTTAGGGGACAGTCAAATACTGGTTACTATACCTTGTCTAAGTGTTGAAGCGTTGAAGCGTCAAAGCGTCAAAGCTTCAAAGTGTTGAAGTGTTGAAATGACAAAGTGTTAAAGTGTCAAAGTGTCAAAGTGGTACTTAGAGGATGGAGAGCTGGGTCTTTTGAGTAGGTTTGACAGTAAGGTAAGGGATTAAATGAAAATGGCCACAAATCAAATAGCCAAGTTCAAGGTTGGGACAGAAATAAAGCAAACAAAAATTGCCACAACTCAATAGCAAGATTTGATTCTGTCTAAAAGGGATAGGGAGTGTGGTTGGTGAAGAAGGGGTTATTGGGGAAGAAATCAGTTTAATTTCACAAGGGCTGCTGACATGCAAGCAGGGCTTGGCACAGAGGGGTCTCTGCCCACAGTAGGCTTGGGGGCAAGGTTACTGAAAGAGGCTACAAGGAGCAGAGGAGGATTGGGTTGAAGAGTGCTGAGTGGCACTTTCTGGGAAAGATCTCCTAGTAAGAAGTAGTAAACTGATTTCTTGGGGAACCATCAGTAAGGGGGAAGAGGAGGCCTGTTTAAATAGACAAGAGGTTGGAACTACAACAGAGGTACAAGTTATTGGGGCTCAGACTATACATATGATGTCATGGGAACAGTCTAGGTAACAGAGAGGGCTGATCAGGTATGCTACTACATTAGGTTAGGCTGCTTCTACATTGGGGCAAGGTTCCAGGTCTGAGCTGTCTAAGTTGGGAGAGTACAGTTGAAGGATGTACAGTGTACATGGGGGTCATGACACTATGTACTAAGTAGAGAGAGTATGTAATACAATCTGCAAGAGGATGTACATAAGGATTCCCAAAGGATAAGCCACACAGAGGAGGTATGGGTTAGACAGAGAGATAACCCACAGAGGTATGGGTTAGACAGAAAGGTACCCACAGAGGTATGGGTTAGACAGAGAGGTAGAGTAGAACCTGGGAGATTGAGTATTTGCAAGCCTGTGGAGTCTATCTGTGTATAGTATGAGGTTAGACTATATGTAGATATGTACTGCATGAAGATCCTGAGGTATATAGTTACTGGAGACATATTGATGTAAGTCCCCTGAGCCCTGAGGTTGAAGTTCCTTGGAAAGTAGATCAGGCCTGATGGTTAGACTGCGTTTTCTGAGGTTAGACTGAGGTTAGACTGAGTTTGGTGTCAGTATGACAGTATATGCGGGACAACCCATTAGAGGAGGCGGAACCCCTGGACGTGGAGTCTCTGGTTATCCGCGTAGGTATGGTGGAGGCAGAGGTCATCCTTCCGCTGCAGCAGTCTGGATGTTATGCAAACTTGTTCTCCTTTTTGCTGGATCTTTGGTTTACCAAGGGTACTTCAGGGGCAGTAATTTGATGGGCAAAGCGGCGGACAACCAACTTCTACTTGCAGGAAGGGCAGCTGTGGCGGGGGAGTACCCCAGTGCCTTTGGTGGTTGCAACATTGAGGAAGGACCAGGAAATGATTCTGAGGTGTATTCATGACAACCTTGGCCACCGGGGAGAAATCAAAACGCAGAGGTGGGTGAAAGCAAGGTTCTGTTGGCTGGGTTTTGTGCGCGCGGTGGGTGAATGGGTGAATTCTTGCAAAGCGTGTCAACAGCAGAGCTCTAGGCTGCCCAGGGAGGTGGGTCACCCTACGGGGGAGGAAAGGCTGTTTGGGCGGCTCTCCCTCAGTGTGGTCCACATAAAGGGGGGAAAGTTCGCGTCCCTGCTGGTCACGCGGGACAATCTATTGGGTTGGGTCAAGGCTTGTCCTCTGGTGAAGTTGTTGGCGGAGAAGGTTGCTCAGTTTCTAGAGGAAAATTGGTTTGCATGGTACAGTTTGCTTTGCCTGGTCACCTTGACGGAGGTGCAGAGTTCCGGGGTTGTTTGATGACACTGGTCCAGAATTTTGGAGCTGGGTTTGGGCGGGTCACAGAGTACTATCCGGAGGGCGCCAGGATGATTGAATGCGGTCATCAGCCTATCAAGGAAGCCCTGGTAAAGATGTGTGGTGAGGACAGCAAGCAGTGGCAGGAGGCCCTTCCAGTGGTCCTCTTTAGGACAGGATCTTGGTCAAATGCTTGATGGGCTACTCACCTTATGAACTTCTCTACAGACAGCGTTGGGTGCTTCCGGTGGACATTGAGCTGGAAGCCTTCTTGGGTGTGGACTGGTGGGAGGTGAAGACCTCCGCGGAGCTTGTGGAGGCGCGGGCCAAACAACTTCTCCAATGGGACAAGACCCTGGAAAAGGCCGCGGAAAGGTTGCGGAAGCCTAGTACGGCATTGGTCCGCTATTGGGATGAGCATTGTTCCCATTTCCTCCGGGATCCGTTGCGGAAGGGGGACTTGGTCTTGCTGAACAACCGGAGTCTGGAGTCCCAGTGGGGTAAGCTTTTTGCCAACCAATGGAACTTCCCCTTCCGCATGGCATCCAAGTTTGAGGGCGGGAGTTATCAACTTGAGGAATTGGATGGGACGCCGCTCAAACGGAAGGCCGCTGCTTTGCACGTGAAGCACTCATTGCACGCGGCTCCACCTCCTTTGACAAGAAGGCCAGCAATGGCGCGGACGCAGGGGAAGGTGCCAGTGGTTCAGGATTGGTAGAAAAATTGGGCTCTTTGGCTGAGGAGGAGCCCATGCGCAAAGCACTGCCTCAAAGGAGCAAGAGGCTACAAACTGCTGGGGACAGCTGTCAAGCTGGGGGGGACGCAAGTAGGGTAAATGGTTGATTTGGTGAGGGGGTGCTCTAGCCAGTTCACAGCTGGAATAACTAGACACCCCAGAATGTTTGTTTTATTTTTCTTGAATACATTGCTTTGCGAGTTAGTACTGGTTTTGGTTACAATTGGTTGTGTTGTATTTTGGCTTTTCTGCTCATAGCCTCACTCTCCTCACTTATTATTAAATGTCACTTAAACTGTCACTGATTCATGTTTCTGCCATGGTTGATTAGTTATCACTGTCCTCCACTATAGTAATTACTGCCTTAGGCCCCCTGTGAGGGGCTCTCTAGTTGTAGGCCCCCTGTAAGGGGCTCTCTTTTTGTCTATTTAAATTGGTCTTTTCAAGGACCTTGCAATTTCACCATCTAGCATGATTCTCTCAAAGTAAGAGCCACCTATAGTGGCTGGGTCCCTCCTGACAATTGGGGTTGTAACTTTATTGAGGTATTCCATTGAGAAGTAAATTTCCCCCTATTACCATTTCCTCAGGCCCTATGTAGGCCAGCTATCACTCTCTGCTACTGCAAGACTTCAGTCTTGAAACTGGTCTTGCCTTATCTAACCTTAATCCGCTCCGCTAATTTACAGTCTAAATCATCTATCCTAATCCTTGCGGAAATCCAAGTCTCTTAATATTAACAGATCCAAGTCTCTTAGTTTAACAAGTAGCTAGGGTGGACTGGGAGCAGGGGGGGGGGTCAGGTAGCGGGTTAGGGTTGAGGTAGTGATGAAAGGACCTCTGGGGACAGAACTAAACTTGGGGGGTATGTGGTGTTGTATTTAAAACCTTGGATTGGGAGCTGCATTGCGGCTGCGTTCTCAGAAGTTGGGTAGGTCGGGCTCAGCATTTGGGGTGCGCCCAGTCTCAGTAGTGCCTGCTGCGGGCTCAGAAGCAGCGGATGAGGGCTCAGCGGCAGGGATTGCCGGGCTTGGCACCAGGTGCGGGTTGGGCCTACTCTGGGGGGCGCGGGCTGCAAACTTCCCAGGGAATGCGGACCAAGTGATGGAGCCGGCCTGACAAAGCTTGCAGGTGGCTAGTCCAGAAGGCAAGGGTGGGGCAATCAGGGGTTATACAAGCCAGGGAGGTTTGCGCAGGAATAAGCGCGGGCCAACTCACAGATTGCCAGATCCAAGGTTTGCGCGGGCATCAGCACAGGCTGACTCATGGATTGCGGGATCCGTGGACGCGCGCGGATGGATATGACCCGGGGGGCTCCTGTGAAGATTTGAGGTGGAAACCAAGACCAGACTGTGTTTTGATTGCATATAAGAAAAGAAAATGATGAATCATGATTAAGATATGAGTATGAACTAAAGAGAGTATAAAAAAGATAAAACAAAGGGTGAAATAATTGACTAAGTTATGGAGTTGATCAGTTGATGAAGATGATGAGGAAACAAACTCCTGTACTGTAGAAAGAAAAGGATGTTGATAAGCAGCTGGCATGATACCGGCACTAGTGTGGAAAGAAATTACATTGGCCAATTGGTTTAACCAGGGAAGCCAGCTGTGATGGGAAGATTATGAACTTGAGTGCCTTGAACTATCTGAAAGGAGCAAAAGTTGAGCAATTGCAGATTGTTGAGTTGAGGTTGATGTTAACATCCTTACAATTAGACAAGCTGGCTTCAGAGTATCTTTGATTGAGGTGTGTTGAGATTGAGGTTGTTCCTTGAGAAATGTTGAGGGCAAAATTGAAGTGGGAGTTGGTGGTAGGACCATTGAAGTTTGTTGCGCTTTGATTGATTGAGTGCTTGACAAGTTTAGTCTAAGCATCTTGATGGTAAGAGTTTCTGCACCGGTTCACCTAGAAAATAGAGTCCGGGTAGCCGCAGAGTACAATTGGAGTGGAAAAGGCAAGTGGGAAAATATAAGGAAATAAAACAAAGGAAACACGCTCAGTACACAATTCAAGTAGAAATGAGGAAATAAGAGCACGCACTAATGCAGTTGTGTGCTCTTGAAAATATAGGGACATATGTTGTGATAACTGCATTGATAACATTATTAGAAAGAGAGAGTCAACAGCAATAAGATAGTGCAGTGAGCTTTGATTCTAACACCCCCCCCCCCCTCAACTCAAGAATCAGTGATATAGAGAGCTAAATGTATTTACAAGTTGTGTTATTGAGACCTTGTTGGCTGCTTTAGTGAGGGCGTCGGCAGTCATAGAGAGGGAAGGAATGAGCTGAACCTCTATAAGCCCATTCTCATAGTTGTTTCTCAAGCTTTTTGTTTTGAGGTTGATATGTTTAACTTTTGAATTTTTGCCGAAAATCTTTATTTTTTCATCTAGCCCTTTGTTGTTGATGAGGTGTAAAGGAAATTTGAATTGCAATCTTTATATCTCCTCAATTAGTGTCTTCAACCAACGCGCTTCTAAGTGACAACTTGACAGAGCCACACATTCCGATTTGGTAGAGGAGTGCGTGATGCACTGTTGGTGCCTACTGGTCCAGTATAGCAGACTTCCTTTGAATGAACAGATGAATCAGCTTTGGGAAATTCTTGAGACCGGGTCATCACCCCAAGTGGCATTGCTGAAGCACACAAGTCAATTGGAGATTGAACAAGGACCGAGTATCAGAGTGAGATCCTTGGTTCTTGAGAGATACTTCCACACATGTAGAACTTCATTCCAGTGGCTCAGACTGGGTCAATTGCAATATTTGGCCAGACTGGAGATGGTGAAGCTGATGTCCGGTCTTGCAAGACCTGCAATGAAGTTCAGTTGCCCAATAGGTGACCAATAGTTGATATTGAGTTCCAAAAACTTTTTATGGTCTTCATTGTAAGCTGGAAGGAGGGGGAGTCCTGGAGTGCAAGGAGTGGATACAAGTTGGCAGTTTGCCATTCTGAGTTCATTCAGTCCCTTCTCAATGTGTAGTGGCAGTGACAGTTGGATTAGACCGTCACAACGTTCCACTTTCATGCCAAGCAAGGTGTTGGGTTTGTGGGCTGAAGAGTTGCAAAATTTAGATGGAAAGGAATCCTTGAAGCAACTTACATCTCCGGCCACAATGAGGTTCGTTGACATGGAAGAATACCACTGACGTCTTGTTGGTACCAATGTACAAGCAAGGATCCCCTTTGGACTCTTTGAATCCTTGAAATTTGATCAAATTGCTTAACATGCGGTACCAGATTCTGGGTGCTTGCTTCAGACCGTAGAGGGATTTCTTCAGTCAGAGATATTTGGATTTTCTGTTACAGCCAAATGGTGTTTTGATGTAGACGCGTTCTTCAAGAGTTGAATGAAGAAAGGCGCCTTTGACATCAATTTCAAGCAGTTGCAGGTTTTCTTCAGCTGCGTAAGTGACAACAGCTCTCAAGGAGGCCACCTTACCTGTAGGCGCGTAGGTTTCCAAGTAGTCAAGACCATAGCTTTGGTTGAAACCCTGAACATCAGTTGAGTCTTGTAGGTGACTGGCTCTCTGTGGGCGTTTTGCTTGATTTTCAATACTGGCATGGTGTTCAATGGGTTAGTAACTTTATTATCTTCTGCTTCTTCCCATACCTCTTGATCTTCAATTGAGTTGAACTCGCTAAGAGCTGAATCTTTCCATATGGGGATCTTCATGGCTTCTTGCAGAGTTTTGGGAAGTCTTTCAGATAAGAAGCCATACCTCTCTGGTTCGGATAGTTGGCTTTGGTCTCGAAGCGTTGTTTGGAGATTGTTTTTGATGGATGAGCTGCTGTCCATAGATTTTTCCAATTCTGGTTCTGATTCTGAGGGCAGCGCCTTGGATTCCTCTTTGATGACCTGCGGCATTTGATTAACTGTATTGACCTTGGGCTTTTGTGTGGATTGTCCAAGGGTTAGTGTTGGGTGTTTGTTTTCCAGATCTATGAGAGGGATGGTTATTGGTTGTTGATTAATGAAGATTACATTTTTAGAGTCAATGATCTTGCCAGATGAGTTGAAAATCTTGTACGATAACAGTTGGGGATTAAATCCAATCAAGAAAACGGGTGCTCCCTTTTCGTGAAGTTTGGACTGAACTTCAGTTTGATTCAATTTGTAAGTGAGCAAGGTGCCTATAGGTCTGATATAGCCATCAGGTAGCAGCTTTCCGTGAATCTTAAACCAAGGAGAGTCATTTCCTTTTACTTTAGGGATCTGATTGAGCATAAAACAACATCCTTGCACGACTTTGTGCCAGACAGATTTGGGTAGTCCAGTGTTGGATATGGTTACTCGAGTAGACTCCATGATTGTGCAATTAGCGCGTTGGAATTTTCCATTGTGCTTTGAGTGGTATGGTTTGCTTTTTATTTGATTTATGTGGTGTTGTTTGTAGAAAGATTGAAGCTTGGTTTTCACAAACTCTCCCCCTCCATTGGGGCATACCTCTCTGTGATACCGGTTGGTTTTCCAATGTTGGTTTTCAATGATGAAGATGATCAAGTCTGCCGTGTTGCTTTTGGATCTGAGAGGAAAGCAGGAGATATAGCCAGAGAATGAGTCGATAAGGTTCATATTATACCTTTACCCTCCCTTGGCAGTTGGTGAGATGGGTCCCATGAGATCCAGATGAATCTTGTAAAAGACTTTTTTGGCAACGCACTGTTGATGCTTAAAGGGCTGAGAAGTGATATTGGATTTGTGACAACTCAGGCATTCAAACTTGTTTTTGATATTGGGCAGAATCTTTTGATTCAGAAACTCCTCCATCCTTGCAATTCTGGCGTGTCCCAATGAACAATGTATTTTGGACAGCTTGCCTTGGGAGAAGTGACATGAGTTTGACTTTCGCACCATATCAATTACAAATAAATTGTTGATGATTGAACCTGAGAGGAGACAACAACCGCCTTTGAACAGCTTGAAAGTGCTTGGATTGATTGAATAATCAACACGTAGCAAGGCTCCTTTGGTCATTAAGGCTCCAAGTGAGATTAGATTCACTGTGGACTTGGGGACCCAAACGGCATCTGAGAATGTGATGAAGGCATCACTGGTAGCAAGTGACACCTCTCCGGATCCCTCAATAGCAATGGCTGCATCTTTGTTACCAGTTTGGATTCTTCCAGCTCTGTTGCTTAAGGTGAGGTGATTGAATTGATCCTTATCAGTTATCATGTGCGCAGAACATCCTGAGTCCAAAATAAAGCAAGTTGGTGCAACGTTAACATTGGAGTTCAAGCTGCAGAAGAATGAGTAGAAATGTGCCTCTTTCTCCTGAGTTGGTTTAGATTTCTTGCCTCGATTGTGCGTATTGGGGGGTTTGAGTTCTGGAAATTCAAACCAGCACGATTTGGCCAAATTCGACATGACCTCGGGATTGTGTTTGCCATTTTCACATCTAGGTCCCTGATATAGCGCCATGTTGACTGGTTTGGCCCGATTGTCTTGAGCTATGATTTCATTCTTGTGTTGGATAAGATGATTGAGCACCATGTCAATCTTCATGTCGGTGGTGATGTGCATGATTTGAGATTTCATACTTTGCATTGAAGGTGGGAATTTGAACAGTAAAAGATAGGCAATGATGTCCAATGGTAGCTCTATGCCAACTTCTGTAAAATTCTTGAGGTAGACCTTAATGGAAGTAACAAATGTATCAATTTTGGCACCCATGGTTAGGTGTAAGAATCCATTAAAGACTCTTGCCCTATTAGCTGACTGTGATGAAGGAAAATGCTCTTGAGTCAAGATCCAGATTAATTTTGCATCATCCTTGTTGACATCGTTGATGGTGTTGTCATAAGTATTTGAGTCCAACTTCACCATGATGTGCGCCACAAATTCCTGGTTTGTATCCTCCTCTAATCAATTTGAAGGGTCAGGATCCTCCATGATAGAAAAAATGCCCCGTAGTTTGAACAGCTTTTCAAACTTCTTTTGCCCCATACTGTAGTTGTCTGCTGTTAGAAGGGGAGTGGATTTGATTAGAGATTTGATGGCTAAGGATTTTTAGTTTGTCGAGTCCCCCCCTGGTCCTGGCGTTTAAGATTAAGGTCCCTTTAGATCGTCCATTACAAGCGGAAGGCTTTTAACCGTGTGAAGATTTGAGGTGGAAACCAAGACCAGACTGTGTTTTGATTGCATATAAGAAAAGAACATGATGAATCATGATTAAGATATGAGTATTAACTAAAGAGAGTATAAAAAAGATAAACCAACGGGTGAAATAATTGACTAAGTTATGGAGTTGGTCAGTTGATGAGGATGATGAGGAAGCAAACTCCTTTACTGTAGAAAGAAAAGGATGTTGATAAGCAGCTGGAATGATACCAGCACTAGTGTGGAAAGCAATTACATTGGCCAATTTGTTTAACCGGGGAAGCCATCTGTGATGGGAAGATTATGACCTTGAGTGCCTTGAACAATCTGAAAAGAGGAAAAGATGAGCGATCGCTGATTGTTGAGTTGACGTTGATGTTAACATCCTTACAATTAGACAAGCTGGCTGCAGAGTATCTTCAATTGAGGTGTGTTGAGATTGAGGTTGTTTCTTGAGAAATGTTGACAGAGAAATCAAAGTGGGGGTTGGTGGTAGGACCATTAAAGTTTGTTGCCCTTTGATTGATTGAGTGCTTGAAGAGTTTAGTCTACGCATTGTGATGGTAAGAGTTTCTGCACTGGTTCACATAGAAAATAGAGTCTGGGTAGCAGCAGAGTACAATTGGAGTGGAAAAGGCTAGTGAGAAAATATAAGGAAATAAAACAAAGGAAGCACGCTCAGTACACAATTCAAGTAGAAATGAGGAAATAAGAGCACGCACTAATGCAGTTGTGTGCTCTTGAAAATATAGGGACATATGTTGTGATAACTGCATTGATAACATTCTTAGAAAGAGAGAGTCAACAACAATAAGATAATGCAGTGAGCGTTGATTCTAACATCTCCAAGTAGGGTGCGGTGGAGGGCTGCGCCATGAGAAGGACAAACCGGATGTATGTGATATCAAAGGGGAGGGTTTCAGACAGGGTGGGTTGTATGGGGTAGGTTTAGGGTGGAGCTTGGGTTCTGTACTTGGGGTCATATTTCATCTATCTTGTTTCTTGTGGTTGTACCTAGGTTAGGGTTGAGAGGGAGGACTCAAAAATACCTCACTCTCAACTCCAGGTTGGATCATATCATATATCATCATCACCCTCTCTATTCTTAAAATCATTGCATCCAATCCCCTTACAGACGCTTAGACCAATAACTTCCTGAACCTGAGGACAACTTTGAGGGGTATCACTTCTCTTGTTTCCACACCGTTCTTTGATTTCCTGCCATATCCCTTTTTATGAATTGATGTTGGACGCGCTGTTGAAGTTGTTGTAGGTAATTGAGTCCACTTTTGATATGAGAAGCAGTTAAATTTCATTGTTGTCCTGGCTTGCAAGGATTCTAGTTTCCAATTTGAGTTTGTCTAGTACTCCCCTGGGGTTGAGTAATTCCATAATCTTTTCCTTCCAGATTCCGTAGTTATCTTCTTTCAGCAGTGTAGTAGTTTCCAGGGCCGTCTTGAGCATAGCTTGCCAAAAGGAGTCAGACAAAAAACTCAATCCTGAAGCCATATTCCTTTGTCTTGCTTGCCAAGTTGAAGAGAGGTTTTGCTTTGGCTTTTAACTGTATGATTTGTTGAAGGATTAGTTGAATTTATGACCAGCAGTCTAAGATGAAATGACAACAAGGAAAATGAGATTCAGGAGGAAAATGATGGTCCTCCACAGCATAAAAAGTGTGAGAAGAGAGTACCAACACAGATATATATATATATATAGTTCTGGCGCTTGAATATGGCAATGAACAGGCGTAGTGACAGGACACAGAGATATGAACTGAGAGAAGGAAGAAGACCAGGTTGAGTGAGGTGCGTATTGGGTTATTGATGTGATCTGGACTGATCTCACCAGTTATAGATGAGCAGACTTAGAGTTTGATCTCAGACATTGAGTTTGACAAGGGAATTGAGTTAGAGTTTGATTTGAAGTTTGATCTGAAGGATGGTCAACTTGGATAGTATTGAAGAATTGATAGACAAAGGAAGGAAGGAAAGAAATGAAGAGCAATGAGAGGGAAGCATGAAAATACAAAAATGATGAGAAATAAATGAGACTCAGAACCCAGAAAAGAGTCAAGACCCCTGAATGCAGGAAGACAACCAACAGAGGTCTGCAATTGCCTGTCCTCCAATTGGAGTATCCACAGTGTGAGTGAAAGGAGACATGCTCTATGAGTTACACACATGAGCCTTCACCATATTGTGTTACAAAATCCACCACAACTACGGTCACACCTCCATTGCAAGAATGACAGGAGTCACAACTCATATTCCATCTGGCATAAAGAGAAATTTTGAGTGCATACACTGTGTCAAAAGAAAAATCACCAAGTTGACATTCAAAGAAACCTTGACAAAGGCAAAAAAAGTTTTTGAAAAAATCCACCTGGATCTCATGGGTCCTCTCAAGCCGCAGTCCAAGGGAGTTCATCACTTCATCCTAACCCTAGTGGACAATGCATCAGGATACATTGGCGCGTTTCCCCTGGGATCAAAAGGAGAAAAATCTGATCTCATCATCAACCTAATTGAAAAAGAGCATTGGCACAGAGGATAATTCCCTTTGGAAGTGTGCTCAGATGGTGGGTCCCAATTTTTCAACCAAAAACTGCAAGCATTTTACAAAAATAAACAAATTTGGCAGGTCATCTCAGAACCGTATCATCTGGAACACAACAAATGAGCAGAATGTGCAAATAGGACTGTCATCAAATTGAACAGAACAATCCTGAAAGATGTGCAGATTCCTGTCAACCTCTGGCATGAAGTCATTAAATAAAGCTCACTAATGCTTAAACAAATCCCCAGAGAAGACAACCTTGACTTGCCATGGTCTCAGATTCACGGCTACAGTCTACCAGTGTCCTTTCTGAAACAAGTCAGGAGTCCTTGTGTCTACCTGCTTGTTATAATTATGGCCAGCAATTAGCTTAGGCAAATGAGCAGTATTTAAAGCAAAAGAAATGCTGGACACTGTGTGTCAATAATGGCTAATGGGGCTCTCACAATGGGGCAATATGTTGGATGAATTTGATTGGATGATGAATGAATGATGGAAAACAGCAGGGAGAAGAGCTCCTTAAGTACAAAAGATTGGCCTCTTGTGAGCCCATGATACAACAAGCCAAAGGGCAAATTTTCCGCCCCAAAAGAGCTCTACAGGCTCTACAGGCCTTGTTACTTGGTTTGGACTGCATCAGCCCACATGGCATTAGTCCCTGAACCCTTACAACCAGACTATTCCGGTCCATTCTTGTGTTTCCACCGTTACGGGGCTGAACCAGCCCATTGCTGTTCAGTCCCTTAGTTGGTTGTCTATTACAACCGGCCCTGATGGCATCATTACCCCTGTTACGGGCTGGTTGCCTCATGCATCCAGCCCCTGGCCCCTGAAATGGGCCAGGTGGGACCCAGGGCTCACCTGGGTCCGGTTTCAACCTCACATGGGGGGGTGTGACCAGCGGACATGCTGTCCCCCCCTCTATCTCTTACAAATCCCTGGTGGGGGCGGTCAAATCCCCTCACCAGGGGCCCTGGGGGTCAATACCCCCCAGGGCGTCGTCACAGAAAGTTGGCCTGGGAGGTGGTCAGGTCCCCCCAGGCCCATCGCTCCTCCCCCTCGGTAAAAGGGGGGGGAGAGCGCCCCTTCGCGCTTAGTTCGCTACGATGGCGGGGGGGTGATGAAATCCCCCCCACCTGCCGGTCGCATACCATGCGGCCGGCGCCGCCACCTCCTGGGGCAAGGGGGTGGTCAGGTCCCCCCTGCCCTGACCGACCGCCTCGTTGCGGCCGGTCGCTGGCTGGTTCAACCCAGCCATCCTGCCCCCTCCCCCTCGCGACGGCGAGCAAGGGGAGGGGGAGCGAGCCGGGGCCGCGAGCCCCGGCTCCGCGGCGCTGGTCGCCGGTCGCGACCAGCCGGGCCCGCGCGGCATCGCACCGCGCGGGATCCCTCGGCCGCGCAACAGCCCCGCGCGGGCCGTCGGGCCCCGTGTGGGCCGTGCCAAGGAACACAGGCGGCCCCGAACGGGCCGCGACGCGAGCAGCGGCCCCAAGCGGGCCGCGACACGGGGGGCAACCCTAATGGGCCGCCCCAAGCCCGAATTGTGAAAAAAGACTACTTTTGCGGGCCAGCCCGTTTGGCCAAGTATGTCCAAAATAAACCTTGGGCCCAATTATGCCCATACAAGCCCATCTGGTCGTATTTGCCCATATACCCCATCGGGCCCGTTAGGGCCCGTGTACCAATGGGTCTATTTCACGCGTTTTGAGGCCAGTTTCCCCAACTCTGTAACATCCACATGGGCCCGTATGGTCCGTGTGTGTGTCCAATGGGCCTCAGAGGCCCATTTGTGCATCCCATTTGGATTACACTTATACGTAGCACCCGCGTAAGTGCGTACGTATTTTAACACACCCCCTTAATCCAAAAGGGGTGACATCCGCATATTAGTCACAAAGCCTTGATGCTTGTTTCTGTCTAATGCCTTAGTCAAGATATCTGCAATCATTGCTCCAGTGGGCATGTACCTCAACACAATCTCATTGCAGTTAACTGCGTTGCGAATATAGTTATAGTGAACATCAATATGTTTTGTTCTTGAATGGAACACTTGGTTTTGTGCCAACGCAATGGCACTCTGGTTATCGGAATACAACAACGCAAACCCTTGTGGTTTATGTGTATCCTCTAAGACTTTTCTCAACCATTTTGCTTCCTGTGAAGCTGCTAAGTAAGCTCTATACTCAGCCTCTGTTGATGAAAGACTTATTGCCGACACCTTCTTGGACATCCATGACACCAGATTCTTACCTAAAAAGAATACAAAACCACTTGTTGATTCCCTAGTGTTACCATCTGCCCAACTTGCATTGGAATAACCAACCAAATCAAAGTTTGCTGACTTTGTAAACAACAGTCCCAGACTGTGTGTTCCTTTAAGATACCTCATAACTCTCTTAAACGCTGACCAATGCCTCATGCTTGGCTTCTCTAAGTGTTGCAACAAGACCCCAATTGCAAACGCAATATCGGGCCTTGTACACTGCCCCAAATAATTAAGCGATCCGACAGCTGACCTGTAGTCATTCCCTGATTGAACAAACTCCAGATACTCCTCATCTGTAGACTTCTCTAAACAAATGTTTGACTGCATGGGAGTACCAAACTCCTTTGCATCCTTTAAGCCATACTGCTTAAGAAGAGCTTCAACGTAATGGCTTTGGTCTAACTTAATACCATTCTTGCCCTTACTGACTTTCATTCCTAGCACCTGTTGTGCCAGACCAAGATCTTTTATCTTGAACTCCTTTTTGAGTGTCTCCATGACTCTCTCTTTACCATCACCAATAATGATAATGTCATCGACCCATACAAAAAAAATTGCATCCTTTCTCACAAAAAGGCAAGGATCGGCCTCAGACGTCTTAAAACCAATCTCTATCAGTTTCTCACTCATGGTGTTATACCATGACCTAGCTGCTTGCTTCAATCCATACAGGGATCTACACAGCTTGAGGACATATTCCCCTTTATCTGCCGAAAGAAAAGTTCTAACACAGATTTTCTTCATGGTTTCTGGTTTAGTCTCTACTAACCATTCACGAAAACCATCAGGAATCGACATATAAACAGTCTCCTCCTCTCCAAGTTTTGCATTCAAGTATGCTGTTACAAAATCAGCTTGTCTGATTTCTTCACCCAACTCCACTGCCAGAGCAATGATGTACCTGAAGGTGGACAGCCTTCCAGTTGGTGAGAAAGTTTCTTGGTAATCAATACCCTCTCTCTGCTTGAAGCCCTGTGCAACACATCTAGCCTTGAACCTTTTCAAAACTCCATTTGTGTCAAACTTCTTGTTTAACACCAATCGAGACCCCACAATGGTCTTTCCTTTTGGAACAGAATCCCGCTTAACCACTTCAAAGACACTATTATTCTCTAGAGAATCAAATTCCTCAAAAATAGCACTCTTCCAGTTGGCTCTCTCATCAGAATTCATAGCTTGGCCAAAGCTATTTGGGTTAACCCTGTTACCCATTTCTGAACTCAACTCCAGGACTTCATTGAGCATACACTGTTCCTGAAATGTATCTTCCTCATATCCTGCGGCAGCATAATGGGATCTCCACTCCCCGTACCTGTCAACCGGTACTCTAACCCTACCACTCCTTCTAACCGGAGGTGGAGGCTCATCAGGTTCTGATTCCACAGAATCACCTGGAGCGGGTACTGAACCCTCTTGTGGCACGTCTGCCACCTCTTCATCTTCTGGAACCACATGTTCCACAGCTTTTGCTGGTGAAATAGGTGCTAATTCTATTTCTTGTTGTGGCTTAATCACAACGACATCTTCACTCCTTTTGAGTGGAAAGGTACTTTCGTCGAATTTTACATCCCTGCTACGGATAACCTTTCTTGTCCCTGGACAATAGATCCTATAAGATTTACTTATTAAATCATAGCCTACAAGTGCCCCTGTTCTGGCTCTAGGGTCTAATTTTCCGACCATTTCATTATGGTGGACACTATAATACACCAAGCAACCAATTGTTCTTAGGTGTGATGTTTTGGGGTACAACTTCCAAAACTGATAATGGGGGCACTTCCCATTAACACTTACAATGTTGTGCAACAGACACACCGTGCACATCAACTCAGCCCATAAGAACTTTGGCAGACCAGATTGAGACATAATAGTTCTGACTTTGTCCAGTAAATTCCTATTCATTCTCTCAACTATTCCATTATTTTGTGGAGTACTTGCAGTAGTGACTATATGAATGATACCATAATCTTTCAACAGCCTCCCAAAATATTTACTCACGAATTCACCCCCTCCATCGGTAATAACCCTCTTGATCTCCTTCATCAGACCATTCTGTTTCCAGACTTTGAAGATTACAGAAACCTCCTCTGTGGTCTGATCCTTAGATCGAATTGGTTTAACCCAAACATAATTAGTTGCAGTATCAACTAAATTGATGAAGTATCTTGCCCCACCAAGGGACTCTGGAGTGAATGGCCCTGCCAAATCAATGGAAAATTTCTCTCTAGGAACATCTGTGTGATCTCTACTCTTAGAGAACACATTTCTAGTCTTAGCCCCCAAGGTACAACTCTCACAGTTGCTGTCCTTTACCTTATGGCCACTTCTATTGTGAGAAACAGTGCTCAGAGCTGAGAATTTGAACAAGCTTGCACACAGAAGCTTATTCCGAACTTGTCCACTAAGAACAGTTCTCCCATTCATATCAATAACAAACCTATCTCCTTTAAGATAACAAATTTGGAAACCTTTTTTCCATAACACCCCAAGAGACACAAGGTTGTAAGGCAACTCTGGTACATAGAACACTTTATCAAAAGTAATTTGGAAACCCAGTTGATTTGCAATAATAACTTTTCCAATTCCTTTAATCTGAATTGTTCTGCCTTTCTGACCAATATTTACAACCCCATCATAATCACTAAGATTTGAAAATAAATTTGGTTCAAAAAACATGTGATCTGTACAACCAGAATCGATCAAAACAAGAACATCCTCCTTCAATCCTCCTAGTAGGAAAGAAGCTTTATCAGTCTCTGATAAGTTCTTATCTTTGAGGTTAAGATTACTCACTTCATAATCAATCAAGTCCATTTCTTGATCCTCATTGATTTTGGCCTTCTTGTTGGGACCTTCTTCCACAACAGCCTCTTCAATTGGAGCATCCAACGCCACCATTGCAACGTTTTCAGTTGTGAGATTGACCTCCTTGTCATTCCCTTCGGACTTCTTCCTTTTCTTGGCCTCCTTGCAGTCCTTAGCATAGTGACCCTTATTCTGAAAATTGTAACATAAGACCTTGGACAAATCCTTTTTTGCCTTCTTGCAAGATTTTCCAGTCTTTCCAACTAGGGCTGTTCCAGAACCCCCCTTCATCTTGAATTGAAGGTCATCCTTTTCAATCCTTTTAAGCACATCCTCCTCCCCAGGAAGAGGATCCAATTGAGAAATGATTCTGACTAAGGAATCAAACTCTTTTGGCAGCTTTTGAAGGATTAAGAGTGACAAACACTCTGGATCCATGTTAATTCCAGATGACTTGAACTTGGCTATACTAGACCTAGCCTCTGCCACAAACTGTTTACAATTTGAATATTGTAACTTGAACAGTTTATTAAAGGCTATACCCTTCTGGTGAACAGAATCACCAGCATACTTGGACTTAAGCAGCTTCCAAAGGATGCTGCCCCTCCTCCTCTAATCTTCCCTAAGAGTATCAGCAACCCATGTCACATGATTCTCATCAAGATGCCTAAGGATCAGATGGTAAGACTTCTTCTCCACTTCTGAACTGATCAGAGTGTCATCTGCATCCATAATTTCCCCACAGCAGATGTTATCCAGCTCACTATCCATAAGGACAGCCCAAGCATTATAGTTCTGACTATTCAGAACTATTTTGGTAGAGCTAACATCAGGGATATAGGACATCTTCTTGGAAAACTTGAGGTCTTTGAGGTTCTCCAAAGTAAGGTACAAAGGTCTAGATGGCTTGGAAGTAATGATGATGTTGGTACTGATAATGTGTTATAATTATGGCCAGCAATTAGCTTAGGCAAATGAGCAGTATTTAAAGCAAAAGAAATGCTGGACACTGTGTGTCAATAATGGCTAATGGGGCTCTCACAATGGGGCAATATGTTGGATGAATTTGATTGGATGATGAATGAATGATGGAAAACAGCAGGGAGAAGAGCTCCTTAAGTACAAAAGATTGGCCTCTTGTGAGCCCATGATACAACAAGCCAAAGGGCAAATTTTCCGCCCCAAAAGAGCTCTACAGGCTCTACAGGCCTTGTTACTTGGTTTGGACTGCATCAGCCCACATGGCATTAGTCCCTGAACCCTTACAACCAGACTATTCCAGTCCATTCTTGTGTTTCCACCGTTACGGGGCTGAACCAGCCCATTGCTGTTCAGTCCCTTAGTTGGTTGTCTATTACAACCGGCCCTGATGGCATCATTACCCCTGTTACGGGCTGGTTGCCTCATGCATCCAGCCCCTGGCCCCTGAAATGGGCCAGGTGGGACCCAGGGCTCACCTGGGTCCGGTTTCAACCTCACATGGGGGGGTGTGACCAGCGGACATGCTGTCCCCCCCTCTATCTCTTACAAATCCCTGGTGGGGGCGGTCAAATCCCCTCACCAGGGGCCCTGGGGGTCAATACCCCCCAGGGCGTCGTCACAGAAAGTTGGCCTGGGAGGTGGTCAGGTCCCCCCAGGCCCATCACTCCTCCCCCTTGGTAAAGGGGGGGGGAGAGCGCCCCTTCGCGCTTAGTTTGCTACGATGGCGGGGGGGTGATGAAATCCCCCCCACCTGCCGGTCGCATACCATGCGGCCGGCGCCGCCACCTCCTGGGGCAAGGGGGTGGTCAGGTCCCCCCTGCCCTGACCGACCGCCTTGTTGCGGCCGGTCGCTGGCTGGTTCAACCCAGCCAGCCTGCCCCCTCCCCCTCGCGACGGCAAGCGAGGGGAGGGGGAGCGAGCCGGGGCCGCGAGCCCCGGCTCCGCGGCGCTGGTCGCTGGTCGCGACCAGCCGGGCCCGCGCGGGATCCCTCGGCCGCGCAACAGCCCCGCGCGGGCCGTCGGGCCCCGCGTGGGCCGTGCCGAGGAACACAGGCGGCCCCGAACGGGCCGCGACGCGAGCAGCGGCCCCGAGCGGGCCGCGACACGGGCGGCAACCCTAATGGGCCGCCCCAAGCCCGAATTGTGAAAAAAGACTACTTTTGCGGGCCAGCCCGTTTGGCCAAGTATGTCCAAAATAAACCTTGGGCCCAATTATGCCCATAAAAGCCCATCTGGTTGTATTTGCCCATGTACCCCATCGGCCCCGTTAGGGCCCGTGTACCAAGGGTCTATTTCACGCGTTTTGAGGCCAGTTTCCCCAACTCTGTAACATCCACATGGGCCCGTATGGTCCGTGTGTGTGTCCAATGGGCCTCAGAGGCCCATTTGTGCATCCCATTTGGATTACACTTATACGTAGCACCCGCGTAAGTGCGTACGTATTTTAACAATGCTATCATGGTGCTCAAAGGGACATAATTTTAAAGGAAAGGGGGAGGAAGTAACCTTGGTAGGCTTCAATCCAATCTTCCCTTTGTATTGAGTCCTAACCAAATCTCATTCTATTATCTGCACTAAGCATGTGAAGTTCTTGAGAATTCCAAACCCCCAGAACTCAATCTTGAAAACTCCAACCAATGACTGGGTAGAGGACTCTTGTGGTGGGGACATGCTGGTCTCAAAGGACCCACCCCGGGACAATTGCCAATGCAAAGACACCCCTTCCTTAACTCAATATAGGACCGCCCCTGAAGACAATTTGTCCTCAAACTTGGATCTCAGCTCCTCATTGGACTTGGATTGTTTTGAAGTTGACTTTCCTGATCCGCCAAGTGATCCTCCACCCATCGCACCTCAGCCTCTGCCGCAATAACCACATCAAACAGGTGGATCAACAAGAATTCTTAGAGATTGCTGTGAATTAGGCCCCCTCAGTGTTACGATTACTTTCACTACTGCACACCCAAAATCTACAAAGATGCAATGATGTGTGAGGAAAGCATCAAATGGATTGCAGATATGGATGTTGAGCTGTCATCCATAGAATTTTTTGATGTCTGGGAGAACTATGAAGGTCCAGGACCCTTGAACCCTCTTTGAAAAACGTGGATCTACAAGTTGAAAGAAAACTGTCATGGAGATCCGGTGAAATACAAGGCATGTCTTTCTGTCCAAGTTTTCAATCAAATCAAGGGAATAGATTACTTTGAAAACTTTTTGCCCACTGGAAAACCATTAACCCTTTGCCTACTGCTTGTGTATGCGTTGAAGTCCTTTCAAAAAATAAGGAAGTTTGACATAAAAAGTGCTTTCTTACACTCAGCAATAGATGAGGAATTTATCATCCAAAATTCCAAGGGATCAAATCAACCTTCAAGATTTCTCAAATTAAATGAGTCTCTGTATTGATTGAAGCAGGCACCCAAGAACTGGTATGAGACACTGACAACTTGGTTCAAGGAGATTGGTTTCTACAAATACGCATGCAATCACTGCCTGTATCTATCAGAAGATGGTCAATCTCAACACTTATTTCATGTCAATGATTTAATCCTGGTGGGGGATGGTCAAGGCTTCAAACAAAAATTTATACAAAACTTCAAGGGATAAACATGTCAAGATCCAAACACCATTCTTGCAATGAAGATATATTTTCATACCAACAAAATACTGCTCAGTAAACCAAACCACATCCATCATAGTCTTGAAGAATTGGGTCTAACCAGCTGTAAAGGATCATCTACGCCTCTGACTTTAAACCTTCAACTCAAACCTGCCACCAATGAAGAGAATGAAGCCTTCAAGGCATTGAATATCAACTATTGTGCAGCCATAGGATCACTTAACCACATATCTTGCTACATTAGACCTGATGTCAGATTTGGAGTATTGAGTCTATTGCAATTCAATGTGAAGCCAGGGATTACTCCCTGGAACAAACTGAAGAAGACCTGGAAATATTTGAAGGCAACTAAACATTACCAATTGGGACTCAAACACCTATCTCATGCAGACACACTGGAATTATTCTCCAATTCATCCTGGGCAGATGATCCCTGCATGTAAAAATCCCAAACAGGCTATCTTTGTGTAGTCTACAGTAACCTTGTCTCTTGGAAAAGCTGTAAGCAGAAAACCATTAAATTGTCCTTGACAGGTGCAGAACTAAACATGTTGGTGGATTTGTATCATGAGGAAAAATGTATCAAGGCCCTAACCAATGAAATCTGTGACTCAGTGTCATTGGAGAATATTCCCCTGAACATTGAAAACAGCGGATTGGTTGATAAAATTTTCAAATTTTTCTTGAACTCAAAAACAAGACATCTGGATCTAAAGAACAAGGGAATGGGGGAAGAACTCAGATAAAATAGGATCAAGATCAAACTCATAAAGTCTGAGCAGATGCCAGCCAATTCATTAACCAAGGCACCTTCCACCCATATTATCTGCCTGTTTTCTCCTTTACTCCACACTGAGACTTGGTGACTGTTGTTTTACATCATTTTATCCTTTTTTTCTCTTTGTGCAATATCTCTTCAGGCATGGTGGGGTGTTAAGTTCTGTAAAATCTCTCTTGTGGTGTAAAATACGGGCGCACTGCCAGTGAGGATACTTCAAATATAGATATCTCAGATTTGAACAAGCTCTCTCATCATCCATTTCATCCTTATTTTTATCATCAGATCCTTCTTTTCACCACTGGTCTTGTTACTTTTGATCATTTCTCATCTTCTTGTCTTTTCATCTCTTCTCATCTCATCTTATCTTCTCATCTTTTCCACTCTCTTTATGCCATTGCTTGCATACTCATCTCATCTTGTTGAAACTCCTCTCAAGCCTTGCCTCTCAAAAGTTCACCTTCCCTGTATGTGTGCCTGGTGAGATATTTTTGGATTGTCTCTTTGACTCTCATCTCATCCTTCTAATATTGACCACATTCTTGTCCATTCTGCTTTTTTCATTTCACCTTGTCCATCAATGCCAGATTTCTCAGTTTTAAGGTTTATTGATTTAGCAATTTAATAAGGACTCTGACTTGATGTTATCTTTAATTAATGATTGATTTTTTCAAGCAATAACTTGGGGGGTGGATCCCAAAATTATTTTGCAAGTTGATTAGAGTAGAAATACTATGATGTACTGTGGAATGATGTGTGTTTTGATTTGTTTTTTGGAGTGAATTTTTAGAAAATTTAGAAAGAAAGGAGACCAAACATGGGTCAGTTTGAATGAATCAGAGCTCTCTTGGTTGGTATGGAGTACATACCAGTCTTTTTCTAGTTTGATAGAATCAAATTGGATTGGTTTCTTTAAAGTTTAAGGGCCCCTGACAATGGTGTGACTTGATGACCTGGAGGGTTTTGACCATGTTTTTTGTGGTAATTGATGAAGATGAATAAATGGCATATTTCATTTTTGAAATACACCATTTTGAAATAAAACAGTTAGGGGGTAGTTTTATTTCAGAAACCTAAAATTAAGATGGTGGGTTTTGTCAAAAGAAATAGTGGTTTTCTAATGGCATATTTGCTAACTGTGATACACCCTAATGAAAATTGGATTTTTTTTGTTTCATTTCAATCTTTTTCTAACTTCTAATTTGATTGAGTTTTTATTGGGTATCCCTTGCATGAAGAGAAAAAATACCAAACCAAAGATTTTGGGTAAATTTAAATTTTGATTCCAATTGGTAATGAATGTTGATTAAAAATTTGAAAGAATTTCCATCAAAAATATAAAATAATAATAGAATTAATTTTATAAAATATATCTACACTATTGGACACAGATTATAAAATATCTATCCCCAAAAAAGAAAGTTATTCTGTGCATCTATTTTATATTGATTTTGATAAATCTGGGTCCTCATAGCTTAGTTTGAAATTATTCTGTATCCACCTCTTGATAATATGCATTACCAAGGTTTTTCTTCCATAATTGATAGGGCTTATTAAATTTAGCAAAATCAGCATTAGAAACACACCATTTTTTTGACCAAACCTGCCCTTTTTAATGGCAGGTTTCTGAAATATACATACCCCCTCACTGGTGTATTTAAAAATAGTGGGTTTTATTAAAATGGCATAATTCAAAAATAAAACCCACCATTATCATCCATCCACCATCCATGGCATGCAAAAAACCCATCCACACCTCCAACTCATCAAATCCATACACATGACACACATCTCATCTCCATTGCTTCAAATATCCATTGCTTCACATATCCATCACTTCACATCTCCATTGCTTCACATTTCCCTTGCTTCAAATCTCAATTGCTTCAAATCTCCATTGCTTCAAATCTCATATTGCTTCACATCTTCCTTGCTTCCCATCTTCATTGCTTCACATCTCCATTCCTTCACATCTCCATTGCTTCACATCTCCGTTGCTTCACATTTCCATTGCTTCACATCTCCATTGCTTCACATCTCCATCACTTCACATCTCCATTGCCTCACATCTCCATCACATCACACACATCCCATCATCATCACATTACCATCTTTCTCAACATTTCCAATCAAACTACTTCCTGGCAGCAAGTTGAAAATACAAAAAATATGACTGAAATTGTTCTTATTATTTGACCTGGATTCAGAATAAATTTTGGAATCAACATGGTTAGCTTTGCATTCTCTATTGGAAAAGAACTACATGGTTACACAAAGACACACACTCCACAACCCTATTTATGAAAGGCAAAAGCTTCAACTACTGCCCAACTTAAGCTTCCATCAACTGTTCCAAACTTTATTGCCTTCTTTCATGAAACTTTTGGAGATTATTGAAGAACACCACATCTTCCAGAAAAATTCTTGGAATCCTCAATGCAATCCAGCTATTCAACTGGCTGTTTCTCATTGTAGATTGGGATCAAATTGAAATGGAGCAGAAATTTATCAATTAGAATATCTATTTTTGGTCAGTTATGGATTCATTGACTTATACACAAAAAGAGTTATGGTCGCTATCCTATTCTTCCGTTGCTTGGTCCTTTTTTTGCCAACCAAACAAGACCAAAAGGAGATATCTCAAGTGATGGAGACTGAAGGCATTCCTGGTTGCATTGGTTTTGTTGATGGAACCA
The DNA here is from genome assembly GCA_025617555.3 of Puccinia polysora. NCBI lineage: Eukaryota > Fungi > Basidiomycota > Pucciniomycetes > Pucciniales > Pucciniaceae > Puccinia > Puccinia polysora. The sequence goes on from CM062616.1 coordinate 48,684,788, forward strand.
CTATCCCCTTGAGTCAAAAACCCAAGCTAGATGGCAACCATTATTTTGATCAGAAGAAAAGGCAATTGATTCATTTTCTTTCCAAATACTTTGATAATACACTGACCAAATTTTGTTTATTGTTTTTTATAGATACTCTGAGGCACTAAAAATTGTTTTTGATAACAACAAGAAGTTCATATCCCTCCATGCTGGACTTCCTGGTTCTTGTCATGATTCATATGTTTTCAATCCAATTCAGATTTCCCAAAAACCATATAACTAATTTGAACAAGATCAATACCATCTGGAAAATTCAGCTTATGCTAGCAGGAAATATGTGGTTCCAGCATACTGCAATGTTTCAAACAATGATCAAGCCAAAACTGATTTCAACTATCATCTTTCCCAATCACAAGTTTGGATTGAGCATGCCATAGGAAACCTGGAAGGAAGATGGGCCAGCTTAAGGGAGATGCAAAACCAGCTCCAATCTTCCAAAGACATGAATTTACTCATCAACTGGATTATCAGTTTTGTAATCCTTCACAATAATCTTGCCAACATCAAAGATGAATGGGACAGAATATTTGAAGAAGATATTGGCAATCCCCCTCAAGTCATCCCAGCCTCATCTTCTACTTCATCTTTGGCCATGAGAAAGCAGATTCTACCCCTCAAAATTGCTCACTTTGATGAGTAGCATTGGGTTTTTAAATAGGTAAAAAATGACATCACTGGATTTTTTTGGTTTTGGTTGTTTAACCCAGAATCCTAGGCTGACTCCCATTTTCTTTTTGGTGGACTCAGACAAAAACAGAACCACAACTTCCAAGCCACCAACCTCACCCCACAAAAACACTGGTCCAATCCTCCCTCCTCCTCACAAAACCATCACCTCACCAAACCAAACCACCATTCTAATATAATTATGGCCAGAAATTAGCTTAGGAAAATGAGCAGTATTTAAAGCAAAAGAAATTATGGACACCTTGTGTCAATAATTGCTGATGGCCTCTCACAATAGGGCAATATGTTGGATGATATTGGTGAGGAATTCAATTGGATGATGAATGGATAATAAAAAACAGCAGGGAGAAGAGCTCCTTAAGTACAAAAGATTGGCCTCTTGTGAGCCCATGATACAACAAGCCAAAAGGCAAATTTTCCGCCCCAAAAGAAGTCTACAGGCTCTACAGGCCTTGTTAATTGGTTTGGGCTACATCAGCCTGCATGTCATCAGTCCCTGTACCCTTACAACCAGCCTATTCCGGTTATTTATGGTGTTTCCACCTCAATGGGGCTGAACCAGCCCCTTAGCTGTTCAAACCCCTGGCTGGTTGTCTATTAAAACCGGCCTGTTACCTCTCATACTGACTGGTTTCCTCATGCAACCAGCCCATGGCCATACAAATGGCCAGGAGGGACCCAGGACACACCTGGGTCCGGTCTCAGACACACATGGGGAGGGTGTAACCGGCTGACATGCTTCCCCCCCTCTTTCTCTCAAATCCCTGGAGGGGGCAGTAAAATCCCCCTACCAGGGGCCCTGGAGGTCAATGCCCCAGGGCGTCCTCATGCTAGGTGGGCTGGGGGGTGGTCAGGTCCCCTCCAGACCATTGCTCAAGGGGGGGGGAGAGCACCCCTTTGATGGTGGGGGGGTGTTCAATTCCCCCCCACCGCCGGTCACCTTGATGCAAACAGTGTGGAAATAAGAGAAGTGATACCCCTCAAAGTTGTCCTCAGGTTCCGGAAGTTATTGGTCTAAGCGTCTGTAAGGGGATTGGATGCAATGAGTTTAAGAATAGAGAGGGTGATGATGATATATGATATGATCCAACCTGGAGTTGAGATTGAGGTATTTTTGAGTCCTCCCTCTCAACCCTAACCTAGGTACAAACACAAGCAACCAGATAGATGAAATATTACCCCAAGTACAGAACCCTAGCTCCACCCTAACCCTGACACGTACCACCCACCCTGTCCAAAACCCTCCCCTTTGATATCATGTACGTCTGGTTTGTCCTTCTCATGGTGCAGCCCTCCGCCACGCCCTACTCAGAGCCCCCCAGGGTTTTATCCGTCCGCAGATCCCGCGATCCCTGAGTCAGCCCATGCTTATGCCCGCGCAAACCTTGGATCCCCTGATCCGTGAGTCAGCCCGTGCTTATGCCCGCGCAAACCTCCCTGGCGCGTAAAACCCCTGATTGCCCCGCCCTTGCCTTCCGGACTAGCCACCCGCAAGCTTGGTTGGGCCGGCTCCATCACTTGGTTTGCATTCCCTGGGCGGGTTGCGGCCTGGCGCCCCCCAGAGTAGGCCCGACCCGCAACTGGTGCCAAGCCCCGCAATCCCTGCTGCTGAGCCCTCATCTGCTGCTGCTTAGCCTGCAGCAGGCACTTCTGAGACCGGGCGCACCCCAAATTCTGAGCCTGACCTACCCAACTGCTGAGCGCGCAGCCCGCAATGCAGCTCCCAATCCAAGGTTATAAATACAACACCACATCCCCCCCAAGTTGAGTTCTGTCCCCAGAGGTCCTTCCATCACTACCTCAACCCTACCCCGCTACCAGACCACCCCCCCTGCTCCCAGTCCACCCCAGCTACTAGCCCCTCCCCTCCTTCCAACTTCCGCAAACACTATGATCCCCTGCAATTTCTGCACCCAGAACAGGCACGCGTGTTTGATTGTTCCTGGTCCATGCGCCTGTAGCGCTTGCCGTTGCGGCCACTGCTGCTGCTTGCTTAGCAAGGGAATTCCCCAGCCTCCCCCTCAATCCGGCTCCCGCTCCTGCCCGCGCAAGAGGGCCCATCCAGACCCGTTTGTGGTATTGGATGATGAAACCATCTTGGAGGACCCGTGGACTCCGCCCGGATCACCCCTTTGCCACCCCCCAAGCTCAATCTGTGACTCCCCTTCACCGCTCTGCCGCGCGGGACCTCCCTGGAAGGAGGAATTCCCCAAATTTGTGGCTAAACGTGTGGCTATGAAATTCTTTGCGGACCAAGTCCGGGTTACGCAAGGCGCAAGGGAACCGCGTATTGATGAAATCCTTTGACCTTGCGCAGCTCCTCCTCCAGCTCCTACTCCGGTCCCTGCCTCATCTCCTACTCCAGTCCCTGCCCTGGCTCCTCCTCTGGCCCCTGCCCCGGCTCCTGCCCCTTCCCCGGCTCCTGCCCCTGCCCCGGCTCCTGCCTCTTCCCCGGCTCCTGCCCTGGCCCTGGCTCCTGCCCCGGCCCCTTCCCCGGCTCTCAATCCTTGGAATCCCAGCGCAAGCTTTTGGAGTCTTTCCGGGCCTTACTGGCGTTGTTGCGGGCGGACATGGAGGAAATGATGAGAATGGCTTAGTCACATCGCCCCCCCCTCTCACCCCTTCCTTCTTTCCCCATTTTTCATTTTACCGCGCTTCCCCCAATTAGAGAAATACAGGCCTTCTGGGCGCGCGTCCTTTCCCAGCGGGATGTCCTGTGGAAACATCCCCGCGTCCCAAGTGAGTTTTAAAGAAAGTTCCACATCCGCGCATCACAAGTGAGAATGAGAGTGAGATTGATATCCGGGCCCACGTCCTGGTGAGAATGAGAGTGAGATTGAGATCCGCGCCCATGTCCTGGTGAGAATGAGAGTGAGATTGAGATCCCCAACTGCGTCCTGAGCCAACAAAGTTCCCCGGAAGGTTCCCGGACTGCCCCAGCCAAACTTCCACACAGTTCCCCATACCCATCCTGCAACAAACAGAACCATCCTCCACCAGCACGCACAGTCATCCAAGAGAGGAAAAGAAGTTAAGGAAACAAACACTCTGGGGTGTCTAGCTGTTCCGGCTATGAACCGGCTAGGACACCCCCTCACCAAATCAGACCTGTCCCGTACATGTCCCACGCATACTCTGCGCCCATTATGTTGTAGGAGAAGACAACTGATAAAGAGAAGACAGAGAAAAGAACGAAACCCAAAAAGGAAACCAAACCCAAAAAGAAAAAGTTTTTTTTTTTTACTTACACCGGGCCTCTGCTCCTTTTCTCGCATTACTTAACCACGGGGCTCATCTTTGCGTTTACCAACCCTGCTTGCGCTGCACCCGCGTCCCTGCAACCAATCATAACCAAAACCAGTACCAACTTGCAAAGCGATGTATTCAAGAAATAAGAAAACAAACATTCTGGGGTGTCTAGTTATTCCGGCTGTGAACTGGCTAGAGCATCCCCTCACCAAATCAACCTTTTACCCTTCTCAAGTCCCCCCCAGCTTGACGTCTGTCCCCAGCAGTTTGTAGCCTCTTGCTCCTTTGAGGCGGCACGTTGCGCACGGGCTCCTCCTCAGCCAAAGAGCCCAATTCTTCTACAAATCCTGAACCACCGGCACCGTCCCCTGCGTCCGCGCCATTGCCGGCCGTCTCGTCAAAGGAGGTGGAGACGCTTGCAAAGAAGCGCTTCACGTGCAAAGACACAGCCTTCCGTTTGAGCGTTGCCCCGTCCAATTCCTCAAGCTGATAACTCCTGCCCTCAAACTTGGATGCCACGCAGAAGGGGCCATTCCATTGGTTGGCAAAAAGCTTACCCCACTGGGACTCCAGACTCTGGTTGTAAAGCAAGACCCAGTCCCCCTTCCGCAACGGATCCCGGAGGAAATGGGAACAAGGCTTTTCCCAATAGCGGACCAACGCTGTCCTAGTCTTCTGCAACCTTTCCGCGGTCTTTGCCAGGGTCTTGTCCCATTGGAGAAGCTGTTTGGTGCGCGCCTTTACAGGCTCCGCAGAGGTCTTCACCTTCCACCAGTCCACGCCCAAGAAGTTTTCCATCTTAATGTCCACCGGAAGCACCAGACGCTGTCTGTAGAGAAGTTCATAAGGTGAGTAGCCCATTGAGCATTTGACCAAGATCCTGTCCGCAAAGAGGACCACCGGAAGTGCCTCCTGCCACCTCTTGCCATCCTCACCTCAAATCTTTACCAGGGCTTCCTTGATAGGCTGATGAAGGTGTTTGATCATCCTTGGACCCTCAGGATAGTACTCCTTGACCCGCTCAAACCTAGCTCCACAATTCTGGACCAGCGTCATCAAACAACCCTGGAACTCTGCGCCTCTGTCAACGGTGACCAGGTGAAGCAAACCGTACCGTGAAAGCCAATTGTCCTCTAGAAACTGAGCAACCTTCTCCGCCAAAAACTTCACCAGAGGACAAGCCTTGAACCAAACCAATAGATTGTCCCGGGAAACCAGCAGGTGAGCAAACTTTCCCGCCTTTATGTGGACCACGTTGAGGGAGACCCTCCTGAACAGCGTGTCCTCCCCCGTAGGGTGACCCACCTCCCTGGGCAGCCTAGAGCTCCGTTGTCGACACGCTTTGCAAGACTTCACCCATTCACGCACCGCGTGCACCACACCCAGCCACCAGAACCTTGCTTTCACCCGCCTCCGCATTTCGATCTCACCCCCGGTGGCCAAGGTTTTGTGAAGACACCTCAGAATCATTTCCTGGTCCTTCCTTGACTTTGCAACCACCAAAGGCACTGGGGTACTCTGCCGCCACATCTGCCCTTCCTGCAAGTATAAGTTTGTTGTCCGCCGCTTTGCCCATCAATTTACCTCCCCTGACGTACCCTTGGGAAATCAAAGATCCAGCAAAAAGGAGCACAAGGTTGCATAACTCCAGGACTGCTGCAGCGGAAGGATGACGTCTGCCTCCAGCATACCTACGCGGATAACCAGAGACTCCACGTCCAGGGGTTCTGCCCCCTCAAATGGGTCCTCCTGCCGATACTGCAACAGCGCATTGGGCATTTTGAATACCCTCCCCGGAACATGAACCACGCCAAAAGTGAAGAGCTGAAAAAACGCCACCCACCTAGTCATAGGAGCATTTGGCAGCGTTGGAGAATTTATCATCCGCGCCAGGGCCTCCGCATCAACCAACAGCTCAAAGTGTACCCCCCAAAGCAGGTGCTGAAGCCTCTGCACAATTTTGGTGACTCTGCATAATTCCAGCTTTGGCTGCAAATACCAACTCTCCGTCATGGTAAACATTACGGACTTGTAGAGGACCGGCCTGTCCTTACCATCCTCTTCCTGTGTCAGTATGCCGCCCGCACAAAACTTGCTAGAATCAACATCCAGGCGGATCCCTCCTGCGTTTTAGTGAAGGTCCCGGAGGAAAATGTTGCAGCCCACAGTATCCTTGAGCTTTGAAAAGGCAGCTTCACACCTTGCCGTCCATTCCCATGCCGCGCCCTTCTGTGTTAGCGCCCGCAGCAGACTTGCAAATTCCGCAAACCGCTCAATGAACATGCGGACTTAACTGCACAGTCCCAGGAATTGGGGGATATGCAACGGCGTCCGCGGGGTTGGCCATTCGGGGACTTTGTTCTGTTTCTTCACAGCAATTCTCCTGCCATTGAAAACCACCACATGTCCTAGCACTTCCAGCACCGGAACACAAACTGCCAACTTACTCCCCAACACTGTAATCCCTGCCTCCTCAATTTGGAACAAGACCCGCTCCAACATCTGGGCGTACTCCCAGATGAAGCGGTGGATCATTGGGGTTTCCTCTAACACCGCACCCCTGTAATCCGTCTTTGGTCCCTTGATGCCTGCGTTGTTGATGAAAATCAGAACCCCGTCTGGAATGTTGTCCCGCAGAATCCACGTCATCTGGGCCTGAAAAACCGCCACCAAGTTTGTCGCGCCCTGCGGCAACCATGTTAGCTGCATCCTCCCCAATCCTGTCTTGAACGCTGTGGAGACTCCTTTGGGATTGGGTAAAAGTTTAGCAAATAGCTTGCTGGCAGTAACTTGAGGGGGGATTTAGTATTGCAACTACAAATAAGATAGAGGAATAATAAGGGTGGTTTTGAATTGCCTGCCCCTCTGAGTACCATAGTAGTCTCACAACAATAAAAGAAAAACAGAAATGGTGGCTGATTTTCAAATAGATTTGCTACTATAGTAGTCTCTATCAGACCTAGTATCAATGTATTCAAGCTTGATAAGGAAGAAATGATGGAACAGATAGGTGAACTGGTGGATAGAAGCTGATTAAGGGAAGATTCCTTTCTCCAGTATTTTCCTTTATATATTTTTATATTTATTTTATTGGTTACTGATTGATACTCCTTTGGTGATACAGGTGATGATTTGAATAAAGCTTGAAATGGTTGGGCCTATAGTTGATGACTGATGATGATGTTTGATGATGATGATTATTGATGAAGTAGGTGATGATGATGGATGATGATGGATGAGGTAGGTGATGCTGATTACTGATGATGGTCAAGGTAGGTGATGATGATGGATGATGATGATGACTGATGATGATGATGGTGAGTGATGATGATGATGGATGATGGTCAAGGTAGGTGATGATGATGACTGGTGATGATGATGGTAGGTGATGATGATGACTGATGATGATGATGATGGTAGGTGATGATGTTCAGGTTATGGGCACATGGTGGTGATGTTCACAGGTATAGGTTATGGAGTAAATAATGGTGGTGGTGGATGGTCAAAAGTATGGGTTATTGAATTGGTTCATGGTCAAAAGTATGTGTTGATGATGGTGATGGTGATGGTGATGGTTGATGGTGATGATGATGGTGATGGTGATGGTGATGATATGGGATATGGTATTGGTGATGATGATAGTATGGGTGATGGGATAATGGTTGAGGGTAGTAAAGTATGGGTTAAGGGTGCCTAAGAGGCATTGTGGTCCCTTGGATGGAAGGATGGGGGGAACTGATTGTGGGACCTTGATGGGGGAGAGAGGCCCTCTATTTATAAAAAATCCTGCCCTCAGGGCTGCCCCTGAGGGTCTCCCTGGTACAGTGAATACAGTTCATGAGGCATTTTTGCTGGTCAGAGGAGGAGGCTGTGCAGGATCTACATGCATGTACAACCTTGCATGCATTGCTGTGCTGCATTGATACAGGTGCCCCCTGCATAAATTACTTCTGTATAGTGTCTTGTATGATGCTGTGCAGCCTCTGCATGCAGTGTCTTGCATATATTGCTGTGTATACAGGTGATTTGTTTGGTTATCCATGCAGTGCCTTGCATATATTGTTTCTGTATTATGTCCTGTATGATGCTGTACAGCCTCTGCATGCAGTGTTTTGCATATATTGCTATGTATACAGGTGATTTGTTTGGTTCCTCATGCAGTGTCTTGCATATATTGCTGTGCATACAGGTGGTTTGTTTGGTTCTTCATGCAGTGCCTTGCATATATTAATTATGTATACTGCTGCAGGTTTTTTTGGTGCTGTATGGTGGTACTGTATGGGGTATGTACTTGAAAGCATCCAGGGTATGTCCATGAACCTTCACTGGTCTGTGACTTCTGGTAGGGGTATGGGTAGGCCAGGGTTGATTTAAGCTGTATCTTCTAAACCATGAGAGATAGAGGGGTACTTTGGCTGAGTGACTAGGGGTTAATTTTGGTGTAGAATCCATTTTTGAGGTCTTTTTGATGATTAGAGCTGTCCTTATATTAGAAAAGTGAGTCTGATGGCTATAGGTTAGGTTTTGGAGCACCACATCCCCCCAAATTAATGCTGTCCGCAGCATTTCTGCCTATAGACATCAGGCTCTCTTTTCAACAACTATGGCTCCTTCTTCTTCTCTTCTTCTCTTCTCTTGATCCAAAATCAAATAATTATATAGTAATTAATAAGAAAAGCCCAGAGGTGAAAGGAATCTTAGGTGATCAAGTTGGTCCTGTTGACTTTCTTGATGATTTATCTACAGATCTTCTTCTCTTCATTCATTCTTGATTTATCCATGTAACAATTTCAAGCATATTTGATCCCTTCCATTCTTCTATATTTTGATTTATATTTTGGTTCTCCTTGGAGAAAGACAGGTTCTGCATCCTTCTTTACACTTCCTTTCCCTTCTCCATATCCATCTATGATATGGTACCTCCTGGAGAAGGACAGATACCCCAATGACCTTTTTTTCTTAAACTTTTAACTTTATTCCTAATCTTCACCAATTTTAAACCTTGATGCCCTGTTTACATCTATTCCATCTTGATAGATTCCTTTTCCATGGTATACCTGCTATAACATCTTCATTCTGAATTTTCTGGTTAAAGATGAATTATCCCTTGTTACTTGCTACCTTGACACATCTTGAAATCTTGAATTGGATCCAATTTGGATTTAAGCCAATCTTGAGGTCTTCAGGTCCTTCCTTCTTCCTAGTATTCCATTTCCCTTGTTTTAAGTTTAAACATTTATAATATCCTTGATTTATTTATATTTTATAGTTTTATATCACATATTTTTTTGGTGTGGGTGGTTTAAGGTCTTACCAAGGACCAAGATCAGTTTTTTATATCAACTTTTATTATCATTTGTTTATTCATTTTATTATTTCTTTTATTCCTTTTATTTTAATTTTATTTTATGAGTGTAGGCAGTTTCAGGTCTTACCAAGGACCAAGATGATTTTTTTATTTGTTTATTATCATATTTTATGCCTTTTTATTGTTATTGTCTTTGAGTGTAGGCAGTTTCAGGTCTTACAAAGGACCACATGATGGTATTAATTTATTTTATTTTTATTTTATTTTATTTTATTTTTTATTTTATTTTATTTTTTTAATATTTGAGAGGAAGAATTGGTTGTTTTCTGCAGTATAAGGTCTTACAGGGGACCGTCAAGGTGTTTGCTGTTGAATTGTGCCCAGGCACGGTGTGCGCGATTAAGACGCGGGAGGGATTTTTTTTTTTTTTTTGGTGCGAGGTGTGGAAGGGCGCGCAAGGTGCGCGGCAGGTCTTTTTCAAAGGCGGGGCGCGCAATAGTCGTCAAAACCAAGCCGGCATTGCGCGCGAGGTCGTCGCACGAGGACGGAGCGCGCAGTAGTTGTTCTGGACTTCATCTTGTTTGTTGATTGACGCGGCTCCGATCAATGTTGATCTTCGCGGCAGTCAACCTCCCAATATGGATTGAATCAAATACAGCCTTCCGGGTTCTAATTAATTGGTAAGCCGCACCTATTTTCTTCTGTTTCTGTATTTAATATCTATTCTTTTCTTATTATTTATTAATATTATTCTTATTTATTTGACAGGGGTTTAGCCGGTTGTTGAGTTGAGTACCTCTACGCTCTGGTACAATCGCGCATAGCTGGCAAAGAACATCCGGGCGATCCAATCAGATGCAAGATCAAAATTCTCCTTGGCAACTGGGGTTGTCAAAAGCGGTGCGATGGAGGCAATGCAGGGCAGCAACTGATTGTGAGTGCTTTTTGGTTTCACATTCAACTTTTTTAAAGCTTTAATTTATCTAATCTTATTCATTATTTCTTCTTTTTCCTTCCAAAACGATGCAGGCTTGGCAGCAATAAGGCCGCGCAAATTGCAAGATTGGTCGGTGGATCTTTAGTTGCATTAATTAATCTCATTGGCCGATTGCTCGCCACGTTGATTCATTGGTGAGTGGGGATAGGCCAACCACGATTGGGGTTTTTTTTAATTACTAATACCGTTCCCTTTGTTTCTTCCCTTTTCTCGTTTCTTCCAATCGACAAGTGGGCAGAGGATGCGTAGCAGCCATGGGAGTTTTCTTTTTCCAATTGGATTGGAGCTGCCATGACAATGGCGCAGGTTTTTTGTCCGGTACGCCTTGTTATTTTTTTTTTTTTTTTTCTTCTCAGTCCTTCCACTGGTATGTTCTCCTCTTCTCCTGTTCATCTTTCCTTCCTTGCTATTTCTGTAAGTATTCATTTCTATTTTCCGTTCCTCTCTCCCCCCTTTTTTTTATTGTTGATTGATTATGGATCGGTCTCTTTATTCCTGTAATGATAATTATAATTTGGGATCTGCACAATAGTCCATTGCCACAATATTAGCTCAACCCGCTGTCAGATCTCACCTTCAACTCTGATGATTATATTACTAACCTGCACAATAGTCCATCGCCACGATATTAGCTCAACCCGCTGTCAGATCTCACCTTCAACTCTGATGAGGAAAAGGGTTGTCTGGCTAGTGGGTTGGGTAAGACTTTATATACATGATGTTCTTTTAGTATCTACACATGCATATATTATGCTTATGGCATATTGGTCTCTTGACTTGTGGTTGTAATCTTATAGTTTATAATCCGTGTATAACCTAATCTTTACACCCCCCCCCACACGGTTTAAAAATTATACTTCCCTGATCTGGAGGTTGGCAAGGGCAGGGGCTATCTTGTTTGGTCCAAGGCGTTTGGTGAGCATATCTGCTTGCTGGGTGTGGGTGCTGGTCCAGTGCAGTTTTGCTTGGTGGCGGTGGACAAAGTCATTAACAAAATAGAAGGCCCAAGAAAGATACTTTGTGCGTTTCTTTGAAGTGTTATCGCTTGCTATTAGGATGGCCAACTGATTATCACAAAAGATTGAGATCGGCAAGCTTAGATCAAATTTGTGGAGGATTTTGTGCAAATAAGACAACTGCTGAGTACCATCCAAGAGAGCAACATACTCAGCCGCACAAGTAGAGAGGGCGACAATATTTTGCCTCGTGGAACCCCACGCAACAGTGTTTCCATAGTACTTAATGACATGTCTGGATGTTGAGAGTTCATGTTCACCACCCCAATTTGCATCGCTCCAAAACTCCAGCCCAGGCTTGCCTTTTTGGAAAACAAGGGACTTATTCTTTGTCATGCGGAGGTAGCCAATGAGCCAGTCGAGCGCGGCCCAGTGGTCCTGCAAGGGAGAGTTAGCAAATCTGGACAGCAGATTGACAGGGAATGCCAGGTCAGGTCTGGTCCTGGCTGCCAGGTACATGAGCAAGCCGATGAAGTGCTTGAACTTCTCTGCATCTACAGTTCCCGACTTGTTAATGGCCCGGGACATTTCAGGGAGGGGGCTGCGTTTTGGATGGGCTACTCGCGGGTAATCATTCAGGATTTGGTTCCTCAGGACGTGTTGGTGGAGTGACATAGACGTATCACCTCTCTTGAGGGCAATGCCAACAATCTTTGTTGGCGCGTCGTTCCATTTGATCTTGATTTCACACTCCATGCCCTTTTTTAGTGACTGTAAGAGGGACAATGACAAGCCAATAACAAACCCATCATCTACATGCATCCATACAACGATAAAGCCCTCCTTGCCCCTTAAGAAGTACAAAGACGGCTCAATCTCTTGTGTCTCAAAGCCAAGCTTTGACATAATGTTCTGGAAGAATTTCCACCAACATCTTGCCGCCTGCTTGGTGCCGTAAACCGCCTTCTTAAGTCTCATTACCATGCCCTTCCACTCAGGCCTCACTTCAACTGGGGGTTGAGCATATAGCTCTTCATCTATGGGACTATACAGGTAAGCTGAACTCACGTCAAAGGATGCCATCGGAAGGTTGTTGCTCAATCCCAAAGATATAAGAGCTCTGAGTACGTTCAGGCTAGCTGTCGGGGCATAGGTCTTGTTGCAGTCTTCACCCATCCTCTGGTTGAAGCCCTTTACCACTAATCGCGACCGTCTCTCCAACAGATTGCCGTATTCATCAAGTTTGTTTGCAAGGACCCAACGCATCCCAAGAACGCGCATCCCCGGATGTGGTTTAACCGGTTCCCACACGTCAAGTTCATCAAATTTATTGACTTTGTATGTGGCGGATTTGAGCCAGTCTTTGCCAAACTCTCCTCGTAGGGCTTCCGGCAAGGATTGTGGTAGGTAGTGGTCTGTCTTAACGGGCATAGATCTAATAAAACCACGCTTGGCCTGTGCGATCTTGTCAGTTGGTTCTTTTCCCAGCTGCAGTGACAGTTGGTTGATAATGAAATCAATGCTTGCTTTGTTCTCCTTGGCTTTGAGCTCAGCAGCCCGGAAATCGGGGAATACCGCCGCAGTAGAATGGATGACCCTTTGTTCAGCAGGCGACCAAAATAACCAGCCAGCGCCAGCAGCGGGATAGGTCAGGAAGCAACAGAACTGGCCTCTCTCCGCCATCTTTGAGTCCCGGCGCTCCTTAGGGATATGCACGATTGCCCTGGCGCCAAACGGGTATAGGGTATTTGGATCAAACAAGAAGCCAAAGAGTTTAGTGACCGGACAAGAGGGGCTCATCCTTGTGTTAGGTATCTGGTTATGTAGGTACGTTGCCGTCAGGTAAGCGTAGCTCCAGTATTGTCCTGCCATCCTGCTTGCATGAAGCATAGTTCTAGCAACGTCCCCAATAGTTCTATTGACTCTTTCAGCCTCGCCATTCTGCTGTGGGTGGAAGGGCGCAACAGGCGCCAACAAAATCCCTAGCGCCTCCAGCTTTGCACGCAACGGCCCAATGTACTCAGCAGCATTGTCTGACCTGACATAGGCCGGGACCTTCCCTAGAGTGTTCCTGAGGTGTTTGATCCACCCAATGATCTTTTGAGGAACTTTGCTACAAGACTTCAACGCGGCACCAAATGTATACGTGGTTGCGTGATCTCTGAAAGTCAACCAAAATCTTGCTCCGTTGATGTCCTTCTCAAACGGGCCAGCCACGTTGTTTACACACAATTGGAGAGGGTCATGCCGCGGAATGTTGGATGATACACCAAGCGACGGTTTATCAATCAATTTGGAAAGAGCAGACCGCTCACAGAAATAAGGCTTCCACGTGCCTTTGGGTTGTTTAGGGAAGTGTGAGTTGACAAATTGGCGCACAACCGACTCCGATGCGTGGCCAAGTTGTTGGTGCCAACTGTACGCGTCAAGGAGTGGTTTTTGTGTGATGGCGCGGCATATTTCTTGTTCAAGAGGCTTTATTACCCAGCAAAAATTTCTAAAGGTAGTTTCAAATCTTTTACCATTGCAATCATACAAGAACAAATTGGTACCCTTGTGGTCTAGTCTCCACCCATCAGCAGCCAGTTGCCCCGTCAAGAGGATAGTACCTCTGACACCCTCGCAATAGTAGACATTATGGATCACAAGCATCCCCGTCCTCGTTGGTATCATGAGGCTGCCAATTGAGTAAACAGTTGCCGAGTTAGAAGGCACCGCCATTGTAAGTGAGATTGGTACTTCAAGCCGCCTGACGGTAGTGAAAAACTTGGATTTTCCACTTACGTGAGCGGTGGCTCCGGAGTCTATCAGGACTTCACCCTCATTGACATCTTCAACGTCAATTTGACAAATGCGTGGGCCAGCATGCAATGGAAAGGTGGGTTTCTTTGGCAGTAGGTATCTGGAACCGCAAGTGTTGTGGTCCTCAGGGGGTGGTGGGATGACCCCAAAGCGTACATGTTCCCAGAAGTCATCACAGTCGGCATACCAATGACCCGACCATTTGCAATAGTGGCACACATACCCAAATTTCTTCAGGAGTGTTTCATTACGATCTCTTCCTTTAAATTTACTTGCTTTATCAATCGACAGGTTTTCTGGACAACCATTTGCGGGAGCGCGGTTGTTGTGCTGGGGTTGTCTTGCCGGCGGGATATAACGCTGGACAGGTTTGTCGGTTAACGCCTGGATATTCATTTTGACATCCAATGGTATAGTACCAACCGAGGTGGAGGACCTAGACTTGAGTTTGTTCGAACACGACTGTATTATTGTAGAGACCTCAGTGAAGCTCGGTGGTGCCAGACAGTCTTTGAGGTGCTGTCCTATGGCATACTCAAAATTTTGTTGATCAACTCTGGGCGGGGCCGACACACTCCCTTGAAGACAGAGGCCGTAAAATTCATCTAAGGTGGTATTGACTCTGTTGAGATTGGCCACCACTTTGTGCCAGTTCGCAATCCACACATTGTCTGAGCCGCTTCGGGTGTTCATTGCTGTAAATAATCTGTCAACAACTGCCAGCTTATGTTGACGGTCAGTCTTGCTTCACTTCTTCTTGATCAGCTTGAGAAGGAACTGCGCATCTTTGGTACCCGATCCCTTGACAATGCTGAGGAGAGTGTTGTCAATTGTGTTCCTAATAAGGATGGCGATAGTTTCTCTGTGGTCGCAATCGAGGCGAATGAGGGCATCAGGGTCGCCAAGGAAAGTTGATTCATGTCGTAGCGCCCTGCGTAGTGTTTGGTCAATTGCTGACTCCCACTGGGAGTAATTTGAGCCATCAAAAGTTAGGGTGACTCTCTTTGGGTTGATAGTGTTATGAAAGGAAACAGGGTCCTCTATAAATTTCTTGGTGACCGTGTTGGTAAGATTGTTACCCCCATGGGTAGAGGTTTGTAAGTGGGGTGCCTGGTTCCTTTCAGACCGCTCAATTCTGGATTGGAGCCCGTTGATGACCTCCAGAAGGGACTCGATTGATACATTTGGGGGATTGCTCATATTTCGCGGTTTGGGAACAAACCTACTGTCTGTTGCCAAATATAACAAGGATTTGTTTGATGGTTCTTGTTGACTTGTGTCTGATTGGTCGCTGTCCAAAAGGATATCGCGAAAAAATTCCATGCACCTACCGGCGCCTAGGATGACAATCAACGGTGTTTGACTTGATCAAGGAAGGTAAGGAGGTGACAACGGCTAGTTGGCCGGCTTTTAACCTGTAATGATAATTATAATTTGGGATCTGCACAATAGTCCATCGCCACAATATTAGCTCAACCCGCTGTCAGATCTCACCTTCAACTCTGATGATTATATTACTAACCTGCACAATAGTCCATTGCCACGATATTAGCTCAACCCGCTGTCAGATCTCACCTTCAACTCTGATGAGGAAAAGGGTTGTCTGGCTAGTGGGTTGGGTAAGACTTTATATACATGATGTTCTTTTAGTATCTACACATGCATATATTATGCTTATGGCATATTGGTCTCTCGACTTGTGGTTGTAATCTTATAATTTATAATCCGTGTATAACCTAATCTTTACAATTCCAATTAATTGTTTCTTCCATTTTCTTCTGGGCAGCCTGTATCCTACCAGCCCGCCTCTTGTTGTTTGTTCCCTGGAAATTGTGGCGCTCATTGGCGTCACCGACTCCCGTTAGGCATCCCCTTTTTTTTACGCTGGTACGTTGGAGGGGATTGACTCAATCAGTTCCCTCAATCGCCACGATGTCGGTGCCAGGTCACCCTCGATTCCATCGTCTTGGCGTAGTCTTTGGTCGTCCCTTCCTGCAGACCTTGTTTTCCCTTCCTTCATTCCTTGGCCGCTCCTCTTGTCGCCGCGCAGTCGGCAAACTTTGGTCGGAATTATTTCCTTTCTTTCACTCCGATCATGGCTTCCTTGATTGGCCAAACCATCCTGTACATTCCCAAGCATTTTCTTCACTCTTCCCTGTACATGCTTTAATCCTGTACGCTGATCTTGCCTTCTTCTTCCCTGCATTTCAATTGATTCCTCTCTTCTCCCATCTTCCCTGTGCATATATTGGCAAAACTGCATGACGATCATTCCATGCACCCGATTCTTCTTCTTTTTTCTTCCTGCTATTCATTTTGGTTCCTCCCCCTATACCACACACTGCATTCGCTTGTTGTGACCGGTCAACAGCCTCCGCTCGACGCCGCTTGGACCACAAATCCTTCCGATTCGGCCAAAATATCATGTGAGTCCTTCCATTTCTTGTTCAACCCCTTTGTGCAGTTATTGACTATCCTGCATGTCAATCACTTTATGCACCTGACTCCCCCTTTTTTTTCTTCTTTCAATTTCGTTCCCTGCATCAAACGACGCGTGACCCCATTCGTCGCCTGCATCTCAAAATCCCCCTTGGACCTGTATTCTCTTCCGAGTCGGCTTCAGGGTCCACTGCTCCCACATACGGCCATGAGGTGTCCTTGCCTCGACTCTCCTGGCGGTTTTTCTCCCTCGTCAAGAAAGCCAACCATTTTCTATTTAAAGGGGCCTCTTCCCGCCGGTTTCCTCCTTCCTTATTTGCTCCAACTTCCCTCACCCGCTCGCACGTACATCCCCTCCTTTTATAGTCCTATTCATGCTTCCAAGTGCAGGTCTGACCCCCGCCTCCTCTTTCTTTTGACTAGGACTCCTCAATACTTCCGATCATGTCCGCCCCAGTTCCCCAGTCTCATTTGGATAGCGACGAGGCTTCCGAGGCCTTGGTCGTCATCCTAGGCCCCTTCGACGATCCTAGTAGTCACAGCAACCGCAATTGCGTTTTCTCCTTTTTTTTGCCCAGAAATCACTCGGTCTGACGAGTTGGAGGAGGCTGGTGAAAAGAAATGGTAAGTCTTTTTTTTTTTTTTTTTTTTTTGTTGGTTTTATATATATATAAGGGTGAACCATTTGCTGATTACTCAATTTTTTTTGTTCTTTTGTTTAGCTTTTGATTTTTTTTGACATACTTTGTACAGTGATATCAAGGTGCCCACCCATTCACTCAGCTCATTGAAGGAAACCAATGGCCTACTACTGCATCAATAAATGTTTTTTTTTTATACTTGTGTTTAGGATTGGAATAAAGATATTGTGAGTCTCTCTTTTTTTATTATTGTTTTTGTTCTTATGACCTGAGGAATAAACTCAAACTGATTCTTTTTTTTTGTGTGTGTGTTTTAGGTTTATGTTGTATTCTACCAGTATGATCCTTTGTAATATTTTTTTTGCAATGAATAACCTTTGTTTGTCAAGACCATGAGTTTTTTTGCCTTTAATGGTAATTAATTTTTTTGGGGGTTGAGGTGATGAATACTGTGAGTTTTCTTTTTCTTTTCTTTTTTTATTATATATTTTTTTATTTTGGAGAAAGACCAATACTGAATGTTTTTTTTTCTTATTTTAGGAGCACAGATAAGAGAAAAGGCTTGGCAGTTTAATGTCATGCTGGACGTTAAAATACTTGATGTTCATATTGTTCCAGGAGGTGGTGAGGTATCTCCTTGAAGTGCTCCCAGTATCTTTGGATACTTTCTTCTCTCCAGAGGATTATTCCTTCAACCCAATACTCTGCCCAGGGCTCCTGATAATATAACCCTACCCTGAACTCTGGTGAGATATATCCATAGTCTGAGTCCCAATCACCATTTTTGAGAAAACCAAGAGATCCAGTGCCTTGAAGTAAGTCCATGAATTCTAAGTTGGTAATTCCCCAGCCAGGTAAGATGTCCATTGCTGTTTTGTTTGCTGGATTTTCTTCTTGAATGAACCAGTCTGAAAAAACTCTTTGAAACAAGTTTCCTGGTTGGTAATTTGATTTCCATTCCTCCCAGGGGATTTCTGTGGTATCATCCAGTTCTTCTGTCTCTTCCAGACTCCTTCCCCATTCCATTTCTTGAAACTGAGTTAGTGACTGGTCCAGTTCCATCTTGGTTTCACCTTCATCCCTCTTTAAGTCTTCCTTGAGTTCTCCTTCTTCCATTTCCTCATCTGTTTCAATCAAGTCTTCCCACTGAACTTTCCTGAGGGTCATTCCAGCCCTGTTAAGTCTTCTTGGTGGTTCCATTTCCCACCCTGCTTGACCTGGTTTGCAAATTGGTATACATAACCTCTCCCCTCCAGGTAGTTCATAACTGAGGATTTCACCCCTCTTTTGAGACAGCTCCAACCTGACATTATAGTCAGCCAGGAAGGGTCTCCCAAGAACAGTATGAACACTCCCTTTTGCTACAAAAAAGTTGGCCAGTCTTGGTTCCCCTGGGTTGATTTCAAATGGGATCCTCTCTGCTAGTCCGATCAGAGGTGTTGAGTGTCCTCCAATTCCAGTAATGTTCATCAACATTTCTTTGGTTACCAATCCTACTTGGTTGGCCAGGTGTTCAGGTATGAGGTTGAGTTCAGCTCCACTATCCACCAAGGCTCTTACCTTCCTGTTCTTGATCCAAATGTCTATGAATCCAAGAGGACAAGCATAGGTAAGGTTCTGCCTGGGTCCAAACCATTCATCTTCATCCTCTGGATCCAAATGGTGTTGACAAGCTTTGACCTTCCTACTTTCTGGTACAGGTAATTTTGCTGTAGTCCCTTCCTCCATGTTGGTACTCTGAATTTGTTGGAGAATTTTTGGTGAGATGGCCAAAAGTTCCTCCATGGTAAGTGTGAAAGTTTGCTTGAGTATCTTCCTTTTTAAGTTTATCCCAATCTTGAACTCATCCATATTGTTTGCTGTTTCCAGGTCTCTTGATGTTCTCTCACCTTCAGGTTCCACATCTTCATTGATTTCCCTTGCCCTTCTGGTAAATTTTTCTTGGGTGGGCTGGACTTCTTCCTCTGAAGTTGAAACTTCCTGGTCATCCTCTATCCAGGCTCCAGGGTAACTTGGTTTCCTCTTTCTTGGGGCCTTTCCTTCCTTCTTCTTTTTTGATCCATCTACTTCATCCTCTGGC
Organism: Puccinia polysora; assembly: GCA_025617555.3. Taxonomy (NCBI): domain Eukaryota; kingdom Fungi; phylum Basidiomycota; class Pucciniomycetes; order Pucciniales; family Pucciniaceae; genus Puccinia; species Puccinia polysora. The sequence continues at coordinate 48,703,989 of CM062616.1, forward strand.
CCTGTCTGATGGTTTTGGGAGGGGTTGATTCTAGGTGATTTCCTTATACCAAACTGGATCTGCTGTAGGTGTTCTGGGATGTTGACTTCTGGTGGCTGCCAGGATCCCCATTCTCCAACTTGAAGGACTTCAGTTACTGGAACTGTCTTCTCCTCTGGTTTTGGTTGGTTAGTGGTTTCCTCTTTTGGTTGGTTTGAGGCATGAAACTTGTTGACCAATTCCTTCAATGTTTCAGGTGTGTTATTTGGGATAGGTTGTTGGTTTGGGTAGTAGTAATTTGGACCTAGCTTGATAACCTTCTTAGACTTTATATCCTCACTAAGGTCTATGCAAGTATAGGAAGTGTGAGTTTCATCTCTGCAATAATAAAATTTTGGAGGCCATCTTGGTGCAAGAGTTGAGACTCCTGGTGGTCTATAGGGTTGTTGTCCTATTGACCTGTCAAAATGTTGTGGGGTTGGTTTTTGATTGTTGAGAGCAGTGGTGAGCTTATTGAATTGGTCCTTTAGTTGTTTGATTTCTTCCTTGTTGTCCACAGGTTGCTGAAATTTAACCTCTTTGACCTTCCTTCTTTTCTTGGATTGGTTCATTTCCTTCAGAAATATCCCACAGGGCCAGAGCTGTTTCCACATTTTCCTTCAATATTTCCAATTCTGGAGCCAAATAACATCCATCAAGGGACTTCCTAATTTGCCTAGCTTGAACCAGTCCTCTGGTGACTTCCCTCTTGAGTTCCAATGATAAGGCCTTCCAAAGTATGTCACCCTTTTCCCAGTTGGTATTATCATACCCCATCCTAATGAAGTAGACAACCTTTCCTTCATAGTTTCCAATAAAATTTCTGTATTCTTCCTTAGTGCTGATGCCTCCTTTCTCCTGGGTGTGTTTGATTAGGTTAGGTATGGACTGTTCATTGAATTTTCTGTGGGGTGTGTCTCTTCCCCACTTCCTCTTCATTTCCTTCTTGAGGAGCTCCCAGTCCCTGGTTTCATGCCCCTCCATGTTTTCCACAGACTCCCTGAGTTTGATGTCCTTGATGATAAAAGGTAGCTGCAAGGCCAAGTCCTTCCCTCCAGCACCATGAAGTTCTGCCAATTTTTCAATCCTGTTAATAAAGAGTTCCACTTCAGTTCCATTGAACTCAAGCTGGGCTTTGGAATTATCTAAAACTACTCCATTCTGGACATCCTTTATCCTAGAGTTTGTTGGAGAGGGGAGGTCCATAGTGGTGTTCCTTGGGTGATGGTCCATAGGAATGAACTGGGAGTTCTGATGGTTTCTTTCTTCTTCAGTGTGTCCTGGGAATGTGGTAACCTCTGGAGTATCTTCTGGTGGGTCTGATTCTGATAATATTCTGACTGGGCCTTGTCTGATTCCAGTCCTGGGGGTAGAGGTGAACCTAACTGATTGGATATATGGGGTTTCTGGTATTCCTTGCATTGTTCTTTCTTGAGTACTTTCCATGAAGGCTTTGAACATTTGGGACATATTATCCAGTTATTCTTGCATTGATTTCATTTGATCCCCAGTCTCTTGGAGTTCCTTTTGGGTGGTCTTCATTTCCTTTGACTGAACCATGATCTTTTGTTCTTGTTCCTTTATCCTATCCATGGTGGTATCTGCTATGGTAGGCTCTTCTGAGGCCATGTTGTCTTGATCCAATGAGAGGGTTTCCTGTATTTTACTGACTAGATCCTTGATTCTCTCCCTAGCAGGTGCTTCAAATCCTGGGTCTTGAATGGTTCCTGGTATTATTCTTGCTTGTTAATGCTTGAGGCTATTGATCCAAAATATGAATATTATTGGCCACTGTTGGGACACCAGATGTGGAGACTCCTTTGGGATTGGGTAAAAGTTTAGCAAATAGCTTGCTGGCAGTCACTTGAGGGGGATTTAGGTATTGCAACTACAAATAAGATAGAGGAATACTAAGGGTGGTTTTGAATTGCCTGCCCCTCTGAGTACTATATTAGTCTCACAAAAATAAAAGAAAAAGAGAAATGGTGGCTGATTGCCAAATAGATTTGCTACTATAGTAGTCTCTATCAGACCTAGGATCAATGTATTCAAGCTTGATAAGGAAGAAATGATGGAACAGATAGGCAACCTGGTGGATAGAAGCTGAGTATGGGAAGATTCCTTTCTCCAGTATTTTCCTTTATATATTTTTATATTTATTTTATTGGTTACTGATTGATACTCCTTTGGTGATACAGGTGATGATTTGAATAAAGCTTGAAATGGTTGGGCCTATAGTTGATGACTGATGATGATGTTTGATGATGATGATGATTGATGAAGTAGGTGATGATGATGGATGATGATGGATTAGGTAGGTGATGCTGATGACTGATGATGGTCAAGGTAGGTGATGATGATGGATGATGATGATGACTGATGATGATGATGGTGAGTGATGATGATGATGGATGATGGTCAAGGTAGGTGATGATGATGACTGATGATGATGATGGTAGGTGATGATGATGACTGATGATGATGATGATGGTAGGTGATGATGTTCAGGTTATGGGCACATGGTGGTGATGTTCACAGGTATGGGTTATGGAGTAAATAATGGTGGTGGTGGATGGTCAAAAGTATGGGTTATTGGATTGGGTCATGGTCAAAGGTATGTGTTTATGATGGTGATGGTGATGGTGATGGTTGATGGTGATGGTGATGGTTGATGGTGATGATGATGGTGATGGTGATGGTGATGATATGGGATATGGTATTGGTGATGATGATAGTATGGGTTGTGGGATAATGGTTGAGGGTAGTAAAGTATGGGTTAAGGGTGCCTAAGAGGCATGGTGGTCCCTTGGAGGGAAGGATGGGGGGAACTGATTGTGGGACCTGGATGGGGGAGAGAGGCCCTCTATTTATAGAAAATCCTGCCCTCAGGGCTGCCCCTGAGGGTCTCCCTGGTACAGTGAATACATTTCATGAGGCATTTTTGCTGGTCAGAGGAGGAGGCTGTGCAGGATCTACATGCATTTACACCCTTGCATGCATTGCTGTGCTGCATTGATACAGGTGCCCCCTGCATAAATTACTTCTGTATAGTGTCCTGTATGACGCTGTACAGCCTCTGCATGCAGTGTCTTGCATATATTGCTGTGTATACAGGTGATTTTTTTGGTTCTCCATGCAGTGCCTTGCATATATTGTTTCTGTATTATTCCCTGTATGATGCTGTACAGCCTCTGCATGCAGTGTCTTGCATATATTGCTGTGTATACAGGTGATTTGTTTGGTTCTTCATGCAGTGTCTTGCAGTTATTGCTGTGCATACAGGTGGTTTGTTTGGTTCTTCATGCAGTGCCTTGCATATATTAATTATGTATACTGCTGCAGGTTTTTTTGGTGCTGTATGGTGGTACTTTATGGGGTATGTACTTGAAAGCATCCAGGGTATGTCCATGAACCTTCACTGGTCTGTGACACCTGGTAGGGGTATGGGTAGGCCAGGGTTGATTTAAGCGGTATCTTCTAAACCATGAGAGATAGAGGGGTACTTTGGCTGAGTGACTAGGGGTTAATTTTGGTTTAGAATCTATTTTGGAGGTCTGTTTGATGATTAGAGCTGTCCTTATACTAGAAAAGTGAGTCTGATGGCTATAGGTTAGGTTTTGGAGCACCACAACGCCGTCAACGGCCGCGAGTTGGGATAGAGCTTGGGCTTATCATACCCCCCCATTACCCCCACCAATCCATAACACGCGTGCCCTTCCATTGATTCCAGGAACTCCTCCACACGCGGCGAAATCCCGTTTCCTGGATGGTGAATGAGTTAAGCCGCTGCAGGTCATGAACAATCCTAAGCAACTTTCCGTCCTGTTTAACAACCACAGAGATTGGGCTAGAGTAGTTGATGTGGACTGCTTGTACAACCCCGTCCTCACGCGCTCCCAGACCAGTTCCAAAAAGGGTTCCCGCACGGTCCAAGGGACTGAAATTGGCTTGATCTGCCAGGGCTTGTGCAGCACCGTGGGGATCACATAGGGATTGCCCACCTTGTTGCTCAGAAATCTGCGCTTGTCAGGCCCAAAGGCAAGGGCTTTTTTGCGGAGCACCAAAACTGATGCCAGAAAATCCTTCTCCTCCGCACTCAACCACTCTGTCAGCCCAAAGCTAAGCGCCTTGATCTGCTCATCCGTGATTGGCGCCAACCTTGTTACCCACCCGGACTTCTTCAACAGACTTACCCAGGGGTCCCAAGACCAGGAGATTGGCCTTAGAGGCCCATTCAGTCCCTGCAGCATTGGCTTATTCCGGGGCCAAACCTTTTGTTCCACAGGCTTTTACCATCCCGTGTTGCACCTGACCATCCTTGTGGCTCCTCTGTTGTCCTTGTGATTCCTGGAAATAATCAACCCGGGGCTCTTGCCTTTGCTCACAAGCGTGGCACTATGGTAGGGTTTTTGAAACACAGTACCTTCCAATGACGCATACTGAGGAAGAGGACTTACTTCTGCAGCCCGCGCCCTCCGCGCACTTCCTTCCCCCTCCTGCTCCTTCCTAGTCAACCGCCTGCACAAAACCAGAGCCTGTCCCGCGCGGTACCCGCCTTCAACTAGGCAAAATCCTCTGCGGGGCAACCCTCACGGTTGTCCCCCCCGTTGGACTCTTCCTCTTTGCTGGCTGCCGCTGGCCGCACCCATTTCTCCTTCCCCTGGTCGCAGATTGTTGTCTCAAAACTTGCCCTGGATGCGTCTTCCACTGTCAGCGCCTCCGTCCATTCCTTTGTGTTAATCAACATCCGGTGTAAGACTCCAAACGGTGCTAAGCCGTGGCAGTTCTGTGGAGGGGAAAGGTGCTGTTTAGGATGCCCTCCTAGGAGTTACAATAATATTTAAATGTAACCGGAATAAAGGTCCAGAACCTTATGGATGAGAAATCAAAGTGAGGGAAGAGGATAAGAGTTGTCGGTAGCAATGGAAACAACACTATCTGAGGCAAGATGGTGCAGGTAAAGACTTGAACAAATAATTCAAGGTTTGTTCAGAGTTCAATAGAACAAGGCAGTTGTAAGTAACAACGCCCACAAGCTAATAACTCTGGTCGTCAGCAGCTGATTAGGAAAGATCAACTCAATCCAAACCAACCTCCAGGTTCTCAATGAACCTGCCCAACTCTCCGCAATCAAGCGCTTTAAGGGTACCAGATAACTGTGGGAGGCTGAACAAAACAAAATCAATTTGTTTATGAAGCTCTAGAAGCAAATCAATAACAAATTTGAGCAAGAATATCCCAACACTTCTCAAGGGACTCAAGAATAGCGTGGTGAAATTCAACCTTAAAGAAGAAGGGAGGTATAACACTCCAGGTTTTAAGCTTAATAAAACCTCTTCAATCAAACGTGATTGGCTCCAGAAAGATGATCAAGGAGAGATCAAGACCAGTATGGTCGGAAAAAGGGATCAGAGTGGTATAACACACCCAAGAATTCAGACAGGAATTCTTCTTCAACCAGCAAGGCTATTGGTTTGTGATAAGGATCAAGGTCACAAGGGACAGAGTTTGAGTACAGAGGCTCAAAGGATCAAGGGGCAATCATGGATATACCCAGATAAGTTGCTCAGATAAGTGGGGAAGGATGCCCACGGATAAGTTGATTATGATGATGGGGGAAACAGATGAGATGAGATGATGATGGTCTCCTGGGATGCTGGGCCAAAAGGCAGGGGAGAGCCCCTCCTTTTATAGAAATGAGGACCTGTATACTATGTACAAGAGATACTACAAGTAGGTGCAGGAAAATGAAAACATAAAAAAAAAGATGACATGAGAGGAAAAAAAAAGAAATGTCGCCCGCGTCAAGAATGACCGCGGGCAACCAGATGGAAACCCGCGACAGCGGTCGCGGGTGTCAACAACGGCTGTTGTCGCCCAATTGGCAGCGACAGCGGGGTGAAGGTTCCGACGGCCCCAAGCGGTTGCTCGCGGTTGTCGGTTGGATCAGATGATGGGCGAGGGGGTCAGGTTTTGATTGAGGAAGGGATCACCGCGATGTTGGAGTGATGAGAAGAGTTGGTTATCCAAGATCTTCAGGTTAGATCTCACAGGTCCTGGGGATCCCAAGCTTTTGTCGAGAGCGATGTGGTGGTTGATGGTCCGGTGATCTGACTGAGAGCCGTGGATGGGGGCGCGACGGGATGGATGGGACGATGATCAATGACGACTGGTGGGAGTGGGGAGATTGAATCAATGGTTGACGACCGTCGCGACAAGCAACAGTGTCGGTTGGATGAGAGGATTGGGAAGGATCGAAGGGATCGTTGAAGGTGGTTCAACAATTGCTCGCGTCGCCAAAAGTCAGGGCCCAAGCGCAACAAGTAGGAGTTGAACATAGCAGGGGGGGATTGAAGCGGAGAGATAGGCAAGAGGCCTGTCCTAGACCGCTAGGACAGGGAGAAGTTGAGAGATGGGGGGAAATGAAGGTACCCATAGGGGTACAACCAAATTTTTTTTTTTTTTTTTTTTTTTTTTCCGTGGTGTCCCGGATTGGTCACCACACAGGGCCCTGAACCCAAACATAAACAGTTGACCCAAAATTACGTTGCCGCACTCAACCAATAGAAACAACAGAAACTTCCAGACATTTGCAACCTCAACCTCCTCTTCCTCCACCACCCCATCCACCCAACATTCCCCTCCATTGAGCGCCCGTAATCCCATAGTGCACTTCCTTCAAACCAGCCCCAACTCATCCACCAAATTTGACGGGAGCAGATTGACAATTGACCCACTTTCCACCATTGCCCACACCTTCCTTCCCTCAATCTTCATCAAGACATAGGCGAGCGACACTGACACGGCTTTGGATTGGCACAGTTTGCGTTCACCTTCCTCCCCCGCTGTGTTCACGCACTGCACCGTTGCGGGAACCCTGCCGCCCCCATGCTTCCTCAGCGCCTGAACCATTGCCTTGACAACCACCGGGGAGACCGCGGCCAGCTCCCATAGCGTGAGGTGTATTGGTGCCTTGCTCCCCATCACCTGTCGAACAATTTCCGCGGCCTTCCTCCTTCCTCTGGAACTGGTTGATGGTGTGTTGCCTACCGGCCCTTGCGTACCACTTTTTGTGGCCTGGGTCAATTGCTACTCTCTGACATCCACATCCATCTTCTCCGACACAATCCGCTTGTTTGCCGCCAATGCCCTAACCTCCGCCTCCACACGCGGAGCTTGCCACGTATTGGGCCCGGTTACAATCCCAAGTGACACCCAAGCGGCCCCTGCGGGCCAGGCTCTGGGCCTAACCTGCTCCACCGGGGGTGGCTGACCGTCCCCCAGATCCACCGGCTTGCCCATTGGGAATATGTAAGCCGCCCTGGATGTGCGGACCAACCCCTTGTACATGTCCTTGGTCAGTTTTGCGCAACTAGACTTCCGGTGGCCTTTATTGCCGCAATAGGTGCACATTCAAAACAAAAACCTGCTCAAGGGCCCACTACTGGGCTGGAAGCCCCCCCATGTGAGGCGGAACTCCGCGGGGAGAAGGAGGAGGCGGAGCTGTTGGAGGGGCCGTTTTCTGATTCAGAAGTATCCATAGGTCCCGTAACATATCTGTTACCTTATTCACTGGTACTTCCATTGACTGCAAAGGGGCTGCCGGCTGCTCTGTTTCTGATGGGCCTGCAGGCGGTACCTGCGTCGGAGCCAGAGTGGAAGAGGCCGTTGGTTGCCTTGAAAACGTCTGGAACAACCTGGCTGTATCCTCAATCAGTTCTTACAAATTGATCTTTCTCTCTACCCCCTGGTTGATCACACTTAGGTTTGGAAGAAGCGTGACACTCCAATCCACTGACCCCAATACCAACCTGTGTTCAAATAGATACCGCTGCACCTGCGCACAAAGTTCCGGCGTGAGCCTGCCTAGCAACGCCCGCTTCATTGCCCCTGTTTGACCCGCTACCACCTGGTTCTTCTCTAGGTAGCTGTAGATGCGGTCAAACGTAGATTTGTATTCGGACAAATCACTCCGTGTCCGCACCCACCTTGCAAAATTGCTTCCGCCGCTGCCCGCTCAAAGTCTGTCTCCCGGAAGCGGGGCTCACGCTTCCCCCACCTTGCCATCATCTTGTTCTGGAGCCTTTCGCAGTCTTGAGCCTTGTAGCCAGACATATCCTCCACATCCCGGAGTTTATTCTTGTCTTTGATAAAGAGAATAACCGTACGGACCATATCCTTGCCCATTGCGTTGTGGTAGTCCAAACCTGTCCTATAGCCATCAGACTCACTTTTCTAGTGTAAAAACAGCTCAAACCATCAAGATAACCTCAGAAATGGATTCTACATCACAAATAACCCATAGTAACTCAGTCAAAGTACCCCTCTATCTCTCATGGATTAGAAGATACAGCCCAAGAAACCTTCAACTGTGGCAAACTCATACCCAACCAGGTGTCACATCTCTGTGGAAGACATAAGGCATACCTAGTAAACCCTCAAGTACATACCAGTGGAAGCTTATCCTCAAGACCAGGACCATACACCAACCCTGTCACCCCAACCAGAATACAGCAATACAGATACAGGAGGGAGTACAGCTAGTTCAGCTCCTATCACCTCACCCAGAAAGCAAGCAAATATACATACAGGAGGCTGTGCAGAAGTTCACAGGAACAGTACAGGCAGGGGGAAGTGGAACCAGTCTCAACCAGGACCAAACAAATAAGCAAACATACATACAGAAGGCTGTGCAGAAGTATACAGGAGCAATATATGCAGGAGGAAGTGATACCAAAAAAACTACCAGAACCATGCAGTACCAAACAACCTCAGAACCACACAAAAATTTATGTAGTCAGAAGAATGTGATACCAAACAAACTACCAGAACCATGCAGTACCAAACAACATCAGCACCACACAGCAATTTATGCAGACAGAAGCATGTGATACCAAACAAACTACCAGAACCATGCAGTACCAAACAATCTCAGCACCACACAGCAATTTATGCAGACAGAAGCATGTGATACCAAACAAACTACCAGAACCATGCAGTACCAAAAAACCAGAGCACCACACAGCAATTTATGTAGTCAGAAGCATGTGATTCCAAACAAACCACCAGTAACAACAACCCACAGCACTACACAGCAATATATGCAGGCATTCAAGACCATGCGGCACCAAACAAAATCACCAGTGAATGAACAGCAGCAGATGTAGGGAGAATCAAGTAGCACCAGACCAACCATCAGTACTGCACAGGAATACATTGTATCTGCACTTCACAGCAGTTTATGCAGGGCTGTGCATGCATGAAACCCCTGTACCAGCTTTTTCCAACCAGCAGAAATTCCTCATGTAACTGTACAAGCCTTTTCCAACCAGCTAAAATGTCTCATGTATTTGTAGCTCACTGTTCCTCACCAGAAAAGGGAGAACCCTCAGGGGCAGCCTTGAGCACCCCTGGGGGCAGGATTTTCTATTTAAGGAGGGCCTCTCTGCCCTATCAAAGTTGTATCATCATGCCATCTGGCACAACTCATCCCATCTCATGCCATCTGGCACAACTCATCCCATCTCATGCCATCTGGCCTAGTTATCACCCATCTATCTGTGGTACCTACCCAGATAAGATATTAGTAGTGAATCAGTTATAAAAGGAAAACAAGAAAATCAGAAACCAAGTTATTACCCATCTTTAACCAATTAAACCACCCAACCAGGTGCTTGAATAAGGGTTCCTTCTGTGACCTAAATATTCAGCACCATATTCAAGAAACCCCACCCATTAGTTAATAAATAACCCTTACAAAGAAAGAGATAACAACAAAAAGAAACTACCAACCTTCCCTCTTTCCAGCCCCCTGTGGGTAAACCCATCCTTTGGTCCTCTCCTGAACCAGCCCTTTGATAAACCCTTGAACCCTTTAATATTGGGGCATTGGTTAAGATCAGACATATCTGATCAATAAATTAACCAATAGTCCAATAAATCTGGTCTATTCTGGTCTATTCTTCAACAAATCCTACCAATATCGCAGTTAATAATTAATCTAGGTCTTATCTGAGACCTATATTAAGTCTCAAAGAAACCAGCGATTAATTTAAATAAATTATTGTGCAGACTTACTATAGTACTAGAAGGGCAGGCAATTCAAAACCACTCTTAGTATATACTAATACTCCAAAGGAGTAGAAGTAAAACTAAATTCCCCTTCAAGGACTGCCAGCAAGCTATTTTCTACTTTTATTTATATAATCCCACAGGAGTCTCTACAGCGTGTCCGGAGTCCGCAATATCCTCAAACCTCCCCAGAAAGCGCGCAATATCCACAGTGTCAAACCGGAGATGAGGGAAGTTCTGCGGCCTAAGCCATACCCGTCTCAGAACCTCAGCCGCCTCCAAAGGCTCCAACCAAGGAGGAGCAAAACCTCCAGAATGAGTAGTTGGTGGTGGTGGATGTGTTGGCCCGCCAGCTCCTGAACGGAAGGGGAAAAAAGGTGGGACGTTTGATCCTGGACTAGTTGTTGGCAACATCGCACCTGCTAGCTTTGAGAGACCTAGAAGAAAGATTTTTCCCGGCCAGACCCCCAGATGTGGAAACAAGAGAAGTGATACCCCTCAAAGTTGTCCTCAGGTGCTGGAAGTCATTTTTCTAAGCATCTGTAAGGGGATTGGATGCAATGAGTTTAAGAATAGAGAGGGTTATGATGATATATGATATGATCCAACCTGGAGTTGAGAGTGAGGTATTTTTGAGTCCTCCCTCTCAACCCCAACCTAGATAAAACCACAAGCAAGAAGATAGATGAAATATGACCCCAAGTACAGAACCCTAGCTCCAACCTAACCCTACCACGTACCACCCACCCCGTCCAAAACCCTCCCCTTTGATATCACGTACATCCGGTTTGTCCTTCTCATGGCGCAGCCCTCCGCTGTACCCTACTTGGAGCCCCCCGGGTTTTTCTTGTCCCCGCGCATCCGCGGATCCCGTGATCCGTGAGTCAGCCCGTGCTTATGCCCGCGCAAACCTTGGATCCCGCAATTGGTGAGCCAGCGTGCACTTATGCCCGGGCAAACCTCCCTGGCGCATATAACCCCTGATTGCCCCACCCTCACCTTCCAGACTAGCCACCCGCAAGCTTGGTTGGGCTGGCTCCATCACTTGGTCCGTGTTCCCTTGACGGGTTGCAGCCTGGCGCCCCCCAGAGTAGGCCCAATGGGCACCTGGTGCCAAGCCCCGCAATCCCTGCCGCTGAGCCCTCATCCGCTGCTTCTGAGCCTGCAGCAGGCACTGCTGAGACTGCGCGCACCCCAAATGCTGAGCCCAACCTACCCAACTGCTGAGTGCGCAGCCCACAATGCAGCTCCCAATCCAAGGTTATAAATACAACACCACACCGGCCTAGCCACCTCTTTTGGTGGAGGGGTGATTGAGTCCCCCCCACCATGACTGGTTGCCCCTTGCGACCGGTTGCTGGCTGGTTGCATCCAGCCATCCCTCCCCCTCCTCCTCGCAATGGCAAGCAAGGGGAATGGGAGGAGCCAGGGTCACCAGCCCCGCGGCCACCACCCATTGTGGCAGCCTCAACGCGCTCAACAGCCACGACCAGTGTGGGGGTGCTCCATTTTGAGTCCTCCTGCCCCCTACAACAGCCCCGCGCGGGCTGTTAGGCCCCATAAATGGGCCGTAAGCTAAAACAGCGGCCCCAAGTGGGCCGCAAAACAGGTGGCAGCCCCAAATGGGCTGCGAAACGGGCGGAGGCCCCAATGGGCTGCCCCCAAGCCCAAAAGGTGAATTTAACATACTTTGGAGGGGAAGCCTGTCTGGCCAAGTAAGTCCAAAAAAAGCCTTGGACCCAATTATCCCCACGCAAGCCCATCTGGCTGTATGTCCCCATATACCCCACCGGGACCGTTAGGGCCTGTGTACCAATAGGCCTTTTTCACACGTTTTTGAGGCCAGTCTCCCCAAATCTGTGACATCCACACAGGCACGTATGGTCCATGTGTGTGTCCAATGGGCCGCAGAGGCCCTCATGTACATCCCATTTGGATTACAATCATATGTAGCACACCTGTAAGTGCTTACATATTTTAACACGGTCCACACCTCCCTCCTCCTCACCAAACCACCTCACCATCCACCTCCACCTACCTCCAAGTTCACCCAGTCATCCTCCTCCTTATTCTTCTTTGCTCAGTGCCCCAGGTAAGCCCCCCCTCCTCCTACTTGATTCATCAGAGCTGACTTCCCCCCACATCTTCTCCTTTTACAATTTCCAGGCTGTTCATCCCTCCTTGCTCAGCACAACCAGTAAGCACCCCCCCTCTTCCTCCTCCTGCTCACCATTTTCCCCCATCCACACTTTGCCAGGCAATTGGCAAGGAATTGATTGATTGGTCAACCAGAAAGCCAATGATCAACTGCTTGCCAATCAATCAATTGTTCAACCAGAAAGCAAAAAAACATTTGCTTGCCAATTGATTGATTGATTGACTGCAGAGCAAGCAAATGGATCAACCGGCAAGTGAGCAATTGATTGATTGATTGATTGGCAAGCAAATGGTTGATGGCTTTCCAATAGACCAACCGGTGACTTCCCCCTCCTTCAACTCCTCCTCCTCCTCCCAGTTCTTTAGAATTTGACTGGTGTTCTTTCTATATATATATATATATATTGTTAGGAGATTACCGGTAATGTTCTTGTTATTTTTTATGTTGGTTTATCATCCAAGTGGTTTATACCTGACTGATGATTGCTTTTTTTTTTTGGTAGGAGATTTGCCAGTATTGTTTTTGTAATTTTCTATGTTTGTTGATCATCTAAGTGGTTTATACCAGACTAATGAATTTTTTTTGCTTTTTTTTGATTCAATGCAATGCAATCGGCAATTTGACCGCTTTGACCAACCTTTCTTGAAAGCCCATTCTTCACCCACCAAACTCAAAATTTTACAACTAATGGATTTCAATCTTGATCCTCACCCCAATAAAAGTATACAGTTGGGAGGGAAAAAGATGGAAGGTGATAGTTTGAAAAACATACAAAGAACTGGGAAGAAAAGGGCATGCCAGAGTAGGATGGTTCAAATGTGGGATTCTGAAATTGCATTGTAAGTGACTGAGGAAACAATTAATGAAAAGTTTGTTTTGTCTTCACGCAAACTAAATCCCTTGAACCTTTATCTGTCCATTTTCAAGAAAAGTAAAAATACCACCCCTGAAGAGTTGGAACAGGCCCAACAGAAGATCAAACCGTTCCATTTTTTCAGCTCTGGAAAAGTATTTGTTCAAGATTGATTGTATTGTGAGGCTATGGTTGCAATCATCAAATTTATCCCTTTGAATGAACTCTCTGAGCAAGATAATAAGGAAATCAACTCAGTAACAGCATTCCTTCACAAATCCAAAAAATTTTTCAACACTTTTGGTCCTTCAAGATCTTGGGATGGGAAAATGTGGGAAATTGGATGGCAAAAACTAATTTACCCTTCTGAACTATTTGGACAATATTTGAAGAAAGATGCTGTGAAATCCTCCCCTAAAGAGCACTATTTTTTGAACCTTAGGTCTGACAATCTCTCTCATATATTGGGCCAAATGTTTCAAAAATTAGCCAATCTTGCATTTGATTTCAACTGTGAAGCTATGATGGACAAAAAAATACCTTCCTTCTCCTCATTGGAATTTGTATCTGGCCTTACTTCTTTCAACCGCTCACCTGACATCACCTTCACCTCAGACTCCTTCTACAACTCACCCCATATTGACCAAGGTGATGTCTCTGAATATTCATATTTACTTGTGGCCCCAACCCAAAAATTCAATGGATGACTTATCAACAACAAGGAGGAATATCAAGTATCCAACAGCCAATTTGTGTTCCCAGACTTGGGGTTTGGGATTTATTTCAAAAAGAAGGGTATTGTGAAAATGGTTTTGGCAGAAAAAAAGTACAAAAACTTTACTTTTCATGCACTGGATACTGCCACCTATAGTAGGAAGGCCATGTCCATGCAAATCAATAGAACTACTCAAAACACTAGCAAGGGCTTGGCCAGTGGCAAAATATATCTTAGGAAAAAAAATATAAATAAAAATGAAAAATATTTGTTCATTGGTGGTGTTAAAAATACTCTCAAAATTTGTTGCAATCAAAAATAATTTTTGTTTTTATTTTTGAAATTTTTATCAAGTTAAATATATTTACAAACCAAGAAATCAAGTAGTTTTGTTTATTTCATCCAGAGTTCTACTGCTACCAATACATGCCATGGCTAGCAATAACTTATTTTTTTTTTCTGTGGCTAGCCTTTCCCTCTCCTTTTAAATTTGGTCTTGCTTTTGATAGTTCTCCTTTTCCTCTTTTTGAAACTTCAGCTTGGCATGTTTGATTTTCCACTCAGCATCCAACTTGTTTTGATGAGCCAAACTCTCATCTTTCCACTTTTAACAATCCATAGCCAATTGAAAATCCCACTTCTCCTTTTCAAATTGATGTTTTTTGGATTCTATTTGTGATTTCACTGTTTTTTGGAGGGGAATAAGAATGAGCTTGATTTTGAAAGCAAGTCAAATCAATCAATTAACTTACTTGGATCTTGCTTCTCCAAGATATCCTCAAAGCCAGAAAGATTTGAATTGTTTCTCTGCTTTTGAAAGCTATTAGGGTTGAGTTTCATGGAATTGGACACCTTCTTCTTTCCCTTAGCAGAGGATGTTTGTGTGGGAGCGTTGTCACTCTCATTTGAAGGGGATGTGGGAGGCCCCATTGTCTTGAGTTTTTGGTCAATCAGGAACAGATGAGGCTGTTATTTTCCAATATAAATCAGTTGGTATTAACCAGACAGAATTGAAAATAACTTGGGTGCTTACTTGAGCAGATGTTGATGGTAGTGGCAATACAGCAATAACATGCTCCTCATTGGCCAAGTAGTTAATTTCTTCCACCCCAAGAAGAGAGAAATCCAAAGAAGGAGGTGAAGGGTCCAAGGAAGGGTTTTAATTGTTGATCAATGCTGATTTAGACTTCATTGGAGCTGATGATGTTGGAATATCCTCCTCCAAATCAGATTTGGGCCACTGATAGGTTTCATTGGGATCATCATTGCTAGGTTGAGAATACACAGCCAGGTCCTCAGCATCAACTTAATCTGATTGTTGGGCATCAAAAGGGGCTAAAGGGGTGATATTGGCCTTCTTTCCAAAGATTTCATCCATTTGAACATAAAAAGTAAAAGTGGAGTCCAATTTATCAACCACCAAGTTGATTCCCTTGGCTTTATGGGAGTTGGTGATACCAAAGCCAGTGGAGATTGACATTGAGTGGGCTTTATTGTACTTGGCTTGATAGTTCTTTAATTGCTCCTGCATCTGTTTTGATGAAAGATCCAGCCTACCTTTAGTTTTATTCTTGGGTTCATTGGTCCTCAGGAGATAACCATTAACCTTAGAGGATGGAGGTTGGCCAAATTGTGTTTCATTTTTGAAGCCAAAGCAATCATTTTAGTTGGATGGAATTTTGAGCCAGTTTAACAGGATGATGTGATTGGCTCTCTTGAGCTGACTTGAGCCTTTGAAAGCTGATGGGGGAGGATTTTTGGATGTTGAATTCCTGGGGGATGTTTGCTTTGGTTGAGTGGACTTGCGGGGGAGTGTCACTGAGGGGCCATTTAACAAGAGTAAGTGGGATGAAGTGATGAAGTAATAAAGCAATGACAGTTAGGATGTGATGAAAGGGGGGATGAAGTGATGAAGAAATGAAGAAATTAGAGGATGTATGTGATGAAAGAAATAGAGTGATGCAAGTGATAAAGCAACGTGAGAGTGATGAAGTGATGAAGCAATGAGAGTGATGAAGTGATAAATAAATGAGAGTGATGATTTGATGAAGCAATTAGAGTTATTAAGTGATTAGGATATCAATGAAGCAATGAGAGTTATGAATTTATGAGGATAGAAATGAAGAAATGAGAGTGATGAAGTGATGAGGATAGCAATGAAGCAATGAGAGTGATGAAGTGGTGAGGATAGCAATCAAGCAATGAGAGTGATGAAGTTTTCTGATAATGTTGGAGGATGAAACCAGGGGTGATGATTTGGAATGACGCATAGTTGAGCTGTTGAAGCCCTTTATATACTTTCTTTGAAAAAAACCATTTATTTTCAGGTAACTTTTACACATCTGATGTGAAATAAGTGATTTTTTGGGATTTTTAATGGCAGGTTTGAAATTGCAAATTTGGGTTGAAACTCTCCATTAAAAAATGGTGGGTTTTCTTAAATTTGATACGCCATAATACTTGTAAAAACATATTTATAAAATAGCATCAAAATCTATCATATAATTACAAAACACATTATGATTCTTTTTTTTTGGATCTATCATTGCTGGAAGCAGTGACCTTTGTATCAGGAGATGAGATTTTTGGAAATTTACTGAACCACTACACTAAAAAATTAATCAAACACTATATTATCAAAGAAAATGACCACTAAAACAGGAAATTTCATATAAAATATACTAGCAAGACACATGGCTTGGGAAAAAAATTGGAAAATTATATTTGTCTTGCGGATCATATCTTTTTATTCAAATAAATAAACTTATGGTACTTCTCTTATTATTCTTTCACTTTATGGAGCCTATTTTTGATTTTTAATTATATTTGTGCCAATCTGATTAAATAGGTGCATGCTTCATTTTTGAAGGTTTTATTTTTTATTTTTGTTGAAAAAATATTGAAATTCCAACAGAAACATTGATTTTCATTCTAGTGAATCAAATTTTGATTTTATCATTATAATTGTTTCAATCCATTAATTTTTCGCAGGAATATCTCAGCATATTTGGATTACCATCATAAAATAGGTATATGCAGATTTTTTTCTATTTGGTATAAGGTATTTAAATTTCACTGCAAAATATCAATTATAATGTAAATTATTCAATATTTGATATTTCATTTTTCTATTTTTATACTGGATAAAGTTTTTTTTAAATATTTCAACAATTTTGAATTCTCCTCATGAAATAGACATTTGTAGAATCCTTAATTTTTATCAATTTTTGGTATAAAAGTCTTTACATTGCATCATTAATGTTTGATTTTCTTCAAAGAAATATCTTTGGTATATTTTTTCTAATTGATTAAGTAATTGATAATATATCTATTGAAATATTTCAAAATATTTGAATTCAACTCATAAATTAGTTATATTTAGAATTTTTCTATGTTTTTTTGATGTTTTGTACACTTAGGGTGTATCAGTGTTAGGAAACCTGCCATTTGTTTAGATCAGACCTACCATTTTTAATGGCGGGTTTCTGAAATACACATACCCCCTAACTGGTGTATTTCAAAATGGCAGGTTTAATAAAAATGGTGTTTTAAAAATGAAACCGGCCATTTATGCATCACTATCCATCAGAATGCAAAAAAACACATCCACAACTTAACACATCATCCACCATGGAGGATCTTTTTCTACCACCACCTCACTTTCTCACCCCCCCAAACTCCAAAATATCCACCTCATCTCCTTTTTTGTTCATAATTCTGACTTTTTCCTCCCTTCATCTCTCTTCACAACAGCCCTATGGTTCTCCTTTTCCCCCCAACCCACCCAGTCTGGTGGGAACCTCAAATGTTGAAATGGAAGTTGAAAATGGTATCAATTTGGCATACCGGTAAGATTCCTGATTTTTTATCAAGCCCATCCTCACCCATATACCTCCTCAGCTCCTCTGAAGATCCCTAATTAATGGCAATCCTACCCTCAGATTCAGGTATTGATCTGGAAGAGGATCCAAGCAGTGATACTCTCATGAGGAATGTCAATGAACCTATCCCAAGTAAACCACATCCCCCCAAAAACAGAGGTTGAAAACTGATATCATTAGTGGATTGTCTCACCTTGCCCACTACATGCAAGGCATACCTGGATATATACAATGGTAAGGTTTCCCAACCATAGTGATTATCCAAGCTGAGACTCAATTTAAATTCCTCTTGTCAATTCTGCTGAAAGCTCACACCTATCCCTGCAAAAATCATCCCCCCTTGCATCCAGCTGGTGGTTCCAGTATTGGTAACTTTCCAAGACAAGCTACTACCCTGTAAAATGAATTACTCAAGATCAAAAAAGCAGATCCAAAGATGCTTGGTATTTTTACTCTTTAAGACTGCCATATCTACCTTGTTCAGAAGTTGCATTATCTCTAAATCTCAAGCCCTTCCAACCTACAAGGCCATAATTTTCAATGAAAAACTGGACTCAATTTCTGATTTCTTCAGCGCAATATCACACTCTCAAGCCCTTCCAACCTAAAAGGTCATCATTTTCAATTAAAACTGGACTTGATTTTTGATTTCCTCAGTGCAAATCTACACCTGTGTCAAATCATTTTCATTTTTTCATTTTTTCCATCCTGGGAGCAGAAGACCAGAAGATCTCTCCTCCTCAACTTGAGAAAAAAAGGAATTTTTGTTTTGAGATTTTTGATTGCTATCACCAGCCTGCTGTATTCATGTTTTTATTTTGGTGTTTGTGTGCCTGTGCATGCTTGCCCATAGGATTTTGTAGATAAATGTGATACTTATAATGCAATCAATCAAATCCAACCACTCCCACCATTGCACTACCATCTTAATTGCTTGATTTTGATTGGTTCATTTCAACACAAGCCATCCTTAGACCATTCCAACCTTACCCGCAAGTGGGTGCTATTCCTTCAGGATGGTTGAATATCAAACCAAACCAGAATATTGAGGATATCAACCTGTTTGAGCTCATCACTGTTGTCCAAATCAAAAGAGGTGGATGAACCAATCAAAACTCTTACCTGATCAGCATCATCCTACTAAAAGAGAGCTAGCCTGAGGGAGATTGAGGAAGGTTTTTATGTGTGCACACTATCTCTTGGTGTCTTACAGGCTGTGCCAAATAATGTAGCTGTAGTCTATGCAAACAGTTCTGAAAGAATAAGTGGCTTGATGGCAGATAATGAGCGGAAGATGCTTTGAAAACTCAAAAATTGGATCACAATTTGGAAATAATTTTTCAGGGGGATTGCTGGCAGAAAGATTGGAATGGGAAACTAAGGTAATGCTAAAAAAGATGTTCAAATTTGATGAAAAGCTTGAATTGCAAAAAATACTGATTGGATTTGCTAAGTGATCAAAAAGGCAGAAAAGAATGTGAGGATCCCCAGGATTGATCCTTATAATTCCTAATCATGAAAAGAATGTGACAATTGTAGTGCTACCTGATTCTAGTTGGGCGCACAATGTAATTAAGTGTTAGTGTCTGTGACACCTTGTTTCTAGATCAATGAGTTTTTTATTGCTCCTTGAATTATTTGGGTTTTTCTATTCACCCATTTTGTTGTATTGGTTTTTTGGGACCTGTTTGGATCTGTTATTCATCTAGCCTCAGTGAAATTTTGCTTGAAAACCTTGGTGCTGTCTGCACTTGGTAGTGTCTTACCTGGGCAATTTTTTGGTTTTTTTTGGCTCTCTTTCTCCCATCATTCTGACAAGATCAACGTACACCACCAAGTAGAATATGAATCCAAGGCAAGAGGTGGAGAGAATTTCCAAGGAATGAATGAAGGAGTTGAGAAGAATATCTGAAGGAATAAAATTGAATTTTATTAGATTTGAGGAAAAGAACAAGGGTGGATTGAAGTATCTAGATGGGGAAAACCAAGTTTGAAGCCAAGGTGGAGTGTATGTTCCAAGGGTACGGATCATGGGACAATATATGGTTTAGAAGACTTTCAGGTTAGCAGACAAATATAATGGTTGTGAGTTTCAAGGGTAAATGTAATATTGAGCTTTTTATTCCAAGTATTGCACTGATTGGTAGTGAGATGGCCAAGTAAAATAATTGAAAAAAGATATGAGCTACAACCAACTTGGGTGGAGTCTAGGAAGGATTAGTGACCAAGGGGGCCCATGAATAGGTTGAAAATGGATCAAATCAATGAAAGATATGTAAGATGATCAAAAAAATCAGTCAGTGATTGAGTTCTCAAGGGGAATCAACATCATCTTGAGAAGGGTCAAGGAAAATAAAATTACAAAATGTGGAGTGGAGTGCAATGATGAATGGGGAATGAAGATGAGTGATAAGGAGTGATAGTGGATGTTAAGCTTGGAGATGTTGGAGAAAAACTGAGGTTGGATATGGGGCCTTCTTAGAGTGTTGGAAGTATATACCATATTCAAAAACACCCACTTATCTGCAGGTAACTCTGACAGCCCTGTTTTGAAATAAGTGGTTTTTTTGGTTTTTTGGTGGCAGTTTTTAAATGGTGGATTTGGGTTGAAACACACCATTGAAAAATGGCAGGTTTTCTAACTGTGATATGCTCTATTAATTCACATTCCACCTGAAACAATCCATTTTTTGAAAATAAAATGAATTTTCATCATTTTTCTTATTTTTATCTTACTTCAAAATATTATTTCAAACCTGAACTTTGATTTGAATTAATTGAAGAAATCAAATATTTATTGGATTTTTATGTGTCACATTAATTCAATTGATGTCCATCATTGAACTCTCCAAGGGTTTCTACCCCATAAACACCCCAAAGGGATTCTTGAGGCCTTATTGGAGCCCCCAAAGGCCAAAATTGATGTTCAAGGGCCTTGGGGGGTCAAACACATCCTCAAACGGTTTGTTCTCCCACCCCAGGCACTCCTTTAAACCTAAAAAATGGATGCCAAAACTTCATTTTCTAAACTCACACCTTTTTCATTGGAACATCTTTTTTAGGTTTAAATGCCTTCCTGGTGTGGGTAAACACACCAGAAGGTGTCAATGTAGTAAAAAAAATTACTATAATAACACCTTTCTTCAAAAAAGGCATCAAGTCAACAAAAAAAAATGCTAAAATAATGCCTTTCTTCAAATGAGGGAATGAATTTAGTAGTTTTGAAGGCATGTATTAAGATTGGGTATTTATAATATTTTATTTTCAATTTTAAAAGTTTTTTATCCAACAGGGGAGACCACCATTGACAATAGATATCCCAAAAAAATTTAAAAGCTCTTCTCAAACTCTTATCAAAATTGAAATTTGGTTTTGAGAGATGTTAAAATTAAAGAATGATGGAGGCCTGATGGATAGATGGATGAATTATAAAAAGCTCAGAAATAAATTATTGATTTTTAAAAAGAAAACAATATCTATATTGATAATATTAATATCAAAAATAAGGGCAGGATTTGAAGAGTAGAATGAAAAAGTTGACCATGAAATCAAATTAAATAGGGAAAATAGCAGAAGATCAGTTACTGAGAGGTTTGGGGGAATGGAAAGACAGACAGGATGGATAAATTATGAGGCATCAAAGGCTTTAAATGGAGAATTTAAAATTTAAATAGAAATCCAGAAAAGGAAATTGCCAGGGAACATCAATTTTCAAGGGCATCAGGCACTAGGATTGGTTGAATCCCAGTAGATGAGAATGATAATTGATGAATCATTGTGTAATGAAAGAATGGGATTTTAAAAGGAAAGCAACAAGAAAAGGATGGGAAAAGGCAAGGCAGTTGAGATAATTAGAAATTTATAGAATTAAAATCAAATGACATCCTGGAGAGGCATGTAATTTTACTAATGACATCAAAGCCCACATATGAATTTCAAACTGAAGAAAATATAAAAATAATGGATAAAACTTTTTGATGTTGAATAATTAGTATAAAATTAAAAGCAAGAATTTCAATAGCAGTAAAACTCATCTGGTATGAGTGAAAGGAGCTTGGAATTGAAATTCCAACAGGATTTTTTCAATAAAGTTATCTCAAACCAAAACAGACTGAATTAAAAAAGTTGTAATTTCTAAAATTCTGAATTCAAGTAAACTGTAATTCTAAATACTACTCTATGGACAGAGATGATATTGTAATTCATAAAGATATAAAGAGTTTTCTTAAATATCCTTGTATTGATTTAGATATTTTTGAATCTTGGGACAGTTTACCTCAGCTAATCATGATTTTCATGAAAAAACATACCAGCTGATCTCAAGAATTCTATTGGAATGGGATGACCAATCAAACAAATTGTTATTTAAAAACTGGAAATAATTTCAATTTGAAAGAAAACTAAAAGTTTTAGGATTATGGAATGCATCAGCCACTTCAAAACACAACAGAACCTTGTACTTCATTATCTATGTGAATTATTTCTCAGCTTCATTTCCACAAAGCATAAGAATATGTTCTATTCATAGTGGATTACTTCCCAAATTTACATATGTTTGCTACAAGTAGAAAGAACTATAATTTAAAATATCTTGCAAAATGTTTTGTGTAACATTTTGATTCAATGAATTCTTCACTGGGAAATTATTTTTTTGATCATGGCTCATTATTTGTAAAAATTTCCTTGGAATCAATTTTTTTTAAAAATTGACAAGTTTAAGTAAAATAATGTTACCATTACCAATTTCTCAGCTTAAAATTCACCATTTGAAATACTTTATGGAATGATTCCTAATTTTTACATCATTAATATAGCATCTTTGTAACATGCAGGAATTTTGTTATCAATAATTAAATTCCATCAAAAGAAAATTTATAGAACAAATTTTTAATATGAAATGATAATATTATGAAATAAATCAAATGAAAAAAATGAAATTTTGATTTCAAAGATAACAGCTTAATATTTTTTCAATTCCTGAAAATACTTCACATCTATTTCCTCTATTAGAAATTTTAAATTCTTCAAAATACATGTTTTATTTGTGGAGTTTTCTTCAAAGATATTTTCAATTTTTAAAACAAGATCTTGCTTTTGATTTTTTTTACCAATCTTACACTTTTCCTGAAATCTCATTTTTTTTAAATTTTTTTTGAGGATCTTATCCAAAAATTGCCTCTCAATAAGCATTCAAAAATTTTGATTTTGAATTGATTGATTTTCTACATTTATGGATTATTCTTTGAAAAAGAACTTGGAATCACAATTCAATCTATTTTTACATTCAAATAGGATACTTGGAACCTTTATTATGTATTGAGGGTTCCGGAGAAGCAGTAGTTTTTTATATCACCTGTAATTTTGACTACAATCTTCAAATTTTTCCATTTAATTAGTTTCATTCATAACTAAAGTCATTGGTCCTCTTCTTATATAAGGAAGGGGAATTAGCTGAGTAAACCAAAAATATATCCAAAATATCAACAGTGTTGGAAGGATATTTTGAACCAGCCCAGGAGAAATTCATGCCTTCAGAATAACCAAATCCATGCCCTCCTTCAAAGAAAGGAATTATTTGACTTTTTTTTTTTGCTAATTCACACCTCTTGAAAGAAAGGCATTAATATAGTATATTTTTTTTTTTACTAAACCCATGCCTTCTGGAATATTTTGCAACTTCAGGAATTCATGTTAAACTTAAAAGGTTTTTAAAATATATAAATAGGTGTGAGTATAGAAATAGAAGTTTTTGGACACCTTCTTCAAGTTCAAAGATGTTCCTGTGGTGGAAAGAAATTCCTTTTGAGGTCATTTACAGGCATTTTAAGGTTCAAGGCACTTACTGGGATGGGAAATGAAACCTTTTAAGCTTCTAAGAAGCACTTGGGATTGGAAAAATACCCTTTTGAGGAATTTCTGGTCCTATGGAGACCTGCACAGATTGATTGAGGCATTGGGGGCTGAAATAAGGCCCTCAGTCTGGGTTAGAATATTTTGTGGAATTCAATTATGGAAATCACTTGTGTTAATGTGACAATTAAATAAATGATAAATATCAGTTTTTTGCAAGGAATTCAAATCTGAGCTCAGATTTCAAAAAAAATCACAAACCAGCTCCATCTCCTCCACTCCTCAGTACCAGTAGTGGCACTACTGGTTAAGTCAAATGATTGAGAAATGAAAGGATTTTATGGCTAGAGAAGAGAATGTAAGCCCAAATTGGGGAACATTGGTGGCAGATTTTGTCAGAATTTTGCAATAAATACAGCCAAAAAAATTAGAAGAATTCCCAGGTGAGCCACCACTACGTGCAAACTGCACCAAGGCACACAAGCAAAATCACACTAATGCTAGATGAACATTAGGTCCAAACAGATCTTAGAGAGCCAAGAAAATGAAACAGGGGAATATGAAATCCAAAGGATCCCATGAAGTAAGAGAAAACTCATAAATTTAGAACAAGGTTACACAAAAGCTAACACAAATTAACATTTTGCACTCCCTCAGACCCAAGAAGCCCAAGATGGCTGCACTTTACAATTTCTTTATGAAATTGTTGCTCATATAATGATCTGCTCCATTTTCCCATTGTTATGCTTTTTTTCAGCCTCTCCTTTCCAAAATCATGTAGTCAATCAGAAACTATAAATAAATTCTTTCTGCTCATTTTTTAAGAAAACATCAGTGGTCAACTCCCCCAAGCAATACATTGCAATCCTTGGAGCATAAACTCCCTTTTAAAATAAGTAAAATTCTAATTTAAAGCTAAAGTCCTAGCCTCTTAATCAACTTCTTATCATCAGAATTGGGCTTCACATTCTTTTGGAGTTAGTACTGAGTGAGAAAGGATTGTGGGAAAGCTTGGTGGGATGAAAGCAAGTAGAATAGAGTTGCTTGATAACCAACTCAAAAATATTCTGAGACAGGAATGATATTGGTAGATCAACAGAGTTTATTGCTGTTCTGGTTATAGTGAGGTTGATCACTGGCTTTTTTCAAACAGATTTGATTAGCACCCAGAGTTAAATTTATAATTTTTCCAGGTTATTTGGCCATTTGCCAATGCACACTTAAGAAGGCGCACAAATAACTTGGCTGGGTGTCAAGGGAGATTTTATGGGCAGCATGCACACTTTAAAAAAATCAAAATAAATGTAAAACCCACCCAAATAGGCTTTACAGACATTATTGAAATTTAAATGTGTTCAAATTGTGTGTTTTGAAGATTTTAATTTGATTTTTTTATTCCAAAGAAGTTGAAATATAACAGAAAAGATATGGTAAACCCTTAAATTGGCCTAAATTTATCAAAGATTGATTAAACAATTTTGGGAGATGATTGCAAGAGGTACCTACATTGGTTGATATCCAAAAACTTGGACCTGTACCTCAACATCTACAAAAAAAATGAATTTCAGTGAGGAAGCTGCAGAAGTAGAAGAGGGTGTGGGTATTGATGCTTGGAGGTGGGTTTTGTTGGGGGGGAGGAAGGAGGTAGTTTTTATTTTGTGAGTATCAGATCATTTCCAAGAGAAGACTCCCTGCGATGTTTTTCCAGCCACCAAGACATCTTTGGCATCTTTAACTCCTCAATGCTGATGATGGTTCCATGGCTTGGGTATGCTTTGCTTTCTCAAAGCCAGCTATTTTTGTGTTGTTTGTGCATGAATTTACTTCTTGAAGTCAGTGATGCTTCAATGCTTTTACTTGGTTTCTTGCTCAAACAAGGAGGCCTTCTTCAGCTCCCTCCTTGTTCAAACAATGAAGCTAAAAGGAAGAAACCGCTGTAATTTTCTCTCTGAGCCAACAGGTTGCTTTTTTTGCCTTTTCTTTGAGAAAGCAATAAAAAACAGATACCTCTTGAAATCTTGATGATGATGCCTCAATGATTGGTTTGCTTACTGTGATACACCCTATTTTTGAGCAACCCAACCTTTTCCAAGGCTGTGGTAGCCATTCAACATGGAAATGGTTCAATCTAGTGATTTTTTTTAAAAAAAATTAGCATTTTCGCTGGCATTGAATGGAATTCATTGAAACTGTCCTTTGTATTAAGAGTTTAGATGTATTCTATAATTTAACGATGTTAATTGAAAAAAATCTTGATTCAGAGTTTCAATAGTCCTTTCAACGCGATCTAGGTCGCGTCATGGAGGTTTATCGTTTCTAAAAAGATCCGAGTGTGTGGTTGCGAGGGTTTGGTTGTTTCTCGATCATTTAATCCCCAGCTTGAACTGGACGGTACAGATCTAAGCTTTACGAATTGAATAATCGAACATGGCAGGCATCATGTCTAGTTTGGATGAGCTCTCCAAACGGCCAACTCGTCGAGGGTCCATCCTCGACTTGCGCCTCATCGATCCCTTCGTAGGGTTCCAAACCGCATTCGACCAAATCAGACGGTGGTAGCCTTTGGCTTTTGGAATCTTCAAGGATGATTTTCAATAAGGGATTGATGTTATTCGAGATGATTTTTTGAGATAGATAAGGTCCGATTAAGTTCAATCGGACGGCGGCGGAGAGGATCGATCGGATATGAAGGAACATGTGAAGATGGATGGCTCGATCTAAAGGAGTTATCGAGTCATGTCAAGGACTGGTTCCAAGCGAGCACCTTTTTTTTTCTGCTAAAGGTTTGCTCTCCGTGATCGCGCGTTCGCCCGAATTAATTAGCAAAACCACTGAAACATTACATACCAAAGGAGAGCTGCAGAAGGCCAGTGACAAATGCAAAGCTAATTGGATAGTGTATGGACCAGTTTCCAGCTCTGATTGCACGTCTAAGGGATTCGGCTAAGTGGTACTTGAGGCGTTCAAGACTTATCAGTGAATCGGCGGGCGGAGCAAATGATTTGGTGTACAGCATCAAGAACCCAGCCCCTTGGGCATAACTGTTGCGACGATTGACGGGCGAGAGACACATTGAATCGTAGAGCTCATTCAGATTTTTGACGACCGAAGTTACCTTATTGTACACGATATCCAACTCCTGATCATGGTCGGAATGGGGATCGGAATCGATCCTTTCCAAACTTTCCTGATCACCCGAGTTCAAAGTTTTGGTGATAAGCGCGTGAAGATGGTGGACGAATGCCGTGGATAGGTTGGCATAACTTTGTGCGTTGGAGAAGGCAAATTGGACTAGTGCCTCCGATCGTGCAAGATCCGACTTACAGCTGCTCAGGAAGCCATGGTTCATGTAGGATTCGAGCCCAGAGGAAGAAACGAAACCTCCAACTGGTAGGTTTGAATCCGAAATTAAGAGTAGCGTCAGTATCTCCTCGGATTCTCCTTGGGGGAGGATAGCTTCTTGCCCCAACATGGTTCCTGCTCTTCAATGGCTGCTCTCACCTTCCCACACCTCAACACATCCGATCGCGGCGTCTCCCTGGGCCTGCCGATGCGATATTTATTTATGTATGTACATACACCACGGGTTAACTTTGGACCGTTGAGTGCCGTGGACTCGACGCCAGGGGTCCCTTCAACGTCAATCGCGTTAACCGACTGGCAGGTTGACGGTCGGGTAAGTCGACGGTCAATTGACCGATGACTGACGGTCAATCAACCCATCCGTCGATTTGACAGTCGGCTGGTCGGTAACCCGGGTTCAGCGTCGTGGCGGCGTCACCTCGACCCCACCGTCGAATCATCGGCGGGCCGCGCTTGCCTGATCGAGGCCACTCCGATTCTGCTGCACCGTCCTGTGGCTCTATATCGAAACTGGCGCCAAGACTTCTTCGACCATTTCTCACTCTGATTTACTAACTTTTAAGCTCATTTGCCACTTCAAAATATTTTTTTTAAAAAAATCCTTCATTGAGAAGGTGTACTCCTTTGAAACCGTTTTTTTAAAGTCTCATTTTCTGTAATTTTCAACTCCAGGTAATTCTAATATTTGTTTGTTAATTTTTTTGTGATTCTGCTTGTAAGGGATGTTTTTTATTTTTATTTTGCTTTGTTATATTTTTTTGGATGATTCTACTTGCAAGGGATATCATTTTTGAATTACAAAAATTTAAAGCATCACTTGTAAAGTGCTAGCCTCAAGAGTCAAGGGAAGTGCTTGTCTTGGTTCACCCCACCTGGCTATGGCTGAGGTCAGACACTCCACCCATTGGCCAGGCTCAATGACTGAAGTGATCAAACTGGCTGCTGACCTGTGCTCCTCAGCTGCATAGTTAAGGATCCAATGATTTTAGTTTGGATGGACAACTTCCATTGTTCTTTGAGAGGTATCTTGACGCTCAACTTGGGAAATGTGGGTTTTTTGAAGCTGGCAACTCCCATCATGGACATTGTGCTGCATATTCAAGCAGGCTTTGATTGTGTGTATTCAATTCAAATCAGGTTTTGTTAATAAAATATTTTTTAAATCTGAAACAAAAAGGAAGAAATTGCTAACCTGAAAATTTACTGTGCATTCAGAGGTTGTTTCAACAAATTCCCTCATGTTGTAAAATGGATTCATTCCCCAGATTTCAAGCTTGTTTAATTGGATAAAACATCTGGTGGTTCCAATCCCAGTTGTCTGCCATAATGAAGTGATCTTGCAAATAAATTCCACTGAGTTGGGAGATTGAATCTGATGCCAAAAAAAGAAAGAAAAAATGAACAAAAAGGTTAATGTTTTGAATTTATTTATTTCAAGTAAAGCCCAAAACTTGTCAAGATGTGGTAATTCTTCTGGATGATATCATGCTTGTTTAATTGAATTTGGGTAATTTGTTCAACATTTAAAGGGAATTTTTCTCTGAGTATCTGAGGAACTTGCACTCTTTCTTCATTGGGAACAGATTTTCTTGTAGAAAAGGAATACTGGTTGAGGGGGTGATAAATCTGCCTATTATAACCCATGGAATTTTGAATAACTGGATTATCTTTAAATATGCTGGTAATTATTGAACTGCTTTAAAAAGTTGTTTGAGTCTCTTGATTTTATAACCCACCAGTAGAGAGAAGAAAACAAAGAGACTGATAATTGATGAAGCTGATGGCCAAATCACATCCTGGACTGATCTTGTTTGAATGAATTGAAGCTTTGCATAAAATTCCATTTTAACTTTCAAATTTTTCTGTTGAAAACAGACTAGATGGACCAAAACACAAAAATAAGTCTAGGAGGTGAAGAAGCATGTGAGTCTTGGGTTTGTTGATCCATTGGCCAGACATCTTGATCAAATGATATAAAAAGTGTTTTATTTGTGCCTTCAGTTGAGTTTGGTATTCATTGATTTCTTTGATATGAGTTTGGAATATTAAAGTGCAAAGTTGACAAAGTGAGGTCCATAGAATTCTTTCTTCCACTTTCATAAAGTGGAAAAAAGCAAAGGGTGAAGCTTGGAGTAATATTTTGAAATCTTTTCCAACCAGGCTTATTGAATGTTTGATTAAATAGTTTGGCTGAAGGGAGGGTATGTTGAGTGAATTGGTGTTGAAAGACTGAATGTATCCACTGAGTAATGGTAATTCAGAATTCTTCACAGATTTAATAAAATCTTGGACCAAGTATTTGACAATACCAAGAAGAACCACATGGAGAATTTCAACTGGAGTATCAAGCCTGCCATCAAATTCTGTGAAATTTTCCAAAAAGAAATTAAACAAATATCAATTTCTGATTATCATGATAATGTAAGCAAGTTAATTAAAAAAAACCTTCAAGATTCAAAAATGGATTGAATATTTTTGAGTAGTCTTCTTCTTCTAGTTCTCTGATTTTTTGAAGGATTGATGGTTCTCTCTTTTATCAATAAATTTCTTGTTGATTAGGGCGTATCAAAGTTAGCAAAACGGCCATTAAAAACTGGCCATTTTTAATTCCAGGTTTCTGAAATACACATATCCCCTAACTGGTGTATTTCAAAATGGCGGGTTTCATGAAAATGGCGGGTTTCAAACATCAAACCCGCCATTATCATCCATCCACCATGTCAGCTTGCTACTATGTACAGAGCAACCTGTCATAGCAACACAAAACTATAAAAAATAAGAATATCTAAATTAACAAAAGAAGGAGTGAGAAATCCATAAATATTATTAAAGAAATGGATTCCTCACCCAAAAATAGGTAGGGTCACTCACTGACCCCACCTTTGAAATCCAAGTCCTTACATTTTTAAAATAATTAAAAAGAAAAGTATTAAAAATTACAACACCAGCATGGAACCTTTTGGCCATTTTAACCTTTCACACGTGTTGTCACGTATAGGGTTTACACCTAAAATTCACTCAGAATTGAGGTGTTGTGTATATTTTAGGAGTTACATGCTGAAATGTGTTATGTCACAATTCCCGCGCGCAGCCCCGCATCATTACATACCCCTACGTACTTTAAGTAGCAGTTTCCTGCGTACTAGAGACCCAAGCGCAGCTAATTATGCCACACACGCAGCGGATCCTACCCTGCACGCATCTGTACTGACTGATCCCCGCGTCTGGATCTGTTGTGACTAATCTGACAACCAGGTACTGCTCGGAAGAGCTAAAACCTAATTAGGGTTGCCTGGCATATGTAACGAGTTGAAATATGCATTAGTAATAGTCTAGAAGGATCAAAACTTAAATAAAATTAATAAAAATTAAGTTTAGAACATTTTTTAATAATAAATCAAAGATCAAGGATTACCACATAAATCATTGACTCTGATCTTTGAAGACCACAAAACACTATAAGAAGTGTTCATAAAAATTATTAAAAATTATCTACGTGATCAGCAGATGATGGAAAATCAGTAAAAGTCCACATCTGTCCACTTTCAAGCAATACTAATAGTAAAAATAAAGGATGAGTGCAGAATGATCAAATTTACGCCATAATAGATTACCAGATCCTGTGGCTAAAATAGTACAGAAATCCAGCAGATCTAAAGTCAGCTGATTGACAGAACCAAGTGGACGTGCTAATTGTGCTTTGATTGGCTTTCCAGCCTCAGCCCATGAGCAGAACCCTCTCTACATGCCCTGAAAAGCTCAAAATCACCCCAAAAAGGTACTTATACAGACCTCTTTGGATCCATTATTCCACAATCAGTTTACCAGGAATTATTACCATCAATCAGACACCATGTCATTGTTAGTCAAGTGCTTATGAAGAATCTAAGCAAGTGATTTATGACCAATTCTTTAGTATTATTATTTATTTCTTAAAACCAATCAACCCTTGAAGTTTAGTCAGGCAATCCACCCCATCTGCTCTGAAACCCTTCCTATTATTGCAGGATTTTTGTGGTAAAGTTCTCAGAGTGAGTGTTTCCCTTCCTGTCTTGGCCATTGTGCTGTTATTCCCAGCCATTAGTGGAATAAGCCCTTTCTAAGGCACCCATCTTCATTCCAAGGTTCTTAAACTGCCTAAGGAGGCCCCTTGAAGAGAGGTTGCTTTGTTTGTAAAGACCCCCAGTAGTATAATACTGTGGCCCCTCTTTTATATACATATTGAAAACCTTTTATTACCAAAACAATTAAAACTTGCAACTGCTCTTATTATATTATTTATTTGAGCCTCTAAGCATTTATTTTTGGAATAATAATAATAATAATAATTCCAGTATTTTTATCACTCTATGTAGCTAAAGGAGTCCAAGGTTCCTGGTATCAGAGAGCTGACACACAATCCATGGCATGGAAAACACCCATCCACACCTCCAACTCATCAAATCCATACGCATGACACACATCTCATCTCCATTGCTTCACATCTCCATCGCTTCAAAACTCCATTGCTTCACATCTTCATTGCTTCACATCTCCATTGCTTCACATCTCCATTGCTTCACATCTCCATTGCTTCACATCTCCATTGCTTCACATCTCCATTGCTTCACATCTCCATTTCTTCAAATCTCCATTGCTTCACATCTCAATTGCTTCACATCTCCATTGCTTCACATCTCCATTGCTTCAAATCTCCATTGCTTCCAATCTCCATTGCTTAACATCTCCATCACTTCAAATCTCCATTGCTTCACATCTCCATCACATCACCCACATCCTATCATCATGATATCACCATATTTCTCAACTTGTCCAATCAAAAATCCCAGCAGCAACTTGAAAACACAAAAAAAGATGACTGAAATTTTTTTATTATTTGATTTGGATTCAGACTCCAATTTGGAATAAACTTGGTTAGCTTTGAATTATCTTTTTGAAAAGCAATAAATGGTTCCACAAAGACACACACTCCACAAACCTATGTATGAAAGGCAAAAGCTTCACCTACTTCCTGACTTAAGCTTCCTGCCCGACTTAAGCTTCCAGCAACTGTTCCAAAATTTATTGCTTTCTTTCATGAAACTTTTGGACATGATTGAAGACCACCACATCTTCCAGAAAAATTCTTGGAATCCTCAACACAATCTGGCTTTAAAACTGGCTGTTGCTCTTCATAGATTGGGATCAAATGGAAATGGAGCAGCAATTTATCAATTAGAAAATCTATTGTTGGTCAGTTAAGGATCCATTGACTTCTGCACCAAAAGAGTCATGATTGCTATCCTATCTTTCCATTTCTTGGTTGTTTGTTGGAAAACAAATGAAGACTGCAAGGAGATATCTAGACTGAAGGATTTCCTGGTTGCATTGGTTTTGTTGATGGAACTGCTATCCCCTTGAGTCAAAACTCAAGCTAGATGACAACCATTATTTTGAATGGAAAAGAAGCCAATTAATTCATTTCCTTTCCAAACCCTTTGATAATACACTGAAAAAATATGTTTCATTGGTTTGTATAGATACTCTGTGACATTAATAATTGTTTGTGATAACAAAAAGAAGTTCATATACCTCCATGCTGGACTTCTGGGTTCTTGTCATGATTCATATGTTTTCAATTGGATGGGGATTGCCCAACAACCACATAACTAATTTGACCAAGATCAATACCTTCTGGCCGATTCAGTTTATGCTAGCGGGAAATAAGTGGTTCGAGCATACTGCAATTTTTCAACCAATGATCAAGCAAAAACTGATTTCAACTATCATCTTGCCCAATCACAAGTTTGGATTGAGCATGCCATAGCAATCCTAAAAGGAAGATGGGCCAGCTTAAGGGAGATGCAAAACCAGCTCCAATCTTCCAAAGACATGAATTTCCTCATCAAATAGATTATCAGTTTTGTAACCCTTCACAACCATGTTGCCAAAATCAAAGATGAATGGAACAAAATATTTGAAGAAGATATTCCCAATCCTCCTCAACTCTTCCCAGCCTCATCTTCTACCTCATCTTTGGCCATGAGAGAGTGGATTCTACCCCTCACACTTGGTCACTTTGATGAGTAGCATTGGGTTTTTAAATAGGTAAAAAATAACACCACTGGATTTTTTTGGTTTTAGTTGTTTAACCCAGAATCCAAGGCTGACTCCTGTTTTTTTTTTTTTTTTTTTTTTTTTTTTTGGTGGACTTTGACAAAAACCAGAACCAAAACTTCCAAACCATTCATCTCACCCTACCAAAACACTGGTCCAATCCTCCATCCTCTCCACAAAAACATCACCTCACCTCACCAAACCACCAGTCCACACCTCCCTCCTCCTCATCAAACAACCTCACCATCCACCTCCACCTACCTCCAAGTTCATCCAGTCATCCTCCTCCTTATTCTTCTTTTCTCAGTGCCCCAGGTGAACCCCCCTCCCTCCTCCTCCTTGATTCATTGGAGCTGACATCCCCCCCTCCTCCTCCTTTTACAAGTTCCAGACTGTTCATCCCTCCTTGCTCAGCCCCACCATTAAGCAACCTTGCTCAGAACCACTGGTAAGCACCCCCCCTCCTCCTCCTCCTGCTCTCCTTTTTCCCCCTCCAGGGGAATCAGCAAGCAATTGAGGAGCTGAAGGGAGGGGAAGTCACTGATTGGTCAATTGGAAAGCCATCAATTGATCAATTGGTTTGCAAGAGAATGGTTGATGGCTTTCCAATCAACCAATTGGTGACTTCACCCCCTTCAGCTCCTCCTCCTCCTCCAAGTTTTTTAGAAGTTGATGGACTTTGTGGTGTCAATTTATAGAAATGGATTGGGAACTGCGTCGCGGCTGCGTGCTCAGCATTGGAGGAAAGCGGGCTCAGCATTAGGGTATGCGGAGTGCTCAGCAGGAGCCGCTGTTTGGCTCCGCACCTAGTGGACGGGTCAGGCTCAGCATTGAATGCGGCGTGGGCGGCAATCCACCCCGGAGATTGGATTTGGAAGGTAGTGCGCTTGACTAGGTTTGCAGGCGCGCCGGTTTGGATACGTAGGGGCGGAGCAATCTGCGGGCTATAAAGGAACGGATGGAGCGCGCGTGCAAGCGCGCAGATCATGCCGGATATTAACAGACACCCACAACAGGCGCGGAAAAACGGATACGGACAGGCGCGGGGGGCTCCAAGTAGGGCGCGGTGCGAGGACCGCGTCATGAGAAGGACGAACTGGATGGACGGAACGGCGTACGGATGTCGGGGGGAGTTTGGTACGGAGGTGGGGAGAGGATGCTAGGGTTTCTGTTTTGGGATTGTTTTCTTTTTCTTTGTCATACTGTTATTTGCGCGTGTACTTAGGTTAGGGTTGAGGGGGAGGACTTATCCTCACTCTCAACTCTGGGTTGGGTAGGAGGGGGGCATGGAATGCATGGGATGGAAGCAGACCATCACATCATTGGATTGGATCACTCATCTCACCAAGAGATTAAAGAAACTCATAACGGATACACATCCAGGTGGAAATTTCTTAGGATTGAAGGATTGGCAATTTCTCTCTCTCTCTACTTTTCTTTATCTCTTTATCTCCTTATTTCTATTTCTCATTTAAGTGCTACTTTGGACATCCTCATCTCCTTTCAAACACAGGGAACCATTAACTTCCGAACCTTGGGACAATTATAGGGGGATAACCCTTATTCTTTCCACAACGTTCTTTTTTTTCTTATTATTTTTGGGAGGAAATTAGCAGTAATTTTCTTGTTATTTTCTAGTTTGGTTGATTGTCTAAGTGGTTTATAACAAACTGATGATTGTTTCTTTTATTTTATTTATTTTTTATTTTATTTATTTTTTATTTTATTTATTTTTTATTTTATTTATTTTTTATTTTATTTATTTTTTATTTTATTTTTTATTTATTTTATTTATTTTTTATTTTATTTATTTTATTTATTTATTTATTTTTTATTTTTTATTTTTTTTATTTTTATTTTTATTTTTTTTTATTTTTTTTATTTTTTTTATTTTTTTTATTTTTTTTATTTTTTTTATTTTTTTTATTTTTTTTATTTTTTTTATTTTTTTTATTTTTTTATTTTTATTTTATTTTTTTATTTTTTCTTTTTGTAGGAGAATTGCCAGTATTGTTTTTGTTATTTTCTATGTTTTTTGATCATCTAAGTGGTTTATACCAGACTAATGACTGTTTTTTTTCTTTTTTTTTGATTCAATGCAATAAAATTGGAAATTCCACTGCTTTTACAACCCTTTCTTGTCGGCCCATTCTTCACCCACCAAACTCAAAATGTTACAACTAATGGATTTCCATCTTAATCCTCACCCAAATCAAATTATAGCTTTGGGAGGGAAAAAGATGGAAGGGGATAGTTTGGAAAACATACAGAGAAGTGGGAAGAAAAGGGCTTGCCAGAGAAGGAGGGCTCAAATGTGGGATTCTGAAATTGCATTGGAAGTGACTGAGGAAACAATTAATCAAAAGGTTGTTTTGTCTTCACGCAAACTACATCCCTTGAACCTTTATTCATCAATTGTTAATAAAAGTGAAAAACCCACCTCTGAAGAGTTGGAACAGGCCAAACAGAAGATCAAACCGTTCCAGTTCTTCACCTCTGGAAAGGTATATGCTCAAGATCAATTGTATCATGAGGCTATGGTTGCAATCATCAAATTTATCCCTTTGAATGAAGTTTTTGAGCAAGAGAGGAAGGAAATCAACTCAGTAACAAAATTCCTTCATCAATTCAAAAAAATTTTCAACACTGTTGGTCCCTCAAGATCTTGGGATGGGTAAATGTGGGCAATTGGATGGAAATAATTGATGGACCCTTCTGAACTATTTGAGCAATATTTGAAGAAAGATGCTGTGAAATCCTCCCCTAAAGAGCATTATTTTTTGAACCTTAGGTCTGACAAGGTCTCTCATATATTGGGCCAAATGTTTCAAAAATTAGCCAAACTTGTGTTTGATTCTAACCGTGAAGCTATGATGGACAACAAAATCCCTTCCTTCTTCTTATTGGGATTTTGATCTGGCCTTGCTGCTTTTAACTGCTCACCTCACATCACCTTCACCTCTGACTCCTTCTACAATCCACCCCATATTGACCTAGGTGATGTCTCTGAATATTCCTTTTTAATTGTGGCCCCAACCAAAAAATAGAAAGGACAACTTATTGAAAACAAGGATGAATATCAAGTATCCAACGGCCAATTTGTGTTCCCAGACTTGGGGTTTGGGATTGATTTCAAAAAAAAGGGTATTGTGAAAATGGTTTGGGCAGCAAACAAGTAAAAACACTGTAATTTTCCTGCGGTGGATACTTCCACCCATACTAGGATGGCTATGTCCATGCAAATCAATAGAAGAACTCATAACAATAGCAAGGACTTGGCCAGTGGCAAAATATATCTTAGGAAAAAAATATAAATAAAAATAAAAAAGATTGTTAATTGGTGGTGTTAAAAATAGTCTCAAACATTGATGAATCAAAAATATTTTTTTTGTTTTTATTTTTAAAATTTTTATCAAAGTAAATATATTTAAAAACCAAGAAATCAAGTAATTTCCTTTATTTCATCCACAGTTCTACTGCTACCCATACATTCCATGGCTACCAATAATCTATCTTTTTTTTCTGTGGCTAGCCTTTCCCCTTCCTTTTTGAGTTGGTCTTTCTCTTTATCCTTCTCCTTTTCCTCTTTTTGAAACACCAGCTTGTCCTGTTTGATTTGCAACTCAGCATCCAACTTGTGTTGATTAGCCAAAATCTCATCTTTCCACTTCTGAAAATCCATAGCCAGTTGAAAATCCCATTTCTCCTTTTCAAATTGAATGTTGTTGTATTCTATTTGTTATTTCACTGTTTTTTGGAGGGGAATAGGAATGAGCTTGATTTTGAAAGCAAGTGAAATCAATCAATTAACTTACTTGGATCTTGCTTCTCCAAGATATCCTCAAAGCTAGAAATATTTGAGGTGTTTCTCCGCTTTTGACAGCTATGAGGGTTGAGTTTTATGGAATTGGACACATTTTTCTTTCCGTTAGCAGAGGATGTTTGTGTGGAAGCGTTGTCACTCTCATTTGAAGGGGATGTGGAAGGCCCCATTGGCTTGAGTTGTTGGCCAATCAGGAATGGATGAGGCTGTTATTTTACAATATAAATCAGTTGGGATTAACCAGACAGAAGAGAAGAGAACTTGCTGCTTACTTGAGCAGATTTTGATGGTAGTGGCAATACAGGAATAACTTGCTCCTCATTGGCCAAGTCATTAATTTCTTCCACCCCAAGAAGAGAGAAATCCAAAGAAGGAAGTGAAGGGTCCAAGGAAGGGTTTGAATTGTTGATCAATGCTGGTTTAGACTTCATTGGAGCTGATTATCTTGGAATATCCTCCTCCACATCAGATTGGGGCCACTCATAGGTTTCATTGGGATCATCATTGCTAGGTTGAGCATCCACAGCCAGGTCCTCAGTATCAACTTAATCTGATTGTTGGGCATCAAAAGGGGCTAAAGGGGTGATATTGGCCTTCTTTCCAAAGATTTCATCCATTTGAACATAAAAAGTAAAAGTGGAGTCCAATTTATCAACCACCAAGTTGATTCCCTTGGCTTTATGGGAGTTGGTGATACAAAACCAGTGGAGATTGATATTGAGTGGGATTTTTTGTACTTGGATTGATAGTTGTTGAATTGCTCCCGCATCTGTTTGGATGAAATATCCAGCCTAGCTTTTTTGTTTTTTTTTTTGATTTCATTGGCCATCAGGAGATAGCCATTAACCTTTGATGTTGGATACAAAGCAAGAATTGTAGTTTTATGGAATTTTGAGCCACTTTACCAGGATGATGTGATCAGCTCTCTTGAGCTGACTTGAGCCTTTAGAAGTTGATGGGGGAGAATTTTTGGATGTTGAGTTCCTGGGGGATGTTTTCTTTGGTTGAGTGGACTTTTATAAAGTAATGACAGTTAGGATGTGATGAAAGGGGGGATGAATTGATGAAGTGATGAATTGATGAAGAAATGAGAGGATGGATGTGATCAAAGCAATAAAGTGATGACAGTGACAAAGCAAGGTGAGAGTGATGAAGTGATGAAGCAATGAGAGTGATGAAGTGATCAAGAAATGAGGGTGATAATGTGATGAAGCAATGAGAGTGATGAAGTGATGAGGATAGCAATGAAGCAATGAGAGTGATGAAGTGATGAGGATAGCAATGAAGCAATGAGAGTGATGAAGTGATGAGGATAGCGCTGACATGATGAGAGTGATGAAGTTTTCTGAGAAGGTTGGAGGATGAAACAAGGTTTGATGATGTGAAAATACGCGTGGTTAAGCTTTTGAAGGCCTTTATATACTTTCTTTGAAAAAACCCATTTATTTTCAGGTAACTTTGACATGTCTGATGTGAAATAAGTGGGTTTTTTCAATTTTTAATGGCGGGTTTGACATGGCGAATTTGGGTTTAAACCCGCCATTAAAAAATGGCAGGTTTGCTTAACTTTGATAGGCCCTATTGAATCCACTAGAACATAGGATGAAGGAATTATTTGAAAGGATTCTTGATTGATTTTGGAAAGCTCATAGAAATGATGGGTGTTTTCAATGGTTTTATTCTAAAATATGGTGGTATTAGGGGCCTAGAAACATATAAAAAATATTATTAATGATGAGAAATTTTATTCAATTAATTAAAGAATTCACCTCAAAGCCATTCCTATCAATTTGAATAAAATTTTGAAGATAAGAAATTGATTGATTATTTTTCTTATTGGGTACCAACAATTTGCATATTTAAAATGGCTTGAGTGATATTCCGGGAACTGGAGAATTTGTGACTTCTGCATGCATTGGGGAATCTGCCAGAAAAAATAAGGCAGTGCTGATAACTAAACTGGTTCAGAAATGGTAATATCAAAAGCTGAATATCCTTGGGTGGCCATTTGACTGTCTTCCAATTGAAAATTTCAATATCATTTCAATGGATGATTCATTTTGGGACCAACTTGATCTCCTCAACTATTTGATCTGCCCTTCAAAGTAACCCAGCTCTGTTGGATGTTGAAAAAAAGTGAAAATTATATTCTTAGTTGGCTAAGTGAGGGGGAAGGCCAGATAGTGTCAAATAGAATGATTGTTTTTTTTTGAATTGCTTTGATATATTTCCTGAAGTATCATCTGAATATATTGTTATAGGAACATTTCTAATAATATTTTTCTTTGCCTTAAAACACCATGGATTAGGGAGACTGACCACATTTTCACTTTCTTCATCAATTTATATGTAATAAAATGGCAAAATTGAATGAAAAAAATTCAGAATTTAATCTCCATGATCATTTGATTTTCATCAATTAACTCACCATGCAATTTTTTTCCACAGATATCTGATAAAAAAAATTCATCTTGTTCTATTTTGGAGTACTCCTTCAGAAATTGATCACTACAAATTCCCATTAAATTTGAATACATTAATTTTGCTTGAGCAGGAATGGTGATCTTGACTGTTGTTGAATTGAGAATGGAACATTCCATTGGGGCGCTTTTGGTGTATATTTTTGATTCAAAAGAGTAAATGAACAGAGGAACTACAATCTCTTTGGAAATTAATTGTGCAGGTTCAAATATATAAAAATGGTTGGAGTTTTCCATAAACATTTTATTTCTTAGTTTGGGTGAAAGAAGACCCTTCCATTTCTTGGATCGAGAGAGCTTGAAATCATCCAATCCACGGGTTTCTTCTGGATAAAAGTCTAAAAAGGGGGTCAAATATGGATTTGAAAGCTTGTGAAATTCTTGGGAAAAAAATATGAAAAATCAGAGTATTATAAAGAATTAAATTTTAAATTATTACAAATTGGAAATTTTTCAAGAAAAGGCAACACAGGATATGATCCGCTTTAAATTGAGAGAGAAGAAATTAATACCCAATACAGACATTTGTGAGTCTGTGGGGAATTCCAAACATTTTCAAATACGGGTGTGTGTTGGGCGGATTGAATTCCATGAAGGAAATTTCACCCCCCATAGATGCAAAATCCCCTGAATCTGTCCATAGAGAGATAGAGAGACAATGTGGTGAGTATAAGCCACAAGAGTTGATCAAACCAATTCCTACCAAAAAAAAAATTATCCAAGGTCAGTTTTCTTAATTTTTTTGTTCTTTTGTCTTGCTTTATGTTTTAATTGTACTCATTATTATGTTTTTTATCTCCATATTTTCACTTAATTCCTTATTCCTAAAAGGAAGACGTTGGTCATCTCCCGCTTGCCATGATAGCTCCAAATCTTCCTCCTCAAGCTCAAAATTCCCAGAAGTTGAAGAATCACCAAGTATTTGATTCAACTCTGTATTGATGAAATCTTGCCAACCATCTACAGTTTCCATTGAATCCAAATCTTCACCCAAATCCAAACTCATTCCCAAAGGATTTTTTTTGAAACATTCCACTTATTTGATCCATATCAACTGGCATATTGAATTCATCAAATCTATCCACCAGTTGCCATTCACTTCAAGAATCCCCAAGTCAATGTTTGAATCCATTTCTGCAAGTTCTTGGTGAGTTCCTTTTGAAACCTTGCTAAGTTTCAGTTGATGAGTGGGGGCTTTAACATGTCTTTTCCAATTTTTGGTATTCATGGGCCTTCCATGGCAGATTTTGCATTGATATTTTACACCCTTTAGCATAGGAATCACCTCAAACCCTATTTCTTTTTAAAAAAACAATCAAAATCTGCAATAAATTCCCTCCTGCAAATGAGTAAGATCTAAAACTAAACATCATCCATCTTTCCATGATTATTATTCAGTGCCTTTGGGCAGGAGCGGTTGATTAATGCCTAATGATTGGATAGACTGGAGAAATTAGTGGCATGCAAGAGCAAACCACTTGGAAGAACCAACCAGTGGCCCAACCAGCCAAAAATAAACCAATGACTTCACCAAGCCACAATTGTTGTGGACCTCATGACTTTTTAGTAACCTATTCCCCTTTCCGTCTCACTATTCCCGTAGAAACTTGTCTGGCACTGAATTTTCAAGATTGAAAGATATTATTTTCCCCTTTCAAATTTTATTTCAAAATCTTTTGTGATTATCTCCCTCTCTTCTTCCCTCCCTGTTGTCTTTTCCTACCTCCCTCCCTCCTAACCCCCTAAAACCACTCTCCAAATGCCTGCTTTGCTCCTTAAACCATTCCAAACCCACTAACCTTTGATCATCCAGCCTTAATCCTTCCAAGAAAAGAAAATTTGATGATGCTGAGGATGACAAGCCTGATTCCCCCAACCATCCCACCTTACCTGTTGAATCCCATCATACCACCCCAGAGTCAGATGATCAATCTCTTCATTGATCAACTAGCCCATTGGAGGAAATGTCAGCTGATTCATTTCAAGCCAAAATAATCCAAATGTTTCCTCTTTCCAATGAACTCAAAGAACTTTTGGACCAATGTAACAATTTAAGTTTGTCCCTTGTGTTAATCAGCTGAATCCAATTTGACTATCCCAAACTCAAATGTGCTTTTGTGATTATCTCCATCAGTCTCTAATTTCAATCTTGCATATCAAGATGACTGACCATCAAATCATTATGGTTCTCATTCATACAAACTTGAGACTCCACCATCAAGGCCACCAGAAAACCTCCTCTTTCTCATCACCATCCAACACAGACACCAAATCTTACATGTGATTACAAAAATTGA
The DNA here is from genome assembly GCA_025617555.3 of Puccinia polysora. Classification (NCBI taxonomy): domain Eukaryota; kingdom Fungi; phylum Basidiomycota; class Pucciniomycetes; order Pucciniales; family Pucciniaceae; genus Puccinia; species Puccinia polysora. The sequence goes on from CM062616.1 coordinate 48,745,594, forward strand.
ATGAAATTAAGTGTTATCAATACAGTGATTACATCTGGGTAAGCTATTTCTTTCTCCTATCATAAAAATCAAGTATTTAACTCAAAAATTTAAACCAAATTGATGATTCAAGAGGAGCTTTGAGCAAAGATCCTCCAATGCAACATTGAGACCTATGGGGAGACAAAAAATGGGCTTGGTGAGCTGATCAAAGGGTCACTACTACTCTTGAAAATTGTAAGTTTGCCTTTTCTTTTTAAAAAATCAAACAATCAGATGAAGTGAAATTGATCTTTCAGGATTTTGTTTCCAAAAAATCAGGCCATTTCAAAAAGAACTACCTGCCCCCGTGTTATGAGACAAAAAACCAAACTTCACAAAAAGATGTTGCATCTTTTGTTAAAAAAATGGTAAAATACAAAAATCTCAGTTTAAGAAACGTGGTGATTTTGATTTTCAATTTCCAAGATTTGTTTCTGATATTTCTGACTATCCTATGGTCACAATGTTTTCAAGGTTCTCTATAACATTGCAGATACAAGTAACCACACAAGGGACAGACCACTTCCAAAGTTGTACAAACTATTAATTAATTCATGTGATTTTCTTTCACAAAACCATGTTGGGATTCACTTTCCATTGAAGTGATTAATTACTTAATGACAGATTCACCAAAAATTAGGACCCAAAAACAAACATGACCTAGCAAAAAGTTTCATTTCCAAAACCACTCTCCATGCAAAGGTCAGATTTGCTTTCTTACAACTCCAAATCTAAATTCATATTTCAAGCCCCATTTTTGCTGATACTGTGAACTGAAAGGCTATTGATTGAGAATTGCAAGAATTTAAACAACCGCCATTGTCTAATATCACAGAATAATAATTTTTTTATTTTTTTTATTTTTTTTGTTTGAATTACTTGATATTAATCTTGGATTGTCTGGAAAATTTTTCACAGCTGGGCCAAAGCCATCCTGAGAAAGGAAAAAGAATTTTTTAATTGTAAGACCATGGCACAATATCTGAAATATGAGGCATTTTTCATGCCAACTGAGGCTAAAATCCTGGAATCAGAATGAACACTCAAGAAACCAATTTTTTTTTCAATTTGTGTAATGTTCTATCTTTTTCATTGTTGAAACATGATTGCAATAAATGATGATAGCTTTTCCCTTTTCAAAACAGATAACTTATTTAATAATATTTATTAAATCTTACCAAAAAGCAACAATAAAAACAAATTCCTCAAGTAATTTATCTACTGAAAAAAATGAGCCACCAGTGGAATCTGTTGAATGATTGAAAGAAACTTGAAAAGGCAAGAACTAAGAGGGCTGTGCCAGAAAACACATCAGTCAAGAGCATAACAAAACAATCACATAAGAGGATCAAAGAACAAACAAACATCAAGAAACTGAATGAGACAAAGCCTTTGGCAAGTATTTCAGCAAGGATTTGATTGAAGAGAAGTCAAAGGAAGGCAATAGCGGAAGACTTCAAGAGGGATGGAAATTGAAAGTTAGAATTTAGAGATTTGGGAGAGGTAGCAAGAAGTGCCAGTCTTACCAGTCAGAGTTTTTTAAATGGTAAGCTTGAGAGGTCAGATTTGTGACAAAATTTGCAAGCTTGAGTTCTTCATGGAGTGCTTTGGTCTTTATATGAATGTGAACAATTTTGGAGTTGCAACCAAACTGTTTGAGCTTATCATTGAGACCCTTCTGGTTGATGAAGTGACTACTTGGAGTGATTTTTGTATTCCAGAGTTCAGCTACTAAGCCTCTCATCCAGATGGCTTCCAGAAAGGAGTGAACAAGAGGGTTGAGTTCAGCTTTGGTTGTAGAGTGAGTAACATTGCGTTGACAATAACTACTCCAGGAGATGAGAGAGTTGAAGAGAAGAGAGAGATGCCCTGATTGAGAGCGCCAATTTTTTAGGTTTCTCCTCCAAGTGGCATCACTGTAGCATTGAATTTGAATGTCAGAATGGTTGATTTGCATGGTAAGTTTAACATTTTTTGTGGCCTTGAGGTATTTCCAGCATCTTTTTACTTCTCTCCAGTGGAGGATACCAGGCTTTTTGCAGAATCTTGCAAGACTGGACACCACAAAACTGAGGTTGGATCAAGTAAGGCAGGCTATGTAGTTTATGAGAAAGACAGCTGATTGATAGTTTATATTTAGCAATTTGAATTCTTTGTGTTCTTTGTTGGTGGCCGGTGTGGTGGTCTTTTAAAGACGCAAGTTGGAATTGGCTGCGCGCTGCGCTGTCAGAAGGGGTAGTTTGCTCAGCAATGAGTGCGGCTTTGCCACAGCAATTCGCGCTGCGGGCTCAGCAGCGGTCAAATTGAGCTCAGAATCTGGAGACGTGGGATGGATTGGATTGGATTGGAAAGATTGGGCATTGGAAGATGCAGATTGGATCGCGAAGATATATCTTGGATATCTGGAATGGCACATCAGGCGGATACAGAAATGCGCAGGGGGCTCCAAGTTGGGTGCAGTGCAAGGGCAAAGTCATGAGAAGGACAAACCGGGTGGACAAAATGGCAGGACGGCAATAAAGATGGATATGGGATATGGGATATGGGATGTGGATTATGGGAGGGGAAGGATAGAGTTGGGCCAGGTTTCTGTGCTTAGGGGTTTTATTTAATTATTCTTTCTTGTTTCTGGTTGTAATAAGGTTAGGGTTGAGGGGTAGGCTACTTAAACCACACCTTCAACCAGGATGAGGAGATCAGACATTGAATCAGGGAGGATTGCAATGGGTTGTCATAGGTTTTGGAAGGATCTTTTACTCTCAATTTTATATCTCTCAGTCAAAGGGTGAACAGTTTCACTCAGGGTTTACAGACGCAAGGGATCAATAACTTCCAAACTTGGTAACCGTTACAGGAGAAGTCCTCTTCTGAATTCCACATCTGGTGGTCTGGCCAGGAAGTAATCTTTTGTTCCTTGTCTCTTGAAACTAACAAGCGCAATGTCCCAGTACCACCCATCAACCATTGCGGGGTCATCTAACTTTACCCCCACTCCTCTTCCTCCTCCTCCTCCTCCTCCGGCTTCTTGGAAGCAATCCTGATCAGGGGCGGCATACAGTTTCCCTTTTTCCAACAATGATGCCAATCAAAAGCCCCTTTACATCAGGCTGCGGCACTATCCTCACATCTGGTTCAACACTGAGGACGTTGAGCAATTCTTTGCGCAATACAAAGGAATCACCAATGCAGAAGGTGTAACAAGTTTGGATAAGGCTTGGCTCATTTTCCTCTTCGTCATGGACAAAAAGAAGCTTTGGGATGTGGAGGAGATGGAAGGGTATGAGGAACTCAATTGGCCAAAACTGAAGGTGGAAATCTTGGTGCAATGGGGAAGGCGCAAACCTTGGTTTTGGGAAAGCAACTTTGATTAAGCGCAAATGGCAGAGTACGGATGCAGGTGCAATTGGGGGATTATGTAGCAATGTTCAATTGGGTCTATTGTTACCTGGCGAAGAACAAGGTGATATTGGGGAAGATGGGCGTGATGAAGAGGGTTTTTTTGGGAGGACTCAGTCCCCCACTCCGCAGACAGGTGCAGCAGCACCTGTACAAAAAAAACTTGGTAAAGAGGTTGTTGATTGGGAGTATTGCGCTTCTTCTGGACATCCTTGTCATTCTTTGCGCGGTGGAAAGCAAGTTGGACTTAGAGGAACTGATGTAGGACACAGCCAGGTTTTTCCCAAAGGGGCCAAAGAAGTCCGCTTCCCACACTTAGGCAGCACCAATGCAAGCTCTGGTTGCGGGCCCCTCAAAAACGTAACACGCTCAGGCAACACCACCAACAACAAGCCCCGAGATTAGCAAGATGACAGAACTGATAAAGGATTTACAGATCTTTCTGAGTCAAATGTTGTCCGGGCCTGGCAATCTGCCTCCTCACCCTGGTAGACCTCTTCTGCCGTCAAATCCGCCTGCATTGAGGTTATGAAATTACTGCAGGGAAAAGGGACATTGGAGGTTGGGGTGAAATAACATGACAAAGGACCTCAAGGGAGGATTGGTTTGACTGGTGGGAATGGGGTTCATTTTCCCTAAGGGCAAGCGGATCTCCTCTAAACCTGGGAATCCAACTTTCATGGAGCAAGTGCGCACGCAAGGACAGGAACCAGTGGTAACTGCTCAAGCTTTGCTGGGGACCCTCACTGGTCCTGGGGTATAGCAACCACCGCATGTGGAAGCAGAAGTGAGGGTATTAGCAATGGAGGAGTAGGTGGTGGTGGAGAGGATGGATGTAGATGCCAAGGAATGATTACCGCCTGAAGCTCCTAATCCAATTGCGCGCATTCCGGAAACAGATGGACGGCCGTTGAACCCGGCGGGGAAGAAGAAGGTGGTGGAAATTGTGCGCAGGGTGATGAGAATTAAAAAACTATTCCCTTGACCTTGAAGGAGTTGGCGGTGGTGTTGCCGGTGGTAGTGGATGAGATGGTTCAAGTGCTGAGGGATTGCAGACACAATAGGATCCCTCTGATGGTGCAGCAGGTGAACTTTGCTTGGGATGACACGGAGCGCCAGCTAGCGGGGATGAAATTGGTTTCAACTCCACTGGCTTACCTTTTGATGAAGATTTCTGGAAGGAAGGTGTGGGCTCTGATGGATAGCGGTTCTATGGTGAACCTCCTTCTGTCTAGATTGGTCAATAAAATGGGATTGGTTTGGCGGAAATGCACAATGGGGCTTTGCGCGCTTAATGGCGGGGCGTGTTGCATGGATGGGGTTGTGGAGGAGGAAGAGGTTGAGGTTGCAAGGGTCTTTAAACCAATTTCTTTTCTATTGGTTGATTGCAGGGAGGCTATTTTAGGACGGCCATTCATGTTTGGGTTCCAAGCGCAAATGATTTTTGATCAAGAGTTGGGGATGTAAGTGTTGACGGTGGAAGATTTTTCCAGCAGGCAATTCAAAATCACAATCTGCAATCAGGGGTTGGGGAAGTGGATGCAGGATTTGGCGAGAGAGGAGGAGGACCCTGGCACAGATTTGGTTTGTGAGGGGGGGCCAGAGGTGGATTTTGACTAGTTGGCCAAGGTTAATGCACAGAGCAAGCTCTGGCTTTGTGCGGACGGTCAACCAGCAAAGGCAGGTGGGAAGAAGGGAGGAAGCGCAGGATGCGGGAGTGCTGGAAGTAAGTTCCTTTCCTCAGTGTGCATCACTGGGAGGTACTTCTCAGAAACACTATCATTTTGCCATGCTTGTGAGCAAAGGCAAAAGCCGCGGTTTGGTTTTGACTAGGATCTATGGTGACAGATGCGTGCGGATGGCGCAGTGCAATGTCATGAAGTATAAGCCAGTCACGCAAAAATTCTGTCCTGGGAACAAAGCAATTCCACAGGATCTGAACAGACCATTACGACCAATCCCTTGGTCAAGGGACCCTTGGAAATCTCCGCTGAAGGTGTCAGGATGGATAACACCATTGAAGAAGATTGCCAATTAGCGGGTTGTGGCCATTAGCTTTGGACCGCCGGGCTGGTTAAGCGCAGAGGAATGGGATTTGCTGACGTTGGTACTTGTCCTCCGGGAAAGAGCGCTTGCGTTAAGACCTGAAGAGCGGGGATTGTTAAAGAGCAAGATAGGAGACCCTTATGTGATCCCAACGGTTCTGCATGAACCTTGGCAAATCAAGACAATTCCAATTCCGCAGGCAGTTTTTGGGCCCTTCTTGGAGCTGGTGCGCAAGCGTGTGGGGACGGGCCTTTAAAAGAAATCAACATAAAGTTACTTGAGTCCAATATTTGCAGTGGTTAAGCAGGATGGGAATTCATTACAGATTGTTCATGATCTGCAGCGGCTCAATTTGTTTACAATCTGAGACGCGGGAAAACCTCTGGGAGTGGAAGGGTTTCTGGAATCTATGGCAGGGCGCGCGTGCTATGGGCTGGTGGATGTGATGGGCAGATATGATCAGCGCAAACTTGATTGGAGTTTGTGTCCAATGAATTCCTTCAAAACTGGATTGGGCAGGATTAAACTCATGCAGCCACCGCAAGGTGCAACTAACTTGGTTGTGGTTTACCAAGCGCAGATGACCTTGATTCTGAAGGACAATCTTCCAGAGGGGGTTCAGATTTTCATCAACAACGCAGGCATTAAAGGCCCAAGGATGGATTACAGAGGGGAAAAGCTTATGGATGCTCCAGAAATTTTCCAATTTGTCTGGGAGTACGCGCAAACGCTGGAGCAGATCTTGTTCTGGATTGAAGCAGCAGGGATTACTGTGTCAGGGAAAAATTTAGTGGTCTGCGTACCCGCGCTGAATGTTCTAGGACATATGGTGGCTTCCAACAGAAGGCTTATTGTGGAAAAGAAATGCAACAAAGTCCTTGAGTGGCCAACGCCGGAGACTGTATTGCACATTCTCCAGTTCTTGGGGTTTTGTAGCTATGTACAGATGTTCATCAAGCAGTTTGCGGAATTTGCTAGTCCTTTGCGGGCATTGATGCGTAAAGGCACAGAATGGAACTGGGGTTTGAACTGTGATGTTGCCTTTGAAAAACTCAAGGAGATTGTTGGGTGCAATATTGTACTGTGGGACTTGGATTATGACGCCAGAGGAATTAAGTTGGCCGTGTATTCAAGCAAGCTTGGCCCGGGGGTGGTGCTGACCCAGGAGGATGAGGGGAAAGATTGTCTGGTTCTTTATGAGTCCGTTATGTTTATGCCAATGGAAAGCCGGTACTTGCAGCCAAATTTGAAGCTTTGCGGGGTCAATAAGATTGTGCAGAGGTTGCAGCTTTTGCTATGGGGGATTCACTTTATGCTTTTGGTGGATGGGGAGGCGCTGGCACCGATGATCAATTTGCAAACACTTCCAAAGGCGCCTATGACCAGGTGGGTTGCGTTCCTTCAGTTTTTCTCTTTCACGGTGGTGCATTTTACAGTAAAGGCCTTTAAAATGCCAGATGCGCTGTCTTGGTACCCCCGGGATGATCCGTACAAAGGCCCGGAACCATTGGATGTGGAGGCCCCAAGGGTTAAGGTAGAGGTGATGGAAGTAGGTGTGCGGCTTCTGCTCAAGCAGTCCAGGAGGTAAGCGGTCCTCAGTTTGTATTTGCGGGATCTTTGGTTTCCAGATGACATGTCAGCCAAGATTGTTTCATGGATTTGGTGGAGATTGGGAAATTTATACCTGCAGGGAAGACAGCTATGGCAGTGGAGTGCGCTGGTACCACTTGTGGTCAGCACGTTGAGGGTGGATCAGGAGGTAATTCTGGGAAGTCTGCATGAAAATCTTTGCCATTGCGGCAAGCTTGAAACAGGGAAGCGGGTGCGGGAAAGGTGAAGAGTTTTGGAAACTGCAAGTATTTAATTTCAGTTGCGGAGCAACAATCAGGCAGATTGAAAAAAAGACAACAGGATAGTAGAAGTTCACCTGAAAGGACCAGACAGACTCCAATGCGGAGAATTTGAGGGAAGAGGAATGAGAGGAAGAAGGGAGTAAGAGGCTGCAAGAAGTAAGAATGGAGACTTGGGGTTGAGATCAGGGTGAGCTGAGTGGGTTGAGTAGCATGTTGAAGCGTAGCGGTGATTCTGAAGAAGAGAAGATTGGATGAGCTGAGGAGAGGAATCTTGAGATCAATCCCAGTACTTACCTGACTCAGAGGCCTGGGGTCAGTGGTGCAATCTTGTGGTTGCACAAAGAGAACCTCCCCAGAGTCTGAGCCAGGAGATCCAATTTATAGTGATGTTTTCTTGAGGCTTTGAGTTTGAAGTGTGGGCAGCAGGTTGATTTGGTATTGTGCGCACAAGCGGGCACATGGAGACCAGAGACAAAGTGCACAGGAAATAGGTAGCGGAAAGAGAAAAGAAAACAAAACAAAAAAAAAGAATGGAAAAGGTTATGAGAAGAACCGTGGAACCACGATGATTTCAGCATGTAGATCAGACCACATAAATCCAACAGCCTCCCTTGCTCAAATCATGTCTTGATGTTGAGATTGTCAAGAGCGGTTTGAAGCGCAATCCTGGGAAATGGCTTAGTGAGAAAATTGGCCAGGTTTTTCTTTGACAACACCTTCTGGAGCTTGATTTCTTCCTTGAAAATTTCATTTTGAATAAAGTGGAATTTCAGTTCCATGTGCTTTGTGGGGAAGCTGGCATGGTTTTCCTGATTAAGCGCAAGCTTGATGGCGCCCTTGTTGTCTTCAAAAACAGTGGCTGGTTTGATGGCCTCATTGGGAGCAATTTCAAGAAGAAGAGACTTGATCCACTTGATTTCCTTCAGCATGTCCCCAAGCACTTTGCATTTGGCCTTGGTGGTGGATAGAGACAATGTTGGCTGTTTCTTGCATCTCCAGTCCACAACTCAGCCTAACCATTGAAAAACTAGACCAGAAACCAATTGCCGCGTTGTAGGACAGGTAGCCCAATTGGTGTATACATATGTCAGCATGTTTCTGGGGCAGTGATTTGGGGAAAACACCAGACCAACAGAGCTGGAATGCTGTAAATAATTCAGCACTTGAAGCGCAGCTTGATAATGGTGGAGATTAGGTTTTACTAAGAATTGGGCCAGGTAATTTACAGAAAAAGTTATGTTGGGTTGAGTGCAGATACGTATGTGATTTAGTTCGCCTATGATCTTCCAATAGTTGGAACCAAGGGAAAGGTATTCTTGGTGGTCTTTTTAGCTGGAAGGATATAGCTTGCCATTTGGTTTGAAAGTGGTGGAGAAGGTCTTGTGGGTAGGTGATGGGTACTGGGCACATATGAGCTTGATATACAATTGCTGGTGGAGCTTGAACCCATTATCTTGATGTGTCACATTCATCCCCAGTAGCAAGGAAGCACGCCCCAGGTCCTTGATTTTGAAGCGGGATTATATCATCTCAACAAAGTGATTGGGATTGTGGCTAAAGATGGCAATGTCGTCAACATGTATGTACAGGTAGGTGTCATGGCTCCAAAAGACGCATTGATCTGCCTCACATCTGTGATAGCCAACCTATTTGAGCCATTTTCACAGCGTCTTGTACCAGGCCAAGGGGGCTTTCTTGAGACCGTACAGAGCTTTCTTTAAGTGGAGGACTTTCTCATTGGGAACTATAATGTTGCTTGGGGGAGTGATGTATATCTCTTCCTGAAGGGGGGCATTTAGGAATGCTGCCTTCAAATCAATCTGGCAAAAATTCATTTTCTTAGAAGCCACAACGGCAATCAGAAGGCAAGGCGAGGTCTTGTTTCCAGTAAGGGAGAAGGTGTTGGAGAAATCTGATCCATATTTCTGGTTGAATCCCTGGATGCATAGTCTAGCCTTGAATTTGATGATGTGTTTTTGGTTGTTGCTTTTGGTTCTGAAGACCCACACACATTTGAGAGTGTGCTTCCCGGGAGGTAGTGCAGATTCTTCCCAGATGTCATAGCTCATCAGGTTGAGTTCCTCCAATTGCATTGTCTCAATCCACTCCTCAAGATATTTTGATTGAAGGGCTTCCTGTAGGCTTTGAGGATCTACATCTGAGTGGTCCACAATGAGGTAGAAAGCTGGTAAAACAACCTTGGAGTGGGGTCTGCAAGGTTGGTCCATGATATTGGCTGGGGTGAGCTTGTCAAGAGCAGGGACAGAGGTCGCGGGAGCACAATCAGGAGTGCTGAGTGGGAGATTGGTAGAGAAAGCAGTGGTGGCCAAATTGGAGGATGGAATGTTCAGAGGGGACATGGAGTCAGGAGTGGGTGCGGAAGGAGATAGGTTAGATAAATCAAGGAAATCAGTTTTCTTGACAGGGAGATTAGAGGAAGGAAAGAGAGATTTGTCAAAGGTGACGTTGGCAGAGAGGAATATTTTAAGCAATTCCATATCCAGTAGGCGGAATGACAAGAAGTCATTAGCGTACCCAAGCAAGATTGCCTTTTGGCAAGTGGGCTGGAGCTTGAACGTTCTTCTGGCTTTGGGAGTTAGGGCATAAGCGGCGCAACCAAAGGTCTTGAGAAAATTGTAGTTAAATTTCCGGTTATGCCAAATTTGATAGGGGATCATGTTGCCTCAAGCCTTGGAGGAAAGAATGTTCAATAGGTGAGTGGCGGTGTTCACAGCTTCATCCCAGTATTTAGGTGGGAGTTTACTATGGTTAAGTAGACACCGGGCCTTCTCAAGGATAAGTTGGTTGGTCCTCTGTGCTAGTCCATTCTTTTGAGGCGTGTACGCGGGCGCAAAGTTTTGGAAAATTCCTTTCTCAGAGCAGAATGTCTTGAGCTTGGAGGAAACAAATTTGCCCCCATTGTCTGATATCAAGCATTTGATGGCCTTCCCGGTTTTACGTTCTGCTTGAGCCACATAGTCTTTGATTGCCACGTAGGCGTCATTTTTGTGCTTCAGGAGTGCCGTGGATCTGTGACCTGAAAACTGGTTGTTAATGGAGAGGAAGTAACTGAAGCCTAGATTAGAGGTGATTCAAATTGGTCCCACCAAATCGAGGTGAACCGCTTCCAGGACTTCAGAGACAGGCTTGAAAGGAGTAGCGGTTCCTTTGCAGGTTTGACAAGTCTCACAGGACAATGAGTCAGATGATTTGGACAGATCAAGCGTCTTGAAAGCTGAGGGGCCTGGATGACCGAGTCAAGCATGCCATGTGGAAGAGGGCTCCTTGAAAAGGATTTCTGGTTGGTGACTGACAGAGAATCTAGTGCCGCAGAGTTCCTTGAGATGTTTGGAAGTGGATACAATAAAAAGGTATTTACCGCATAGAACCTCAAATCCAGAGAACCCAACTTTGGTGAAGATTGTCTTCTTGACCTTGAGCTGGGATAAGGAGATGAGACATTGATTGATGGACAGAATGAGAAGTACATTTCTTAATTTGAGCTTGAATCCTAAGTGATTTATCAGTTTGGCCAAGCCAACATGCATGGCTGTGAGGGAGTTATTGGGCAAACCTGTTCCAACCTCAATCTTCACAGGCAAGTTGTCAAACAGGAACCAAGGATCATTGACTATGTGGTGACTAGCACCTGGGAAAAGAACTGAGATTTGGGAGAGATTTGGATTTGGGGTCAGGTAAATCTGACAATTGAAGTGCAGCTTGACATTCTGAGAGTTCTCCAAGGGAAGGCTGGGAGTGCTGTTGGTGGTGTGAATATTGGCATTGGCTTGTTTGTTCCAGTCAGGTATTAAGCAAGGGTGTAAGAACCAGCACTTGTCCTTGGGGTGTTCCGCAAGGGGATTGTGATGGTTCTTAGAACATGGATGTTTTGGCTTCTTCTTCTGGGCAGATTTATGCAAGGAAGTGGAGGGATTCAGTTCAGGGGAAGTTTTGGTTGTTGTTTGTCAAGGTGATTCCAGATGTGTTATCTTGCGGATTTCATTGAGAACGCCAGTGGGGTCCAGAAGAAGGGCATTGTTGAGGATGATTTTGTTGACCAGGTGGAAGAAGGCGCTGGGTAATTTGGCCAGAATGGTATAGCTTAATATGTCTGAAGGAACTTCAAGACAAACCACAGATAGTTTGTTCATCAACTTTTGGCATTCTTTGATATAGAGATTAAGGTTGCCTTTGTATTGAGATCAAATGAAGTTGAGCCATATCCTACCACAGTTATTGGCAGATTGGGATGCGTGTCTAGATAGAATTGCCTTCCAGATCTCATGAGGCTCACTGTTGTTTTCTGAGTTCAAAACAGCGTCAAACTCTGAGTCGCCTAGATGCTGAATGATGATGTTTGCAGCTTCAAAGAGTTTCTTCCTTTGTGTAGCAGAAACTGGTGAGGGTAGAGGATTTTTGACCAGTTTGAGAAGGCCCTTCCTTCAAAGTTAGCTTTTGATACAAAGAAGCCAGGCTGGGAAGTTGAAGTTGTTCAGATGAGGAATTTTCAGTTTAGGCTGGGTGTTGTCCTCGCGCTCCGACATGGTCAGTGATCTGCTGGTCCTTGAAGGGAGTGATGGGACTGTAAATCTGAATAGTTTTGGAAAATAAAAGGATTTAATTTCAGTTGCGGAGCAATGATCAGGCAGATTGAAAACAAGACAACTGGCTAGTAGCAGTTCACCTAAAAGGAACAGACAGACTCTGATGCGGAGAATTTGAGGGAAGAGGAATGAGAGGAAGAAGGGAGTAAGAGGCTGTGAGAAGTAAGGATGGAGACTTGGGGTTGAGATTGGGGTGAGCTGATTGGGTTGAGTAGCATGTTGAAGCGTAGCGGTGATTCTGAAGAAGAGAAGATTGGATGAGCTGAGGAGAGGAGTCTTGAGATAAATCCAAGTACTTACCTGACTCAGAGGCCTGGGGTCAGTGGTGCAATCTTGTGGTTGCACAAAGAGAACCTCCCCAGAGTTGGAGCCAGGAGATCCAATTTATAGTGATGTCGTCTTTGTCAAATAACAATCCTCATTTCCACGCTCCTCCATTGTGACACTTCTCACCCCAAACTCACAACCACCTTTCACTACTCCCCGCGCGCCTTCCCAGGGATCCTGATTCCTCTCAGACTTAGCCACTTACAACTGTCAGTGAACTTGGGCACTCCTAACATTCAACCAACTCAACTCCATCAACTCATCACCTTGACTCTCAACATCACCACTTGGCACCTGATTGTACCTTGATCTTTCTTCATTTTATTTTTATCTTTCTTTATTTTTTTTCTTTTCTTTGTTCTTTCTATTACTTCTCTTTTGTTTGTTATCATCTCAACTCCAATGTTCCTTGACTCACTTATCAATCCTGGACTGACTGGTAAGACCTTTTTCCTTTGCCAACTCTCCAATACATGTCAGATCTAACCCTCAGCTACACTTTCTTTGTCAAAGTAATTCCAATCTTACCATTCAATCATATCATTGTGACTCTTCCAACCAACTTAACCACCTCTTGTCATAGCTTTCTTGTGCTAGATGTTTGTTATCTTCATTTTCATTCTTCATTTTCTTCATCTATTTTCTTGATTGTTCCCCAACTGATGACTCTTCCCGCTTAGCCTTCTTTGATCAATATCACATAAATTGTCTCTCAGTAATTCAACACGGTTAAAATCCAAAGCCAATCCAACTAATCTGACCTAACCAATGGAGGGATCCAGCAACAATGGCTTTCGCCAAATAATTCTCAAGGCTGCATTGGAGGCCGTACCAATTCTGACCGACGAAAACTACTCTATTTGGAAGGACAAGATGACTATGCTACTCAAGCTCAGGGGAATCAAGGAGGCACTTGAAGACAATTCCAAAATTCTTAGCGCTTTCAATGACATGGAAACCCGGGTGATTCTTCTCTCTCAAATTGTCTCCGTGACGCACAATAATGTTGTCAATCCTACAAACATCTTCTCTGCCTGGCTTCTCTGGAAAACCATGAAAGAACAATTTGCCTCTTCTCAAACTGCCAATCAAGCGCGTGTCTTCAACAACTTCCTCTATCATCAATTCAAACCTGACAAGATCAATCTCTTCATTACGGAAACAAAAATCTTGTTAAAAAAAATGATAGATTTAGGAATTGATCTTCCCAACAATATTCTCTGCTATCTTATCCTTTTCAAATTTCCTCCTCAACTTCATTCTATTTTTCAACAAATAATGCACTTGGACAAGACAGTCACAATGAATCTTGTTCTGAACCACCTTATCCAACTTGATAACAAAACCAGAGTCAAATCCAAGGAAACCAAAATCAGCAATACTGCGTTTACATGATCTTGAATTCCTAAGAAAACCGTACCTTCTGAGAAAAGATGCAAGAAAGGATTTCACAATCCCATGATGCCAGATCACCCAGCTGAAAAATGATGGCATATTCAAAAAAACTTAGCTCCCAAATGGTGGAAGGAATTGAAAGCTTGCTGGAGAGCTTCTCTCAACTCAAATTCAAAAACCAAAGAAGTAGCTCACTAAATGACACTTCTCACTACTTTGATCAAGTAAATCAATCCTCAGAATCAAATCATCCTTGACTCTGGTGCATCTTGCAACATGTTTAACTCTCCCAACTTCTTTTTTCAGCTTGAAGAACTTCCTGGTGAAGATTTTATCAACACTGGAAAGGAAGGCACAAAACTTCTGATCAAGGGGAAGGGAACTATTAGACTCTCTTTGAAAAATTCAGTGATTTCAATCTTGAATTGTTTCTTTGTTCCCAACCTTGTGGTGAACCTCATCAGTCCCGGTGAATTAATCATGAAGAAAAACTGCCAACTCACCTCTTCCTTAAACCAATTCTTTCTCTCGATCAACTCACAACTGGCCTTCTCCAGGTTCATTCAAGAAAATATGTTCATCCTCAATCCTCCCTCTTGTGTGGGCAAAAACCACAAATTTTGCCACATCGCACTCAAGAATGTGGATCCTAGCGACATTAACCACCTTCACCAATCATTTGGACATGCAAGTCCGTATTGCCTCAAAAACCTATTTCATTCACTCTTGTCCAAAAACATCCCTGACTTCCAATGTGAGAAGTGCGTATTCTCAAAAATTTCCAAAACCCCTTTCAAAAACACCTTGAATTCATCCTCTAAGCCCTTTGAACAGCTTCACATTGACTTGATTGGTCCAATCACTCCCTCATCCAGGAATGACTTGAATTATATTATTTCAATTGTGGACAACTTCTATTGATACATTTTGGCAATACCTCTTCAACACAAATTGGATGCGTGTCAACAACTCAAAATAATCTTAAATCACAAAAAACAAAAGAAAAATTGTTTTCCAGCCACTATTTGCACTGATGGAGGCGGGGAATTCTCTTCATCCAAAATTAAAAATTTCTTTAAATCTAACTCAATTCAACATTTGATTTTAGAACCATATCATCACAAACACAACAGAAATGTCAAGAGAGCAAATTGCACACACACAGAATCCATCAGAGCTATTCTTCAAATCTCCAAACTTCCTCTCAATCTATGTGCTGAAGTCGCCAAGTCAGCCTGTCTTGCCCTGAATCACATTCCAAAAACTCCCAACACTCCTTCTCCTTATCAAGCCTCTATTGTAAAAACTCTCCCAATGGGTTATTTCCAACCAATTGGGTTGAAGGTAGTCTATCTCAACAACAGAATTAATTGCGGCAAAAAGTTTAAGGATTGAGGGCTTCCGAGTACCCTTGTGGGTTATAACCCCAATTTTCTGTCTTATTGCATAATGAAACCTGACAGCTCCATTATTTGCTCAAAGCACATCTAAGTACTGAAGACCGACACCTTGTCAAAGAATGACCCAGATCTTCCTCCAATAGAAGATTCCTTTCAGATCAAATTCAATGACAATCTGCCATTGACTGCCTTGAATGCTCCTACCGCAAATAACGTCACAAATGAATCTGTTGAATCATCTGAAGATCCTACTCCTCTAGTCTCCCCTTCTATTCCTACTAACAACAATCATAACAGCCGTCCAATTGAAAACAATTCAGATATCTCCAAAGATATGACCCAACAACTAATTCCTAACTACTCCCTCCAAGACTGATCAACTCTAAATCCTCCTCAACAATACGGATACCATCACTACTTCGTACCAAAGACCTTTGAACAAGCAAAGAAGTGCTCAGATTCTCTCAATTGGGAAGCATCCCTGGACAAGGAACTCAATGGGATTGAAAAAATCAAGGTGTGGGAAGATTATGACGGTCCAGAACCCAAAAATCCTCTGAATACTACCTGGGTATATTGTCTCAAAGATAATTTTCATGGCAACCCTCTCATCTACAAAAGTCAGCTTTGTGTTCAAGGATTTGATCAGATTTATGGATTGGACTATCAAGATACCTTTTCTCCAACTGGAAAAGCTGCATCCCTGCAAATTGCTCTATTATTTGGTCTTTTCCACTCTCATCCAATCACTCAATTCAATGTAAAAAGTGCATTTCTTCATTCTCCCCTAACCAACAAGGTTATCATTAGAAGACCTAAAGGCTCAAAAAGAATATCGGAGTTCCTCATCTTACAAAAATCCCTCTATGGCCTAAAACAAGCTCCGGCCAACTGGTTCCACACTATCACCTCTTGGATTCAAGAATAAGGGTTTCATGAATCAATATCCAATTCTTGCCTGTATATTCACCCAGATTCAAACTCAGTCCTCTTCTTTCATGTCAAAAAACTTATACTTGTCCGCCTTGGAAACAATTTTCAAAGCAAATTCCTCAAAAGATTCACCAATTCCAGTTACCACAATCCTAATACAATCCTGGGTATGAAATACAAACAAACTGGCAACAAAATACTTCTGTCTCCACCCAAACATATAGGACACAGATTGGAAGAATTAAAGATGACAGACTGCAAACCGTCTTTGATCCCTCTCTCTGCCAACCTCAACCTTACGCCAGCATCTGATGATTAGCATGAAGAATTCAAGTTGCTCAATATAAATTATTGATCCCCCATCTTTCTCATAAACTACATTGCTTGTCTCACCCGTCTGGATCTCAGATTTGCGGTTTCCAGTCTTGCCCAATTCTGTGAAAAGCCAGGCATCAATCACTGGAGGGAAGTCAAAAGATGCTGGAAATACCTACACGCAACGAAAAATTTGAAACTTACCTTGCAAATAAACAACTCCAACACTCAAATTGAACGTTACAGCAATGCTACTTGGAGCAACAACTTGGAAACAAGACGTTCTCAATCCGGTCACCTTTCCCTTCTCTTCAACTCTCTAATTTCTTGGAGTAGCTACTGACAACGCAATGTAACTCACTCCACAACAGAATCCAAATTGAATCCTCTTGCCAACTCTTTCTTGGAAACCATATGAATGCAACACTTGGTGGCTGAGCTCTGGAAGAAGAAAGTTTCACCCAGTCTTCATTTTATAGACAACAAAGGTCTAGACAATAAGTCTTCATTTTATAGACAACAAAGGTCTAGACAATAAGTCTTCATTTTATAGACAACAAAGGTCTAGAAAATAAGATCAAAAAGTTTGGGTGTAATTCCAAAACATGCCACATTGACATCAAGACCAAGGCTCTTTGTGAAGAACTCCATCTTGGAAATCTAATCATCAAACTCATTCCAGCTTCCAACATGAAGGCTGATTGACTCACAAAAGCTCTTCCCCTCTCTTCTCTTTCTTCTCTCCTTCAGCTAATAGATCTCTCCTTCACCGCTCCAACTCCAGTCTTACAAGTCAAGGGGGGTGTCAAATAACAATCCTGCTTTCCGCGAACAATCCTGCTTTGCGCGCTCCTCCGTTGTGACACTTCTCACCCCAAACTAACAACCACCTTTCACAACTCCCTGCACGCCTTCCCGGGGATCCTGATTCCTCTCAGACTTCACCATGTACAACCGTCAGTGAACTTGGGCACTCCTAACATTCAAACAACTCAACTCCATCAACTCAACACCTTGACTCTCAACATCACCACTCAGCACCTGATTGTGCCTCAATCTTTCTTCATTTTCTTTTTATCTTTCTTTATTTGTTTTATTTTATTTGTTCTTTCTATTACTTCTCTTTTTCTTGTTTTCATCTCAACTCTGACGTTCCTGGACTCACTTATCAATCCTGGACTGACTGTTAAGACCTTCATCCTTTTCCAAATCTCCAATACATGTCAGATCTAACCCTCAGCTCCACTTTCTTTGTCAAATTCATTCCAATCGTACCATTCAATCATCTCATCGTGACTCTTCCAACCGACTTAACCACCTCTTGTCATAGCTGTCTCATGCTAGATGTTTGTTATCTTAATTTTCTTTCTTCTTTTTCTTCATCTCTTTTCTTGATTGTTCCCAAACTGATGACTCTTCCAGCTTAGCCCTCTTTGATCAATATCAATTAAATTTTCTCTCAGTAATTCAAAAGTCTTGAGGCTTTGAGTTTGAAGTGTGGGAAGGGGGTTGATTTGGTATTGTGCGCACAAGCGCCCACATGGAGACCAGAGACAAAGCACACAGGAGATAGGTAGCGGAGAGAGAAAAGAAAACAAAAAAAAAGAATGGAAAAGGTTATGAGAAGAACCGTGGAACCATGATGATTTGAGCATGTATATCAGACCACAAAAATCCAACACAAGGTTCTGGTGGCTGGGGGTAGTACGGGCGGTGCAGGAGTGGGTAAGGTTGTGCAAAGCGTGTCAGAAGCAGAGCGCAAAGTTAACTTGCAAAGTAGGTATCCCCACTGGAGAGGACACCTTGTTTGGGCGGGTTTCTCTGGATGACATGCACATCAAGGCAGGTAAGTTTTCACGCCTCCTTGTTGCGCGGGAAAACCTTTTGGGATGGATGGAAGCACTGCGGCTGGTGAAGATTTTGGCGGAAAAAGTTGGTCAGTTTCTGGAGGAAGATTGGTTTGCACATTACGGATCACTTTGGCTGGTAATGGTTGATAGGGGTGCGGAGTTCTGGGGACAGTTGGCAGAGTTGGTGCAATGTTTGGGAGAGTTACCAAGTACTATCCAGAGGGCGCGGGGATGATTGAGCCCGCTCAACAGCAAATCAAGGAAGCAATGGTGAAGATGTGTGGCAAGGATGGAAAGCGGTGGCAGGAAACTCTTCTGGTTGTTCTTTTTGCAGATTGGATTTTTGTGAAGAGATTGACGGGTTATTTGCCATACAAGCGGCTATTTGGGCAGTGACCTGTGCTACTGATTGACATCAAGCTGGAAACCTTTCTGGGTATTGAATGGTGGAAGGTTAAGACGGCCACAGATCTAGTTGAGGCCTGCGCCAAGCAAATCCTGCAATGGGAAGAGATGCTGGAGAGAGTGGCTGGAAGACTGAAGGCAACCCACACAAAGTCTGTCCGCTACTGGGACAAGCACTGCGCGCATAAACTCTGGGATCCATTGTGGAAGGGGGACTTGGTTCTGCTTTACAACCAGAGTTTGGAAAATCAATGGGGAAGCTGTTTTCTAATCAATGGAACAGGCCTTTCTTCCTGCTGTCAAAGTTCACTGGAGGTAGCTACCATTTGGGGGAATTGGACGTAACTCTCCTCAAGCAGAAGGCCACGGCTTCACACGTGAAACAATTCTTTACGTGGGGATCAACTTCATTTGACAAGCTGGCTGGTTCAGATAGCAAAGGGGACAACATCACAGACCCTTCTTCCAAGGACAAGCCCACGCACGCGCTTTGCATTCAGCGGAGTAAACAACTGAAGAACCCTGTGGACATCAGCCAAGTTGGGGGGGGGGAAATGGATGAATAGGGGATATGATTGGATTTGGTGAAGGGGTTTTCTAGCCGGTTCACAGCCGGAATAACTAGACACCCCAGAATTTTTTTTTTCTTATTTTCTTCTCTCTGGTTTGGCTTTGGGAGTATTGCTGGCTATGGATGGTTTCCTTGAGTTACGGGCACAGCGCGAAGCTGGGTCCGCAGACGCAAGGAAAAGCCTGGCATTCCTGAAGCAAATGCATGGACAATTTCCAATGGATGATTCAGGGAGCTAGAAAAGCGTGTGGCGCGGAACAGATGTGTGTTGAAGAGCAAAGGCGTGGGCTTGGCAATGTTTCAGTGTTTAAAAAAAATCCTTTTAAGTTCTCTTGGTTATCTTATAGATTGAAGCTTCAAATGGGTTTGGGAGGATTCTGTTTCTTTCTATCTCTCAAGGTTGTGCATGCAGCTGGTTTTCTTCTTACCCTCTCTGTTATGTAGATGGGTATGGGGAACTGTGTGGCAGTGTGTTTGGGGCGGTCCAGGTACCTTGAGCGTATACTTCTCACTCTCACGGATTCCTCACTCTTGCGGTTTGCTCTCAAAAGCCCAGATATTCTTACTCTGACCAGATAATCTCAGTGACACGGATCCTTCTCACTCTTGCGGGTCTTGCGCGCAGCTCTCATTTCTCTGAAAGTTTCTCACAAATCCCAAAGGCTACTCAGGATGGCGCGGCAAAATTCCTTATCTTTGCATAGGCGCGGGGAAGGATAAAAGATGAAAGAAAGGAAAAGAAAGGGGGGGAAATCCGCCTATGTTGGCCAAGTCCTCATCAATTCCTCCGCGGCTAGGGATTGGAAAGCCACCAAGACCTTGCGTTGCACATTGGCAGTGTGCGCGTAGGGAACCGCTAGAAATTGCAGGAGGAGTTTTTCCGCGTTTTTCACAATTGCGTAAAAACTTGCCAAGGGAAGTGCCAAAAATAGGGGGATCTCTGGGATCTTGGGAGTTGCAGCCAGAGGGGTTGCAGCGGCTGCGGGTTCTGGTGACAACTCAATCACCATGGGAGACGGCACGCGCGGGCTCCAGTGATGACCTGGGAACCAGTGATGGTGATGGCAGCAGTGGAGATGAAACAGGAGGAGGAGCTGGTCTTGGAGGATTAGGGGGACGCAGTGGTGGCGCAGGAGGAGCTGGCCTTGGTGGTGGTGGAGGAGGCCCGGCCGGATGGTTTGGATCCTTGGGTCCATTGCTGGTAAATTCATTTGTACCCGCGCAGCCCACTCATGGGTGGCTTTCCAGAAGGCCACAAAGTATGGAAATTCCTGGTGCCTCCAAGGTCCAGCCCAAGTTGTGAATCTTGCGCAATGGAGGATTTTGGGCGGCGCATTGCAGATGGTTGCAAGGCAAGCCGGGTGGGGTCCACTCATTGTTTGAGATCTCCTTGTTGCTCAAGATCAAGAAGGATTCACAGCGGGTCCTCTTGCATGGGCAACCTTGGGGGCAGTCGCGTGGCATTCCCTCCAATAGGGAGCAGCAGTAATGTCCAGCTTGGCACGGGACACAGGTGCACCGGCCTCAAAGGATGCAGCACAAAAGGCCATTCTGGCTGCAGTACGTGCAGGACATGTTTGGTGAAGAGTGGTAGATGAAGTGTTTTCTTTCTCTTTTCTGATGAAGGGGTACAGAGGGGAGGTGGGATAGCTGTGGTATAATTGGGGGCAGGTGAGAAATTGGTGGATCTCTGGGGACAGAACTATAGTTGGGGGAAGGATGTGGTGGTATTTTATAGATGGGCAGGTGAGAAATTGGTGGATCTCTGGGGACAGAACCCTAGTTGGGGGAGGATGTGGTGGTATTTTATAGATGCAAGTCAGAATTGGCTGAGCGCTCAGCAGTAGCGGCGGGCTCAGCAGGGGTAGCGACCTCAGCAATGGGTGCAGCTTTGCTGCAGAAAGTTGTGCTGTGGGCTCAGCAGAAGTCAAATTGGCATCAGCATCTGGAGACACAAGATGGATTGGATTGGATTGGATGGATTGCAGCATCGCAAGACACAGATTGGATTGCGCGGATATACCTTGGATATCTGGAATGGCGCGTCAGGCGGATACAAACATGCGCGGGGGGCTCCAAGTTGGGCGCGGAACAAGGGCTGTTTCATGAGAAGGAAAAACCGGTTGGATGTAATGGCAGGTGGGCAATACAGATGGATATGGGATTTGGGACATGGGATGTGGATTATGGGATGGGAAGGATAGAGTTGGGCTAGGGTTCTGTGCTTAGGGGTTGTATTTAATTATTCTTGCTTGTTTCTGGTTGCACTTAGGTTAGGGTTGAGGGGTAGGCTACTTAAAACACAACCTCAACCAGAATGAGGAGATCAGAAATTGGATCAGGGAGGATTGCATTGGATTGTCATAGGTTTTGGAAGGATCTTTTACTCTCAATTATCTATCTCTCAGTCAAAGGGTGAAGGGTGAATATTTGCACTCAGGGCTTACAGATGCAAGGGATTAATAACTTCCAAACTTGGGAACCATTAAAGGAGAAGTCCTCTTCTGAATTACACACCAGAGTGAGGTTGAGGTTAGGAGTGAGGGGGATAGAGGATGGTTTGCAATCTGTCATGTTCAGTTCCTCTAGTCTGTGTTTGATATTTTTAGGTTGAAACAAAAGAATCTTATTGCCATTTGGCTTGTACTTCATGCCAAGGATTGTGTTTGGTTTGTGATAACTGGAATTTTTATAATTATGCCAGCATTTAGCTTAGGAAAATGAGCAGTATTTGAAGCAAAAAAAATGCTGGACACCTGGTGTCAATAATTGCTTGATGGGCTCTCACAAATGGGGCAACACGTTGGATGATATTGTTGATGAATTCAATTGGATGATGAATGGATGATGGAAAGAGAAGGCAGAAAAGCTCCTTAAGTACAAAAGATTGGCCTCTTGTGAGCCCATGATACATCAAGCCAAAAGCAGAATTTTCCGCCCCAAAATAGCTCTACAGGCTCTACAGGCCTTGTTACTTGGTTTGGGCTACATCAGCCACATGGCATCAGTCCCTGTACCCTTAAAATCAGCCTATTCCAGTTTTTTCTGGTGTTTCCACCTCAATGGGGCTGAACCAGCCCCTGTGCTGTTCAATACCTGGCTGGTTGTCCGTTAAAACCAGCCATGTTACTTATCCTAGCACTTGTAAAGCCCTGGCCCCTCATATGGGCCAGGTGGGACCCAGGACTCACCTGAGTCCAAACAAAATCTCACCTGGGGGGGGGGGTGTAACGGGCAGACATGCCACCCCCCCCTCTTTCTCTCAAATCCCTGGAGGGGGCGGTCAAATCCCCCTACCAGGGGCCCTGGGGGTTGGTACCCCCAGGGAGTTGCTACGTTAAGTTGGCTGGGGGATGGTCAGGTCCCATCCAGCCTGTCACTCCTCCCCCTTGGTAAAGGGGGGGGGAGAGCGCCCCTTTGATGGTGTGGGGGTGGTCAATTCCCCCCCCCCCCCCACCACCTGTCACCTTGATGCAACCGGCCTGGCCACCTCTTTTGGTGGGGGGGTGATCAAGTCCCCCCCACCATGACCGTTTTCCCCTTGCAACCGGTTGCTGGCTGGTTACAACCAGCCAGCCCTCCCCCTCCCCCTCGTGATGGCAAGCAAGGTGAGAGGGAGGAGCTGGGACCACCAGCACTGCTGCCACCACCCAGCGCAGCAGCCGCGGCAATGGCCCCACGCAGGCAATTGGGATCAATAGAAGGGCCAAGGGCAAAAAGAGCGGCCCCAAGCGGGACGCAACACGGGAAGCGGCCCAGAGCGTTCCACAACAGGGGCGGCAGCCTCAACTGGGCTGCAAAATGGGAGGCGGCCCCAATGGGCCGCCCCAAGCCCAAAAACCCAGAAAAACATACTTTGGCGGGCAAGCCCGTCTGGCCAAGTATGTCCAAAATAAATCTTGGGCCCAATTACGCCCATACAAGCCCATCTGGCTGTACTTGCCCATATCCCCCACCGGGCCTGTTAGGGCCGTGTACCAATGAGCCTGTTTCACGCGTTTTGAGGCCAGTTTCCCCAAATCAGTGACATCCACACAGGCCCGTATGGTCCGTGTGAGTGTCCATTGGGCCGGAGAGGCCCATATGTGCATCCTATTTGGATTACACTTATACGTAGCACACGCGTAAGTGCATACGTATTTTAACACACCCCCTTAATCCAAAAGGGGTGACATCCGCATATTATTCACAAATCCTTGATGCTTTTTCCTATCCAAAGCCTTAGTCAAGATATCCACAATCATTGCTTCAGTGTGCATGTACCTCAACACAATCTCCTTGCAGTTAACTGCATTGCAAATATGGTTGTAGTGAACATCAATATTTTTTGTTATTGAATGGAACACTTAGTTTTGCGCCAACGCAATGGTACTCTGGTAATCAGAATACAAAAATGCAAACCCTTGTGGTTTATGTGTATCCTCTAAGACTTTTCTCAACCATTTTGCTTCCTGTGAAGCCACTAAGTAGGCTCTATACTCAGCCTCTGTTGATGAAAGACTTATGGCTGACACCTTCTTGGACAACCATTACAGAAGTTTTTTTCCTAAGAAGAATAAAAAACCACTTGTTGATTCCCTAGTGTTACCATCTGCCCAACTTGCATTGGAATAACCAACCAAATTAAAGTTTGCTGACTTTGTAAACAACAGACCCAGACTGTGTGTTCCTTTAAGATACATCAAAACTCTCTTAAATGCTGACCAATGCCTCATGCTTGGCTTCTCTAAGTGTTGCAACAAGAAAAAAATTGAAAAAGAAATATTGGGCCTTGTTCACTGCCCCAAACAATTAAGCAATCCAATAGCTGACCTGTAGTTGTTCCCAGATTGAACAAACTCTAGATACTCCTCATCTGTAGACTTCTCTAAACAGATGTTTGACTTCATGGGAGTACCAAACTCCTTTTCATCCTCTAAGCCAAATTTCTTAAGAAGAGATGGCACGTAATGGCTCTGGTCTAACTTAATACCATCCTTGCTCTTACTGACTTTCAATCCTAGCACCTGTTCCACAAGATCAAGATATTTTATCTTGAATTCCTTTTTGAGTTTCTCCATGACTCTCTCTTTACCATTTCCAATAATGATAATGTCATCAACCAATAAAAACAAAATTGCATCCTTTCTTTCAAAGAGAAAAGGGTTGTCCTCAGACATCTTGAATCCAATCTGTATCAGTTTCTCACTCATGGTATTATACCACAATCTAGCTGCTTGCTTCAATCCATAAAGGGATCTACACAGCTTGAGGAAATATTCCCTTTATCTGCTGAAAGAAAACTTCTAAAACAGATTTTCTTAATGGTTTCTGGTTTAGTCTCTACTAAACATTCAAAAAACCATCAGGGATTGATTTATAAACAGTCTCCTTCTCTCCAAGTTTTTCATTCAAGTATGCTGTTACAAAATCAGCTGTCTGATTTCTTCTCAAAACTCCACTGCCAGAGCAATGATGTACCTGAAGGTGGACAGCCTTCCAGTTGGTGAGGAAGTTTCTTGGTAATCAATACCCTCTCTCTGCTTGAAGCCCTGTGCAATGCATCTAGCTTTGAATCTTTTCAAAACTCCATTTGCTTCAAAATTATTGTTCAATACTAATCTAGACCCCAAAATGGTCTTTCCTTTTGGAACAGAATCCCGCTTGACCACTTCAAAGACACTATTCTTTTCTAGAGAATCAAATTCCTCAAAAATAGAACTCTTCCAGTTGGCTCTCTCATCAGAATTCATAGCTTGGCAAAAGCTATTTGGGTTAACCCTGTTACCCATGTCTGAACTCAACTCCAGGACTTCATTGAGAATACACTGTTCCTGAAATTGATCTTCCTCATATCCTGCCTCAGAATAATGGGACTTCCATTCACCGTACCTATCAACTGGTACTCTAACCCTACCACTCCTTCTTACTGGAGGTGGAGGCTCATCAGGTTCAAAATTAAGGGACTCCCCTGAAGCAAGCACTGAACCCTATGGTGGCACGTCTGCCATCTCTTCATCTTCTGGAACCACATGTTCCTGAGCCTTTGCTTGTGAAATAGGTGCTAATTATATTTCTTTCTGTGACTTATTCACAACAACATCTTAACTCCTTTTGAGTGTAAAGTTACTTTTATCAAATTTTGGATGCCTACTACGGATAAACTTTCTTGTCCCCAGAAAATAGATCCTATACAATTTACTTGTCAAATCCTAGCCTACAAAAGCCCCTGTTCTGGCTCTAGGGTATAATTTTCCAACCATCTCATTATGGTGGAAACTATAATACACCAAGCAAACAATTTTTCTTAGGTGTGATGTTTTGGGGTACAACTTCCAAAACTGATAATGAGGACTCTTCCCATTAACACTTACAATGTTATGCAACAGAAAGACTGTACACATCAACTCAGCCCATCAGAACTTTGGTAGACCAGATTGAGACATAATAGTTCTGACCTTTTCCAGTAAAGTCCTATTCATTCTCTCAACTATTCCATTGTTTTGTGGAGTACTTGCAGTAGTGACTATATGAATGATACCATAACCTTTCAATAACCTCTCAAACTCTTTACTCAAAAATTCACCACCTCCATCAGTGATAACCCTCTTGATCTCCTTCATTAGATCATTCTGTTTGCAGACTTTGAAGATTACAGAAACCTCCTCTGTGGTCTGATCCTTAGATTTAATTGTTTTAACCCAAACATAATTAGTTGCAGTATCAACTAAATTGATGAAGTATCTTGCCCCACCAAGGGACTCCGGTGTGAATGTCCCTGTCAAATCAATGGAAAATTCCTCTCTAGGAACATCAGTGCAATCTCTAATCTTTGAGAACACATTTCTGGTCTTAGCCCCTAAGGTACAACTCTTGGTACAGTTGCTGTTCTCTACCTTATGGCCACTTCTATTGTGAGAAACAGTGCTCAAAGCTGAGATTTTGAACAAGCTTGCAAACAAAAGGTTGTTCCAAACCTGTCCACTAAGAACAGTTCTCCCATTAATATCAGTAAAAAAATTATCTTCTTTAAGATAAAAAATCTGGAAAAATTTTCTCCACAACACTCCAATGGACACAAGGTTATAAGGCAACTCTGTTTCAAGCCTTGCACTTAGGAATTATTGTCTTCATAACTTTGACATGTCCTCTCCTCAGTACCATCTACCTCAGTCTAAAAGCGTGACACAAATAAAGCACAACATCAATGGTGCAATCCGCTACTTCCTCTGGCTTGCTTTGACCTTCCAATCTTGGCAACCAACTCAGTATATAATTGCAAACTTTGCGGTTAACTCCATACCGGTTGGCCATCCATTATGAGATCCAATCTCCTTCCCTGGCCAATCAACAGCCTCGGACTTCCATCTTTGGTCATGCATTGTTTGTTAGTTTGCCTCTACGTCTAACTAAGCCATCATTACTGTACAGTTTGCAATTGGACTAGTCCCTACCCTGCATACACTATTACTTCTCATTTGCATTAACTTCAACTTCACTTGCTCCTGTCCCAATTCGTCATACAATTGTACGCTCAGATTCTATTGTCTTGCACTTACGCTATGACCTTGGATATGTACTACTGCTTCATTTCCTATCCCATTCCTGTCATTCATTGCCTCACCACTTCAACCGTAGTTAGCTCATCACCAGGTTGTATCTAGTCACTTTGGATTACCTTATAAAGGCTATCCCCTTGCCTGATGATTGTCTCCTCAGTTACTTAATTTCATACGTTCTCGCATTTTGCTACAACCTAGTTATCACATTGGACTCAAGTTGAGTTTCCTTCCTCCAAACACATTCCATTCCTCTTGCCGTTTGTTGAGTGGCATAACCAAGTTTGCACTTTGCAACTGAGTCTTGGTACTCGCTGTAAGAATCCAAACGGTGCTAAGCCGTGGCAGTTCTGTGGAGGGGAAAGGTGCTGTTTAGGCTGCCCTCCTAGGAGTTACAATAATATTTAAATGTAACCGGAATCAAAGTCCAGAACCTTATGGATGAGAAATCAAAGGAAGGGAAGAGGATAAGAGTTGTCGGTAGCGATGGAAAAAACACTATCTGAGGCAAGATGGTGCAGGTAAAGACTTGAACAAATAAGTCAAGGTTTGTTCAGAGTTTAATAGAACAAGGCAGTTGTAAGTAACAACGCCCACAAGCTAATAACTCTGGTCGTCAGCAGCTGATTAGGAAAGATCAACTCAATCCCAACCAACCTCCAGGTTCTCAATGAACCTGCCCAACTCTCCGCAATCAAGCGCTTGAAGGGTACCAGATAACTGTGGGAGGCTTAACAAAACAAAAGAAATTTTTTTATGAAGCTCTAGAAGCAAATCAATAATGAATTTGAGCAAGAATATCCCAACACTTCTCAAGGGACTCAAGAATAGCGTGGCGAAATTTAACCTTAAAGAAGAAGGGAGGTATAACACTCCAGGTCTTAAGCTTAATAAAACCTCTTCAATCAAACGTGATCGGCTCCAGAAAGATGATCAAGGAGATATCAAGACCAGTATGGTTGGAAAAAGGGATCAGAGTGGTATAACACACCCAAGAATTCAGACAGACAGGAATTCTTCTTCAACCAGCAAGGCTATTGGTTGGTGATAAGGATCAAGGTCACAAGGGACAGAGTTTGAGTACAGAGGCTCAAAGGATCAAGGGGCAATCATGGATATACCCAGATAAGTTGCTCAGATAAGTGGGGAAGGATGCCCACGGATAAGTTGATTATGATGATGGGGGAAACAGATGAGATGAGATGATGATGGTCTCATGGGATCCTGGGCCAAAAGGCAGGGGAGAGCCCCTCATTTTATAGACATGAGGCCCTGTATACTATGTACAAGAGATACTACAAATAGGTGCGGGAAAATGAAAACATAAAAAAAAAAAAAAAATAACATGAGAGGAAAAAAAAAGAAATGTTGCCTGCGTTGAGAATGACCGCGGGCAACCAGATGGACACCCCCGACAGCGGTCGCGGGTGTCAACAACAGCTGTCGTCGCCCGATCGGCGGCGAAAGCGGGGTGAAGGTTCCGACGGCCGCAAGCGGTCGCTCGCGGTCGTTGGTTGGATCCAATGATGGGCAAGGAGGGCGTGAGTGAGTTGAGAGCTTGAAGTCTGATCAGTTGGTTGAGGATGATGATCGGGTGGTGGTAGAATGAGTGGGTCAGAAGCTAGGCTTGATGGATTGGATTGGATGGTAGGATGATTTGATGAAGGGGTTGATGGATGATGATCTCCTCGTCGGTTGATATCAAGGGTGGAGCTCGATGGTGATGATGATGATGACTCAGATGAGTTGGTGGGTATGATGAGACCAATCTAATGATTGTTGACGACTGTCGCGACAAGCGACGGCATCGGTTGGATGAGAGGATTGGGAAGGATCTAAGGGATCGTTAAAGGTGGTTTGACGATTGCTCGCGTCGCCAAAAGTAAGGGCCGCGAGCGCGAAAAGTAGGAGTTGAACATAGGAGGGGGGAATCGAAGCGGAGAGACAGGCAAGAGGCCTGTCCTAGACCGCTAGGACAGGGAGAAGTTGAGAGATGGGGGGAAATGAAGGTACCCATAGGGGTAGAACCAAAATATATATATATATATTTTTTTTTTCCGTGGTGTCCCGGATTGGTCACCACATCTCTCCCCAAGTTACAGACTGTCCCTAGTCTGCATCTAAAATTTGAAGGGATTCAAAAAAAGGCAGGGAACAAAGAAATTGAAGCAAAGATTGGCCATTTCTTGATCTTCAGAGCAATTGAAGAGTTGAGGAAAATATCTTGATTCTTCCAAATGAGCCCTAGAAGCGACAGGAATAGAACAAGGAGGGCGTCCCAGGTGCTCACATATGTGACATACAGTAGAGTTTTACAACAAAAACGCAGCAAATGACCCTGGTGGTGCACAATTGGGAGGACTTACTTTTGAGATAAGTTGCCCCCATGACAATGAAACTTCTTGACTTGATCAGCAGAGAACCTTCTGGCCAACCGAGTACCATCCAGCTCCTCCAAAACATAAGATCCACCTCTAACTTGATGAACCACTCGATAAGGCCCATTCCAACGATTAGAGAAAAGCTTGCCCCACTGGGTCTCCAAAGATCAATTATAAGCTAAAACTAGGTCACCAGGGTTCAAGGGCTCCCTGATTTGATTAGAGTGCTTGTCCTCCCAATACTGGACGGATTTTGCTCTGGACTCCATCATCTTTTGATAAGCTTCATCACGAACGTCTTCACTTTGCTCCAGTTGCTTGGATCTAGCAACTAACAGATCAGTAGTTGAGGACACCTCTTCCCAAGAGATACCCAAGAAAGATTCCATTTCCAGATCCAAAGGAAGGACTGCTCTTTGACCAAAGATGATTTCATAAGGTGAGTAGCCAGTAGTCCTTTTGGTTGAGATTTGATCAGAGAAGAGAACAAGAGGAAGGAATTTGCAAAAATTCTTGCCACTTTCACCAGCCAGTTTAACAAGTGCAGCCTTCAAAGGGGCATGGCCTTGTTCCACCACGCCTTGGCCTTCAGGATAATAAGGAGCAGTAACTCTATGTTGTCCAGGAAGGGATCGGATCATTTCAGCAAGCTTGCCCCCAAATTCAGAGCCACCATCAGTAGAGTAAGATTGAGCCAGGCCATAACGCATTGTCCAGGTCTCGTAGAGGAAAGCTGCCACTGATTCAGAGCTAAGGTTCTTAAGAAATTTTGCTTCAACCCATCCAGAAAAATCATCTCTAGCCACAATGAGGTACTTAGCACCACCTGCCTTAATATGAACCACATCCATAGCAATCCTTCCAAAGACAGTGGACTCCCCAGTAGGATAAAAAATTTCAGCTGGGCGCCTAAGATCACGTTTTTGACAAACTTCACAACTCTTGCACCATTGGGAGACAGATTTCTTCAAAGATGGCCACCAGAATCGTTCGGATAATTGTAGATAAGTTTTGGTTTCCCCATGATGACCAAGGCCTTCATGGAGACTTTCAAGGATAGAATCTTGTTTAGAGGGAATAGTAACAACAATAAGAGCACAAGGATTTCCTCTCCTCATAATTCTAGAGCCTTGAACAAAAAAATTAGAAGACTTTTGTTTAAGAGATTGAAATTCCTTAGCAGAGAGATCAGGAGGTTTTTGAAGAGTTGAAAGGTACTTCTCTAATTTAAGCCAGAAGCCTTGTTGAAAGCCAGAATAATTTCAAGAAGAAAAAGAGAAAATAGGTTGGATTTAAGGTTCCTCTTCATTGAAATTGGTTCCAACATCAGATTTGTTGTCCCCAAGAGGTCGTCAAGATAAACCGTCAGGCATGGTGAAAGATTTCCCCGGCCTGTGAACAATATCAAAAGAGAAAAGCTGGATAAAGGCCACCCAACAAGTCATAGGAGCATTGGGAAGACTGGGAGCGTTGATCATTTCAATGATGGATCGAGCATCAACTTGCAATTCGAAATGTTGGCCCCAGAGAACGGTTTGAAGTTTCTTCATCATTTGAGCCACACCACAGAGTTCCAGTTTGGGCTGGGAGTACCTAGATTCTACATCTGAAAACAACAAAGATTCATAAAGAGCAGGAAGGTCCCAACCATTTTCATCTTCCTGAGTAAGGACGGCCCCAACAGATTGATAACTAGAATTGACAGCCAGCTTGATCTTGCCAGCTCCAGGTCCATAAGAGATCTTTTTCAAAACTATGTCTTTACCAACTATCCTTTTGAGTAGCTGGAAAGCACATTCACAATCTTGGGTCCAAATCCATTCAGCATCTTTTCTGGTTAGACGACGCAAGGGTGCACAGATTTTGGATAAAGATGGGATAAAGATTCTAACATAAGTGACAACACCTAGAAATCCCCTAACTTCAGTTGGATTGATTGGGGTAGGCCAAGAGATGATCTTGTTGAATTTGGCTGGTGCCATCCTTCTTCCTTCCTTGCAGACCACATGACCAACAATTTCCAGAGCAGGGACACAAGCCTCCAGTTTGGATCCAGAGACAGTAAGGCCAGATTCCTCGATTTGAAACAGAATCCTCTCCAAGGTAGTAGCATATTCACAGATAAAACAACGAATTCCTGAATGCCAAGGTAAGAGCTCATTATCATAGTCAGATACTGGACCTTTAATTCCTCCATCCTCAATAAAGATACCAGCATGATCAGGGATTTCATCCTGGAGGATCCACATCATCTGAGCCTGATAGACTGCAACCAAGTTGGTGGCTCCTTGAGGCAATTGAGTAAGTTGAAATCAACCAAGAGGAGTATTGAAAGTAGTGAGAGGACAAGAAATAGGATGTAAGGATTGTTCTTCATAGCCACCCATAATATCCCCTAGACCATAGCAAGCTCTCCCCGCGAAGGATTCAACAAATTCTTCAGTAGCAGGAGGGATACCAGAGTCTTTAATAGTAACTTTATTAAGAGGTTGAAGATCATGAACTATTCTAAGTTTACCATTACTCTTGCGGACACAGAAGACAGGGCTGGAGTAACTAGAAGTTGACTGTTCATACAGGCCAGTTCAAACTCGTTCCCCGACCAACTTGATGAATTCGTCAACTTTAGCAGCAGGGATAGGGATCTTTTTCTTTTGCCAAGGATCATGTTCAACTACAGGGATGATATAAGGGAGGCCATAGGATTCCCGCAAGAGACCTCTCTCTTCTTCACAGAAAGCAATAGATTTTTCCCTTAGAGATAAGACATTTTTGATTAAATTTAACTCATCAGGAAGAAGCCATCCATCTGGACCAAAGTTGACCACCTTCAGACTTTCTTCAGTGACCCGTCCATTAGGCACAAAGGGACCAGTAAGAGATTGAGGAAGACCACAGTAAGGATCGCAAGAACAAGGAGGACGCATAAGGGGAGGATTGAGGTTGAGAGGCATAGGCTGGTTGACTGGTTGGATCTTCTTAGCAACTGGTTTATACTTAGTGGCAAAAGAGAGAAGTTCTTGTTTCCTCCAAGAGTTGACCAGAGAGACTTGATTTCAAAAGCTGAGTCCAAGTTCCAAAATCTTCCAAGTCCGATGTTCTGCAATATCCTTGAAGGGTGCCTTTTCCATAAGAGGAGAACCAGGAGATAATACGTTGCTCACATGTGTGGCACAAGGTAGGGTTTCGAAAATGACGGTAAAAGATTGCCCTGGCAGTGCACAATTGGGAGGACTTACTTGTACCCCAAATTGCCTCCACTGAAGCCCATATTCCTTCATACCAAAATCACCAAAAACGGAATTGCAATTAGGATCTAGTTTAGACTCATTGCGGAGATTCAAACCGGAACTGAGAGAAGATTGATCAGACTCAAAAGTAGAAGGAAAAGAAGACACAACAGATCCAGAGAGAGAAGGAGATGGAGAAGAAATATTTTTGGATTTTTCTATTTTGATATGTTTTTGTTTTTTAATATTCTTGAGCTCAGAAGAGAATGATGAAAGGAATGAAAAATAAGCCTGAGGGACGGGAGTTGACCCTTGAGTTGCAGTCTGAGGCTGAAAAGAACTACAACTATTAGTAGGATCAACTATTCCCCTAAAAAATGAGAGGAACTAAAGTTATCCTTCTGCTTCCCCTTAAAAGATGATTTGGGAGAATGACCAGGAGAATCTCTTTCCCAACGACCAGAATCCAAAGAGCAAAGAGGAACTTCAATTTTCCTGCCATCAGCATCAGGGAGAAGAATTCTCTCCCCAACTTGATCAGAAAACATCAGGGTTGCACCAAAGTCCATTAAGATGGGTTGTCCCAAGATCATAGGACTGTCCAAACGAGTGATCCAAAAGTGGCAGGTTCCAACAATATTTTGACCAATCCTGACCGGTACATCTTCAGCAATACCAACCAGTTCACAAGCTTGATTTCCTATCCCATACACTGCAGAGTTGAAGCTGACCCTAGGACTAAGTTTGAGCTTGCAGGCCATAGCATCCGAGATTAAGTTAAGCTGAGATCCAGAATCCACAAGAGGAGAAACAGTTTTAGCTGAGTCACCAAGATAACAAGGAAGGAAGCCAAGGGGACAGGAATAAAGGTTGGAGTCTAAAGAAGGACTGGTTCCACCAGAGTCCTCCATTAAAGTGCCAGAGGAGACTTTGAGTTCTTCAGGGCCAATTTCCACACGTCAACAAGAGACCCATTTCTTCATTCCTTCAGCAACAGATGGAGAGATCGATAGGAGTTCAGCCACAGATAGATCAGGAATTTTGAGATCAGAAATTTTCTTTAATACTCCCTCCACAGCATTGGGGTGATCCTTGGAGATGCCCCTTTCAAATCAAACTTTGGGCTGGGTGGAGGGAGGAAGTTCAGATGACGCAGAATCTAAGATAGGATTAGAAGGTTGAGGTGAGGGAGAAGGATCAGGGTGATCTGGGAACCTTTCCATGAGTGGTTCCTTTTCCACCTCCATGTCTTCTACATCAGAGGAAGGAGGCTCAAGTGATGATCAACGTTTAACGGGTTTTCAAAGGATTGAAGTTGGCAAGGAAGGAGCATTATGAGGTTTAGGTTCCTCATGTTGTTTCCTGGCTGGATCAGATTGATAAGTAGTCCCAGCAAGACTAGAGGAAGAAAAAGCTGGAGGATACCAAGGTTGGAGGGTACCACAGGATGATCAAAATTGAAAGGAAGCAAGAGATGCTTTCACAGGAGGTGATGGCTGGTAAGAGGCCACCACATGTTGGATAGGACAAGACAAGTCAAAAGGGATTAGGGCACCATTAGGGAGGAAGTAATTGTTCCCCCTCTGCTCTACAAACTTTTCCTTTAGGTCCTTCTGAAGTTCTTGGAATCGTCCGGTTCCATGGCCTTCCCTATGACAGTAGTAACAGACCAGAGTTGATTTTGGGACAGAAGAAGGAGTTTTAGGAGTAGCTAGCGAAGAAATCTTTTGATCTATTTTGTTCTCAAAGGCTCTAAGTAACTTGGTGATTTCATCTATAGTAGTAGGTTCTTGATTGGAATTAGGATCTGCTTTAGGCCTATGATCTGCCTCCATTTTAATCATAATATTGTTTGACTCTTTAAAAGAAGGAGCATGGACCGGTAATGTAGTTCTAGGCTTTTCAAAGGTAAGAGCAGTTTGACCTTTCATGACTTTATCCACAGTACTCCTAAGGGTGAGAAAAACAGGGAGCTTGAATTGATTATCCCTGGTGGTAATCATGGATCCAGATTTGACCAGTTCTTCTTTAATCCTTTCCTGCACAGCCAACGAAAAAGATTGGAAGAACTTTGCTCAAATTTCGTCCACTGTGTCAATGTGATCGTTTCGGATAAGATAGTTTTGAATGGATCCCAAGACTTCCTAAAAATCTGACAGTCAGAGGCTGAAGAAATACCACCATTGGAGATCCACTGAGAAACCAGAGCATCCAAATCCTGCAGAGTAAACCTAGCCACATCTATTTTACCCCAGTATGCCAACATAGCCTTCCTGAGAAGCGTCCAGTTATGGGATTCAAATCCCTCAAAAGACTCAATTACCTCCATAACTTCATCAGAGGAGATAAAGAATCGCAACTGATAAGCCATATCAAATTCACTAGCTCCATCCACTTCAGCAGCCATTTTGTAGGAGTCCAAGAATGGCTCGACATTTGTACCGTTGAAGACTAAGTTCTTGTTCTGAGGTTTGATCTTTACCATCTTAGGTCGGACAGAGGTGGTTGGAGTAGCGGAAGATGCCATATCAAATAACAGAGTTCCTAGGGGACCCAAAGAGCAGATTTCCAAAGTGGCTCACGAGTTTGGCAAGAGTAGGGTTTCGCCAAAAACAACAAGTATCTTGCCCAAGCAGTGCTCAAATTGGGAGGACTTACTTCTAGGATAAGTTGCCTCCACGGATCAGATTTGAGAAGAGAAAAAATAGGAGAAAGAAAAAAAAGATCGGATTTCGAGGTTGATTTTAAATGTCTTGGGACTGTAAATCCCAAGGTTTCTGGTTTGATCCCGGCCCGGGGGAACAAATGTAAGACTCCAAAAGGTGCTAAGCCGTGGCAGTTCTGTGGAGGGGAAAGGTGCTGTTTAGGCTGCCCTGCTAGGAGTTACAATAATATTTAAATGTAACCGGAATCAAATTCCAGAACCTTATGGATGAGAAATCAAAGTAAGGGAAGAGGATAAGAGTTGTCGGTAGCGATGGAAACAACACTATCTGAGGCAAGATGGTGCAGGTAAAGACTTTAAAAAATAAGTCAAGGTTTGTTCAGAGTTTAATAGAACAAGGCAGTTGTAAGTAACAACACCCACAAGCTAATAACTCTGGTTGTCAGCAGCTGATTAGGAAAGATCAACTCAATCCCAACCAACCTCCAGGTTCTCAATGAACCTGCCCAACTCTCCGCAATCAAGCGCTTGAAGGGTACCAGATAACTGTGGGAGGCTGAACAAAACAAAAGCAATTTGTTTATGAAGCTCTAGAAGCAAATCAATAATGAATTCGAGCAAGAATATCCCAACACTTCTCAAGGGACTCAAGAATAGCGTGGCAAAATTTAACCTTAAAGAGAAGGGAGGTATAACACTCCAGGTTTTAAGCTTAATAAAACCTCTTCAATCAAACGTGATTGGCTCCAGAAAGATGATCAAGGAGAGATCAAGACCAGTATGGTCGGAAAAAGGGATCAGAGTGGTATAACACACCCAAGAATTCAGACAGACAGGAATTCTTCTTCAACCAGAAAGGCTATTGGTTGGTGATAAGGATCAAGGTCACAAGGGACAGAGTTTGAGTACACAGGCTCAAAGGATCAAGGGGCAATCATGGATATACCCGGATAAGTTGCTCAGATAAGTGGGGAAGGATGCCCACGGATAAGTTGATTATGATGATGGGGGAAACAGATGAGATGAGATGATGATGGTCTCATGGGATCCTGGGACAAAAGGCAGGGGAGAGCCCCTCATTTTATAGATATGAGGCCCTGTATACTATGTACAAGAGATACTACAAATAGGTGCAAGAAAATGAAAACATAAAAAAAAAAAAATAACATGAGACGAAAAAAAAAGAAATGTCGCCCGCGTCAAGAATGACCGCAGGAAACCAGATGGACACCCGCGACAGCAGTCGCGGGTGTTGACAACGGCTGTCGTTGCCCAATTGGCGGCAACAGCGGGGTGAAGGTTCCGACGGCCGCAAGCGGTCGCTCGCGGTCGTCGGTTGGATCAGATGATGGGCGAGGAGGGCGTGAGTGAGTTGAGAGCTTGAAGTCTGATCAGTTGGTTGAGGATGATTATTGGGTGGTGGTAGAATGAGTGGGTCAGAAGCTAGGCTTGATGGATCGGATTGGATGGTAGGATGATTTGATGAAGGGGTCGATGGATGATGATCTCCTCGTCGGTCGATATCGAGGGTGGAGCTCGATGGTGATGATGATGATGACTTGGATGAGTTGGTGGGTATGATGAGACCAATCGAATGATTGTTGACAACCGTTGGGACAAGCGACGGCATCGGTTGGATGAGAGGATCGTCAAGTGTGGTTCGACGATCGCTTGCGTTGCCAAAAGTTAGGGCCGCGAGTGCGACAAGTAGGATTTGAACATAGGAGGGGGGGATCAAAGCGGAGAGACAGGCAAGAGGCCTGTCCTAGACTGCTAGGACAGGGAGAATTTGAGAGATGGGGGGAAATGAAGGTACCCATAGGGGTACAACCAAAAAAATATTTTTTTTTTTTTCTGTGGTGTCCCGGATTGGTCACCACATCGCACTTGCCCTTGCAATCAGCTTTCCTTTGCGCTCACGATCATCTAAGAATTGCCCTATAGTACGTGGGGTGGTTGTGTGACAGTAAATTAACTAACTCAACTCATCTATTGTAGCTTGCCAACCTATAGTAGACTTCTTTTTTCTCAATGTCACATACTTGCTCAACCGGGAACGCTTCCCTCGCCCCTTACAATGATGAGATTCATTGGTTAGGGAGAACCAACACTCCTCAGGACCAAAAACCCTTAGATCCTGTTCCTCCTTCAAAATAGCCATCTGTCAAACCTCTCGATGATCCTCGGACTCCTTCACAGGATGTTCCAACGGACCCTCTTGCAGAATTTGCAGATTCCAACCATTCTTCCAATGAAACCTTGACTCGTGGTAGACCAGGGGTTCGCACTACTGCTCCCAAGCCCAATGCTCCAACCTTGCTTTTGCCATTGATCCAGGCCCTCACTCATGGTGCCCAGCAATCTAGTCCAAGTACACCTAGCTTTTGCACTCCGGGCATGAAACAACCCAATCATTTTACAGGAGAACACCCTCATAAGCTTAGATCCTATCTACAGTCTTGTAAAATCATCTTTTCAAACGACTCCAACAATTTCCCTTCCGATAGACATAAAGTTATGTATGCTTTGTCCTTCTTAGGAGGTAGAGCCTTGCAGTGGTTTGAACCGTACCTCAAACTTTTGTCCAAAGACAGTCCCACTTTTATTCTCAAAAATTGGGACAGGTTTGAGAAACAACTTTTCACCCTGTTTGGCAACCCCAATGAAGTTCGAAACGCCAAATACAAACTTAATAGTTTAGTTATGAAGGAAAATAGTAGAGCTTCCGTTTATATTTCTCATTTTCAAACCTTGCAGTCTTGCATCCAGTGGAACGAGACCGCTCTTCTATTCCATTTCCGAAAGGGTCTACCGGCACGCTTAATCAAACAGCTTGCTGTTGGGGGTCATAAGAAAACCTTGCTTCAGCAGCTAATTGATTGAGTGATTGAGCTTGATAATGGCCATCACAACAAGAATCGCTCTTGGCAAAACAACCATGGACCGTCCACCTTGGCTCCAAGGGTGGACGACTCCTCAAAGAAAAACATGAGGAACCCCAAACCATCCAAACCAACTCAAAAGGGAAAACCGTCACCAAAACTCCAAAGTTCTTGGACAAAGAAACCGGGATGCTACAGAACGAGGAACGGCTACCAAGGGAGAAGAATGGGCTGTGTATGTATTGTGGAGGAAAACATGATGTCAACAGTTGTGTGAAGCGGTTAGGGCCTGAAGCGGCTTAGCAGTCAAAAAATTAGCTTGTAGTTTTTCTGATACTTGCAAGGAAAACTACACATTATCTAAATAATTGCAAGTAAATCTTTGCACTTGCAAGTCACTAGGTGCTTCAAGTTTGAGATTTATCTTATTCCATTCCAACAACACTCCTTATCAAGTATTACTTGATTCTGGTGCTAATTTTTCCTTCATCAGTGAATCTTTTGCCACTTCCAAAAATCTTACGCATTCCAAGATAGATAAATTTCCTATCTATTTAGTAAGTAGTGCGACTGAACCCTCTTATTGGGTTTCCCAAGAGGCAAAATGGACCTTTGCATTCTCCAATTTCCCCAGCTTCAAATGGGATTTATTTGTCTTGGCTATACCCGGAATGGATGATACCATTCTAGGCCATGATTTCCTAGTTTACTGGAATCCGGATGTGAATTGGCAAGAAGGAGTAATTAACCTTCAAACCTTGCACCCCCAGAACGCTAATCTTTCCGTCAATCAGGAATTAAACATCCTATCTGACACTGTCATTGAGTTTGATGACACTTTTCGCCAGGAGATTTGCAATATACTGACCTTCATTCCCAAATTCCCTCTTCAGATTTAGGAGTTATTGCTTACCTATCCAGCTTACCTCTTTCCTGTTCCTTCGAAGAGAAACAGAAACCAACCAAACAGTGTATTTTGAGCTCCCTAATCCTCTCGCACCATGCAAGCACCTCAAACCTAGTGCTCAAAGATGACAAGATTGAAGATTTAGAAATCATTTGAGAGTATTTACCTTTGGTTTATCATGACTTTGCTGATGTCTTCTCAGCTGAAAAATCAGATAAACTGCCTCCATCCCGTCCTTACAATCACAAGATCAAACTTACTGGCCAACCTCCGGCACCAGGACCAGTTTACTCTCTCTTGACGCAAGAATCAATTGCGCTTTAAGACTACATTGCGGAAAATTTAGCAAAAGGATTTCTTTGACCAAGCAATTCAAATACTGGTTCACCTGTCCTATTTGTTCCAAAAAAGGACGGCAGAATTTTCCTTTGTGTTGACTACAGGAAACTGAACCAGGTAACCCAGAAGAATGCCTATCCAGTACCGCCTATGTCACATCTCCTCACCCTCTTCCATGGAGCTGCTTATTTCTCAAAGTTAGACCTTTGAGGTGCCTATAACCTAATTTGCATTAGGGAAGGTCATGAGTATTTGACCGCAATGAGAACCCGGTTCAGCAGTTATTGGTATACCGTCATGCCTTTTGGCCTCCGTAACGCTCCTTCCACTTTTCAGCATTTTGTCAACAAAATTTTCTCCAATCTTGTAGGTAAATACCTTGTGGTATATCTCAATGATATACTAGTCTACTCAAGGAAACTTGAAGATCACATTGCACATGTGCGAGAGGTGCTGCAGCTACTTTGCAAGAATGACCTGTTTCTGAAAGCCTCTAAGTGCGAATTCCATTCCTCTTCTCTTTGGTTTCTAGGTGTTGTAGTCTTTCAGCAAGGACTATCAATGAACCCAGCCAAAAGCAAACACATATTGGACTGGCCTCCACCTTCTTCCGTTAAATCCCTTCAAGTTTTCCTTGGTTTCAGTAATTTCTATAGAAGGTTTATTACGTGTTACGCCAAAATAACCGTGAATCTTACTAACCTTTTTCAAAAAGACACTCCTTTTGTTTTTACCAAACAAGCTGCTTCAGAGTTTGAAGCTCTGAAGAAAGCGTTCACCACTGCTCCAATAATCACTCACTTCAACGAGCTAGCTTGCACTATTGTCAAAACAGACGCAAGCGACTATGCGATTGCAGGACTAATCTCGTAGTTCTCTTCCTGCACTTCTCTCTTTCATCCCGTAGCTTTTGAGTTTCGCAAGTTTCTTGCTGTAGAGCTTAACTCTGAGATTCATGACAAGGAACTTCTTGCAATCATTTATTGCTTGAAGAAATGTTGTTCATACCTTTTGAGCCTTAGGGAATCCTTTGAAGTTTTAACTGATCATAATTCTTTAAAGTATTTCATGAGCTCGAAAGTCCTCACACGTAGACAGGCACGATGGGCCAAATACCTCTCCGAGTTCCACTTTACAATCACGTACCGTCCTGGAAAACAAGCGGTAGTCCCTGATGCTTTATCACGTTGGGACAACGTTTACCCAGGGGGGGGAGCAACTTCTCCAAAAACAACCCTGAAAACTTTAGGACACTCTTTTCAACCCAATCTGCCCAACTCAGTTCAATCATTGCTCACTTACAAGATTTGGCTTCCGAACTCCGACAAGCTCAACGCAACAACCCCAAGTGCATCAAACTTTGAAAAAGCGCAAACTTATTAGATAGTAGTTACAGTATTGATGATAATGACTTTTTAGTCTATGATAATCATATAGTAGTACCAAATAATTCTTGCATTAAGTTAGATATCTTCAAGTCACGGCACGATTCTCCGCTTGCTGGTCATCATGGGCAGGATAAAACCTACCAATTGATCGCATGAGACTTCTACTGGCCTGGTATGACCAAAGAAGTAAAAGACTATGTTAGCGCGTGCTATGATTGCAATTGTAACAAGTCCTTGAAACACCGGAAGTATGGGCTGCTTCAGTCACTTCCAATTCCGCCTTGTCCTTGGCACTTGCTTTCTATGGATTTCATCTCTCAATTACCTTCTTCTAGTGGATATGATTCTATTCTAGTAATAGTAGATTGCTTCTTGAAGATGGCTTTATTTCTGCGCAGTAATGTGACGGCCTCTTCAGAAGACTTAGCTAACTTGTTCATAGAATATATATTTTCAAAACATGGTCTCCCTGATAATATAGTTAGTGATTGTGGATCTCTGTTTGTCTCAAGCTTCTGGACCTTGCTATGCCAACATTTGAAGATCACTTGCAATTTATCAACAGCGTACCACCAGGAAACGGATGGGAAAACCAAGGAAGTTAATCAGATTCTCAAACAATATCTTTGAATGTATGTCGCCTATCAACAAGACGACTGGTCGCCATGGCTCCCACTAGCCAAATTTGCCTACAACAACTCCACTCATTCCTCCACCAAACAGTTGCCCTTCCAAACTCTTTATGGGAGAAACCCAACTTCCTCTTCCCTTCAAGTAGCACCTTCTCAACCTGCTACTGATTACCTTGAACAAATTCAATCCCTTCAATTGCAACTTTGAACCAACCTCAAAGAAGCAAACCAGCGCTATAAGGAGCAAGGAGACCAATCTCGCACTCTGGATTCAACCTTTTCAGTAGGAGATCAAGTATGGCTTGGTGCTTGCAACATTTGCAGCACTCGCCCAACTTGCAATTTCTCCAAAAGAAAGCTTGGCCCCTTTAAAGTAGAATCAGTCATTTCCCCTAACGCCTTTAAACTTACTTTACCTGCAAAATGGAAAGGTATCCACCCGGTCTTTCATGTGTCTCTCCTAGAGCCCGCCTCCTGAACCGATCACTGTCCTTGATCATCAAGAGTGGGAATTAAGTCGTATTCTGGATTCCAGGTTATGAAAAGGAAAACTTCAATACCTTTTTGAATGGTCTGGCATCCAGTCCAAAAAAGATTTCACCTCGTGGGAACCAGCCCATCACCTTTGCAATTCACCCAATCTGATACAAGACTTCCATGCGAGCTACCCTTGCAAACCTTGACAACCATGATTCCATCCCATCCAATCCCATTACATCCCACATTCCATCCCATGCAATCCAATCCCATTTAATTCTACATTCTATCTCATCCAATCTCATTTCATTCCACATTCCATCTCATCCAGTTCCATTCCATTCCACATTCCATCTCATCTAACCCCATTTTATTTCACACCAACATCCCATCAGTCAAATCCTCCATCTCACCGTGTTATTCCTTTTTCTCATTTCCCTTTCATTTCTACTAAATAAAACTTCATTCCTTATTTTTAAAAAAAAATTCTATTTATAATTATATATAAAAAAAAGAGAGAAAATATATATTTATAATAAATAATTAAAAAGTTTCCTTTACTTCCTTCTCCGCATCCTCCCAATTTGCAGTCAATTCCGCAACCATGGATAAAAAAGTATCCAGATCTCCATCATTGATTAGTGCAGACATCCTTTGGAGAACTAGCACCTCTGTTAGAATATGCCTCTTGAAGATCTCCTTGCACCTTGCAATCCAAGCTTGCTTCGGCCGAGCATTCCAACCACCTTCCTCCAAGAGCTCTTTGTATGCTTTCTTCCTTTGGCCTCCCGACAAGCCTTCTCCAATATTGCCCGTCAGCCGCCTTGCATCTTTTTTGACTGGCCCTACGACTCGCACCGGTGTGGTGCCCCATCCTGGACACCCTGGCCGCCTTAAGACCTCAATTCATAAACTGTTGCGCAAACGTACCATCCGACCGAACAACTTATCCTCAGGCTCATCCAAACCGTCCTTTATCCGCGTGCGTCGCGCCTCCCACCTCGCGCGCTGCGCGTCCTGCATCCGCGCGCGCCGCGCGCTGCGCTTCCTTCATCCGCGCTTGTCGCGCGTCCTTCATCTGCATTGCTCATCATCCTTGCCGTTGCGCGTTGCTTGTCAACTCCGCCGTCGTTGTTGCGCGTCCTCATCTTTGTTGTTGCGCGTCCTCATCTTTGTTGTTGCGCGTCCTCACCTTTGTTGTTGCGCGTCCTCATCTTTGTTGTTGCGCGTCCTCATCTTTGTTGTTGCGCGTCCTCATCTTTGTTGTTGCGCGTCCTCATCTTTGTCGTTGCGCGTCCTCATCTTTGTCGTTGCGCGTCCCAATCTCCTCATTGCTACCGTCGCGCGGCGCTCATCCATGATTTACCAGATCCATCCCAACCGCACCTCCAAAAATTTAGCAAATCCTTGGATCCGTCAAATCTCCCATCTCACTTGATCTCTCAGTTGTGAATCTCAAGCCTGTCAGGATTTACTCAACTGTCTCAAGCCAATATCCTATCCGCCCATCCGCGCTCTCATGGACTTCATCCTTCACCTTCCCTGGGGCTCTCCCACCCACTTCTGCCTTCGGACAAGGGGTGAAGAGTGCCAACTACCGCCTGTGGACATCCGCAGCGATTTGGTTCATTTCTCTCTCCCACCCGCTTCCCCCTTTGGATGAGGGGTGGGTGACTCTGGTATTGTTGCGCGCGCCCATCCACAGACGGACGCGAGTGACCACATGGTTTTCTTCCCTTTTCCGCTCTATTTGTAGAATCCGTTGTACATAGTCTAACAGGGCCTCCTGCCCATATAAGGAGGGGCTCTCCCCTGCCTTTTTGATCATCAGCAGAGCATGAAAACCATTGGAGCATGGAATCATCCAGCGTGAAATCAGAAAACCTTTGATCCTTGAGCC
Organism: Puccinia polysora; assembly: GCA_025617555.3. Taxonomy (NCBI): domain Eukaryota; kingdom Fungi; phylum Basidiomycota; class Pucciniomycetes; order Pucciniales; family Pucciniaceae; genus Puccinia; species Puccinia polysora. The sequence continues at coordinate 48,789,049 of CM062616.1, forward strand.
TCCATACTCAAAACCTTGATCCCTGATCCTTATCACCAACCAATAGCCTTGCTGGTTGAAGAAAAATTCTGTCTGTTGGAATTTTTTGAGTGTGTTATACCACTCCTTGATCCCTTTCTCTGACCATACTGGTCCTGATCCCTGATCACCTTTCTGGAGCCAATCAAGATTGATTGAAGAGGTCTTATTAAGCTTAAGACCTGGAGTGTTATACCTCCACTTAGCTTCTTTGGAGTTGCATTCTTCCAGCCTACTCTTGAGTTCCTTGAGAAGTGTTGAGGTTATCCTTGCTTCAAATTGGTTACTGTTTGTTTTAGAGCTTCTTAAACATTGTGCTTTGTCTTGTACAGCCACCCACAGTTATCTGGTACCCTTCAAGCGCTTGATTGCAGAGAGTTGGGCAGGTTCATTGAGAACCTGGAGGTTGCTTGGGTTTGAGTTGATCATCCCCAATCTTCTGCTGACAACCAGATTTATTAGCTTGTGGGCGTTGTTTACATACAACAGCGTTTGTTCTTTGAACCCTAAGAAGACTTTAACTTCTTTTGTTCAAGTTTTTCCCTGCATAATCTTGTCTCAGATAGTGCTGTTCCATTGCTACCAAACTATTATCATCTTTATCCTCTACTACTTGATTCCTCATTTACCAGGTTCTGGACCTTGATTTTGGTTACATTTAAATATTTTTGTAACACTCAGGAGGGCAGTCTAAACAGCACCTTTCCCCTCCACAGAACTGCCACGGCCTAGCACCGTTTGGAGTCTTTCACTTGGTCCCCCGGGCCGGGGTTGAACCAGCAACCTTGGGATTTACAGTCCCAACAACTTGAAGAATCAATTCCGAAATCCAATCCAATTTTTTTTCTTTTCTTTTTCTGTTTGTTCTTTTTTCCAGATCTGATCCGTGGAGGCAGCTTGGTCCAGAAGTAAGTCCTCCCAATTTTGCACTGCCTGGGCAAGATACTTGTCATTTTTGTGAAACTCTACTCTTGCCACACTTGTAAGCCACCTTGGAACTCTGCTTGTTTGGATCTCTTAGGAACCCTTCAACATGGAATCTGCTGGATCCTCTTTATCTGTTTGGGCCAAGATGGTCAAAATCAAACCTCAGAACAAATATTTGGGCTTCAATGGGACCAACGTCAAACAATTCCTGGACTCCTATGAGATGGCTGCGGAAGTGGATGGTGCCAGTGAATATGATATGGCTTATCAGTTACGGTTTTTTATCTCTTCTGACAAAGTTATGGAGGTTATCAAATTGTTTGAGGGATTTGAAACTCACAACTGGCTGCTCCTTAAGGAGGCTATGTTAGCCTATTGGGGAAAAATCAATGTAGCCAGATTTACTTTGCAAGACTTGGATGCCCTGGTTTCTCAATGGGTCTCCAATGGTGATATCTCCTCAGCCTCTGACTATCAGACTTTCAGAAAATCTTGGGAACCTATCCAGTTCTATCTTATCCGTAACAATCACATTGATACTTTGGACAAAATTTGAGTGCAATTTTTTCAGTCTTTCTCTCCAGGAGTTCAGGAAAGAATTAAGGATGAATTGGTGAAATCTGCATCCATGATCACGACAAGAGACAATCGGTTCAAGCTCCCTGCTTTCATGGTTCTTAGGAATACTGTGGATAAAGTGATGAAAGGTCAAACAGCTCTCACCTTTGAAAAACCTAAAATCACTGAACCAGTCCATGCCCCCTCTTTTCAAGCATCTAACAAAATCATGAATAAGATGGAAGCCAATCGCAGACCTAAACCCAATCCTCAGACTCACCGGGAGACACCTACTATAGATGAGATCACTAAATTACTTCAGGCATTTCAGAATGAAATAGATCAGAAAATATCCTCTTTATCCACTCCTAAACCTGCTAATTCTGTTCCTAAGTCTACTATAGTCTGTTATTATTGCCATAGGGAAGGCCATGGTACCGGTAGATGTCCTGAATTCCAGAAGGACAAGGAGGAGAAGTTAGTAGAGCAGAAGGGAAATAATTTTTTCCTTCCTAACGGTGCTTTGATCCCTTTTGATTCGTCTTGAACAATCCGTCATGTTGTGGCCTCATACCAACCACCAACACCTAAGAAAGCATCCTTGGTCTCTGTGGATTTTTGATCATCCTGTGGAACTCTGCAACCTTGGTATCCCCCAGCTATCACTTCTTCCATCTTCCCTGGCACCTATCAATCTGATCCATCTAGGAAACGCCATGAGGAACCAAATCCTCATAAGTCTCCTCCTGTTCCATCCTCCATTCTGCAAAAACCCGTTAAACGCCAATCTTCACCTGATCCTCCTTCCTCTGTTGTGGAAGACATCGAAGTAGAAAGGGAACCACTTATGGAAAGGTTCCAAGACAACTCTGATCCTCCCCCTCTTCAAACTGCCCAACCCTCAGATCCTCTTCCATCACTTATTACACCTGATCTTCCCCCTCCACCCAGCCCAAAGTTTGATTTGAGAGGGGCATCTCAAAGGACTACCCTAATGCTGTGGAAGGAGTATTAAAGAAAATTTCTGATCTTAAAATCCCCGATCTATCTGTGGCTGAACTCCTGTCAATCTCTCCATCTGTGGCAGAAGGGATGAAGAAATGGGTTTCTCGTCAACGTGTGAAGATTGGTCCGGAAAAATTAAAAGTCTCCTCTGGTACTGTGATAGAGGATTCTGGTGGAACATATCCCTCTTCAGATACCAACCTGTATTCCTGTCCTCTTGGTTTTCTTCCATGTTGTCTTGGTGATTCAACTAAAACGGTTTCTCTCCTTGTGGATTTGGGTTCTCAGCTTAACTTGATTTTGGACTCCATGGCCTGCAAGCTTAAACTTAGCCCAAGGGTCAGTTTCAAATCTGCGGTCTATGGAATTGGGAATCAGTCCTGTGAACTTGTTGGTATTGCTGAGGATATTCCTGTTTGAATTGGTCAAAATATTGTTGGCACCTTTCACTTCTGGATCACTTGTCTGGATGGTCCCATGATCTTGGGAAGGCCTTTCTTAATGGACTTTGGTGCTACCCTGATGTTTTCTGATCATGTTGGGGAGAGAATTCTCCTCCCTGATGCTGATGGCAGAAAAATTGAATTCCCCCTTTGTTCTTTGGATTCTGGTCATTGGGAAAGAGACTTCCCTGGTCACCCTTGCAAATCTGTCCTGAAAGGAAAGCAGAAAGAAAACTCTCGTTCCTTTCATCCTCATTTTTTAGCAGAATAGTTGGCCCTACTGATAGTTGTAGCTCTCCTCAGCCTCAGAATTCAACTCATGGACCAACTCCCACCTCAGAGGCATATCTTTCTTTTTCCTCATCTTTTTCTTCTCATCCAAGTAAGATCAAAACCCAAACACATGAAAAATCCGAAATATCCAAAAATATTTCTTCTCTGTCTGGATCTTCTGTTTCTTCTGTTCCTTTTTCTTTTCAGCCTGATCACTCATCCTCTATTCCGGTTTCAAATCTCCGCATTGAGTCTAAACTAGATCTTGATCTCAATTCTTTTCTTGGTAGCTTTGGTATGAAGGAGTTTGGTCTTAGGTGGAGGCAATTTGGGGTAGAAGTAAGTCCTCCCAATTGTGCACCACCAGGGGCTTCTACTACTGTTGTTTTCAAAACTCTACCCTGTGCCACACATGTGAGAAATGTGTTATCTTTTGGAACCTCTTTTATGGAGAAGGCACCTTTCAAGGACGTAGCAGAACATCGGACTTGGAAGATGTTGGAACATGGCCTCAGTTTTTGTATTCAGGTCTCACTGGTCAATGCTTGGAGGAAGCAGGGATTCCTCTCCCTTGCCACCAAGTACAAACCAGTTGCAAAGAAGATTCAGCCAGTCAACCAACCAATGCCCCTCAACCTCAACCCTCCTCTTATGCGTCCTCCGCTATCCCCCAATCCTTACTGTGGTCTATCCAAATCCCTCACTGGTCCATTTATTCCCTCTGGTCAGGTCACTGAAGAACGTCTGAAAGTGGTCAATTTTGGTCCAGATGGATGGCTTCTTCCTGATGAGTTAAATTTGATCAAAAATATCTTGTCTCTAAGGGAAAAATCTATTGCATTCTGTGAAGAAGAGAGAGGTCTCTTGAAAGAATCCTACGGTCTCCCTTACATCATCCCTGTAGTTGAACATGACCCTTGGCAAAAGAAAAAGATCCCAATCACTGCTGCTAAAGTTGAAAAATTCATCAAGTTGGTCCGCAAACGAGTCCAAACCGGTTTATACAAACAATTGACTTCTAGCTATTCCAGTCCTGTTTTCTGTGTTCTAAAGAGTAATGGTAAACTTAGAGTAGTTCATGATCTCCAACCTCTTAATAAAGTTACTATTAAAGACTTTGGTGTGCCGCCTGCCACTGAAGAATTTGTTGAATCCTTCTCTGGGAGAGCTTGTTATGGTCTAGGTGACATTATGGGTGGCTATGACAAACAATCCTTGCATCCTATTTCTCGTCCCCTCAATACTTTCAATACTCCCCTTGGTCAATTTCAGTTGACTTGATTGCCTCAAGGTGCCACCAACTTGGTTGCAGTCTATCAGGCTCAGATGATGTGGATCCTCCAGGACAAAATCCCGGATCATGCGGGTATCTTTATTGATGATGGTGGAATTAAAGGTCCAGTTTCGGACTATGATAATGAGCTCTTAGATTGGCACTCAGGAATCCGATGATTTGTCTGGGAGTATGCTACTGTCTTGGAAAGAATTTTTTTTTGAATCAAGGAATCTGGCCTTACTGTCTCTGGATCAAAACTTGCCGCCTGCGTCCCTGCCTTGGAAATTGTTGGTCATATAGTCTGCAAGGACAGAAGAAGAATGGCACCCTCTAAAGTCAACAAAATCATCTCCTGGCCTACCCCAATAAATCCAACGGAAGTTAGAGGTTTCCTAGGTGTTGTAACTTATGTCAGGATCTTCATTCCCTCATTATCCAAAATCTGTGTTCCCTTGCATTGCTTAAACAGGAAGGATGCTGAATGGATTTGGACCCAAGACTGCAAACAATCATTTCAGTTTCTCAAAACAATTGTTGGGAAAGACATTGTTTTGAAAAAGATCACTTATGGACCCAGAGCCAGCAAGATCAAGCTGGCAGTGAACTTGAGTTATCAATCTGTTGGGGCAGCTCTGACCCAGGAAGATTAAAATGGTTTGGATACTCCTGCTCTGTATGAATCTCTTCTTTTCTCAGATGTGAAATCCAGGTACTCCCAGCCAAAACTGGAACTTTTTGGTGTGGCCCGAATGTTGAAGAAGCTTCAGACTGTCCTTTGGGGTCAACACTTTGAGTTACAAGTCAATGCACAATCTATTATTGAAATTATCAACGTCCCCAGCCTCCCAAATGCTCCAATGACTTGTTGGGTGGCTTTCATCCATTTGTTCTCTTTTGATATTGTTCACAGGCCTGGAAAATCTTTCACCATGCCTGATGGTTTATCTGGACAACCTATTGGAGACGATGAATCAGAGGTTGGAATGGATTTTGATGAGGAAGAACCCTTGGTCCGCCCTGTCTTTGCCTTCTCCTCCCAAAATTACTCTGGTTTCCAGCAAGGTTTCTGGCTTAAGTTGGAGCAGTACCTTTCAACTCTCCAAAGACCCCCTGATCTCTCTGCCAAAGAATTTTGGTCCCTTAAAAGGAAGTCCTCCAACTTCTTTGTCCAAGGTTCAAGGATTATGAAAAGAGCAACTCCTTGCGCACTTGTTGTGGTCACTATCCCTTCTAAGCAAGATTCAATCCTTGAAAATCTTCATGAAGGCCTTGGTCATCGTGGGGAAACCAAAACTTATCAACAAATATCCAAACGATTCTGGTGGCCATCCCTGAAGAAATCCATCCGCCAATGGTGTAGGAGTTGTGAAGTGTTCCAGAAACGTGATCTTAGGCGCCTGGCAGAAATTTTTTACCCCACTGGAGAGTCCACTGTCTTTGGGAGGATTGCTATGGATGTGGTTCACATTAAGGCTGGTGGAGCTAAGTACCTCATTGTGGCTAGAGATGATTTTTCTGGATGGGTTGAAGCAAAGTTTCTTAAGAACCTCAGCTCTGAATCAGTAGCAGCTTTCCTTCATGAGACTTGGACAATGCGTTATGGCTTGGCCCGATCTTATTCTACGGATGGTGGCTTGGAATTTGGTGGAAAACTTGCTGAAATGATCCAATCGCTCCCTGGACAACATAGAGTTACTACTCCCTATTATCGTGAAGGACAAGGCATGGTGGAAAGAGGCCATTCTCCTTTGAAAGCTGCTATTTTCAAATTGGCTGGTGAAAGTGGAATGAATTGTCAAAGGTTTCTCCCCTTGGTCCTCTTCTCTGATCAAATTTCCACTAAGCAAACCACTGGTTACTCTCCTTATGAAATCATCTTTGGTCAGAAGGCTGTTCTTCCTCTTGATCTTGAAATGGAGTCTTTCTTGGGCATCTCTTGGGAAAAAGCTTCCTTAACTACTGACCTATTAGTTGCCAGATCAAAGCAACTGGAGCGTAGTAAAGATATTTGTAACAAAGCTTATCAGAAGATGATGGAATCAAGAGCAAAATCAATTCAGTATTGGGAAGATAAACATCTAAATCAAATCAGGGACCCTTTAAACCCTGGTGACCTGGTATTGGCTTATAATTGTTCCTTGGAAACTCAGTGGGGAAAGCCTTTCTCTAACCGCTGGAATGGTCCTTACCAAGTAGTCCGTCAAGTTAGAGGTGGATTGTATCTTTTGGAGGAGCTGGATGGTACTCAGATGGCCAGAAGGTTCTCTGCTGATCAGGTCAAGAAATTTCACTCTTGTGGAGGAAACTTGGTCCAGAAGTAAGTCCTCCCAATTGTGCACCATGTGGGAAAGATCCTTGTTGTTTTGTGAAAACTCTACTTCATGCCACGCGTGTGAGCACTTGGGATGCCTCCTTCATTTTATCTCAGGCATTTCTAGATTTTTGGTCAGATTGACATATTTTGTCCTCAACCACTCTCAAGATCAAAATTGCCATTCTTTGGTTTCAATCATCTTTCTTTCCTTTCTTTTTCTATGGCATCAAAACTCCAGAGTAGACTAGGGACAGTCTGTAAGTTGGGGAAAGATGTGGTGCCCCATCCTGGACACCCTGGCCGCCTTAAGACCTCAATTCATAAACTGTTGCGCAAACGTACCATCCAACCAAACAACTTATCCTCAGGCTCATCCAAACCGTCCTTTATCCGCGCGCGTCGCGCGTCGCGCCTCGCGCGCTGCGCTTCCTGCATCCGCGCGCGCTGCGCTTCCTGCATCCGTGCGTGCTGCGCTTCCTTCATCCGCGCGCGTCGCGCTTCCTTCATCCGCGTTGCTCATCATCCTTGCCGTTGCGCGTTGCTTGTCAACTCCGCTGTTGTTGTTGCGCGTCCTCATCTTTGTTGTTGCGCGTCCTCATCTTTGTCGTTGCGCGTCCTCATCTTTGTTGTCGCGCGTCCCAATCTCCTCATTGCTACCGTCGCGCGGCGCTCATCCATGATTTACCGGATCCATCCCAACCGCACCTCCAAACATTTGGCAAATCCTTGGATCCGTCAAATCTCCCATCTCAGTTGATCTCTCAGTCGTGAATCTCAAGCCTGTCAGGATTTACTCAACCGTCTCAAGCCAATCTCCTATCCGCCCATCCGGACACTCATGGACTTCATCTGTCACCTTCCCTGGGGCTCTCCCACCCACTTCCGCCTTTGGACAAGGGGTGAAGAGTGCCAACTACCGCCCGCGGACGTCCGCCGCGGTTTGGTTCATTTCTCTCTCCCACCTGCTTCCGCCTTTGGATGAGGGGTGGGTGACTCTGGTATTTTTGCGCGCGCCCATCCACAGAAGGATGCGAGTGACCACATGGTTGTCTTCCCTTTTCCGCTGTATTTGTAGAATCCGTTGTAAATAGTCTAACAGGGCCTCCTGCCCATATAAGGAGGGGCTCTCCCCTGCCTTTTTGATCATCAGCAGAGCATGAAAACCATTGGAGCATGGAATCATCCAGCGTGAAATCAGCACACCTTTGATCCTTGAGCCTCCATACTCAAACCCTTGATCCCTGATCCTTATCACCAACCAATAGCCTTGCTGGTTGAAGAAAAATTCTGTCTGTTGGAATTTTTTGAGTGTGTTATACCACTCCTTGATCCCTTTCTCTGACCATACTGGTCCTGATCCATGATCACCTTTCTGGAGCCAATCACGATTGATTGAAGAGGTCTTATTAAGCTTAAGACCTGGAGTGTTATACCTCCCCTTAGCTTCTTTGGAGTTGCATTCTGCCAGCCTACTCTTGAGTCCCTTGAGAAGTGTTGAGGTTATCCTTGCTTCAAATCAGTTACTGTTTGCTTTAGAGCTTCTTAAACATTGTACTTTGTCCTGTACAGCCACCCACAGTTATCTGGTACCCTTCAAGCGCTTGATTGCGGAGAGTTGGGCAGGTTCATTGAGAACCTGGAGGTTGCTTGGGTTTTAGTTGATCATCCCCAATCTTCTGCTGACGACCAGAGTTATTAGCTTGTGGGCTTTGTTTACATACAACAGGGTTTGTTCTTTGAAACCTAAGAAGACTTTAACTTCTTTTGTTCAAGTTTTTCCCTGCATAATCTTGTCTCAGATAGTGCTGTTCCGTCGCTACCAAACTATTATCATCCTTATCCTCTACTCCTTGATTCCTCATTTACCAGGTTCTGGACCTTGATTTTGGTTACATTTAAATATTTGTAACACTCAGGAGGGCAGCCTAAACAGCACCTTTCCCCTCCACAGAACTGCCACGGCCTAGAACCTTTGGATTCTTACACCGGATCTGCTTTGCCTTGGCCCTCCATTCCTTCTGTTCCATCCACTCCATCCCTTCCATCTCCTCCATTCCCTTCTCCTAATTCTTGCGTTCCTTCTCTCCCTCCATTTCCGTCTCCTCCATTTCTCAATCCTCTATCCGCTTTGTTTCCTTCCTCCTCCCTTGCTTCCTTGGTTATGACTTCAACCGGTTCCGCACCGGGCACTATGCCTTGCACCTCGGCATTCATCTGGGCCCCCGGGAGTTCAGTTGGCGGTCCCCAATAAGGTGGTGGTGGCGATGGTGTGTTTGTAGTATACGTTTGGAAAAGGGGCAACACTATCAAAACAAGCAAAATTTAGTTACTATCTTTATTATCATTAAACAGTCCAGATTAGTACTCACCAGGAACTCAAGTCCCCAAGTATTCAATCTCCGGCAACAGTGGTATCTTGTAGTTAACCCTTGGGGCGGACCTACGACTCCGCATCTCCCTTGATGACTCTGCGGGACCCTTGACAGTCAACTTGACATTTATAGGGAAATTGCAGGCAAATTTGCAAAGGCAACATTGCTCGCACTTGCCTCAAAGGCCTTGGACGACAGTACTAGGGACACATTGCTTGTTTTTGCAAATACAGTTTTTGCAACGGCAGGACAACAATGACAACCTTTTATATAAAGTATAAATCTATCAATTAATGAATTAAATAATGTGTAAGGGTATACAGTAATTCTTAACAACTTGAATTCAATGGGAAAATTTATCTGAGCGCTCACAGGAGCTCGCCTCTCTATACCCAGGCAACTGTCATGCCTCGCACTTAAGAATTATTGTCTTCATCACTTTGACAAGTCCTCTCCTCAGTACCATCTACCTCAGTCTAAAAGCGTGACACAAATAAAGCACAAAATCAATGGTGCAATTCGCTACTTCCTCTGGCTCACCTTGACCTTCCAATCTCGGCGACCAACTCAGTATATACTTTCAAACTTTGTGTTTAACTCCATACCGGTCGGCCATCCATTATGAGATCCAATCTCCTTCCCTGGCCAATCAACAGCCTTGGACTTCCATCTTTGGTGATGCATTGTTTGTTAGTTCACATCTACGTCTAACTAAGCCATCATTACTGTACATTTTGCAATTGGACTAGTCCCTACCCTGCATACACTATTACTTCTCATTTGAATTACCTTCAACATCACTCCCTCCTGTCCCAATTTGTCATACAATTGTACGCTCAGATTCTATTGTCTTGCACTTAAGCTATGACCTTGGATATGTACTACTGCTTCCATTCCTATCCCCTTCCTGTCATTCATTGCCTCACCGCTTCAACTGTAGTTAGCTCATCACCAGGTTGTATCTAGTCACTTTGGATTACCTTATAAAGGCTATCCCCTTGCCTGATGATTGTCTCCTCAGTTAGTTAATTTCATACGTTCTTGCATTTTGCTACAACCTAGTTATCACATTGGACTCAGGTTGATTTTCCTTCCTTGGAACACATTCCATTCCTCTCGCTTTTTGTTGAGTGGCATAACCAAGTTTGCACTTTGCAACTGAGTCTTGCTACTCGCACTTTCCCTTGCACTCAGCTTTCCTTCGCACTCACGATCATCTAAGAATTGCCCCATAGTACGTGGGGTGGTCGTGTGACACTCTGGTTCATAGAACACTTTCTCAAAAGGAATTGTGAAACCCAAGTGATTTTCAAGAACAACTTTTCCAATTCCTTTAATCTGAATTTTTCTGCCTTTCTGACCAATATTTACAACTTCATCATAATGACTAAGATTTGAAGATAAATTTGGTTTAAAGAACATGTGGTCTGTAAAACCAGAGTCAATCAAAACAAGAACATCCTTCTTCAATCCTTCTAATAGGAAAGAAGCTTTATCAGTCACTGATAATTTCTCATCTTTGAGGTTAAGATTACTCACTTTGTAATCAATCAAGTCCATTTCTTGATCCTCATCAATTTTGGCCTTCTTGCTGGGGCATTCTTCCCCAAAACCTGTTTCCATTGGACCATCAAACTCCACCATTGCAAAGTTTTCAGTAGTGAGATTGACCTCCTTTTCATTCTCTTTGGACTTCTTGCTCTTCTTGGCCTCCTTGCAATCCTTATCATAATGCCCCTTATTCTGAAAATTATAGCATAAGACCTTGGAAAAATCCTTTTTTTCTTTCTTGAAAGATTTTCCAGTCTTTCCAACAAGGGCTGTTCCAGAACCCCCCTTCATCTTGAACTGAAGATCATCCTTTTCAATACTTTTCAGCACATCCTCCTCCCCCGGAAGAGGATCCAATTGATAAATAATTCTGATTCAAGAACCAAATTCCTTTGGTAGCTTCTGAAGGATTAAGAGTGAAAAACACTCAGGATCCATTTTAAGTCCTGATGACTCAAACTTGGCTATTCTAGACCTAGCCTCTGCAACAAACTGTTTGCAATTTGAATATTATAACTTAAACAGTTTATTGAAAGCTATACCCCTCTGGTAAACTGAATCACCAGCATACTTAGACTTAAGCAACTTCCAAAGGATGCTGCCCCTCCTCCTCTCATCTTCCCTAAGAGTATTGGCAACCCATGTCACATGATTCTCATCTAAATGCCTAAGGATGAGATGATAAGAATTTTTCTCCACTTCTGAACTGATCAAAGTGTCATCTACATCCATTATCTCCCCACAACAGATGCTGTCCAGCTCACCATCCCTAAGGAAAGCCCAAGCATTATAATTCTGACTGTTCAGAAGTATCTTTGTAGAGCTAAAATCAGGGATATAGGAAATCTTCTTGGAAAACTTGAGGTCTTTGAGGTTCTCCAGAAGAAGGTAAAAGGGTCTAGATGGCTTGGAAGTAATGATGATGTTGGTACTGATAATGTGTTATAATTATGGTCAGCAATTAGCTTAGGCAAATGAGCAGTATTTAAAGCAAAAGAAATGCTGGGCACCTTGTGTCAATAATTGCTTGATGGGCTCTCACAAATGGGGCAACACGTTGGATGATATTGTTTATGAATGGATGATGGAAAACAGCAGGAAGAAGAGCTCCTTAAGTACAAATGATTGGCCTCTTGTGAGCCCATGATACAACAAGCCAAAAGGCAAATTTTCCGCACCAAAGGAGCTCTACAAGCTCTACAGGCCTTGTTACTTGGTTTGGGCTAAATCAGCCCACATGGAATCAGTCCCTGTACACTTAAAATCAGCATATTCCAGTTGTTTCTGGTGTTTCCACCTCAATGGGGCTGAACCAGCCCCTGTGCTGTTAAATCCCTGGCTGGTTGTCAGTTACAACCAGCCCTGTTACTTATCTTAGCACTTGTACAGCCCTGGCCCCTCATATGGGTCAGGTGGGACCCAGGACTCACCTGAGTCCAACCAAAATATCATGTGGGGGGGGGGGGTAACGGGCAGACACGCTGCCCCCCCTCTTTCTCTCAAATCCCTGGAGGGGGAGGTCAAATCCCCCTACCAGGGGCCCTGGGGGTTGATACCCCCAGGGCGTTGCTACGGTGAGTTGGCTGGGGGGTGGCCAGGTCCCATCCAGCCTGTTGCTCCTCCCCCTTGGTAAAGGGGGGGGGAGAGAGCACGCCTTTGATGGTGGGGTTGTGGCCAATTACCCCCCACCACCGGTTGCCTTGATGCGACCAGCCTGGCCACCTCTTTTGGTGGGGGGTTGATCAAGTCCCCCCCACCATGAACGGTTGCCCCTTGCAACCAGTTGCTTGCTGGTTACAACCAGCCAGCCCTTCCCCTCCCGCTCGCAATGGCAAGCGAGAGGAGGGCATGGAGCTGGGACCACCAGCACTGCGGCAGCCGCAACAACGGCCCTGCACGGGCCGTTGGGCCGCATAGACGGCCAAGGGCAAAAACAGTGGCCCCAAGCGGGCAGAGACACGGGCAGCGGCCCAGAGCGGGCGGCAGCCCCAACTGTGCTGGGACATGGGCGGCGGCCCTAATTGGCCGCCCCAAGCCGGAAAACTAAGTAAAACATACTTTGGCGGGCCAGCCCATCTGGCCAAGTATGTCCAAAATAAACCTTGGGCCCAAGTATTGTACTTGCCCATATCCCCCACCGGGCCCGTTAGGGCCCGTGTTCCAATGAGCCTGTTTGATGCATTTTGAGGCCAGTTTCCCCAAATAAGTGACATCCACACAGGCCCGTATGGTCTGTGTGAGTTTATATAAATTTGATGAATGGTTATTACATTTAAACAGCAAGACTAAAACAAGAAGAACCTCAATGAGAATTGCACAAACAGAATGATAGCCAGCCTCCAACAAAAGAACAGAACACCAACACTATGATAAGGTTACTTGGTTTGAAATGACTATGGCATTGAAAGAAGACAGGGAGAGGATGTGGCGGATCTGAATGATGAAATAGAGACCTTAGGCTGATTCATGTTCAGATGATCATGAAGGCGGATTGATCTCATCAGTTAGAGAGGTAAGGTCTCAAAGGATGACTGATGAGGTGGTTTTCAAGTCTCTTGAATTTGTGATTTGATTTTGAGGGTTTTGTAGAGAGGATGAGATGAAGGAGGGATTGACAGAAACTGAGGAAGATGAGATTGAAAAGAGACTGCAAAAAAAAACAAGGACAAGATGAAAGAAAAAAAATGTGAAAAGTAGGACCAGGATCACTGGATCACAACAAGCTTTTAACAGTACAACCACTAGAGTCGGCATTGCTGCTATGTTCCCCATTTGGAGCATCTGCAGCGTTGATTGAACTCGCAGAAATCTTCAGGTCTCTGAATGAGTGAGACCCCTCTCTACACACCCGTTAACTGGTGATCAAACCATAAAGATTGTGTCAGAGAACTTTTGAAGTTGGTCTAGACTGACCCCCTTGGTCAAGGGATCAGCCAAAATCTTACCAGTTTCAATCAGGTGAATAGTCAAGGATCCTTCTTTGAGTTCTTCTCAAAGCCCCTTTGTCTTGAGGTCCATGTGTCTGTTTTTAGCATTTGATCCAAACTTCTTCAGTTTATCAGCTAGGCCTTTGTTGTCTATAAAATGTTTTGATGATGGGAGTTTTGTTTGAAAAACTTCTCTGAGCAAGTGGCAAAGCCATTTGGCTTCAAGAAATGATTCAAGAAGAGGATTCAATTTGGCTTTGGTGGATGAATAGGTGATATTCCTCTGTTTTTAGCTGTTCCAGGAGAGAGGTGAACCAAAGGACAGACAGAGGTAACCTCATTGAGACTTGCAACTGGTTGGATATTCTCCCCAGGAAGCTTCACTATAGCATTCAATTGGGCCATTTCATTTGTCATAGATAAGGGTGAGTTTCTTTGCTTTGGTGTGATTGAGATATTGCCAAGTTTGTCTGAGTTCCTTCCAATTAGTTAGACTGGGTTTATTTTTGAAACAAGCTAGACTGGAGACCAAGTAGCTGAGGTCTGGGCTCATTCTACTTGTGATGTAGTTGAGAAGTCCTATTGCAGACTTATAGTTTATGTTGAGCTCTTTGAACTTTTCAAAGTCATCATCCAAAGCTTTGGTGAGTTGGAGATGAGGAGTCAGCAGTGTGGAGCTTGGTCTTGATTCCAGCAAACTGAGTTCTTCTAGGCCCTGAAATATGTGCTTGGGTTGGCTTAACAAAATACTGTTTGCCGTTCTCTCAAATTTCATACCCAGGATGGTTTATAGTTCATGAGCTTGAGAGTTTTTGAATTGAGCATTGAATTTGTTGTTGAAGTTGTTTCCGTTGCCCACAAAAATTAGGTTGTTGACATGAAAGAAGAGAAAAGACTTGCCGTTGTCACTCTTGTACAGGCAGGGATCACTGCCTGACTCCTTAAAACCAACCAACTTGATCCATTCTGTGAGAGTCTCATACCAATTTTTTAGAGATTGCTTGAGACCATACAAGCTTTTTTTAAGCCTCAACTACTGACACTTACGTTTACATCCTTGCAGCGTTTTGATGATTAATTCTTCTTCCAATGGTTCTTGTAGAAAGGCAGCCTTTACATCATACTGCCGGACGTTGAGTTTGTTTTTTAAGGCACATAGAGAGATAGTCCTTAAAAAGGCAATTTTACTGCTTGGAGCAAATGTTTTGTCAAAGTCCAGGCCATGAACTTGCTTGAAACCCTTGACACAGATTTGAGCCTTGTGAAAAATCACGTCATCATGAGCATTATCTTTGATCTTGAATATCCATGTTGTGTCCAGCGGATTCAGTGGAGTATTGCCTTCATAATCTTCCCAGACTTCTAGTAGCTTGCATTGATTGATTTATTTCTTGATTGCCCCCCCCACTTGAACCTGTTTTCACACCTGCTTGCTTGATCAAACATTTTAGGTTTTTAGTAAGTGTGAAACCTGTATTGTTGGGGGGGTTTGATTGTAGATTGGTCACAAAGAGTTCCCCTGGATGTTTCTTTGATTATCCCAGGAGTGGTGCCCTTGGTTTGGTCATGACAGTGGGTTGAACAGGATCCAATGACAAATAACTCCGTTGGCTCAAGCCAGTTTCAGAACCTGATGGCTCTTCATCTGACAAGGCCACCTCCGCTGGCGGGTCACAATAGTTCATTTGATTGGCGTTATTTTCTTTGATTACTGATGTAGACCCGTCAACAATACTGAAGTTGAGATCCAAGGTGGAATCAATTCCCAGTTGGTTTATTGACTGCTTCAGGAATGAAAAATGTTTAGATTGAATGATCTGACCATTTGGCATGAGAATCCGGCATGAGAGAAACTCAGGGTTGTATCCTACCAATTTTCCTTCCTGCCTCTTTGGATTGAATTTTTCTCCTTTCATTCTTCTCTGATTCAACACAATGGCTGCAATACAAATGGGTTGGAGATAGTTGGAGGGAAACTTGCTTTTTTTGATCAGTTCCCAGGGAGATTAATCCAGGCCTTCTTTTGGTATCTGATTGAGACTGAGGCAGCATGATTTGAGGACTTCAGACCAGTACTTCCAAGGTAGTTTTTCTGAGCTCAACAAGGACCTTACACTCTTGACTATGGTTTGATTAGCCCTTTCTGCCCTGCCGTTATGCTCAGGATGGTAAGGTTCCGTTACAAGATGATTGACAAATCTCTCCTTGAGATATTCAGTTAACTTCTTGTTTACAAACTCAGTGCCACCATCCAAACACACCGCCAATGGGTAGTAGCCGCAGATGTTCTTTTTTTTCTCTATCACTTCCATCAGCACCGGCGTTGAATCATTCTTTCAAGCCAGTGGGATACCAGAGATGTAGCCAGAATAGTTGTCCACAACTGTCAGAATGTATCTTTCATGTCAATGAGACTCTGGAGTAATTGGGCCAATGATGTCTAGATGAATCCGTTTGAACGGTTTGGTGGCTGAGGTGGAGATGGCTTTGAAGGGAGATTTGGTAATCTTGCACAGAATACAGTCCTTACATTCAAATTTCTCTTTCTCAGCGGTACTGTGTCTAGCGCCCTTGATTTTGGATAAGCAACCAATGGAAGCGTGACCGTAGGAGAGATGAAGGTCTTTCAGAGATCTTGGGTCCTCTTTCTGGGTCAAGTAGCATTTGTTGTTACCTATTTTACGCTGCTTGTCCAACAAAAAAACACTGTTCACAATTTTACCTTGACATATCCTGATCTTGTTTCTTTTTAAGTTGAAACTCCTATCTTTGGCCTTCAGCGTGCATCCCTGTTCAAGAAGATTTCCTGGACTGATTAGGTTGACAACAATTTCCGGAACATATAGACAGTTGGACAGCGTGACAATCTGATTCTTCCATTCCAGTTTGACCGTTCCCAAACCAAGAATGGGTAGATTTGCACTGGATTTTCCAGTCGTTATGTGTTCTCCCATACTAGGTTCAAGGACAGTGAATAATTTTTTTCATTTAATATGTGTGAGGTTGCTCCACTTTCAATCAAGATATTGTTTGGTGCTCCAATCTCTGAGTCTATCCACGTGGTCAGGAACGCATGAAAGTGAGCAGTCTCCTGAGTCTTCTTTTGCTTCTCTTTCCACTTGCTCTGATTTTCCCTCCACCACTCAGGGATCTTTTCCGGATGTAGATGAAAAGACTCAGATTCAGAGTGATTTTTGTCCTGCTTTGGATTGTGGTATCCTTTGATGCATCTACTTGAGATGAAATTCTCAGTCTTGGTCCTCATAGTGGCCAGGACGGTTTCATAAGTACTTCACAGAGTTCCTTTCTCAGAATTTTCAGCTTTAATCTTGTTGTGGTATTGAATAAGGTGATTGCACACAAATTTGACAGAGATTTGATTGTCAGAGTGCATAAGTTGACGTTTGAGATCTTGAAGATTTGGTGGGAACTTGAAAATTGTCAGATAAGCAAGGATGTTTTCCGGTAGTTCTATATCAATATCGATCATCTTTTTGATTGAAGTTTTGATATCCTTTACAAAGTTAATGATTTTGTCCTCTCTGAAGCCTACATGCAGGAATTCGTTGAATATTCTCGCTTGATTAGATGCTTGGGAAGAAGAGAAACGCTCCTTGATGGCACGCCATATGTCCTTGGCCAAGTTGATGTTGGCCGCACTTATGAGGTTGTTGTGAGTGATAGAGTCTACCTTAGATATGAGAAGGAGCTGGATTTCATTGTTGTCCGTTGACAAGAGTTCTCTTGTGGTTGAGTCAAGAACATCCAGTACTCCTCTGAGTTTCAGTAAGGCCATCATCTTGTCCATCCATATGCCATAGTTTTCTTTGGTCAGGATTGGGGTTGTTTCCAGAGCCTTTTTGAGCATAGCTTGTCAAGAGGAGTCAAACAAGAATCCAGAAGTACTTGCCATAGTACTAGTTCTTGATGTTTGGGAAGAGCCTTTGGATTTAAACCGTATAAATTTGATGAATGGTTATTAAATTTAACCAGCAAGCCTAAAACAAGAAGAACCTCAATGAGAATTTCACAAACAGAATGATAGCCAGCCTCAAACAAAAGAACAGAACACCAAGACTATGATAAGTTTACCCGGGTTGAAATGACTATGGCATTGAGTGAAGACAAGGAGAGGACGTGGTGGATCTGAATGATGAAATAGAGACCTTATGCTGATTCATGTTCAGATGATCATGAAGGCGGATTGATCTCACCAGTTAGAGAGGTAAGGTCTTGAAGCATGACTGATGAGGTGGTTCCCCAGTCTGTTGAATTTGTGGTTTGATTTTGAGGGTTTCATAGAGAGGTTGAAATGAAGGAGGGATTGACAGAGACTGAGGAAGATGAGATTGAAAAGAGACCGCAAAAATAAAATATGATGAGATGAAAGAAAAAAAATGTGAAAAATATGACCAGGATCAATGGATCACAACAAGCATTTAACAGTACAACCACTAGAGTTGGAATTGCTGCTGTGTTGCCCATTTAGAGAATTTGCAGCATTGATTGAACTTTCCAAAATCTTCAGGTCTCTGAATGAGTGAGACCTCTATCTACGGTGTCCAATGGGCTGGAGAGGCCCATATGTGCTTTCCATTTGGAATACACTTATAGATAGCACACGTGTAAGAGAATACATATTTTAATAGGAAATGGGAAAGCATTTGAGAAATTTGTCTTTGAAATTATCTCCAGAACCAAGGTGAAAGAATAGAACTGAGTTTGAAGCCAAGTGGATGTATAAACAGGGATTGGAGATAGCTTTGTGGAAAAATTTCTCTTGAATCCAAGAGGTAAGAGTGTGAAACAAGTTTGCGGGTGCTTGCTTCAAGCCATAGAGAGACTTTTGCAGGATGAGAAATTCAGATTTTCTGTTTGAGCCTTTGGGTCTTTTGATGATAACTTTCTTGGAAAATGGGGCATGGAGAAAAGAACCCTTCATGTCAAACTGAGAGACAGGAAGAGAGTGGAATAGGCAAAAGAGAAGAGAAATGTGGAGAGATGGGGCCTTTCCAGTGGAAAAGAAAGTTTCTTGATAGTCCAGGCCGTAGATTTTATCAAAGCCTTGAACACACAATCAACTCTTGTCAACAAGCGGGTCACCATGGCAGTTGTCCTTGATGCAATACACCCAAGTAGCATTGAGAGGATTCTCAGGTTCTGGAAATTCATATTCTTCCCATACTTTGAGTGATTTGATACTGTTGAGTTCTGCATCCATGGAATTTTCCCACTTGACACATTTGGAACATCTCCTTGCTTGATACGGAGAGGGGGAACTGGGAGCTTTAGGAATTTTATTTAAGGTGAGACAGGCTTCTTTGGCTACTTTGGCCCAGAGATTAAGCAGTGTGGTGTCAATTTATAGAAACGGATTGGGAACTGCGTTGCGGCTGCGCGCTCAGCATTGGGGGCAAGCGGGCTCAACACTAGGGTTTGCGGAGTGCTCAGCAGCAGCCGCTGTTTGACTCCGCACCTGGTGGACAGGTTGGGCTCAGCATTGAATGCGGCATGGGCGGCAATCCTGTTGGGATTTCACTCTGCTGGGATTTCACTCGCTGGATTTCACTCACCAGTCCCAGTTTGCGTCTGGTCCTCTTGGGTTCCCCGCATAAAACTCACTTGGGGGAAGAGTTCTTTGAACTCTTCCGGGCAAGGCTCATGGGAGGTCTCACAACAATTGTTCTCCCTCTCCCGATCACTCAAACAACCACAACCATTCTACTTCGCCAACTCCCCCAGCTCCTGCATCACTCAATCACAACTTCCCTCTCTGTTTCTCTTTCCTCTTTTTATTTTTGTTCTCTTTCCTTCCTTCTCTCGAGATCACTTCCGATGTCCTTCTTTAAATCTCCTCCTCACTCGTTGATCATCTCTTGAACATGCCGTCAAGTCTCAATATCCCTGTACTGCCTGGTGAGATTTGTCGTCTAAATCTTACCAGGCCTCTATCTGAACTGTCTATTTGCCCTGCAAATATCAGCCTCCAAATCTTGTCTCTCGATTGACCCTCAGACTCAACTCGTCGACTAGGCAGACCCCCTTTTCTGTTGGTTCTGTCTCTCAAATCTGACTCTTCTTCTGTTCTGTGTCATGTCTCTTTTTCTCTTTGTCATATCTTACTAATTGAACTGTCTTCCTTCAGCTCTCAGTCTTGTGGTTAGATCTGTAATCAAGAATTTCTCTTCACGGTGCAAAGCCAAACGTCTCTTTTATAGATCTGGAGCACTCAAACCAAGGAGCCACGGACTGAGGGAGGATTTGATGGCCACAATGGACTTCCAACAGACGATGCTGAAGACGGCTCTGGAAACCATTCCCTTGCTTGGTGACAATAACTATGGCATTTGGCGGGACAAAATGGATGCAATTCTCGACGTCAGGGGTTGCTCTATTTCCATGAATGACAACACCTCTACTCTTGAATCTTCAGTCAACAACAAACTCAAACTCTTGATCATCTCTAAACTTGACTCAACTGCTCACAAGAACATTGTCACTGCCGAAAACAGGAATTCAGCTAAACTCCTGTGGAAGGCGATCATTCAAAAATTTGCCTCATCTCAAGCCTCAAATCGCGCCCAAGTATTCAATAATTTCTTATACCTCACATTCAATCCAGAAGACATCATCAACTTCATCACTAAGGTCAAGGTTAGTCTCAAGAAGATGGCGGAAGTAGGAATCAAACTTCCAGATGACATTGTGGCATACCTCCTTCTTTTCAAATTTCTCCCTTCCATGGAGGACTTTAAACAACAGATTATGAATTCCGACAAGGAACTCACTGTCGAGTATGTCCTCAATCACCTCACCCAACTGAACAAAGAATCCGTGCCTCAATCATCTATATCAAGTTCACAATCTAAGGGAGATGTCGCTCTGTTTGGAGGAAAGCATTCACCTTGTCCGAATCAATCCAAAGGACCCAAACCCAAAAGATTTATCGAAGGGTTTGACCATCCCGGTCAAGACAAAAATCACTTGGCTGCAGATTGCTGGCATCTTCATCCTGATGTGGCCCCCGAATGGTGGAGAGAGAACCAAGCCAAATGGAAGGCAAAGGAGAATGGATCTAAAGCTAAAGTTGAATCCCACTTGGCTCACTACCTCGCCTTACTGAATCAATGGATCAAACATGGGGACCACGACTGCCGCTTCTTGCTCGACAGTGGAGCGTCAGTCCACATGATAAACAACTCCCAATTCTTCTGTGAGATGGAACCTTACGTGGGCAATCCTATCAGAACCAGGAAAGAAGGTGCCTGTTTAGAGATCAAGGGGAAGGGAACTGCAATTCTACACTGGAAGGAAATTACAATTGAACTCTCCAACGCCTTCTATGTGCCGGACGTAACCATCAATCTGATTAGCGCTGGCGCTCTAAACAGCAAGGGTTGCTCCATTGTCTCCTGTGACAAACAGTTCTCAATTTTGCATAATGACAAGTTCATCCTTGAGGGGTTGATCAAAGACAACCTGTATACTCTTCCTACTCCTACATTCACTCCACTCTCTTCTCCTAAATCCTACCATTCTTCTCTCTCTACTACTCCCAAAGACGCACTCCTTGAGATTCATCGGAAATATGGCCACGCCTCACTGTCAAGACTTGCCCCCTTCATTCGCAACATTCCAAACGACGTCATTCAGGGGTTCCAATGCGTTGACTGTGTTAAGAGCAAGATCACGAAGGCCTCATTCCCTCATTCATCTACTCGCAGTTCAAAGAATTTTGATTGAATTCATCTTGATCTTGTGGGACCAATCCAACCCTCATCCAAGGTCGGCCACAAATTCATAATGTCGCTCGTGGACAACAAGAGTGGTTACCTGGCTGCTTTTCCACTGGCCTCAAAGGAAGAAACTGCCAATGTCATCATTAGTCTCCTTGAAAAGGAACATTGACGGCGTGGTGTATATCCCTCTGAGGTCTGTTCGGATGGAGGAACCGAGTTTGTCAACTTGAAACTGTCAACGTACTTTGACAAACAATTCATCACTCACATTGTTTTGGAGCCATACCACCCGGAACACAATGGTCAAGCCAAAAGTGCTAATGGAACCATTGTTGAATCAACTCGGGCCACTCTCAAGGATGGTAGGCTTCCCCCATTGGTCTGGCATGAAGTCGTCAAAGCATGCTGCCTAATACTGAACCAAATCCCTACCAAAGACAAGGATGAAACTCCCTGGGTGAAGATACACGGTCAACCTCTTCCTTCTTCTTTCCTTAAACCCATCGGCAGCCCGTGTATCTATCTGATCAACAAGAGAGTCAAAGGTTCAAAGTTTGAGTCTAAGGGAGAAGAGGACACCTTAGTAGGCTTTAATCCTCTCTTGCTTTCATATTGAGTGCTGACAAAGTTCAGTTCTTTTATTCCCACAAAGCACGTGAAGTTCCTGTCCATGCCCCAACCTAACACTTCTGGTCTTGACTTCAATGACAACTCTCTGCATGATAATACAGCCAAACCGCTTGACTCTGGCCTACTCCCCAACAAAACTGATCCCTCTCCCCTGTTTCACAATCAGCAGCGATCTCCTTGGACAAAGTATTGCAATTGCTTGGATGAGTTCGCATCTTCATTGGATAGCGGTGAATCTGAATCCGCTGATCTCTCCTCTTCCGAAGACGTCACAAATCCCAACTCAGTGGAGGAACTCACCTCAACCTCTGCTTGGCCGTCTCAACAAGACGATGGACCAGCTGGAAGGTCCTTGCGTGACCAATCTTGCATCAAGCCACCTCAAAGATATGGATTTTATCATTACTACGAACCCAAGTCCTACAATGACGCCCTCAATTGCAAAGAACACCTTGAATGGATTGAAGCTATGGATGCGGAGCTCAATTCAATCAAAGACCTTCTCGTGTGGGAAGACTACGATGGGCCTGAACCAAGGAACATTCTCAAAACCAAGTGGATTTACAAAATCAAGCACAACTGCCATGGTGATCCGGTCAGATACAAGGCTCGTCTGTGCGTTCAAGGATTCAATCAGATCCATGGACTCGACTACACCAACACCTTTGCACCGACTGGAAAGCCTTCCACTCTCCGTTTGCTGCTTCTCTACGCCCTCAAATCTAAGCAGAAGATTTGCCAATTTGACGTCAAGAGCGCCTTTTTACATTCACCCATTGACAAAGAAGTCATTATTCAGACTCCCAAAGGTTCCAAGCAAACCGGTAAATTTATCAAACTCCGAAAGTCTCTCTACGGTCTCAAGCAAGCGCCAAAGAACTGGTACTAAACCCTCACGGCCTGGTTCAAAGAATTCTGCTTTGAAGAATCCTTGTGCAATCCGTGCCTATACCTCTCTCGCAACGGGAAGTCTCGGCTGTTCTTCCACGTCGACGATCTGGTTCTTGTTGGTGATGGCGATGGATTCAAAAGGAAGTTCCTAGATCGCTTCTCAGGTTCAACTGCAAAAGATCCAGACATGGTCCTCAGGATGAGAATTGAAGTGTTAGAAGATAAGATCCTCCTCAGCCAGCCCAAACACATAGAATGTGGACTTGAGGAGCAAGGCCTCGAGGATGTCAAGCCCAGCAAATCTCCTCTAACTCAAAATTTACAACTCAAGCCAGCTTCCGATGACAAGTTTGAGAAGTTCAGGGCTCTAAACATCAACTATTGGTCTGCCATAGGCTTGCTCAATCATATTGCGTGCTACTCACAACCGGATGTAAGCTTTGCCGTGTCCAGCCTTGCCAGATTCAACATCAAGCCCGGCCTTCCCCACTGGAACAAGGTCAAGAAGACCTGGAAGTACCTGAAGGGAACTCCGCACATCAAACTCTGCCTGAACGTGGGAAGCCCCGACTGCCTCATCTCCGCCTACTCGGATGCTTCCTGGTCTGATGATCCAAATACTAGACAATCTCAAAACGGTTATCTCTGCACTGTCTATGGTTGTACTGTATCCTGGAACAGTTGTAAACAGAAAAATATCAAGTTCAGTTCAACTGATGCTGAACTGAACGCCTTTGTAGACGCATTTCAAGAAGCCACCTGGATCAGAGCAATGGCCTGCGAGATGTTCTCAGTTGACTCAACAGCCATCATGATTCACACCAACAATAGCGGGCTAATTGACAAACTCAAACGATTTGGATCCAATTCAAAGACCCGACACCTGGATTTAAAAACCAAAGGCATGCGTGATGAGCTAAAGTTGGGAAACATCCAGGTCAAGCTGGTTAGATCGGAGGATATGCCCGCTGATGCTCTCACAAAAAGCGCCGGCATCTCTAGCCTTGAGCTTCTTTGCTCCTTTTCTCAGATCTCCGGGTCCTCGTAGTGCTTCTTCCTCTCGTTATGTCTTGTTTTCCTTTTTTTTTTCTCTTCTTTTTCTCTTTTTGTTTGTTCTCTCTTCTTTGTTCAATCTGGTCTCCATAGGCTATAAGCCCTCTCATCTCACCAGGCATGGGGCGTGTTGGGATCTCACTCTGCTGGGATTTCACTCGCTGGATTTCACTCAACAGTCCCAGTTTGCGTCTGGTCCTCTCGGGTTCCCCGCATAAAACTCACTTGGGGGAAGCGTTCTTCAAACTCTTCCGGGCAAGGCTCATGGGAGGTCTCACGACAATTGTTCTCCCTCTCCCAATCACTAAAACCACCACAACCATTCTACTTTGCCAACTCCCCTAGCTCCTGCATCACTCAATCACAACTTCCCTCTCTGTTTCTCTTTCCTCTTTTTCTTTTTGTTCTCTTTCCTTCCTTCTCTCAAGATCACTTCCGACGTCCTTCTTTAAATCTCCTCCTCACTCGTTGATCATCTCTTGAACATGACGTCAAGTCTCAATATCCCTGTACTGCCTGGTGAAATTCGTCGTCTAAATCCTACCAGGCCTCTATCTGAACTGTCGCTTTGCCCTGCAAATTTCAGCCTCCAAATCTCGTCTCTCGATTCACCCTCAGACTCAATTCATTGACTAGGCAGACCCCCTTTTCTGTTGGTTCTGTCTCTCAACTCTGACTCTTTTTCTGTTCTGTGTCATTTCTCTTTTTCTCTTTGTCATATCTTACTCATCGAACTGTCTTCCTTCAGCTCTCAGTCTTTTGGTTAGATCTATAATCAATAATTGCTCTTCAGATCCGCCTTGGAGATCGGATTTGGAAGGTAGTGGGCTCGGCTAGGTTTGCGGGCGCGCCGGTTTGGATACGTAGGGGCAGAGCAATCCGCGGGCTATGAAGGAACGGATGAGCGCGCGCGCAAGCGCCCGGATCATGCCAGATATTAATGAACACCCACAACGGGCGCGGACAAACGGATACGGACAGGCGCAGGGGTCTCCAAGTAGGGCGCGGTGCGACGACTGCGTCATGAGAAGGACAAACCGGATGAATGGAATGGCGTACGGACGACAGGGGGAGTTTTTCCGGAGGAGGTGGGGAGAGGAGGCTAGGGTTTCTGTTTTGGGATTGTTTTCTGTTTTGTTGTCATACTGTTATTTGCGCGTGTACTTAGGTTAGGGTTGAGAGGGAGGAATTATCCTCACTCTCAACTCCGGGTTAGAGGGGGGAGGCATCAATGCGGAGGAGGAAGAATCACATCACATCATCAGATTGAATCACTCATCTCACCAGGAGATTAAAGGAACTCATACCGGATACACATCCAGGTGGACAGTTCTTAGGATTGAAGGATTGGCGATTTCTCTCTCTCTCTCTCTCTACTTCTCTTTATCTCTTTATTTCTATTTCTAATTCAAGTGCAACTTTGGAAATCCTCATCTCCTTTCAAACACAGGGAACCGTTAACTTCCAAACCTTGGGACAATTATAGGGGGATAACCTTTATTCTTTCCACATCTGGGGGTCTGGCCGGGAAGTAACATTCCGTTTCTTGTCTTTTGAAGATAACTGGGCTCAATGTCCTATTCATACCTCCCTACAGTTGCTCCTTCTTCTTCTTCTCCTTCTCCTTCCGTCTCCGGGTCCGCTACTCCGACCCCACTCTTGTCTTCCATCCCTCCACTCGACCCAGGACAAGCTACGCCATTCCCCCATTGGTCTCCAGTGACCATGAAGCCACTTGTCCGGTTTGCATCAGGCTGCGCGACTACCCTCACATCCAATTCAACACCGCAGATGTGGAGCCATTCATCTCAAGATACAAAGGTATTGCAGATGCGGAAGGTGCGTCAGACGCTGACAAGGCCCGGTGTGGAAACTTTAGAGGTTGATCCTCACGAAGTTGTCCCTAGTTACGGGATCGATGGTTCTAGCGTCTGTAAGACCAAGAATGCTTCCTTTCCTTTACTCCGAGAGAGAGAGAGAGAGAGAGAGAATGAGATGTAGATCGATGGATGATAGAATGATAGAATGCGAGAATGCCCCCTACAACCCAAAGTCAAGGGGAAGGGTGTTTGAACCCTCCCCCTCAACCCTAACCTAAGCACAAGCGCAAAGACAGACTGACAAGAAACCTAGACCCAGAACCCTAACCCATCCCTTAACCCATACCCATACCCTACCCCCGCCAGCTCGCCTGTCATTACGCGCATCCGGTTCGTCTTTTTGTGGCGCGGCCCTCCGCCGCGCGATACCCAAGATCCACCGCGCTTGCGCGCATCCACCCGACGCGCCGTTGTGAATTTCCCGTCCCGTGGCCGGCCCGCGCTTGCGCGCGGCTGCCACCCATATAGCCCCGCTGTCGCCCCGCTTCTTCCTTCCCCGACTAGCCGCTCTGAGAACCCGATCGGCCCGGCTCCATCCATGAGTCGGACATCCAAGCGGGTCGCGGCCCGCCTCCCTTAGTCAGGCCCGGCCCGCAGTTGCGTGCTCGATCCCGCCGCGCCTACTGCTGAGCCCGCAGCGGCTGCTGCTGAACCCGCAGCGGCTACTGCTGAGAACCGGCGCACCCCAACTGCTGAGCCTAACCTACCAGATGCTGAGTGCGCAGGCCGCGACGCAGTCCCCGACCCGAGGCTATATAATGACACCACATCCCCCCCCAACTTGAGTTCTGTCCCCAGAGGTCCCTTCCCATCGCCACCTCGACTACCCGCACCCAGCTCCTCCCTACCCACTCCTCTTTTCGCACTCCACCAACTCCCCTTCCATAATCATCGCCGTCATGCTCCCCTGCGAATTCTGCGCCCGGACCGGGCAGGCGTGCTCGATCGCTCCTGGTCGACGCGCCTGTGTCGCTTGCCGTCGCAGCCATCGCCGTTGCTCGCTTAGCAACGGCATGCCCCGAGCTCCACCCAACTTCGGCTCCCGCCCCAGGCCGCGCAAAAGGGCTCGTCCGGACCCGTTTGTGGTTTCAGACGACGACACCATCTCGGAGGACTCGTGGACTCCGCCGGGCTCCCCGTCCTGTCGCCCTCCGCCGAGCGAGGATTGCGACTCGGCTTCCCCCTTTCGCCGCGCGGGACCGCCGCGGAAGGAGGATTTCACGTCCGTTGACGACTATCGGCGGGCCGTACAATTCTGGTCGGACCGCGTTCGGATGAGGGAAGGCGCAAGGGACCCGCGACTCAATGAGATTCTCCGACGTCGCGCTGCCGCAGCCCCGGTTCCCCCTCCGGCCCCTACACCAGCTCCTTCCGCCCCGGCTCCGCAAGGTACTCCACCGCCGCCCGCGTCACCAGTGGTCTCGGACGGGAGGCCTACTACCCCCGAGGTCCCTCCTCCGCCGTCCCCGATCGTTGTTCCGTCGTCGCCCCCAGATGGACCGAGCCCTCCGCGCAATGCCCCAGGGACCCCCTCATCACCTCCTCGTCCGCTCGGATCAAGCCCCGTCCCAGCACCGGCACCGCCTTCCTCCAACTCCCCCGAGATCCCGGAGATCCCGGTCGTGATGGCACTCCCGGCGGCTGGCTTCGAGGCTTTCGCGGAAAGGTCGACCGCGATGCTCCGCAACTTCCTGGCGACCCCCGGAGCCCAATCCTCCGAATCCCGGCGCGAGTTCTTGGCGTCTTATCGGGCCCTTCTGGCATCATCGAGGGCGGACATGGAGGAGATGATGCAAATGGCTTAGACGTCCCCGCCCCCTTCCTTTTCTCCTTTCTCGTGTACTCTCTTGTCCCATTGTTGTACCGCGTTCGTTGGAGAAATATATTCTGCTGCGCGAGGAAACGAAAGGCCCGCGTCCGCGCGTCCGGGTGGAAAGTGAGTGTGAGTGCCGAGATCCGCGTCCGCGTGAGAAGTGAGTGTGAGTGAGGTTGAGGTTGAGATCCGCGTCCGCGCGCTCCCTCTGTGAGAGACCGTAAGTGACCAGTTATCCCAACAAAAGAGGTACCTGGACCGCCCCAGACGGACTGCCACACAGTTCCCCGTACCCGTTCTACAAAACAAAACAAACACCGCGCCAACAGCGCGCGCTCACAACCGGGAGTATAAGGGAGAGGCGATGGGAACGAACATTCTGGGGTGTCTAGTCGTTCCGGCTGTGAACCGGCTAGAGCACCCCCTTACCAAGCTAAGCTTAAATCCGCGTCCATACCATCCCCAACCGTCGCGCCCGTCCGATGAAGAGAGAAACAGGAGAAAAATAGACAAAAAAAAGAAAGGAAACAGCCCGAATCCAAAGAAGAGAAACAAAATATCCTATATTTATTATTCCATTCATTCCATTTTTTTTTTTTTTTTTTTTTTTTTTTTTTTTTTTTTTTTTTTTTTTTTTTTTTTTTTTTTTTTTACAGTTAGTTCTTCGTCTCGCCATCCGTGAGCGGGGCTCGTCCTCGCGTTTGCGGGCCCGACACCACGCCGCGCCCACGTACCTGCAATAAATAACCCATAGCCAGTACCAATCCAAAGCCAAGCCCAAACCAAAACATAAGGAAACGAACATTCTGGGGTGTCTAGTTGTCCCGGCTGTGAACCGGCTAGAAAACCCCCTTACCAAATCAAGCTTTAACCACCTAGCGCCCCCCCCCAGCTTGACAGCTGTCCCCAGCCGTCTGCAACCTCCTACTTCTCCGGGGTCGCGCGTCGCGCGCCGCTACTACGCTGTCCAAACGATCCGCGCCGTCGTCCGACTCCGAGACCGCCTCGCCCCCGGGCCCCGAATCATTGCTCGCCGTCTCGTCGAAGGAAGTGGAACCGCGCGCGAAGAAGCGTTTTACGTGCGAAGCCGCGGCCTTCCGTTTAAGCGGCGTCCCGTCCAATTCCTCAAGCCTGTAGCTGCCGCCCAAAAACTTAGAGGCCACGCGGTACGGCCCGTTCCACCGGTTGGCGAAAAGCCGGCCCCACTGGGATTCCAGACTCCGATTATACAACAGGACCAGGTCCCCCTTCCGCAACGGATCCCGGAGCCAATGGGAACAGCGCTCGTCCCAATAGCGGACTGACGCCGTCCGGGTTTTCTTCAACCGCTCCGCGGCTTTTTCCAAGGTCTCCTCACGCCTAAGGAGCTGTTCCGCGCGCGCCTCGATCAGATCCGCGGACGTCTTAACCTTCCACCAATCCACGCCCAAAAACGTGTTCAGCTCGATGTCCACGGGAAGCACGGGCCGCTGCCCGTAGAGTAACTCATAAGGCGAATACCCCGTCGAGCGCTTCACGGAGATCCGATCGGCGAAAAGGACCGCGGGGAGTGCCATCTGCCACCTTTTGCCGTCCTCGCCGCACATTTTCACCAGGGCATCCTTGATTGGTTGATGTCCCCGCTCGATCATCCCCGCGCCCTCCGGGTAGTATTCCGTCACGCGGCCGAACTTCGCTCCACAATTCTGCACCAGCGTCATCAAGCGTCCCCAAAACTCCGCCCCTCCGTCGACGGTGACCAAGCGAAGCGACCCGTAGCGCGCGAACCAGTCCTCTTCCAGAAACTGAGCCACCTTTTCCGCCGATAGTTTCGCCAGGGGCCTTGCTTCCACCCACCCAGACAGATCGTCGCGCGCAACCAGCAAATACGCAAACTTACCCGCCTTGATGTGGACCACGTCCAGCGAAACGCGCCCGAACAGCGCGTCCTCGCCCGTGGGGTGGCCGACCTCCTTGGGCAGCCTCGAGCTTCGCCGTTGGCAGGCCTCGCACGACTTTACCCAGTCGCGCACCGCGCGAACGACCCCCGGCCACCAAAACCTCGCTTTCACCCTCCTCCGCGTCTCGACCTCACCCCGATGACCAAGGTCATCGTGCAGACTTCCCAGAATCACCTCCTGGTCGGCCCTAGAAGTCGCGACAACGAGAGGCACGGAGCCGCTCCGCCGCCATAGCTGACCGTCCTGTAAGAAGAAGTTCAGAACGTTTCGCCTCACCCATCGGGTGACCGTTTCCGTCGTGCCCTCGGGAAACCGGAGATCCTGCAAATAAGAGCACAAGACCGCGTAACGTCCCGACTGACGCAACGGAAGACAAACCGACGCCTCCGTCTTTGCTACCCGAACGACCGGAGCTTCCACGTCCAAAGGTTCCGCCCCCTCGTATGGGTCGTCCCGCGGGTACCGCGACAGCGCTTCCGGCATCGTGAACGCCTTTCCCGGGATGTGCACCACGTCAAAGGAGAATAACTGGAGGAACGCTACCCACCTGGTCATGGGCGCGTTCGGCAGCGTCGGTGAGTTGATCATTCGCGCTAAGGCCTCCGCGTCAACCAAGAGCTCGAAGTGCACGCCCCACAAAAGGTGCTGCAACCGCCGTACGATCTTGGTGACACCGCACAGTTCCAGCTTCGGCTGCGAATACCGACTCTCTGTCGCGGTAAAGGTAACCAATTCGTAGAGCACCGGCCTATCTTTTCCGTCCTCCTCCTGTGTCAAGACCCCCCCCGCGCCGAGCTCGCTAGAGTCGACCGCCAGGCGTATCCCTCCGGCGTCGTAATCGAGGTTCCGAAGGACGATGTCGCGCCCCACGATTTCCTTGAGCTTCGCGAAAGCGGCATCGCATCCCTCGGTCCACTTCCACTCCGCCCCCTTACGCGTCAATGCCCGCATTGGGCTCGCTACTTCCGCAAACCGCTCGATGAACATGCGGACGTAGCTGCACAACCCCAGAAACTGCAGGACGTGCGACACTGTCCGAGGGGTCGGCCATTCAAGAACCTTATTCCGCTTCTTCTCCGCTATTCGCCTCCCGTCGTAGGCCACGACATGCCCCAGTACTTCGAGCGCCGGAACGCAGACCGCCAACTTTTTCCCGGACACAGTAAGGCCTGCCTCCTCAATTCGGAAGAGGACTCGTTCCAGAGTTTCCGCGTATTCCCAGATGAATCGCCGGATCGCGGGTGCATCCTCTAAGACCGCGCCCTTGTAGTCCGTTCTGGGGCCTTTAATGCCAGCGTCGTCGATGAAGATCTGCACGCCTTCCGGAAGGTCGTCGCGTAGTATCCAGGTCATTTGGGCTTGGTATACCGCCACTGAGTTGGTCGCACCTTGCGGTAGCCGCGTCAGCTGCATCCTTCCTAGCCCGGTTTCGAACGCCGTCAGTGGCCGCGAGTCAGGGTGGAGTTCTCGCTGGTCATATCCCCCCATCACGTCCACCAGCCCGTAGCAAGCGCGCCCGGCCATCGACTCCAGAAATTCTTCAACACGCGGGGGAAGCCCCGCGTCGCAAATAGTGAACGAATTTAGCCTCTGAAGGTCGTGAACAATCCTTAGCGACTTCCCGTCCTGCTTAACGACCGCGAAGATAGGACTCGAGTAGCTTGACGTGGATTGCTCGTAAAGCCCCGTCCTCACGCGCTCCCGTACCAGCTCCAGAAAGGGCTCCCGAACGGTACGGGGGATCGGAATCGGCTTGATTTGCCACGGTTCGTGAGGGACAGTGGGAATAACGTAAGGGTCCCCAATCTCACTTCTCAACAACCCGCGCTCGTCCGGTCCAAAAGCAAGTGCCTTCTCCCTCATTACCAATACCGACACCAGCAGATCCATCTCCTCCGCACTCAGCCATCCCGTCGGTCCGAAGTTAAGGGCGTCCACCCGCTCGTCCGTGATTCGCGCCGACCGCGTTACCCATCCATTCTTCCTAAGGGGCGTCTCCCACGGGTTGCGGGACCACGCAATCGGTCGTAAGGGTCCGTTTAGCCCCTGAGGCATTGGCTCGTTCCGCGGCCGGACTTTCCGCGCTACCGGTTTGTACTTGCCCGCATTGCACCGCGCCATCCAGACCCGATTGTCGCCGTCGTAAGTCCTAGTAATGACCAGACCGGGGCTTTCGCCTTTGCTCACGACTGTGGCACGATGATAGGGTTTTCGAAGCGTAGAGCCTTCCGGCAATGCATACTGAGGAATGGGACTTACTTCCGGCACCTGCGCCACACGCGCGTCCTCCCCCGCCTGCTCCTCATCTGTCGGCCGCCCGTGCAAAGCCGGAGCCTGCTCCGCACGGTTCCCGCGGCCGACTAGGAAAAATCCTCCGCAGGGTAACCCCTACGGTCAACCCCCGCGCCGGACTCTTCGTTGCCGCCAGACATTGGGTCCTGTACCCATTTCCCTCTCCCGTGATCGCAGATCGTCGTCTCAAACCGTGCTCCGAGCGAGTCTTCGACGGTCAGCGCCTCCGTTCCTTCCTCGGCGTTGAAGGCCATTTGGGCTCGGAACCCAAACATGAATGGCCGTCCTAGAATCACGTCTCCGCACTCCACTGAGAGAAATGACAGAGGCTTACAGACCTTGGCGACTTCCACCTCCTCCGCCTCTACTACCCCGTCCACGCAACATTCCCCGCCATTTAACGCCCGAAGACCCATTGCACACTTCCTCCGCACCAGACCGAGCTCGTCCACTAACCTTGATGGGAGCAGGTTGACCATTGACCCGCTATCCACCATCGCCCACACCTTCCGCCCGGCGATGGTCATCGCGACATAAGCGAGCGGGATGGATACCGACTTTGACCGGCACGGCTCGGGATCCATTTCCTCCTCCGCCACGTTAACCCGCTGAACCGTTGTCGGCACCCGACCCTGACCGCAATCTTTCAAGGCCTGGACCATCTCGTCGACAACCGCGGGGGACACCGCCGCTAGCTCTCGTAGGGTCAGGGGTATTGGTGAGTCGTTCCCCATTACCCTCCGGACGATGTCCGCGGCCTTCTTCTTTCCCACGGGATTAGAGGACGGCCCGTCCGAAATCGGCACTCGCGCGACTGGCTTCGAAGCCGTTGATCGCTCGTCAACATCCATCGCAATGCGCTCATTCGTCGCCAACGCCCTGACTTCGGCCTCCACTCTCGGAGCTACCCATGTTCCGGGCGCGGTGACAATCCCGAGCGAGACCCGAGCAGTCTCGGTCTTAGCCTTCGCTCTTTCCTGCACTTGCACCATTGGTGGCGGCTTGTCCTTAGTCAGATCCACCGATTCACCCGTCGGAAATACGTACGTCATCCCGGATGCGCGAACAAGCCCTTCGTCCATGTCCCGAGTGAGATCCTCACAAACTGACTTCCAGTGCCCTCTCACCCCGCAATATGAACATTGCGGCAACCCGTACGATCCGGATGATCCGCTAGGAGGCTGGAACCCTTCCGCCATGTGAGGCGGCACCGCGCGCGGTTGAGAAGGAGCCGCCGGAAACGGTGCGGCTGCCGGAGCCGTAGGAGCCAGTGTCCGGTTGAGGAAAACCCTTATGTCCCGCAGAATCTCCGTTATCTCCCCAACAGATGGTCCCGGAGGCTGCTGGGAAAGTCCGACATGAGAGGGCATCGGCGGCCGCGCGGCCAAAGTTTGGTCGGGGGCCGGCGCCGAGATCGTGACCGATTTCTTGGAGGAAGACGGGTACGTTCGTGCCGTATCCGCGATGAGCTCGTCCAAATCGATTTCGCTTTCCGCGGCTTGACGGATAACCGAAAGATCGGGGAGAATCGCGACGCTCCCATCCAACGACCTCTTAACCAGGCCGTGGTCGTACAGGTATCGTTGCACCCTGGAACGAAGCTGGGGCGCGAGACCCCCCAGGAAAGCCCGCTTCATGGCACCCGTCTGACCCGCGACAACCTCGTTCCTTGCAAGGTACCCGTAGATTCGCTCGAACCTTGACATGTATTCCACTAATCCTTCGCGCGATCGCACCCCGCCATTCTCGATCGCCTCCTCCGCAGCTCGATCGAAGTCGCTTTCCCGAAACCAAGGTTCACGCCTTCCCCACCTCGCCAACATCTCGCTTTTCAACTTCCCCCAGTCTTGCCTCTTGTATCCAACCATTTCTTCCACGTCCCGCAGCTTCTCCTCCTCAGTAATGAACAGCACGATAGTCCGAACCTTATCTGCGCCCGACGCGCCCTCCGAGTCCGCGATCCCTTCGAACCTAGAAAGGAACCGCTCGACATCCGAAGTACTGAACCGAAGATGGGGGAAATCCCTTGGCCTCAACCAAACGCGGCAAGGGGCCTCTACCGCCATGTCCGACGACCCTTCCGAGGGAGGAGCAAACCCGCTGACTCTAGGAGCATGAGCGGACGGTGGCGGAGGGGGTTGAGCAGCAGAGACGGGAGTCGGGCGTGGAGGGTAGGGAAGGGGAGCATTGGATCCCGGAGTGGTTGTCGGTAGCATTCTGCGTAATCTTCAAGAGACTGAGAACGGATCGAGAGCTTCCCGGCCAGACCCCCAGATGTGGAAACTTTAGAGGTTGATCCTCACGAAGTTGTCCCTAGTTACGGGATCGATGGTTCTAGCGTCTGTAAGACCAAGAATGCTTCCTTTCCTTTACTCCGAGAGAGAGAGAGAGAGAGAGAGAATGAGATGTAGATCGATGGATGATAGAATGATAGAATGCGAGAATGCCCCCTACAACCCAAAGTCAAGGGGAAGGGTGTTTGAACCCTCCCCCTCAACCCTAACCTAAGCACAAGCGCAAAGACAGACTGACAAGAAACCTAGACCCAGAACCCTAACCCATCCCTTAACCCATACCCATACCCTACCCCCGCCAGCTCGCCTGTCATTACGCGCATCCGGTTCGTCTTTTTGTGGCGCGGCCCTCCGCCGCGCGATACCCAAGATCCACCGCGCTTGCGCGCATCCACCCGACGCGCCGTTGTGAATTTCCCGTCCCGTGGCCGGCCCGCGCTTGCGCGCGGCTGCCACGCATATAGCCCCGCTGTCGCCCCGCTTCTTCCTTCCCCGACTAGCCGCTCCGAGAACCCGATCGGCCCGGCTCCATCCATGAGTCGGACATCCAAGCGGGTCGCGGCCCGCCTCCCTTAGTCAGGCCCGGCCCGCAGTCGCGTGCTCGATCCCGCCGCGCCTACTGCTGAGCCCGCAGCGGCTGCTGCTGAACCCGCAGCGGCTACTGCTGAGAACCGGCGCACCCCAACTGCTGAGCCTAACCTACCAGATGCTGAGCGCGCAGGCCGCGACGCAGTCCCCGACCCGAGGCTATATAATGACACCACACCGGCTGGTCATCGTGTTCATTATGGACAAAGAGAAGCTCCAGGATGTGGAGGAAATGGAAGGCTACAAGAATCAGGATTGGCCAAAACTGAAGGCGGAGATCCTAACGCGGTGGGGTAGGCGCGAACCTCGGTTCCGGGAAAGCAATTTTGACCGCGTGGCCTCGGAGGCAAGCGCACGTGAAGGAGTCAGAACGCGGGTGGAGCTGGCGGAGTACACCTTGACTTTTGATTGGATCTATTGGTACTTGTCAAAGAACAAGGTGGTGGCGGGACAGATGGGGGCCATGAAACGTGCGTTTCTGGGCGGTTTAGGCGCTCAACTCCGGGCAAGGGTGCAGCAGCATATTTACAATCACAACTTGGTAAAGCGGTCACTGGATGGGAGCATCGCACTCCTTCTGGAGTTGGCTGTCATTTTCCGGGCTGTGGAGAGTGAGCTCAACTTAGAAGAGCTTATCGAGGACACCGCTAAGTCCTTCCCAGCGGGACCAAAGAAATCCGCCCCCCAGGTTCCGGCTCTGGCGCAATTTCCGGCCCCAGTTCCACCTACTCCAACGCGTGTTCCGGTTCCTCAACCCGCGCCAGCCCCTCCAGTAAGCAAATTGATGGAGCTGATGAAGGACCTGAAGATCTGCATGAGCCATTAGGCCAGCAGCAGCCGCAAGGGCCTCCACCTGACATGGTGGAAGGGTTTTGGCCGCCAGGTACCTTTGTGCCGAGGGGGTGCTCGTACTGCGGGTCAAACGGTCATTGGCGATTGGAGTGCGAGGAGCTTACTAAGGATCTCAGCGCGGGATTGGTCCAAACGGCGGGGATGGGGTACATGTTTCTGACGGGCGAACAGATTCCGATGGAGCCAAGCCAGCCAACCGCAATGCAGCAGGTGCGCGCACGGGGACAAGAGGCGGGAACAACGGCGCAAGCGTCACTGGGCATTGTTACCAGTCCCGGATCGTGGCAACTACCTTGGGTGGAAGCTGAGGTAAGGGTAGTGGCAACGGAAGAAAAGGTGGCGGTCTGCAATAAAATGGAGGTGGATGCAAAGGAGCAACCCCCGTTGGCCGTTCCAAAACTGGCCGCGCGCGTGCCTGGAACCAAGGCGCCGGTGTGGTAGTCCAAACCTGTCCTATAGCCATCAGACTCACTTTTCTAGTGTAACAAAAGCTCAAACCCTCAAATTAACCTCAGAAATGGATTCTAAATTGAAAATAACCCATAGTCACTCAACCAACATACCCCTCTATCTCTCATGGATTAGAAGATACAGCCCAAGAAACCTTCAACTGTGGCAAACTCATACCCACCCAGGTGTCACATCTCTGTGGAAGACATAAGGCATACCTAGTAAACCCTCAAGTACATACCAGTGGCAGCTTATCCTCAAGACCAGGACCACACAACAACCAGTCCATCCAGAATACAGCATACAGATACAGGAGGCAGTGCAGCATGCCAGATCCAGTCACCTCATCCAGAATACAGCATACAGATACAGGAGGCAGTGCAGCATGCCAGATCCAGTCACCTCATCCAGAATACAGCATACAGATACAGGAGGCAGTGCAGCATGCCAGATCCAGTCACCTCATCTAGAATACAGCATACAGATACAGGAGGCAGTGCAGCATGCCAGATCCAGTCACCTCATCCAGCATACAGTATACAGATCCAGGAGGCAGTGCAACCAGTCCAGATCCAGTCACCACAGCCAGAATACAGCAATACAGATACAGGAGGCAGTGCAGCATGTCAGATCTGGTCACCTGAACCCAACAAACATGCAGCAAATACACATACAAGAGGCTGTGCAGAAGTATACAGGAGCAATATATGCAGGAGAAAGTGGAACCAGCCTTAACCAGAACCAAACAAACCAACAGTATTGCACAGCAATACATGTAGGTAGAAGCAAGAATCACTGAATAAACTACCAGTACAGCACAGAAATATACCTTATCTGAACTACACAGCAATCTATGCAAGGCTGTGCATGCATGAAACCCCTGTACAAGCTTTTCCCAACCAGCAGAAATGCCTCATGTAACTGTACAAACTTTTCCCAACCAGCAGAAATGCCTCATGTAACTGTATCTCACTGTCCTCACCAGAACAGGGAGAACCCTCAGGGGCAGCCTTGAGCACCCCTGGGGGCAGGATTTGTCTATTTAAGGAGGGCCTCTCTGCCCTATCCAAGTTGTATACCTACTCACCTAATCATTACGACCCATCTCATCATCTATCCATCCACCCCATCAACCCATCCATCTGTGGTACCTACCCAGATACATATTAGTAGTGAACCAATTATAAAGAAACAGGAAATCAGAAACCAATTTATTAACCATATTTAACCAGTTAAACCACCCAACAGGTGCTTGAATAAGGGTTCTTCTGTGACCTAAATATTCAGCACCAGATTAAAGAAAACCCACCCATTAATTAATAAATAACCCTTACAAAGAAAGAGAGCACAACAAAAAGAAACTACCAACCTTTCCTCTACCCAGCCCCCTGTGGGTAAACCCATCCTTGGGTCCCCTCCTGAACCATCCCTTTGATAAAACCCTTGAACCCCTTTGATATTGGGATACTGGTTAAGATCACATATATCTGATCAATAATTAACCAATAATCCAATACATCTGGTCTATTCTTCAACAAACCCTACCAATAACAATTAATAACTAACCTAGGTCTGATCTGAGACCTATTTTAAGTCTCAAAGAAACCAGCCATTAATTTAAATAAATTATTGTGCAGACTTACTATAGTACTAGAAGGGAAGGCAATTCAAAACCACTCTTAGTATATACTATTACTCCAAAGGAGTAGAAGCAATACTAAATTCCCCTTCAAGGACTGCCAGCAAGCTATTTGCTACTTTATTTATATAATCCCACAGGAGTCTCTACAATTGGTGTCCCAACAGTGGCTGTTTCCTTCAGATTTGATTAGTTATTAAAAACCATAAAAAATATTGATGGATTATTAGCCTCAAGAATTAACTCAACATTCAGCAGGCAGAAAGAAACCCATACCAGATAATTGGAGACCTCAAGGACCAACTCAGAGGGATTGAAGATAATAACCAAGAAGTACTATCTTCAATAATCAGGATGGAGAAAGAACTGCAAGAAAAAACCAAAATACCCAGTGGATCCCAAGAAAAGCCAGAGGAAGACCAGGAAAGAAGTCAGAATCAGCCAGGTCCTGCAGAAGAAGCAATGGGGAAACTTGCCAACATTACCAAAGTCATAAACCAAATACTTGAAGAAAGAACACCACAGGGAATTCCAGATACCCCATACACCCAACCAAGAACCAGATTTCAGACCCCAACCCCAAGATCAGCATATGGAAGAATCCCAGCAGAAACCATGGAAGAATCAACAAACCCCTCCATAAGCCCAGGAATAAATATATATCCCCAAGCTAGAGAAGAAGGAAGAAGAGCTCATAGGAGCCAATATACTGAAGGAACCCCAGCCAGAAGACCAGTCCAGGATAACACAATAATCAATAATAATGAACAAAATGGAGTGTTATTAGATGGAAAGAAAGTGAACCTTGAATTTGATGGAACAGAGGTGGAACAGTTTATTAAAAGAGTGGAGAAACTGGCCAGGATTCAGAAGGCAGGAGGAATAGATATATCCCTACAATTACCTTTTCTAGTACAAGAAAAGAAGATCAGGGAGTCTATTGAAGATATGGAGGGACATGAATATGCAGACTGGGACCTTTTGAAGAAGGAACTAAAAAGGAAATGGGGCACAGCTACCCCCCTTAGAAGGTTCAATAAGGAGTCCATACCAAGGCTTCTCAGACATACTCAAGAACAGGGAGGCATCAAGACCAAGCATGACTTCAAGAATTTCATTGGGAGCTATGAAGAAATGGTTCTTTACTTCATCAGGATGGGTTATGACAACACCAACTGGGAAAGTGGGGAAAAACTCTGGAAAGCCTTGTCCACTGATCTTAGGAGGGAAGTGAACAGGGAATTGGCCCATGCAGGGAGAATCAAGATTGCAAGAGATGGCAGATACCTCCCACCAGATTTGGAGACCTTGAAGGAATTTGTGGAAATGACCTTGGCCTTATGGGATGTAGATGAAGAAGAAACTCCTAGACCTACCATCAAGAACTTAGTGGAAACCAAGAAGGAAGTCAAGTTTCAGCAACTGGGAATTGATGAGCTCTTGAAAATGAAGGAAGATGTTGCAAAACTCACTGTGGCTTTAAATCAGAAGCAGGCACCTCCCCACTTTGATAGGATCAACCAAGGAATGACACAAAACTTCAGACCCTCATCTCCCAGTGCAGGACCCAGATGGCCAATCAGATGCTACTATTGCAAGGATGAACTCCATACCCAAGTCAACTGTCCAGACTTGGCAGAAGATATAAAGGCCAAAAGGGTGTTTAAACAAGGACCCAACTATTACTTCCCAAACAGAGAACCCATACCTTTTAGCCAGCAGGAAAGCTTCAGAGATCAGGTCAAGAAATTCTCAGAGGCTCAACAAGTCCCAAAATTGGAGGAACCCAAGAAGCAGGAAGAACCAACTAATGTTGCAGCATTCTTGAAGACTGGATATTGGGAAGCCTGGACACCACCAGAGGTAAACATGAAGGAATCTCAAGTTCAATGGGGAATGAGAAGATCACAAAGGTTGGCTGGAAATCCACCAGAAAAGGATAACACCCAGGAGACACCAGTAACAGACCAAGGAACCTCAGCACCACATAAAGAATCAGCCCCAGGACCAAGGAAGAGGAAAGCAAGTTACCCAGGAGCATGGGTGGAAGTGGATCAAGAGTCTGAAGATGAAGAAGAGCCCCCCAAAGAATCTGTCAAGGAACCTGTGACTGAACCTGTGAAGAAGAACCAAGGAAAGTCAGAATCATTTGACACTCAGGAAGGAACCAAGATGGAAGAAAGTTTGAAGAAGAAAATATTAAAACAAAACTTCAACCTTACCTTGGAGGAGCTCCTTTCAGTTGCACCAAATCTTTTCCAGAAGTTAAAAGATATGACCCCTGAAGGAACCTTTGACTTGAATAAAGCCTCTAAATCACCAGCCAGCAAAAACAATAGAAGGATCAATGGATGTCAACACCACCTTGAAGACTATTCTGATGATGAATACCCATGCTTAATAGGCAACAACCTCACCTATGCCTGTCCATTGGGGTTCATTGATATTTGGATCAAAGGAAAGAAGATCAAGGCTCTGGTGGATACTGGTGCTGAATTAAATGTCATACCAGAACACTTGGCAATTCAGACAGGCTTGGTGTCCAGAGAATTGTTCATGAAGGTCACAGGAATTGGAGGCCACTCTACCCCACTGATTGGATTAGCTGAAAGAGCAGTATTTGAAATAACACCTGGGGAACCAAAGTCTGCCCACTTCTTCATAGCCAAAGGATCAATGCATACAGTACTTGGAAGACCTTTCTTAGTGGATCATAAAGTCAGGCTAGAATTATCAAAGCATAAAGGGGAAGTCTTAAGCTATGAGATAGCAGGAGGGGAAAGGTTATGCATCCCCATTTGTTCACCAGATCAAGCAGGATGGCAGGTTACACCACCCAGAAGACCAATGGGCATGAACAGCATCACAGCAAACTTAGACCAGGAAGAGGTTTGGACCAGTGGACAGAATATACCAGAGATAGACCCTGAAGGCTTACCAGACCCCTGGGAAAACAACATCATCACCCCTGAAGTACCAGCAGAAAGAGGATGGGAGGAGGTGTTGAATAAACAAGAAGCTGAAGAAAACCTGGAAATGTTTCAACAAGTATTTGGAGGATTCTGGACCAACCTGGAAGACATGGAAGGGACCAATTGGGAAGAATTACCTGGAGCAGGATTGGAAAACTCAGAGTTTATGGACTTACTCAACACTTACACTGGAAATACTCTTTTAATTCATGGACAATGGCCATCTCATCATGGGAGAGTCCCATGGATTGTAAGGTATTGCTTATATTATGGGGAAGAATGGGCTAAATCTTGGATTAGCCATATGATAATGATGGACCAAGTGATACCAGACCATGTCAGGTGGTCAGGATACTTGGAAGAATAAATCTCATTTTTACTGATGCAGCAGTAAGCCTTCAGTTTCTTTTGAAGTGCTGAGGGAATGGGTGGGCAATTTTTCATTTTTTTATTCTCACTGTAGCAACATATGGTATCTAAAAGAAAAGGAAAGCAAAAAAAAGAGGTTCAGTACTTTGTCCTGCTTTATCTCCAATTATTTCAAAAAAAAAGAAAAAAAAAACTCACTGATGATAACTCCAACAGATGAATTGTTTCTCCCAACATAGAGTATAATATATACATGTTATATACAATAACAAAAAAAAAATTATAGCTGATTTTTTTCTTCTTAATGCCAAAGCCCTGGTTCTGAGGGCAAGGGTGGCACTGCAACACTGTATTATTACTTCATTACAAAAAAAAGCGTTACATAAAAAAAAAATAGATATATATATGTATGCTATATACAAAAAATATATATAAATATACAAAACGCGCATATAAAATTGGTTGCTAAAACGACCCCTAAAAAAAAACCCCCCCAAAAAAATAATAATACCCATTCCCGACTGGGCCCCCAAATTAAAGACTGGCCCCACGGCAATCGAGACGAAGGGAATAGCTACCAGCCTCGGAAAGTTCACCTATGGAGGTTTCGACAACAACGGAAAGGGTCAGCATCTGCCCTGGCAACAAAAAAAAGGGGGGGAGAGGAAAGGCAGAACTTACCAACGCAACAACCAGGGGAAAGGGACGCTGCCGATTTGGAAGGGAAGACATTGCGGAGCCCCTTCACCTATCAATTTTGCAAAAACAACAACGACGGGGCGGTCAGAAGATGCCCTAGCGACAAGAAGGAAAAAGGGGGAAGGAACTCACCGAAGCGATGACGAGGATGTTTTTTTGTGGACGGAGGGGGGGAAAGAAGGCGCTTGTCTGCCCTCCTTAAATAGACATTGAGGGAGGGGAGGACTTCTCTCCCAACCGCCAAACTCCCTTGACCGCAACTACCTGCGATATGGGGAAAGTCCGAGCGGCGATATTGGTTGTCGCGGCAGCAGAAGCACCCGCCGATCGGAGAAACAAAAAAAAAAAAAGAAGAGAAACAATAAAAGAAATGAATAAAACAATAAATAAAAAATAAGATAGATTAAAGAGAAACAACTTACCTTGCATCCAATTGAATCAGCTTGCATCTGATTGGATTGCGCAATCATTTTCCCGTTCCCACACACCAATGAATTTGACCATGCAGGCGATTGGTTGATCGGATTCAATTAATGCAACGAAAAGGTCGACCGACCGAGCTCGCAATTTGCGCGACCTCATGGGGCACCAGCGGGGAGATTGGCGGGAGATAAGAATACAGAAAAGGAATAAAAGATTGGTGGCTTACCGAAGAATTTGACGCCTCGTCACTGGATCAATCGCAAGCGAACATCGAATGACCGCCGCGAATTTGAGATCGGCACGTTTGGGTTGGCGCGCGGAATGATGGAATCAGATTTATTGGAGAAAATTGGACCAAGCTACAGGATGGGCCAATCTGACATTAGCACAAGATTTGGATGGGTGTATAAGATAAAAAAAAATAGGAGCAAAATTGGAAGGAGTCAGGAACAAAATAGAAGGAAAAGGAAGGAATGAAAGTGGTGGACATACCAATTGAATGCCTCAAATTGTATCTTGTCACGATCCAATACATACTTGCGAACGACCGCCGCAAAGATCAAGATTGAAGCCACGGCAATCGGGGGTTACATTGGACTCCGGAGCAATCACACCTTGCGATTCCCCATCCTACTACAACCAATCTCGCGATCTGCGCAACCTTTTTGTTTGGGCCCTGCAGATCTCACATCAATCGGAAGGGGTTAAAAAAAATATAATAATAAATAAACAAATAAGATAAATTAAAAAAAAATATAAAAAAAAAACGAATCGATCGACCAATCAATCTAAAATAAGGAAACACTCACTTCAACCGCCCGCAAGGACCCCGGGCTCCTATCTTTTTGAATGCCTGCGTTGAATTAAGGAGAGGAGCTGTTGTCAAGATCTACATACATATAAAAATCAAATCAAATCAAGCCACAAGTGTGACGTCAGCAAGAGTATTTGGTCGGGCATTGAGTCATGAGAAAAATCAATACAGAATAAACATAGCAAAGAGAACAAATACAGAAAAGGAGAAACAGAAACAAGGACCTACCAATGAAAGCCCAAAGGCTGTATTCAAATCCAAACGCCTTGCCCCTGTACGTTGTCGTGTTTGGAATACTAGCGAAAGATCAATATCATCTGGTTGCGGGGATTACAGGCAACTCTAAGCCGCGAAATCGACTCCCGCGCGCGGTAGTGCCCATCCTCGTACGACCACCTCGCGCGC
This sequence comes from Puccinia polysora, assembly GCA_025617555.3. Classification (NCBI taxonomy): domain Eukaryota; kingdom Fungi; phylum Basidiomycota; class Pucciniomycetes; order Pucciniales; family Pucciniaceae; genus Puccinia; species Puccinia polysora. Next base: position 48,832,456 of record CM062616.1, read on the forward strand.
CCCGTCGCCCCTTCGTTCGCAAACCTCCCGCGCACCTCGCGCGCCCCCCCCGTCCACCCATCGAAAGCCCCCCTCCAACCGCCCGCGACCGAAACCGGTGCGCATCCGCAAAAAAAAAGACACCGCCGTCGAGACTGAATCAAGCGGGGGTTAAACAAAAAAAAATATATAAATAAAAAAAACAAATATATATATATAAAATAAATAACAGGGCTCCTAAGCAAGAGCCTAAACTGCTAAATCCATCAATAAAAGGAATAAAGGCTCCTAAGCAAGAGCCTAAACTGCTAAATCTATCATTACAAAGATCAATCAGACAAACAGAACTCCTAAGCAAGAGTTTAAACTGCTGATACAAAAAAAAATATTAAAAAAGAGTGAATAATAAAAAGAATAAATAAAATAAATAAACAAATAAACAAAATGAAAAAAGAGGCTGTATAAAATAAAAGAAAAAGGCTCCTAAGCAAGAGTTTAAACTGCTGAAGAAATTAAAAAAATAAAAAAGAAATAAATAAAATAAAAAATAAGAAATAAATAAAAAATAAAAAAATAAAAAAATAAAAAAATGAATGAAGGAATGAAAATAAAGGAATGAAATAGTGAAAACATACTTTTGTCAAGAAGATTATTAATGTAAAAAGGATTCAACCCAAAGAGAACATGGAATACTAGGAAGAAGGAAGGGCCTGAAGACATCAAGATTGGCTTTAACTCAAGATTGGATCCAACTAAGGACTTTAAGATGTGTCAAGGTATCAAGGAAAAAGGGATCAATTAATCTTTGGCTAGAACTGTCTGATTGAAGGAATTACAGCAGGTTTCAAAGGAAAAAGTTATCTATCAGGTTTGAATAGATGCAAACAGGGTGTCAAGGCCTGAAACTAGAGAAAAGATTCAGAAAGAAAGGAAAAAGGGGGAATAAAATGAGGAAAATCTGTCTTTGGCCATGAGGTACCATAGGATATGGAGAAGGGGAAAGAAGATTGAAAGTCAAATCATAGGAACAGAGGAAAATTCCAAAACCTGTCTTGATCCAGAAGAACCCTACTATAATTCAACAAACAAGAAGAATGGAAAGGATTTAATTATACCTTTACTTGCTACATGGATAAAATCAAGAAATAATTAAGAGGAGAAGATTTAGAGATAAAACAATTGAGATTTCAACAGGACCAACTGGATCACTAGGATTCTCTGGACCTTTGTTTTATTCTATATGTGATTATTAGTTTTTTTATTTATGTCTCTCAAGATCAATACCAAGAAGAAGAAGCAAAAGAAGAAATAGAAGAAGAAAAAGAAAAAAAAAAGAGGAAGAAGAAGAAGAAGAAAGATAGGATGTGGAGTCTGATGTCTATGGACAGGAATGCTGTGGACAGCATTAAGTCTGGGGGGGATGTGGTAGTCCAAACCTGTCCTATAGCCATCAGACTCACTTTTCTAGTGTAACAACAGCTCAAACCCTCAAATTAACCTCAGAAATGGATTCTAAATTGAAAATAACCCATAGTCACTCAGCCAACATACCCCTCTATCTCTCATGGATTAGAAGATACAGCCCAAGAAACCTTCAACTGTGGCAAACTCATACCCACCCAGGTGTCACATCTCTGTGGAAGACATAAGGCATACCTAGTAAACCCTCAAGTAAATACCAGTGGCAGCTTATCCTCAAGACCAGGACCACACAACAACCAGTCCATCCAGAATACAGCATACAGATACAGGAGGCAGTGCAGCATGCCAGATCCAGTCACCTCATCCAGAATACAGCATACAGATACAGGAGGCAGTGCAGCATTCCAGATCCAGTCACCTCATCCAGAATACAGCATACAGATACAGGAGGCAGTGCAGCATGCCAGATCCAGTCACCTCATCTAGAATACAGCATACAGATACAGGAGGCAGTGCAGCATGCCAGATCCAGTCACCTCATCCAGCATACAGTATACAGATCCAGGAGGCAGTGCAACCAGTCCAGATCCAGTCACCACAGCCAGAATACAGCAATACAGATACAGGAGGCAGTGCAGCATGTCAGATCTGGTCACCTGAACCCAACAAACATGCAGCAAATACACATACAAGAGGCTGTGCAGAAGTATACAGGAGCAATATATGCAGGAGAAAGTGGAACCAGCCTTAACCAGAACCAAACAAACCAACAGTATTGCACAGCAATACATGTAGGTAGAAGCAAGAATCACTGAATAAACTACCAGTACAGCACAGCAATATACCTTATCTGAACTACACAGCAATCTATGCAAGGCTGTGCATGCATGAAACCCCTGTACAAGCTTTTCCCAACCAGCAGAAATGCCTCATGTAACTGTACAAACTTTTCCCAACCAGCAGAAATGCCTCATGTAACTGTATCTCACTGTCCTCACCAGAACAGGGAGAACCCTCAGGGGCAGCCTTGAGCACCCCTGGGGGCAGGATTTGTCTATTTAAGGAGGGCCTCTCTGCCCTATCCAAGTTGTATACCTACTCACCTAATCATTACGACCCATCTCATCATCTATCCATCCACCCCATCAACCCATCCATCTGTGGTACCTACCCAGATACATATTAGTAGTGAACCAATTATAAAGAAACAGGAAATCAGAAACCAATTTATTAACCATATTTAACCAGTTAAACCACCCAACAGGTGCTTGAATAAGGGTTCTTCTGTGACCTAAATATTCAGCACCAGATTAAAGAAAACCCACCCATTAATTAATAAATAACCCTTACAAAGAAAGAGAGCACAACAAAAAGAAACTACCAACCTTTCCTCTACCCAGCCCCCTGTGGGTAAACCCATCCTTGGGTCCTCTCCTGAACCATCCCTTTGATAAAACCCTTGAACCCCTTTGATATTGGGATACTGGTTAAGATCACATATATCTGATCAATAATTAACCAATAATCCAATACATCTGGTCTATTCTTCAACAAACCCTACCAATAACAATTAATAACTAACCTAGGTCTGATCTGAGACCTATTTTAAGTCTCAAAGAAACCAGCCATTAATTTAAATAAATTATTGTGCAGACTTACTATAGTACTAGAAGGGCAGGCAATTCAAAACCACTCTTAGTATATACTATTACTCCAAAGGAGTAGAAGCAATACTAAATTCCCCTTCAAGGACTGCCAGCAAGCTATTTGCTACTTTATTTATATAATCCCACAGGAGTCTCTACACCGGCAGCGAACCCTGTAGGGAAGAAGAAAGCGGCGGACATTGTGCAAAGGGTGATGGGTAACGAGACTCCGGTTCTGCTGACCTTGCGGGAACTAGCGGCCGTGTCTCCGGTGGTGGTAGACAAGATGGTTCAGGCGTTGCGGGATTGCGGTCAGGGCCGGGTACCTCAGACGGTGCAGCGGGTTCATGTGGCGCGGAAGGAGGAGGGGCGAGGGGAGTGCGAGTCAAAATTGGTTTCGACTCTGCTTGCTTACGTTCGGATGGTCATAGCAGGAAGGAAGGTGTGGGCTATGGTGGACAGCGGTTCAATGGTGAACCTGCTGCCATTGCGGATGGTGGATGATTTGGGGTTGGTTTGGCAGAAGTGCGCGATGGGTCTCTGCGCGCTTAACGGAGGGGAGTGTTGTGTGGATGGAGTAGTCAAGGAGGAGGAGGTTGAGTTTGCAAGGGTCCGTAGGCCCCTTTCTTTTCTTTTGGTTGACTGTGAGGATGTGATTTTGGGAAGGCCGTTCATGTTTGGGTTTTGAGCCCAAATGGTTTTCAATCCGGAAACGGGAACGGAGGCTTGACAGTAGAGGATTCGTCCGGCGGGAGGTTTGAGACAACTATCTGCGATCAGGGGCAGGGAAAGCGGAGGAGAGTGTCGGAGTATGAGGAGGAACCGGACGCGGCGGCTGCGACCAGCTGGGGACAGCGGCCAAGTTGGGGGGGAGGTAGAGGGGGTAAAGGATAGGTTTTGATTTGGTGAGGGGGTGCTCTAGCCGGTTCACAGCCAGAACGACTAGACACCCCAGAATGTTTGTTTCTCTATGTTTCTTTCTTATCTGGATTGTGGGGTCTTTGCTGGCTTGGGGTTTTTGCAGGAAACGCGGACGCGGCGCAAAGCCAGGTCCGTAAACGCGAGGACAAGCCCCGCGGAACCGGGAAGCGTGGGCAATCCCGCAGATGGGGGAAGTGGGACAAAGAGCGATTTGCGGGCGGTCTAGGGGCGTTGCGCGAAAAAAAGGGGTTCTTTTCTATTGGTTTCTTTTTCTCTTTTTCTTTCTCTCAGGATATCTCAAGGATGGGTGGTTGTTATGGGAATAAGCTTGATTTGGTGAGGGGGTTCTCTAGCCAGTTCACAGCCGGGACAACTAGACACCCCAGAATGTCGGTTCTCTTACTCTTTCTCTCTCTCTTCCCTTACGGTGGCGCGCGCTGGTGTTTTGGTTGTTGTGTTTGTTACAGGAAGGGTACAGGAAACTGTGTGGCAGTTTTTCTGGGGCGGTCCAGGTGCCTCTTTTGGAACGGCTAGTCACTTACGGTTGCTCACAAAGCAAGCGCGCGGGCGGGGACTCAATCTTGGACTCACTCTCTCAAAGCGCGGCCGCGCACTTTTTTTTCTCAGAAGGTTAGGACCTTGCGCAGAGACATGTATTTTCATAGTGGAAAAGGGAAGCGCAGTACAAGCAAAAAGAAGAGAAGAAAAGAGGAAAGGGAGAAGGGGAAAAGGGGGGGCAATGCGCCTACACCATCTGCATCATTTCCTCCATTTCTGCCCTCAAAGACGCTAGTAAAGCCCGGAAAGACGCCAGGATTTCGCGCCGGGATTCCAAGGATTGTGCGCCAAGGATTGCCAGGAAGTTCTGGAGCATCGTGGTTTACCTTTCTGCGAAAGCTTTGAAGCCAGCCGCTGGGAGCGCCATTACGATTGGAATCTCTGGGATCTCGGGAGGGCTGGAGGGAGGAGAGGCCGGTGAAGATGGTGCCTCCAGGGAACCAACAAGGGGACTTGGTCCAGCTGGAGGTGATGACGGGACAACAATTGGTGACGGAGGCAGAGGAGAGTCTTGGGTCGTAGGCCTCTCATCCAAGTCCGCTGGTGGCGCGGGCGGTGTTGGCGGTTGTGGAGTAGGAGGAGGAGGTGCTGGCGCGGCCGCGGGTCTTCCAGAGAGTCTCAGGTCCGGTACTGTTTGGTTCACACCGACAGCGGCGGCCCAAGCGCGGGTTGCCGCGCGCCATTCCTCCAAAGTTTTGTATTTGCCCCCTTGTGGAGGTCCAGCCTGGTGGAGGGGTGATGCCTAGTCACGGCTCACGTGTGAAGCGGTGGGTGACAGAGCTTGGGGGCGGGGGATGGAGGTGAACCGGGTGGTGTCCACAAGCCTTCAAAGAACAACTTGTTGTCCAAAACCACAAACAGGTCCGGACAAACCCTCTTGCACGGCCTGGGGCGAGAGCCGGATTGGGGGGGGAGCTCGAGGGACGCTGTTGCTAAGCAAGCAGTGACAATGACCACAACGGCAAGCTACACAGGCGCGTTGACCGGGGAAGATCAAACACGCGTGCCTGTTCCAAGTGCAGAACTTGCATGGGAGCATGATGGCGATGGAGAGGAGGGGAGACGGAGAAGGTGGTAGTGGGAAGTGGTGGGGGTGGAGCGGAAGTAGCAGAGGTGGTGGTATGGCAAAGCGATGGGAAACTTTTGGGGACAGAACTCAAGTTGGGGGGGATGTGGTGTCAATTTATAGACACGGATTCGGAACTGCATTGCGGCTGCGCGCTCAGCATTGGGGGCAAGCGGGCTCAGCACTAGGGTATGCGGAGTGCTCAGCAGCGGCAGTTGCTGGATCAGCAGCAGCCGCTGTTTGGCTCCGCACCTGGTGGATGGGTCGGGCTCAGCATTTAATGCAGCGTGGGCGGCGATCCGCCCCGGAGATCGGATTTGGAAGGTAGTGCGCTTGGCTAGGTTTGCGGGCGCGCCGGTTTGGATATGTAGGGGCGGAACAATCCGCGGGCTATGAAGGAACGGATGAGCGCGCGCTTGCGCGCGCGGATCATGCTGGATATTACCAAAAACCCACAACGGGCGCGGATGAAAGGATACAGACAGGCGCGGGGGGCTCCGAGTAGGGCGCGGTGCAAGGACTGCGTCATAAGAAGGACAAACCGGGTGACAAGAACGGCGTACGGACGACGGGGGGAGTTTGGTACGGAGGAGGTGGGGAGAGGAGGCTAGGGTTTCTTTTTTGGCATTGTTTTCTGTTTTGTTGTCATACTGTTATTTGCGCGTGTAATTAGGTTAGGGATGAGAGGGAGGACTTATCCTCACTCTCAACTCTGGGTTAGAGGGGGGAGGCATCAATGCGGAGGAGGAAGAATCACATCACATCATCAGATTGAATCACTCATCTCACCAGGAGATTAAAGGAACTCATACCGGATACACATCCAGGTGGAAAGTTCTTAGGATTGAAGGATTGGCGATTTCTCTCTCTCTCTCTCTCTACTTCTCTTTATCTCTTTATTTCTATTTCTCATTCAAGTGCAACTTCGGAAATCCTCATCTCCTTTCAAATGCAGGGAACCGTTAACTTCCAAACCTTGTGACAATTATAGGGGGATAACCTTTATTCTTTCCACAGCGGTAGTTTGAAACTTCAAAGGATAGTACTCATTGATTTGGTTAGTGTTTGGTTAGCTCTTTCAGCCTTTCCATTTTGTTTGTGATGGTAGGGTTAAGAGATTAAGTGTTGAATGTAATCAACCTTAAAGAAATCCTTGAGTTCAGATGAGGAGAATTTGTCACCACTGTCAGTACAGACGGTAGCAGGGAATCTATTTAGTTTTTGCTTATTGTGGTTCAAGATGATTTTGAGTTGAAGACAGGTGTCAGACTTGTATTGGAGAGGTATTGTGGAGATGTATCCAGAGAATTTGATGATGATTGTCATGATTTAATTCATTTTGTTTCAAGAAGAGGGAGTGATAGGACCAATTAAGTCTATATTAATTTGTTCAAAGGGTTTTAAATATGGAATCAACGTGTTTTTGAATGGAGTTTTGGGGATTTTGGAGAAGATGCAGTCCTTGCATTGGAAATTGGAGAGAGCCTTGGGGTACAGAGAGGGAAATAAGTTTTTGAGGCGGTAAGGGCAAGCATGTCCAAAAGATTTCTGTGACAGTTTGATTTGATTGGGGTCCAGATCCTTGAGATAAAGATGAAAGAACTTGTAGTTGTTGCCAATTTGAGAAGGAGATTTGAGAACAAACAGATTCTCTTGGATGAAACCTGAGAAGGCCAGTTGAGAATCAGTGAAAAGAGAGAGTTGATTTTTGGAAGAGGTGATTTAGCAGTGCTTGGTGGTAATTAGTTTGCTAGGGATGATCAGATTCACCAAAAGGTCTGGTACAAAGAGACAGTTTCTGAGAGAGACTGAGGAGCCTTTCCAGGACATTTTGACAGCATAATTGCCCTTTATAGGGAGTCCTTCACCTTCTTTCCTGGTGTTGATGAAGTCTTTGCTGGTAAGCTTGTCAAGATGAGTGAAGAAGTTCCAAAGGTTGAAAATGTGGCACAAAGCGCCAGAGTCAAGGATGATTTGATTCAGAGGATTTATCTCTTTGACCCACAGAGAGAGAAGCACCACATAGTGTGCAAAATCTTTGGTTTTGTGTTGGGAATTGAGTTGAGATCTCCATTGGGCTTGTGATTCTTTCCACCAGTTGGGAGCAAGGTGGTCATGAAGGTGCCAGCATTTGTTTTTGGGGTGGTTGGGGGACTGGGGCTTGTGGTATCCCTTCCTACATCTAATTTCTGCTGGGAAAGGTTTCTTTGTTGGCCAAGATGAGACAAGAGCGGTGTCACTGAACTTGGCTTCCTTGGATTTGACTTTGGTTTTGTTTTCCAACTGAGTGAGATGATTGAGAACAAGGTCCATGGTGACAATCTTGTCTGAATGCATGATCTGTTGGCAAAGAGAGTGGAGAGTGTGAGAATTATTGGCCCACAAGCTTATTCAAAGAGCAGTACTTAAAGCAAAAGAAATTCTGAGACAATAATGTCTTATGATTGATCCTTAATATGAGGCAGAGGCAATGGAATACTTGTGAATGTGAATGAATTGGTGAATGAATGAATGGAAAACAGCAGGGCAAAGAGCTCCTCAAATACAAAAAAAATGGTACTCCTGTGGAGCTCATGTAATAACAAGCAAAAGCCAAAAATTCTTCCCCAAATGGGCTCTACGGGCTCTAAAAGCCTTGCTAATTGATTTGGGATTACTCAGCACACTTTGCATTAGTACCTGAACCCTTTTGACCAGTCTGTACCGGTTAAATCTGGTGTTTCCACCCTTACTGGGCTGAACCAGCCCTTGTTGCTGTTCAGCCCTGGCTGGTTGTCCCTTAAAACCAGCCCTGTTACCTATTTCACCTCATTTACCGGGCTGGTTGCTTCATACAACCAGCAGTTTTCCCCTAGCATGGATCAAGTGGGGCCCAAAACTTACCTGGGTTAGCTCTCTAGCTCAAATGGGGGGGATGTAACCGGCGGGCATGCCGCCTCCCCCCCTCTTTCCTACCTAGGTGACCAGCAGGGGTGGTCAAATCCCCGGCTGGTTTCTGGGACGAGATTCACCCCAGGCAGACCATTGAAAAAGGTGGGCTGGAGGGGGATCAGGTCCCTCCAGCCCTTGGAACCTCCCCCTTGGTAACAGGGGGGGGGGGAGGCCCCGCTTGCTTGGTGGGAGGGTGGTCAGATACCCCCACCGCCTTGTTCCCTCCACAACCAACAGGAGGGAGGGTGATATAATCCCCCCCACTCTGGTAAGCTGCCACATAAAACAAACCACTTGCTGGTCCTTGATGAGGGGGAAGACCAGCCATCCTCCCTCCCCCTCACAACCAAGCAAGGGCAGGGAGGGAGGCAGGGGCCACAACCAGAGCTGCGTCCTTGCACACAGCGGGTGGGAGGACTCCAAATGGATTCCTCTTCCCCTTATGACGGCCCTGCAACAGGCCCCAGAGAGAAACAAGCGTCCCCAAGCGGGCCCCAACACAGGCAGCGGCCCCAATGGGCCCCCAAGGCCCAAAGACAATAAAACACATACTTTGGTGGGCCAGCCCGTCTGGAAAAGTATGTCCAAAATAAACCTTGGGACCAGTAATTCCCAAACAAGCTTATCTGGCTAAGGTGGCCAATCCACCATGACAGGCCTTTCAAGGCCCGTGTCCCAATGACTTGGGAAAACATGTTTTGGCAACAAAATTTCCAAAACCATTAAAATCCACATAGGCCCATGTGTCCCATGTGATTTCCAATGGGCTGTGAAGGCCCATTTGTGAATTTCATTTGTATTAAACAATAATTTGCTGCAAGGAGACACCATTGATTATTTATTGCAGCACTTATATTTAAAAAGATAGGTGATGATTAACTGTGTATGCGGTACAACTAAGAAGAAAATAAAGCGTGAATAACCAGGAGATTTGAACAATGAAACTAGCCAGAGAATTCAATCACTCAGACTGGTGTTTTTGCAAAAAGCAAGCTGAGACCTTCAGTGAGTGAAATAGCGTAAGAAGTGAAGAAAAGGTAAGTAAAAGGATAAGAGATGGCAATAAAGAGGAGGAGTACAACACAAGTGTTGGTGAGTATGGAGCTAGAATGAGAAAGTGGCAATGGTGACCTGTACCTCCTTCTGAGCTGCTTCTAGCTCATCCTGAGTCCTGAGGATGTTCCTGGTTTGTCCTGTGAGTGGTGGCTGACAACTTCAGAGGATGGGTAGATTGAATTGATGCAGAGGTTGAGAGAGATAACAGAGAGAAAGAGAGGGAGAGGGAAAGAGGAGACAAATCAAGGGTAGAGAAACAGAGAGAAGGAAAAAACCCAGGGCAGACCACAGAGAGCTTGGAACATGATCAGATTGACTACCACACAAGCACCAGGCTCTAGTGACAGGTAGAGGTTAGGTTTAGAAACTACTGCAGGAACCTTTTAGTGCTCTGACTTTGAGGGAACAAGTGCAGATGGATAGCGCTGCAGCTGTAGTCTGAGGTTGGAGTAATTAGCCAACACTCCTCCTGGCTTCAGCCTCAGTCAGCCGGAGTTGGTTGTGGGCAATGGCCACCTTGACAATTCCTAGCTGCTCAGTGAGAATATAGGCAATTATCTTGGTGGAGGGAGCCTGTTTGAACAAAAGGAGGGACTTGGCCACCAGGTCCCATAGACGTTGATATCTTACATCAATATGCTTGGAATTGGGGTTGAGTTGAGCTTCCTTACTAATGAAGTTAGTGCCGGAGTTGTTAATGTAGATGATTGGTACTGTTGCATGGATGCCTAGGTTGGTGATGACAGTAGAAAGCCACCTCACTTGCTTGGTGCAGTGGTTCATGGAAATGAATTCAGATTCTGTAGTAGACTGAGCTACTATCAATTGTTTCTTGGAGGCCCAGTGAAAAGGGTTTCCATACAGGGTGATGAAAAAACCAGTTGTGGAATTTCTCATGTCAGTGCAGTTGGGATAGTTGGAATCTTCTTACCCCTTTAGGTGTTAGGTTGGATTGTTGGATTTTTGGTAAAAAATTCCAATGTTGGCTGTGCCAAGGAGGTATTGGAGAAGTTGTTTGATCAATTTCCAGAGTCTGACAGTGGGTTTATTGGTGTACTGAAATAGGATGTTGACGGTGTGCATGATGTCAGGTTGGGTGTGTAGGGCTAGGTGATTCAGCATGCCAATAGCCTTCTCCATCACTTTAATGTTGAAGGAGTAGGAGTTCTCAGATGCCTGTTTGATGAGGTTCATTGGGGCTCGACTCTTGACTGGATTATGGTTGGACATCAACATCTCATTGAGTACCTTTTTGCAATAGTCATGTTGATGGATGATTACAGCGCCATCCTCCTTCCAGTTGAGATTGTAGCCCAGGTGTTGGACCAGCTTCTTGGTTGACGTGATCTTGTAGGTTTACTGGAAGTTGGTGAGGAATTGAAGAATTTCACTTTGGGATTTTCCTACTATGAGTACATTGTCAACATGAATGTTTAAGATCAGGGTTTTGGACTGGTTGAGAAAACGAGATTTGTCAGCTCTTGACAGCTTCATTCCCAGTGCCCCCAGAGTGTTGGTGAGATGTTTTTTCCAACATTGTGGGGTGGGGCCTGTTTAGTACTGTAAAGTGTTTTATTGAGTTGCCAAACCCAATCCTCGTTCCCAGGAACATCAAAGCCTGAGACTTGTGAAATGTGAACTGTTGCGTCAATGTTGCCGTAGAGAAAAGCAGTTTCAACTTCAAATTGAAACACCAACAAATTGTGTTGCACTGCCATTGCAAGGATGACTTTCATTGGTTTGTTTTTTCCAAGGCTGGAGTAGGTGTCATGGTAGTGTACTCCTTCCTCCTGATGGTTGCCAAAACACACCCACCGGGACTTGCGTTGAGTAACCTCACCAAGCTCATTTTTCTTTCTGACCAATCTGCACATTCCTCAAATTACTTTGTTGTGACTGGGTTGGGGGACTAGGGTGCATGTGTTCTTAGAAAGGAACAAGGTGTTCTCCTCCACCATTGAATTCAGCCACTTTGGTCTTTCCACCGGATTGTTCATCATGGTCTTGACTGAAACTACCTCAGCAATATTGGTCAAGTGCTTGTCTGGTTACAGATTCTGAGTGGTGGACTTCTGTCCCCTGCGCAAGGTGGTGAGAACAGCCAAAGGGTCAATTTCACTGGATATATTTTTGGGGGCCAAATTGTAGTATGGTAGATAGGTTTATCCCTTTGTTGGAACAAGGGGTTGTTGAGAGTCGCCAGAAGTGGCCATGGGATTGGAGGGTGGTAGTGCGGATTCATCTGACACGGGGCTGGTTGAGATGGCAGGCAAGGAGGAATCCCCGGGTAGGGGATTGATCCTCCATCCCCTGCGTCTGGAAGTTGCCTGCAAGCTGATTGGTATTGTTACCCACGGGGATGGTCCAGGCAGGGAGTGGTTGATTGTAGAGAAGTGAGGGAGAGTGGAGGGAGGTTTCTTGATGGCATCAGGAGGGTTGTACATGAATTTGAGTTCAGAGGGAGAAGTCTCTACTAACTACTATGATTCCCTTGGCTTGATCCAGGAATCTGGCGGCATTGGATATGTTATAATTATGGCCAGCAATTAGCTTAGGAAAATGAGCAGTATTTAAAGCAAAAGAAATTCTGGACACCTTGTGTCAATAATTTCTTGATGGGCTCTCACAATGGGGCAATACGTTGGATGATATTGTTGATGATTTTGATTGGATGATGAATGGATGATGGAAAACAGCAGGTAGAAGAGCTCCTTAAGTACAAAAGATTTGCCTCTTGTAAGCCCATGATACAACAAGCCAAAAGGCGAATTTTCCGCCCCAAAAGAGCTCTACAGGCTCTACAGGCCTTTTTACATGGTTTGGACTACATCAGCCCACATGGCATCAGTCCCTGTACCCTTACAACCAGCCTATTTTGGTTATTTCTGGTGTTTCCAACTCAATGGGGCTGAACCAGCCCCTTAGCTTTTCAAAAACCTGGCCGTTTGTCTATTACAACCAGCCTGTTACCTCTCATGCTGGCTGGTGCCTCATGCAACCAGCTGCTGGCCATACAAATGGCCAGGAGGGACCCAGGACACACCAGGGTCCAGTCTCAGACACACATGGGGGGGTTGTGACCAGCGGACAGGCTGTCCCCCCCTCTTTCTCACAAATCCCTGGAGGGGGAGGTCAAATCCCCCTACCAGGGGCCCTGGGGGTCAATGCCCCCAGGGAGTCACTATGCTAGGTGGGCTGGGGGGTGGTCAGGTCCTGTCAGCCATGAGACATATATACATGTCCAATTGTCTGCACAACTCATATGTCTACTTAGTACAGTGGTTAAGTAATGACTCAGTAATCTGCCTACAGAAAACCCAGGTCTTGTGTTCAAGCCTCCATTGTGTCACTATTCTGATGTTATCAAGCATTTTGTATTTTTACAAATATTTTATAATATTATTTTATAGTATGTTTTTAACCTAGATTTTATCACATAAAACTTTGATAAATTATATTATAAGTTATGGAAGATCTTATAACTTAAATGTGAGTTAGAATCACCAGGATGCGTCCATTTGGATGCACAATAAATGTCCATAAAGATTTCCCTCTGTGTAAATAATATTCTTTAATAAATTCCATTTACCATAACCCATACAGGGGTAAATTATTATTAATGTTCTGTTTTTCTCTCCTTCCAGCCTGTGGATAACTTTCAGGAACCCATACAGGCTGGAAAAGCGTACAAACAGATGCCATTCAACTCAATTGGGGCATATAAACTCTGTGGGATCATCTGCCAAGAATGTACATACTAATATAAGCCATAATATGGTTAAGAGTATGGTCTTAATCTTTAAACACATGCCAAGAGAGATATTTTTAGAGTTACATGATGATGTATACTCATTCTGAAGCCCTGAGAGCGTCCACTTGGCTACTAATTAAGTTATTGGGATGATCTACAGTCTATATGGTACCTGTTGGGGTGATTAGATTAAACTTTACATTGAAAATCACCCCCAATGAGTATGTAATTCCTGCTACTCATTGGGGAATATTACAAGGGGATCTGAGCCACTGGAGACGAAATCTAGGACAGTGGTCTACTCCCCTGATGTTCCCCTGAGTCCCCTGAGGACTCATGTTTATATAAAAGAGGAGGGTCTTGCCCCTATAAGTCCTTTTCCTCATTGTATTTTTGAACCAGATATTGCATAGTTAACAAGCCCATTAAAATTAATCAAGAAGATTGACTGGGGCCTTTTAATTTAATATCACATCAATCCAACAATCAATAAGAAAACTTCAAATTCGAGTTCAAGGTCCTTTTTGGAGTTGTAGCCCTCTCTGGCTACTATAAAGGGTGTGAGCTTCCAGGTGTAAGCAAATCTCCTTTGAGCTTTATTTATATAAAGCCAGGCCCCTTGCCTTTTATAAAGGTTTAAGGTGTGGCTATTTTGCTCCTAATACCGTAGTATTAGTTAAGTTGTACTGATATAAGCATTGAAATTAAGATAAAACTGAAATATAACACTTGTTATTGTGTTATTTTGCAGGTATTTGTTGTTGAGAGAAAGCAAGGGATCAAAGGGAGATTCGTGGGTGTTGGAGGACGGTAGAAGAGGGTGGTTTTTGAAGATTTTTACGTGTTTGGAGCGGACTACATTGTTGATGGAGGGACAGAAGACGCGATAGGATAATAGATGTAAGTCAAATCCTACCAGTATTCCTTCAATCCCTTTTTCTTTGAATTTGGACAATGGTGGATGACGCTGATTGAGAACAATGTTTTTTTTTGATCCAATGATTTGAATGATGTTGAGATTAGGGGATGATTTGTTCCATGATTCGAAAGGAGATGTTTTAGTTTCAGGCGAGGGGATGAGATTGCGTAGAGTACAACAGCCGGATACAATTTTGTCCCAGAGATCCAAGGGGATGTTCATGTTGAGCATGGTTGTGCAAGTGGCTTTGATGAGTGTCCGATTTGCTTGTTCCGCTATGGGGTTGTGTTGAGGTGTGTATGGTTCGGATGTGGAATGGAGAATTCCCTCCTTGTTAATAAAAGAGCTCAGTTTGGAGTTGATGAATTTGCCGCTGTTGTCGGAATGGAAATGTTTTAATTTTTTGGAGAATTGGTTCGAGTGAATGCAAATAAATTTGATTATCTCGTTGGTAGCTTTGGATTTGAGTTTGAGAGGGATGCACGTCTTGAAGCGAGAGTGCTTATCTGTTAGGATCATGAAGTATTGATTTCCTGCTCTGGACGTTGGTTGTATAGGTCCGCAGAGATCAGCATGTAATTCGTCGAATGGTTCATTTCTTCGAGGAAAATGGCCCTTGAATGGGGAGCAATGAATTTTTCCTTTAGCGCATGAGACGCAGCAGGCATTGTCCCAGCAAAGTTTGGGAAAATTGCAAGAGAGAAGTTTGGTGGATTCAGGATGGGGATGAGCAAAGCGTTTGTGGAGAGTTGAAAGTGTTAGAAAGGAAATAGCCTTGGGAATCGTGGGATGTGTCAATTTCTCTATGATCAATAGATTGTCTTGGATTTGACCCTCCAGTACGGTTAGGCTGCCGTGAGTGACTTTGAACAAATTTGGAGCAGTTCTTATCAGCGGGCAGCCACCCATAATTAGTTGACCTAGGGAAATCAGATTGACAGCGATTTTGGGAACGTAGAGAGAGTCAGAAAGGGTGAGTCTGGAGTGCGAGGTGATGATGGAGGCGGAACCAATTCCATTTGATCGTATTGAGGATCCTAACTTTCCGGTTTTAATTTTGGTCTGGTCGTTTTCTAAGGAGTCGAAGAAGCGAGAGCTGTTAAACATGCTCTGAGACGCGCCTGAGTTGAGGATGACTTGGTCCCTTGACAAGCTAGGGGAGTGAGTCATGGCAAAGCTAAATGCCAGATTCGCAGTGGCCTTGTTGGGAGGATTAGGTTTCTGACCTGAGCTGGTGTTTGCTGGTGGGACGTAGTTGGGTAGAAGATGGGGGTAGAGCCAGAAAAAACAATCTTTGGGATGGTTGGCTTTGGGGTTGTGCCAGTTGGATTTGCAACAGAGAATTTGTTGGTGAGCAATCATGGCTGTCGCCTGAGATCCGGTGGCTACCTTGTGCTTGACTTGGTTGAGATGGCGTAGTACAAGCTTGCCTTCAATTTTATTCTCTCCTAGCGAGTGGGTTATGGTGGTTTTGAGGTGATCCAGTTGAGGCGGGAATTTATAAAGAATGAGGTACGCCACTATATCATTGTCCATTTTTATCCCAATTTCGACGATTTGGAGCAAACAGGCTTTGACTTCTGTGATAAACTTCTCAATGTTCTTGGGGTCAAATTGAAGGTTCAGGAAGTGGAAGAAGACCCGGGATCGATTAGCGGTTTGCAAAGAAGCAAAGAATTCGTTGATCAACTTCCATAGAGCAATCCCGTCAGTCAAGTGATTTTCCTTAACGCAATTTACGTAGGTTCGGTTGTCCAGTTTTGCCAGGATGTAACCCACGATCTCGAGATTGAAATCAGCCGGGCATTTGCTTGGTTTGGAGGAGGTTAGCCAGTGGGATATGCCTTTAAGTGAGAAGATGGTGAGAATTTTAGATCGCCAGAGAGAAAAGTTCGAGTCGTTGAGATTAGGAATTGAGTCTGTCAGTGTCTTCAGAAGCGAGGAGGATGAGTCTATTGGTCCTGGGGTCGTCATTCTGCTTTTTGGCTTTTAACCGTGAAGAAAGGAATGATTTGATTGCAACAAAAAGGACCAATAGATGAAGAAACACAGAGTGTGCTGAAGTTGTAATTACAAGGAATGAATGGAGAAAAGAAATAAGAGGGTTAGGAAATGAAAGTAAAGCGTGTAAATCAGATTGATTGGAAGCCTCACTGCTGGACAGAGCTGGAGATGAGTGACGACTCTAGTGATTGAGAGCTGATGTTAGGATTGACGAGAGGAGTTGAGGACAAGGAGATTTGAGGACAACGGATTGAGTTGGTTGGAGTAGGGTTGATTGGTTGGTGGAATTGAGGAAGATGAGTAGAGGATTGAGGTTGAAGGGAATGATTGAGAGCGAAAGGAAAAAGAAGAAGAATGGATAGGGGAGCAGGATTGGATGATAATGAATGAGATGATGATGATAGTTAATGGGAGCGGAGGATGATGGATCGAAGCGGATGATGAGGGATGAGGAATGAAGCAAGAGAGAGGTCTATGATCATAGCATCGGAGAAAGTAGGATAGAAGATTGTTGAAGGTTATATCTGGATTTGGAGTGTTTGCATTGGAGATCAGAGCGGGAGCGGGGAATGTCAGGAAATGTCACTCGATTAGGTCATTCATCTCTCAACATTTTTCACAGCTTTTTACAGCAATAGAGACAATACTCTGACAATTGGGGGCCTCATCTCCTTTTTTGAACCAAGTTTTGGAAATTTGTCCATTTAAAGTAAGAGTTATTGTTGATTATTTTAACCCCTTGAAGTTAAATTAATCACTTATATAACATATTTTTTTTAAAAAAAAAAATAACCAAAAATTTCGAAATTTGGTGCTAATTTTGTTATAGATATTGATTCGAAGTGCCTTAAGCACAACAGTTTTGAATTTTTATCCAAAAAAAAAAAGAAAAAAAAATTGTACAGTTTTGAAAAGCTCTCCGTCATAACGCGGGTAACTTAACCGCGGGTGATTAATACGGTGGGGACATACTTTCCTCTATTGCAACGAGCAAGTGAATATCTACAGGATTAGAACAGCCGACGGCATCTATCACCAGGCGTCAAGATATTCCTTTCGGCATCCTTGTCAATACGGACCATTGGAATTACAATCACAAGGAGACCGACTGAATCAAGATTTCCAGCAGCCAGCCAGAATCTTTGATTAGATAGAATAACCACAATGGCTATACCGCTGGGTTTTCAACAAAAGCGAGCAACTAAATCAAACCAATACTTCAGATCACATAAGTACCGGGATCATCGTTCTATAAATTAGATTAACTTTCTGAAAAGTAAGTAACAATACAGTGACGGCTAGAACAAATAGAGAGAGGAACTCACATCCTCGTGAAACAGTGTTGAAGCAATTGTGCATAGATTCCTTTCTGCCTGCAAATCAAGGCAGGGCACGCAGCTTTGTTTCCGAACCAAGCTCCTTGCGAAGAAGCAAAGGAAGCAGCATTGACAGCAGCGTTGCCGAAGCTAATACCAGATCTAGGACTCCTTTGATGGAGATAGTCACTCAAAGTTAGTGCCCAAAATTCATTGACACGTTCAGAAACAAAAAAGGAAGTCAGACTGATCTAAAACTATTCCATTAAATTTTTTTTTATAATTTTTTTTTTAAAAAAAAAAAAAAAAAAACCTTTGTCATGATAATAATGAACACAAGGAGCAAGGGCGCTGAGCTTGTGCCCCAAGGTAAATTTAACCAGAGGAGGAGACAGCCTACCTCCGGGCACGGCGAACCTCTTGACCTGCCACAGCAAGAACAAAATAAATTATTTAGAGGCATTGGCAGCAAGCAACGTTGAGAACCAGGTGAAGTTTCTGACCCAGGCCTTGGCGACGTACAGGGCCCTCATCAAACTGATGGGAAGGGACAGATTGATGAAGTAAACAGAGAGTTGGGATCCAACCCAAATCAAGAAACCGGTGGTCCCCAAGCCAAAGCCAAAGAAGAAACCGCAGGAGAGGGCAGCCCCACAACCAGTGGCTTCAAGCTCCCAGGAGCCTTCAAGGAACAGAGCACCGTCCCCTCCCCTGAGCCAGGGAGCAAGGATGAGAAAGAGGAGAGAACACAGGCACTCAATCTATGGAGAGATGATGAGGATGGCCAGGTCTCTCCAAGGAGGCTTCCAATTCTTAGAAGAAGAGAGAGCCAAAAGAGCCAAGAGGGGCTGAGACTGTCTTTAGAATCACAAATATTGTTAGATAAATTTCGAGATATTGTCTTCAATGAGACACTTCATATCAAAAAAGCAGTAGTCCACACAAACAAATATTGTATAGAAGGCTTTGCATCTATAGATAATAAATACTCCTGCATTGTTGCAGATAGTTTGACTTTGAAATCAATTTTGGCAAGCTCTGTTAAAGAAATAGAAGACTTGAATAATAAGACAATAGAACTGGACTTAAAGAAATCACAAGCAGGAGATTTGGTTAATCTGAGTAACAAGATGACAAACATTGATAACAATTTGAAAGAAACATGCAGAGAATCTATCAGTATTAAGAGAGATGTCAGCTCACTGACCTCAATGGTGTTACAAGTGGGTCACTCATTAAGTTTTGGAAGATAAATTCAATAAAAATTTGATTTCTATCAAAGAAGAAATGTTGAAATGTCAAATCATGTCAGAACAAAGTCAAGAGAAATTGAGTACCAAAATTGATAAAGTGATTGAGCAGCTAGGGTACAAACATGAGGAGCTTATTAGCAGATTATCTTCCTTTTCCCAAAATAGCCACAGTCCAGTTACAGAATCAAAAGCACCAGAGATGAGAAGGAAAAGCAAGGCTATTGCAGAAGACATTGATCTGGAGCTGGATTCTGGTAAAAGAGAGGTTTTTAAGCAAGTGTTACAGGGATTACCTAAGATAAGTGATTGGCCTGAATTCTCTGGGGAGGTTGAGTATGATCACACTGAATTTATTTCATGGGTAGACACCTTGAAGGAAGATACTGGGCTCCCTGACACTTTGATTACTAGTAGATTAAGTATTTTGTTTAAAGGTATAGCCTCAGACTGGTACAGAGATAGAAGGAGTGCTGTAGGTGTGCAGGACTGGGAGTTTTGGAAAAGAGAAATAAATGCAAAATTTGGCACATCTAATTGGAAAAGAAAGTGCTTGACTGCCTTCAACAATGACAGATTTTTGCCTTGTGTGACACCACCAGCTACATGGGTGACCAGGAAAAGGAAAAGACTTAGAGCTTCTGATCCGCTATTAGACCAAGACAGTATTAACTTTAAGCTACTTTAACTGATGGATGGGGAAATTTCCTTTGCAGTTAAAACAAGTATGAAGGCAGATGGAGATTGTTCCAGTTTAATCAACATATTAGAAGATATATTAGAGGAAACGTCACTGGGAAGGAAGAAGATCTACCAGATCAGAGACAACAATTTAGCCAAGAAAGAAAAGGACAAGACTGTTGTAAGAAATGCTGTCCCCAATACAGATATATCATGCTATACTTGTGGTAAAGCAGGACATACCTCTAGGGCATGTCCGCAAAAAACCAGGAAAGTTAATAATGTCAAAAGTGAAAGTACTGATAAGGGTAATGATTGTGTAGAAGGATCAGACTCATACAGTTCATTAGGAGAAGAGGAGGAGCCTATCATAGGATGCATAAATTCTATTAAAGTAACTAATGAATTAATCAACATGACATTTTGTAATAAGCCTTGTAAAGTATTATTGGACAGTGGAACTTGTAAGTCAATAGTGGGCAGAAGCTACTTGGAAAATTTCTTCACAAATTGGAAGGATTTTTTGGTAAGTGCACCTGTGGTGAAATTACATAGCTGCTCAGGTTCATTAGTTTCATTAGGTGTAGTCAAGGTTAGGTTGTTTTTTGCTTCATATGTATTCATTATTAAATTTGTAGTGATTGATAATACTTCCATAGATTATTTAATAATAGGAAGTGACTATATGAAGGAGTATTCTTTCAATTTGTTCCACAGCAAGGAGGCTTCATGCTTTACAATTGGTGACAGTGCTAAGTTCCCCTTTGATCAAGAGCTGGTTAACTCAGTTGATAATCTTAATGAAGAAGCTTTTCACAAAGAGGTTAGTGATGAATCCAAGATCAATTCATCACTAAGTAATGAACAAAAGATCCATCTGGTACAAGTATTGTTTGAACATAGAGGAGCTTTTGCTACTACAGATGAACCCTTTGGATCCATAATAGGTCATAATGTTAAGATAACTTTAACTATTGATAAGCCATACCCGCCTGCCTTAAGAAAACACCCATTTCCAGCCAGCCCTAGGAGCAGAGAAGCACTCAAGGAACATATAGATACATTGCTGAAATTGGGAGTTATCAGGAAAGTAGGAGCTAATGAGGATGTTGAAATTACTACACCAGTGATAATAGCTTGGCATAATGGGAAATCTAGAATGGTTGGTGACTTTAGAGCTCTGAACTCTTATACCACACCAGATAGGTATCCTATGCCCAAGATTGTTGAGTCCCTAAGTAAACTTCACCAGGCAAAATATATCACATGTATGGATGTGCTGAAAGGATTCCACCAGAATGTTGTAGACATAGACAGCAGGAAGTTTTTAAGAATAGTTTGTCATTTAGGTGTTTTTGAATATCTAAGAATGCCAATTGGTATCAAGAATGCACCATCTCATTTTCAGAGAATGATGGATTCTGAGTTCCATGAAGAATTGATGCAAAATTGGTTGATCATCTACATAGATGACATTATTATATTTTCAGAAACTTGGGAAGAGCACATGTACAGACTATCAATTATTTTGAAGAAAGTTATTAAGATGAACATGAAAATTTCATTGAGTAAATGTTCATTCGGCTTCAATGAATTGAAAGGCCTAGGACATATTGTAAATGGGCTATCCTTGGGAATAGATCAAACCAGAGTAGCAGCAGTCTTATTAAGGCCCACTCCTAACAGCATTAAGGATATGCAAAGTTTTTTGGGTTTTGCAGGTTACTACAGGCTACATATTAAAGATTTTGGAATAATATCTTCCAGTCTATACAAAATCTGTAGTCCCAATGTTTCTTTTGAAATGACTAAAGAGAGAGTTGAGGCTTATGAGTTGTTAAAAAGTTGTCTAACCTTGGCACCTTTGCTTTTCCACCCAGATCCTAAGAAACTGTTTAAGTTATATGTAGATGCATGTATGGAAGGCTTAGGGGCAGCATTACACCAGGTCCAGATTGTTAATGACAAGCCAGTTGAAGGACCCATATGTTTTATATCTAGGCAACTCAAAGATAGTGAAAAAAGGTATGGTGCCTCCCAACTAGAGTGTTTGTGCCTAGTTTGGGCTCTGGAAAAGTTGTATTACTATTTGGATGGGTGTCAGTTTGAAGTCATTACTGATTGTACAGCGCTAAAGTCACTTCTGAACCTAAAAACACCTAATAGGCACATGTTAAGGTGGCAAATAGCTATTCAGCAATGGTGAGGGTGCATGAAAATAGTTCATAGAGAAGGGATAATACATAATAATGCAGATGGGCTATCCAGATGGGCTCTACCCAATGACATCAATAACCCTGCCTATGACCCAGAAGATGACGTGGACACACTACCAATTATGGGTATTTCAGTCACGAGTTTGGCTGAAAGCTTCTGGACCTCAGTGCTTGAGTCATATGCCAGCAACAAGAACTCATCACTACTCCTTGAGATACTAAGATCTAAGTCTAGTTCACAAAATCTTGTTGAAGGACTAGATGCAGATTGGAAGAAAGGTTACCTGGAAGGAAGGTTTGTCCTTTTAGATGGTTTGATATATCACAGGTCTGCCCATTGCTGCTCAGTAGTGTTAGTACAAGATGTGCACATACAATTGATTCTGAGTGAATGTAATGACAATGTTTGCTCTGGACACCTTTCAAAAGATAGAACTTTAGAAAGGGTTAAAATTCTAGCATGGTGGCCTAACTGGAGAAACAGTGTTAGCTCATGATGTGAGTCCTGCGAGAGATGCCAGAAAGCAAATAAATCCACAGGAAAAAGGTATGGTCTATTACAAACTATAGAAGAACCAAAAGAAAGATGGCACACTATTAACATGGATTTTGTGTCTGGATTGCCCCCTGGGGGAAAAGATAATTTAAACTGTGTTCTAGTGGTGGTTGACAGATTCTCTAAGAGAGTTAGATTCTTACCATGTTATAAAGAAAGCTCTACAATGGACATAGCTATGCTATTCTGGAACAGTATTGTCAATGACGTGGGGTGCCCCAGAAATATTATCAGTGACAGGGACCCAAAATTCACATCTGAATTTTGGCAGAGTCTTTTTAATTTGGTTGGAACAAAATTATCCTTTTCAACAGCTTATCATCCCCAAACTGATGGTCTAGCAGAGAGGATGATACAAACTTTGGAAGACATGATCAGGAGATATTGTGCTTATGGAATTAAATTCAAGGACAGTGATGGATACACTCATGACTGGGTATCTCTTTTACCAGATTTAGAATTTGCCTACAATTCAAGAAAGCATTCAATAACTAATATTTCCTCTTTTGAATTAGAAAGAGGTTGGATACCTCACATGCCTAAAGACATGTTACTGAGTAAGACTATAATGTTACACCCTTCAGCTGAATGTTTTAGAGAAATGATGAATAAGGCTGAAACATATGCTAGTAAGTGTGTTAGTGATGCGGTAGATTATAATAAGAGTAGGTGGGACAAGAGTCATAGAAATCATGACTTCAAAGTAGGGGATATGGTTTTAATTTCTACTGTTAATTTTAATAATATTTAAGTACACAGAAAATTAAAGGATGCTTTTGTTGGTCCATTTGTTGTAAAAGCACTTCATGTAAAAATGCAGTGGAGGTCATTTTAACCAAAGAATTTGACAGAAAACATCCTACTTTTCCAATTAGTCTTGTTAAAAAATTTATTGATCCAGTAGAGTCTTTCCCTCAAAGAAATGTTCCTGGGGTTGTGATACCACCAATGGAACAGGCTAGTGAAGATATGCCGCATAAGATACTGCAACATAAGGTCATTAGAAAAGACGGGAAAGATGTAAGATTATATCTAGTGAGGTTCAAACATAAGCTAGCAGATAGTGATCTATGGCTAGAAGCCAAGGACATTAAAAATGCTGATATTGTTTTGAGTAGATATAGAGCTTCCAATAGATCCAAAAATTCCTCATAGAGTAATTTTCTTTTGGAGGTGGGGAATGTCAGCCATGAGACATATATAGATGTTCAACTGTCTGTCAAACTCATATGTCTACTTAGTACAGTGGTTAAGTAATGACTCGGTACTCTGCCTACAGAAAACCCAGGTCTTGTGTTCAAGCCTCCATTGTGTCACTATTCTGATGTTATCAAGCATTTTGTATTTTTACAAATATTTTATAATATTATTTTATAGTATGTTTTTAACCTAGATTTTATCACATAAAACTTTGATAAATTATATTATAAGTTATGGAAGATCTTATAAATTAAATGTGAGTTAGAATCACCAGGATGCGTCCATTTGGATGCACAATAAATGTCCATAAAGATTTACCTCTGTGGAAATAATATTCTTTAATAAATTCCATTTACCATAACCCATACAGGGGTAAATTATTATTAATGTTCTGTTTTTCTCTCCTTCCAGCCTGTGGATAACTTTCAGGAACCCATACAGGCTGGAAAAGCGTACACACAGATGCCATTCAACTCAATTGGGGCATATAAACTCTGTGGTATCATCTGCCAAGAATGTACATACTAATATAAGCCATAATATGGTTAAGAGTATGGTCTTAATCTTTAAACACATGCCAAGAGAGATCTGTTTAGATTTACATGATGATGTTTACTCATTCTGAAGCCCTGAGAGGGTCCACTTGGCTACTAATTAAGTTATTGGGATGATCTACAGTCTATATGATACCTGTTGGGGTGATTAGATTAAACTTTACATTGAAAATCACCCCCAATGAGTATGTTATTCTTGCTACTCATTGGGGAATATTACAAGGGGCTCTGAGCCACTGGAGACAAAATCTAGGACAGTGGTCTACTCCCCTGATGGTCCCCTGAGTCCCCTGAGGACTCATGTTAATATAAAAGAGGAGGGTCTTGCCCCTATAAGTCCTTTTCCTCATTGTATTTTTGAACCAGATATTGCATAGTTAACAAGCCCATTAAACTTAATCAAGAAGATTGACTGAGGCCTTTTAATTTAATATCACATCAATCCAAAAATCAATAAGACAACTTTAAATTCGAGTTCAAGGTCCTTTTTGGAGTTGTAGCCCTCTCTGGCTACTATAAAGGGTGTGAGCTTCCAGGTGTAATCAAATCTCCTTTTAGCTTTATTTATATAAAGCCAGGTCCCTTGCCTTTTATAAAGGTTTAAGGTGTGGCTATTTTGCTCCTAATACCGTAGTATTAGTTGAGTTGTACTGATATAAGCATTGAAATTAAGATAAAACTGAAATATAACACTTGTTATTGTGTTATTTTGCAGGTATTTGTCACAGCTTGTTACAGCAATAGAGACAATACTCTGACAGGTCCCCTCCAGCCCATCGCTCCTCCCCTTGGTAAAGGGGGGGGAGAGCTCCCCTTTGTTGGTGGGGGGGGGGTGGTCAATTCCCCCCCACCGCTGGTTGCCTCAATGCAACCAGCCTAGCTGCCACCTTTGGTGGGGGGGTGGTCAAGTCCCCCCCACCATGACCAGTCACTCCTTGCAACCGGTTGCTGGCTGGTTCCATCCAGCCAGCCCTCCCCCTCCTCCTTGCAATGGCAAGCAAGGGGAGTGGGAGCAGCCAGGGCCTCCAGCCCTGTGGCGGCCGCGACGGGCTCAACAGCCGCAACCAGGGTGGGGGGGCTCCATTTTGAGTCCCCCTGCCCCCTACAAAGGCCCCCCGGGCCATTGGGCTGTAAGCAAAAACAGAGGCCCCAAGCAAGCTGCAACACGGGTGGCAGCCCTAACCAGGCTGAAACACGGGCCGCGGCCCCAATGGGTGGCCCCAAGCCCAAAAACTAAGTAAACCATACTTTGGCGGGCCAGCCCCTCTGGCCAAGTATTTCCAAATTAAACCTTTGGCCCAATTCTGTCCATACAAGCCCATCTGGCTGTATTTGCCCATATACCTCACCATGCCTGTTAGGGCCTGTGTACCAATAGGCCTGTTTCAAGCGTTTTGAGGCCGTTTTCCCCAAATCAGTGACATCCACACAGGCCTGTATGGTCCGTGTGAGTTTCCAATGGGCTGGAGAGGCTCATATATGCCTCTCATTTGGATTACACTTATACATAGGACACAAGTAAGTGCATACGTATTTTAACAGGATAGAGATTTGTATCCAACAAACAGCATAGGACAACTGGGTGGCAAAACCTTTGAGTTGGAAGGCTTCTGGTGAATGTGGAATTTGATCCCAAAGGGAAAAGAGAAGGTTTATGTTGTTATTTGGTTCAATTAGGCTGTTTGTGTGTACGTGTTTGCTGGCAGGAGACTCCCATTTGATGGTTTTGCTTGGGAGGTGATTGATGAGCATTGAGCAGTATTTTGCGCCCTCATCCCAGTACAATATTGGTATTTTGGACTGAGCCAGTTCACAGAAAAGCTTGGTAAGCAGGGTTTGGTTGAAGCGCTCATCTAGACCTTTTTTTTGAGGAGAGTCATCTGTTCCTCTCTCCACAGAAGTTTCTCTGCAACATAGTTTGCTTAGGAAGGATGTAGAGGAGAACTCAACCCCTCTGTCTGAGTGGAATACTGCTGGATATCTCCAAAATCTATTCTTGATCCTGTTTAGGTAGGAAAATATGTTTGCCTCAGATTTGCTCTTGGTGCGTTGAACATAGACTTGATTGAACCTAATAAATTCATTGATCAGTACTATTGCATAGCAATGACCATGTTTGGAGGGAGGATTGATCTGGAGAACATCTGAGTGAATGGTGTGGAACGGGAACAGAGGGCAAGGAAGAGGATTGGAATGGGAGGATCTTTTCAGTTTGCAGGACTTGCACCCAGTGCAGTACTTATCTTGGTGGTTTTCAGTGGAGGAAGGCAACCTGTGAATCTTCAGGAATCATTTGAGATATGGGGCAAGGGGTGGCCCAGAGCTACGTGCCAATATGTCACCTTGGGGTGGTCCATAACCAAGTTGCAGGAGATGTTAAGGTTTGGAGAAGTTCCTATGTATAGGGTTCTGGTTCTTTGGAAACTGAAGACTATGGTGTCAGCAGATTTGACCAATACTACCAAATGCTTATGGAAAAATTTTAATCCATGATCTTCCAACTGTGATGCAGAGATGAGATTTTGTGGTCCCCCAGGCGCATAATATATGGGATGGATTGAAACTGCACCCATATTTAGTGTTCCTACGTGAATAACCCTAATTTTTCCTTGATAGTTGTTGAAGGGTTGATCACAAGTGTTTGCGTCCTTGAGTAGTCTGAGATCACCAATGATAGACTTGGTGGCACCAGAGTTGTATACTAGTTTGGGGATGGGAGAGGATTATGGTTTTGTTAGTCTATATGCAGCCTAAAAGTGCGCAAAGAATCTTGAGTCCTCCGGCTCTTCAGATTCTATGATATTATTGGCTTCCGGGGGAGACTTGTTGGATTCCTCATCTTTGTCCTTGACAAGGTTGGCTGAGTTGGAGGTTTGCAACCGTTGGAGATCCTGGACCATAGATTTCATTTGTTGCTCAAATTGGGCTAAGCTGTCTTCCTGCAGGTTTGGTTTTTGTTTAGAAGCCTTGTGAGATGGTTTTTGGAAATTTGGAATTGCAGGTCTAGGAGATGGTTAAGCAGGTGGGGCGCCCGGAGTGACAGAGCTTTGATTCATGGTTGACAAGTAGGTTGGTCAATGGCTTGGAGGATGAGCATTGGAGTTGTGATATTGAGAAGAGTTACGGGTTTGGGATTGATTAGTCAGATAGTTCTGTTCAGGGATTTTTCTTTCTTGTTGTGTATCTTCCGCCAGAAGATGGTAATATACTTTGTCAAACCAAAAGGGACAAATGTTGTTACAAGACTGGATAAGGGAATTGAGAGATTGATCCAAGCAAAACCTCTTGAGGAAGAGGATATCCACCAAAGAGGACAATACTCTGATGTGTTCTTCCGCATTGGTGCTTTCTTGGCTATAAAGAGTCTCTCTAAGGGCAATGTAGCGTTTGTGGCAGAGAATGGCATAATGCTGTATCAAAAATTTGGGATGATACAGTAGATATAATAGTTTGGAGGATTGATTGCCTGTGTCATACCTTGCACAACTGCAAACCAACTGAGAGGCAAGGCCTAACCAAAAGGCTATGAGACCGGATTAAAGGAAGTCTGCTTTGCAGTTATTATGGTGTCACATAAATTCATTACCCAATAGATTTATAATTTTTATAAAAATTTTGTCATCTTTGTCCCGCTGTTGCAAAAACTGTATTCTCCGCAACAAGCAATCCGTCCAAGGCCTTTGAGGCAAGTGCAAGCAATGTCGCCTTTGCAAAGTGGCATGCAATTTCCCTATAAATTTTGAGTCGACTGTCAAGGGTCCTTTGGAATCATCAAGGGAGATGCGAAGTCGTAGGTCAGCGCCAAGGGTTAATTACAAGATACCACCTTTGCGGGAAATTGAATAATTGGGGACTCGAGTTCCTGGTAAGTCCTAATCTGGACTGACTAATGATTATAGAATTAACAACTAATTTTTTGCTTGTTTTGCTAGTGTTTCTTTGTTTCCTTCCTCCTCCCTTGCTTCCTTGGTTATAATTCCTACCGTTTCCGCACCAGACACTTTGCCTTGCACCTCGGCATTCATCTGGGCCCCCAGGAGTTCAGTCGGCGGTCCCCAGTAAGGTGGTGGTGGTGGTGGTGTGTTTGTGGTATATCTTTGGAAACAAGGCAACACTAGCGAAACAAGCAAAAAATTAGTTATTAATTCTATAATCATTAGTCAGTCCAGATTAGTACTTACCAGGAACTTGAGTCCCCAAGTATTTGATCTCTGGCAACAGTGGTATCTCTTAATTAACCCTTGGCACGGACCTACAACTTTGCATCTCCCTTGATGATTCCAAAGGACCCTCAACAGTCGACTCAACATTTATAGGGAAATTGCATGCCACTTTGCAAAGGCAACATTGCTTGAACTTGCCTCAAAGGCCTCGGACGGCAGTACTGGGAATACAACGCTTGTTGCGGCAAATACAGTTTTTGCAATTGCGGGACAACAATGACAAAATTTTTATAAAAATTATAAATCTACTGGGTAATAAATTAAATAATGTATAAGGGTATACAGTAATAATTAACGACTTGAAATCAATGGGAAAATTTATCTGAACGCTTTCAGGAGCTGGCGTCTTTATACCTGGGCAACTGTCACGCTTCGCACTTAAGGATTATTGTCTTCACCACTTTGACATGTCCTCTCCTCAGTACCATCTACCTCAGTCTAAAAGCGTGACACAAATAAAAGCAAAACATCAATGGTGTGATCCGCTATTTCCTCTGGCTCGCGCTGACCTTCCAATCTTGGCAACCAAATCAGTATATACTTGGTGGTTAACTCCATACCGGTCCGCCATCCATTGTGAGATCCAATCTCCTTCCCTGGCCAATCAACAGCCTCGGACTTCCATCTTTGGTCATGCATTGTTTGTTAGTTTGCATCTACGTCTAACTAAGCCATCACTAATTTATAGTTCGCATTTGGACTAGTCCCTACCCTGCATACACTATTACCTCTCATTTGCATTACCTTCAACGTCACTCGCTCCTGTCCCAATTTGTCATGCAATTGTAAGCTCAGATTCCATTGTCTTGCACTTACGCTAAGACCTTGGATCTAAACCACTGCTTCATTTCCTATCCCGTTCCTTTCATTCATTGCCTCACCGCTTCAACTGTAGTTAGCTCATCACCAGGTTGTATCTAGTTAATAGAGATCTTATACGGATTGCACTAGAAAATCAGACCAGGAGTATATGAGCATTAGTGGACATGGACATGAGGATTGAAGAAGCAGGGCGTAGAAAGTTGGGTGAGGCTGAGAGACAAGGGTTTTAGTAAGCATGACCAGTATACTATGTGAGAAGGGTTAGTTCAGAATCTCACCGGGCACACGGACTATAGTTGAGGTATGGAAGGTGTAGGAGTTCTGATGTGTTGACAAGGGTGACCGGTATGATAAAGATATGAGATGAAAGGAAAATGAGAAATAGGAGACTGGAGAGTTGCGAGAAGACTGGAGAGTTGTGAGTGAGAGTTGAGGTGAGAGTAGGTTGTGAGGTTTGAGAGGGATTGCTGAGAGTAGTTGCGATGATCAAAGATTAATCTATCCTCGAGTGCTCCCTTGATACTCTCTCTTCTCATACTACTTGGATGGTGATAGCTCCAATTAGAGTATACACATCCTTATGGGTTCAGTCGCCTCCCGTGCGCTCTACTATCCTCCTGTGTCATTTGCTTAACACCCCTCCATGCCCGATGAGATGAAAGAACAAACTACTTAACAGTCAAAACATACTACTTAGGACTAATTGAATGAGAACCAGAGAAAAAGAAACGGAACAAGAGTCCGATGCTCTGAACTGAGGCGGCTTTAGTTAGAGGGTCTGCTATCATGTCTGTAGATTTTACTAATGTTAGTTTGATGTTATTTGCCTTGAGTTCATCTCTCATACCCTTGGTTTTTAGGTCTAAGTGTCGGGTCTTGGAGTTGGAGCCAAACTTCCTGATCTTGTCTTCTAGGCTGCTATTGTCTATATTTAATGGGACAGTCCTGATGAGTTGTCCAAAGATGTCATTTAAAAGCGCCTTAATCCAAGTCGCCTCATGGTATGATTCCACTAGGGCATTAAGTTCGGCGTTGGTCAACGACCAAGTTATGTTTCTTTGCTTGCAGCTGTTCCATGAGACTAGACTGCCAAATACGCTGCAAAGGTAACCTGTTTGA
The DNA here is from genome assembly GCA_025617555.3 of Puccinia polysora. Lineage (NCBI taxonomy): Eukaryota > Fungi > Basidiomycota > Pucciniomycetes > Pucciniales > Pucciniaceae > Puccinia > Puccinia polysora. The sequence continues at coordinate 48,862,646 of CM062616.1, forward strand.
GACTTTTGGGTGTTTGGATTGTCCGCCCAGGATGCATCCGAGTATACTTGTAACGGTTTGTCCTGCGAATGACACGTGAGCTGTAGACAGAGATCTCTGGTCGTTTTGAGATACTTCCAGGTCTTCTTGAGTTTGTTCCAATGGGTGAGTCCTGGTTTGGCATTGAATCTTGCGAGACTTGAGACCACAAAGCTGATGTCGGGTCTTGTATAGCACGCTATATGGTTGATCATCCCAATAGCCGACCTGTAGTTTATGTTTAATGTCTTGAATGCTTGATGATCTTTGTCCGTTGCAGGCTTCAGTTGTAGGTTTTGAGTGAGTGGAGTAGTTGTGTCCTTGCAGTTGCATAGTCCCAGTTCTTCTAGGCCACGTTGAATATGGTTTGGTTGGCTGAGGAGTATCCTATCCGATTCTACCTGGATTTTCATGCCAAGAAGCGTATCTGGGTTTCTGCTTTCTGATCTGTTGAATTTGTTAAGAAATTTTTTTTCAAATCCTTGTCCATCTCCTACTAGAATCAGGTCGTCTACGTGGAAGAAAATTCTTGACTTGCCGTCTTCTGAGAGATAAAGACATGGATCGCATTGAGATTTGTGAAAGCCTATCTCCTCAAACCACGCCGTAAGAGTCTCGTACCAATTCTTAGGCGATTGTTTCAACCCGTATAACGATTTTTTTAGTTTGAGAAATCGGCATTTGAGGTTTGATCCCTTTGGCGTTCGAATGATAACCTCCTCTTCTATTTTAGAGTGCAGGAAAGCACTCTTAACATCGAATTGCCGAACCTTTTGAGACGATCTTAGCGCGTATACGAGTAACATGCCGAGGGTCAAGGGTTTGCCTGTTGGAGCGAATGTCTCGAAGTAATCAAGACCTTCTATCTGATTGAACCCCTGGAAGCACAGTCTTGCTTTGTATTTGATGGGGTTGCCGTGGCAATTCTCCATGAGTTTGTACGTCCAGACGGTTTGAAGTGGGTTTATCGGTTCCGGTCCATCGTAATCTTCCCAGACCTCCAGTGATTCAATTGATCCTAGTTCAGTGTCCATAGCTGTGATCCATTTTTCTCCTTCTTCACACGCTATAGCATCTTCGTAGGATTTCGGCTTGTAGTAGTGGAAAAAGCCGTATTGTTGCGGGGGTTGTAGGGTTGAATGTGCCCATAATGTCCTTGATGGTGGGTCTGTTGGTACCTCATTTACTGGGGTTAACCATTCTCGTCGGTTGTTTATTGGGTGATTCTCTGGTGGACTGGTCGCATTTAGATGAGGATTAGCGTTTTCTTCCTTGGATGATTCCAAGTCTGGGTTGGAATGATCCTCGGATTATGAGGAGGATGAATCTTCCACTGTATCGCGATATCTGGTGTACGTGGGTATGTTCTTCGATGGAGGTTGATTTCTGACAGTATTTGGTTCTCCTTCTCCTCGATTGTCTTTACATGATTTGTCCTCCGAGAGAAGGAGGTTTGAGATTTGAGGGTTGGCCATTTTCAGGAATTTGACATGCTTAGTATGAATAATAGAACGAGATTTAGTTAGGATTCGATAGGAGCGAAGAAGCGGATTAAAGCCTACAAGGATACCCTTGTCTCCTTTTTCATTAAACTTTCTCCCCTTTTCCCGTCGCGACAGAAGATAGACACAGGGGCTACCTATCGGCTTCACGTATTTTGGCGGTAGTTGTTGACCGTGTACTTGAGTCCAGGGAGACTCCTCGTGTCCATCTCTGTGGATCTGATTCAACATGAGGCAGCTTGCTTTAACTACCTCATGCCACAGATTCGCTGGCATTCAAGCGTCCTTGAGAATGGTTCTGGTTGACTCTATAATCGTCCTGTTGGCCCGTTCCGCCCTTCCGTTGTGTTTGGGGTGGTATGGTTCAGAGATAATTTGACAAATATGATTTTTCCCATAGAACGTCTTCAGCTTCTGATTCACAAATTCTGAGCCCCCATCCGAGCATACCTCCGATGGGTAGTAACCTCTCTTCCGATGTTCCTTCTCTATTATATCTATTAGAATGTCTGAAGTCTCATCTTTTGATCCCATCGGGAAGGCTCCTATGTATCCAGAGGCATTGTTGACTAGGGTTAAGATGTATCTGTGTCCTCCCGTCGACTGGGGTTTGAGAGGACCCATTAGATCTATATGAATCCGTTTGAATACTTTGTTTGCCTGTTTTGATGTTTCTTTAAAGGGCGTCTTGGTGATTTTGTTTTTGATACAATGTATGCACTCGAATCTCTGTTTTACTTCCGTAGGAATGTGTCTGGTGACTTTCTCCAGTCAAGTTATTGAGGCGTGTCCATGGTTACGATGAATTTGCATTAGATCATCTTCGTGCTTGTAGGCCAGGTTTGAGGTGTTCATGTGGAGTCGGAAGAATGTTGGGGTTTCCAGCGTGTATAGACTGTTGATTATTTTACCACCGAACAAGCGTTGTTTGCCCTTCGAGATAGAAAACCCGTCTTTTTCTCCCTTCAGTGTACATCCGGCTAAGTTAAGTGCCCCTGCACTCAGGAGATTGATGGTCAAACCCGGGACGTAATACACGTTAGATAGTTCTAGAGTAAAATCGCCCCACATAAAGATAGCAGTCCCTTTCCCTTTTATTTCTTACTCAGCTCCTTCTTTTCCGGTCTTAATGTTGTCTTCTTGGCACGGAGACATCTGTTTGAAGTATCTGCTGTCGTTGATCATGTGGAGAGATGCTCCACTATTGAGTATAAATCTAGACTTTGGGTCGCCGTGATTGATCCATGCCGTCAATAGCGCCAGGTAGTGTGCTGAAGCAGTTGATTTGTTTTTCCGATTCTTCCATTTCTGTTGATCCTCTTTCCACCAATCTGGAGCCAGCTCAGGGTGGAGATGCCAGCATTTGTCCGACGAGTGAAGTTTGTCTTGTTTGGAATTATGCCCTCCCTTGGAGCATCTTTTTTTTTGTCTATTGAGGGTGGATCCAGTTGAGGTTGAAGGTTTGGTGTTTGTCAATGCTATTTCTGACCTGTTGGTAAGTGTGTCTCTAGAGCCTTGGGCCTTTGATTCATTGTTGAGTTGTGTGAGATGGTTGAGTACGTATTCTACTGATATCTCCTTGTCCGTGTGCATTATTTGCCTCTTGAAGTCTTTCATGTTCTCGGGGAATTTGAAGAGAATCAAATAGGCTAGGATGTCATTGGGTAGAGTGATTCCTACTTCCAACATCTTCTTTAGGCATACCTTGATTCTCGTGATGAATTCTTCAATTTTGTCCGGTTTGAACTTGATGTATAGGAAATCGTTAAATATTCTAGCCCTATTTGACGCTTGAGATGATGCATACTTTTCAATTATGGCCTTCCAGAGAAGTTTTTCCGAGTTTTTGTTAGAAGGAGTTACTACGTTATTGTGAGTTGAGGGTTCTAGTTGTGATATTATGAGTAGTTTGATCTCATCATTAACGTCCACGTCTAGAATCAAAGCTTCATTGTTTATGGCTTTTGCACACCCTCTTACATCCAATATTGCGTCCATTTTGTCTTTCCATACTCCGTAATTATCCTTGCTTAGTCTCGGAATGGTATCCAGGGCGGTCTTGAGCATGGCTTGACGAAATCCTTCTAAGGCCGCCATTTTCCAGTTTCTATCGTATGGTTCTTTTTGTGAGGTGGGAGAGCCTTTGACCTTTTGGCTTTTAACCGTAATAGAGATCTTATATGGATTGCACTAGAAAATCAGACCAGGAGTATATTAGCATTAGTGGACATGGACATGAGGATTGAAGAAGCAGGGCGTAGATAGTTGGGTGAGGCTGAGAGACAAGGGTTTTAGTAAGCATGACCAGTATACTATGTGAGAAGGGTTAGTTCAGAATCTCACCGGGCACACGGACTATAGTTGAGGTATGGAAGGTGTAGGAGTTCTGATGTGTTGACAAGGGTGACCGGTATGATAAAGATATGAGATGAAAGGAAAATGAGAAATAGGAGACTGGAGAGTTGCGAGAAGACTGGAGAGTTGTGAGTGAGAGTTGAGGTGAGAGTAGGTTGTGAGGTTTGAGAGGGATTGCTGAGAGTAGTTGCGATGATCAAAGATTAATCTATCCTCGAGTGCTCCCTTGATACTCTCTCTTCTCATACTACTTGGATGGTGATAGCTCCAATTAGAGTATCCACATCCTTATGGGTTCAGTCGCCTCCCGTGCGCTCTACTATCCTCCTGTGTCATTTGCTTAACACTAGTCACTTCAGATTACCTTATAAGGGATATCCCCTTGCCTGATGATTTTCTCCTCATTTAGTTAATTCCATACGTTCTTGCATTTGCTAAAACCTAGTTATCACATTGGACTCAGGTTGGGTTTCCTTCTTTGGAACACATTCCATTCCTCTTGCCGTTTTTTGAGTGGCAATAACCAAGTTTGCACATCGCAACTGGGTCTTGCTATTTGCACTTGCCCTTGCACTTGGCATTCCTTCGCGCTCACGATCATCTAAGAATTGCCCTATAGTACGTGGGGTGGTCGTGTGACAGCCTGTCACTCTTGAAGAATCTTTGCCACACGCCCATTTCAGTTCACGGAATTCACATGAGAAATCCTTCCAATGGGGGGTCATGTATCCCTTGAGCTTGCCATCTACCAAGTCAAATAATAGATGAATGGCTAGTGAGGTGTTATTTTGGTATCTCTTGGTCTCCTTTTCCTTTACCCACTTAGGGTCAAGTAGTTCTTCATGGCCCTGGCTGACCAGTAGGTTTTCAAACTCAGCCTTCCACTTGTACCAGTTGTGTCTTGTGAGAATGGGTAGCTTAAATTTAGCCAAGTAGTCATCCTCTGAGTGGCTTGAGTTGGGGATGTGGATATTGACACTGCTGGAAGTTGAAGCTGAAGCCATGTAGTTTTGGATTTTGTTGTCTCCGTTTGTTTCTGTTCTATAAATATGCTGGGAATTGCCTATTGCTACCATGCAAGGAGACACCAGTGATTCTTTTTTGCAGCACTTATATTTAAAGTAGTAACATTAAAGATAACTGAATGACATGTGAAAGAAATAAGATAGGTGATGAGTAACAGCGTATGTGGTACAACTAAGAATCAAATAGAGCATAAATCACCAGGAGATCTGAACAATGAAACTAAGAAGAGAATTCAATCACTTAGACTGGAGTTTTTGGCAGAAGCATGCTGAGACCTTCATTGAGTGAAATACTGTAAGAAGTGAAGAACAGGTAAGTAAAAGATTAAGAGATACCAATAGAGAGGAGGATTATGACGCAAGTTTTGGTGATTACGGAGCTAGAATGAGAAAGTGGCAACGGTGAGCTGTACCTCCTTCTGATCTGCTTCTAGCTCCTCTTGAGTCCTGAAAATGTTCCTGGGTTGTTGAGTGAGTTGTGGCTGAAAACTGGAGAGGGCAGGTAGGTTGAATTGATGCTGATTTTGAGAACGATAACGGGGAGAAAGAAAGGGAGAGGGAAAGAGGAGACAAATCAAGCGGAAAGAAACAGAGAGAAGGAAAAAACCTATGGAAGACCATGGAGAGCTTGGAACAAGATCAGATTGACTACCACACAAGCACCGCGTGCTAGTGACAGTTAGAGGTTATGTTTAGACAGTACTGCTGGAACCTTGTTGCGCTCCAACTTTGAGGGAATAAGCGCAGATGGATAGTGCCGCAGCTGTAGTCTGAGGTTGGAGTCATTAGCCAAAATATGCACATTACCTGAGTGCATCCGTATTTTAACAAAATCCCTTAATCCAAAAGGGATGCCATACGCATAATAGACACAAAACCTTGATGCTTGTTCCTATCTAGCAACTTAGTCAAGATATCAGCAATCATTGCTCCAGTGGGCATCTACTTTAACACTATCTCTCTGATGTTCACTGCATCACATATATAGTTATAATGAACATCAATATGTTTTTTTCTAGAATGGAACATGTGGTTTTCTGCCAATGCAATGGCACTCTGATTATCAGAATACAACAACGCAAACCCTGGTGGTTTATGAGTATCCTCTAAGACCTTTCTCAACCACTTTGCCTGCTTTGAAGCTGACAGGTAAGCTCTCTAGTCTGCTTCTGTTGATAAAAGACTTATTTTGGACACCTTCTTAGACATCCATGACAATAGATTATTTCCTAAAAAGAATAAAAAACCCCTTTTTGATTCCCTAGTGTTAACATATGCCCAACTTGCATAAGAATAACCAACCAAATCAAAGTTTTTGGAATTTGAAAACTGCAGTCCCAGACTGCTTGTTCCTTTAAGATACCTCATAACTATATTAAACGCAGGGCAATGCCTCATTTGTTTCTCTAAGTGTTGTGAAAAGATGCTAATTTCATAAGCAGTATCTGTCCTTGTACACTTCCCCAAATAATTTAGCAATCCAATAGCTGACCTATAATTGTTTGAGGATTGGAAAAACTTCAGATGCTCTTCATCTGTAGACTTTTCTAACCAAATGTTAGACTGCATTGGATTACCAAACTCCTTTGCATCCTCTAAGATATACTGCTTAATAAGAGCTAACAAATAATGTTTTTGATCCTACTTGATCCCATTATTGCTCTTACTAACTTTCATTCCCATTACCTGTTGTGCCAGTCCAAGATCTTTTATCTTGAAGTCCATTTTGAGTTCCTCCATGACTCTCTCTTTACCATTCCCAATAATTATAATTTCATCAACCCATAAAAACAAAATTTCATCCTTTCTCACAAAGAGACAAGGGTTGGTCTCACTTTTCCTGAAACCAATCTCTATCAGTTTGTTACTCATGGTGTTATACCATGAACTAGCTGCTTTCTTCAATCCATAAAGGGATCTACACAGCTTGAGGACATATTCCCCTTTATCCTTGGAGAGGAAACTTCTCACACATATTTTCTTCATAGTTTCTGGCTTGGTCTCTACCAGCCATTCCTTGAAACCATCAGGAATTGACATATAAACAGTCTTCCTTTCTCCAAGTTTTGCATTCAAGTATGCAGTCACAAAATCAGCATGTCTGATTTCTTCACCCAAATCCACTGCTAACGCAATATTGATGTACCTGATGGTGGAAAGCCTTCCAGTTGGTGAAAAAATGTATTGGTAATCAATACCCTTTTCCTGCTTGAAGCCTTGTGCAACGCATCTAGCTTTGAACCTCTTCAAAACTCCATTAGTATCAAACTTCTTATTCAACACTAGCCTTTACCCAACAATGGTCTTTTGTTTTGGAACTAACTCCTGCTTAACCACTTCAAACACACTATAATTTTCCCAAGAATCAAATTCCTAAAAAATAGCTGTCTTCAAATTGGCTCTGTAATCAGAATTCATAGCTTGGCCAAAGCTATTTGGGTTTACCCTATTACCCATTTCTGAACTTAACTGCAGAATCTCATAAAGTATACATTGTTCCCAAAACATATCTTCTTCATATTCTGCAGAAGCAAAATGGGACTTCCATTCCCCATAACTATCAACAGGTATCCTTGTCCTTCCACTCCTTCTAACTGGAGGTGGAGGCTCATCAGGTTCTGATTCCAAAGACTCCCCTGAAGCAGATACTGAAACCTCCTGTGGCATGTCTGCCATCTCAACATCATCACTAGTGATATTCTCTACAGCATCTGCTGGTGAAATAGGCTCCAGTGCTATTTCCTGCTGTGATTCCTGAAAGGCACTATCTTCACTCCTTTTGAGTGGAAAGGTACTTTCTTCAAATTTTACATCCATACTATGGATAACCTTTGTTGTCCCTGGACAATAAATCCTGTATGACTTACTTATTAAATCATAGCCTACAAGTGCCCCTGTTCTGGCTCTAGGATCTAACTTCCCAACCATTTCATTGTAGTGGACGCTTTAATACACTAAGTAACCAATTGTTCTTACGTGCAATGTTTTGGGGCACAACTTCCAAAAAAGATAATGCAGACTTTTCCCATTAAGACTAACAATATTGTGCAACAGACACAATGTGCACACCAACTCAGCCAATAAAAACTTTTGCAAACCAGATTGAGCCATGATAGTCCTGAACTTTTCCCATAGATTCCTATTCATCCTCTCAACAATTCAATTGTTTTAGGGAGTACTTGCAGTAGTAACTATATGAGTGATACCATAATAATTCAAAAGTTTCTCAAAAACTCACCCATCCATCAGTCATAAATCTCTTGATTTCCCTCATCAAACCATTCTGTTTCCAGACTTTGAATATTACTGAAACCTCCTCTGTGGTCTGATTGTTTGATCTTATTGGTTTCACCCAAACATAATTATGTGCTGTATCAACCAGATTGATGAAGTATTTTGCCCCCCCAAGGGATCCTGGTGAAAACGGCCCTGCCAAATCATTGGAAAATTCCTCTCTAGCAACTTCTGTGCAATCTCTACTCTTTGAGAAAGCATTCCAGGTCTTGGCCCCTAAAGTAGAACTTTCAAAGTTGCTTTCCTTTACCTTATTGCCACTTCTATTGTGAGCAACAGTTCTCAGAGCTGAAAACTTGAACAATTTTTCAAAGAAAAATTTATTCTGAACTTTTCCACTCAGGATAGTTCTCCCATTCAAATAAATAACAAACTTATATTATTTAAGATAACAAATCTGGAAACATTTTTTCCAGAGAACTCCAAGATACACAAGGTTATAAGGCAAATCTGGTACATAGGAAACTTTCTCAAAAGATATTTTCAAATCCAAGTGATTTGCAAGAATAACTTTTCCAATTCCTCTAATCTGAATTTTTTTTCCTTTTTGGCCAATATTTACAACACCATCAAAATCTCTAAGATTTGAAAACAAATTTGGCTCAAAAAACATGTGGTCTGTACAACCAGAATCAATCAAAACAAGAAAATCCTCCTTCAATCCTCCTACAAGGAAAGAAAAATTATCAGCCACTGATAAGTTCTTATCATCACGTTTAAGATTACATACTTCATAATCAATCAAGTCCATTGCTTGATCCTCATTGATTTGAGCCTTCTTGTTGGGGACTTGTTCCTCAAAAGCTTGTTCCATTGAAACATCCACTGCCACCATAGCAACATTTTCCATGGAAAGGCTGACATCTTTTTCTTCCTTTTCATTTTCCTCCCATTTTTTCCTCTTCTTGGCCTCATTGCAACCCTTTGCATAGTTCCCATTCTTCTGACAATTATAACACAATAACTTTGATAAATCCCTTTTGTCCTTTGCCTTCCTCCTGGATTTTCCTGTCTTGACCACCAGAGCAGTTCCTGTGCGCTCCTTCATTTTAAATTGAAGATCATCCTTTTCAATCCTTCTAAGCACATCCTCTTCTCCAGGAATGGGATCCAATTTAGATATAATCCTAACCAAGGACTCATATTCTTTTGGTAGATTTTGAAGAATTAAGAGTGAAAAACACTCAGGATCCATTTTCAGCCCAGATGACTTGAACTTAGAAGTACTTGATCTTGCCTCCCCCAAAATTTGTTTGCAGTTGACAAATTTCAATTTGAAAAATTTATTGAAGGCAATACCCTCCTGATGGACTGAGTTACAAGCATACTTGGCCTTGAGCATTTCCCATAAAATGCTACCCATGCTCTTCTGTTCCTTCTTTAAAGTCTCAGCAACCCATGCTATATGAATTTCATCCAAATGCCCAAGAATGAGATGATAAGACTTCTTCTCTACCTCTTAAATAATCAAAGTGTCATCTGAATCCATAATCTCCCCACAAAAAATGTTTTCCAACTCAATCTCCATTAATAAAGACCAAGCACTATAGTTTTGGCCATTCAAAACAATCTTGGTGGAGCTGGACTCTGGGATATAGACCATCTTCTTGGAAAACATGAGGTCTTTGAGGTTTTCCAGAATAAGGTATAAGGGTCTATTCTGCTTGGATGTAATGATGATGATGGTACTGATAATTTGTGGGAATTATTGGCCCAAAAGCTTAGTCAAAGAGAAGTACTTAAAGCAAAGGAAATTCTGATACAATAATGTCTTATGATTGACCCTTAATATGAGGCAGAGGCAATGGCAAACTTGTGAATGTGAATGAATTGGTGAATGAATGGATGGAAAACAGCAGGGAGAAGAGCTTCTTAAATAGAAAGATGGTAATCATGTGGAGCTCATGTAATAACAAGCAAAAGGCAACAATTCCTCCCCAAATGGGTTCTACAGGCTCTACAATCCTTGCTAATTGGTTTGGGCTTACTCAGCCCACTTGGCATTAGTCCCTGAACCCTTATGACCAGTCTGTACTGGTTGAATTTGGTGTTTCCACCCTTACTGGGCTGAACCAGCCCTTGTTGCTGTTCAGACCCTGGCTGGTTGTCTGTTACAACCAGCCCTGTTACCTATGTGACCTCATTTACCGGGCTGGTTGCTTCATACAACCAGCAGTTTTCCCCTAGCATGGACCCCTTGGGGCCCAGAACTTACCTGGGTCTGCTCTCTAGCTCACATGGGGGGATGTAAACAGTGGGTGTGCCGCCTCCCCCCCTCTTTTCTACCTAGGTGACCAGCAGGGGTTGTCAAATCCTCCGCTGGTTGCCTGGGACACAATTTTCCCCAGGCGGACCATTGAAACAGGTGGGCTGGAGGGGGATCACATCCTCCCAGCCCTTGGCGCCTACCCCTCAGTAACAGGGCGGGGAGGAGGGGAGAGCGCCCCCCTTGCTTGGTGGGAGGGTGGTCAAATCCCCCCCACTGCCTTGTTCCCTCCACCACACACAGGTGGGAGGATGATGAAATCCCCCTGAACCTGGTTGGTTGCCACATGAAACCAACCACTAGCTGGTCGCCAATGAGGGGGAGGACCAGCCATCCACCCTCCTCCTCACAACCAAGCAAGGGGAGGGAGGGAGGCAGGGGCCGCCAGCCACTGCGGCTGCAACCAGCCAGGTGGCGTGGGCTGCGGCCTGCCACGCAGTGGGTGGGAGGACTCAAAATGGAGTCCTCTGCCCCATACAACAGCCCCGTAACGGGCCCCAGAGAGAAACAAGCAGTCCCAAGTGGGCCTAGACATGGGCAGCTTCCCCAATGGGCCGCCAAGACCCAAAGACCATAAAATACATACTTTAGCAGGCCAGCCCGTCTGGCCAAGTATGTCCAAAGAAAACTTTGGGACCAGTAATGCCCAAATAAGCCCATCCACCATGACAGGCTTGTCAAGGCCCGTGTCCCAATGACTTGGGAAAAAGTGTTTTGGCACCCAAATTCCTAAAACCAATAACATCCACATAGGCCCATGTGGCCCACATGATGTCCAATGGGCCTTGAAGGCCCATTTGTGCATGCCATTTGGATTACACATAACGTGCACACTACCTGATTGAATCTGTATTTTAACAGAGAGATGGTGGAAGTTTGAAGAGAATTAGATAAGAGAGAATATCATTGGGGAGATCAATTCCTACATCAACCATTTTCTTCAGGGAGACCTTGGTTAAAGTGATGAAGAGATTAATTTTTTTGGGTTTGAATTGCTGAAAGAAGAATTCATTGAAGACTTGGGATCCATTGGCCATTTGGGAGGAAGTGAATTGTTTTTTAAAAGTCTGCAAGAGAATTCTTGCTGAAGAGATGTTTGGGGGATTGACAATGTCATTGTGAGTGACTGCATTGATGCGTGAGAGTAAGATGACTCAAGTTTCCATGTCATCAATAGAGCTGATACTTGTGAAATCATCCTCTGGGTCTTCCATGATACCTTTGAGCTCAAGTAGCAAATTCATTTTGTCCTTCCATATCAAATAGTTTTTTTCCAAGAGAAAAGTAACTGCTTGAAGGGTGGCCTTAAGAATTATTTGTCAAAATCCGTGGTTGCCCAATCACTCCATTGCTTGGATTAGGCTTGTTGGATAGATGTTCAGCTTTTAACCGTGTTGAATGATTGCAAGAAACTTGAAAAGACAAGAACTAAGAGGGCTTTTCCAGACAAAACATCAGTCAAGAAGCATAAAAAAACAATCAAACAAGAAGATCAAAGAATTTACAGACTTAAAGCAACTGAATGAGAAAAAGCCTTTGACAAATATTTCAGCAATGATTTGATTGAAGAGGAGTCAAAGGAAGGCAATAGAGATGTTAAGTTAATGGAAGTCTTTATGCTTGATTGCCTACAAAGACCAATGGACTAACACATGAGGCAAGTAAACATCTTGATCAAATAGCAAGATTATAAATGAAAGACAACGGTTGAGTCTTACCCAGAATGTTTTCTCTAATATTGAGACAGAGGTTGGCAGTGAGAAAGGAGAGGAAAGTAATCAAAGGAATAGCACAAGGAGAATAGAAAGGGAAACTGTGGCAAAAATAGATAGAGAGGATGAGAATGTAGTTGTAGGACAATGAGAATCATAGATAAGTATCCCACATCTGATCAGCTTAATTGTTTTGAGAATGATGTTGGATTTGTTGAGCAGTGATGTTTTGAGTTTGGTTTTATCAAGGTTGAGAGGATTGAGAGTGATGCGAGGATTTGATTGAATGGGAGCAGGATGTTGTTGAAGGATTGTTGAAGGAAGCAGTTGTAGCGGTCGTTGGAGGGGAAGATTAAGTTGAAGGAGGAGTGGGATGAATCAGATGTGAATTTAGGAAGATTGATGGGATCAGGTTTGATAAAGCGGGATTGGGATTGAGACGAGATGGCGGAGAAGGGATGAAAAGATGCTTTGGATTTGGAGATCCAGCACCGAGAGCAAGCTGAAGGGCCCAACGTTCCTCTGGTGAGTAGGCAAGTGACAACACACCGCCGTGATCAGATGTGAGGAGATAAGACGGTAGAGGTGAGGTTGGTGACGGAAGATCTTAAAGCTGCTTTAGTGAGGGAGTCGGCTAACATTTGATTGGAGGGAATGAGATGAGTAATAAGAGAATGATTGTCCCGCTGTTCTTACAACCATTTGATTTGCGTATTGACATGTTTCAGAGCACCATGGTGAGATTCTTGTTTTACTAGGTCATTTAGAGCTTTATTGTTGATGAAGGAGCAGTAGGTGTGATTTGATGAGGGGTTCATTTCTGGAAGAAGTTGCAAGAGCCAGATTTTTTCTTGAGTGGCTAGAACTAGAGCTTTGAGTTCTCCTTCAGTCGACAATAGAGAAATTGATCCTTGAAGTTTGCTATGCCAGGAGACAGGGCATCCGTAGAGTAAGATCAAATAACCAGTGTGACTTCTTTGTGATTCAGGGTTGTTACCACCGTTGGAGTCACTATAAGCTTCTATGTTGTATTGAAAGGATGGATTCTGGAGATGTAGGGCCATTTCTTTAGTGGAGGCCAGGCATGTTTTTCTTCAATACAATGTTGAATGCCGGGCCTGTTATTGAAGCGAGATATGTTGGAAACAGTGTTGTAAGACTCCAAATGGTGCTAAGCCGTGGCAGTTCTGTGGAGGGGAAAGGTGCTGTTTCGGCTGCCCTCCTAGGAGTTACAATAATATTTAAATGTAACCGGAATCAAGGTCCAGAACCTTATGGATGAGAAATCAAAGTAAGGGAAGAGGATAAGAGTTGTTGGTAGCAATGGAAACAACACTATCTGAGGCAAGATGGTGCAGGTAAAGACTTGAACAAACAAGTCAAGGTTTGTTCAGAGTTCAATAGAACAAGGCAGTTGTAAGTAAAAACGCCCACAAGCTAATAACTCTGGTCGTCAGCAGCTGATTAGGAAAGATCAACTCAATCCCAACCAACCTCCAGGTTCTCAATGAACCTGCCCAACTCTCCGCAATCAAGCGCTTGAAGGGTACCAGATAACTGTGGGAGGCTGAACAAAAAAAAAGCAATTGGTTTATCAAGCTCTAGAAGCAAATCAATAACGAATTCGAGCAAGAATATCCCAACACTTCTCAAGGGACTCAAGAATAGCGTGGCAAAATTCAACCTTAAAGAAGAAGGGAGGTATAACACTCCAGGTTTTAAGCTTAATAAAACCTCTTCAATCAAACGTAATTGGCTCCAGAAAGATGATCAAGGTGAGATCAAGACCAGTATGGTCGGAAAAAGGAATCAAAGTGGTATAACACACTCAAGAATTCAGACAGGAATTCTTCTTCAACCAGCAAGGCTATTGGTTGGTGATAAGGATCAAGGTCACAAGGGACAGAGTTTGAGTATGGAGGCTCAAAGGATCAGGGGGAAATCATGGATATACCCGGATAATTTGCTCAGATAAGTGGGAAGGATGCCCACGGATAAGTTGATTTCTGATGATGGTCTGATTGGATTGCTGGATCCTGGGCCAAAAGGAAGGGGAGAGCCCCTCCTTTTATAGACATGAGGCCCTGTATACTATGTACAAAAGATACTACAAATAGGTGCGGGAAAATGAAAACATAAAATAATAAAAAAAAAAATAACATGAGAGGAAAAAAAAAGAAATGTCGCCCGCGTCGACAACGGCTGTCGTCGCCCGATCGGCGGCGACAGCGGGGTGAAGGTTCCGACGGCTGCGAGCGGTCGCTCGCGGTTGTCGGTCAGATCAGATGATGAGCGAGGAGGGCTAGGGTGGATTGGTTGTGGAAGAGGGAGGATAGGAGCGTCATGCTGACAATTGGGATTATCGACTTGGCTCAAGTTGGATGAAAGGGCTATGTTATCATCGTTCGGAGGGCGAGCTTTGAGGGGAGTGGCAGGTGGATGGGCTCGATGATCGTGTAAGTATTGATCAAGTTGTCGTAGGTGACGTCGCCATTGGAGACGATAACCGAGAAAGACAAGGACCAGGAATGAGATCACCGCTCGGATGGCCGCACCTACCCGTCTGATGATCGAATTTCGTTCGGTATGGTCATCCTCTAGTTCACCGAGTGAATGGAATGGGGTCAAAGACACGGGAGGAGCTGGATTGGTTTGTTGACCGATCGTCACGGTGATCGAGGCAAAAGCAACCCAGGCTCGAGAGGGTTCAGTGCCTTTGTTGACGGCTTTGAGATTGACATCATAATCCTGATTGTCGATCGTGACTTGAAGCAGATAGCAATTGGCTCTCTTCCTACTACTTAGATAAATGGCTGAACCAAAGAATGAGGTAGTGATGGAAGCACCGGATGAGTTGGTGTAGGCAATGCCGTTCTGATAGTCAAAGGACCAGTTGTGAGGAGGGGAGCAGATAAACCAAGGGTCCTGAAAACCGTAAGAATCGTTACAAAGGGAGAGGACGGGATGGAGGGAGATGGAGATGAGGAGGTAGAGGGAGAGGATGATCGATTGAGGGAGGCGGTGGGGCTTTCTGGGAGCCATAGAGGTACAACCAAATTTTTTTTTTTTTGTGGTGTCCCGGATTGGTCACCACATCTCTCCCCAACTTACAGACTGTCCCAAGTCTGCATCTAAAATTTGAAGGGACTAAAAAAGAAAAGCAGGGAACAAAGAAATTGAAGCAAAGATTGGCCATTTCTTGATCTTGAGAGCAATTGAAGAGTTGAGGAAAATATCTTGATTCTTCCAAATGAGCCCTAGAAGCGGCAGGAATAGAACAAGGAGGGCGTCCCAGGTGCTCACATACGTGGCATACAGTAGAGTTTTACAACAAAAACGCAGCAAATGACCCTGGTGGTGCACAATTGGGAGGACTTACTTCTGAGATAAGTTGCCCCCACGACAATGAAACTTCTTGACTTGATCAGCAGAGAACCTTCAGGCCAACCGAGTACCATCCAGCTCCTCCAAAACATAAGATCCACCTCTAACTTGATGAACCACTCGATAAGGGCCATTCCAACGATTAGAGAAAAGCTTGCCCCACTGGGTCTCCAAAGATTGATTATAAGCTAAAACTACGTCACCAGGGTTCAAGGGCTCCCTGATTCGATTAGAGTGCTTGTCCTCCCAATACTGGACGGATTTTGCTCTGGACTCCATCATCTTTTGATAAGCTTCATCACGAACGTCTTCACTTTGCTCCAGTTGCTTGGATCTAGCAACTAACAGATCAGTAGTTGAGGACACCTCTTCCCTAGAGATACCCAAGAAAGATTCAATTTCCAGATCCAAAGGAAGGACTGCTCTTTGACCAAAGATGATTTCATAAGGTGAGTAGCCAGTAGTCCTTTTGGTTGAGATTCGATCAGAGAAGAGAACAAGAGGAAGGAATTTGCAACAATTCTTGCCACTTTCACCAGCCAGTTTAACAATTGCAGCCTTCAAAGGGGCATGGCCTTGTTCCACCATGCCTTGGCCTTCAGGATAAAAAGGAGTAGTAACTCTATGTTGTCCAGGAAGGGATTGGATCATTTCAGCAAGCTTGCCCCCAAATTCAGAGCCACCATCAGCAGAGTAAGATCAAGCCAGGCCATAACGCATTGTCCAGGTCTCGTAGAGGAAAGTTGCCACTGATTCAGAGCTAAGGTTCTTAAGAAATTTTGCTTCAACCCATCCGGAAAAATCATCTGTAGCCAGAATGAGGTACTTAGCACCACCTGCCTTAATATGAACCACATCCATAGCAATCCTTCCAAAGACAGTGGTTTCAGCTGGGCGCCTAAGATCACGTTTTTGACAAACTTCACAACTCTTGCACCATTGGGAGATGGATTTCTTCAAAGATGGCCACCAGAATCGCTCGGATAATTGTTGATAAGTTTTGGTTTCCCCACGATGACCAAGGCCTTCATGGAGACTTTCAAGGATAGAATCTTGTTTAGAGGGAATAGTAACAACAATAAGAGCACAAGGATTGCCTCTCTTCATAAGTCTAGAGCCTTGAACAAAAAAATTAGAAGACTTTTGTTTAAGAGATCAAAATTCCTTAGCAGAAAGATCAGGAGGTTTTTGAAGGGTTGAAAGGTACTGCTCTAATTTAAACCAGAAGCCTTGTTGAAAGCCAGAATAATTTTGAGAATAAAAAGAGAAAATAGGTTGAATTAAAGGTTCCTCTTCATTGAAATTGGTTCCAACAACAGATTTGTTGTCCCCAAGAGGTCGTCGAGATAAACCGTCAGGCATGGTGAAAGATTTTCCCGGCCTGTGAACAATATCAAAAGAGAAAAGCTGGATAAAGGCCACCCAACGAGTCATAGGAGCATTGGGAAGACTGGGAGCCTTGATCATTTCAATGATGTATCAAGCATCAACTTGCAATTCGAAGTGTTGGCCCCAGAGAACGGTTTGAAGTTTCTTCATCATCCAAGCCACACCACAGAGTTCCAGTTTGGGCTGGGAGTATCTAGATTCTACATCTGAAAACAAAAAAGATTCATAAAGAGCAGGACGGTCCCAACCATTTTCATCTTCCTGAGTAAGGACGGCCCCAACAGATTGATAACTAGAATCAACAGCCAGCTTGATCTTGCCAGCTCCAGGTCCATAAGAGATCTTTTTCAAAACTATGTCTTTACCAACTATCCTTTTGAGTAGATGGAAGGTACATTCACAATCTTGGGTCCAAATCCATTCAGAATCTTTTCTGGTTAGACAATGCAAGGGTGCACAGATTTTGGATAAAGATGGGATAAAGATTCTAACATAAGTGACAACACCTAGAAAGCCCCTAACTTCAGTTGGATTGATTGGGGTAGGCCAAGAGATGATCTTGTTGACTTTGGCTGGTGCCATCCTTCTTCCTTCCTTGCAGACCACATGACCAACAATTTCCAGAGCAGGGACACAAGCCTCCAGTTTGGATCCAGAGACAGTAAGGCCAGATTCCTCGATTTGTAACAGAATCCTCTCCAAGGTAGTAGCATATTCCCAGATAAAATGACGAATTCCTGAATGCCAAGGTAAGAGCTCATTATCATAGTCAGATACTGGACCTTTAATTCCTCCATCGTCAATAAAGATACCAGCATGATCAGGGATTTCATCCTGGAGGATTCACATCATCTGAGCCTGATAGACTGCAACCAATTTGGTGGCTCCTTGAGGCAATCAAGTAAGTTGAAATCGACTAAGAGGAGTATCAAAAGTAGTGGGAGACAAGAAATAGGATGTAAGGATTGTTTGTCATAGCTACCCATAATATCCCCTAGACCATAGCAAGCTCTCCCCGCGAAGGATTCAACAAATTCTTCAGTAGCAGGAGGGATACCAGAGTCTTTAATAGTAACTTTATTAAGAGTTTGAAGATCATGAACTATTCTAAGTTTACCATTACTCTTGAGGACACAGAAGACGGGGCTGGAGTAACTAGAAGTTGACTGTTCATACAGGCCAGTTCGAACTCGTTCCCGGACCAACTTGATGAATTCGTCAACTTTAACAGCAGGGATAGGGATCTTTTTCTTTTGCCAAGGATCATGTTCAACTACAGGGATGATATAAGGAAGGCCATAGGATTCCCGCAAGAGACCTCTCTCTTCTTCACAGAAAGCAATAGATTTTTCCCTTAGAGATAAGACATTTTTGATTAAATTTAACTCATCAGGAAGAAGCCATCCATCTGGACCAAAGTTGACCACCTTCAGACGTTCTTCAGTGACCCGTCCATTAGGCACAAAGGGACCAGTAAGAGATTGAGGAAGACCACAGTAAGGATTGCGAGATAGAGGAGGACACATAAGGGGAGGATTGAGGTTGAGAGGCATAGGTTGGTTGACTGGTTGGATCTTCTTAGCAACTGGTTTATACTTAGTGGAAAAGGAGAGAAGTTCTTGTTTCCTCCAAGAGTTGACCAGAGAGACTTGATTACGAAAGCTGAGTCCAAGTTCCAACATCTTCCAAGTCTGATGTTCTGCAATATCCTTGAAGGGTGCCTTTTCCATAAAAGGAGAACCAGGAGATAATACGTTGGTCACATGTGTGGCACAAGGTAGGGTTTCAAAAATGACGGTAAAAGATTTCCCTGGCAGTGCACAATTGGGAGGACTTACTTGTACCCCAAATTGCCTCCACTGAAGCCCATATTCCTTCATACCAAAATCACCAAAAAAAACGGAATTGAAATTAGGATTTCAGTTTAGACTCATTGCGGAGATTTGAACCAGAACTGAGAGAAGATTGATCAGACTCAAAAGTAGAAGGGAAAGAAGAAACAACAGAACCAGAGAGAGAAGGAGATGGAGAAGAAATATTTTTGGATTTTTCTATTTTGATAAGTTTTTGTTTTTTAATATTCTTGAGCTCAGAAGAGAATGATGAAAGGAATGAAAAATAAGCCTGAGGGATGGGAGTTGACCCTTGAGTTGCAGTCTGAGGCTGAAAAGAACTACAACTATTAGTAGGATCAACTATTCCCCTAAAAAATTAGAGGAACTAGAGTTATCCTTCTGCTTCCCCTTAAAAGATGATTTGGGAGAATGACCAGGAAAATCTCTTTCCCAATGACCAGAATCCAAAGAGCAAAGAGGAACTTCAATTTTCCTGCCATCAGCATCAGGGAGAAGAATTCTCTCCCCAACTTGATCAGAAAACATCAGGGTTGCACCAAAGTCCATTAAGAAGGGTTGTCCCAAGATCATAGGACTGTCCAAACGAGTAATTCAAAAGTGGCAGGTTCCAACAATATTTCGACCAATCCTGACCGGTACATCTTCAGCAATACCAACCAGTTCACAAGCTTGATTTCCTATCCCATACACTGCAGAGTTGAAGCTGACCCTAGGACTAAGTTTGAGCTTGCAGGCCATAGCATCCAAGATTAAGTTAATCTGAGATCCAGAATCCACAAGAGGAGAAACAGTTTTAGCTGAGTCACCAAGATAACAAGGAAGGAAGCCAAGGGGACAGGAATAAAGGTTGGAGTCTAAAGAAGGACTGGTTCCACCAGAGTCCTCCATTAAAGTGCCAGAGGAAACTTTGAGTTCTTCAGGGCCAATTTCCACACGTCAACGAGAGACCCATTTCTTCATTCCTTCAGCAACAGATGGAGAGATTCATAGGAGTTCAGCCACAGATAGATCAGGAATTTTGAGATCAGAAATTTTCTTTAATACTCCCTCCACAGCATTGGGGTGATCCTTGGAGATGCCCCTTTCAAATCAAACTTTGGGCTGGGTGGAGGGAGGAAGTTCAGGTGACGCAGAATCTAAGATAGGAGTAGAAGGTTGAGGTGAGGCAGAAGGATCAGGGTGATCTGTGAACCTTTCCATGAATGGTTCCTTTTCCACCTCCATGTCTTCTACATCAGAGGAAGGAGCCTCAAGTGATGATCGATGTTTAACGGGTTTTCAAAGGATTGAAGTTGGCAAGGAAGGAGCCTTATGAGGTTTAGGTTCCTCATGTCGTTTCCTAGCTGGATCAGATTGATAAGTAGTCCCAGCAAGACTAGAGGAAGAAATAGCTGGAGGATACCAAGGTTGGAGGGTACCACAGGATGATCAAAATTCAAAGGAAGCAAGAGATGCTTTCACAGGAGGTGATGGCTGGTAAGAGGCCACCACATGTCGGATAGGACAAGACGAGTCAAAAGGGATTAGGGCACCATTAGGGAGGAAGTAATTGTTCCCCCTCTGCTCTACCGTCTTTTCCTTTAGGTCCTTCTGAAGTTCTTGGCATCTTCCGGTTCCATGGCCTTCCCTATGACAGTAGTAACAGACCAGAGTTGATTTGGGGACAGAAGAAGGAGTTTTAGGAGTAGCTAGCGAAGAAATCTTTTGATCTATTTTGTTCTCAAAGGCTCTAAGTAACTTGGTGATTTCATCTATAGTAGTAGGTTCTCGATTGGAATTAGGACCTGCTTTAGGCCTATGATCTGCTTCCATTTTAATCATAATATCGTTTGACTCTTTAAAAGAAGGAGCATGGACCGGTTCAGTAGTTCTAGGCTTTTCAAAGGTAAGAGCAGTTTGACCTTTCATGACTTTATCCACAGTACTCCTAAGGGTGAGAAAAACAGGGAGCTTGAATTGATTATCCCTGGTGGTTATCATGGATTCAGATTTGACCAGTTCTTCTTTAATCCTTTCCTGCACAGCCAACAAAAAAGATTGAAAAAACTTTGCTCAAATTTTGTCCACTGTGTCAATGTGATTGTTTTGGATAAGATAGTTTTGAATGGGATCCCAAGACTTCCTAAAAATCTGATAGTCAGAGGCCGAAGAAATACCACCATTGGAGATCCACTGAGAAACCAGAGCATCCAAATCCTGCAGAGTAAACCTAGCCACATCTATTTTTCCCCAGTATGCCAACATAGCCTCGCTGAGAAGCGTCCAGTTATGGGATTCAAATCCCTTGAAAGACTCGATTACCTCCATAACTTCATCAGAGGAGATAAAGAATCGCAACTAATAAGCCATATCAAATTCACTAGCTCCATCCACTTCAGCAGCCATTTTGTAGGAGTCCAAGAATCGCTTGACATTTGTACCATTGAAGCCTAAGTTCTTCTTCTGAGGTTTGCTCTTTACCATCTTAGGTCGGACAGAGGTGGTTGGAGTAGCGGAAGATGCCATATCAAATAACAGAGTTCCTAGGGGATCCAAAGAACAGATTTCCAAAGTGGCTCACGAGTGTGGAAAGAGTAGGGTTTCGCCAAAAAATTACAAGTATCTTGCCCAAACGGCGCACAAATTGGGAGGACTTACTTCTAGGATAAGTTTCCTCCACGGATCAGATTTGAGAAGAGAAAAAATAGGAGAAAGAAAAAAAAGATCGGATTTCGAGGTTGATTTTAAATGTCTTGGGACTGTAAATCCCAAGGTTGCTGGTTTGATCCCGGCCTGGGGGACCAAATGTAAGACTCCAAACGGTGCTAAGCCGCGGCAGTTCTGTGGAGGGGAAAGGTGCTGTTTAGGCTGCCCTCCTAGGAGTTACAATAATATTTAAATGTAACCAGAATCAAGGTCCAGAACCTTATGGATGAGAAATCAAAGTAAGGGAAGAGGATAAGAGTTGTCGGTAGCGATCGAAACAACACTATCTGAGGCAAGATGGTGCAGGTAAAGACTTGAACAAACAAGTCAAGGTTTGTTCAGAGTTCAATAGAACAAGGCAGTTGTAAGTATCAACGCCCACAAGCTAATAACTCTGGTCGTCAGCAGCTGATTAGGAAAGATCAACTCAATCCCAACCAACCTCCATGTTCTCAATGAAGCTGCCCAACTCTCCGCAATCAAGCGCTTGAAGGGTACCAGATAACTGTGGGAGGCTGAACAAAACAAAAGTAATTGGTTTATGAAGCTCTAGAAGCAAATCAATAACGAATTCGAGCAAGAATATCCCAACAATTCTCAAGGGACTCAAGAATAGCGTGGCAAAATTCAACCTTAAAGAAGAAGGGAGGTATAACACTCCAGGTTTTAAGCTTAATAAAACCTCTTCAATCAAACGTGATTGGCTCCAGAAAGATGATCAAGGTGAGATCAAGACCAGTATGATCGGAAAAAGGGATCAGAGTGGTATAACACACTCAAGAATTCAGACAGGAATTCTTCTTCAACCAGCAAGGCTATTGGTTGGTGATAAGGATCAAGGTCACAAGGGACAGATTTTGAGTATGGAGGCTCAAAGGATCAGGGGGCAATCATGGATATACCTGGATAATTTGCTCAGATAAGTGGGAAGGATGCCCACGGATAAGTTGATTTCTGATGATGGTCTGATTGGATTGCTGGATCCTGGGCCAAAAGGCAGGGGAGAGCCCCTCCTTTTATAGACATGAGGCCCTGTATACTATTTACAAAAGATACTACAAATAGGTGCGGGAAAATGAAAACATAAAATAATAAAAAAAAATAACATGAGAGGAAAAAAAAAAGAAATGTCACCCGCGTCAAGAATGACCGCGGGCAACCAGATGGACACCCGCGACAGCGGTCGCGGGTGTCAACAACGGCTGTCGTCGCCCGATCGGCGGCGACAGCGGGGTGAAGGTTCCGACAGCCGCAAGCGGTCGCTCGCGGTCGTTGGTTGGATCAGATGATGAGCAAGGAGGGCTAGGGTGGATCGGTTGTGGAAGAGGGAGGATAGGAGCGTCATGCTGACAATTGGGATTATTGAATTGGCTCAAGTTGGATGAAAGGGCTATGTTATCATTGTTTGGAGGGCAAGCTTTGAGGGGAGTGGCGGGTGGATGGGCTCGATGATCGTGTAAGTATTGATCAAGTTGTCGTGGGTGACGTTGCCGTTGGAGACAATAACCAAGAAAGACGAGGACCAGGAATGAGATCACCGCTCCGATGGCTGCACCTACCCGTCTGATGATCGAATTTTGTTTGGTATGGTCATCCTCTAGTTCACCGAGTGAATGGAATGGGGTCAAAGACACGGGAGGAGCCGGATTGGTTTGTTGACCGATCGTCACGGTGATTGAGGCAAAAGCGACCCAGGCTCGAGAGGGATCAGTGCCTTTGTTGACGGCTTTGAGATCAACATCATAATCCTGATTGTCAATCGTGACTTGAAGCAGATAGCAATCGGCTCTCTTGCTACTACTTAGATAAATTGCTGAACCAAAGAATGAGGTAGTGATGGAAGCACCAGATGAGTTGGTGTAGGCGATGCCGTTCTGATAGTCAAAGGACCAGTTGTGAGGAGGGGAGCAGATAAACCAAGGGTCCTGAAAACCGTAAGAATTGTTACAAAGGGAGAGGACGGGATGGAGGGAGATGGAGATGAGGAGGTAGAGGGAGAGGATGATTGATTGAGGGAGGCGGTGGGGATTTCTGGGAGCCATAGAGGTACAACCGAAAAAAATATTTTTTTTTTTTTGTGGTGTCCCAGATTGGTCACCACAGCGTAGGAGAGATCAGGTCGCGTTTGGCTGGCAACAAAATTGAGAAAAGCAGTGGATGATCAAAAGTTGATGTCAAGCTTGAGAAAGGCTTTGCGTTTGTTGTCAGAGGCACCAGTGAGTTTGATGTTAGGGGTGAATGGAGTGCTGATTGGTTTGCAATTTGTGAGACAAAGCTCACTCAATGCAGTGTTGATGTGATTGGTTTGGAGTAGTCCATAGCCACCTTTGGTTTTGACTAACTGATTTCCAAGGATCTTGCTTAAGGGTCCATCTTGCAAGATCTTGAATGCAGATTTGGACTTTTGCAAAACTTGGTTGAATTCCCAACAATTAGCAGGTTGTCAACGTAGACAAACACATAAAGCTGTCTGGTCATGCTGATGTAGAGACAAGGATCGGCACAGGAAGTTGTGAAGCCCTTGTCAAGTAACCAGGTCTTGAGCGTCTTGTACCAGCTTTTGGGCGCTTGTTTGAGTCCGTAGAGTGCTTTATTCAGCTTGAGATATGGAAAGGGGGAGTTTTAACCAAGGGGAGTTTTGATGAAGATATCTTTGTTGAGTGGAGCGTTGAGAAAGGCGGACTTAATGTCCATCTGCCACAAAGTGATTTTATGAAACAGCGCAAAGACAAGTAACACTCATAGGGTTATGATTGAGCCCGTGGGGGCATAAGTCTGTGCATAATCCATAAATTTGATTTGTTTGAATCCTTGAACGCACAATTGTGATTTAAAGAATATTCCCGATTCATCGGGATTTTCTTTGATTCTGTAGACCCAGACTGTTGTTAGAGCGGTCTTGCCTTCAGGAAGTGAGTGACATCCTTCCCATACTTTCATGACCTCAATGCCGTTCAGTTCTGACTTCATGGAGTTGATCCAGTTTAAACTTTCTTCAAAATTAGTAGATTTGTAATAGTTTTTAGCTACAGAACGGGCAATGAAGCCATATTGCTGGGGTTTCTGAAGGGAGTTTTGATCACAAAGTGTTGGTGCAAATGGGACCATCAATTTTTCGGCGACTGTGTCATCTTCATCTGAATTGGATTTTGATGATTCAGAAAGTGAATTGGAATGAGCTGAGAGGGAAGGATTGGGGATGGTAGAGTTGTTTTGGGGATGGTTCTGAGTGGATTGGATTCAGTGATAGGAGGTGGAGCGTTGTTATTGGGATTAGGGACATTGAAAGAGGATGAGTTGGAGTTTAGGGTGTCAAGTAGAAGGGAATTGTCAGTAAGAAGAGAATCAAAACAGGAATTTGGAGAAGAATATTCATCAGAGAGAGGAGAGGAAAGGGAAAGATTTTCAAAGATTTTGAAATGTTTGGAACGAACGATAGATCTAGATGATGGACAATAGATTCAATAGGAGTTAAGATCTAAATCAAATCTGGTTAGAATGCCCTCTAAACCTTTTTTGTCTAATTTTCTGGGAGCGTGAGCCTGATTGAGAACAATGGCCTTGGATCCAAGGACACGAATGAGATGGAGTTTGGGAGAGGTTCTGGTCCAGAGTTTTTGGGCTGAGACTTTCAAACTGAGAGATGGGATAAGATTGAGCACTAGACAGGAGCTGACTAATATTTCAACCAACAGGAAAGAAGGGATGTTCATATTGATCATCGTAGTCCTAGCAGCCTCAAGAATGGTTCAATTTCCTCTCTCAGCAACTGGATTGTGCTGTGGAGTATAAGGTTTGGAAGTAGAGTGTTTGCTCCCATTTTCTGAGAAGAAGCTTGAAAGGCGATGATTGACACATTCACCGCTGTTATTGCAGTGAAAGATCCTCAGTATTTGTCCTTTCTGATTGGCGTGAATTTTGATGAATTTCATCACCTCGTCTGATATGTCTGATTTGAGTCTAATTGGTACACAAGTCTTGAACTTGGACCAGTTATCAGTGAGAAAGAAAAAGTATTGACATCCAGAGAGGGACGGTGGATTAATGGGACCTCAAACATCAGCATTAATCTGTTTAAATGACTCTTGGCTTGGGGGAAGATGATTCAGGAAGGGTTGTTGGTGGATTTTCCCTTTTGCACAGGAGACGCATTTGAGGAGATCATACTTAAGGTTGGGAAACTCTCTTGAGAGGAGACGGTTTTTTTCAAGATGGGGATGACAGAAGCCTTTATGAATGGTGGATAGCAAGATGAAAGAGTGCAAAAGAGCGGGAAGGTTGAAACCTTCATTGATGAAGAATAAATTTTCTTCAATAACTCCGGACATGATCTGCGTGTTGTTGAAGAAGATGGCAAACTGATTCAGAGATGAAAGTGTTAAGGAACAACCTTTTTGAATGATTTGGCCTAAGGACACCAAGTTTACAGCAAGATCGGGAACATAAAGGGAGTTCTGGAGGTGAAGAGTAGCTGAGGTAGTCGTAAGAAGAGCTGTTCCTTTGCCAACCAAAGGGATAGGAGCATTGGGGTTTCCAGTTTGTACCTTGGTTCCATTGGGTTGAAGATGAGGGAAGAAATTTGGGTTGTTAAACATGCAATTTGAAGCACCAGAATCAAGAATTACTCCATTAGAACTGAGAAGAGGTGACGAGACCATTTCAAACATATAGGCTAGATGGGCAGATGACGCCTTCTGGGATTTTGAAGGAGTGTTGGATGGAGTTGTCAAGTCAGAACCAATTTGAGAGTTACCATAGTTGGGTCAAAGGTGTGGATAGAGCCACCAACACTTGCTTTGATTTTGGTTGGCCTGAGGGTTGTGCCAGGTCTACTTGCACTTAATGACATCATTCCTGGTTATCAGAGCTGAGGCGGAGGATCCCGCAATAACTTTGTTTTTTACTTGATTGAGATGTTTTAGGACTAAGTCGGCATCAAATTTGGTCTCTCCAAGTGAGTGAGTGATAGTTGTTTTGAGGTGTTCAAGAGGGGGAGGGAATTTGTAGAGCAATAGATAGGCAGCTATGTTGTTGTCCATTTGGATTCCAATCTCTATGATTTGAAGTAAACACAATATGGCATTGGTAATGAATTTTTCAACTCTCTTTGGATTGAACTGAAGGTTGAGCAGATTAAAGAAGACCCTGGAGCAATTGGCCGTTTGCAAGGAGGCGTAGTATTCATTGATTGATTTCCAAAGTTCAATCCTGTTTGTTAGCAAGTGGTCCTTGAAGCAGTTGATTTAAGTACGATTATCCAGTTTTGCAAGGATATATTCCACTATTTCAAGGTTTACTTCTGGAGGGCATTTCTTGGGTTTGGAGGAGTCCAGCCAATGTGAGATCTTTTTGAGAGAGAGTATATTGATGATTTTGGAGCGCCATAACAAGAAATTAGAGTTGGAGAGAGTATGAATGGAGTCCGTCAGAGTCTTGAGCAGAGATTGTGAGGAGCCCATTGGTCTTTGTTAATCAAACAGTTTCAGGAACGTTTGGCTTTTAACCGTGTTAAGTTAATGGAAGTCTTTATGCTTGATTGCCTACAAAGACCAATGGACTAACAAATGAGGCAAGTAAACATCTTGATGAAATAGAAAGATTATAAATGAAAGACAACGGTTGAGTCTTACCCAGGATGTTTTCTCTAATATTTAGACAGAGGTTGGCAGTGAGAAAGGAGAGGAAAGGAATCAAAGGAATAGCACAAGGAGAATAGAAAGGGAAACTGTGGAGACAATAGATAGAGAGGATGAGAATGTAGTTGTAGGACAATGAGAATCATAGATAAGTATCCCACATCTGATCAGCTTAATTGTTTTGAGAATGATGTTGGATTTGTTGAGCAGTGATGTTTTGAGTTTGGTTTTATCAAGGTTGAGAGGATTGAGAGTGATGCAAGGATTTGATTGAATGGGAGCAGGATGTTGTTGAAGGATTGTTGAAGGAAGAAGTTGTAGCGGTTGTAGGAGGGGAAGATTAAGTTGAAGGAGGAGTGGGATGAATCAGATGTGAATTTAGGAAGATTGATGGGATCAGGTTTGAAAAAGCGGGATTGGGATTGAGACGAGATGGTGGAGAAGGGATGAACAGATGCTTTGGATTTGGAGATCCAGCACTGGGAGCAAGCTGAAGGGCCCAAAGTTCCTCTGGTGAGTAGGCAAGTGACAACAAGAGGAAGAATTTGAGAGGGATGGAAAACAAAAGTTAGACTTTGGAGATTTGGGAGAGGTAGCAACAATTTCCAGTCTTACCAGTCAGAGATTGTTAAATGGTAACCTCAAGAGGTCGGATTTGTGTTGATTCAAGTTGATGTGTTGATGGCTTGAGGAGAAGAGGAAACAGGAAAGAAGAAGAAAAGAAAAAGCAAGAATGAAAGAGGGAAAGAAAAGATTTGATCAAGAGCAGTTGATTTAAGATTAGGGTTATGATTTTGAGATGGACGCGGAGGGTGGGAAGAGTTGAGCAAAGAGATGATGGGTGGTTGTGAGCTGAGGTTTTCCATTGGTAGACTTGTTGTTTTTCAAGGAGTGCAGATCAGAGGTTTAGACATGAATTTGATAGGCAACAGGGTTCTTGTGACAGTGAAATCAGGCATGTGGATGTGAAAGTAAGGGAGGAAGCAGAGACGGGAGTTATTCATTTATTTGACAGAATCAAAAAAATAAAAAAGGTTGAATCCTTGTTGAAGAAGAATATGATTTAAAAATTCTTTGAACTTTGGAAAAAAAAAATTCAAAAGCTGTAAAATCAACTTTGATATCAAATTGATGCAATCAAATTGGCGCCAAGGATTGAAATTACATCAAACTTTTGGCAGGCTCTCAACCAGCCTTGATGTTTTTGCTTGCCAAAGTTATTTCAACAGCTTCCCCCCACTAAAGGAGTGGCATCAAAACAGTTTTGTGAAAGCTGGGGGCTTGATAAAATGTTGGACCCGTGGTGTACATGTAATTATGTGTGCAGCTTTGGATCTCTTTGATGCCCAATCTTTCCAGAAACAGACATCAGTAAGGCAGGTCTATATCTTTGTAAAATCAGATTTTTTGACCTTGCGTTCCCTTAGGCCCCCTTTTATCTTTGCTTGCACCCCTGATCTACAGGGCCTTCTTTTTTGATATTCATAGTGCGCAATGTAAAATGAAAAACTGCACTTTAAAAAAAAAAGCAAAAAAAAATGTTTTTTTTTTCAAAAAAGAAGGCAGGTCTGACACCTACTTCTGAGTATTTCGACATTGCTGGAAGTGTTTCAAGCGCAGTTGAAGCTTGTGTTGCAACTTTCTTCTTGGATATCCAGTGAGTGAGGATGAGATTTTGTGTTGTTACAAAAAGACTTATTCAATTAATAGTGTATATTGCCCCCAAATTGAGGGAGGGAAGCCTTTTGCTTGGTGCAAAAGCTTGAGTAAAGTAGATGCATTTTCTGCAAAACATTTGCAGCTAAGATTGCAGAGAACAACACCAGCTACTTAATGTCTTTGAAAAGAGGTTGTTGGTATTTTCCAAGCCTCAAAAAACTAAACTGTTATAGAGATAGATATTTTATGGATTTATAGATTAATTGAAAACAAGATGAACCAACAAGAAATCTTTTCAATATTATGAAGGGTGGTTTATATAAAAGGGGTTAGTTGCACAAAAGGGGTTTTGCAAGTCTCCTTGGGTACATCAAATCTTTGGGGAGAATTCTTCCAACCCAATCTTTTGTGTAGATACATTGTAAGCTGGGATTAGTAAATGGAAATTTGGATAGAATGTTACAATATTTCCCTATTTTGCTTTTCATTGGGAAAATTTGAAAATATCAGGTTGGTATTGAAACCCAGGTGAATTTTTTTATAGGGTCAATAAAGCTTCAGTTCTACTGTGTGGGTACCTATTAACCAGGTTATTTGAAAGGTTCCAATGAGGTTCAAATCAAGTTTGTTTGAGATATTTCTGGAGTTGATATATTTCTGTTGCAATGACCATACTTGTTAGCCCACCTTGTAGTGTGCTAGCTGGACCTTTTTTATATTCTATTGTTTTTCTTGGGATATTTTTCTTTCAAAATGTGGGTGACCAGTGGCTATTGGCAATCCATTAGTAGCTTGAAAAATTGGTCTGAAAGTGTTATTTGTGAAACTTTTGAACTGGTGTTGAGTCAGGGGTGGAAGAGTTTCTTTAAATAGAAGGGAGATAAGCTGTTTTTAAGTAGATGCTGTTTCAACAGGAAATTTCTGCGCAGGCTTTCAATTTGGCCCAACTATCTTGTTGTGGGTTACAAAAGTGGTACAGATAGGGTTCCAGGACCACTTTTGTACTTCCTGTTTGTCCATTTGTTTGTGGGTGGAGGAAATTTGAGTAGGCAGTTGAAATCTGAAGGCAGATCATCCAGTTTTGCCATAATTGAAAGACAAAGGTTGACCCACAATCTGGTACAGTTTTGTTGGAAAGCTGTGGTGGTGTACAAACCTATCTACAAAGCAGTAAGCCAAATACTCCAAGTTTCAGCTTTTTCTGGCAGTTTTTAAATGAGCACTCCCTTCCAAATGATCTGCAATTACTAGAATGGAATAAAAAATCCTGCTTTTAGGGAGATTCACAATTTAATCCATACCAATAAAAGAAAAATGCCTATCCAGCATATTCAGAGGCTTGATTGCGTAATCTTAATGGAATTTCTTCTCATTTTGTTGGTACACCATGCAGGATCTAATATACAGGAACATCTTGTCCCTCATATTGGACAAATTTTACTTCAAGGTTAAGGTTAATTTTCTTCCATTCCTTTGACATATCCTTTTCCTCAGTACAATCTACCTCAGTTCATAAGTGTGGCACAAACAAAGCACAACATCCATGGTGATTTCTGCTTAGCACCTTTGGCTTGTGGAAAAATTTTCCAATCTTTGAAAATCTGGATATAATTGAGAATCTTGCAGTTGAATCCAATACTGGTCAACCATACATTCAAACTTTTCCCTTCTACCCTGGATATCATCAATCCTCAGACTTCAATTCTTGTTCAAGGAATAGCACTAGTTTGCACTCATTCCTACAAATCCACATCAACTGTATAGTTTGCAAATGGAATATTCTCTTACCCTGAATAAACTACATCTTTATATTTCCATTGTCTTCACATGTCATTCCTTCCTTTCTCATCAATTACGTCCTTGAACGCTGAGATTCTATTTTCTTGCACCTACGCTACAACCTGAGAAACAAATTTACTTTTATTTCATTTCCCATTCTGTTCCTGTCATTCATTGACTCACTTCTCTCTAGCAGTAGCTGGCCATCCATTGGGTTGTATCTAATCATCTTTGGATTACCTTATAACAGCTGTGTTGCCCACCTGAAGATTTTCTCCTCAGTTAGTTAATTTCATATTTTCTTGCATTTTTCTAAATCCAGTCATCACATTGGCCCTGGGTTTGGTTTCCTTTCCATTGGAACATCTGATTTCTCTTTCTGTTTGTTTCCCCATTGAATCTTAAATTTCCCACTTTGAATTTATCCTTGCTATCTTGCACCCTCCCTTGCACTCAGTCCTCTCATTTGGCTCATGATCATCTATGATTGCCATATAGTACATGGTTTGGTTGTGTGAAATTAAATTAAATAACTCAACTGCTATATTTTAGTCTTCCAACCTATAATAGATTCTTCTTTTCCAATTTCATGTACTTGCTCAACTGGGAATGCTTCCCTAACCCCTTATGATATTCATTGGGTAGGGAGATCCAGCCCTTCACGGGTGCAACAACCTTTAGATCTCATTCCTTCATCCAAATCTCCTTTGGTTTAACCTCTTGACATCCCCCTCACTACTCAAAGGGAAGGTAAGGTGGATCCTCTCAAAGAAATCAAAGATTCCAAGCATTCCTCCAATGAAACATTGAATTGTGGTAGATCAAGGGTTTGCACTAGTGCTCCCAAGACCAAAGCCTCAACCTTGCTCTCAACCTTGATCCAGGCTCTCAATCAAAATGCCTTGCAATCTGGCCTTAGCGGTCCTAGTTTCCATACTCCAAGCATGAAGCAGCCTGATCACTTTACAAGGGAACATACCCATAAACTTAGATCCTTCCCAAATTCCTGAAAAATAATCTTCTCAAACAATCCCAACTGTTAAAATACGTATGCAATTACACGTGTGCTATGTATAAGTGTAATCCAAATGGGATGCACATGTGGGGCTCTGCCCCCCATTTGAAACAAACATGGACCATACGGGCCTGTGTGGGTATCACAATTTGGGTGAAACTGCCCTCAAAATGGGTGAAACAGGCCTATTGGTACACGGGCCCTATTGGGCCCAGTGGGGTATATGGGTATATACAGCCAGATGGGCTTGTATGAACATAATAGGGCCCAAGGTTTATTAGATGGGCTGGCCCGCCAAAGTATGTTAAACTCACTTTTTTGGCTTGGGGCGGCCCATTGGAGCCACCGCCCGTGTCCCAGCCCATTTGGGGCTGCTGCCAGTGTCGCGGCCTGCTTGGGCCACTTGTCCCCCCCGGTTTGGCCCATGTGGGGCCCAACGGCCTGCTTGGGGCTGTTGCAGTGGCCAAGGGATCCCGCGAAGTGCAAAGCTGCGTGGGCCTGGCTGGTTGCAACCGGTGGTCAGCGCCGCAGGAGCAGGGGCCTGCAGACCCTGCTCCCCTCCCTCCCCTCGCTTGCCATTGCAAGAGGGAAGGAGAAGGCTGGCTGGGTTGAACTAGCAAGCAACCGTCCGCAGGAGGGAAACCAGTCAGGGTGAGGGGGATTTCATCACCCCTTTGCCCAGGAGGATGGCTGGGCCAGTTGCAGCAAGGCAACCCGCGGTGGGGGGGATTTGATCACCCCTCTACTATTGAAAGGGGTGCTCTCCCCCCCCCCCCCCTTTACCAAGTGGGAGGAGCAAGGGGCTGGAGGGGATTTGACCACCCCCCAGCCCACCTACCTTGACATAGCCCTGGGGGTATCAACCTCCAGGGCCCCTGGTAGGGGGATTTGACTGCCCCCTTCAGGGATTTGAGAGAAAGAGGGGGGAGGGCAGGATGTCCGCCAGTTGTTGAATTACTGTGAAAGATTTGAATGAATTAAGAACCAAGAGGGCTGAATCATAAAAGATATTAGTTAAGAATAAAACAAAGATCTTAAAGAAAAATAGTGAAGAAAAAGAAAGATTAAAGGAAGAAAAACAAACATCAAGCAACAGTGTAGAATTGAGAACTTGACAAGTTTGAGAGTGTGAGAGTTTGAGGAAGAGAGGTGATGGCGATGATAAAAGACTTGAAAGAGAAAGTTATTATAAGTAAATTGATGTGAGTTGAATGGCAGACAAGGCGGGTTGAGTTCTTACCAGTCAGAACTTGAAAAGCTAGAGGATTTGATTAGGAGAATTGATGGAAAGATAATAGTTGAGTCATGGTTAAGAAAGAATTAAGAGAGGAGGAAAGAGTGAGGATGACAAGAAGAGAGCGCTGAAGGATGAAGGAAAGATTTGAGTCGGAGAGGTTGTTGCTGAGGGACAATCGATTAAGCTGAGTTGAAAGAGTTGTTCTGGAAGGATGAGGAGGAGAGCCTCCGTGATCCTTACTTTAAGTATGGTAGATGAGAGTATCGTGAGAAGAGAAAGATTGAGCGACACAAATTTGAAATATGGAAGTTGACTAGTGACAGTGGTCAGAGACCCGCGGATGTGACACTTGACTATTGACTCTTGACAGGGACAAATCGTGAACAGAGACTGAAGGAAATGGGAATAAAAAGAAGATAAAGAAAAAGAAGGAATACAAGGGAAGGTGGTTTGTAGTGCTTTATTTGACACCCCCCGTGACTGGTAAGACTGAAGCCGGATTAGTAAAGGAAGCATTTATAAGATGAAGGAGAGAGGTTAGAGAGTTAAGAGGAAGGGCTTTGGTAAGACCCTTGGCCTTCATGTTGTTAGCGGAGATAAGTTCAATAGATAGATTTTTGAGTTTCAATTCCTCTCAAAGAGCTTTTGTTTTTATATCTATGTGGCGGGTTTTAGAATTGCAGCCGAATTTCTTGAGTTTGTCCTTGAGACCTTTATTGTTGATGAAGTGCTTGCTGGGAGAGATTTTTGATTTCCATAGTTCAGCCACAAGTCCTCTCATCCAGATAGCTTCAAGAAACAAATTGACAAGAGGATTAAGTTTGGCTTTGGTAGTGGAGTGAGTGACATTTTGTTGATGGTAGCTGCTCCAGGAGATAAGTGAGTTAAAGAGAAGAGAGAGATGACTGGATTGAGATCGCCTGGTCTCTAAGTCATTGCTCCAGGTGGCATTGCTATAGCACTGAATTTGAAGATTGGTGTGGTTGACTTGTAGAGTGAGTTTGAGATCCTTCGTCGCCTTTAAGTATTTCCAACATCGTTTAACCTCTCTCCAATGTTGAATTCTGGGTTTTTTGCAGAAAGGGGCAAGACTCGAGACGGTGAAGCTGAGGTTGGGACAAGTTAAACAGGCTATTCAATTCATTAAGAAGACTGCCGGACAATAATTGATATTCAATGCTTTGAACTCTTTGTGTTCTTCATTGCTAGCAGTGGTTTGATTGATGTTTGCAGTTAGAGGGATAGAAGCTGGTTTGCAGTTGAGCATATTTAATTCTTCAAGTCCGTGCTCTATATGTTTAGGTTGAGAAAGTAGGATTTTATCATTGGTTTGTTCATATTTCATTCCAAGAATCATGTTAGGTTCATGGTGATTGGAATTAGGGAATCTAGTTAGAAATTTCTTTTGGAAGTTGTCCCCAAGACCAACCAGGATGAGGTTGTCTACATGAAAGAACAGGACAGAATTTGAAGCTGAATCAATGTAGAGACATGGATCAGAGATTGATTCATGAAATCCTTGCTCTCAAATCCACGACATGAGAGTGTGAAACCAATTAGCAGGGGCTTTTTTTAATCTGTAAAGAGACTTTTGAAGAATAAGATATTTGGACTTGCGGTTTGAGCCTTTTGGTCTTTTGATGATTACTTCATCAGATAGCGGCGCGTGAAGGAAAGCGCTCTTTACATTGAATTGAGAGATTGGAAGAGAATGTTACAAACCAAAGAGAAGAGTGATGCGAAGGGATGCAGCTTTACCAGTGGGTGAGAAGGTGTCTTGAAAATCAATACCGTAGATCTGATTGAAACCCTGAACGCAGAGCCTACTTTTATAGACCAATGGATCTCCATGGCAGTTGTCCTTGAGACAATACACCCATGTAGTGTTGAGAGGATTCACTGGATCGGGACCATTGTAATCATCCCACACATTGAGTGCCTCAATACGGTTAAGTTCAACATCCATAGGGGTTTCCCATTTCAGGCTGTCGGTACATGTTTTTGCCTGTTCATAAGTTCTGGGAATGTAATAGTGGTGGTAGCCGTATTGTTGAGGAGGATTCAAACTAGAGCAATTGGGAAGAGTATATTTGGGAACAAATTGTTGCGCAAGTTTTTCAGAGGAAATAGATTCGGAATCGGAAGGTGATTTGTTGCGCAGGTTGGGTGACGGAATCGGAGGAGGAGAATGATTGAGTATAGGGGAAACAGGTCGGGAGATGGAGACTGGGGAAGTCAAGGAAGGAGGAACATTTGGGATCTCAAAGAGATCATTGTTGAGTTTGACTATTAGATGATCTTCGACGGCCTTGGAGTTTGGGAAAACCTGGGAAGAATCTTTATTTTTGAGAAAACGGACATGTTTAGAAGAAATGATAGAGTTATCAGGTTTAAGAATTTGGAATGACAGGAAACTCGGGTTGTAACCAACAAGAATACCAGGAAGTCTGCGATCCTTAAATTTCTCACCTCGATTAATTTTGTAGTTGAGGTAGACTAACTTAGATCCTATAGGATGGAAGTAATTGGTAGGAAAAGATTTATTTGTGAAGAGAAGATAAGGAGAAGGGGAATTGGTTGTTTTTGGAATTTTATTTAGAGAAAGACAGGCGGCCTTAGCAACTTTGGCCCAAAGATTGAGAGGAAGATTCGAGCTTCGGAGAATGGCTCTCATAGATTCGGTAAGAGTCCGATTAGCTCTTTCAACCTTTCTGTTGTGTTTGTGATGATAAGGCTCTGTGATTAAATGTTGAATCAAGTTGGTGTTGAAATAACTTTCGAGTTCGGAGGAGGTAAATTCTCTGCTGCCATCAGTGCAGATGGTAGCTGCAAAACAATCGCGTTTATGCCTTTCGTGATTAAGGATAAATTTCAGCTGTTGACAAGCGTCTGACTTATATTGAAGTGGAATAGCAGAAATATATCCCGAAAAGTTATCAACTACATTCATCATGTAGTTCATGTCGTTTTGAGAAGGTGGAGATATGGGACCAATTAAGTCAATGTGGATTTGTTCAAACGGTTTAGAAGCGAGTCTTGAAGTGTTTTTGAAGGAGGTTTTTGCAATTTTGGAGAAGACACAATCTTTGCACTGAAATTCTGATAGGGTTTTGGAGTTTAAAGATGGAAAAAGATTCTTGACGCAAGGAGGACTAACGTGCCCAAAAGATTGGTGCAGTGATTTGATGTGAAATGAGTCCAAGTCCTGTAGTGAGAGATGACAAAATTTTGAATTGTGACCAATTCAAGATGGTGGATTAAGAAGAAATAAATTTTCTTTAATGAATCCAGAAAAGGCTTGCTGAGAGCCAGCATAGAGGACAAATCAATTATTAGAAGAAGAGAATGAGCAGTTTTTGGAGGAGACAAGCTCCCCAGGACTGATTAAGTTAACCAATAGATCTGGAACGTATAGACAATTTTTGAGAGTGATAGAGGAACCTTTCCACGATAGCTGGACAACACCTTTACCCTTAATGGGCAATCTGGCTCCTTCTTTTCCGGTGTTGATGAAGTCTTTGGGAATCTGATCGTCCAGTTGAGTGAAGAAAAGTTTGCAGTTGAACATATGACTAGAGGCACCTGAGTCCATGATGATGTGATTTGACGGATTAATTTCTTTGATCCAAGTGGTGATAAGAGCCAAGTAGTGGGGAACTTCTTTAGATTTGGATTGAGAATTGAGTTGAGCTCTCCATTGTATCTGAGATTCTTTCCACCAGTCTGGGACCAGATGCTTGTGTAGATGCCAGCATTTGTTTTCGGGGTGATCTGGTGATTGTGGATTATGATACCCCCTTTGGCATTGGAATTTGACAGGTACGGATTTCTTGATAGGTTTGGAAGAAAGGAGAGCATTTTCATTGAGTTTAGGTTCCTTTTGTTTAACCTTAGTCTCATTATCTAGCTGTGTGAGGTGATTAATGACGAGATCCATGGTGAAGACTTTGTCCGAGTGCATCATTTGTTGGCGTAAGGAATGCAGAGAGGGTGGAAATTTAAAGAGAATAAGATAGGCAAGAATATCGTCCGGAAGATCTATTCCTATGTCAATCATTTTCTTAAGAGATACTTTTGTCTCAGTGATGAAGAGATTTATAGCTTTAGGTTTGAATTGTTGGTAAAGGAATTTGTTGAAAATGCGGGCTCTATTTGCGGTTTGAGAGAAAGCAAAGCGTTCTTTAATAGTTTTCCAGAGTAGTCAAGCTGAAGAGATGTTCGCCGGATTGACTACGTTGTTATGAGTAACTGAATCTATTCGAGAGAGTAGAATTACTCGCATCTCCATATCATTGGCCGGACTCAGGATTTTTGAATCATCTTCAAGAGCCTCCTTGATGCCTTTGAGTTTGACAAGCATGGACATTTTTTCCTTCCAAATTGAGTAGTTTTCATCAGAAAGGATTGGAACGGCTTCAAGGGCAGCTTTGAGGATAATTTGTCGAAATCCATCGTTGCTGGATCCCTCCATTGTTTCAATTAGTTTTGTTGGACGGACCTTTGGCTTTTAACCGCGTTGAACTACTGTGAAAGATTTGAATGAATTAAGAACCAAGAGGGCTGAATCATAAAAGAAATTAGTTAAGAATAAAAAAAATATCTTAAAGAAAAATAGTGAAGAAAAAGAAAGATTAAAGGAAGAAAAACAAACATTGAGCAACGGTGTAGAATTGAGAACTTGACAAGTTCGAGAGTGTGAGAGTTTGAGGAAGAGAGGTGATGGCGATGATAAAAGACTTGAAAGAGAAAGTTATTATAAGTAAATTGATGTGAGTTGAATGGCAGACAAGGCGGGTTGAGTTCTTACCAGTCAGAACTTGACAAGCTAGAGGATTTGATTAGGAGAATTGATGAAAAGATAATAGTCGAGTCATGGTTAAGAAAGAATTAAGAGAGGAGGAAAGAGTGAGGATGACAAGAAGAGAGCGCTGAAGGATGAAGGAAAGATTTGAGTCGGAGAGGTTGTTGCTGAGGGACAATCGATTAAGCTGAGTTGAAAGAGTTGTTCTGGAAGGATGAGGAGCAGAGCCTCCGTGATCCTTCCTTTAAGTATGGTAGATGAGAGGATTGTGAGAAGAGAAAGATCAAGCAACACAAATGTGAAATATGGAAGTTGACTAGTGACAGTGGTCAGAGACCCGCGGATGTGACACTTGAGTATTGACTCTTGACAGGGACAAATCGTGATCAGATACTGAAGGAAATGGAAATAAAAAGAAGATAAAGAAAAAGAAGGAATACAAGGGAAGGTGGTTTGTAGTGCTTTATTTGACACCAGTTACACCCCCCCCCCATGTGAGTCTGAGACTGGACCCAGGTGTGTCCTGGGTCCCACCTGGCCATTTTTATGGCCAGGGGCTGGTTGCATGAGGCAACCAGCCAGCATGTGAGGTAACAGGGCAGGTTGTAACAGACAACCAGCCAGAGGTTTGAACAGCTATGGGGCTGGTTCAGCCCTGTTACAGTGGAAAAATCAGAAATGACCAGAATAGCCTGGTTTTAAGGGTACAGGGACTGATGCCATGTGGGCTGATGTATCCCAAACCAAGTAAGAAGGCCTGTAGAGCCTGCAGAGCTCTTTTGGGGCGGGAAATTTGCCTTTTGGCTTGTTGTATCATGGCTCACAAGAGGCCAATTTTTTGTACTTAAGGAGCTCTTCTCCCTGCTGTTTTCCATCATCCATTCATCATCCAATTGAATTCATCAACAATATCATCCAACGTGTTGCCCCATTTGTGAGAGCCCATCATCCAATTATTGAAACAACGTGTCCAGAATTTCTTTTTCTTTAAATACTGCTCATCTGCCTAAGCTAATTTCTGGCCATAATTATAACACCAACAGCTTCCCTTCCAATAGCCATCAAGCTGTGTATACATCTTGCTTTCTATGGGGAAGAGCCTTTTAGTTTTACAAGCCATATCTCAAACTATTTTTCAATACCAGTCCCACTCACCATGAAAAAAAGGCTGCACCTGCCCGCAGGTGTAGCACCTGAAACTTGTTTTGATTTGGTTTTGACTCTGAGAAAATTCTGTTTCTAACTTGAGTTGGAACCTGAGAAAAGTGGTTTGTATCAGTTCTTGAGGATTCCAAGTAATTATAGTGCATGCATGGAATACAGAAGATTTGGAATTATGGGGAAATTCAATTTTATTTAAAGTGATAGAGGAGTGAAGCAGTGTGGTTTCACACCTGACACATGAAAGTTACTACCTGGGTTGGATAAGTCAAGATTTTGATGCTTTTTTGCTTTCTATTTCCTATTAGATCATTACAAGAGGTTTGAGGGTGCTTTTTTTTGTTACTTTGTGGTTGAAAAAAATTGTATTTTTTGAAAGGATTAAATTCAGTTTTCAATATCTTCTTTTTCTTCTTGTGAAATGTAATAAATCTCAATTTGATGTAGGAAATTGAAATGTCAATCTAAATTTTAACTGAAGATTCAAAAATCTACTCAGACATGTTGGAAATATTGTACCACATAGATATTGAGTTCAGTTATACATTTGAAATAAATTAATTTTAAATTGAAATAATTGAGAAGTTTCACATTTTATTTTATAAAATGAATGAATTTACAAAAAGAAAACAATTGCCTTGAATGATTTTATTTCTCTAATATCTTTTTGCAGAAACTTTGTTTTAAATATTTCTTATAATATTGGAAGCTCAAAAGAATTAATCTAGTGATATTGATTTGTTTTATTTAGCAGGAATTAATTAATAAATAAAAATGTTCTAAAATTTAGAGCTTTTGATATTATTTTCTGGGTGACAACAGAGGAAATATAGAACTACTTGGAATTAAATTTATTCAAACCAACGTGGGGTTTCAAGTGATTTTGCTAATCTTTCCAGTTTATCCTCTATTGGCTTCATCTCCAAAACCAATTTCTCTGTCCACTTTAATGTGGCAAGAAATTGAGGGCAGTAACAATTAGAAGGGAGGGATTCACATGGTTTCATCTGATAATTTGGGACTATTTCATCATAAGTTCTTCCATATTCTACTTGTTTTTTAGCTTGAAGTTCACCTTTCATCTCAGATAAATAGTTGATAGTGTTGTTATCAAGATTATGAAGAAATTGTGAATAAATTTTGCTTCTCCAATACACTTGGACAGAGTGATATTCCCCCTCATTTTCTTCTTCTGTATCTGAGCAGCATTCCTCACTAGGGAGAAGGCATTTTGCCAAATCCTTTCCCATATGGCGCTATGCAGTGGCCGAGCAGTTTCTGCATGTATTTCAGATTCAAGACCAAAATTTTAGCTAAGAGGATTGAGAAAACGGAGAGAAATCTTAAGCTTACTCTGTGTTTAACTCTAGACCTAGGCTTCTTTTTACGTGTCCTAGGCTTCATGTAATTATCCTTCTTCCCACGTAGCCAACGTTCCAGTAGGCCAAAGAGTATGTCCTTCTTGCAAAACTCAATATCAAGCGGATAATTTGTAAATGCATCATTTTCCTTCACATTTAATCAATGTTTTATTATCACTTCTGAAAAAATTTGGTCCCAATTTGTTGAATTATGATGGTCCCATTGGAAATTTGGAACATGTATGCCATAGCTTTCTAATTCTTTCTGGCATTGCTCTTTGAAATATCAAGGAATGCTCTTCTTACCTCCATAGTAGTTTTCATTGGTTGTTTCCATGTTGAAAAAGTTGTTTTTTGGGTCAATTGTATTGATGCTTTTTGAGTTTAAAACTTCTACTTGATCTTCACTGGGGGGGCGGAACCCTGTCTCCTCAAGATTTCATGTTTAAAATAGCCTTTAAATAGTCACGTAGGCATAGACTTATGGGGTCATTGGAATTTGGCAAATTTTCTGCTACTTCCTTGTTTAATATGCAAGTTTTGATGGATTTCAAACTATGAGGAGGTCTACAATCCATGTTATAATATAGGGAAGTCTTCAAATAGCACTGGAAAAGGTTTTGGGGTTGTTTGAAGTGTAAATTTTATGGAGGGGGAGAATTTGCAGGCAATTGAATCTGAAGTTATTGGCTATTGAATATGATGAATTTTGAGAGATTATAAAGGGTTCATGTACAAATTGAATATCTCAAATCGGATATGCATCTACTCTATCAGTCATTTCAAGCATATGAGCCAAATTCTACATTGTGAAATGAAAAAAAAAATATTGTCAGAAGGAAGAAATGTTTGGGAACTACAACTTGGATTTTGATAAAAATGACCATATTTTTTATTCATGTTTTGCTTTACCATGTATCTTGATTGAGATGATTATTTTTTATCATTTTAAATGATGTCAGGAATAATAATGATTCAGTTCCCTTAACAGGGGAAAAGAATTAATCCAAAAATAGATTGAGACTTATTATTAAGTTTTATAGTTGAAATAATTTTATAGATTTTACAATGAAGTTCAAAAGCTTGCTGTTGCAAACCAAGTTTTTCCTTGGTAAATTTATTTAAAATCAAGAAGAAACCTATTATTCAAAATAGAAATTTTCTCAAATTACTGGGATGAGCACTTAAGTTGTTGCAAATTTCACCTCCATTTTTTAAATCCATGGTATGATCAAGAGGATCAATTTTACCCAGGTTTAGTATTTAAATTGATGAAATGCTTTTATCATTTTTTACATGGGGAGTCAAATTTCAATTGTGAATTGGTATGAAAATGCTTGAAAAAAAAATGCTTCCTCTGATGCAATTGAGAGGTGCAATTTTGATCCAACTTGCAGTAAAATCTGATTGTTAATCTGTTTTGATATCTGCTACAGGTAAAGAAAATATTAAAATTCTTCTTAATAACTGAATATTTCTGGTTTTGAATGCAAACTTACAAGGATTCATCTGAATTTTTGAGTGCTTAAATTCTCCCTAATTGAAAAGAGGGCCAAGGTAATATTCTTAAATCAAAAATGGTATGAAAACTTCATTTCTTGATCATTTACCACATTTTAGATAAAATGTTTGCAATTGAAAGTAGATAGAATTTAATTTTTTGATAAAAATTATGTTCTTACTTCCTTTCATGTATTAAAACCATTTCATCTTATTTGGTTAAACATGACTTTGGAAGATTAAACTGAAATCTCTTGAGACGTATCAAACCTGAATGCATGAATAAACACAAATTTTACCACCTTTCCACTTGTGTTTACCTTCATGGGTGGGTTGGAGTTCATGAGAGGACAATATTTCACAAAAAGAGTTCAAGTTCTTTATTTTTCAACTTTTATTTTTTTTAAGCCAAATATGATTGAATTTCTTTACAAAGAGAGCTGCTTATGAAAAATTGGTTCTTTCATTTAAATTCATAGTGAATTTTTCAAGATTCTTTTGAGATTAAAATCAGGTGATCTCATCCAAAAATACTTTGATTTGATACGTTTGAGCTAGCAAACCCCATTAATTGGAAAAATCCATGGATTTTCATAGGATGAAATAATTCATTTTATAAGGAAACCAATGGACAATAAATCTGATTGGATTTTGCCACATATCAAAACATGCATTGGACTTGAAAATTTAAAGATTATCAAAAGGTCAGACACTCCATAGTTGACAAACTTCCATGTATTATTGATTTTTTCATGAAACAAAGATGAGGTTTTCTTTCCTCATTGCATGAAAAGGCTTTTTCTAGCATTGACTTTGAGATAAGGCACTTATTATTCTCTTTTCTTGTCAACCCTCTGTTATAATTGAAAAGAGGTGGAATTTTCATGAAAGATCATGTAGAGAATCCAATACTTGTGAAATACACTGGTAATCATTGATCAGAAAAATCTAAAAGTCCATTGGAATTGAACTTCTATTGACCACCAATGGAAAAGCTGTAAAATAAATATAAATTAATGATAAATCTGATATGATTTTTGAAGCATA
Organism: Puccinia polysora; assembly: GCA_025617555.3. NCBI lineage: Eukaryota > Fungi > Basidiomycota > Pucciniomycetes > Pucciniales > Pucciniaceae > Puccinia > Puccinia polysora. The sequence continues at coordinate 48,905,328 of CM062616.1, forward strand.
AGTACTTACACCTTCCAAGGAATTCACGCCTCTCCATCCAAAGGTGCCAGAAATTTGTTATTAATTGTTCTGGAATATGCAATTCTAAGGCTTCCCTGTCAATTATTCTTTGAAGTCTGCCAACCCAAACTCTTTCATTCTTCTCTTCATGCATCCAGATTTCACTTGGTGCCCAAATTTCAGGACATGGCTCAATTTTTTCCTTGAGCTCATGATCAATATGTTGGTGTTTTTCTTCAAACCATTCTTTTTGTTCATGGGATAATAGAACCATTTTCTTTGTTTGAGGTTTCAGCGGTATTGGGAGCAATTGGTGGATTGGATATGTGTTTTCTGTGAGGTATGAGTTGGTTTCATAAGTTGGGTACAAATTAATTTTGGTTTGATATTTATACAAAATGAAAAGGAAGTATACTATTGCATGAATTCAAATTGAATATTTCAAATATAAAAAACCTATGCATAGATTGTATGGAGATCTTCATTGGTGATTAGAATTATAGGCATTAAATACAGTAATTGAAGGCTATTACATACTGTATTACTTTGGTAATGATTTCAAGTATTTTAAGAAATTCCTGTGGCATTTTGAAGGAGAAATTTTGAATCTTATTGGACTTCATTCCAATTTCCATATCATCTCCAAAGAAATGAATGATTTGTTGATAAATGAATGTATTGTGAATCACTGATGTTGATAACCAAACAAAAATCACAGCTAAACTTAAAATTAGGGAGGAGAGATATTTGCATGGATTTGGATATATTTATTTATTTGATTAATATTATGTGCACTCAAACCAGCCATGATATGATCCCTTGCTTTGTTTTATTTCCTTTAAGAAACCAATCATAATATTGAACAGCAGTTTTTGGAAATATCCAGTAATTTTTAAGCAGGTTGCCGTGCCTACTTGCTTTGAGTTGCATTCCATCACCTTTGTATGAGTGTTTGAGCAACACACAGCATCAATGATTTTGGGGCAAACAACACATGATATTTTAATATGGAAGGCCCAAAATATTGGATCAATTCAATGTTCCATTGATGGTGTTTTTAATATGCAACATAATTCAATTCTTCATTGAGTTGTTTTTGACACCCATAAAATCACAATATCAAATTAATTTGTAAACAAAAACTCAGCTATTCTTGATTTAAAGAAAAATTTTAAAGAATTTTTCACAATTTTTATGCTTTGCAGCAGATGATGGAAAAAAGTATGTAATGAGAAAATATTCTCATTATTTTCCAAAAATGTAGCTTTTGGTTTGAAATTAAAGGGCTACACTTAATCTTTCTTCAATTTAAAATCAGCAACTTAGTCAATAAGTTTCAAGGGCAGTATGATCATGAAGCATTCAATCATCCAAAAGAACCTTGTTTCCAAGTAAAGAATTTGATTATCCCAAGATCAGAAAAAAATTGAAAACTAGAATTATCCATTGGGAAAAACTAAAAGTCTAATTTCCTAAAAAGTCAACGGAATTAACTGTGGGAAGCTTGGGGTTCTGAGGTAACTTCAACTAAATTGGAAGAGGTAGTTTTTTCAACAGCCCAGAAAGTATTAAAGTGGCTACCCATATCATAGTCAGTAACCAGGACAATATCCTCCAGAAGGACCTCAGCCAATTTTTCATAAGAAAATCTTTGAGTAAAAATTCTAATTACATCTCTCCAGTTTATTTTTTTGTCTTTACTAAAGCCCATATCATGCAAGGCAGTAAGAATATATGCCCTTGTGTTACCAAGTTGGCCCCAGAGTGGATCAGCAAGCAAGCAAGCCTTCAACCTTGACTCAAGCACAAGAATGCTGAATTCAAGGAGCATGCCAGACTTCCACTTGGGCATGACTTGTTGATTTCCTGGACATAACCATATAGCAGCAGTACCAAAAACTAACATGTGTGAGACAAATGCTAGAGAATTGGTTTCCCATTGATTCTTCTTCTCTGCCAAGTCCTTTGACATAAAAGGCTGCTGATTATCTTGTTTTTCATCAAGCCGTAAGTTGATGAGCCCAGTGACTAGGGAGACAATATATTCAAAAACAGTATTAAGGTCACCTCTTCCAGCATTCATCTTGGCTTCCTGGTTAGCACCTGACCTCTTCTGTTGAGCAAAGGTGGAATCATCAATTACAGCTGCTTGCAGTTTGGCAAAGTAACTTTGTGCTTTGTGTAAAGCTTCATCTGAGTTCCCGTCAATACCTTGCATCAAGAAGAGGACATTTTGTGATATTTTGTGTGAGACTACACCTATGATGTCATTCAAGGTGTGTTTCAGTTTCATGTATGCCCACATATTGGCTCTTTGGTATAAGTTAGGATCTCAGAGAGGGGATGCATATTGAGCTGCACTGTCTTCTTGGAATGAGAGAGGGAGTTTGTTTTTAGGAAGGTGCTTCCAACAAAAACATCATCATCTTTTCCAAGAAAAATCTTTTCTGATAAATCAAAAATTAAGAATCAGTTTATTTTCATAGGAGTGGAAGACAGCATCATGAAAATTTACCCTATTTGCACTGTTTCAAACAGAGATTCAATGATTTTAAGATTGTTGATGACTCAGGGGGGTTTGACAGGATCCTTTGGCCAAGAAGGTTAAGGGTATTGGTAATTAGAAACTGGGTACTGCTGATAATTTTGGAATAGGTCAAAGGTGTTGCATTGTCCTTGAATTCTTCCCAGTATGATAACCTCAACAGGTCTTCCTTAGTCAAGCCAACAAAAAGCTCTAGACAATGTAATAGAATTATTTGCCATGATTTTAATTTCATCGTAAAATAATTCCACTGACCGGGCTGATTTGAGCCAGGATTTGATGTTAGCCCAATGATTTGGGACTGCGTTTCAGTTTGGCTACTAGCCTGGCCTCCAGGCTGAGATGACTGGGTCAATGAAGGGTTCTCAATCCTTGGCCTCAAAGTTCTCTGTTCCATATCCCTAGTAATGAGTCCGGCATCAGATGCATTCCATTTTTGGAGTGTTGAAGATGGGCCACTCTGATTCAGAAAGGGAAGATTAATTTGGAAGTCAAATTTGGGTTGATTATCCAGCATAGCCTTCAAAATAGGAAACTGACCGGCTCAGGGGATGTTGGGAATAGGTTGGGTGAAGGTGTGGGACTCCTGGGTGATGGTTCAATAACAATGACTTCCAGTTGCTCTGGTTGGCCATCACTTGAGCGAGTGAATTCTGTGTTGGAATCAGAGGAGTCAGAGGATGCTTGAGAGCTAGAGGGTGGCCTTGATTGGGATTGTCTAGCTGCTTTTCAAGCAGCTTGGGCAACCAGCCGGGAAGATGCCCTGGTTCCTGGAGCAATCTGGGGTCCTTCAGCTGGTATTTCTGGGTGCAGCACTGCGGTATTGTCAGAGGCCTGGACGGGGGCAATATCAAGGGCAATAACCCCAGCTTCTTGAACTGGATCTTCCACAGGCACAGCTTCAGTTAATGTTTCAGGTTCACCTGGAGATATGAGAATGTATCAGCTTTGCATATTTGGATAATTTTTGATGAACAATATGTTGCATCAAATGATTCTCTCAACTCACTGGTTTGGTTGGCTGGGAGCTCTGCTGGAACCACTGAAAGCTGGGGGGCAGGATTATCTTGTGAAGTTTGTGTTTCACCATTCACCAATGGTATGTTGTGATTTGATTGGACAGTCAAACTATCAGCTATTGTTGGCTGTTGTTGTTCTTCAGTTGAAGGCTCAAGCAGACCAAGATCTCTGGAGGTTTGTAACCTCATCTTTTCCACCTTTGCATCGTACTTTTTCTGATAAAATCAAGCATTGACTGCAATACTTGTTTATGGAATCTTTCAAAATATTCCTCATTAAGGAGTGTAGTCAATTGATTAAGAGCACGCTGTTCTAAAAATTGATCATACCAGTTCAAATAAGTATTAGACCACAAGGGACCCAGGTAATTTGAAAACTTACCTGGGAAATCAGCCATGGTATAATCAAGAAAGTTTCCAAGGTGAAGAAGCTGGAGATGATGCAGTTGAAATCTGATGGGGACAATGAGGTTAAGATCAGAATGAACTGAGACCTCTTGGTGAAGGAGCTGTGGCTTATATACCCTGAAAAACCTAGTCACATGTTACATGTGTTTAATATGAATGACAGTTGCTCATTAGTTAGAATCTACATAGTACAATTTGTGTAAATAGCATGGGGAATTCTCAAAGTTTCCAATCTCCTGCATATCACATATACATATAAATGTCATTTCAAGGGAGGTGGAAAACTTATGATAAGTCTTCCACCTCCCTGGACATAAAACATGTCACATGGGAAAATCATGTGGGAAAAATGGGGAGGTGGACGACTTTTGCTAAGTTGTCCACTTCCCTTCAACAATGTGTAGCATGATTTTGAATATGCAAATCGATTGATGATTGCTGGGACAGTGGACAACTTAGCATAAGTTGTCCACCTCCCCCGAGTGATCCCATCTTATATTCCAATGAGTACAAATGCTGTACAAGTCATGAACACTTTGACATCAGTTCATGAATTAACTGGTAAGTTTTTTGGCACAAGGAGGTTATATTTGAATTATATACATTGAAGCACATCTTTAACCATATCTAGCCTTCTTTCCATTTACTCTAGTTACAATTTCATAAGGAGAACAATTTTAAAGTTTAAGAGCAGCCATTGCTAGTATTTTTTTAATTTGGAAGGAGCAACCAAAATGAGTATAATGTTCAATTGTTTGAAGGCTCAGTGGAGGAAAAGTAGTTTGATGAGTAAAAACAGAAGTTTGCCATAAAATTTCTAATATGCCCCAGCTTTTTCATAATCAACTATGAAACCAAGAGTGGGAAAGGAGAGACCATGGCCTTTTTCTTTAGAGGGAGGAGGGATTGGGGTTCCAGCAGTTTTTTCAATATAAGAGAACAAACCATAATTATAACCATTCAAGTCTTCTTGATCCATATGAGGAACATTGGAAAATTCATCACAAGTGACAATGACATTAGAAGCATGAAGACAAGAATACCTTTGGTCATTCCACTCTGGAGATGTCCAGTTTGGAATTTTAAACTCCTCTGATAATTCCTTGTTCTTCACATGAGCAGTGTTGGATAAAAATTGGATTCTATTGAAAATCAGTTGGTTATGTACTGGAAGCTTAGAGCACAACAGATCATCATTTTCTATTTGGTCTGGGTTCATATCCTGTCTCCTTGCATATATTCCTATTTAGAAATATAGTTGGATGGAAGTCAGTCAACAAAGACATGATTAGCAAGTTTGTGGTGATTCCCAATTACCTGCAGAATATCCTTGGTCAGTGCCCCAACAAAAGCCAATTCCAAACATAGATCCTGTTTTTGTGTTTTTGTTGGTTTTGTTCAGGTTCTGTCAATTTTTTGCCATCACATAGAGATCTTGTACCATCTCTGAAAATTGAGTTGCTAGCAATGTATATGGTCTTTGCTGCAATGAATGATACTTGAGAACCACATAGGGTTGGTACTTTCTGTTGCAAACCACTTGTAGATTTACTGGTGGTCCTACCTTTGGTACTACCACTTGGCATGGACTCAGGCCCTTCTTCAGGGTGATGAAGTAGATTGACTCAGATACACACTCCTTCTTGAAATAATCACGCTCAGCTTTAAAATGCTTTTTGTGTGCTCTGGATGAGCATGGGATGGACATCATTAAGGGTTGTGGTGGTTGCCTAAGAACAGAACAATCTTGGCTTGATTCCTGATGATGCTTTTGATTCAAGGGCTCATCCTCACTACAAACGTCTCCTCAAAAGCACCAACAGCAATACAAGGGACAAGGATTGAGATAAAAAAAAGAGGTTAAAGTTAGTAATATGAAAATCCTCCATGATGATTGAAATACATACATGTTGCTACCTTTAACCACTTTCAAAGACACATCCTCATTATTTTTTTTCACTGGAAACAGGTGGGCTTGAGTTTGGTTGAAGTCATTGGAGTTGACTTGATCCATGGTTAACTTTTAAACATGATGATGAGGACATGATGAATGGTTTACAGATGGGTTCAAGGACAAGAAGGAATCAATTGAGGAGCAGTGGATGTTAAGCTGATTTCTTCATTGCTGCTTACTTTAAAGATGAATACAAGGTGGATTGTGTCTAGGTTAATATGTGATGATCAAAGTTGAGTCAAGTGGGTCAAAACTGAAGTCCTGATTTGAAGAGGAAGAAAAGAATGGTGAGGGAAGAGAAGGATTGAAGTCAGTGTGTGATTGTTGAAGATGAATGAGAAAACAATTTGAAGTAGTTTGATTAAACCTTACACTTGAAATGGATTGATGATGAGGATGAAGTTGAAGATGGTTTTGAACCAAATGGGTAGGAGGAAGAAGCCAATAGGTTGTTTGCTTTGGATGATGGCTTGATTGTTGTATGTTTTGATGATTGGTTATTGGAGAGGTGATTGAATCAGTGAAGAGGATGGTAAAACAGAAAATCAATAAGCTGGTTGTTCAGATTATCAAAAATTGAAAAGCAGGCTTGAAACTTACCTGGATGGATGTGCTGGGTGATTTCTGAAGGGCTGGATTTGACTAGCTTGCTGGATTCTTTGCAGGGTAGGCCACTGAACAACTCATTGTTTTGCAAGCGCTTGTTTTTTTGCTTGCAAACGGCCGAGCGAAGCTCGCTGAAGCGCTTGCGTCAGCAAGTTTGCAGCGGCTTGCGAAGTCGCTTACGCGTTCGCCGACGCGTTTGCGGCAAGGGGGATTGTTGGGCAGGGTGCCAGGGCCCATTTACGCGCACAGACATCTCCCAGGGCCCTGGAAACCTGGGAGAGAGCGACAGGGTTTCGTTTGGCGACCCTGTTGCAAAGCAGCGCGATTTCGCTTGCTCGTATTGTTTGGCAACAGAAAACAAGCAACTGGGGCATTGCCCAAGGAGCTCCAGGCCCATTTGTAGCTTCTCCAGGGCCTGGAGCTCTTGAAAGCCCTCTGGGCCATTTTCATGGAGAGATGAGGGCAAGTGCCCATGGGTTTTGGCCTCATGGAAAGGCCAAAACCCCTGATAGGGAGTTGGGGCCCTTGCAAAAAAAAAAAAAAACCCATGTGTTTTCTTTTCCATGTGGTTGTGATTCAAGCCAGAAGGTGTGGATAAGCCTTGCATAAGATGTGTGCGTGACTTTAATCATGAGAAGTATGCCTGAATTTAACAAGTATTCATCTGCACAATGTGAGATGGAAAGATCCAGGGGATGCTTTTGAATTTCAATAGCATTGTTTTGAGTATTTCATTTTGGTACCTTTGAGGATATTTTGGTAGAATTCCTGGGGATGAAAAAGGAGTGGAGAGCAATGCCTTTCATTTTTGATAATTTAAGGTATCTATTGATTATCCCTTGTCAATTCCACTCCTGAAAAGGTTGAAAATGATACTTTCAACTTTGAAGGCAATATCTGATGAAACCAACAGTCCCTCTTTGTCTCAAAGTAATGGTGACAGTAAGCAATGATTTTTGTATTTGGGTGCATTCCTGTGAAAATTGATTGATAATCATGATTTTTGTTTCACTACAGAAAAGGTGTTTTTTGAATACTTTTTTCTAAGGAAAATGTTTTCCAATGGATATTTCACTTTTTTTCAACTTTAAATGAATAACAGGAACTAGTTTCCTAAATTTGATGATATGAATATTTCAATAAGTCCTATATCCTTATATTTTTTTACTCTAAATGTTTTGAATAAAAAATACATGAAATTTTCCATGGTTGTTGGTGTCTGTGCATCTGCCTGATTAAAAGATTCATAAAGAGTAATGGGATTGCTCAATTTACAATTAAATTTGGGCAATAGGTCTATTGATTAAGGCGGGGCTGTAATGTACAGAACAACAATGTAACATTGATTCAGAATTCTTTCAATGACCCTTGAGGATAAACATTTGGCTATTCAAAATACATGTTATGATTTATATTCATTGAAAAAACTGCAGAACCTTTTATATTGCATGATGATGATTCATGCACAAAAACCTCTGGGGTCATGGTGCACTTAGCCTAAGTGCACCATGTCCCTTCAGACAACTAGTTGGTGGTGGTTGTGGGTGGCCACAAACCTACATGACACAGTGGCCAGCATTGATTCCCTTAGCCCTCATGCTGGAAAGCTTTTTCTTTAAGTATAAACATGGTCACTTCCCACTGTGACCAGGTGGATGTAATTTATCAATAATTACCAACATATCTGGGACCTTTGGGACATGAGAAATATGGAATATTTTGGGTTATGGGAAGTTTCTTCAAGCAATGAGAAAGATAAATAAAATATATTCAGGGCCATGCAAGAGCCACAAAATCATTTATTTATACCAAATTTCTTTCTAATATTTCCATTTAATTTATCTTGTTGGATGAAAGGTATGTTCCAACATGCGCATTTAAGTAACAACTAGTTACTGGAACAAACATGGTGGAAAAATTTGCATAACGTTTCCACTTTGCCATACCAATTACTAAGAGCCAAAAATTTTTTGGAAATTGGATCATGATGGCTCAGGGAGGTGGACAACTTAGCCTAAGTTGTCCACCTCCCTGAGCCATCATGCAATTTATAATGTTACAATTGATTTTATGTTTTTGTATCATTTCTGGGTGTTTCAGAAAATGAGTATGTGTGTGATTCTGCAGGGTGAGAACAATCAATTTTGCTCTGTGATTTTCAAATGTGCTGATTCATTCATGTGTCCACCAAAACTGCCACTGTGACAGAAAATCAATGTTATCTTAAAAAATAATTACCATTCATAACTTTAGGGTCTTTTTAAATCCATGTCACAATGAACTCTGAAAATGTATAATTGATAAGCCAGCATACCCAATCATCCCCAAGATATTTACCTGGGACAGAAATATTTCAATTTTTACCCACTGAAGAATATTTTTCACCACATTTAATTCTTGGAGCCTTGTTCCTACCATCATTTTTCCAGGATGGGTTCAACAACTAAGCAAGGTGAAGAAAATATTGTCAGGGACATGCAAGGATCAGAAAAACCTGTATCTCTACCCATTTTCTGTTAAGTTTGTCCATGTTTTCATTCATCCTCTTGGATAAAAGATATTTTCCAGCATGGGCATTTCAGTAGCAGCAATTGTTTCCCAGAAATAAAAATGCTGGACTAGTTATGCAAAATTTTTCACTTCCCCACACTATGGACTGAGACCAAGCTCATTTGGGGAAATTGGGAAATATTCATTGGGAGGTGGACAACTTAGGCTAAGTCTTCCACCTCCCTAGGCCACCATCCAGTTGATCATATGGGTATTGATGTTTTTTGGTGCATCTCTGGGTGTTTCAGGAAATAATAATATGTGGCAATCTGTAGTTTGAAAACCAATGATTTCTTACAGTCATTTTTTAATCTAGTGAATCTTCCATAACTCACAAACACCATGGAATTTATAATCACCCTCATCCTTAACCTCCACCCCTGCTTGGTATTCTCTGAATTTCCTAGGTACAGAACTGGATGATAGTAATGTTACTCCACCAGAAGCTGATGAGAATGTCAAAATTGACTGTCTCTCACAACAACACAAAAGATCTCCTCATGCTTATCAGTTGACAATGGCCTCAAAAAGATAGACACTCCAAACCACATGAAGTGAACTTATTTATAATTTCAAACTAAGCAGGTCATGATCACTTGAAGAAATGCACAACTTTAGCAGGGCAAGATACTTTTCAGGCACTTTCAGAGACCCCAGAAAGTTGAATTCAGCCACTGCATTTGAAACTTTTGAGAGGTTGATTAGTTCTGTATGCCATGACCCAAACTCTTGTGGGATGTTTTGAGCTCTTGATTGGAACATGACTGATGATTTTCAGTGCAAATCATAGTCATATGTCATGAAAAACCTTTTTTTTTCTTCTTTTATCTAGAAAATTCATTCATTCTTATCATCTATGTTCCTTGGAATTCCCCACTCCAACTCAAAAATGTTTACAACAACAAAAAGATGCAAATCTATGGTTTTTTGGAACCATTTGAATAAGCCATGCTGATTTAAGTTTATTTGAAAGGTTTTTACCAGTCCAAATTTCCCCTTGATTGCTTGAAGCACAGGCAAATAAAAGCAAAAGAGCCTAGAATACATGGTAAACTTCATGAAAAGGCCTAACAAAGATGGTGGGGGGACCAATTGGTCATTCAAATTTTCTCAAGAGTGGAGATGGGTTTTCCCACTTTCTGTATTAATTTTTAATGATTCAGGGCAATTCTTAGCCCCAAGCCAGTGATTTTATCAAAGATGGAAGGATTATGACAATGAATTAAATTCCAAATTTATATTCATGTTTCATTTGAACACCTAGATACATCCTTTAAGTTTGCTAATTTAGCATATGATATTCTGCAAGGGTTTGTATGGTTGAATCAAGTTGAGCTTCCAGAATAATCACTTGAAGTTCTACAACCCAATTTTTGGAAACATTCACCAAGAGAGCCAGAAAAAACCAGATAATATAAACAAAAAGATATAAGGGTTACAGGCAGAAATCATTGGGGCAAAGGAGATTTGGCTCATTACCAGAGATTTGTTTTCAGATCAGGATTGAGACCACCATGGCATTGGATTGATTTAAACTGATATTTTGCTAATTCAATTGAGATGGAGTTCATGATTCTGTCTAATGATTCATTCAAAACTTTTGGTGTAAAAACTTTGTTTTTAAATTCTTGTCAAATTAAAGGACAATACATCCTTTTTGGGGCCCTTTTTATTTTAGAGACACACAAAAATTCTGAAGCATGACCAATTGGAAAAAGTTACTAAGTTGAGAGGTTTTCCATATAGTTAGAGACTGGGTACAAATTTCTTTTTTTGGAAAGTGGCATTAGGGTTTGGAATCATTGGATTTTATCCCAAAAAATACTCATGTTTTTAAAAGAATCAAGAAAATATCATGCATTTCTTGCACATGCAATTCAGTTGCAACACTACTCAATATAAATTTCTTGCAAGTTCAAACTCTTCACAATTTAATTTTTCCTCAAGCATGAATGGGAACAAAACCTTATTTTGTCGCATAACAATGACTTCTAACTTTTCTCAGAGGATGGCACAGTAAGACTAAGTGCCTTACCATATCACCAATTTTTAAATGTTGATAGAGGCAGGGAGGGAACAAGGTGAAATCATTTGAATGCACAAAATTCCAAGACAGATCTTCAGAAAGTCAATGACCAGTAATTAAAAAAGAATTCATCATTCAAAGCAACTCACCAACAATTCTATCCGGTTATTCCTGGTAAGGTGGTCCACTTGAGCTAAGTGCACCACCTCACCAGGAGGAACCACCCCTCAATTGCAGATTTAACAGCAGTTGGAAGCCCAAAGTTTTCAGTCAGGTTGATCTTGTTTTGCACATACAACTACATTCTTTCCAGTGGCTATCTAATAAACAGAACAACCTGCTAATTTTTCTTGCTCATTATATCCCAAAGAAATGGTTTCCAGTGCCTCTGTTCAACTCCAAAATTTTCCTCCTTTTGAACTTTTCACTATATCACGTGGTTAAAAATCCAGATAGGGTTAAAAATTTCCTTCAATGTATATAATCCAAACATCACCTCTTTGTGCCAAAATGCTTACCAGTTATTTCATTAAATGATGTCAAAGTGTGCATGAGTTTTACAAAATTTGTACTGGTTGGAATGTAAGATGGGATGAATTTGGATTGATGGAAAAATTATGCTAAGTTGTCCACCTTCCCATCAAATTAGAAGTGGCTTTACTGCATGGTAAATTTATAGGTAATGTCCAGGGAGGTGGAAAACTTATGATAAGTCTTCCACCTCCCTGGACCTGTGTGCATACAGGAATAAGATTTCAAGGGAAAATCATTTGGGAAAGCTGGACAGGTGGACGACTTTTGCTAAGTTGTCCACTGCCCCAGAAATCATCAATCTTTTGGCATATTCAATATCCTGCTACCATGAATTTGAAGGGAAGTGGAAGACTTATCACAAGTCGTCCACCTCCACAGCTTTCCCACATGATTTTCCCTTGAAATCTGTTTCCTGTATGCACACAGGTCAAGGGAGGGGGACAACTTATGATAAGTTGTCCACCTCCCTGGACATGTCTCATTTTCATTTGGTGTGGTGAAGCAGACACTTTGGTGATATACACCTGCATATTCCAAAAAATAAATTAGGTGAATCCTGCACAATGTAATCTCCCCATGATATTATGCACCCCTGTTACATTTTTCTTTATTCTTTTGAGCTAAGTGGTCCAGGCATGTTGAATTCTCATATATTCTTTTGGAATGATGATTGAGAAATGTTTGTTATGTCATTGATTCTAATGACTGGTGTAAGAAGAGCCAGTAATTACACAGCACTCTGCCTTCTTCACAAGACGTAGCAGGAATTCATATCACACCATTTTTAAAAGAATGAAATTGAAAACCATGCATTGTTCTTCTTTCCCTTTATTATTTATCTAATATGAGCTGGCCAGATTTAGTCAAAATCAATTCAGGAAAGAGGAAAATGAAAATCCTCATTTCCAAGAATTCGCACCATGCAAAATCTGACACCTGATTCATCATATTTCTCTATTATTCAGTTTCCAAAATTGAATACTCAACAATCAATTCCCACTGAATATCAATCCATGCAGTAAACCTGCATCTGTGTGGTACCCAGCATTGCATTTTTTCATCTTTGGGGATTTCAAGAATCTTGTGATAAAAACACAGCAATGCAACATGCTATTGGACCTGTGCCAGTATTATCCATGTCTATGTGATATATTATTCAAATAGAACTTCAACCAAATCAATAAGATTGGCAAGGAGTAGTCTGGAGTTCATATTATGGAAAATTGGATCTTGGTATATTTCAACTCCAGCTCTTCCTCATGGAGGCTGGAATTCTTGAGCTCATTTTCTCATTCAATAATTATTGGTCAATTCCATAGATATGAGAATGAGGAATTTTTTGGAAACATATAATGGTCAAGATTTCTTTCTGTGGAAATTTTTTTTGATAATTAAAATCATGAAATGCGATGGGAAGCTCTTCCTATTTATTATCTTAAGAAATGCCCAGAATGAATAACTCAAATTTGACTGCATGATCCCTATATATTTTTATGAATGATGCATAAGTGCCACAAAAAAAATGATCACAATTTTTGGGGAAGATGGCAGCCACAGAGTCTCTTTTCTATGTCAATCATGAATTGATTTCTAATTGACCCCTTCCCTTGTTGAAGAAGATTCCATTCAAATCTCCAAGTATACTTATGTCCATACCCTTTGCCCACTTGGTAGAAAAATTTGAGAACAAAGGGGAATCATGATATATAATATCTTGATTTCTGAAAATTTTCCAAAGGTCAATAAAAGGAAACCTGAATTTCTATTTATCAATTTGTGAAAAATCAATACAAAATCAAAAAATCAGAAACATTGTCATCTGGTTACTAAGTTGGAAAATGAGACATGGAACCCGGTAAGGACTAATCCCCCAAGCATAAGATCTCCATGACAATAATACAAACCCATTGCTAAATCATGGTGTTTATTTTATGTTACTAAAATGCCAAAACCCAAGCCAACCCAACATCACCAACCCCTGAGCCTTCAAGAGTTCCCCTTCCAGATGACCAAGTCAATATGCCTGGTGTTGAGGAAGATGAAGATTTTGAAGACTCTGCTGCCTCATCCTACTTCAAGATTGCACAAAAACTCTCTCCAACCCACCAACACCAAAAGAAGCAAAAATGTTTGGCCCAACAACAATATTCTCTCTCTTGCCATGCACGCAATCTTGGCATCCCTGCTTCTTCAAGTGGTATTTCCAAGTCCTTCCTTGATTGGGCAAAATCAATTCTTGGAATGGATTCCAACAACAACAAACTTCCTAATCCTCCAACTGAAAATGAACTAGAATCCCTAAAACATTATGTGGAAATGAAGAAGGCAACCATTAATGATGCAATAGCATTAAGAATTGGCCCACCAACCAGTACAGTTCCAATTCAAAAATGCGAGAAAAGGAGCTCAAACTTGTGAAGAAGGATGCCTTGCTCCAATTACAACAAAATATTACTTCAACATCTTGATCCCTGGAAACTAATGCTTTGGGCCAAATTCAGTCTCATGATGAGACATGGATAGCCCATTCCAGGGCCTTGATCCAAAATTCCAGAATTCCCAGATGCACCTATCAGTGGGAACAGAATGCAACATCTTGCTGGAATTCCTCTCTGACTGCAATAATCATCAGAGCATGGGAGATGTGCCACAAACGCAGGGGGACTTCTTCCTATTCAATAAATGATAATTACAACAGCCCAGCCAACAGGGTTTCCATAATAAATTGTTGGCTTTTCTCAAAGAAGGCTATTTGGAAGAAGGAGCACCAGGCAGAAACAGGCTCCAGCAGCAGAAAATCTAATGTTTGTGCATCTCAAAGTCTCAACAAGAAGAAATTGTGTCAAATCAATCTTTTGTAATTTTCTCTTCATGATCAATGACTAACTGCTTATCATGTTTTGAAATACAGAATAACAAAAAAGAAATTTGAAAGACCACAGCAGTTGAGCTGGACATGATGGACATGTTCCCAGAACCTTCTGCTCTTTTCTTGGACAGTGGATTCATATCTGATGTTGAGGGTGAAGATGAGGAATTGTTAAATCATGCAAATTTTTGGAGGGCTCAACATGTATCCCAAATATATCACTACCTGGATGAAGCATACATTCAACTTGCCAAAAAACTGCGCATCAAGAGGGATAGAAAATTGAAAATTAGTCAACTTGCTAAACCAAATAATTCACCAAGAGGTGATCACCCACCAACACTTCCTACTTTAATACCTCAAAACTGGTTAAGTGAGGAAGCTCTGGAGGATATAACTCCAGTTGAAAAAAGAGCCTTGGGTTTACTTCCAGATGTTGATATCACAGAGGCAGTTTCATATCTCAGAACCCAAGTTTCCAAGCCCTCTACCTTAATGGAAACCACACAAACATTTTAAATATATTACAAATAGGGTAATTTTTATATCAGTACTTTAAAACATATGGAGGAGTATGTTTGGATGAAACATTGGCTTTGGTGAAATTTTTCTTGATTACTACATGTATTTTTATTTTCATCCCATTCTTGTTTTGTCAACCAGAAACTTGTAATTATATTTAAAGATAGATTTACTGAATGTAAAAAATCCAATGATGTGGGGTCACCCTGCCTTGAAGAGGTTAAAAATGTGGGTTACACTCTGAATCTCTTGAGATTTTCAAATAAATAAATCTCTAACAATTTGTTAGATCCAAACAGATATTGAAGTAAGAGTGGACAAAACCAACATCCACATGTGGAAAGAATACACAATCTCATTTAAAAATTCTGATTAAATTATATTTGATGCACCACCTTTTGGAAAGCTACATGATATCTTTTTTGAATTGTAATATCCTGAATACATTTTTTTTCACTGTGAGGCAGTCAAGTTGAGATCACCCACTTGTTAACCATTCCCAAATATCTTTTTATGAAAGAAATATATATAAAATACACATTCCCAGATGTGAATTGTGTAATTTAAGAAAATCCCACTAACTTTAGGCATATGGATTTTCCTTGTAAAATGGTGCATCATTAACATTTTGTAACACAAGAAGATGAGTTGAAATCATGGTTTTATAATAAGATAATTACTTTGAAGATAGAATATTTGACGTTCCATCAAGGCAATTGAACTTGCATTTGAATCCAAACACAATGGGATAGGCTAAGTATTTTAGGTGGGCTAACCATGAGCAGTTGATATGATGTATTAGTTTGAAAGCTTTTTCAAAATGCCAAATCTACTTTTCCATGCCTTGCCCATTGAAGTGAATATGAATATTCAAAATAGAAGCTTTTTTTTGGAATAATTAAGCTCACCAGGAGGTATAAGATCAAATCAAAAGTTCAATTCAGATTCATTTCTATTTCCCTTTGATATATTCAAACTCAGACAACCTCCAAAAATCTGATTACCACAACATCCAAATCAATTAAAACAATGGAGAACACTACCAGAGTTGGAAACATTTGGATATGCCAATGTCCTAAATATTCTCATAGGACTTCTGAACATGGCAGGAATATATACAATGGTGTTGGAAGTTCCAAAAAAGCACATCAAACCCATATCATGCAATCAAATGATTCTACAAATGTATGTGACTGAATTTTTCCTGAATTTTATCAATATTATCAAGGTCACTGATGGATTGTTATTGTTGCAAAACATAAACCCCAAAGAAACCAAACATTTTCCAATCCACTACCAGAAGAAACTCCACCAGGGAACCACTAGAAGCAAACATCAGGGCTGTAAGTGAAAATCTTGCACAAGAGTAAATTCCTTGATTTATACTGCAATTGGCATGCAATTACTTATTTATCCTATCATTTTTCACATTCAAGCAATCAATTGAAGATTTCAATGCACAGCCAAATCCTGAAAGAGATCCTTGCTATGGTGAAATAGAACAATCATCCCCACCAGAAAATATGGAAATTTACAATACATCTGAGATGAAACCTCTTCAATTTCTATATCACACTCCAAGTGCCCTAATCTCATCACTCCAAATCCTTCATCAAAGTATTGAGGAAAACATTGGTGACCATGCATGTCAGAAATACATCAAGATAGAACATGAGAAAATCCGCATGAACTCAATTCTCAGTGGCCAGCCCAACTATTCAGCAGAAATACCCAAAAGTCTTTCAACATTGAAAAAAAGATTTTTAATTTAAAATGATCTACTGGAAAATGTCTGTTGTGAAAATTTTTACCAAATTTATCCTTTGAATGAAGTACTTTCTTCTTCAGAATCCCAAACTGATGAAGAAAGGGAACAACACAGGAATTATCCAATATGCCATAATATAGTTAATTCAATAGCTGGGGAGCCTGTTACATGTGGATCAAAACTTTGGAAACAAGAAAAGAACAAATCTAAATTTTATCCTCTGAAGCAGTTTGGGTACCAATTGCTCAAGAAGTGGATTTCCAGGCAATTGCTGCTCCCTTGGTTTGAATAATTACTCAGTGCACCTCAAAAGAATCAAGCCATTAATCCTACTAAACTTTGTGATATTTGGGATGGAACTATGTGGAAAGAATTCAAGGATCAAACCAATCAGATTTACACAGAAGAACCAGGGAACCTTGTCTTTGGAATTTACATTGATTGGATGAATCCCCATGGAATCAAGACCAGTGGAAAAAGCATCTCTCTTGGCGTAATATTCTTAATATGTTTTAATCTTCCACCTATTGTGCGTTACAAGCCACACAATATTTTTGTGTATGGCTTCACACCAACACCCAAGGAATGCACCTCATTCCAACTGAATAATCTACTCAATCCTCTTTTCTCTGAGCTACTGTATCTTTGGAAAGGACTATTCTTCACAAAAACTAACAAATATCAAAATGAAAGATTAATAAGTTGTGGTGAACCATTTGGGACACCTTGGGAAAAGAATTCAAAAAAATTAAAAAAAAAACTATCCTCATCGCTCGCTGTTAAGGTGAGACAAAGATCTGACTGTATTTCAAAATAAGACCAATGGTCTGAAAGAACCACAAAGTTATTTTAAGATTTTAAAGAGAACAAAAGAGCAGATAAAGAGAACCTTACCCGGGATCCCTTTGACTTAAGACTACAGACTAAGAAATGACAAGTAAAATTGAAAGGAGCGGCAGAGACAAGAGCAGAGGCTGTGACAGTAGAATAGAAATTAATTAGAACAAGGAAATGGTAGCAACGGTGAGTGTGATTCTCACATCTGATCAACTTTTATTTTTCAGTGGATCTTGTGATCTTGACGCGAGGACAGGGAGGTGATCGAGTTGAGTTGATGATTGAGAGTGGGAGAAATCAAGGAGAGAAAGCGGGAGAAAGTCAAGCAATTCAAGGAAGCTGATTTATTGAGAGGGAGATGACAAGACAAAAGTGATTGGCGATACAAGAGGAAGGGAGAGTCGAGTGAGGGATGTTGGAAGGTTGGAAAGTGGTTGGTGATACGAGAGGAATGGAAGAAAGGATAGGAGGAAGGATGGGAGGAGCAACAGCATGGATTGAAATAGATGAGCGGGGAGAATGAAGCGGGAATACGGACAAGATGGAGATGAGGATGAGGATGGAGATGAGAATGAGGAGATGAGGGTGGTTGAAGGATCCAATCAAAGAGGAGTGTGCATCAGGCAGGGGGCAGATTGTGAGAATGGCAAGGCTTCATATTTGGAGATTTTGCACCGGTGGTGCGGCCGGGCTGAGAGAAGGTCTGAGAGAAGGGTGGAGCATGACAGCATGACACACCGCCGTGATCAGATGTGAGATGAAAAGGTGAAGGAGGTAAGATTGGCAACAGAGGCACAAAGAGCGGCCTTTCTTAGTGAATTGGCTAGCATTTGATTGGAGGGGATGAGATGAGTGATGAGGGAGTGACTATCTTGTTGCTCTCGCAGCCATTTAATTTGAGTGTCAACGTGTTTTAGAGATCCTTGATGAGATTCTTGATTTACTAGATCATGTAGGGCTTTGTTGTCTACAAAAGAGCAGTGGGTGAACTTCAAGTTTGGATTTATTTTGGTAATTAATTGTGACAGCCACAACTTCTCTTGCGTGGCCAGGAAGAGAGCTTTGAGTTCCCCTTCTGTGGATGAAAGGGAAATGGTTGGTTGGAGTTTACTGTGCCATGAGACGGGACAGCCGTAAAAGAGAATTAGATATCCAGTATGACTTCTACAAGATTTGGGATTGTTGCCACTTTCTGAATTGCTGAAGACTTCAATGTCATATTCAAATGAGGAGTTCTGAAGGCGGAGAGCTAGATGTTTTGAAGTGCTAAGGTACCGCCAAGCATGTTTGGATTCAGTCCAATGAGGCATTCTGGGTTTGTTATTGAACCAAGAGAGATTTGAGACAGCGTAGGCTAGATTGGGTCGAGTTTGACTGGCAATAAAGTTCAAGTAACCGGTTGACAAACGATAATTGATGTTAAGTTTGAGAAAGTATTGATGTTCTTCATCAGTGGCGGAGAGAAGTTTGATGTTGGGAGTGAAGGGTGTGCTGATTGGCTTTCAATTGATTAGGCCCAGCTCATTGAGTGCGGTGTCAATGTGGTTAGCCTGCAGAAGTCCAAGTCCATCTTTGGTATTCACAAGTTGATTTCCTAGTATCTTACTTAGAGGACCGTCTTGGGAAATCTTGACCTGAGCTTTTAGGCGATTTCTGAACTCAACAGAGTTACCGACTATCAACAGATCATTAACGTATACAAACACTTGAACATTGGTAGCTGTGTTGATGTAGAGACAAGGATCGGCACTCGATGTTGTGAAGTTTTCCTTGAGGAGCCAGCTTTTGAGGGTGTTGTACCAGCTTTTAGGTGCTTGCTTCAGACCATAGAGAGCTTTGTTGAGCTTGAAGTAAGGGAACAGAGAATTAAATCCTAAGGGGGATTTGATGAAGAGTTCCTCGTCCAGTGGCGCGTGAAGGAAAGCAGACTTGATGTCCCTCTGCCAGAGAGTGAGATTGTGGTGTAGGGCATATACCAATAGAACTCAAAGCGTGGTGATGGAGCCCATGGGAGCATAGGTTTGACCGTAGTCAAAGTATTCCACTTGTTTGAATCCCTGAACGCAGAGTCTAGATTTGAATGAGACTCCCGTTTTGTCAGGATTATCTTTAATTTGGTAGACCCACACATTCGACAGGGCAATTTTACCGTTGGGGAGAGAGTGACAGCCCTCCCAGAATTTCATGAGGTTGATTCCGTTAAGTTCAGACTCCATCAAGGCTATCCATCTTTCTTTATTGTCACAGTGGGTGGCTTCATAGTAGCTTTTGGGAACAGTCCTAGCTAGGAATCTGTAACGTTGAGGTTTCTGTAGGGTAGAGTGATCCCAAAGGTTACGAGATAATTTGACTCCGAGTTGAGCGGCCACGTTAGAGTTTTCATCATCCGAGCTAGAGTTGGTAGGATTAGATTGGATGTCATTGGGCTGAAAGAGGTTAGGAGGGTTTGCAGGAAGAGATTCAGGAGTGTGGAATTCTGGATTTGGAGAGATGGGATTTTGGTTGTCGGAAGGATTATTGGAGGGTAAGACAGTGGGTAGATTGGAGTTGAGAGTGTCAATGAGTAAGGAATAATCAGTTAGAAGGGGATCAAAGCAGTTATTGGAGATTGAGGAGTCATTGGAGAGAGTAAAGGAAGGAGGGGAGTTTTCAAAAATTTTGACATGTTTAGAACAAACAATGTTTTTGGAGTTGGGACAGTAGATTCAATAGGAGTTCAGGTCAAAATCAAACCCAACCAAAACGCCCTCCATTCCTTTCTCTTCAAACTTGCCAGGGGACAAGGCTTGATTGAGAACAATGGTCTGAGAGCCAAGGATCCTAATGAGATGTGTCTTAGGAGGGTGGCCGGTCCATAGTTGATGAGCGGATGTTTTGGATTTGGAGGATGGATGAAAGTTGAGAATGGAGCAAACGCTGATGATAATTTCATCCCACAGAAACTTTGGTATGTTCATATCAATCATGGTGGTTCTTGCGGCTTCCAAGAGAGTGCAATTTCCCCTTTCCGCCACGGGATTTTGCTGAGGGGTGTATGGTTCCGACGTTGAGTGCTTGATTCCATTTTCGGCGAAGAAGGTACTAAGGCGCTGGTTGAAAAACTCTCTGCCATTGTCGGAGTGGAACTCTTTTAGCATTCTTCCTTTTTGATTCGCGTGAAGCTTGATGAATTTGATCACTTTGTTGGTCATGTCCGACTTCAACCAAATTGGAATGCATGTTTTGAATTTGGACCAGTCATTGGTGAGGAGCAGAAAGTATCTGCACCCAGTCAAGGAAGGAGGGTTGATGGGACCGCACACATCAGCATGAATGAGATTGAAGGGGTTTGAGCTTGAGGGCAGATTTTTGAGAAAGGGTTGTCAATGTATTTTGGCCTTTGCGCAAGAGACACACTTGATTTGATCCCATTTCAGATTGGGGAAATCCTTGGATAAGTGAAGGGTTTGCTCTTGTTGGGGATGACAAAACCGTTTGTGAATTGTAGAAAGAGATACAAACGTATATGAGATGGAGCTAGGGTGGTTCAATTTGTTGTCAATGAAAAAGAGATTGTCCTCTATGTCTCCGGAGAGTATTTGCTGCTGTTTGTACACGACGGCAAATTGGTTTGGAGACAGGAGAGTCAATGAACAGCCTTTTTGAATGAGCTTGCCAAGGTCAACAAGGTTGACGGCTAGATTAGGAACAAAGAGAGAGTTCTGAAGATTGAGTGTCACTAGTAGAGTGGTCAGGCTTGCAACACCAACTCCCAAGGAGGAGATGGGGGCGTTGGAATTGCCAGTTTGTATCTTGGTGTTGTCAGGAAGGAGACTTGAGAAGAAGTTCACATTGTTGAACATACAGTTTGACGCTCCAGAATAAAGCAGTATTTGTTCACAGTTGAGAGCAGGTGACGTTACCATGGCAAAGTTGTAGGCTAGATGTGCAGAAGAAGTTTTTGGTGTTTGAGGTGCCGGGGAGTTAGTTGTTGCTCCAGCGTTCAGAGAGCCGCCTGAATTAGGTTGCAAGTGTGGGTACAGCCACCAGAATTTGCTACAATCATGGTTGGCTTGAGGGTTATGCCATGTTGCTTGACACTTGATCACCTTGGTCCTAGTTACCAGTGCGGAGGCGTGTGATCCAGCTACCACTTCATTTTTAAGCTGATTGAGGTGTTGGAGGACCAAGTAAGCGCTGATTTTGGCGTCACCCAGAGAATGCGTAATGGTTGTTTTGAGGTGTTCCAGCTGAGGAGGGAATTTATAGAGCAGGAGATAGGCTACAATGTCTTTGTCCATTTGGATCCCAATTTTGGCAATTTGGAGAAGGGAGGCTCTGGCGTTGGTGATAAATTTCTCGACTTGTTTGGGGTCAAATTGAAGATTGAGGAAGTTAAAGAAGACCCTGGATCAATTTGCCGTTTGGGACAAAGCGTAGTATTTGTTTATTGATTTCCACAGTTTGATTCCATTTGAGAGGTGATGATCTTTCACACAGTTGATGTAGGTACAATTATCCAGCTTGGCAAGAATGTACCTGACAATTTCAAGATTGACTTCAGGGGGACATTTGTCGGGTTCCAATGAGTTCAGCCAGTGTGAGATGCCTTTGAGGGAGAGGATTGTTTGGATCTTGGACCTCCATAGCAAGAAGTTGGAATCAGAAAGAGTGGGGATGGAGTCCGTCAAGGTCTTGAGTAGGGATTGTGAGGTATCCATTGGTCCTTGGATTGGTCAGTGAGCCAGTCGATTGATCCTTTGGCTTTTAACCGTGTTAAGGTGAGACAAAGATCTGACTGTATTTCAAAATAAGACCAATGGTCTGAAAGAACCACAAAGTTATTTTAAGATTTTAAAGAGAACAAAAGAGCAGATCAAGAGACCCTTACCCGGGATCCCTTTGACTTAAGACTACAGACTAAGAAATGACAAGTAAAATTGAAAGGAGCGGCGGAGACAAGAGCAGAGGCTGTGACAGTGGAATAGAAATTAATTAGAACAAGGAAATGGTAGCGACGGTGAGTGTGATTCTCACATCTGATCAACTTTGAGTTTTCAGTGGATCTTGTGATCTTGACGCGAGGACAGGGAGGTGATTGAGTTGAGTTGATGATTGAGCGTTGTAAGACTCCAAACGGTGCTAAGCCGTGGCAGTTCTGTGGAGGGGAAAGGTGCTGTTTAGGCTGCCCTCCTAGGAGTTACAATAATATTTAAATGTAACCAGAATCGAGTTCCAGAACCTTATGGATGAGAAATCAAAGTAAGGGAAGAGGATAAGAGTTGTTGGTAGCAATGGAAACAACACTATCTGAGGCAAGATGGTGCAGGTAAAGACTTGAACAAATAAGTCAAGGTTTGTTCAGAGTTCAATAGAACAAGGCAGTTGTAAGTATCAACGCCCACAAGCTAATAACTCTGGTCGTCAGCAGCTGATTAGGAAAGATCAACTCAATCCCAACCAACCTCCAGGTTCTCAATGAACCTGCCCAACTCTCCGCAATCAAGCGCTTGAAGGGTACCAGATAACTGTGGGAGGCTGAACAAAACAAAAGCAATTTGTTTATGAAGCTCTAGAAGCAAATCAATAACGAATTTGAGCAAGAATATCCCAACACTTCTCAAGGGACTCAAGAATAGCGTGGCGAAATTCAACCTTAAAGAAGAAGGGAGGTATAACACTCCAGGTTTTAAGCTTAATAAAACCTCTTCAATCAAAGGTGATTGGCTCCAGAAAGATGATCAAGGGGAGATCAAGACCAGTATGGTCGGAAAAAGGGATCAGAGTGGTATAACACACCCAAGAATTCAGACAGGAATTCTTCTTCAACCAGCAAGGCTATTGGTTGGTGATAAGGATCAAGGTCACAAATGACAGAGTTTGAGTATGGAGGCTCAAAGGATCAAGGGGGCAATCATGGATATACCCAGATAAATTTCTCAGATAGGTGGGGAAGGATTCCCACAGATAAGTTGATTACTGATGATGAGGGGATATGATGATGGATTTCTTGGATGCTTCCATGCTGGGCCAAAAGGCAGGGGAGAGCCCCTCCTTTTATAGACATGAGTCCCTGTATACTATGTACAAGTGATACTACAAATAGGTGCGGAAAAATAAAAACATAAAATAAAAAAAAAAAAAAAAAAATAACATGAGAGGAAAAAAAAAATGTCGCCCGCGTCGAGAATGACCGCGGGCAACCAGATGGACACCCGCAACAGCGGTCGCGGGTGTCGACAACGGCTGTCGTCGCCCAATTGGCGGCAACAACAGGGTGAAGGTTCCGACGGCCGCGAGCGGTCGCTTGCGGTTGTTGGTCGGATTGGATGATGGGCAAGGAGGAGGTAGATTTAGAGGTGAACGAGAAGGGTGTGAGATGAGGATGGGGTCGGCTGACTCAAGAGGGGGTTGGGGTGATCATCGTCTAGGAAATCGATCAAGGCGGACATGTTGGGTAGCGTCCTTCTTGATTGGGGGCTATCAATGGAGAATGGATTGGAAGGAGTCAAACAACAGGAGCTGAGTGCGGAGATGGGAGTACTACTGCGGGGATGAGCGAGACCGGAGATGGAAGAATGGGAGCCATCGGGTTGATTGGTGAATGCATTGGTGAGATCCCAATCAGCAAAATCGAGACTGGGAAGTGGTTGCCTAGTCTGGGGGGGGTTTGATTGACCAAGCATGGAGGGATGATGAGGATGAGGATGGCAATGATGAGGATGATGAGGATGAGGATGAGGATGGCGATGAGGAGGATGATGAGGATGAGGATGAGGATGGGTCCTTAAGGGGGATGGTAGGATGATGATGATCGATGGCAGAGTCGTGGGATGAGCTCGGGGGGAGGAGAAGGGATCGTCAAAAGTGGTTCAACAATTGCTTGCATCGCCAAAAGTCAGGGCCGCAAGCGCGACAAGTGGGAGTTGAACATAGGAAGAGGGGATTGAAGCAGAGAGACAGGCAAGAGGCCTGTCCTAGACCGCTAGGACAGGGAGAGGTTGAGAGATGGGGGGAAATGAAGGTACCCATAGGGGTACAACCAACAAAGATATTATTATTTTTTTTTTTTCTGTGGTGTCCCGGATTGGTCACCACAGCGTGGGAGAAATCAAGGAGAGAAAGCATGAGAAATTCAAGCAATTTGAGGAAGCTGATTTATCAAGAGGGAGATGACAAGACAAAAGTGATTGGCCGTACAAGAGGAAGGAAGAGTTGAGTGAGGGATGTTGGAAGGTTGGAAAGTGGTTGGAAATAAGAGAGGAATGGAAGAAAGGATAGGAGGAAGGATGGGAGGAGCAACAGCGTGGATCGAAATAGATGAGCGGGGAGAATGAAGCGGGAATACAGACAAGATGAAGATGAGGATGAGGATGGAGATGAGAATGAGGAGATGAGGGTGGTTGAAGGATCCAATCAAAGAGGAGTGTGCATCAGGCAGGGGGAAGATTGTGAGAATGGCAAGGCTTCATATTTGGAGATTTTGCACCGGTGGTGTGGCCGGGCTGAGAGAAGGTCTGAGAGAAGGGTGGAGCATGACAGCATGACACTCGCGTCCTTCTATCCTCATTGCGTTGCTCCTCCTCATCCTCATTGCTTGCTCCTCCTCACCCCATTGCTTGCTCCTCCTCATCCTCATCACTTGCTCCTCCTCATCCTCATTGCTTGCTCCTCCTCATCCTCATTGCATTGCTCATCCTCATCCTCATCGCTTGCATCCTTCTCATCCTCATCACTCCTCCTGTCCTCATCACTCGTATCCTTCTATCCTCATTGCGTTGCTCCTCCTCATCCTCATTGCTTGCATCCTTCTCATCCTCATCGCGTCACTCCTCCTCATCCTCATTGCGTCGCTCATCCTCATCCTCATTGCGTCGCTCATCCTCATCCTCATCGCTTGCATCCTTCTATCCTCATCGCGTTGCTCCTCCTCATCCTCATTGCGTCGCTCCTCCTCATCCTCATTGCGTTGCTCATCCTCATCCTCATTGCGTTGATCCTCCTCATCCTCATTGCGTCGCTCATCATGACCCTCCCAATTGCTTGGCCATGTGCAAATCATTTCCTTCCCTCTCATCATCACTTCATCCATCATGGCATCCTCATCATGACCACCATCACCGCTTTGTTATTTTCTTTGATTGTCTGATTTCTTTCTTTCTCACCCCCCTCCAGATTTGGATGGGAGGGGGTGTTGCGTTGTTACTAGGCATGCAAACGTCTGCACAGACGTTCGCAAGCAACAGGCGGGGGTGAGAATCTCTCACCCCAGTCTGGAAGATTGGCAGAAGGGAACCGGGCCTCCACAAGCTTGTTCCGCTTTCATTTGTGTTATCCAATTGTAAATAGTTACAGGGATCTCTAGCATATAAAAGGAGGGGCTCTCCCCTGCTTTTTCCATCATCAATTCTTCCAACTGATAAGAATTAGGAGCTTCTGATCCAAGAGCCCCTTCCTTTGTGAAATTGATCACTTATCCGGATATATCTTTTGATTATCCCTTGATCCTTATCCCTTACCCTTGACTTTTTTTTAAAGTCCAAAACTCTTATCTGCCCTTCTGTGGCCCTGTTCCTTATCACCAACCATAGCCTTGCTTGTTGAAGAAGAATTCATTAAATTGAATTCTTGAGTGTGTTATACCACTCTTGATCCCTTTTTCTGACCATTATTTGGTCTTGATCATTCATTTGATTGTCTTTCTGGACCAGTCACGTTTGACTAAGAGGTTTTATTAAGTTGAAACCTGGAGTTTTAAACCTCCCTTTAATTATTCAAGTTGCATTCTGCCACAATATTCTTGAATCCTTGAGAAGTGTTGGGTTACTCTTAGTCCAAAATTGTTACTGTTTGTTTCAGTGATCCATGAACATATTGCATTGTCTTGTGCAGCCACCCACCATTATCTGGTACCCTTCAAGCGCTTGATTGCGGAGAGTTGGGAAGGTTCATTGAGAACCTGGAGGTTGATTGGGTTTGAGTTGATCCCTCCCAAGCACCTGCTGATGACCAGAGTTATTAGCGTGTGGGCTCCGTTACTTACAACTGCTTTGTTCTATTGGACTATGAGCAAACTTTAACTTATTTTTTTCAAAGTCTTTCTCCTCATCATCTTGGTTCAGGTAGTGCTGTTTCCCCCCTCAGCTATTGTTGCTATTGACTTATCCCTATCCCATTTGATTCCTCATTAACAAAGGTTACTGGACCTTGATCCTGGTTATATTTAAATATTTTTGCAACACTCAGGAGGGCAGCCTAAAAAAGCAACTATCCCCTCCATAGAACTGACAACTCCCTGCGCCATTTGGAGTCTTACAACCTCCTGTCATATTACCACCAATTGGTGATACACCTGCCTTACGTAAAATGGGTGGATTTGCATCCCACTCAGAAACAATCTTCTGTGCCCACTGTAACCTCAAGCTGAATGATATCCAGAACAACAAAAAGGAGACTTGGCCATCAAAAAATAATGAATATCACATCAAATGGGCAGAGAATTGGAATAATGCTCAATCATTCAATGAGAAAACCAACATTCTCAAGATACGTGGTGCCCGCTAAACAATTTTCCAAACTCTGCCATACTGGGAACCAACAAACATGACAACAATTGATCCAATGCATACCTTAATCTTGGGAATGCTAAGGGATTACAGCATCACCTACTTTGGAATAATCAAGGCTGGCCAAAGTCTTCAAAATTTGGAAAGGAGGAAAAACACTTACCCAAGAAGTGTAACAATTAGTCAGGTCAGCAGCCTCAAATCTGGATCCAAAAAAAAGCGCTATTTATCACCTGAAAACACCAAAAGAGTCACCAAGAGGAGAATTCAAACATTCCTAGATAGCTCCTCAAAAAACCTTGAAGATATTTCTCCCAATCCAATTGAAAAGGATCAAAATTGGGCAAATCAGCATCAAGAAGGCTCATCAAATATTCCGCATAGAACTTCTGTACCCATTGTTGTAGTCCAGAAAATCCCAGGGCTCCATCCTCCCAGCTCCTCAAGAAGTTGGGAAAATTCTGCATATGAACATCTTCAACCAACTTTAAGACGTTATCCAAGGCTTCTTGAGAATGAATCCACAAGCAGCTCATGCAAATCTGGGCCTCAATCAAAGGACAAAGGAAAGCATAAAGATACCTCACCAGGAAAAAATTGAAGAGTTGAATAATGACTATATTTCCATGAGGGATGAAAAGGTAATAGTAGGCTATGGAGGAGCCTGATGAGGAGGAATAATAAGGCTACAAAGAGCCAATAGAGAGGGGATAATTCTTGTATATTCAAGAGGAACTGATCTGATGAGGAGGAAGGGGCACTCCGGTATTGTTGACTGGTAATCAGATGAGTTTCATTCCTGGTCCAAGGGGAGGACCAGTATTTAAGCACAACTGGAGAACCCCAAAGGGGGCCTAGGGTAGCAGGGTTAAAACAACTAGAGAGCCCCCAGAAGGGGCCTGAGACAATAATAATAGGATAATAAAAGCAGTGAGATAGATCTAAGGCTGACTAAATTTGTCAGTTACAAAATATGAACAGAAAAATGAAAACACACCACCTTAACTGACAAATTTAGGAACAAATTTTAGACCAATCAACATTTCAGAGATTCATGAGAATATGAGAAAAGAACATGAGAATGAGAGATATGAGTTTTGAGAAAGGATGACAAGACACCACCTTGTCAGCATATGAGATGGGGAATGAAAGCCTATTTTAAGAGGAGCAACTAGGGCCTCAGGCATAGTTGCCTAGCATTTGGAAAGCCTATTTTAAGAGGAGCAACAAGGACCTCAGGAATAGTTGCCTAGCATGATATGGGAGGAATGATATTGCTATTTTAAGAGGAGCAACAAGGACCTCAGGCATAGCTGCCTAGCATGATGGGGAGGATGATATGATGATAATGATGATAGATGAGGGTAATGGTAATGGTAAAGCTAATGATGATGTGATGGTGATGGTGATGGTGATGGTGATGGTGATGGTGATGGTGATGGTGATGGTGATGGTGATGGTGATGGTGATGGTGATGGTGATGGTGATGGTGATGGTGATGGTGATGGTGATGGTGATGGTGATGGTGATGGTGATGGTGATGGTGATGGTGATGGTGATGAAATGGATTGGTAGAAGTTGTTGAATAATGGTGGGTGATGATTGTCTTGAATTATAATGAGTGTGATTGTAGTAATGAAAGAGGGTGGATAATAGATATGTGATTCAAACAGTTGTGCATGAACCTTGGCAGATCAAGCCATTTTCAATTCTGCAGGCAGTTTGGGGGCCCTTCTTGGAGCTGGTGCGCAAGCGTTTGGGGACAGGCCTTTAAAACCAATCAAATCAAGTTACTCAAGTCCAATCTTTGCGGTGTGGTGACCAATCCGGGACACCACGGGAAAAAAAAAATAATAATAATAATAATAATAATAATATATATTTTTTTCAGTTGTACCCCTATGGGTACCTTCATCACCTCTCTCATCATCTTCTTCAAACCGATCTTGATTCAAGTCATCAAACCCAGAATCTTAAATCCATCCAACTCTACATTCATCCCTCAAACTTCAATCTCATCATCCCAGGGGATTCCTTCACCCATCACCCCCTCTAGCTTGCATAGATCCCATCCATCATCCCAGCCCAGCCTAAGTCATACTACAACCAACCCAAACTTGGTCGGATTGCTCACTACCACCGCAAATTACATACAGCCACGCTTGCGACTCATTTGAATTGATCAGCATCTTCCCCACTCTCCTCCCCCTTTGATCCCTGAAGATCCAACTCTCCTCGTCCCCTGATCTAGCTCAACCGAAACCAGCGGACGATGAATCAAGCAGTCGTCCAAATCTCCCAACCATCCCCATCCTCATCCTCACCCTCGTCTACCAAGTTGATTGAGTCTGAGGATCCTACGCGTCATGCTCACCTTGAACTCAAGATCTCCACTCGACTCGAATCCGAGAACGCCAATCGAGTCAAACGTGGATCATGTTTAGAACCCTTGACTCAAGTCAATCGAATCCATTCAGATCTCAACCTCCCCTGCTACGATTCGAGCACACCGACCTCAGCAATCCATTTATTGGTCGATCAGCACTCGTACCCTGGGATCGGATTTGGAAGACCTCCCTATCATCCTGGTTGGTTAGCTACCTGTACCGCATCCTCCGTCTCATCTGTCTCATCACCCAAGGGTCTTGTTGGTATCAAACTCAGTAAAGTCAAGGCGACTGCGGCTCTCTTCGAATCCCGCTTGATCTCCAATTTGTCCAACAATAACTCACCCTCACTATCCCCCTCACCCTCCATCTCTCGTCATCATCATCATCATCATCATCATCATCACCATCACCCTCAATACCAACTGACGACCGCAAGCGCCCGCTCGCGGCCGTCGGAACCTTCACCCCGTTGTGGCCGCCAATCAGGCGACGACAGCTGTTGTCAACACCCGCGACCGCTGTCGCGGGTGTCCATCTGGTTGCCCCCAGTCATTCTCGACGCGGGCGACATCTCTTTTTTCCTCTCATGTAATTTTTTTTTTTTTTATTTTTTATGTTTTAATTTTTCCCGCACCTATTTGTAAATCTCTCTTGTACATAGTATACAGGGCCTCATGTCTATAAAAGGAGGGGCTCTCCCCTGCCTTTTGGCCCAGCATCAGAGGATCCCATGCATCCTATGAGACCATCATCATAAGCAATTTATCCGTGGGCATCCTTCCCCACCTATCTGAGCAAATTATCCGGGTATATCTATGATTACCCCTTGATCCTTTGAGCCTCCATACTCAAACTCTGTCCCTTGTGACTTTGATCCTTATCACCAACCAATAGCCTTGCTGGTTGAAGAAGAATTCCTGTCTGTCTGAATTCTTGAGTGTGTTATACCGCTCTGATCCCTTTTTCCGACCATACTGGTCTTGGTCTCTCCTTGATCATCTTTCTGGAGCCAATCACCTTTGATTGAAGAGGTTTTATTAAGCTTAAAACCTGGAGTGTTATACCTCCCTTCATCTTTAAGGTTGAATTTTGCCACGCTATTCTTGAGTCTCTTGAGAAGTGTTGGGATATTCTTGCTCAAATTCGTTATTGATTTGCTTCTAGAGCTTCATAAACAAATTGCTTTTGTTTTGTTCAGCCTCCCACAGTTATCTGGTACCCTTCAAGCGCTTGATTGCGGAGAGTTGGGCAGGTTCATTGAGAACCTGGAGGTTGGTTGGGATTGAGTTGATCTTTCCTAATCAGCTGCTGACAACCAGAGTTATTAGCTTGTGGGCGTTGTTACTTACAAATCCCTTGTTCTATTGAACTCTGAACAAACCTTGACTTATTTTTTCAAGTCTTTCCCTGCACCATCTTGCCTCAGATAGTGTTGTTTCCATCGCTACCAACAACTCTTATCCTCTTCCCTTACTTTGATTTCTCATCCATAAGGTTCTGGACCTTGATTCCGGTTACATTTAAATATTATTGTAACTCCTAGGAGGGCAGCCTAAACAGCACCTTTCCCCTCCACAGAACTGCCACAGCTTAGCACCTTTTGGAGTCTTACAGCGGTGGTTAAGCAGGATGGGAATTTGTTATGGATTTTTCATGATCTTCAGAAGCTCAATTTGTTTAAAATCCGAGAGGAAGAAGCGCGTGACAGGCTTCTTGAATCTATGGCAGTGCGCGTGTGCTACAGTTTGGTGGATAATATGGGCGGATACAATCAGCGCAAAATTGATCAGATTTTGCCTCCAATGACTGCCTTTGAAACCGGATTGGGCAGGATGCAACTGACGCTGTGGTGCCCCATCCTGGACACCCTGGCTGCCTCGAGACCTCAATCCATAAACTTTTGCGCAAACGTACCGTCCGGCATCTATTAAAAAAAAAAAAAAAAAAAAAAAAAAAAAAAAAACAATTCCAACTCATCCTCAGGTTCATCCGCATCATCATCCTTGCGCGTCGCGGGTCTCTCATCTGCATTATCATCTTTGCGTGCCGCCCATCCTCATCCTGATACTCGCGCGTCCCAATCTCCTGTCTGCCGCGCGTCCTGATCTCCTGTCTGCCGCGCGTCCCAATCTCCTGTCTGCCGCGCGTCCCAATCTCCTGTCCGCCGCGCGTCCCAATCTCTTGTCCGCCGCGCGTCCCAATCTCCTGTCTGCCGCGCGTCCCAATCTCCTTTCCGCCGCGCTTCCCAATCTCCTTTCCACCACTGCGTGGCGCTCATCCATGACTTACCGAATCCATTTCAACCGCACCCCAAGCATTTGTCCAATCCTCAGATCCATCAATCTCCCATCTCACTCAATCTATCAGTCTTGAATCTCAAGCCTGTCAGGATTTACTCAACCGCCTCAAGCCGATCTCCTATCCGCCCATCTGAGCTCTCACAAACTTCATCTGTCACCTTTGCTGGGACTCTCCCACCCACTTTTGCCTTTGGACGAGGGGTGGAGAGTGTTGACTACCGCCCGCAGACATCCGCGGCGGTCCAGTTCATTTTCCTTTCCCACCCTGTCTGCCTTTGGACAATGGGTGGGTGATTCCGGTATTTTTGCGCAAGCCCATCCACGGACAGACGCGAGTGACCACATGATTCTATTTCCTTTTCCGCTCTATTTGTAGAATCCGTTTTACATAGTCTAACAGGGCCTCCTGCCCATATCAGGAGGGGCTCTCCCCAGCCTTTTGGAGGGGAAGAAAAGGATTGGGGGAGGAAATCAGCACACCCTTGATCCTTGAGCCTCCATACTGAACCATTGATCCTTGAGCCTCCATACTCAAATCCTTGATCCTCAATCCTTATCACCAACCAATAGCCTTGCTGGTTGAAGAAAAATTCTGTCTGTTGGAATTTTTTTGAGTGTGTTTTACCACTCCTTGATCCCTTTCTCTGACCATACTGGTCCTGATCCCTGATCACCTTTCTGGAGCAAATCAAAATTGATTGAAGAGGTCTTATTAAGCTTAAGACCTGGAGTGTTATACCTCCCCTTAGCTGCTTTGGAGTTGCATTCTGCCAGCCTACTCTTGAGTCCCTCAAGAAGTGTTGAGGTTATCCTTGCTTCATATCAGTTACTGTTTGCTTTAGAGCTTCTTAAACATTGTGCTTTGTCTTGTACAGCCACCCTCAGTTATCTGGTACCCTTCAAGCGCTTTATTGCGGAGAGTTGGGCAGGTTCATTGAGAACCTGAAGGTTGGTTGGGTTTGAGTTGATCATCCCCGATCTTCTGCTGACGACCAGAGTTATTAGCTTGTGGGAGTTTTTTACATACAACAGCTTTTGTTCTTTGCACTCTAAGAAGACTTTAACTTCTTTTGTTCAAGTTTGTCCCTGCATAATCTCCTCTCAGATAGTGCTGTTCTGTTGCTACCAAACTATGATCATCCTTATCCTCCACTCCTTGATTCCTCATTTACCAGGTTCTGGACCTTTATCTTCATTACATTTAAATATTTTTGTAACAATCAGGAGGGCAGCCTAAACAGCACCTTTCCCCTCCACAGAACTGCAATGGCCTAGCACCTTTTGGAGTCTTACAACGCGGCTGCTGCAAGTTGAAACTAACTCCATTGCAGTTTACCAAGCGCAGATGACCTGGATTCCAAAGGACAATCTTCTGGAGGGGGTGCAGATTTTCATTGACAACGCGGGCATCAAAGGCCCAAAGACGCATTACAGAGTAGAAATGCTTATAGATGCTCTGGAAATTTTCTGGTTTGTCTGGCAGTCCGTGCAAATGCTGGAGGGGATCTTTTTCTGTATTGAAGAAGAGGGGCTTATGGTGTTGGGTGAAAATTTAGTGGTCTGTGTACCTGCGCTGGAGGTTCTAGGACATGTGGTGGCTTCCAATGGAAGGTGGATTGCAGAAAAGAAACACAACAAAGTCCTCAAGTGGCCAAGGCCAAAGACTGTATCACACATTCTCCAGTTCTTGGGATTTTGTAGCTATGTACAGAGGTTCATCAAGAGATTTGCAGAGGTTTCTAGTCCCTTGCGGGCATTGAAGCGTAAGGGCGCAGAATGGACCTTGGGTTTGAACTCTGACGTTTCCTTCAACAAACTCAAGGAGATTGTTGGGTGCAATATTGTACTGCAGGACTTAGATTAAGACGCCGGGGGAAAAAAGTTGGCTGTGGATTCAAGCAAGCTTGGCCTGGGGGCGCCGCTGACACAGGAGGATGAGGGGAAAGATTTTCCGGTTCTTTAAAAGTTTCTTACGTTTACGCCAATGGAGAGCTGGTATTTGCAGCCAAAGTTGGAGCTTTGCGGATCACTAAGATTGTGCGGAGTTTGCAGCATTTGCTCTAGGGGATTCACTTCATGATTCTGGTGGATGCGGAGGCGCTGGCACGGATGATCAATTTGCCAACGCTGTGGTGATCCAAAACCTAACCTATAGCCATCAGACTCACTTTTCTAGTATAAGGACAGCTCCAATCATCAAAAAGACCTCAAAAATGGATTCTACACCAAAAATAACCCCTAGTCACTCAGCCAAAGTACCCCTCTATCTCTCATGGTTTAGAAGATACAGCTCAAATCAACCCTGGCCTGCCCATACCCCTACCAGGTGTCACAGACCAGTGAAAGTTCATGGACATACCCAGGAAGCCTTCAAGTACATACCCCATACAGTACAACCATACATCACCAAACAAACCTGCAGCAGTATGCATAATTAATATATGCAAGGCACTGCATGAAGAACCAAACAGATCACATAATACAGAAGCAATATATGCAAGGCACTGCATGAAAAACCAAACAAATCACCTGTATACACAGCAATAAATGCAAGACACTGCATTCAGAGGCTGTACAGAATCATACAGGACACTATACAGAAGTAATTTATGCAGGGGGCACCTGTATCAATGCAGCACAGCAATGCATGCAAGGGTGTACATGCATGTAGATCCTGCACAGCCTCCTCCTCTGACCAGCCAAAATGCCTCATGAACTGTATTCACTGTATCAGGGAGACCCTCAGGGGCAGCCCTGAGGGTAGGATTTTCTATAAATAGAGGGCCTCTGTCCCCCATCCAGGTCCCATCATCAGATCCCCCCAGGTTCCCAGCCTGAGGAGGTCACCCCTTATAAAAGATACTAAGCCCTTATAAAAGAATACTAAGCCCTTACAAAAGAATAGTAAATCCTTATAAAAGAATAGTAAACCCTTATAAAAGAATAATAAACCCTTATAAAAGATATCAAGCCCCCCTATAAAAGGAATTCTTAACCACCATCAACCCTTACCATCATCTTCTACCATAACCCATATTTTTCCCATCACCCATACTTTCCTCATAACCCATACTTTCCCCATAACCCATACTTTTGCCATAACCCATACTTTTCCCATAACCCATACTTTTCCCATAACCCATACTTTCCCATAACCCATACTTTCTCCATAACCCATACTTTTCTCATAACCCATACTTTTGCCATAACCCATACTTTCTGTATAACCCATACTTTTTCCATAACCCATACTTTTTCCATAACTCATACTTTGCCCATAACCCATACTTTTCCCATAACCCATAATTTTTCCATAACCCATACTTTTCCATAACCCATGCTTTCTCCATAACCCATACTCTTTCCATAACCCATACTTTTTCCATAACCCATACTTTCTCCATAACCCATACTTTTTATCATAACCCATCAGGTCCCCCCATCCTCCCCTCCAGGGATCACCATGCCTCCTAGGCACCCTTAACCCATACTTTTACCATCCTCAACCATTATCCAATAACCCATACTGTAACCATCACCAATCCCATATCCCATACCAACAAACATCACCATCATCATCATCAACATCAATCATCACCATCAACCATCAACCCCCACCATTACCCTTGGCCATCCACCATCATCAACACATACTTTTAACCATGACCCAACCCAATAACCCATACTTTTGACCATCCACCACCACCATTATTTACTCAATACCCCATACCTTTGAACATCACCACCATGTACCCATAACCTGAACATCATCATCATCATCATCAGTCATCATCATCACCTACCATCATCATCATCAATCATCATCATCATCAGTCATCATCATCATCACCTACCATCATCATCATCAGTCATCATCATCATCACCTACCATCACCATCATCAGTCATCATCATCACCTACCTCATCCATCATCATCACCTACTTCATCAATCATCATCATCGTCAAACATCATCATCAGTTATCAACTATAGGCTCAACCATTTCAACCGTTATTAAAATCATCACCTGTATCATCAGAGGAGTATCAATCAGTAACCAATAAAACCATTAAAAAATATATATATATATGAAGGATAAGACTAGATAAAGGATTCTTCCCTTACTCAGCTTCATTCCTCCAAGTCACTATCTGTTCCACCATTTCTTCCTTATCAAGCTTGAAAACATTGATCCTAGGTCTGATAGAGACTACTATAGTAGCAACTCTATCTGAAAATCAGCCACCAAATCTCTTTTCTTTTATTGTTGTGAGACTACTATAGTACTCAGAGGGGCAGGCAATTCAAAACCACCCTTAGTATTCCTCTATCTTATTTGTAGTTGTAATACTAAATTCCCCCTCAAGTGACTGCCAGCAAGCTATTTGCTAAACTTTTTACCCAATCCCAAAGGAGTCTCCACAACGCTGCCAGATGCACCTATGACCAGGTGGGTTGCGTTTCTTCAGTTGTTGTCTTTCACGGTGTAAGACTCCAAACGGTTCTAGGCCGTGGCAGTTCTGTGGAGGGGAAAGGTGCTGTTTAGGCTGCCCTCCTGAGTGTTACAAAAATATTTAAATGTAACCAAGATCAAGGTCCAGAACCTGGTAAATGAGGAATCAAAAAGTTGAGGATAAAAATGACAATAGTTTGGTAGCAATGGGACAGCACTATCTGAGACAAGATTATGCAGGGAAAAAATTGAACAAAAGAAGTTAAAGTCTGTTTAGAGTTCAAAGAACAAAAGCTGTTGTATGTAAACAACGCCCAAAATTTAATAACTCTGGTCATCATCAGAAGATTGGGGATGATCAACTCAAACCCAACCAACCTCCAGGTTCTCAATGAACCTGCCCAAATCTCCGCAATCAAGGGCTTGAAGGTTACCAGATAACTGAGGGTGGCTGTACAAGAAAAAGCACAATGTTTAAGAAGCTCTAAAGCAAACAGTAACTGATTTGAAGCAAGGATAACCTCAACACTTCTCAAGGGACTCAAGAGTAGGCTGGCAGAATGCAACTCCAAAGGAAATAAAGGGAGGTATAACACTCCAGGTCTTAAGCTTAATAAGACCTCTTCAATCAATCGTGATTGGCTCCAGAAAGATGATCAAGGATCAGGACCAGTATGGTCAGAGAAAGGGACCAAGGAGTGGTATAACACACTCAAAAATTTCAAAAGACAGAATTTTTCTTCAACCAGCAAGGCTATTGGTTGGTGATAAGGATCAGGCCACAGAGGGGCAAAGACTCAGGGTCAAAAATGGATCAGGGGGAAATCAAAGATATACCCAGGATAAGGATCAGGATCAAATTTCACAATGATGGCGGGACACAGGCACACACTCCCATGGATGATTCTATTATCTGATGATGTGATATGATGCAGAAAAAGCAGGTGAGAGCTCCTGCTTTTATAGACCAGAGGCCTGTAGACTATTTACAAGAGAGATTTACAAATAGAGCGGATTTTTTTTTTTTTTTTTTAAGAATCAGTATCATGAGAAAACAAAAGAAAAAAAAGAAACAAACAAGCACTCAGAGAAAAAAACCAAAGAGGGACGCCCGCGGGAATCCTGATGGGCCCGGGCAACTGCCGGGACCGCGGATGACCACCAACAGGTGTCTGACGGGCATGGGCAACTGCCAAGACCGCGGTTGACCCCCGGCAGGTGTCTGAGGGGCACTGGCAACAGAAGAGACCCGCGCAGGCAACGGACAAGCTGCGCGGGAGACCAGCAAGCTAGAGGTGGAAAGGGGATTGATGGACGGGGATTGATAATGATTTGATGCCATGTTGAGCTTGTTTGGATCAACCGAGGTATTCAAGTTCTGACGACAACATAACGGATCAGGGGGAATAATTGGTATGTGCTTCTCCGTATTTGAGCTTGGCAGTGGGCACCAAGGTTGACAGAGCTGGTCTCATTGGAAAGGGTGATGCAGCTCCGACTAAGTTGTGGGATAGTAGAGGTGGTTTGGCGTAAGCCATATCCAAGCATTCTCTACGCCAACGTTCTTGATCTTCAATCGTCAGTTTTTTTTTTGGAGATCTGGCAAGCCAGAGCGCCTAATCCTTCCTTTTGTTTGAACAAAGGGGGATTGTTGAGACGGGGAGAGTATGGGGATTTGGGACTACTGGTATTGATAACGGATACACGCTGTGAGC
Source organism: Puccinia polysora (assembly GCA_025617555.3). Lineage (NCBI taxonomy): Eukaryota > Fungi > Basidiomycota > Pucciniomycetes > Pucciniales > Pucciniaceae > Puccinia > Puccinia polysora. The sequence goes on from CM062616.1 coordinate 48,943,369, forward strand.
AAGTATCTTTCTTACAAACGGCTGAATTGAATCAACCAAGGGCAGCCTTGACTTTATCCCTCAAGCTCTTGCCACGGTTAAGGTTATGATGATTGGGTGGAGAGGATGAGGATTGAAGGCAATGGACAAGTTTGATGGATGTTTTTTTTTTTTTTTTTTTTTTTGATAATGATACCTATGAAAGATGATAAGGAAAAATCATAAAAAATTAAAATCTCCGCACTGGCCAGGGTTTCCAGGATTGGGCACCACATCTCTCCCCAACTTAAAGACTGTCCCCAGTCTGCACCAAAGCTTGATGCCATAAAAAGAGAAAGGAAAGAAAGATGATTGAAACCATGGAATGGCCATTTTCATCTTGAGAGTGATTGAAAAGGAATATGTTGACCCATCCAAAGGAAAATCCTAGAAGTGGCTGAGATGAAATGAAGAAGGCTTCCCAGGTGCTCTCATGCGTGGCATGACGTAGAGTTTCACAACAAAAAGCAGCAGTTGACCCTGGTGGTGCACAATTGGGAGGACTTACTTTTGGAACAGGTTGCCTCCACAAGAATGAAATTTCTTGAACTGATCAGCAGAGAACCTTCTGGCCATCTGAGTACCATCCTGTTCCTCCAAAACATATGATCCACCTCTTACTTGACGGTGTAAGACTCCAAACGGTGCTAGGCCGTGGCAGTTCTGCGGAGGGGAAAGGTGCTGTTTAGGCTGCCCTCCTGATTGTTACAAAAATATTTAAATGTAATGAAGATAAAGGTCCAGAACCTGGTAAATGAGGAATCAAGGAGTGGAGGATAAGGATGATCATAGTTTGGTAGCAACGGAACAGCACTATCTGAGAGGAGATTATGCAGGGACAAACTTGAACAAAAGAAGTTAAAGTCTTCTTAGAGTGCAAAGAACAAAAGCTGTTGTATGTAAAAAACTCCCACAAGCTAATAACTCCGGTCGTCAGCAGAAGATCGGGGATGATCAACTCAAACCCAACCAACCTTCAGGTTCTCAATGAACCTGCCCAACTCTCCGCAATAAAGCGCTTGAAGGGTACCAGATAACTGAGGGTGGCTGTACAAGACAAAGCACAATGTATAAGAAGCTCTAAAACAAACAGTAACTGATTTGAAGCAAGGATAACCTCAACACTTCTCAAGGGACTCAAGAGTAGGCTGGCAGAATGCAACTCCAAAGCAGCTAAGGGGAGGTATAACACTCAAGGTCTTAAGCTTAATAAGACCTCTTCAATCAATTGTGATTGGCTCCAGAAAGGTGATCAGGGATCAGGACCAGTATGGTCAGAGAAAGGGTTCAAGGAGTGGTATAACACACTCAAAAAAATTCCAACAGACAGAATTTTTCTTCAACCAGCAAGGCTATTGGTTGGTGATAAGGATCAGGGATCAAGGGTTTGAGTATGGAAGCTCAAGGATCAAAGGTGTTCTGATTTCATGCTGGATCCTTCTATGTTCCAATGCTGATCAAAAAGGCAGGGGAGAGCCCCTCCTTATATGGGTAGGAGGCCCTGTTAGACTATGTACAACGGATTCTACAAATAGAGTGGAAAAGGGAAGACAACCATGTGGTCACTCGCGTCCATCTGTGGATGGATGCGCACAACAATACCAGAGTCACCCACCCCTTGTCCAAAGGCCGACGGGGTGGGAAAGAGAAAGGAACCAAACCGCCGCGGATGTCCGCGGGCGGTAGTTGGCACTCTTCACCCCTTCCAAAGGCAGAAGTGGGTGGAAGAGCCCCAGGAAAGGTGACGGATGAAGTCCGTGAGAGCGCGGATGGGTGGATAGGAGATTGGCTTGAAACGGTTGAGTAAATCCTGACAGGCTTGAGATTCACAACTGAGAGATCAATTGAGATGGGAGATTTGACGGATCTGAGGATTTGCCAAATGCTTGGAGGTGCGGTCGGGATGGATCCGGTAAATCATGGATGAGCGCCGCCCGACGGTAGCAATGAGGAGATTGGGAAGCGCGATGTGGTGCCCCATCCTGGACACCCTGGCCACCTTAAGACCTCAATCCGTAAACTGTTGCGCAAACGTACCATCTGGCGGAACAACTTATCCTCAGGCTCATCCAAACCGTCTTTTATCCGCGCGCTGCGCTTCCTGCATCTGCGCGCGCCAAGCGCCGCGCCACGCCGCGTGCGCTGCACTTCCTTTATACACACGCGTTGCCCGGCCCTTATCCGCATTGCTCATCATCCTTGCCATTGCGTATTGCTTGTAATCTCCGCTGTCATCATAGCACCTCCTCATCTTTGTTGTTGCGCGTCCTCATCTTTGTTGTCGCGCGACCCAATCTCCTCATCACTACCGTCGCGCGGCGCCCATCCAAAATTTACCAAATCCATCCCGACTGCACCCCCAAGCATTTGGCAAATCCTTGGATCCGTCACCCAATTGTGCGCCACCAAGGGCTTCTACTACTGTCGTTTTCAAAACTCTACCCTGTGCCACACATGTGAGCAATGTGTTATCTTTTGGATCCTCTTTTATGGAGAAGGCACCTTTAAAGGACGCAGAAGAACATCAGACTTGGAAGATGTTGGAATATGGCCTCAATTTTTGTAGTCAGGTCTCACTGGTCAATGCTTGGAGAAATCAAGGATTCCTCTCCTTTGCCAACAAGTACAAACCAGTTGCAAAGAAGTTCCAGCCAGTAAACCAAACAATGCCTCTCAACCTGAACCCTCCTCTTATGCATCCTCCGCTATCCCGTGATCCTTACTGTGGTCTATCCGAATCCCTCACTGGTCCATTTATTCCCTCTGGTTGGGTCACTGAAGAACGTCTGGAAGTGGTCAAATTTGGTCCAGATGGTTGGCTTCTTCCTGATGAGTTAAATTTGATCAAAAATATTTTGTCTCTAAGGGAAAAATCTATAGCATTCTGTGAAGAATAGGGAGGTCTCTTGAAAGAATGCTATGGTCTCCCTTATATCATCCCTTTAGTTGAACATGACCCTTGGCAAAAGAAAAAGATCCCAATCCCTGCTGCTAAAGTTGACAAATTCATCAAGTTGGTCCACAAACGAGTCCAAACCGGTTTATACAAACAATTGACTTCTAGCTATTCCAGTCCTGTTTTCTGTGTTCTAAAGAGTAATGGTAAACTTAGAGTAGTTCTTGATCTCCAACCTCTTAATAAAGTTACTATTAAAGACCCTGGCGTGCTGCCTGCCACTGAAGAATTTGTTCAATCCTTCTCTGGGAGAGCTTGCTATGGTCTAGGTGACATTATGGGTGGCTATGACAAACAATCCTTGCATCCTATTTCTTGTCCCCTCACTACTTTCAATACTCCCCTTGGTTGATTTCAGCTTACTCGATTGCCTCAAGGTGCCACCAACGCGGTTGCAGTCTATCAGGCTCAGATGATGTGGATCCTCCAGGATGAAATCCCGGATCATGCGGGTATCTTTATTGATGATGGTGGGATTGAAGGTCCAGTCTCTGACTATGATAATGAGCTGTTACCTTGGCACTCAGGAATCCAACAATTTATCTTGGAGTATGCTACTGTCTCGGAAAGAATTTTGTTTTGAATTGAGGAATCTGGCCTTACTGTCTCTGGATCAAAACTTTCCGCCTGTGTCCCTGCCTTGGAAATCATTGGTCATATAGTCTGCAAGGACGGAAGAAGGATGGCACCCTCTAAAGTCAACAAAATCATCTCCTGGCCTACCCCAATAAATGCAACGGAAGTTAGAGGTTTCCTAGGTGTTGTAACTTATGCCAGGATTTTCATTCCCTCATTATCCAAAATCTGTATTCCCTTGCATTGTTAAACCAGGAAGGATGCTGAATGGATTTGGACCCAAGACTGCAAACAATCATTTCAGTTGCTCAAAACAATTGTTGGGAAAGACATTGTTTTGAAAAAGATCACTTATGGACCCAGAGCCGGCAAGATCAAGCTGGCAGTGGACTCAAGTTATCAATCTGTTGGGGCTGTTCTTACCCAGGAAGATGAAAATGGTTTGGATTGTCCTGCTCTGTATGAATCTCTTCTTTTCTCAGATGTGGAATCCAGGTACTCCCAGCCAAAACTGGAACTTTGCAGTGTGGCCCGAATGTTGAAGAAGCTTCAGACTGTCCTTTGGGGTCAACACTTTGAGTTACAAGTCAATGCACAATCTATTACTGAAATGATCAACGCCCCCAGCCTCCCAAATGCTCCAATGACTTGTTGGGTGGCTTTCATCCAGTTGTTCTCTTTTGATATTGTTCACAGGCCTGGAAAATCTTTCACCATGCCTAATGGCTTATCTCAACGACCTATTGGAGACGATGAATCAGACGTTGGAATGGATTTTGATGATGAATAACCCTTGGTCCGCCCTGTCTTTGCCTTCTCCTCCCAAAATTACTCTGGTTTCCGGCAAGGTTTCTGGCTTAAGTTGGAGCAGTACCTTTCAACTCTCCAAAGACCCCCTGATCTCTCTGCCAAAGAATTTCGGTCCCTTAAAAGGAAGTCCTCCAAATTCTTTGTCCAAGGTTCTAGGCTTATGAAAATAGCAGCTCCTTGTGCACTTGTTCTGGTCACTATCCCTCCTAAGAAAGATTTGATCCTGGAAAATCTCCATGAAGGCCTTGGTCATCGTGGGGAAACCAAAACTTATTGTTGAATATCCAAAAAATTCTGGTGGCCATCTCTGAAGAAATCTGTCTCTCAATGGTGTAAGAGTTGTGAAGTCTTCCAAAGACATGATCTTAGGCGCCCGGCCGAAATTTGTTACCCCACTGGAGAGTCCACTTTCTTTTGGAGGATTGCTATGGATGTGGTTCACATTAAGGCTGGTGGAGCTAAGTACCTCATTGTGGCTAGAGATAATTTTTCTGGATGGGTTGAAGCAAAGTTCCTTAAGAACCTCAGCTCTGAATCAGTAGCAGCTTTCCTTCATGAGACTTGGACAATGCATTATGGCTTGGCCCAATCTTATTCTACGGATGGTTGCTTGGAATTTGGTGGAAAACTTGCTGAAATGATCCAATCTCTCCCTGGACAACATAGAGTTAATACTCCCTATTATCCTGAAGGACAAGGCATGGTGGAAAGAGGCCATGCTCCTTTGAAGGCTGCTCTTGTCAAATTGGCTGGTGAAAGTGGCAAGAATTGTCAAAGGTTTCTCCCCTTGGTCCTCTTCTCTGATCAAATTTGCACCAAGCAAACCACTGGTTATTCTCCTTATGAAATCATCTTTGGTCAGAGGGCTGTTCTTCCTCTTGATCTTGAAATGGAGTCTTTCTTGGGCATCTCTTGGGAACAAGTTTCCTCAACTACTGACCTATTAGTTGCCTGATCAACGCAACTGGAGTGGAGTGAAGATATTTGTAACAAAGCTTATCAGAAGATGATGGAATCAAGAGCAAAATCAGTTCAGTATTGGGAAGATAAACATCTAAATTGAATCAGGAACCCTTTAAACCCTGGTGACCTGGTATTGGCTTATAATCGTTCCTTGGAAACTCAGTGGGGAAAGCTTTTCTCTAACCGCTGGAATGGTCCTTACCAAGTAGTCCGTCAAGTTAGAGGTGGATAACACCTTTTGGAGGAGCTGGATGGTACTCAGATGGCCAGAAGGTTCTCTGGTGATCAGGTCAGGAAATTTCACTCTTGTGGAGGCAACTTGGTCCGGAAGTAAGTCCTCCCAATTGTGCACCACCAAGGGCTTCTACTATTGTCATTTTGTGAAAACTCTACTTCATGCCACGCGTGTGAGCACTTGGGACGCCTCCTTCATTTTATCTCAGCCACTTCTAGGATTTTTGGTTGGATCAACATATTTATTTTCTCAACCACTCTCAAGATCAAAATGGCCATTCTTTGGTTTCAATCATCTTTCTTTCCTTTCTTTTTTCTATGGCATCAAACTCGGTAACAGACTAGGGACAGTCTGTAAGCTGGGGAGAGATTTGGTGCCCCATCCTGGACACCCCGGCTGCCTTAAGACCTCAATCCGTAAACTGCTGCGCAAACGTACCATCCAGCCAAACAACTTATCCTCAGGCTCCTCCGAACCATCCCTTATCCAGGCGCTTTGCGCCTTGCACCTTGCGCGCTGCGCGTGCTGCATCCGCGCGCGCCGAGCGCCGCGTTGTGCCGCCCGCGCTTCGCTTCCTTTATCCGCGCGCGTCGCGCGGCCCTAATCCGCATTGCTCATCATCCTTGCCATTGCGTGTTGCTCTTCATCTCCACCGTCGTCATAGCGCCTCCGAATCTTTGTTGTTGCGCGTCCTCATCTTTTTTGTCGCGCGTCCCAATCTCCTCATTGCTACTGTTGCGCGGCGCTCATCCATAATTTACCAAATCCATCCCGACCGCACCCCAAAGCATTTGGCAAATCCTTGGATCTGTCAAATCTCCCATCTCACTTGATCTATCAGTCGTGAATCTCAAGGCCGTCAGGAATTACTCAACTTTCACAAGCCAATCTCTTATCCGCCCATCCACGCTCTCATGGACGTCATCAGTCACCTTTCCTGGGGCTCTCCCACCCGCTTCCGCCTTCGGAAGGGGTGAAGAGTGCCAACTACCGCCCGCGGACACCCGCGGCAGTTTGGTTCATTTCTCTCTCCCACCCGCTTCCGCCTTTGGACAAGGGGTGGGTCACTCTGGTATTGTTGCGCGCGCCCATCCACAGACAGACGCGAGTGACCACATGGTTGTCTTCCCTTTTCTGCTCTATTTGTAGAATCCGTTGTACATAGTCTAACAGGGCCTCCTGCCCATATAAGGAGGGGCTCTCCCCTGCCTTTTTGATCATCATCAGAGCATGGAATCATCCAGCATGAAATCAGCACACCCTTGATCCTTGTGCCTCCATACTCAAACCCTTGATCCCTGATCCTTATCACCAACCAATAGCCTTGCTGGTTGAAGAAAAATTCTGTCTGTTGGAATTTTTTTTTGAGTGTGTTATACCACTCCTTGATCCCTTTCTCTGACAATACTGGTCCTGATCCCTGATCACCTTTCTGGAGCCAATCAAAATTGATTGAAGAGGTCTTATTAAGCTTAAGACCTGGATTGTTATACCTCCCCTTAGCTTTATTGGAGTTGCATTCTGCCAGCCTACTCTTGAGTACCTTGAGAAGTGTTGAGGTTATCCTTGCTTCAAATCAGTCACTGTTTGTTTTAGAGCTTCTTATACATTGTGCTTTGTCTTGTACAGCCACCCTCAGTTATCTGGTACCCTTCAAGCGCTTGATTGCGGAGAGTTGGGCAGGTTCATTGAGAACCTGGAGGTTGCTTGGGTTTGAGTTGATCATCCCCAATCTTCTGCTGACAAGAGAGTTATTAGCTTGTGGGCGTTGTTTACATACAACAGCTTTTGTTCTTTGAACTCTAAGAAGACTTTAACTTCTTTTTTTCAAGTTTTTCCCTGCATAATCTTGTCTCAGATAGTGCTGTTCCATCGCTACCAAACTATTATTATCCTTATCCTCAACTTCTTGATTCCTCATTTACCAGGTTCTGGACCTTGATCTTGGTTACATTTAAATATTTTTTTAACACTCAGGAGGGCAGCCTAAACAGCACCTTTCCCTCCGCAGAACTGCCACGGCCTAGCACCATTTGGAGTCTTACAGCAACGACAAAGATGAGGACGCGCAACAACAAGGATGAGGACGCGCTATGACAACGGCGGAGATGACGAGCAACAAGCAACGGCAAGGATGATGAGCAACGCGGATAAGGGACGCGCGACGCGCGTGTATAAAGTTAGTGCGGCGCGCGACGCGCGCAGAGGAAGGAAGCGCAGCGTGCAAAGCGCACGGATGAAGGACGGTTTGTATGAGCCTGAGGAACTGTTTATGGGTTGAGGTCTTAAGGCGGCCAGGGTGTTCCGGATGGGGCACCACATCTCTCCCCAACTTACAGACTGTCCCTAGTCTGCTCCCAAGTTTGATGCCATAGAAAAAGGAAGGAAAGAAAGATGATTGAAACCAAAGAATGGCCATTTTGATCTCAAGAGTGGTTGGGAGAAAGCATATGTTGATCCAACAAAAAAATCCTAGAAGTGGCTGAGATAAAATGAAGGAGGCGTCCCAAGTGCTCACACGCGTGGCATGAAGTAGAGTTTTCACAAAACAACAAGAATCTTTCCCAGATGGTGCACAATTGGGAGGACTTGCTTCTGGACTAAGTTGCCTCCACAAGGATGAGATTTCTTGACCTGATCAGCAGAGAACCTTCTGGCCATCTGAGTACCATCCAGCTCCTCCAAAAGATATGATCCACCTCTAAATTTACGGACTACTTGGTAAGGACCATTCCAGCAGTTAGAAAAAAGCTTTCCCCACTGAGTTTCCAAGGAACAATTATAAGCCAATACCAGGTTGCCAGGGTTTAAAGGGTCCCTGATTTGATTCCGGTGTTTATCTTCCCAATAATGAACTGATTTTGCTCTTGATTCCATCATCTTCTGATAAGCTTTGTTACGAATATCTTCACTCCGCTCCAGTTGCTTTGATCTGGCAACTAATAGGTCAGTAGTTGAGGAAAATTGTTCGCAAGAGATGCCCAGGAAAGAATCTTTTTCAAGATCAAGAGGAAGAACACCCCTCTGACCAAAAATGATTTCACAAGGAGAGTAACCAGTGGTTTGCTTGGTGGAAATTTGATCAGAGAAGGGGACCAAGGGGAGAAACTTTTGACAATTTTTGCCCCTCTCACCAGCCAATTTGACAAGGGCAGCCTTCAAAGGAGCATGGCCTTTTTCCACCATGCCTTGTCCTTCAGGACAATAGGGAGTAGTAACTATATGTTGTCCAGGGAGCAATCGGATCATTTCAGCAAGTTTTCCACCAAATTCCGAGCCACCATCCGTAGAATAAGATCGGGCCAAGCCATAAAGCATTGTCCAAGTCTCATGAAGGAAATGTGCTACTGTTTCAGAGCTGAGGTTCTTAAGAAACTTTGCTTAAACCCATCCAGAAAAATTAATGTCTAGCCACAATGAGGTACTTAGCTCCACCAGCCTTAATGTGAACCACATCCATAGCAATCCTCCCAAAGACAGTGAACTCTCCAGTGGGGTAACAAATTTCGGCCGGGCGCCTAAGATCAAGTTTCTGGAACACTTCACAACTCCTACACCATTGAGAAACCAATTTCTTCAGGGATGGCCACCAGAATTGTTTGGATATTTGTCGATAAGTTTTTGTTTCCCCACGATGACCAAGGCCTTCATGGAGATTTTCCAGTATTGAATCTTGCTTAGAAGGGATAGTGACCACAACAAGTGCACAAGGAGTTGCTCTTTTCATAAGCCTAGAACCTTGGACAAAGAAGTCGGAGGACTTCCTTTTAAGGGACCAAAATTCTTTGGCAGAGAGATCAGGGGGTCTTTGGAGAGTTGAAAGATACTGCTCCAACTTACGCCAGAAACGTTGCTGGAAACCAGAGTAATTTTGGGAGGAGAAGGCAAAGACAGGGCGGACCAAGGGTTCTTCCTCATCAAAATCCATTCCAACCTCTGATTCATCGTCTCCAATAGGCCGTTGAGATAAGCCATCAGGCATGGTGAAAGATTTTCCAGGCCTGTGAACAATATCAAAAGAGAACAACTGGATGAAAGCCACCCAAAGAGTCATGGGAGCATTTGGGAGGCTGGGGGCATTGATCATTTCAATAATGGATTGTGCATCAACTTGTAACTCAAAGTGTTGACCCCAGAGGACAGTACAAAGCTTCTTCAACATTTGGGCCACAACACAAAGTTCCAGTTTTGGCTGGGAGTACCTGGATTCCACATCTGAGAAAAGAAGAGATTCATACAGAGCAGGACAATCCAAACCATTTTTATCTTCCTGGGTAAGAACAGCCCCAACAGATTGATAACTCGAGTCCACTGCCAGCTTGATCTTGCCGGCTCCGGGTCCATAAGTGATCTTTTTCAAAACAATGTCTTTCCCAACAATTTTTTTGAGCAACTGAAATGATCGTTTGCAGTCTTGGTTCCAAATCCATTCAGCATCCTTTCTGGTTAAGCAACGCAAGGGAATACAGATTTTGGATAATGAGGGAATGAAGATCCTGACATAAGTTAAAACACCTAGGAAAGCGGCAAGTTTTTATCCAGAGACAGTAAGGTCAGATTCCTCGATTTGAAACAAAATCATTTCCAAGAAAGTAGCATACTCCCAGACAAATTGTCAGATTCCCGAGTGCCAAGGTAAGAGCTCATCATCATAGTCAGAAACTGGCCCTTTAATCCCACCATCATCAATAAAGATACCCGCATGATCTGGGATTTCGTCCTGGAGGATCCAAATCATCTGAGCCTGATAGACTGCAACTGAGTTGGTGGCACCTTGAGGCAATCGAGTCAACTGAAATTTACCAAGGGGAGTATTGTAAGTAGTGAGGGGAAAAGAAATAGGATGCAAGGATTGTTTTTCATAGCCACCCATAATGTCACCTAGACCATAGCAAGCTCTCCCAGAGAAGGATTCAAAATATTCTTCAGTGGCAGGCGGCACGCCAGAGTCATTAATAGTAACTTTATTAAGAGGTTGGAGATCATCAACTACTCTAAGTTTACCATTACTCTTTAGAACACAGAAAACAGGACTGGAATAGCTAGAAGTCAATTGTTCATATAAACTGGTTTGGACTTGTTTGCGGACCAACTTGATGAATTCGTCGATTTTAGCAGCAGGGATTGGGATCTTTTTCTTTTGCCAAGGGTCATGTTCAACTACAGGGATGATGTAAGGAATTCCATAGGATTCTTTCAAGAGTCCTCTCTATTCTTCACAGAATGAAATAGATTTTTCCCTTAGAGACAACATATTTTTGATCAAATTTAACTCATCAGGAAGAAGCCATCCATCTGGACTAAAATTGACCACTTTCAGATGTTCTTCAGTGACATGACCAGAGGGAATAAATGGACCAGTGAGGGATTTGGATAGACCACAGTAAGGATTGCCGGATAGTGGAGCACGCATAAGAGGAGGATTGAGGTCAAGAGGCATTGGTTGGTTGACTGGCTGGACCTTCTTTGCAACTGGTTTTTACTTGTTGGAAAAGGAGAGGTATACTTGCTTTCTCCAAGCATTGACCAGTGAGACCTGACTGCAAGAATTGAGGCCATATTCCAACATCTTCCAAGTCTGATGTTCTTCTGCTTCCTTGAAAGGTGCCTTCTCCATAAAAGAGGATCCAAAAGATAACACATTGCTCACATGTGTGGCACAGGGTAGAGTTTTGAAAACTAAAGTAGTAGAAGCCCTTGGTGGCGCACAATTGGGAGGACTTACTTCTACCCCAAATTGCCCCCACCTAAGACCATACTCCTTCATACAAAAGCCACCAAGAAAATAATTGAGATCAAGATTTAGTTTAGACTCATTGCAAAGATTCAAAACCAGAACAGAGGATGATTGATCAGGCTGAAAAGAAAAAGGAAAAGAAGATACAACAGAACCAGACAGCAAAGAAATATTTTTGGGTTTTTTGGATTTTTCACGTGTTTGGGTTTTGATCTTATTTGGATGAGAAGAAAATGATGAGGAAAAAGAAAGATATGCCTCTGAGGTGGGAGTTGGTCCATGAGTTGAAGTCTGAGGCTGAGGAGAACTACAACTATCAGTAGGGCCAACTATCTTCTAAAAAATGAGGATGAAAGGAATGAGAGTTTTCTTTCTGCTTTCCTTTCAGGACAGATTTGGGAGGGTGACCAGGGAAGTCTCTTTCCCAACGACCAGAATCCAAAGAACAAAGGGGGACTTCAATTTTTCTGCCATCAGCATCAGGGAGGAGAATTCTCTCCCCAACTTGATCAGAAAACATCAGGGTAGCAACAAAGTCCATTAAGGAAGGCCTTCCCAAGATCATGGGACCATCCAGACGAGTGATCCAGAAGTGACAGGTGCCAAAAATATTTTGACCAATTTGAACAGGAATATCCTCAGCAATACCAACCAGTTCACAGGACTGATTTCCAATTCCATATACCGCAGAGTTGAAACTGACCCTTGGGCTAAGGTTAAGCTTGCAGGCCATTGAGTCCGAAATCAAGTTGAGCTGAGAACCCAAATCCACAAGGAGAGAAACCGTTTTAGTTGAATCACCAAGACAACATGGAAGAAAACCAAGAGGACAGGAATACAGGTTGGTATCTGAAGAGGGATCTGTTCCACCAGAATCCTCCATCAGAGTACCAGAGGAGACCTTTAATTTGTCCGGGCCAATCTCAACACGTCAACAAGAAACCCATTTCTTCATCCCTTCTGCCACAGATGGAGAGATCAACAGGATTTCAGCCACAGATAGATCAGGGATTTCAAGATCAGAAATTTTATTTAATACTCCTTCCACAGCATTAGGGTAGTCCTTGGAGATGCCCCTCTCAAATCAAACTTTGAGCTGGGTGGAGGGAGGAAGATCAGGTGTAATAGGCAATGGAAGAGGAACTGAGGTTTGGGCAGGTGGAAGAGGGAGAGGTTCAGAGTTGTCTTGGAACCTTTCCATAAGCGGTTCCCTTTCTACTTCCATGTCTTCCACATCAGAGGAAGGAGGCTCAGTTGAAGATCGGCGTTTAACAGGCTTTCCCAAAATGGAGGATGTAACAGGAGGAGACTTATGAGGTTTTGGTTCCTCATGGCGTTTCCTAGCTGGATCTGATTGATAGGTGCCAGGGAAGCTGGAAGAAGTGATAGCTGGGGGATACCCAGGTTGCAGAGTTCCACAGGAGGATCAAAAATCCACAGAGACCAAGGATGCCTTCTTAGGAGTTGGTGGTTGGTATGAGTCCACAACATGACGGATCGGTTGAGATGAATCCAAAGGGATCAAAGCACCGTTAGGAAGGAAAAAATTATTTCCCTTCTTATCTACTAACTTCTCCTCCTTGTCCTTCTGGATTTCAGGACATCTACCGGTACCATGGCCTTCCCTATGGCAATAATAACAGACTATAATAGACTTAGGAACAGAATTAGCAGGTTTAGGATGGCTAAAGAGGATATTTTCTGATCTATTTTATTCCAAAATGCCTGAAGTAATTTAGTGACCTCATCTATAGTAGGTGTCTCCTGGTGGGTCTGAGGATTGGGTTTAGGTCTGCAATTGGCTTTTATCTTATTCATGATTTTGTTAGATGCTTGAAAAGAGGGGGCAAGGACTGGTTCAGTTATTTTAGTTTTTTCAAAGGTGAGAGCTGTTTGACCATTCATCACTTTATCCACAGTATTTCAAAGAATCATGAAAGCAGGGAGCTTGAACAAATTGTCTCTTGTCGTGATCATGGATCCAGATTTCACCAATTCATCCTTAATTCTTTCCTGCACTCCTGGAGAGAAAGACTGAAAAAATTGCACTCAAATTTTGTGCAACGTATCAATGTGATCGTTCCGGATAAGATAGGACTGGATAGGGTCCCAAGATTTTCTGAAAGTCTGATAGTCAGAGGCTGAGGAGATACCACCATTGGAGATCCATTGAGAAACCAGGGCATCCAAGTCTTGCAAAGTAAATCTGGCTACATCTATTTTTCCCCAATAGGCCAACATAGCCTCCTTCAGGAGCCTCCAGTTGTGAGTTTCAAATCCCTTGAATGATTCAATAACCTCCATAACTTCGTCAGAAGAGATAAAAAACTGTAACTGATAAGCCATATCATATTCACTGGCACCATCCACTTCCGCAGCCATTTCATAGGATTCCAGGAATTGTTTGACATTGGTCCCATTGAAGCCTAAATTTTTGTTCTGAGGTTTGATTTTGACCATCTTGGCCCAAACAGATAAAGAGGATCCAGCAGATTCCATGTTGAAGGGTTCCTAAGAGATCCAAACGAGCAGAGTTCCAAGGTGGCTCACAAGTGTGGCAAGAGTAGAGTTTCAAAAAAATGACAAGGATCTTGCCCAGGCGGTGCACAATTGGGAGGACTTACTTCTGGACCAAGTTGCCTCCACGGGTCAGATCTGAAAAAAAGAACAAACAGAAAAAGAAAATAAAAAAATTGGATTGGATTTTAGAGTTGATTCTTCAAGTTGTTGGGACTGTAAATCCCAAGGTTGCTGGTTTGATCCCGCCCTGGGGGACCAAATGTAAGACTCCAAACGGTGCTAGGCCGTGGCGGTTCTGTGGAGTGGAAAGGTGCTTTTTAGGCTGCCCTCCTGAGTGTTACAAAAATATTTAAATGTAACCGAGATCAAGGTCCAGAACCTGGTAAATGAGGAATCAAGGAGTGGAGGATAAGGATGATAATAGTTTGGTAGCGACGGAACAGCACTATCTGAGACAAGATTATGAAGGGAAAAACTTGAACAAAAGAAGTTAAAGTCTTCTTAGAGTGCAAAGAACAAAAGCTGTTGTATGTAAACAACGCCCACAAGCTAATAACTCTGGTTGTCAGCAGAATATTGGGGATGATCAACTCAAACCCAAGCAACCTCCAGGTTCTCAATGAACCTGCCCAACTCTCTGCAATCAAGCGCTTGAAGGGTACCAGATAACTGAGGGTGTCTGTACAAGACAAAGCACAATGTTTAAGAAGCTCTAAAACAAACAGTAACTGATTTGAAGCAAGGATAACCTCAACACTTCTCAAGGGACTCAAGAGTAGGCTGGAAGAATGCAACTCCAAAGCAGCTAAGGGGAGGTATAACACTCCAGGTCTTAAGCTTAATAAGACCTCTTCAATCAATTGTGATTGGCTCCAGAAAGGTGATCAGGGATCAGGACCAGTATGGTCAGAGAAAGGGATCAAGGAGTGGTATAACACACTCAAAAAAATTCCAACAGACAGAATTTTTCTTCAACCAGCAAGGCTATTGGTTGGTGATAAGGATCAGGGATCAAGGGTTTGAGTATGGAAGCTCAAGGATCAAAGGTGTGCTGATTTCATGCTGGATCATTCTATGTTCCAATGCTGATCAAAAAGGCAGGGGAGAGCCCCTCCTTATATGGGCAGGAGGCCCTGTTAGACTATGTACAACGGATTCTACAAATAGAGCGGAAAAGGGAAGACAACCATGTGGTCACTTGCGTCCGTCTGTGGATGGGCGCGCGCAACAATACCAGAGTCACCAACCCCTCGTCCAAAGGCAGAAGGGGTGGGAAAGAGAAATGAACCAAACCGCCGCGGATGTCGGCGGGCGGTAGTTGGCACTCTTCACCCCTTCCAAAGGCGGAAGCAGGTGGGAGAGCCCCAGGAAAGGTGACGGATGAAGTCCGTGAGAGCGCGGATGGGTGGGTAGGAGATCAGCTTGAAACGGTTGAGTAAATCCTGAAAGGCTTGAGATTCACGACTGAGAGATCAACTGAGATGGGAGATTTGACGGATCCAAGGATTTGCCATATGCTTGGAGCTGCGGTTGGGATGGATCCGGTAAATCATGGATGAGCGCTGCGCAACGGTAGCAATGAGGAGATCCGGACACGCGAAGACAAAGATGAGGACGTGCAACAACAAGGATGAGGACGCGCTATGACAACGGCGGAGATGACAAGCAACACGCAACGGCAAGGATAATGAGCAACACAGATAAAGGACGCCCAACGCGCGCGGATAAAGGAAGCGCGGCGCGCGCGGAGGAAGGAAGCGCAGCCCGCAAGGCACAACGCTCAACACGCGCGGATGAAGGAGGGTTTGGATGAGCCTGAGGAACATTTTATGGGTTGAGGTCTTAAGGCGGCCAGGGTGTCCCGGATGGGGCACCACGACGGACTTCTAGGTAAGGACCATTCCAGCGGTTAGAGAAAAGCTTTCCCCACTGAGTCTCCAAGGAATGATTAAAGCTAAGACTAGTTCCCCAGGGTTCAAGGGATCTCTGATTTGCTTCAAATGCTTGTCTTCCCAATACTGAACTGATTTTTCCCTAGACTCCATCATCTTCTGATAAGCTTCACTACGGACATCTTCACTCCTTTCCAGCTGCTTGGATCTGGAAACTAATAGATCAGTGGTGGAAGAAACCCTTTCCCAAGAAATATCTAAGAAAGATTCCATTTCCAGATCCAGAAGAAGGACAGCCCTTTGACAAAAAATGATTTTGTAAGGTGAATAGCCAGTGGTTTGTTTTGTTGAAATTTGATCAGAGAAAAGGACCAGGGGGATGAATTTGCAACAATTCTTGCCACTTTCACCAGCCAGTTTGACAAGAGCAGCCTTCAAAGGAGCATGGCCTTTTTCCACCATGCCTTGGCCCTCAGGATAATAAGGAGTGGTCACCCTATGTTGACCAGGAATTGATTGGATCATATCAGCCAGTTTACCACCAAACTCGGAGCCTCCATCAGTCGAATAAGATTGGGCCAAGCCATAATGCATCATTCAAGTCTAATAAAGGAAAGCTGCTACTGATTCAGAGCTGAGGTTCTTAAGAAACTTTGCTTCAACCCATCCAGAAAAATCATCTCTAGCCAAAATGAGGTACTTAGCTCCACCAGCCTTAATGTGAACCACATCCATAGCAATCCTCCCAAAGACAGTGGACTCTCCAGTGGGGTAACAAATTTGGGCCGGGTGCCTAAGATCACATTTCTGGCACACTTCAAAACTCCTGCACCATTGAGAGATGGATTTCTTCAGAGATGGCCACCAAAATCATTTGGATATTTGTCAATAAGGTTTGGTTTCCCCACGATGACCAAGGCCTTCATGGAGAATTTCCAGGATCAAATCTTGCTTAGAAGGGATAGTGACCACAACAAGGGCACAAGGAGTTGCTCTTTTCATAAGTCTAGAACCTTGGACAAAGAAGTTGGAGGACTTCCTTTCAAGGGACCAAAATTCTTTGGCGGAGAGATCAGGGGGTCTTTGGAGATTTGAAAGGTACTGCTCTAGCTTAAGCAAGAAACCTTTCTGGAAACCAGAGTAATCTTGGGAGGAGAAAGCAAAAACAGGGCCGACCAAGGGTTCCTCCTCATTGAAATCCATTCCAACATCTGATTCATCATCTCCAAGGGGGCATTGAGATAAACCATCAGGCATGGTGAAAGATTTTCCAGGCCTGTGAACAATATCAAAAGAGAACAACTGGATGAAAGCCACCCAACAAGTCATTGGAGCATTTGGAAGGCTGGGGGTGTTGATCATTTCAATAATGGATTGTGCATCAACTTTTAAATCAAAGTGTTGACCCTCAAGGACAGTCTGAAGCTTTTTCAACATTTGGGACACACCGCACAGTTTCAGTTTTGGCTGGGATGACCTGGATTCCACATCTGAGAAAAGAAGAGATTCATACAGAGCAGGACAATCCAAACCATTATCATCTTCCTGGGTAAGGACAGCCCCAACAGATTGAGAACTAGAGTCCACTGCCAGCTTGATCTTGCCGGCTCTGGGTCCATAAGTGATCTTTTTCAAAACAATGTCTTTCCCAACAATTGTTTTGAGAAACTGAAATGATTGTTTGCAGTCTTGGGTCCAAATCCATTCAGCATCCTTCCTGGTTAAGCGACGCAAGGGGATACAGATTTTGGATAGTGAGGGAATGAAGATCCTGACATAAGTTACAACACCTAGGAAACCTCTAACTTCTGTTGGATTTATTGGAACAGGCCAGGAGATGATTTTGTTGACTTTAGAGGGTGCCATCCTTCTTCCTTACTTGCAGACTATATGACCAACGATTTCCAAGGCAGGGATACAGGCAGCAAGTTTTGATCCAGAGACAGTAAGGCCAGATTCCTTGATTTGAAACAAAATTCCTTGCAAGATAGTAGCATACTCCAAGATAAATTGTTGGATTCCTGAGTGCCAAGGTAAGAGCTCATTATCATAGTCAGAAACTGGACCTTTAATCTCACCATCATCAATAAAGATACCTGCATGATCCCAGATTTTGTCCTGGAGGATCCACATCATCTGAGCCTGATAGACTGCAACCAAGTTGGTGGCACCTTGTGGCAATTGAGTCAGCTGAAATTGATCAAGGGGAGTATCAAAAGTAGTGAGGGGACAAGAAATAGGATGCAAGGATCTTTTTTCATAGCAACCCACAATGTCACCTAGACCATAGCAAGCTCTCCCAGAGAAGGATTCAACAAATTCTTCAGTGGCAGGAGGCCCGCCAGAGTCCTTAATAGTAACTTTATTAAGAGGTTGGAGATCATGAACTACTCTAAGTTTACCATTACTCTTTAGAACACGAAAAACAGGATTGGAATAGCTAGAAGTTGATTGTTTGTATAAACTGGTTCGGACTTGTTTGCGGACCAACTTGATGAATTTGTTGACTTTAGCAGCAGGGATCAGGATCTTTTTCTTTTGCCAAGGGTCATGTTCAAATACAGGGATGATGTAAGGGAGACCATAGGATTCTTTCAAGAGACCTCTCTCTTCTTCACAGAATGCAATAGATTTTACCCTTAGAGACAAGATATTTTTGATCAAATTTAACTCATCAGGAAGAAGCCATCTATCTGGACCAAAGTTGACCACTTTCAGACGTTCTTCTGTGACCCGACCAGAGGGATTAAATGGACCAGTGAGGGATTGGGATAGACCACAGTAAGGATCACGGGATAGAGGAGGATGCATAAGAGGAGGATTGAGGTTGAGAGGCATTGGTTGGTTGACTGGCTGGAACTTCTTTGCAACTGGTTTTTACTTGTTGGAAAAGGAGAGGAATCCTTGCTTTCTCCAAGCATTGACCAGTGAGACCTGAATACAAAAATTGAGGCCATATTCCAACATCTTCCAAGTCTGATGTTCTTCTGCGTCCTTTAAAGGTGCCTTCTCCATAAAAGAGGATCCAAAAGATAACACATTGCTCACATGTGTGGCACAGGGTAGAGTTTTGAAAACAACAGTAGTAGAAGCCCTTGGTGGCGCACAATTGGGAGGACTTACTTCTACCCCAAATTGCCTCCACCTAAGACCATACTCCTTCATACCAAAGCCACCAAGAAAAGAATAGAGATCAAGATTTAGTTTAGACTCATTGCAAAGATTTGAAAGCAGAATAGAGGATGATTGATCAGGCTGAAAAGAAAAAGGAAAAGAAGATACAACAGAACCAGATAGCAAAGAAATATTTTTGGATTTTTTATGTGTTTGATTTTGATCTTATTTGGATGAGAAGGAAATGATGAGGAAAAAGAAAGATATGCCTCTGAGATGGGAGTTGGTCCATGAGTTGAAGTCTGAGGCTGAGAAGAACTACAACTATCAGTAGAGCCAACTATTCTGCCTTAAAATGAGAATGAGAGGAATGAGAATTTTCTTTCTGCTCTCCTTTCAGGAAAGATTTGGGAGGATGACCAGGAAAGTCTCTTCCCAACAACCAGAATCCAAAGAACAAAGAGGAATTTCAATCTTTCTGCCATCAGCATCAGGGAGGAGAATTCTATCCCCAACTTGATCAGAAAACATCAGGGTAGCACCAAAGTCCATTAAGAAAGGCCTTCCCAAGATCATGGGACTATCCAGACGAGTGATCCAGAAGTGACAGGTGCCAACAATATTTTGACCAATTCAAACAGGAATATCCTCAGCAATACCAACCAGCTTACAGGACTGATTCCCAATTCCATAAACCGCAGAGTTGAAACTGACCCTTGGGCTAAGTTTAAGCTTGCAGGCCATGGAGTCCAAAATCAAGTTGAGCTGAGAACCCAAATCCACAAGGAGAAAAACCGTTTTAGTTGAATCACCTAGATAATATGGAAGAAAACCAAGAGGACAGGAATACAGGTTGGTATCTGAAGAGGGATCTGTTCCACCAGAATCCTCCATCAGAGTACCAGAGGAGACCTTCAATTCATCCAGACCAATCTCCACACATCAACGAGAAACCCATTTCTTCATGCCTTCAGCCACAGATGGAGAGATTGACAGGAGTTCAGCCACAGAAAGATCAGGGATTTTAAGATCAGAAATTTTCTTTAATAATCCTTCCACAACATTAGGGTAGTCCTTGGAGATGCCCCTCTCAAATCAAACCCTGGGCTGGGCGGAGGGAGGAAGATCAGGTGAAATAGGCGATGGAAGAGGATCTGAGGGTTGGACAGGTTGAAGAAGGGGGAAGATCAGAGTTGTCCTGGAACCTTTTCATAAGTGGTTCCCTTTCTACTTCCATTTCTTCCACATCAGAGGAAGGAGGCTCAGGTGAAGATTGACATTTAACAGGTTTTCCCAGAATTGAGGATGGGACAGGAGGAGACTTATGAGATTTTGGTTCCTCATGGCGTGTCCTAGCTGGATCAGATTGATAGGTGCCAGGGAAGCTGGAAGAAGTGATAGCTGGAGGATACCAAGGGTCCAGAGTTCCACAGGATGATTGAAAATCCACAGAGACCAAGGATGCCTTCTTAGGAGTTGGTGGTTAGTATGAGGCCACCACATCACGGATTGGTCAAGACAAATAAAATGGGATCAAAGCACCATTAGGAAGGAAAAAATTATTTCCCTTCTGCTCTACTAACTTCTCCTCCTTATCCTTCTGGAGTTCAGGGCATCTACCAGTACCATGGACTTCCCTATGGCAATAATAACAGACTATAGTAGATTTAGGAACAGAATTTGCAGGTTTAGGAGTGGCTAAAGAGGATATTTTCTGATCTATTTTATTCTCAAATGCCTGAAGTAATTTAGTGACCTCATCTATAGTAGGTGTCTCCTGGTGGGTCTGAGGATTGGGTTTAGGTCTGCAATTGGCTTCCATCTTAGTCCAGATTTTGTTAGATGCTTGAAAAGAGGGGGCAAGGACTGGTTCAGTGATTTTATGTTTTTCAAAGGTGAGAGCTGTTTGACCTTTCATCACTTTATCCACAGTATTCCTAAGAACCATGAGAGCAAGGAGCTTGAACAAATTGTCTATTGTTGTGATCATGGATCCGGATTTCACCAATTCATCCTTAATTCTTTCCTGCACTCCTGGAGAGAAAGACTGAAAAAATTGCACTCAAATTTTGTACAACGTATCAATGTGATTTTTCCGGATAAGATAGGACTGGATAGGGTCCCAAGATTTTCTGAAAGTCTGATAGTCAGAGGCTGAGGAGATACCACCATTGGAGATCCATTGAGAAACCAGGGCATCCAAGTCTTGCAAAGTAGATCTGGCTACATCTATTTTTCCCCAATAGGCCAACATAGCCTCCTTCAGGAGCCTCCGCTTGTGAGTTTTGAATCCCTCCAACAATTTTATAACCTCCATAACTTTGTCAGAAGAGATAAAAAACCTTAACTGATAAGCCATATCATATTCACTGGCACCATCCACTTCCGCAGCCATCTCATAGGAGTCCAGGAATTGTTTGAAATTTTTCCCATTGAAGCCTCAATTTTTGTTCTGAGGTTTGATTTTGACCATCTTGGCCCAAAAAGATAAAGAGGATCCAGCCAATTCCATGTTGAAGGGTTCCTAAGAGATCCAAACGAGCATAGTTCCAAGGTGGCTCACAAGTGTGGCAAGAGTAGACTTTCACAAAAAACAACAAGGATCTTGCCCAGATGGGGCACAATTGGGAGGAATTACTTCTGGACCAAGTTGCCTCCACGGATCAGATCTGAAAAAAAGAACAAACAAAAAAGAAAGAAAAGAAAAAAATTGGATTGGATTTTGGAGTTGATTCTTCAAGTTGGGACTGTAAATCCCAAGGTTTCTGGTTCAATCCCGGCCTGTGGGACCAAATGTAAGACTCCAAATGGTGCTAGGATGTGGCAGTTCTGTGGAGGGGAAAGGTGCTGTTTAGGCTGCCCTCCTGAGTGTTACAAAAATATTTAAATGTAACCAAGATCAAGGTCCAGAACCTGGTAAATGAGGAACCAAGAAGTTTAGGATAAAAATGACAATAGTTTGGTAGCAATGAAACAGCACTATCTGAGACAAGATTATGCAGGGCAAAACTTGAACAAAAGAAGTTAAAGTCTGTTTAGCTTTCAAAGAACAAAAGCTTTTGTATGTAAAAAACGCCCACAAGCTAATAACTCTGGTCATCAGAAGAAGATTGGGGATGATCAACTCAAACCCAACCAACCTCCAGGTTCTCAATGAACCTGCCCAACTCTCTTCAATCAAGCGCTTGAAGGGTACCAGATAACTGAGGGTGGCTGTACAAGACAAAGCACCATTTTTAAGAAGCTCTAAAGCAAACAGTAACTGATTTGAAGCAAGGATAACCTCAACACTTCTCAAGGGACTCAAGAGTAGGCTGTCAGAATGCAACTCCAAAGGAAATAAAGGGAGGTATAACACTCCAGGTCTTAAGCTTAATAAGACCTCTTCAATCAATCGTGATTGGCTCCAGAAAGATGAACAAGGATCAGGACCAGTATGGTCAGAGAAAGGGACCAAGGAGTGGTTCAACACACTCAAAAATTCCAAAAGACAGAATTTTTCTTTAACCAGCAAGGCTATTGGTTGGTGATAAGGATCAGGCCACAGAGGGGCAAAGACTCAGGGTCAAAAATGGATCAGGGGGCAATCAAAGATATACCCAGGATAAGGATCAGGATCAAATTTCACGATGATGGGGGGACACAGGCACACACTCCCCTGGATGATTCTATTATCTGAAGATCTGATATGATGCAGAAAAAGCAGGGGAGAGCCCCTCCTTTTATAGACCAGAGGCCTGTAGACTATTTACAAGAGAGATTTACAAATAGAGCAGATTTTTTTTTTTTTTTTGGTTTTTTTTTTAAGAATCAGTGTCATGAGAAAACAAAAACAAAAAAGAAACAAACAAGCACTCAGAAAAAAAAACCAAAGTGGGACGCCCGCAGGCATCCTGATGGGCCCGGGCGACTGCCAGGACAGCGGATGACCGCCGGCAGGTGTCCGATGGGCATTTTCAACTGCCAAGGCCGGGGATGACCTCTGGCAGGTGTTCGACGGGAACCGGCAACAGAAGAGACCCGCGCGGGCAACAGAAAAGCCCCGCCGGAGACCGGCAAGCTAGAGGTGGAAAGGGGATTGATAATGATTCAATGCCATGTTGAGCTTGTTTGGATCAACCAAGGTATTCAAGTTCTGACCATGACGGAACGGATTGGGGGAATAATTGGTATGTGCTTCTCCTTACTTGAGCTCGGGAGTGGGCACCAAGGTCAACAGAGCTGGTCTCATTGGAAAGGGTGATGCAGCTCCGACTAAGGTGTGAGATAGTAGAGGTGGTTTGGGGAAGGCAAATCCAAGTGTTCTCTACGCCAACGTTCTTGATCTTCGATTGTCAGTGTTTTTTTTGGAGATCCGGAGAGCCAGAGCGCCTAATCCTTCCTTTTGTTTGACCATAGGGGTATTTTTCAGATGGGGAGAGTATGGGGCTTTGGGACTACTGGTATTGATAATGGATACACTCTGTGAGCAAGTAGCTTTCTTACGACTGGCTGAATTGAATGGACCAAGGGCCGCCTTTACTTTATCCCTCAAGCTCTTGCCACGGTTAAGGTTCTGATTATTGGGTGGAGAGGATGAGGATTGAAGGCAATGGAAAAGTTTGATTGATGGTTTTTTTTTTTTTTTTTTTTGATAATGATACCTATGAAAGATGATAAGGAAAAGTCATAAAAAATTAAAATCTCCGCACTGGCCAGGGTGTCCAGGATGGGGCACCACAACGGTGGTACATGTTCCAGGGAAGGCCTTGACAATGCCGGATGCGCTGTCTTGGTACCCCCGCAATGACCTGTACAAAGGAAAGGAACCACTGGATGTGGAGGCCCCAATGGTTAAGATAGGGGTTGTGGAAGTAGGTGTGCCTCTTCCACTCCAGCAATCCTGAAGGTACGCACTCCTCAGTTCATATTTTCAGGATCTTTGGTTTCCGCATGACACGCCAGCCAGGATTGTTTGATGGATTTGGCAGAGAGTTGGAAATTTCTACCTGCAGGAAGGAAAGCTGTGGGGGTGGAGTGCGCCGGTAGTGCTTGTGGTCAGCACGTCAAGGGCAGATGAGGAAGTAATTCTTGGAAGTCTGCATGAAAATCTCAGCCATTGCGGCAAGCTTGAAATGGGGAAGCAGGTGCAGGCAAGGTTCTGGTGGCCAGGTGTAGTACGCGCGGTGCGGGAGTGGGTACAGTTGTGCAAAGCGTGTCAGAAGCGGAGCGCAAAGATAACTTGCAAGGTAGGTATCCCCACTGGGGAGGATGCCTTGTTTCGGCGGGTTTCCCTGGATGTTGTGCACATCAAGGCAGGTAAGTTTGTTTACCTCCTTTTTTGCGCGGGAAAATCTGTTGGGGTGGGTGGAAGCACAGCTGTTGGTGAAGCTTTTGGAAGAGAAATTTGGGCAGTTTCTGGAGGATGATTGGTTTGCGCGTTATGGATCACTTTGACTGGTAATGGTAAATGGGGGTGCAAAGTTCCGGGGACGGTTGGCAGATTTGGTGCGAAGTTGCGGAGCAAAGTTTGGGCAAGTGACGGAGTACTATCCGGAAGGGGCAAGTATGATTGAGGGCTGTCACCAGCCAATCAAGGACACAATGGTGAATATGTGTGGAAAAGATGGCAAGAAGTGGCAGGAAACCCTTCTGGTAGTTCTTTTTGCGGATTGGATTTTGGTGAAGAGATCAATGGATTATTTGCCATAAAAGCTGCTATTTGGGCAGAAACCCGTGATGCCAATTGAAATAAAGCTGGAAACCTCTCTGGGTATTTATTGGTGGAAGGTTAAGATGGCTGCGGAGCTAGTCAAGGCCTGTTCCAAGAAACTCCTGCAACGGGACAAGATGTTGGAGAAGGCTGCTGGAAGACTGAAGGCAACCCGCACAAAGTCTGTCCGCTACTGGGACAAGCGCTGCACACATAAACTCAGGGATCCGTTTCAGAAAGGGGACTTGGTTCTTCTTTACAACCAGAGCCTGGAAACCCAATTGGGGACGCTGTTTGCTAATCAATGGAATGGGCCTTTCTGCATGATGTCTAAGTTCACCGGAGGTAGCTACCAGTTGGATGAATTGGATGGAACTCCGCTCAAGCGGAAGGCCGTAGCTTTGCACATGAAACAATTCTTTGCGCAGGGCTCAACTTTATTTTACAAGAAGGCTGGTTTGGATAGCAAAGGGCCCAGCAAAGCGGATCCTTCTTCCAAGGACAAGCCCGCGCGTGCTTTTATTCCAGCAAAGTAAAAAAATGCAGGCCGCTGGGGAAAGCAGCCAAGTTGGGGGAACAATGGATTAATAGCGGATATGATTGGACTTGGTGAGGGGGTGCTCTAGCCGCAATAACTAGACACCCCAGAATGTTTGTTTTCTTATTTTATTCTCTCTAGATTGGCTTTTGGGATTATTGCTGGCTAGGGATGGTTTCTTTTAGGTACAGGAAAGGCACAAAGCTGGGTCCATTGACGCAAGTAAAAGCCCCTCATTCCGGAAGAAAATGCACAAACAATCTCCAAAAGATGATTCAGGGAACTAGGAATGCTTGTGGCCTGGAACGGATGTGGGTCAAAGAGTGAAGGAATGGGCTTGGCAATGGGTTGGTGCTTAGAAAAAAAAAACTTTTTAAGTTTTCTTTGTTTATCTTATAGATGGAAGGTGTGGATGGGTTTGGGCGGATAATTTTTTCTTTCTCTCTCTCAAGGATGTGCGCGCGTGGCTGGTTTTCTTTGTACTCTCTCTGTTCTGTAGATGGGTACAGGGAACTTTGTGGCAGTTTTTCTGGGGTGGTCCAGGTACCTTTAGCGGATACTCTCAGTGGTGTGGGTTTTTTTCTCACTCTCAGCAGATTCTTCTCACTCTTGCGGATCTTGCGCGCGGCTCTTAATTCTCTCAAGGTTCTCACAAAGGTTCTCACAAAGCCCAAAGGCTACTCAGGATTGTGTGGCAAAATTCTTTATCTTTGGAAATAGGCACGGGGATGAAAACAAGATGGAAGAAAGGAAGAAAAGGGGGGCAATCTGCCTACGTTTGCCAAGTCCTCATCACTTCCTCCACGTCTGTGTGGGCGGCCGTGGCTAGTGATTGAAAAGCCGCCAAGACCTTGCTTTGTGCATTGGCAGTGTGCGCCTAGGGGACCGCTAGAAATCACCAGAGTATTTTGTCTGCGTTGTTCACCATTGTGTCAAACCTTTCCAAGGGAAGTGTTGGAACTAGAGGGATCTCCAGGATCTTGGGAATAGCAGCCGCGGGTTCCTGTGACAACTCAATCACCATGGGAGAAAGCCCGCGCATGGGCTCCGGTGATGACCTGGGAAACAGTGATGGTGATGGCAGCGGAGGAGATGAAACCAGAGGAGCTGGTCTTGGAGAATTGGGGCGACACGGTGGCGGAGGAGGAGGAACAGGTCTTGGTGGTGGCGGGGGAGACGCAGCCAGAGGGTTGGGGATCCTTGGGTCCATTTCTGGTACTTTCATTGGTACCCTTGCGGCCCACTCATGGGCGGCCTTCCGGAAGGCCACAAAGTCCAGGAAGTCCTGGTGCCTTGGAGGTCCAGCCGGGCGGAAAGGTGAGCTTAATTAGTGAATCTTGCACAATGGAGGATTCTGGGCAGCGCATTGCAGATGGTTGCAAGGTGAGCCGGGTGGGGTCCACTTGTTGTTCAAAACCTCTTTGTCACTGGAGACCACAAAGGAGTCGCGCTGGGTCCTCTTTTGTGGGCAGTTGCGTGGCATGCCCTCCAATAGGGAGCAGCGGTGGTTTCCGGCTTGGCAAAGGACACAGGTGCCCCCTCCCAGAAGGATATGGAAAGCAAGGCTGTTCCGAATGCAGTACATGCAGGACATGGCTAGCAGGGAGGGGCGGATGGGGTTCTTTCTTTCTCTGGTGTGATGAAGGGGTGCTGAGGGGAAGGTGGGATAACTGTGGTATAGTTGGGGGCAGGTGAGATAGTGGTGGATCTCTGGGGACAGAACTCAAGTTTGGGGGGGATGTGGTGGCCTTTTATAGATGCAAGTTGGAATTGGCTGCATGCTGCGGGCTCAGCAGTAGCAGCAGGCTCAGCAGAGGCAGCGCCCTCAGAAATGGGTTTGGCTTTGCTGCATCAAGCCGCACTGCGGGCTCAGCAGTAGTCAAATTGGGCTCAGCATCCAGAGACGTGGAATGGATTGGATTGTATTGGATGGACCGCATGCAGATTGCGCATTGCAAGACGCGGATTGGATTGCGCAGATATATCTTGGATATCTGGAAAGCTGTGTTGGGCGGATGTGGAAATGCCCGGGGGGCTCTGATTTGGGTGCAGAGCAAGGCCACGTCATTAGAAGGACAAACCAGGTGGACCTAATGGCAGGCAGGAAATACAGATGGATATGGGATATGGGATGAGGATTATGGGATGGGAAGGATAGGGTTCTGTGCTTAAGGGTTTTATTTCATTATTCTTGCTTGTTTCTGGTTGTACTTAGGTTAGGGTTGAGGGGGTGGCAGTTACTTAAACCGCACTCTCAACCCGGATGTATGAGGGGATGATCAGATCAGAGAAGATCACATTGGATCATCATAGGTTTGGAAGGATCTTGACTCTCAATTCTCTATCTCTCAGTTGAAGGGTGAAAAGTCGCACTCAGGGTTTACAGACGAAAGGGATCAATAACTTCCAAATTTGTGAACCGTTAAAGGTGAAGTCCTCTTCTGAATTCCACACTGTCCAATCACCTCAATTCACAATCTTGCACCCTCATTTCCCACCTTGGCTGGTCATCCAACCAATGCACCAAAAATCTCACCCAAGCATCCTCCTCCAATCATCACCCCCCCCTTGCTGCCACGTCTGTTTTGACCGTCTCCAGCAGCCATCCAAACAACCTCACCTAACGGCCACCTCTGGCTGCTCTTGCATGATAATCTGCGGTCAGACATTACTGGGCCTGTCAGCCTGTCTGCAAATTATCCCACCCACAGCTCTCCCACCCCGCCCATCCAAGATCCTCCCCTTATTTCAATTATTTTTTGTGTTTTCTCATCATCTTTTTTTTTCTCATGTCCGTTAGAAATTATTTTTTCAAATTGTGTTCCTTTTTCTGCTCTATGTGTGTCATCTCTTGTAAATAGCCTATACGGAACCATGGCCCATAAAAGGAGGGCTCTCCCCTACCCTTTTCTAAATCATCCATGGGAGTGTGTGCATCCATCCCCCCCATTATCATAGTAATCAATAATTGTTATCCTGGGTATATCTTTTGATTACCCCCTGATCCATTTTATCCGGAGTCTTTGCCCCTCTATGGCCTGATCCTTATCACCAACCAATAGCCTTTCTGGTTGAAGATAATTCTGTCTGTTGGAATTCTTGAGTGTGTTATACCACTCCTTGATCCCTTTTTCCAACCATACTGCTCTTGATCCTTCCCTGATCATCTTTCCGGACCCAGTCACTTTTGACTAAAAGGTTTCTTTAAGCTTGAAACCTGGGGTTTTAGACCTCCCTTTATTCTTTAAAATTGCATTCTGCCAGCCTACTCTTAATTTCATTGAGAATTTTTGAGGTTATCCCTGTTCAAATCAGTTATTGTTTGGTTTTAGAGCTTCTAAAAAAAGTTTGCTTTTTCTTGTACAGCCACCCTCAGTTATCTGGTACCCTTCAAGCGCTTGATTGCGGAGAGTTGGGCAGGTTCATTGAGAACCTGGAGGTTGGTTAGGGCTTGAGTTGATCATTCCCAATCTTCTGCTGACAACCAGAGGTATTAGCTTGTGGGAGTTGTTTACATAAAACCGCCTTGTTCTTTTGAACTTTAAACAAAATTTAAATTATTTTGATCAAATATCTCCCACATAATCTTGCCTGAGATTGTGCTGTTCCATTGCTACAAAAAATTCTCAAACTTTATCCTTAATACTTGATTCCTCACTTAAAAGTTCTGGGCCTTGATCTTGGTTAAATTTAAATATTTTTGTAACACTCAGGAGGGCAGCCTAAACAGCACCTTTACCCCCCACGGAACTGCCACGGCCTAGCACCATTTGAAGTCTTACACCTCCCATCTCACTAATTGTTTGTGTTACCCTGGGGGAATTGACCTCAAGGGCTCCCTGGGGGGTTGATTTGACCGCTCCCTCCATGGATTGAGAGAGAGAGGGAGTGGGGGCACGCATTTCTGCTGGTTACACCTCCCCCCCTGTACGTTTGACCAGACCAAGAGTGTTTCTGGGTCCACCCTGGCCAATCTGAGGGCCAAGGGCTGGTTACAGGAGGGAACCAGCCATTTAAGTTGGTAATAAGGACAAATGAGGTCACAGAGGTAAAGCAGGCTGGCTTTAAGGGACAACCAGACAGGGTCTGAACAGCAAAAAGTGCTGATTCAGCCCATTAAGTGTGGAAACACCAAAATCAACCAGTCCATTCTGGTCATAAGGGTTCAAGGACTAATGCCAAGTGGGCTGGGTAAGCCTAAACCAATTAGCAAGGCTTGTAGAGCCTGTAGAGCCCATTTGGGGAGGAATTTTTCCTTTTGCTTTTCATTACATGAGCTCCATATGAGCACCATCTTTTGTATTCAAGGAGATCTTTTGCCTGCTGTTTTCCATCCATTCATTCACCAATTCATTCACATTCACAAGTGTGCCATTTCCTCTGCCTCATATTAAGGATCAATCATAAGACATTATTTTCTCAGCATTTCTTTTGATTTAAGTACTGCTCTTTGAATAAGCTTGTGGGCCAATAATACTCACACATTATCAGTACCATCATCATCATTACTTCCAAGAAAAATATACCCTTATAACTTACTTTGGAATATAAGACATCTAATTGGAAAACTTGAGGTCTTTGAGGTTGTCCAGAGTAAGGTATAAGGGTCTATTTTTCTTGGAAGTAATGATGATGATTTTACTGATAATGTGTGAGAATTATTGGCCCACAAGCTAAGTCAAAGAGCAGTAATTAAAGCAAAAGAAATTCTGAGACAATAATGTCTTATGATTGATTCTTAATATGAGGCAGAGGAAATGGAATGCTTGTGAATGTGAATGAATTGGTCAGTGAATGGATGGAAAACAGCAGGGAGAAGAGCTCCTTAAATACAAAAGAATTAGATGTCCTATCTCCCAGAGTCCAGCTCCACCAAGATTGCTTTGAATGGTCAAAACTATAGTGCTTTGTCTGTCTTAATGGACAGTGAGTTGGACAAGATTTGTTGTGGGGAGATTATGGATGCAGATGAAACTTTGGTTAGTTCAGAGGTAGAGAAGAATTCTTATCATCTCATTCTTAGGCATTTGGATGAAATTCATATGGCATGGGTTGCTGAGACTTTAAAGTAGGAACAGAAGAGCATGGGTATCATTGTATTGAAAATTCTCAAGGCCAAGTATGCTGGTAACTCTGTCCATCAGAAGGGGAATTGTTATAATTATGGCCAGCAATTAGCTTAGGCAAATGAGCAGTATTTAAAGCAAAAGAAATGCTGGACACTGTGTGTCAATAATGGCTAATGGGGCTCTCACAATGGGGCAATATGTTGGATGAATTCGATTGGATGATGAATGAATGATGGAAAACAGCAGGGAGAAGAGCTCCTTAAGTACAAAAGATTGGCCTCTTGTGAGCCCATGATACAACAAGCCAAAGGGCAAATTTTCCGCCCCAAAAGAGCTCTACAGGCTCTACAGGCCTTGTTACTTGGTTTGGACTGCATCAGCCCACATGGCATTAGTCCCTGAACCCTTACAACCAGACTATTCCGGTCCATTCTTGTGTTTCCACCGTTACGGGGCTGAACCAGCCCATTGCTGTTCAGTCCCTTAGTTGGTTGTCTATTACAACCGGCCCTGATGGCATCATTACCCCTGTTACGGGCTGGTTGCCTCATGCATCCAGCCCCTGGCCCCTGAAATGGGCCAGGTGGGACCCAGGGCTCACCTGGGTCCGGTTTCAACCTCACATGGGGGGGTGTGACCAGCGGACATGCTGTCCCCCCCTCTATCTCTTACAAATCCCTGGTGGGGGCGGTCAAATCCCCTCACCAGGGGCCCTGGGGGTCGATACCCCCCAGGGCGTCGTCACAGAAAGTTGGCCTGGGAGGTGGTCAGGTCCCCCCAGGCCCATCGCTCCTCCCCCTCGGTAAAGGGGGGGGGAGAGCGCCCCTTCGCGCTTAGTTTGCTACAATGGCGGGGGGGTGATGAAATCCCCCCCACCTGCCGGTTGCATACCATGCGGCCGGCGCCGCCACCTCCTGGAGCAAGGGGGTGGTCAGGTCCCCCCTGCCCTGACCGACCGCCTCGTTGCGGCCGGTCGCTGGCTGGTTCAACCCAGCCAGCCTGCCCCCTCCCCCTCGCGACGGCGAGCGAGGGGAGGGGGAGCGAGCCGGGGCCGCGAGCCCCGGCTCCGCGGCGCTGGTCGCCGGTTGCGACCAGCCGGGCCCGCGCGGCATCCGCGTGGGCCGTGCCGAGGAACACAGGTGGCCCCGAACGGGCCGCGACGCGAGCAGCGGCCCCGAGCGGGCCGCGACGCGAGCAGCGGCCCCGAGCGGGCCGCGACACGGGCGGCAACCCTAATGGGCCGCCCCAAGCCCAAATTGTGAGAAAAGACTACTTTTGCGGGCCAGCCCGTCTGGCCAAGTATGTCCAAAATAAACCTTGGGCCCAATTATGCCCATAGAAGCCCATCTGGCCGTATTTGCCCATATAGCCCATCGGGCCCGTTAGGGCCCGTGTACCAATGGGTCTATTTCACGCGTTTTGAGGCCAGTTTCCCCAACTCTGTAACATCCACATGGGCCCGTATGGTCCGTGTGTGTGTCCAATGGGCCTCAGAGGCCCATTTGTGCATCCCATTTGGATTACACTTATACGTAGCACCCGCATAAGTGCGTACGTATTTTAACACACCCCCTTAATCCAAAAGGGGTGACATCCGCATATTAGTCACAAAGCCTTGATGCTTGTTTCTGTCTAATGCCTTAGTCAAGATATCTGCAATCATTGCTCCAGTGGGCATGTACCTCAACACAATCTCATTGCAGTTAACTGCGTCGCGAATATAGTTATAGTGAACATCAATATGTTTTGTTCTTGAATGGAACACTTGGTTTTGTGCCAACGCAATGGCACTCTGGTTATCGGAATACAACAACGCAAACCCTTGTGGTTTATGTGTATCCTCTAAGACTTTTCTCAACCATTTTGCTTCCTGTGAAGCTGCTAAGTAAGCTCTATACTCAGCCTCTGTTGATGAAAGACTTATTGCCGACACCTTCTTGGACATCCATGACACCAGATTCTTACCTAAAAAGAATACAAAACCACTTGTTGATTCCCTAGTGTTACCATCTGCCCAACTTGCATCGGAATAACCAACCAAATCAAAGTTTGCTGACTTTGTAAACAACAGTCCCAGACTGTGTGTTCCTTTAAGATACCTCATAACTCTCTTAAACGCTGACCAATGCCTCATGCTTGGCTTCTCTAAGTGTTGCGACAAGACCCCAATTGCAAACGCAATATCGGGCCTTGTACACTGCCCCAAATAATTAAGCAATCCGACAGCTGACCTGTAGTCATTCCCTGATTGAACAAACTCCAGATACTCCTCATCTGTAGACTTCTCTAAACAAATGTTTGACTGCATGGGAGTACCAAACTCCTTTGCATCCTTTAAGCCATACTGCTTAAGAAGAGCTTCAACGTAATGGCTTTGGTCTAACTTAATACCATTCTTGCCCTTACTGACTTTCATTCCTAGCACCTGTTGTGCCAGACCAAGATCTTTTATCTTGAACTCCTTTTTGAGTGTCTCCATGACTCTCTCTTTACCATCACCAATAATGATAATGTCATTGACCCATACAAACAAAATTGCATCCTTTCTCACAAAAAGGCAAGGATCGGCCTCAGACGTCTTAAAACCAATCTCTATCAGTTTCTCACTCATGGTGTTATACCATGACCTAGCTGCTTGCTTCAATCCATACAGGGATCTACACAGCTTGAGGACATATTCCCCTTTATCTGCCGAAAGAAAAGTTCTAACACAGATTTTCTTCATGGTTTCTGGTTTAGTCTCTACTAACCATTCACAAAAACCATCAGGAATCGACATATAAACAGTCTCCTCCTCTCCAAGTTTTGCATTCAAGTATGCTGTTACAAAATCAGCTTGTCTGATTTCTTCACCCAACTCCACTGCCAGAGCAATGATGTACCTGAAGGTGGGCAGCCTTCCAGTTGGTGAGAAAGTTTCTTGGTAATCAATACCCTCTCTCTGCTTGAAGCCCTGTGCAACACATCTAGCCTTGAACCTTTTCAAAACTCCATTTGTGTCAAATTTCTTGTTTAACACCAATCGAGACCCCACAATGGTCTTTCCTTTTGGAACAGAATCCCGCTTAACCACTTCAAAGACACTATTATTCTCTAGAGAATCAAATTCCTCAAAAATAGCACTCTTCCAGTTGGCTCTCTCATCAGAATTCATAGCTTGGCCAAAGCTATTTGGGTTAACCCTGTTACCCATTTCTGAACTCAACTCCAGGACTTCATTGAGCATACACTGTTCCTGAAATGTATCTTCCTCATATCCTGCGGCAGCATAATGGGATCTCCACTCCCCGTACCTGTCAACCGGTACTCTAACCCTACCACTCCTTCTAACCGGAGGTGGAGGCTCATCAGGTTCTGATTCCACAGAATCACCTGGAGCGGGTACTGAACCCTCTTGTGGCACGTCTGCCACCTCTTCATCTTCTGGAACCACATGTTCCACAGCTTTTGCTGGTGAAATAGGTGCTAATTCTATTTCTTGTTGTGGCTTAATCACAACGACATCTTCACTCCTTTTGAGTGGAAAGGTACTTTCGTCGAATTTTACATCCCTGCTACTGATAACCTTTCTTGTCCCTGGACAATAGATCCTATAAGATTTACTTATTAAATCATAGCCTACAAGTGCCCCTGTTCTGGCTCTAGGGTCTAATTTTCCGATCATTTCATTATGGTGGACACTATAATACACCAAGCAACCAATTGTTCTTAGGTGTGATGTTTTGGGGTACAACTTCCAAAACTGATAATGGGGGCACTTCCCATTAACACTTACAATGTTGTGCAACAGACACACCGTGCACATCAACTCAGCCCATAAGAACTTTGGCAGACCAGATTGAGACATAATAGTTCTGACTTTGTCCAGTAAAGTCCTATTCATTCTCTCAACTATTCCATTATTTTGTGGAGTACTTGCAGTAGTGACTATATGAATGATACCATAATCTTTCAACAGCCTCCCAAAATCTTTACTCACGAATTCACCCCCTCCATTGGTAATAATCCTCTTGATCTCCTTCATCAGACCATTCTGTTTCCAGACTTTGAAGATTACAGAAACCTCCTCTGTGGTCTGATCCTTAGATCGAATTGGTTTAACCCAAACATAATTAGTTGCAGTATCAACTAAATTGATGAAGTATCTTGCCCCACCAAGGGACTCTGGAGTGAATGGCCCTGCCAAATCAATGGAAAATTCCTCTCTAGGAACATCTGTGTGATCTCTACTCTTAGAGAACACATTTCTAGTCTTAGCCCCCAAGGTACAACTCTCACAGTTGCTGTCCTTTACCTTATGGCCACTTCTATTGTGAGAAACAGTGCTCAGAGCTGAGAATTTGAACAAGCTTGCACACAGAAGCTTATTCCGAACTTGTCCACTAAGAACAGTTCTCCCATTCATATCAATAACAAACCTATCTCCTTTAAGATAACGAATTTGGAAACCTTTTTTCCATAACACCCCAAGAGACACAAGGTTGTAAGGCAACTCTGGTACATAGAACACTTTATCAAAAGTAATTTGGAAACCCAGTTGATTTGCAAAAATAACTTTTCCAATTCCTTTAATCTGAATTTTTCTGCCTTTCTGACCAATATTTACAACCCCAGCATAATCACTAAGATTTGAAAATAAACTTGGTTCAAAAAACATGTGATCTGTACAACCAGAATCGATCAAAACAAGAACATCCTCCTTCAATCCTCCTAGTAGGAAAGAAGCTTTATCAGTCACTGATAAGTTCTTATCTTTGAGGTTAAGATTACTCACTTCATAATCAATCAAGTCCATTTCTTGATCCTCATCGATTTTGGCCTTCTTGTTGGGACCTTCTTCCACAACAGCCTCTTCAATTGGAGCATCCAACGCCACCATTGCAACGTTTTCAGTTGTGAGATTGACCTCCTTG
The DNA here is from genome assembly GCA_025617555.3 of Puccinia polysora. Classification (NCBI taxonomy): domain Eukaryota; kingdom Fungi; phylum Basidiomycota; class Pucciniomycetes; order Pucciniales; family Pucciniaceae; genus Puccinia; species Puccinia polysora. The sequence goes on from CM062616.1 coordinate 48,978,402, forward strand.
TCATTCCCTTCGGACTTGTTCCTTTTCTTGGCCTCCTTGCAGTCCTTAGCATAGTTACCCTTATTCTAACAATTGTAACATAAGACCTTGGACAAATCCTTTTTCGCCTTCTTGCGAGATTTTCCAGTCTTTCCAACTAGGGCTGTTCCAGAACCCCCCTTCATCTTGAATTGAAGGTCATCCTTTTCAATCCTTTTAAGCACATCCTCCTCCCCAGGAAGAGGATCCAATTGAGAAATGATTCTGACTAAGGAATCAAACTCTTTTGGCAGCTTTTGAAGGATTAAGAGTAACAAACACTCTGGATCCATGTTAAGTCCAGATGACTTGAACTTGGCTATACTAGACCTAGCCTCTGCCACAAACTCTTTACAATTTGAATATTGTAACTTGAACAGTTTATTAAAGGCTATACCCTTCTGGTGAACAGAATCACCAGCATACTTGGACTTAAGCAGCTTCCAAAGGATGCTGCCCCTCCTCCTCTCATCTTCCCTAAGATTATCAGCAACCCATGTCACATGATTCTCATCAAGATGCCTAAGGATCAGATGGTAAGACTTCTTCTCCACTTCTGAACTGATCAGAGTGTCATCTGCATCCATAATTTCCCCACAGCAGATGTTATCCAGCTCACTATCCATAAGGACAGCCCAAGCATTATAGTTCTGACTATTCAGAACTATTTTGGTAGAGCTAACATCAGGGATATAGGACATCTTCTTGGAAAACTTGAGGTCTTTGAGGTTCTCCAAAGTAAGGTACAAAGGTCTAGATGGCTTGGAAGTAATGATGATGTTGGTACTGACAATGTGTTATAATTATGGCCAGCAATTAGCTTAGGCAAATGAGCAGTATTTAAAGCAAAAGAAATGCTGGACACTGTGTGTCAATAATGGCTAATGGGGCTCTCACAATGGGGCAATATGTTGGATGAATTCGATTGGATGATGAATGAATGATGGAAAACAGCAGGGAGAAGAGCTCCTTAAGTACAAAAGATTGGCCTCTTGTGAGCCCATGATACAACAAGCCAAAGGGCAAATTTTCCGCCCCAAAAGAGCTCTACAGGCTCTACAGGCCTTGTTACTTGGTTTGGACTGCATCAGCCCACATGGCATTAGTCCCTGAACCCTTACAACCAGACTATTCCGGTCCATTCTTGTGTTTCCACCGTTACGGGGCTGAACCAGCCCATTGCTGTTCAGTCCCTTAGTTGGTTGTCTATTACAACCGGCCCTGATGGCATCATTACCCCTGTTACGGGCTGGTTGCCTCATGCATCCAGCCCCTGGCCCCTGAAATGGGCCAGGTGGGACCCAGGGCTCACCTGGGTCCGGTTTCAACCTCACATGGGGGGGTGTGACCAGCGGACATGCTGTCCCCCCCTCTATCTCTTACAAATCCCTGGTGGGGGCGGTCAAATCCCCTCACCAGGGGCCCTGGGGGTCGATACCCCCCAGGGCGTCGTCACAGAAAGTTGGCCTGGGAGGTGGTCAGGTCCCCCCAGGCCCATCGCTCCTCCCCCTCGGTAAAGGGGGGGGGAGAGCGCCCCTTCGCGCTTAGTTTGCTACAATGGCGGGGGGGTGATGAAATCCCCCCCACCTGCCGGTTGCATACCATGCGGCCGGCGCCGCCACCTCCTGGAGCAAGGGGGTGGTCAGGTCCCCCCTGCCCTGACCGACCGCCTCGTTGCGGCCGGTCGCTGGCTGGTTCAACCCAGCCAGCCTGCCCCCTCCCCCTCGCGACGGCAAGCGAGGGGAGGGGGAGCGAGCCGGGGCCGCGAGCCCCGGCTCCGCGGCGCTGGTCGCCGGTCGCGACCAGCCGGGCCCGCGCGGGATCCCTCGGCCGCGCAACAGCCCCGCGCGGGCCGTCGGGCCCCGCGTGGGCCGTGCCGAGGAACACAGGTGGCCCCGAACGGGCCGCGACGCGAGCAGCGGCCCCGAGCGGGCCGCGACACGGGCGGCAACCCTAATGGGCCGCCCCAAGCCCGAATTGTGAGAAAAGACTACTTTTGCGGGCCAGCCCGTCTGGCCAAGTATGTCCAAAATAAACCTTGGGCCCAATTATGCCCATACAAGCCCATCTGGCCGTATTTGCCCATATACCCCATCGGGCCCGTTAGGGCCCGTGTACCAATGGGTCTATTTCACGCGTTTTGAGGCCAGTTTCCCCAACTCTGTAACATCCACATGGGCCCGTATGGTCCGTGTGTGTGTCCAATGGGCCTCAGAGGCCCATTTGTGCATCCCATTTGGATTACACTTATACGTAGCACCCGCGTAAGTGCGTACGTATTTTAACAGGAATGCCTTCAATAAATTGTTCAAATTGAAATTTGCCAACTACAAACAATTTTTGGGGGAGGCAAGATCAAGTATTGCTAAGTTCAAGTCATCTGGGCTTAACATGGATCCTGAGTGTTTTTCACTCTTAATTCTTCAAAATCTACCAAAAGAATATGGGACCTTGGTTAGGATTATATCTCAATTGAATCCCCTTCCTGGAGAAGAGGATGTGCTTAGAACAATTGAAAAGGATGATCTTCAATTGAAGATGAAGGAGGGAACAGGAACTGCTCTGTTGGGCAAGAAAGGAAGATCCGGGAAGAAGGCAAAGGCCAAAAGGGATTTATCGAAGGTCTTGTGTTATAATTGTAAGAAGAATGGGCACTATGCAAAGGATTTCAAGGAGGCCAAGAAGATGAAGAAATACAAGGAAAGTGAAATGGAATACAAAGAGGTCAACCTTACCATGGAAAATGTTGCTATAGTGGCATTGGATGTTTCAATGGAACAAGCTTTTGAGTAAAAATCCGTCAAGAAGAAGGCTAAAATTGATTAGGATCAAGAAATGGACTTGATTGATTATGAATTATGTAATCTTACTCTTGATGATAATAACTTATCAGTGGCTGATAAGGCTTCTTTCCTTGTAGGAGGATTGAAGGACAATGTTCTTGTTGTGATTGATTCTTGTTGCACAGACCACATGTTCTTTGAGCCAAATTTGTTTTCTAATCTTACAAATTTTGGGGGTGCTGTAAATGATGGCCAAAAAGGAAGAACAATTCAGATTAAAGGAATTGGAAAGGTTATTCTTGCAGATCACTTGTTTTTCAAAATATATTTTGAGAAAGTGTTCTATGTACCAGATTTGCCTTAAAACCTTGTGTCTCTTGGAGTTCTCTGGAAAAAATGTTCTCAGATTTGTTATCTTAAAGAAGATAATTTTGTTATTTATTTGAATGGGAGAATTATCCTGAGTGGAAAAGTTCATAATAAGTTGCTCTGTGCAAACTTGTTCAAGTTTTCAGCTCTGAGAACTGTTGCTCACAATAGAAGTGGCCATAAGGTAAAGAACAGCAACTGTGAAAGTTGTACTTTAGGGGCCAAGACCAGGAATGTGTTCTCAAAGAGTAGAGATTGCACAGAAGTTCCTAGAGAGGAATTTTCCATTGATTTGGCAGGGAAATTTTCACCAGTGTCCCTTGGGGGTTGCAAAGTACTCCATCAATCTGTTTGATACAGAAACTAATTTTGCTTGGGTGAAAAAAATAAGATCAAAGGATCAGACCACAGAGGAGGTTTCAGTAATCTTCAAATTCTGGAAAAAGAATGCTTTGATGAGGGAGATCAAGAGGGTTATTCCTGATGGAGGGGGTGGGTTTTTGAGTAAAGAGTTTGAGAAACTGTTGAATGATTATTTTATCACTCATATAGTTACTCCTGCAAGTACTCCACAAAAAAATGGAATAGATGAGAGAATGAATATTACTCTATTAGACAAAGTCAGAACTATCATGCCTAAATCTTGTTTTCCAAAGTTTTATGGTCTGAGTTGGTGTGCACAGTGTGTCTGTTGCATAATGTTGTAAGTGCTAATGGGAAAAGTCCGCATTATCTGTTTTGGAAGTGTTACCCCAAAACATCACACATAAGAACAATTGTTTGCTTATTGTATTATAGTTTCCACCACAATGAAATGGTTGGAAATTTAGATCCTAGAGCCAGAACAGTGGCACTTGTAGGCTATGATTTAATAATTAAGTCATACAGGATTTATTTTCCAGGGACAAGAAAGTTTATCCGTAGTAGGGATGTAAAATTTGAAGCAAGTACCTTTCCACTCAAAAGAATTGAAGATAGTGCCTTTCAGGAATCACAGCAGGAAATAGCATTGGAGCCTATTTCACCAGCAGATTCTGTAGAGAATATCATTAGTGATGATGTTGAGATGGCAGACGTGCCACAGGAGGGTTCAGTACCTGCTTCCAGGGAGTCTGTGGAATCGGAACCTGATGAGCCTCTACCTCCAGTTAGAAGGAGTGGAAGGATGTGGATACCTGTTGATAGGTATGGGCAATGGAAGTCCCATTATGCTTCTGCAGAATATGAATAAGATATGTTTTTGGAAAAATGTATGCTTAATGAGATTCTGCGGTTAAGTTCAGAAATGGGTAAAAATAGCTTTGGCAAAGATATGAATTCTGATGAAATAGCCAATCGGAAGACAGCTACTTTTGAGGAATTTTATTCCCTGGAAAATAACAGTGTGTTTGAAGTGGTTAAGGGGGATTTAGTTCCAAAAGGAAAGACCATTGTTGGGTCTAGGTTAGTGTTGAATAAGAAGTTTGATACTAATGGAGTTTTGAAGAGGTTCAAAGGTAGATGCATTCCACAAGGCTTCAAGCAGAAAGAGGGTATTGATTACCAAGAGAATTTTTTGCCAACTGGAAGGCTGTCCCCCTTCAGGTAAATCATTGCTTTAGCAGTGGAGTTAGGTGAAGAAATCAGACAGGCTGCTTTTGTGACTGCATACTTGAATGCAAAACTTGGAGAAGAGGAGACTGTTCATATGTCAATTCCTGAAGGTTTCAAGAAATGGATGGTAGAGACAAAGCCCAAAACTATGAAGAAAATCTGTGTGAGAAGTTTTCTTTCAGCCAATAAAGGGTAATATGTCCTTAAGCTGTGTAGATCCCTGTATGGATTGAAGCAAGCAGCTAGCTCATGGTATAACACCATGAGTAAGAAACTGATAAAGATTTGTTTCAGTACAAGTGAGGCCAACCCTTTTCTCTTTGTGAGAAAGGATGCAATTTGTTTGTATGGGTTGATGGCATTATCATTATTTTGAATGGTAAAGAGAGATTCATGGAGGCACTCGAAAAGGAGTTCAAGATAAAGGATCTTGCCTTGGAACAACAGGTGCTGGGAATGAAAGTTATTAATAGCAATAATGGGATCAATTTGGATGAGAACCATTATGTTTGTTAGCTCTACTTGAGCAGTATGCCTTAGAGGATTCAAAGGAGTTTGGTACTCCAATGCAGTCTAAAATTTGGTTAGAAAAGTCTACAGATGAAGAGCATCTGGCGGGAACAATTATAGGTCAGCTATTGGATTGCTAAATCAATTGGGGCAGTGTACAAGGCCAGATATTGCTTAGGCAATTTGAATATTTTCACAACACTTAGAGAAACCAAGAATGAGGCATTGGTCAGCTTTTAAGCGAGTTGTGAGGTATCATAAAGCCACAAGCAGTCTGGGACTGCAGTTTTCAAAGTCAGAAAACTTTGATTTGTTTGGTTATTCTGCTGCAAGTTGGGAAGATGGTAACACTAGGGAAAAAAAAAGTGGTTTTGTATCATTTTTAGTAAAGAATCTAGTGTCATGGATGTCTAAGAAGGTTTCAACAATAACTCTTTCATCAACAGAAGCAGAGTACAGAGCGTAACTGTCAGCTTCACAGGAGGCAAAATGGTTGAGAAAGGTCTTAGAGGATACTTATAAACGACAACGGTTTGTGTTTTTGTATTCTGATAATCAGAGTGCCATTGCATTGGCAGAAAACAAAGTTTTCCATTCAAGAACAAAACATATTGATGTTCATTATCACTATATATGTGATGCAGTGAACTTAAGAGAGATAGTGTTACAGTACATTCCCCCTGGAGCAATGATTGTGGATATATTAACTAAGGCGTTACATAGCAAAAAACATCAAGGTTTTGTGTCTAGTATGCATATGGCATCCTTTTTTGGATTAAGGGGGTGTTTAAAATATGGTTGCACTTATTTTATGTGAATTTTAGTGTGTAATCCAAATGTGATGCACAAATGGGCCTCTACCGCCCATTAGACATCACATGGGCCACGTGGGCCTATGGGGATGCTATTGGGTTTGGACGTTTGGGTACCAAAAGAAATTTTCCAGGCTCTTTGCAACGTTGGCCTTAATGGGCCTACAAGGGTGGATGGGAAAACTTGGCCGGATGGGTTTATTTGGGCATAACTTGGCCCAAGGTTTATTTTTGACATACTTGGCAAGATGGGATGGCCCGCCAAAGTATGTATTTTATGGTCTTTGGGCCTTGATGGCCTATTAGGGTGGCTGCCCGTGTTGGTGCCCGCTTGGGGCCCCTTTTTTCTCTTGTTGAAATGAAATTCTATCAGACTTGCCTGATGGCCACCTTTCACCAATCCCCTTCCTTGTGCGCGCCCTGCGCACATGTTCTCTCCAGTCTCCCATCTCATCCATGCAATGTTGCCTGGGACCAATGCCCACTGGGCCCAGTCCTCACCGCTTCCTCCATCCCACCTCATTGCTTCCTTCACTTCTTCCTCCATCCACCTCATTTATCCCCTCACCGCTTCCTCCATCCACCTCATTGCTCCCCTCACCGCTTCCTCCATCCCACCTCATCTCTTCCTTCACCACTTCCTCCATCCACCTCATCACTCCCCTCACGGCTTCCTCCATTCCACCTTATCATCAACATTAAACAACCAACAATGCTGACTCCATTTGCCTCAACTCACCATTTGCTTCAATTCATCATCCTTTCCTTCCTCAACTTCCAGCTCAACACAATCATCTTCTCAACATCATCACTTCCTCAACCCAACATCCATCACCTGACATTGAGAGGATTTCCTTTCTCTATTGTTCATATGTGAGGTTGTCTCTATGCCAAAATCTAAATTAGCTTCAACCCTTACTCACATGCTCATCTGCAACACATGTCAGATTTAGTTTTCTTTTATTTTTTTATTTTTTTATTTCATTTTTGTTGCCCTATCTGTTGGTTCAGGAATTTATTACTTTCAACTCTTCACGGTTAAAAGCAGAAATAGCAATAAACGCACCAACAAGTCAAACCAACCATGTCTCAATCACCTGGACTGACAGATCTCAACTCATCCCTCCTTAAGACCCTCACGGACTCCATTCCCACCTTAACCAAATCCAATTTTTCGCTGTGGCGCTCAAAACTCATGACCAGCTTTGCCTTGAAGGGAGTTGCACAATGGCTTCAATCACCTGAAACTGATAAATGTCCTCCAGACATTAATCTTGAACTGGTAGGATATATTCTGGCTGAGCTTGACAATAGGATGTACATCAATTGTGTCAAAGATCACCATCTCACAAATGGCATTGAGCTCTCAAAATCAATAAATGAATTTTATGCCTCTTCCCAGACCGCAAACTGCTCCAGAGTCTTATTCAATTTCCTCAACCTCCAATTTGATCCTAAACACGTCAACAAGTTCATAACCAAAGTGAAATCCTGCCTCATTCAAATTTCCAAAATTGGAATTTGAATGGACAATGATATAGTTGCATATCTAATATTGTACAATTTTCCACCACAGCTAGAACATCTTAAGAAAACCATCACTCAATCCCTTGGTGAATCCAAAATCAATGGTGACCTGGTGCTTTGTCACCTGAATCAAATTAAGAATGAGATTGCAGCTGGTACTTACGCCTCAGCAATGTTGAATACTGGCGTCAAACAATAGTTTTTCAAGTGCAGAGCCACCTGGCACAATCCACAATCCTCTCACCCCAAGAATTCCTGCTGGTGGATGTATCCACACCTTTGACCAAATTTCAATAACAACAACCCCGATCATAACAAGAACAAACCAGCCACTTCCAACCTCTCCTGCACCTCTTACAACTTTGCCATGACAAATTCCAGACTACTCACCAAACACTCCATCATTCTTGATTCTGGAGCATCCCAATCAATTTTCAACTCCCCTGACTTCTTTCATGACCTCACTGAAGACCACACTGACATCCAGACTGGGAAGGAAAACACCTCTCTTAACGCAGAAGGTATCAGTACCGCAAAGCTCTTATCTGAAAACTGTAATGTCCTGCTTAGCCAGTCCCTGTACGTTCCTCAGCTAGCGGTAAACATGGTGTCCTTAGGTCAACTTTTGAAGAGAGCTGCTTGCTCCACTTATCCGGTCCACACAATTTTTTTGTGAACTTCAAACATCACACAATCCTTACTGGCTCCATCAAAGACAACCTCTTGGTAATCAGGGATCTCGCTCTTCCTCAGTCCAAATCATCTCATGCTTTCCTCACCCTCACAGCTCTACACAAATGCTTTGGACATCTTCACCTCAATCAGACTAAGCTACTCTTGAAAGACTTCCCAAAATTAAGATGGAAAGAACTCTTGTGCAAATTGTGCGCCTTGGGAAAAATCCATTGTTCATCCTTCAAAAACCACATCTCCAACTGCTCAAAACCTTTTGTTTGTCTCCACGCCAATGTCTGCAGACCAATAAATCCCATCTCCAAGACTGGCAACAGATATTTCTTGCTGCTCACCAATGAATTCTTGCACTTTAAAACCTGTCTCCCCATCAAACTCAAATTGGACGTGAACAATGAGTTAATCAAATCCATCAAGATTCACTCAAATCAATTTGGATATCAACTCAAATCACTTCACTCCAACAACGGCGGAGAATTTTTCAACTCAAAACTCTCCAGCTTTCTTACCAATTCCGGAATCATACACAATAAGTCTGAATCTTACACTCCACAGCACAACCCCATTGCCAAGGGAGGAAATCAAACCATTGTTGAAGCAGCCAGAACCATGATCATTGACATGGCTATTCCAATGAAACTTTGTGATGAAGTCTTAGTTGGATGTTGTGAGATTCTGAATCTTTTACCAGCCAAAGAATCAAAATTAAGCCCCTCAGAGATGTGTAATGGTTGCCAACCCAAACTTCACCTAATTGAAACCTTAGGATCCAAAACCATAGTTCTGAATCTCTGACACAGTCTTGTAAAATTTGAAAAAAAAGGATGGGAAGGAATTCTCATAGGTCATGACCTACAATTCAACTCCTACCGAGTCTATATCCCAGAGCTTGGCGAGACTGTCGGCTCAAAACATGTTAAAATTATTGAAAAGGTAAAGCTAACTGAGTCTTCCCTCTCGTCCAAATCTCCTTTTGAAACTCCCCTCCTTCCCTACTCTGACCTATTTGACACACTGTCCTCAATCAATCATGAAAAGATTACTCATCCTTCTCCTAACTCAACCAATCCAACTTCCCTTGAATCAACTCAATCCTCTAAATCCATTTCAGACTCCAACGCTTCTGAAGAATCATCCTCATCTGATAAATCTGCCACCAAAGCTTCCAATGATGAAAACATAGCCAACAAACTCGCTTCTTTGTCCCGAACCCTCAGAGATTGCTTGACCCTTCAAAAGCCTCAACGCTATGGATTCCTCTCCAGAACCATCTCTCAAAACTATGAAGAGGCAAAACGGTCACCTGACTGCCAAAACTGGACCAAGGGTATGAAGTCTGAAATTTTTGGAATCAAATCTATGAGGTTTTGAACTGGCTGTCACTCACTTCCAGAAATAAAAAAGGCCCTATCCACTGTGTGGGTTTATTGGCTCAAAAACAACCCTGATGACGATGTCATCATCTTCAAAGCCAGGCTTTGTGTCCAAGGCTTTCAACAGCTAGAATTCATAGACTACGGAGAAACCTACGCACCTACCGGCCAAATTACCACACTCCGAACTCTCCTAGTCTACTCCTTCCATCACAAAATGCCAATCATTCAAATGGACATCAAGTCCGCATTCCTGCATGCCAAGCTTGATGAAGACATTTTCATCAAAACTCCTCCCGGATATGACACCATCTTCCCTTATCTCAATTTGAACAAGGCTCTGTATGGACTGAAACAAGCTCCAAAAAGCTGTTTTGACACACTCAAACGCTGGATTATTGACCAAAACTTTACTACCTCCTCCGCTGATCCCTGCTTGTTCATAAATCAAACCGCCCAAATCTTCATCTTTTGCTATGTTGATGATTTGGTCATCATTGGCAACTCTCAAGAATTCTGAACACAACTGAAGGCCAAAATCTCTATTTCCCACAAAGGCGCACTTTCTAAAATCCTTGGCAACTACATCATTGAATCATCACACGGGCCCTCTCTACACCAACCCGACCACATTGACTCAGCACTGGCTGAGCTTGGAATATTGGAATCCAGACCAATCAATACACCGCTGACCCCTGGAGTGGTACTCAACCCTGTGACCAATTTTGACGCTGCTGCCTTCTCCAATCTCAACATCAATTATCGCTCATCAACCGGTTTCCTCAACTTCATAGCAACTTTAACTCAACCGGACCTTCCTTACACTGTTTCCTCTCTTTCTCAATTCAATGCAAAACCTGGCCTCTCTCATTTGACGGAATTGAAACACGCCTGACGGTTCGTCAAAAACACTCGTGATCTGGCCCTCCGTCTCAAGAACAACTCATTCATCCTTGATCTTGAGACCTGTAGTGATTCCAATGGTGGAAATGATCACATTTCACAAAGGAGCCACACTGGCTACCTGGTCCTACTCTATGGCTGCGCCATCTCTTGGCACAGTAAATTGAAACCTACCGTCTTGTTGTCCTCAACAGAAGTGGAGCTCAAGTCATTAGTTCTGCAAACTCAAGAGAAGATTTGGATTTTGAACTTAATAAAAGAATTGAACCCTTCTATATTGCTCACTCACGGGTTTTACATTGACAACAAAGCTTTAAATGATCTCATCAATTTTGAATCTCACCACAACGCCCTCAATCATGTGGATACTCAAATAAAATGGCTTAGGGAACAAAAGGAAGCCAAACTCCTGATCACCAACCTTGTTCCTTCCAGATCTATGCTAGCGGACCCATTAACAAAGTCGGCCATAAGACCCTCCATCAAAACACTCACTTCAGCTATCCTTCAACATCTCATCTGAAAAGGGCGGCGTGTTGAAATGAAATCCTATCAGACTTGCCTGCTGGCCACCTTTCACCAATCCCCTTCCTCGTGCGCACTGTGGTAAACCAAACCTGTCCTATAGCCATCAGACTCATTTTTTCTTATTAATTATTATTCTTATATCAAATTAAAGGCAAGAAAAATTCCAAACCCCTCAGAAACTATACTTTAAACTCAAACCAACCTGAAAAACCAAATCAATCACCAGATAAACCCCTTCAACCATATCAACACCTGTCACAAAAACAACCCAACACCTGGAACAGACTGGATTATGTCACATGGATTAATGAAAAGTCTTAATTGAATATATAATCAAAAGATTATTCTCAAAATAAACACACAACAGAACAACATACCCCATACCAGCAGGACTTAAACCATATCAGTACCAATGTTACACTACAACCAGTACTATGAAAGCAAGTTACACATGACTTTTCTGGAACTTTAACCACCAGATAAGCCCTCAGAAGCGTTCTCTCAAGCACTCTGATACTCAGTTTGCAAACATTCCAACCATACAACACACACACATGCACCAACAGAAGTAGGGGCTCATGCAGCCAATTATCTCTTAATTCTCACCAACCAGCAATAACAACTCAGTACACATGACTTGTCTGGAGCTTTCACCACCAGATAAGCTCTCTGAAGCGTCCTCTCAAGCACTCTGATACTCAGTTTGCCACCATTCCAACCATACAGCACACACACATGCACCAACAGAAGTAGGGGCTCATGCAGCCAAGTATCTCTTAATTTTCACCAACCAGCAATAAAAACTCAGAACACATGACTTTTCTGGAACTTTCACCACCAGATAAGCCCTCTGAAGCGTCCTCTCAAGCACTCTGATACTCAGGTTTCCACCATTCCAACCACACAACACACACACATGCACCAACAGAAGTAGGGGCTCATGCAGCCAAGTATATCTCAATTCTCACCAACCAGCAATAACAACTCAGTACACATGACTTTCCTGGAACTTTCACCACCAGATAAGAGCTCTGAAGCGTCCTCTCAAGCGCTCTGATACTCAGTTTGCCACCATATCAACCATACAACACCTGCAAGCCACACTCTCAAGTTACCCAAGGGGACATGCGGTAAAACAGCATACCTCAAATCTCCACAACTAATTACATTGAAACAGCATGCAGGTAGTTCCTGCATCATTTTATACATGATAAAGGCTCAGAAGCGTCCTAAGAAACACCCAGAACATGAATTTCCACCACCAAACCCATGCAGGTCACACCATTCAAGCTACCAAAGAGGGCTTGCAGCTGCCAAGCATGTTTCATGCTTTTCCCAACCAGAAAAATTAACTCAAGCTGCATGCAACTTCTGCATAATTTTTTATACAAAATAAGCACTCAGAAGCGTCCAGATCACACCTATCATATCTCTTATCTCATATCTTAGCCTGACTCTCAAATATTGAACTAAAAAATACAGTTATCTCTCAGCCTGATTTACACATTTTCAGAATGATCTGTCTCATGTAACTGTACCCTCCTGTGCTTCAACAGTGCAGAGAGAGGCTCAGAAAAGCACTCAGGGGAGCCCTGGGCATCCCCTGAGGAAGTATTTTTCTATTTAAGGGGCCTCTTTTGCCCTATCCAAGTGGTCTAGTATGGCATCAGCCCAGAATATGGCATCAGCCCCCTAAGGTCTATGGCCTCTGCCTGATCAGTACCAGTTTGTCAGTGAACCAGAATCAAGTTAAAAGGAAATAAAGGATCATACACGAAATTATCATTGACCATTTGACCAAACCCCTGGTGTTTTTGAAGAAGGGTTCTTGAGAAAAGGCCTGTTATTCAGCACCTGTTTTTTAAGAGGGAAAACCCCTTATTTTTTGATTAGTAAATTCATAAAAGAGGAAGAGCACAACAGAACAACCAAACAAGATTTTTTTCCGCCCAGCTCTTTGTGGGCAAGCCCATCTTTGGTTCCCCCTACTGGTTAAGCACCTTTTGGTCAACCCTTAAATCCTTTAATTGGAATTGAAAAAAATAGTTGGAAAAAGTCGAAAATTCTTGATTATTAATTGGTGGAAGCTTGCCAATAATCCAATCCAACCTGGAATAGTCTTTCAATTCCTAAAAATCTCTATTAATAATTAATCTAGGTCTGATAAGAGACCTATTTTAAGTCTCAAAGAAACCAGCCACTTATTAAAAAAAATTATTGTGCAGACTTATTATAGTTCAGAAGGGCAGGAAATTGAAAACAACCTTAGCTTACCTCTATCTATTCAAGACTAGTAGTAAATTAAATTCCCCTTATAGTGACTGCCAGCAAGCTATTTGCTAAATAATCCCATTATCTCTTGGAGTCTCTACAGCGCCCTGCGCACATGTTCTCTCCAGTCTCCCATCTCATCCATGCAATGGCGCCCGCGCCCAATCCCCACTGGGCCCAGTCCTCACCGCTTCCTCCATCCCACCTCATTGCTTCCTTCACTGCTTACTCCATCCACCTCATTGCTCCCCTCACCGCTTCCTCCATCAACCTCATTGCTCCCCTCACCGCTTCCTCCATCCCACCTCATTGCTTCCTTCACTGCTTCCTCCATCCACCTCATTGCTCCCCTCACCGCTTCCTCCATTCCACCTTATCATCAACATTAAAAAACCAACAACGCCAACTCCATCGCCTTCAACTCACCATTTGCTTCAATTCATAATCCTTGCCTTCCTCAACTGCCAGTTCAACACAATCATCTTCTCAACATCATCACTTCCTCAACCTGACATTGAGAGGATTTCCTTTCTCTAGTGTTCATATGTGAGGTTGTCTCTATGCCAAAATGTAAATTCACTTCAAGCCTTACTCACATGCTCATCTGCGACACATTTCCGATTTAGTTTTCTTTTATTTCTTTTATTTTTTTATTTCATTTTTGTTGCCCTTGTTTTTTTGAGCGCCCAAATCTTTCATGCCCCCCTGGATCTGTTGGTTCAGGAATTTATTACTTTCAACTCTTCATCTCTGTGGGGCCTGTTGTTGCGGGGCCTAATGGCCCCCACAGGGTTGTTTTATGGGGCAGGGGGCTCCATTTGGAGTCCCCCCCACTTGTGTGCATGGCCCTGGCTGAAGAGGCCAGCAGCCCCTACCTCCCTCCCTCCCCTTGCTTGGTTGCAAGGAGGAGAGGAGGCTTGCTGGTCCTCAACCAGCCAGGCCTGCTGCAACAAGGCAACCGGCAAGGTGGGAGTGGACTTGATCACCCCCCCTCCTCATGTGAGGACTCATCAGGCTTTCTGCAACAACGCAACTTGCAAGGTGGGGTGGGATTTGACCATCCCCCCCACCTCTTGTGTGGTGACAAAAATGTTGCAGGGGCCATCTCCCCCCCCCCCCCCCCATTACCAAGGGAGAGGTGACCTGGGGATGGGTGGGCTTGACCACCGCCCAGCTCACTAATTGTTTGTGTTGCCCTGGGGGGGATTTGACCGCTCCCTCCAGGGATTGAGAGAGAGAGGGGGGGACACACATGTTGGCTGGTTACACCGCCCCCCCTGTAAGTTTGACTGGACCCAGAGTGTTTCTGGGTCCACCCTGGCAAATCTGAGGGCCAGGGGCTGGTTTCAGGAGGCGAACAGCCATGTAAGTTGGTAATAAGGACCAATGAGATCACAGAGGTAAAACAGGATGGTTGTAAAGGACAACCAGCCAGGGCCTGAAAAGCAAAAAGGTCTGGTTCAGCCCAGTAAGGGTGGAAACACAAAACCCAACCGGTACAGGCTGGTCATAAGGATTCAGGGACTAATGCCATGTGGACTGAGTAAGCCCAAACCAATTAGCAAGGCTTGTAGAGCCTTTAGAGCCCATTTGGGGCGGAATTGTTGCCTTTTGCTTGTTATTACATGAGCTCCACATGATTACCATCTTTTTTATTTAAGGATCTCTTCTCCCTTCTTTTTTCCATCCATTCATTCACCAATTCATTCACATTGACAATTTTGTCATTGCCTCTGCCTCACATTAAGGATCAATCTTAATACATTATTGTCTCAGCATTTGTTTTTCTTTAAGTACTTCTCTTTGAATAAGCTTGTAGGCCTATAATTATCACACAGATACAAACTTTTTGTTGAGTGAGTTTAATGATAAAATAAAGTTGTTTTCATTGAAAATCTTTGAAAAAAATCAATTGAATACATACAAAACATATAAAACAGATCAATTGAGACAGACAGAACAAAAAAGAACAGTTAAGAGAGAGAGATAGACTGCAAGAGAGAGATCCAAAGTGGAACAATAAAATACTAAAAGTTTGTAACAATAAACTACTCAAGGTGACCTTTGAGGTTCCATAGGTGTTGAATGAGGTCCCTCCAAATTTAATGTTGAATTTCAGGATTTTTTATCTTGTGATACCTCTTGATGAAATCAGATAGTTCTTCATTTGCTTCTTCATTAATTTGGATGGTTTTTCTGGTTTTTTTGTAAAAAAACAATTGTATTGAGATTGCATTCATCCTCCACAATCATATTGTGGAGGATGACCCATGTTCTCTTGATGAGCTGTAGTTTTTTATAGTTCCATATGTTTGCAGGCCTTGAAAAAACTGCAAATCAGGCCTGCAGCACCCTAAAGGATCTTTCAACATCCTTTTGTGCTGCTTCTTGCATTTTGGAGAAGGACTGCAGATGCATATGGATGCAAATAACATTTAATTCTCAATTGCCGTTGGTAATTCTTGAAACAAATAAAATAAATAAAGGCATAACTTTTGTATTTGATCCTTTGGCTGGGATATGGTCTTCACAAGGACCCCCTTATTGGGGTAGATCCCATTGGCAAGATAATATCTGTGTTTGTACCTATTTCTGTTGACCACAAACTCCACACTTGGGCCTGTTCCATTCATTAGCTCCTTGAACAAAGGTGATTGATGCAAAAAATTGATGTTGTTGTGAGACTCTTGAAGACCAAAAAAAACATTCTCAAATCTGCTATTCTTGAGAAGCAAAAGCCTCAATAATATTTTTGGGCACCTATGAAGTTTTTTTATTCCAAAACCTTCCTAGAGAAAAACAAAAAAACAGAATTTCTCTTTGCCCTGTTTTGAAAAGCCCATGTGTCATACTGACACCAAACTCAGTCTAACCTCAGTCTAACATCAGCAAACCCAGTCTAACCCTCAGGCCTGATCTACTTTTCAAGGAACTTTAACCTCAGGGCTCAGGGGACTTACATCAATATGTCTCCAGTAACTATATACCTCAGGATCTTCATGCAGTACATATCTACATATAGTCTAACCTCATACTATACCCAGATAGACTCCATAGGCTTGCACATACTCAATCTCCCAGGTTCTACTCTACCTCTCTGTCTAACCCATACCTCTGTGGGTTACCTCTCTGTCTAACACATACCTCTGTGGGTTATCTCTCTGTCTAACCCATACCTCCTCTGTGGGGTTTATCCTTTGGGAATCCTTATGTACATCCTCTTGCAGATTGTATTACATACTCTCTCTACTTAGTACATAGTGTCATGACCCCCATGTACACTGTACATACTTCAACTGTACTCTCCCAACTTAGACAGCTCAGACCTGGAACCTTGCCCCAATGTAGAAGCAGCCTAACCTAATCTAGTAGCATACCTGATCAGCCCTCTCTGTTACTTAGACTGTTCTCATGACATCATATGTATAGTCTGAGCCCCAATCACTTGTACCTCTGTTGTAGTTCCAACCTCTTGTCTATTTAAACAGGCCTTCTCTTCCCTCTTCCTGATGGTTCCCCAAGAAATAAGTTTACTACTTCTTACTAGGAGATCTTTCCCAGCAAGTGTCATTCAGCACTCTTCAACCCAATCCTCCTCTGCTCCTTGTAGCCTCTTTTCAGTAACCTTGCCCCCAAGCCTACTGTGGGTAGAGACCCCTCTGTGCCAAGCCCTGCTTGCATGTCAGCAGCCCTTGTGAAATTAAACTTATTTCTTCCCCAATAACCCTTCTCCACCAACCACACTCCCTATCCCTTTTAAGACAGCATCAAATCTTGCTGTTGATTTGTGGCAATTTTTGTTTGCTTTATTTCTGTCCCAACCTTGAACTTGGCTATTTGATTTGTGGCCATTTTCATTGCTTCCCTTACCTTACTTTCAAACCTACTCAAAAGACCCAGCTCTCCATCCTCTAAGTATCACTTCGAAGCTTCAACGCTTTGATGCTTTGACGCTTCGACACTTAGACAAGGTATAGTAACCAGTATTTGACTGTCCCCTAAAGGTAATCAGTGGAAGAAAAATTCTTTTTTTTCTTTTTAATCATTTTATTCTTGTTCCAAGGTGAAGAACAACTTTTGGTTAACTAATTATTCTTATAAGTAAGAATGCCCCCACAACGTGCTCTCTTTTCTCACATTTCTAGCCCAGAAGTCACCCATAGCTCCAGGGGGAGAGGTGCCACTGAACCTACTGACCATTCTACCCCTAGATCTTGTGGAACAGGTAGGACTTTTTCTAACTTGGCTGCACCAGTGGTTACCACTTCCACTCCTATGGATACAGGTTTATTGGAACCTATTCCCTAAGTATCCCTTTCTACTATTCCTTCTTCTGACAATGCTAGCCTCCACAGAGTCACAGGTCAGTTTCCAAGCCCAGGTTACCATGGTTTGGACTCTCCTGCCTATGATGCAAGAATGGTCCCAATCCCAGGAGAAGGTGAGGAAGATGAAGAGGATGAGGACTCAGGATTTGATTCCAGAATCTTGAGTGGCCTTGGTTCCCCATCCCCAGAGGGTAATCCTAGTCAAACTTCTAATGCAACAGCAGTTCCTTCACCTTCCCCACACACCAACCTTCCTTCCACCACTCAGGTTCCTTCAACTGACCCTGCCCTGCTGGCCATTCTTCAGCAAATGACCACTGCAATGACTCATCTTTCTAAACCTGCTGACCATGAACCCTCTGCTAACTTTAAATCTCCATCTATCAATGCCCCAGATAAATTTGATGGAACTAACCCAACCAAGCTTAGACCCTTCCTTCAAGCTTGTGAACTCATCTTTGCAAATGATGAGAGAGTTTTTGCTAATGACAGAAAGAAAGTATTTTTTACAGTCTCTTACCTTTCAGGAAATGCCAGTTGATGGATCCAACCCTATCTTGCTCACATTGGTAATCATGAGCCAGACTTCATACTTAACTCCTGGCTTCTATTCACTCAACAGCTTCATACCCTTTTTGGGGATTGTCTGGAAATCCAGCGTGCTGAGAAGGAGCTAACCCTTCTTAAGATGAAAGACAGTGGTTATGCTACTGACTATATCACTGAATTCAGGACACTTATGACCAAGGTCTCTGGATGGGGTGATAAAGCCTTTTTCTTTCATTTTAGGCAGGGTATCCCAGCCAGATTACTGGACCAACTAGGAGGTTATGATGGACCTCAAGAAACCTTGCAAGACCTAATGGATATTTTTCTTAAGTATGATACTTGTTACCATGAAAGGATCCAGGAGAAGTCCTTCACTCTCCCTCAGACCGCAAGACCTGGACCCAGTCTTCCCAATCCTCAGAAATCTTGACAGACCAGCTGACCAGGTAGGTTCAAGGGGAAAGCAAAGACAACCCCTACTAATTCTACTCCAACCTATGTTCCCAATCCAAATGTGGGAGAGGATGGACACCTCAAGGCTGAAGAAAAAGCTAGGAGAGAAAGAGAGGGTTTGTGTAACTACTGTGGAGGAACTCACAAAATTAGCCTCTGCAGGAAACATCCAGATTTTAAGCCTGGCCAGAAGCCCAATCCTATGAAACCCAAACAGGGAAAAGACTAGGTGATGGAAATGTGGTACTCCTTGACCATCACCCTCCCTATATTCAAGTACAAACTTTGGAAATAAAAGACTCTAACCGTCCTTCTAAAGACTTATGTTTTGTTTGCTTGTCCAATAAACAGGCTTACAGTGTACTTGTTGACTCTGGAGCAACTCAATCTGTAATTTCAAAATCTATGGTTTCAAAGTTTTCTCTGTCACCCAAACCTCTTACCACTCCTATCTTCTTATTTACCTTCAGTTCTTCTGAATCACCTTCCCAGGAAATCACCCATAAGGTTTCCTTCAATTTCTCTTTGCCCTCTTTTCCCAACTTAGAATGGGATTTCTTTGTTGTTGATACTCCCCCCAAAGAAGACATTATTCTAGGTGTTGACTTCCTCCATTTCTGTAACCCAGAAGTAAATTGGCAACTGGGATTGATCACCCCAAGACACCAACCAACTTTGGATCATTCCTCTTCTGTTGAACTCTTCTTGGCCACTACTTCCTTTCCGCCAGTGAACCTGCAGGTCACTGCTCCTGTCCCCTTTTCAGAATGTATGCACTCACAAAACTTTCCTTTGAGTTCAACAACTACTTCTGTGAACAGGATATTCTTTGGACATTCTCTGAAATTCTTGAGGGATATGGAGGATGATCTATCCACTCATGTTTTGCATATGATTATTTCCACTTCTGACCCTGACCTAAATCAGGCTACTGCAGAAGGTTTGGATGAAGATGAGGAAACTGATGAAATTTAAACTGTGATGGAGAGAGTTCCTAATGCTTATCATGCCTTTTTAGATGTTTTTTCTAAGGTCAAAGCTGATCAACTCCCTCCTCATTGCGCTTACGACCATCATATTGAACTGGAAGGCCCTATGCCTCCAGTTGGGCCTATCTACTCCCTCAGTCACCATGAGAAGGAGGCCCTACAAGCCTATATAGCGGAAAATATAGAGAAAGTTTTCATTTGCCCCAGCACTTCCAGCACTGGAGCACCTGTCCTCTTTGTAAAAAAGAAGGATGGTGGTTTGAAATTGTTTGTTGACTATTGCAAACTCAACGCTGTGACTCAAAAGAACCGGTATCCCATTCCTCCCATGACTCACTTATTAAAAGTCTTTTCTGTTTCTACCATTTTTTCCAAAATTGACCTCAGGGGTGCTTATAATCTCCTTTAAATTAAGGAAGGTGATGAACATCTTACAGCATTCAGAACTCAGTTTGGGAGTTTTGAATATTTGGTAATGCCTTTTGGACTCACCAATGCTCCTGCCTCTTTTCAATGTCTTGTTAATGACATTTTTGCAGACCTTCTGACAATCTGTGTGGTGGTATACCTCGATGAAATTCTTATTTTTGCCAAAAACTTAACAGAACATACATCTCATGTGTGTGAAGTCTTGAACAGACTTTGGAAGAACAACTTATATGCAAAAGCTTCTAAGTGTGAATTTCATGCCTCCTCAGTGGACTATCTAGGATATGTCATTTCCAGAAGTGGCATTGAAATGGACAACTCCAAGGTCCAGAAGACCTTGGACTGGCCACCACCAACAAACAAAAAGGCCTTGAAGCAGTTTTTGGGTTTTTCTAATTTTTATCGCAGGTTTATCATTAACTATTCCAGAAAGGTGCACCTCCTCACTGCTCTAACTGTAGCAGATCCCATCTTTCCTTTATCCCCAGGGGCTCTGCAGCAGTTTTAGGACCTCAAGGTAGCCTTTACTAAAGCTCCTGTACTCAGAAATTTTTATTTTTCCTTACAAACATTTTTGGAGACTGATGCCAGTGTTGATGGATCCAAGCAACCAATTGCTTTTGACAGCAGAAAATTGGGTAGTGCTGAGCTGAAATATGAAATCCATGATAAGGAACTCCTGGCCATTTTATGGGCCATCAAGATCTGGAGAGCTTACTTCCTCAGTATTTCTTCTACCTTTGAAGTTCTCACTGATCACTTGTCTCTTAAATATTTCATGACCTCCAAAGTCTTGCCTTGTTGCCAAGCCCATTGGGCTGAGTTTCTGTCTGAATTTGACTTCACTATAGTCTATAGACCTGGAAAGCAATCAATAGTGCCTGATTTCCTGTCATGTTGAGACAAATTTTATCCCAAGGGGGGGATGCCCTATGCAGAAAAGAATCCAGAAAATGTCAAACAACTCTTGAAAAAGACTGACTTTGAACCTTCTAGAATTTTCTTTATCTCTACAAAAAAGGTTGACACACAATTGCAAACCTTAATTCAATCCCAGATCTCCAACAAATCAACCCAGCAGATTATTCAGAAGCTACATAAAAAGGAAAAAGTAAAGAGTTATCTTATAGACCCAGACACTGGACTCCTTATTTTCCAAAATAGAATAGCAATCCCCAAGGAGGATGAACAACTCCAACTTGAAATACTTTGACAAAGACATGACTCTCCTCTCTCTGGCCACCCTGGACAAGACAAAACAGCTGACCTAGTCAAAAGAGATTTCCATTGGGAAAATATGACTTCTTTTATCAAAGATTATGTTTCTTCTTGTTACCTTTGCAGCAGAAACAAAGCCATTCACCACAAAAAGTTTGGACTCCTCCAACCCTTACCAATCCCAGATTCTCCCTGGACTTCACTCTCTATGGACTTCATCTCACAACTGCCACTATCCAATGGATTTGACTCAATCCTTGTGGTAGTTGATTGTTTTTCAAAAATGTCACTCTTTATTAAAACCAGAACTGATATCTCCTCTGTGGAGTTAGCTAACCTACTAATTTCTCATGTTTTTACTAAAAAAGGCCTCCCAACTGACATTGTCAGTGACAGAGGATCTTTATTTGTTTCTTCCTTTTGGAAAATTGTATGTGAAAAATTACAGATAAAAAGAAATCTTTCCACAGCTTATCACCCTGAAACAGATGGACAGACGGAAAGAGTAAATCAGATCCTAGAAAAATTTCTTAGAATGTATGTCAGTTATCACCAAGACGACTGGGATACCTGGATCCCCCTTGCTGAATTTGCTTACAATAATTCCACTCACACTTCTACTAAGCAATCTCCTTTTTTCACCATCTATGGACCACACTCCAACTTTGACAGTCTCCATGTAGTAGATGATCAACCTGCCAGCCACTACATAACCCAGATTCACCAGAATCAGAAGTTATTGGGTATTGAACTGGAAAAGGCAGTTAAAACCTACAAAAGATATGCTGACCTAAAAAGAAGTGACTTTCCTGTCTCATTTGCTGTTGGAAACAAAGTTTGGCTCTCTTCTAAAAATATCAAAACTAATCTTCCAACTCATAAGCTCTCAGAGCAATGGTTAGGTCCTTTTTTGATTACAGACCAGATTGGAAAAAGTTCATTCAAGCTTCAACTCCCTCAGCAATGGTCCACCATTCACCCTGTATTCCACTCCTCCTTACTCAAGCCATATCAGGACAACTCACTATCCTCTAGGCACCAACTACCAACTGAGCCAGTTGAAATTGATGGTGAAGAAGAATGGGAAGTGTCTCAGATATTGGATTCCAAACTTAAGAGAGGGAAATTATTTTACTTAGTTGAATGGAAAGGCTTCCAGAATGACAAGGAACGCACTACTTGGGAACCTCACTCTAATCTTACCAACTGCCCTACTTTACTTCAAGACTTCCATACACTCTACCCTTCAAAACCAAAGACATCCTTAAAATAAAAACAATATAAACCTTATTCTCCTTTTCAAAAAAAAAATAATTAATATCAATAACATGATAAAAAATAAAGATTCTTTCTCCCTTTCCTTTTTTTCCCCCTTAACAAAAAAAAAATCAATTACTCCCCTAAAATATAAATAAATAAACAATAAAATAAAGAAAAATTCATATAAACAACTTTTTAGATAGCTTCACCCATCAATTCTTCCAACTCTTTCACTCTAGACATCCAAGTATTTACTAACTTTAACTTGGCAACTTGATAAGAATTTGGCCCCCTTATAGTAGTCCCTACTACAAAATTATGTCCAGCTAAAGCCAAAATATCAGCTAGTCTTTTCTTTATCTCTAAAACCTTTTTCTTTCTAGCTTCTAAAAATCCATACTTCTCCTTTCTTATCTCACTACCCCAACCCTTCTTTAAACCTTCCTGAAAATTTGAATTTAAAGTCCTAGAATTCCTACTATAAATCTCCAAAGAATGATTGACTTGATCTTCATTTAAAACAGAATCTTCCCAAATCTTCTTCCTTCCATCATCTCCAATAACCTTTCTCCATTTTCCAATTCCTCCAACCAGACCTCAGTTTCACCTCTTTTTTCAATTCCTTTCTTTCTATTCCTCCTGTCTTCCACCACCTTCATCTTCACCTCCAAATCCTTCATCTTGTTCCTTAAATCCTCTAACTCCAAAGAGTCATCTGACCTGCCCCCTTCTTTGAAGATGATCTCTCTACCTTTTCCTTTCCTGTCTCTTTAGTAGCTTCTCTATCTTCATCCATATCACTCAATTCCATCTCCAAACTCCCTTTGACGTCTTCATTGTTGTCCCCACTTTGACAATCCGCTTCAACGCTTTGACCGCCTTCTTTGAAGCTTTGACAGACTGCTTTGACGCCTTGACTTTTGACGCTTTGATGGTTTCCTTTGACGGGTTTGACGGACTCCACAATGCCTTTGTTTCTTACTCTTTTTGACGGGACCTTGACCACCTCCTTGTCTGAATCTACGTGAGGGGTTCCTCATTGTATAAATGCCTTGCTGAACTCGTCCTGCGGACGCCTCGACGTACCATCTAGGGCCAAATTGCCAGTTCGACGCAGCGCCTCCCTCTTTTCTTGCGTTTTCTTCAACCTCTCCTGCATCAAACGGACTATTCCAAACTTGTATCAGCACTCCAGCACCTCCAACACTAAATCTAGAAACACTTACCTGAAGATTCATTGAGTCTGGATGAATACCCCAGAGTCATGGAATCATCATCTGGAGTCTCCTTCACTTCAAAGGGTTGACTCTTCTCCAGGACCCATAAGGTTGGCCCCAAGGCCTTTCTGCCTTGCTTATCCATATCACACATTCTTCCATACTGCCTACAACTTTCACATTTGGCAGAATTATGTTTGATACTGGTAGTGCAGATTCTTCCAAGCTTGATGCACCTATCACAACTTGGGTAGTATTGTTGGACTGGATAGTAATTGTTGGTCTTCTCCATTGGATAGGTTGGTGTAGGTGATCTGGTGTATGGAGATAAAGGTGGTAATGGGGTGGATGGTGGTGATGGTTGTGGGTAAGGGGAAGGAAAACTCAAGTTAGACATGGCTGAAGGACAACCTGGATGGCCTCTTCAACCTCTCCTTTTATGGTCATCAGGAGATGCCCTCCCCTTCACCAGGGGGTACTGTCATACTGAAACCAAACTCAGTCTAACCTCAGTCTAACCTCAGCAAACCCAGTCTAACCCTCAGGCCTGATCTACTTTCCAAGGAACTTCAACCTCAGGGATCAGGGGACTTACATCAATATGTCTTCCGTAACTTTATACCTCAGGATCTTAATGCAGTACATATCTACATATAGTCTAACCTCATACTATACACAGATAGACTCCATAGGCTTGCACATACTCAATCTCCCAGGTTCTACTCTACCTCTCTGTCTAACCCATACCTCTGTGGGTTACCTCTCTGTCTAACCCATACCTCTGTGGGTTATCTCTCTGTCTAACCCATACCTCCTCTGTGGGGTTTATCCTTTGGGAATCCTTATGTACATCCTCTTGCAGATTGTATTACATACTCTCTCTACTTAGTACATAGTGTCATGAACCCCATGTACACTGTACATCCTTCAACTGTACTCTCCCAACTTTGAAAGCTCAGACCTGGAACCTTGCCCCAATGTAGAAGCAGCCTAACCTAATGTAGTAGCATACCTGATCAGCCCTCTCTGTTACTTAGACTGTTCCCATGACATCATATGTATAGTCTGAGCCCCAATCACTTGTACCTCTGTTGTAGTTCCAACCTCTTGTCTATTTAAACAGGCCTTCTCTTCCCTCTTCCTGATGGTTCCCCAAGAAATAAGTTTACTACTTATTACTAGGAGATCTTTCCCAACAAGTGTCATTCATCACTGTTCAACCCAATCCTCCTCTGCTCCTTGTAGCCTCTTTTCAGTAACCTTGCCCCAAAGCCTACTGTGGGTAGAGACCCCTCTTTGCCAAGCCCTGCTTGCATGTCAGCAGCCCTTGTGACACCATTCCAACAGGCAATTTTTCCATTACTAGTGCATGCAGTCAAGAGAGCTCAAAATGCCATGGAATCCTTGAGATTTTCCCATGGCCGCCAGAAATTTGATGTCTTCTTGGTTTGGGTACCATAGATACTGATCACCATAGATTCCAACAGCCCCCTGGAAAGACTGAATGAGGCATCTTAAGCTGGTGTTTTCTGAAATCCAAAAATATTTGTCATTTGAATTTTCCAAGTTCCCATAGGCAAGCATCCAAATTGATGAGCCAATTTTTTGAATCAGGTGGATACCTGGTTTTCCTAGATAATCTTGGTTATGAGAAAAGAAATCATTTTGGGCTACCAAGTCATGATCAATCTTCATGAAAATTGGCTAGTGCATTTGTAATTTCTGTTGGAATAGGGATTCACTGTAAACTGATTTTTTTTCAAAGATAATCTTTGATGAAATGCTGGTTGCCACCTTTTAAATCTTGGGGAAAATTGGGTTGAGGTTTGGATTTCTTGTGTTTTTGCTAGGAATATTCAAGTTTGGGTATTATCTGAACTGCTGATATTGTTCTTTTGAGTGGGGATGAAAGAGCAAGAGATTTAGTGCTGAAGAGGTTGGCCAAGGTGAGCGGTTTCATGATTATTTCCCCTGGGTTTGGTTGGAAATGTACCAGTCAAGGTCCAGGGGGCTGGAAATCACACACAGATATATGCCTGCAGAATTGAGGCAGAAGTTTGAGAATTCAAATCCTGCTGCGCAAATATTATTTTGATGGCTTGCCTCCTGACATTTATCCCCACCCAGTAAGAATGCCCTTAGAGGTGCCAGATGATAGTCTTTTTTTTCTAAAAAAAAGTGCTATTTATTTCACATGTTGAACTATGATCTTTCAATATGAGAAAGAGGACTGAATACAAGCAAAGATGTCAGAAGCTAATATAATGTGTAGGGTACTAGTTAGACTAGAGTTAATAGGTGTATAATATTTGTTTAAGGAACCATAGAACATGATTTGAGAAGATAAATGAGAAGAAAAAATAAAAGGAAAAAAGAGAAGAGCAAGAAGAGAAAGAAGAGGAATTTCTACATTAAATGAAGATGATAGATAAAATGAAAGCCATCTTCTTTCTGGGTAATTTGAATTATCTAATGATGAATGAGTAGGATCAGTGGGCGATTCTGTCATATTGTTTGAACAAGGGACCCCCCAAAATCCATGTGATGAAAGAGTATAAAATGATTTGTGAATTGGTAGTATGATGAGGTGAAAGAGGAAA
The DNA here is from genome assembly GCA_025617555.3 of Puccinia polysora. Lineage (NCBI taxonomy): Eukaryota > Fungi > Basidiomycota > Pucciniomycetes > Pucciniales > Pucciniaceae > Puccinia > Puccinia polysora. The sequence goes on from CM062616.1 coordinate 49,004,825, forward strand.
CACCTTATTCAAGAAGACCTTTGAATGGCTGAAAAACTATTGTTCTCTAAACTTAGGTAGAACATTTTGGAAAAAATAGCAATGAATAAATAAGAAAAATCAATTAGATCAAAATTCAAGTGAAGTAAATGTTATAGAAAATATTCAGATAGATATAAGTGAGATTATGAAGTGGTGGCTGTGGCTTAAAAAATTAAAAAATGAAAAAAGAGTGTGGTGAAATCTAACTATCAGGTTTATCGTTAATCTTGGTTGACAGATCTGTTTTAATAGAGGATATTTTTGAATCTTTTGGAGTCTACTGGAAATTCAGCTAATATAGTGAAGCATTCAGGATTTTTTAGAATAAGTTATGAACTAAAATGGTTGGATTTGAAGTGTAAATTGACTAATTCTTTCTTAAAATTGGCTTGTTGACAATGATAATGTTTGCATGTTGTGAGGAAATGGTTGATGTTTTGATTTTTTTTGCAAAAGGAGCCAAGATTTTTTGAGGAATTTTTAATGCAATATAAATATTGGTTTAGCGGGACATGACCTGATCAAATTTGGTGGATAAGTGAAGCAGAGCCTTTTTCAATGGAATTTAACATTTTGAAAATTAGTTTTTTGTTAGATTTTTATTTGTATATATTTTATTCTTGAGGATATAATTTTTCTTGTGAAAAGAAGTTTTGCTTTTTTAGTTTTTTGAGCTTGGATAGACTTAAAGTATTAGAGGTAGAATTGGTGAAGTTATTAGTATTAGCTTTTTCTTTGGCTAGAGAATCTGCATTATTATTGAAGGAGATATCAGAATTTCCGGGGCACCAGGCCATAGTGATTGGGCAACTAGAATTAAGAGAGATTAATTGTTGATAAATTTTCATATAGGGATATTGAGAGATTGATGATTTGGAGGGATTAGAGCATTTAATTAATGCTTGTTGGTTATCTGAATAGAGTAAGATTTTTTTAATAGGAATCTTTTGGTGTAATTGTCTTCTTATCTCTTGTGCAGCTAGGTCTATACTTGATAAAATTCCAGGAGTTTTGCTTCAAAGATAGTGAAGTATTTTTCAGAATTTAAGAGAGAAGAGGTAAAAATAGAGGGTATGTTAGCTAAAATGGCTGCTGATCCAACTCCTTTGTTTTTAATAAGGGAGCCTTTGGAAGAGAGAACAATAGATTCCTGAGAAATTTTGAAATTGATCTGGCTTTGGATTAAAGTAGCTGCTTTATCTTTTGGTATATCTAAATTGATGACTTTGATTGATGGCAATAACCAAGGAGAAAGAGGGAAGGGAAAAATAGTTTTAGGAGAAATTGAGGGGGGATATAGTGATAAGGAATGATTTTGATTGATGAGAGAGTGTATGGTGCTTGGGTGATTTCTAACTGCCTGCAAAATTTCTAAGAGTGCAATATTTTTGATAGGATGAGTAATGTGAAAAGTGAGATAGAAATCAAAATAATTATGAGACAATTTTAAGTGTTGTTTTAAAAAGGAAATTAACCACCTGTCTAGTTAAGGAAAGGAGCAGGTGTTTTTTGTAACATGCCAGTGGGTAATCTGGCTGAATGGAGAAAGAGAGTTTCTAATATTTCTTTAACTTTAGCAAACTTTTTTGGGTAAACCACAGACCACTACCAAAGAGAAGGCAAGATTGCAAGACCACTATTATTAGTTGGCAGAAATTCTTGGTGTTTATGCCGCAAGTAGTTTTAATGATGCGAGATAATTGATTAAAGGAGAGGTTAAAATTATTTTTGATGGTGTTAAGATGATTTTACAAATTAGTTGTGGGTCTAGATGGATACCTAGCCATTTGACTTCAGATTGGAATTTGATAGGAGAGTTGTTAAAATGAAAGGTGTTTGATTAATGTTACAATGTGTAAAGATCATGATGTTAGTTTTCTTTTTCTTTAATATAGCTTGATGTTTCCTCCCCCATGTTAGGAAGAAGAGAGAAATCCAATCCATGTTTGAAATGCAAGTTTTGAGTGAAGGAACAGCAGTGAGGTGAACTATATTTCTAACAAAACCAATAGAGATCTCATTTTTAGATAATTTAAGAGAGTTAGATAAGAGCAAGCTTGAGTTATGGATAATATCAATTGTGACCAACAGAGTAGAAATACCATGATCAATATTAAAGTTATTAGATATATAATTGTTGAGTTTCATGATTGTGAAACAAGAGCTTAGGAAAGAATGGATAATACTGATTGAATAGGTAGGGCAGTTTTTGTCATGTATTATTTGGATTAGGCAATCTCTTTAGACAGATGAGTAAGCAGATTTAAAGTCTAAAAAGAGTCCAAGGCCAATTTGTTTTTCACACCATTTTTTTAATCCAGGATTCAAATACAAATTGGTGGTCGGAGATTTTTCACCCTTTGGCTGCCCCCATATGTCCTTGGGCTACCAGTTTATGGATATCCATCCAGTAAGCTAATCAATTTTTAATGATTTTTTCAAAGACTTAGCTTAAAGTTTTGAGTAAATATATGGGCCTATAGGAATTGGGATTAGATTAATCATCCTTTCCAGCTTTTTTTATTATGTTTGTAGTAGATTTTTTCCAAGGAAAGGGAAAATGACCAGAGTATAATATTTTGCTGAAGAAAAGGGGGGAATGAGTTTTAATTCATCTCTTGGAATTTTTATGATTTTGTTTGTTATCTTTTCAGGTCCTGGATATTTATTATTGGGAAGAAAATTTATAAATTCTTCTAATTTCAAAGTAGAAATAGGTGTGAATTAAAAATTATTAGAGAAATGTGAATTGGGAATATAAAAAAGATCAATATCTGAGTCAATGACCAAGGTTCCTTGGAAAAGGATGAAACCTTGGTCTTCTTTATTAGTAGTGAGATAATCATTATTATTTCACAGAGTTTCTATGATTTTTGATGCTTTCTTTTTTGTATATTGGCAGGCATCATAATTATATTTAGGGCCTCTTGAGGTGAGGAATTTCTTGCAATGGTTTTTTTTAGAACCTTGGAAAAGGATGAAACCTTGGTCTTCTTTATTATTAGTGAGACAATCATTATTATTACAAAGAGGTTCTATGATTTTGTATGCTTTTTTTTTTTTATATTAGTAGGCATCATAAGTATATTTAGGGCCTTGTGATGCAAGGAATATCTTTAAATGGTTTTTTTAGAAATTCAACTTGGTGTTTGAACTCAAGTTTCCACATTTAATAACAATTAAAAGCAGGGGGGGCATGGTTAAAATTAACAATTTATAAGCTTTGTTTATTTTTTTGATAATGGGGTTGATAATTGAGCTATCCCACCATGGTTTGATTTTGGAAGGACTTTGATTGATAATTTTCCCCTGCTCATCAAGTCTAGATCAAATGATTGAAGATAAGCTGGAAGTAAAATTGTCTATGTGATTTTTGTGGAAACAAGATTTTAAAACCCCTAAAAGTTGTCCTTATGTTTGGAAGTTAATTTTTCCTTGCATTTTTTTGGAGCTGAGTGCCCCTTTTGGTCAACCATGAGAGAGAGATAGGGTGAGAGGAGGGGAGTGAGAGATGAGAGATGGATTCCTTCCTTCCCACCCTGATGGTCTGTTGTGGTCCCATAACCCTTACCCTACATCCCAGAGTTTTTAGTGAGGTTCAAGTCCTCCCTCTCAACCCTAAACTAAGTACAGGCGCAATAATCAAGTTGAAATAACAAGAAAACCAAGAACAGGAATCCTAGCCGGCATCCTTTCCCTTTCCATCTTTCCATCTGAAACAACCGCGTGTTGTTGGTTAAACAGGTTTTTCCTTCTCATGACACGGCCCTCTTCTGCGTTTTGGTGACCAATTTGGGACAACTCATAAGTAAAGGGCAAATTTTTTAAAAAAAATTATAAACATTCATTCATCTGTCAAAGATATATAGAGAGAGAGAGAAATTTTGGTTTCTGTATGGTTATTGAACAAAACAAAGGCATTCCTCAAAGATTGCAATATGCTCATTGACTTCATCAATCAATCCAATGGATCAATTGACAGCTTTCACAATTTTTGCCAAATCCATTGGCCCCTAGTCCATTCTCAGCTCATCCAAGATCAAACCAATCAACCAAACCATCTCATTGGTCACCACTGCACTCAGACAGGTCTTGCCTCTAACTCCCACTGGTAATCCTCCCTTTACCCAATCCTGAGCCAGATAACCAAATCCCAGATCTCCACAGTCACTCCTTCTCTTTGCTCACCACTCATGATTTCCAGAAATGGACAATTGTCAAGTGTTCAATTTTTCCTCAATCCCAACCTCATCTTCTTCATCCAATCAACACCCTCCTCCACTCTTGGCCCACTCATCACCAAACTTTTTCTCATCTTGCTCATCTGCTTGCGGCGTCTATGGTGGTTATTTATAGACACAAAGGCAAGTAGGCTCGCCACTGGACATTCAACTTGGAGTGGCTCAGCTGTGGGTGGAAGTCTGCAGTACAACAGGCACAGAGAAGCGTGTTGGCTGACTGTCTATTCCAGAGTACATTAGCTGAGGGCTTGGCATGGGTGTGGCGCGCGCTTTTTTCCGGCACAATGACAAGAATGGGCCAGATTTTTTGCCTTTTGCGGACATCACACGGTAAAACATAACTTTCCCTCTGCAGCAGTGGGTTGACTAATGCAGATGGAAGTGATCAAAGCTAAGTAGTAAAGATTAGGCCAATTATGGGATAAGGACTGAGATTGCGGAGCGCTGTGGGGCAATGAATTCTCAAGTTGAGGAGGTGGCATGCGGGTTTTTGGGGATCCGTAGTTATGCTTCATGCAGGATTGAGAGTGATCCGCTAGGGAAGATTGACAAGGATCTGTTGTTATTTATGCATTGGTGCAACTCAACTTTTAGGGGGAATTTGAAAAAGGATCATCAAATCTACTGAAGATCATTGGATTGGGTAAGGATTGGACTATTAGTGAGGAGGATCAGTGTGGATTGCACAGAGGTGGTGGAAAAAGGATTCTTTCTTTAGCATTTTATTTTCCTTTGTTATTTGTTTTATATATAACAAAGCTTTTCTTTTGTTTTATGAAGGAGGAGTTTTATCATCATTGGAGTTTACCATTATTTGAGATCACATCATAATTATCAGAGATTTTTGCGGAAAATTATAGCTTGATTCTTTTCTTCAGTTACTTTGGAGTATAGTAACCAGCAAGAGTTCTCAGAGGTCATATTTAGGGAAATATTTAAAGTGCAGAGTCTGTCAGGGAGTCACACTTGTTTATTTACTAGTATTTCATCTCAATTTTTTTGACTATTGGAATTTTTGCAAAGAACTAAGAGAAGGAATAAACTTAAGAGGGCTAAGAAAAGAACAGTAATGAGTTAGACATTCAATATGAGAAAATGGAAAATAGAAAATATATAATGAAAATAAAGAAACAAACATCAAGCCGTTGGAACTTTTTCAAAAAACAAGGATGAGTAGGTTGAGGTTGAGGAACAAGGAACTGATGAAGCTGGTGAGTGGCTGTTTGTAATAGATGGAGATTGAATTAGAGATGATTTGGGGTGAGTTGAAAGTGTTGAGAAAGTTCTTGATGAGTCTTACCAGGAAGGTTGATGAGAGCGCAGTCAATGATATGAATACCAGAGTAGTGAGAAGGTTGATTGTTTTTGTAGATGTCGCAAGTGATAGGGCAAAATGAAAAGATATAAAGATAAGAAGGAAAGAAAAGGAAAGAAATGAGAAAAGAGGAAGAGTCATTGGTAAAAGGAAAGGGTTGTTGGGGAATCTAAAGGGGAAATATTTTTGAATGGAAAATAAAAAGAGGTTCTGGTTGAGTATTTGCAAGTTGCTGATTGACAACTGATGGAGGCGGTAGTAGTGCTGAGAGATGGTGGTTGTGTGGTTGTGAGACCTTTCAGTGACATGAGACCAAGAGGTGACATTGACATGAGAACCCGCAACATTGACATGGGAATCCGCGTCAAAGCAATAAGAAACATAAAGAAAATAAGAGAATGAGAAACAAAAAGAAAATATAAAAGGAAGAAGAGAGGATACACAGAATTGTGGTAAAAGTGACATTGACATGAGATTTATTTAACATTTATTTAACACCATCCGTGACTGGTAAGACTGGAGACACTGGCCTGTGCAAATGATTGATAAGATTGATAAGGTTGGCCAGAGAGAGAGAAGGCAAAGGCTTGGTAAGTCCATTGTCTTTCATTTCTGAAGAGGAGATAAGTTTGACGATAAGGTTGCCAAGCTTTATCTCTTCACGTAAAGCTTTTGTTTTGATGTCGATGTGGCAAGTCTTTGAGTTGCAACCAAACTTCTTGAGTTTATCATTGAGACCTTTGTTGTTTATGTAATGGAGACTTTGTTTGAGTTCCTTTTTCCAAAGTTTGGCAACTAGATTCTTCATCCAAATGGCTTCCAAGAAAGAATTTACAAAAGGATTTAGTTCTGCTTCCGTGTTAGAATGTGTGATGTTTTTTTGTCAATAACTGCTCCACAAGATTAGTGAGCCAAAGAGAAGGGACAGGTGACCAGATTTAGATTGTCAAGTTTCTAAGTAGTCACTCCAGGTGGCATCACTGTAACGCTTGATTTGAGATTTTGAGGATTGGATTTGAAGAGTAAGTTTGATATTCTTAGTCGCCTTGAGGTATTTCCAGAAGTGCTTGACTTCCCTCCAATGAAAAAAATAGGTTTTTTGCAGAATCTTTACAGGCTGGAAACCGCAAGACTCAGATCAGGTTGTGTGAGACAAGCTATGTAGTTCATTAAAAACACTGCAGATCTGTAGTTGATGTTTAGAGATTTGAACTCCCCATGATCTTCATCAGAGGAAGGAGTGAGATTTTCATTTACACTTAGGGGAATAGAGGATGGGTTGCAGGCAGTCATTTTCAGTTCTTCTAGTCCATGTTCAATATATTTTGGCTGAGAAAGCAGGATTTTGTCTCTGATTTTCTCGTATTTCATACCAAGAATGGTATTGGGTTCATGATGGCTTGAATTGGGAAATTGATTGAGGAAGGCCTGTTGGAAGTCATTTCCTGAGCCAACCAGAATAAGATTGTGGACATGAAGAAAAAGAACATATTTGCTTTTGGCGTGGATGTAAAGACAAGGATTGGAAATGGACTTGTAAAAGCCCCGTTTGCGCATCCAGGAAGTTAAAGTGTGAAACCAGTTAGCAGGGGCCTTTTTGAGTCCATAAAGCAATTTTTTTAGAATGAGATATTTTGACGTTCTTTTGGATCCTTTGGGTCTTTTAATGATAACCTTATTGGACAAAGGTGCATGTAAAAAGGGGCTCTTGACGTTGAATTGCTTGATAGGCATAGAGTGGTATAACCCAAAGAGAAGAGCCATTTGGAGAGATGCAGCCTTCCCGGTGGGAGAGAATGTGTCTTGGAAGTCAAGACCGTAGATTTGGTCAAAAACTTGGACACACAGACAACTCTTGTATACAAGAGGTTCACCGTGGAAGTTGTCTTTGAGTCAATAAACCCATGTGGTTTTGAGGGGATTTATGGGCTTGGGACCTTCTTAGTTGTCCCAGACAGATAGATTTTTGATTCTGTTGAGTTTGCAATCCATGGAAGTGTCCCATTTGAGAGAGTTGGTGCACTTCTTAGCTTTTTTGTATGTTCTAGGAAAAAAATAATGATGATATCTGTATTGATTGGGAGGTTGAATCAAGGATTGATCTTGCAGTTTGTATTTAGGGTTAAGCTGATTGGCAAGGTCATTGGAAGAGTTGGAAGAGGAGTTGGAGGAAAGTTCTTCAGGCTGAGGAGAGAAAGGAACAGGAGTTGGAGAGGAGGTGATGGAAGTGTGAGAGTCAGAGAGAGAGTTGAGATTGGGAGAGGTGGAATTAGAGGGAGAAAGAAGAGGAAGATCATTTTCCAGCTTTATGAGAAGTGGTTTGTCAGGAATAAAATCAGAGAGGGTGGTTGGAAGTGACGAGGATGCAGAGTTCTTGATGATCTTTAAGTGTTTGGTAGAAATGATTGAGTTTTCAGGAGTGAGAATTTGATAGGAATGGAAACTTGGGTTGTAACCCACTAGAGTGCCAATGAGGCCTTGATCTTTGAACTTTTCACCTCAAGCAATTTTGTTGTTAACATAAGCAACTTTGGACCCAATAGGATGTAAATAGCTGAAAGGCAGCGTTTTATTAGTAAAAAATTTGGTAAGGAGAAGGGGAGTGAGGATTCTTGGGAATTTGGTTCAGAGTGAGGCAAGCATTTTTAGAAATTTTGGCCCACAGATTGAGCGGAAGCATGGAACTACAAAGAATGGAGCAAATAGCTTTGGTGAGAGTTATGTTAGCGTGTTCAATTTTTCCATTTTGCTCGTGGTGATAGGGTTTGGTGATGAGATGTTGGATGGAATTTAAAGCAAAGAAATCCTCAAGATCAGTTGTGGAGAATTCACCGCCTCCATTGGTACAAATTGTTGCAGGATAGCAGTTTCATTTCTTTTGCTTGTGGTTAAGAATGAGTTTTAGTTGGGAGCTAGCATTGGATTTGTGTTGAAGGGGAATGGCTGATAAATATCCGGAGAAGTTGTCCACTACCAACATAATGTAGTTCATGTTATTTCTAGATGGAGGAGTGATAGGCCCTATTAGACCTATGTGGAGTTGCTCAAAAGGTCCAGAAGTTGATGTGGCTGAACCGTTGAAGGGAGATTTGGTGATTTTAGAGAAGATGCAGTCTTTGCATTGAAAATTGGAGATAGCATGGGAAGAGAGATGAGGAAAGAGGTTTTCAAGGCAATAGGGACTGGAATGGCCCAGCAATTTGTGAATATATTTTAATTTTTTAGAGGAGAGTTCCTTGTGGTTGAGATAACAAGGTTTGCAATGGTTTCCTACCAGTGAAGGAAGATTAACAACAAAAAGATTTCCTTGAATAAAACCGGAGAAGACAGGATTGGACTTAGAGTAGAGTTGGAATTGGGAGCCATTTGACACCAGTGAGCAGCCCTTGGAGGAGATGAGTTCACCGGGACTGATGAGATTAATGACTAAATCCGGGACAAAGAAGCAGTTAGTTAAGGTCACCACCAAGTTGTTCCAAAAGAGTTTGACGGTTCCTTTTCCTTTAATGGGGAGTTTAGCTCCTTCTTCCCCAGTTTTGATGAAGTTGTCACCAATAAGGTCTTCAAGATGAACAAAGAATTCAATTGAGTTAAACATGTGACAAGAGGCTCCTGAATCTAGAATAATTTGATTGATGGGACTGATTTCTTTGATCCAAGAGGTAAGTAAGGCGTGGTAGTGAGCCACTTCTTTACCCTTGAAATTAGAATTAAATTGGGCTCTCCAGTTTTCTTGTGCCTCTCCCAACCATTTGGGAGAAAGATGTTTGTGTTTGTGCCAACATTTGTCTTCAGAGTGATCAGGAGATAAAGGATTGTGGAAGCCTTGTTTGCATCTAAGTTCGCGAGGAACAGGTTTCTTGGGGTTTTGAGGATTGATCAATCCTTCTGTGAGGATATGTTGGGGACTATATTGGTCTCATTTTTTTCTGCTCTATTTTAATTGCTCAGTAGGGAGGGGACCACAAGAATCCCCAGCTGTGCAAAGGCTGAGTATCCCGCTGAGCAAATGGTTTTTGGTAAGTTAACAATTTTACTGACGCTTTGAAGCTGAGAAGAAAGCCAGAGCTTCTCCACTGGGCAAAAGACTGCTGAGCAAATTTCTCAGATGGGTAAAGAAAAAGTTTTCTCTCATATTTAAAATTATTTTCTCATAATATTTCTGTCATCTCAACTTCAATCCATACCTTTTCTTTTTCCTGTTATTTTTGTTCTGTTCCACCACTCTGTGCAAAGGCTGAGTGCCCAGCTAAGCCAATGTTATGTAGCCAGTTATAAATTTTCCTTGACCTTCAACAGCTGGGAATGCTTCCATAACTTTCTTTGTTGCCCATAACATTTTGTGAAAAAACTGCCCAAATGGACAAAGACAACTTTTTTTTCATATTTTAAATAATTTTCCCATAATATATCTGTCATGCCCTGTTTGCACCCAAATTTTTCCTTTTTCCTATTATTTCTGTTCTGTTGCACTACTTTGATCATGTTCTTGCAATTTCTCTTTTTGCTGTACTCATCATTACATCCCATTCTTGGCTTTTATTTCCAGCAATACATAAGTATGATACCCCTCTACTATCATGATCCCATTTACAATCCAGATTTTGCTACATACAAAAAAAAATTAAAAAAAAAGCAAGAAAAGAAAGAAGATTTTTGTATCTTTGTTTGCATAAAATTTCCTGATTCTATTAATGTTCCAAAGATACCAGGGCAATGCATTCCTTATCTATTTTTGGAGATATTTCAAAAGAGCCATACTTAATCCATGCACAATTGGTAAGGACCTTGGAACTATGAATCAACCCGGTTTCTTTGTTGCTGACAACCCTCAGTTCAAGCTGCATATCTAATTGATCCAACTTTGAGAATGGATTGCCAGAGTTAACGCCACATGGAGTAAGGAATTGGATCACAAACCAAGTATCAGTTGCGCAAGATTGATCCGACAAATTTCGCCTGTGCCCAAATATTTTATGGATGAATCCATATTGAATGTTTGAGAGTGGTTTCACCTTGATTAGACTGTTGTTTGAGTTCTTTTGAAATGTGAAATACACCACATTTTCCATTGTGTAATCCGTCAGCTTCTCCACCGCAGGATTTACAGAAAGAAAGTATTTTGACTGGGCTTTTGTCTTCTTGAACCATTCACTGGAGGCAATCCACGTGGAACCGTTTGATGCAGGAAACAAATCATTAATCTGGGCTACTGGAAGCCTGAGCGTTAGGGGATCAAGGAAATCCTGCGGACTATTCGAAGTTAGTTCAGCTTCTGAGCGGATTGGATCATTGGAGCCTTTGAGTTGATGGAGAAGTGGTCTGAAATCGGATGGAAACTTTTTGGGCTGTGACATCAAAGCCTCTAAATTACCAAAACGACAAAAATTCATTAAGAAGGTGATTTCAAGTTGACCTAATGAAAAAAAATAAAATGAATAAGTCAAGTGATCAGAAGAGTTTAGGGTTTTCTAGAGATTGAACCCACCGAGCCGGTTGTTATGTGAAGATTTCAGTATCCTGCCCATGAGTCACTCCATCAAAAAAGACCACCAAGCCCTGGATGGACCATACTTTTCAAGGCAGTCGGCAAGATGCACTGACATGTGGTGGTTTGGTGCTAGTTTAACGTCAGGAAAGAGTAATAAACAGCTCCTGAGATATTCCAAATTGTGCATGCAATATTTCTTCACCTTTTCACTGGTCATGGTTCTCTTGAGGGCTAAGTTGATCGATGACACAAGATGAGCAAAATTTTGAAGGAGGGAACGGGAAATTGCTCCTCCATCCGCCCAATAAACCGGTAGTATCAAGGGAAGCTGGATGGTAAACAGATTTTGCCACTCATCTGCTTTAAGTTGGCCAAAAGATTCCTTCCCTAAGGCTGGAATCGCACGTTTGATCCAAGTCGGAATACGTATGCAAGAAATTGTTTGGTTGATGAAAGATAATGCATCTTTATCCAAGATGATTTTTCCAGGACTAGGAGACATCCATGTTCCTCCCCAGTCGCCGTCCCCAATATAAGGTGAAAACGTGTCATTGCTCGTCTTGTTAGAGCGGAATTCCATTAAGTTAAACGGAATACCAGAGCCCTCATTGGTCTCGGTATCGGTTGCCGTTGGGCTATCTGCCCTGGGAGGAGGAACTGAGATGGGGGCCGCAACATTGGCTAGTAAAGTCATCAACTCTGTTGTTGAAATTGCCTTTGGTTTGGGTTTGTCAGCATCATCAGACATGGACCAAAATCGTTGGCAATGCCACTTCAACATGCCAAGGAGGAGGTTATGCATGGCGTTGACAACATGGTTTTTGATAATGTCCCAATATGGAAGCTCGAGCATTACCAAATATCTAAGGCCTTGTTCTCTCAAAATCTTCATTTGGATATGCTGATTTGGCGCATCTCGTGATTGAACCGCCCAATGTTTATGATCAGCAAGGTTTTGTTTAGGCCAAGTTTGAGGGTCCAGATTGGTGATCAAAGACTTTTCAAGGAGGCAGAACGAGCACATTTGGGTGGCTGTAGGAGCTGCAAAACCAAGACTACGACAAAGAGCTGGTAAATCAGCAAAGAAGGGAAGAACTTCACCAAAGATACGACGGCCCTGGGGGTAAAGGCAAGTTTGCAAGAGAAAAAGTCCAGGTTGCCATAACACCTTCAGCTGTTCAACGATAGGTTGAAGGATCCAATTTGTTTGCTCCAAGGAGGGTTCCTTTGGCCCGGGGGCAATTCCAACAACGAACAGATTTTGTGGCTTGTATTGCAATGACACCGGCAGAGAGAGGCATACTAAGATGATGAAGGTGATGCTGACATGTTTTCCAGCTTGTCAATTTCCATGGGGGTTGATGCCATCAACAAACAAACCAAACGTAAGATTGCCGGGTTGAGTTGTATAAAGCTGCTGATCAGGTCCCAAGAAACTCTTCCAGTTTTTTGAGTCTTGAATGTCGGAAGCCTCAGAATCGGGATCGTAGGGTTCCTTGGATCGCATAGCTGCTTCCTCCAATGCCTCTTCAATGCCTGGTCTTGAAAAAAGTTGCGCAATCTACTCGTAGAGGTTTTGGAACGCATACATCTTCAGAGGGTAAGCGCCCTTGGTTTTGAGGCAATATAACTCCGCTCCGCACATTCCATGAGGGATCCGGTCAGCATTCGAATCTTCCAAGGATCCATCCTCTTCTTTGAGGGTGCCAGCGCTTTCAGGGGCATCATTGGGGCCTGGAAAAATTAAATTAACACAATTCTTTGGTGTTGTTGAGTTGTAAGGGTACATCGCGAAGCAGGCCGGACAGCATACTACACAGATTAGGGCTGGGTCAAGTTTGAGCCATTTAATTACCGTTTGGATATCCAGAGGAATTGATTTGAGGACCTTCCTCTGAAAATGCTTCAACTTTCTGGAGTTAGATTTGCCAATACTGAGTGCTGTCAATGAAATCAGGTGACAGGCACATTTTAAGAACCAGGACAAGGTTGAAAAAGAGGTATCTTCGAAAATTGCCAGCATGGCTGCCAATAGGCACACATGCAAGACTGTTGGTGGGACACGCAGAATGGAGTGATCGTAAAATTGACCTAGTTGTTTGCAAAAAAATGAAGGAGGCTGCTATTCATCACCAGTCAGATGCAGGGTGAAACAGAGATGGACTAACGACAGTTGTATAGATCGGAATTTTCTACAGATTCAGCACTTGAGCAGGACCGAGAGAATGTGATACAATCAAGATTGCCTTGAGAATCGAGTTCATGATCATGAGAATGAGATAAGTCTGACAGTCTGTCCTCCTCTAGGTGTTCACTCCGCATCCCAAGATCTTCATCTTCATCATTGTCACTGCCTGAGGAAAAAAATTCTTTTCAACACTTTGAGAAGTAAGGAAGGATAAGAAAGGAGAGAAAGATTGATTGAGGTACTTCGGGCATTATACAAAACTGCTTCCATTCTTGCGTCTGCCAGTATATGGCTCTCTCTGGTGATGCGAGAAATTATCAAACCTCCAGGCTTCCAATTACCGTTCTTGTCAATGTAGCAGCGCTTGTGGCATCCATGACTTCGGCACGAGCACACAACCGGTTGAACTTGTTTTTGAGGCATCAAGAACTTGCTGAGAGAACTGGTTGCTCGGGAACTGCGCCTTGGACCGAATCAATGGATGGCGACAGATGATTGAGGAAAGGGAACCAAGCAGGCGGAGTAGAGGGAGAACGGAGATGTTGACATTCAAGAACAACGTTGCGCGGCAGGAAGAGGCTGGCTGTTTTCAGTGAGGGGAGATCGGTGGTAGGAAGGTCAAGGGAGAACGGAAGATGATGACAATCAAGAAAAATGCTGCGTGGCAGGAAGATGGTCATTCACAGTGAGGGGAGATCGGTGGTGGGAAGGTCAAGGGAGAGACAAAGGAGTTTTACGCTGTGCGTTGCAGGGTCCTGACCTAATGTGCTGCAGCGCCTAAGCCCGCATCCAATGGTTTTTTTTTGTTCAACGGTTGAAGTACTTTGTTGGCACATGACTCACGGCTACATATATCATACATAAATCTGAAAAGCTGTCCAGGCGGGATGCAAACCAAAAAAAAGGTTGTCAGATAAAAAAATTCTCAAAATAAATTTCCGCGCAATGACCCCCAATACAAGTAAAAGAGTCTTGGTTCCTTTGGCTTTTGCTTTTTCCTTTCATTTGGTTCCACTTGTTCGTTAGGTGATTTGATTTGAGTACTCATACTACTATCCTCCCATGATCGATTGAACTGTCCAGTGCTGTCTACTCTACTCTACTCTAACACTTTTGAGTGATTTCTCCCTGATTGGAATAAAATGCGCGTTTGCGCCTTTCTCTAACTCTTCTGAACTTGGTGGCGGCCTTTGTCCTGTATACGCTTGTGGAAACAAATCAACAAACTAGAATTAGTATCAGGCGTTCACTCTATCCCAGAGGAAGAGCGTAAGCAGGCTTCAAGGGCCCGGAAAAGTTGTAAGCTTACATGACCAAATTGAAGATAAGGAAGTTTGGTCATCTTCAACCCTTTGAGAAGCTCTCCAGGGGACTGCCAAGGATAGGAGATAGGTGTTCATGGCGCCCCAGGATTTCTATTTAGAGCAGGGAAGTTAAGGTCAGATTTCGGCCAAGGAGTTAGATTTTTCTCACAGATCCAGTTTGCGTGTATCACTGAAGTAAAAAAGGAACAACTGTTGATTATGAGTGATCATCAAATTGGCCCGTTAATATAGCACATCAAAGTGCCACAATCACATAAAATAAAATTGCAAAAAAAAATCTACTTAAGTGAGAGTAAAAGACTTGTTCGCACTGGATCCAAGCATTTGCAATCACAGGATAAAATAAAGTCCTAAGGAAAATAAATTTCCACAAAAAAGAAGTATTTACAAGAATATAAATGAGAGCGAAAATTTGAGAAATGGATGAAGAGAAGACTTGGAATTCAAAGGAGTCTCTCTAGTAATTTTCCAATAGGCCGCAGTGATGGGCCTGGCTGGATGGACAAGTTTACAACAAAGGACGGTTGTTGGTCTCTCAGCCATTCACCATTGTAGCAGTCCGCTGGCAAGTTATGTGGGCATTGAATCTGACTTGTTTTGGCGCGTGGATGTCAAAGCCTGGTGTTTGAGGACTTGCCTCCAAATCTTGACGCTCGTGGAAGTGAGTTGCGTTGTAGTCCAATCAACTGATCCACTGTGGTCATCCTCCGTTCAATGCAAGGGTGACGCCATGGCATTCTGAGTACCTGAACACCTTTAGAATTGGGGTTCTCATCACTGCTATCAGATTTGGCAACCCATTTGTCTTCAGTTTCATCATTGCTAGTGCATTTTTCAGAAATTGGTATCAATGGAGTGAGATTTCGCTGGGTGAGAAGGTAGGCTACGCGTGCTTGTCAAAGCTGATCCGGAGGCAAGTTGGATTGTGTGATTCAATGCAATTTCATGTCATGGAAAAGAAGGCAGAAAAAAGGCTTGCATTGATGACCCGTGTCATCCGGCGCCGTCGGCCCTTTGAGGCTTCTTGTGCAGATTTGGTCCAGCCTTGTGACTGTCGGAAACTGCTAGGCCAACAAGATATAACAAAACAATCAGATGCATGATTTGATTGCATTGAGTCTGTTTCTCACTTACCATTGAGCCAGATACTTTACATGAGTCGCAAGGGTATCGTATAGTTTTTTCTCTGAATGAAACTCCAAATCAATGTCATCATATTCACCCGCTCTGACCAGTTTTAGAAAGAGAGAAAAGGCAAGATCCCACAATAGCTTGTTATGTTTATGATTCATGCTTTTGCCGAAGTCAGGGAGAAACAAATAGACTCCAGCTTGATGCATAGCCCGCCAAATTATTGATTGCGTTTGAGGCGATGCATTATGATGACCAGGTCCTCCAGGATACGGGTGCGAGGAGTCCTGCTCTTCAAGATCAAGATCCATGCAAGATTGACTGGAATCACTGCTGAGTTGCTCATCATCCAAAAGATCTACTTGTGTGGCATTTGATCTCCAAAGTGCTCTCTCATCTTGCGTAGAGGCAGGTGGAAATTGCCCGGATTGCGCAGAGAACCCTTTACCCAAAAGGGTTGAAAAATGGATGCGAACTCAAGCCTGCATGAAAAATTTGCTCTTCAGGTTTAATCAAGAGGTGTTTAATCATGAGGTGAGTTTGGAATAAAACTTACTGAAAGGGTGTTGTCTCTGGGTGCGTTTTGAGTTCTTCTTTCCCTAGACCCTGATGGTTGCCAAGACTGAAGGTTCCAGATGCCAAGTGATATCTGCTGGAGTTCCGAAAGTTGCGGAGCAAACTCTTCAACCTGGCTTCAAAGTTTTCCTGGATCATCGGAGTGAGTTAGGGGGACAGATTTCCGCCAGGCCTGAATTGTCGGGAATGAAGGATCAGAAGCACGGTGGGACAAAGGTTGAGCGTGGGGTCTATGCTGGGAACCATGGTGTAGACTATTTGAGCGGGGCGGTGCATTAGCGGCCAGCATGGGATGCAGGTGATACTCATTGGCGACGCGGGCATGAGAACAACCAAGAGGGGGGGTGGTATCAGCAGGTCAATACACAAAACCAACAGGGTCAGATGGTACAGTTGCGTTGGATCCTGGTCGGCGTTGGCGTTTTTTGTAGGAGGACGGCCTGATAGCGGGACAAGAGATACCTGGAAAAAGAATAAAATTAGGATGCACAAAAAAGATCAGGTCTGGGAGCATTGCATACCTGTCATGTTTTGTTTGCGCCGCTTTCCGTTTCTCTGGTTGTCAGGCAAGGGTGATCTAGGACGTGTGCGGGGTACAAATGTACTTGACGAATTGGCGGAGGCTGGCGTTGTGGTGTCAATAAATAGCCTCGGATTGGGAACTGTGTCGCGGCCTGCGCGCTCAGCACCTGGTAGGTCGGGCTCAGCAGTTGGGGTGCGCTCGTTCTCAGCAGTGGCCGCTGCGGGCTCAGCAGAAGGCGCAGCAGGGCAAAGCATGCAGCTGCGGGCCGGGTCTGACTAGGGGAGGCGGGCCGCAACCCGCTTGGGTGTCCAACCCAGCGATGGAGCCGGGCCAATCAGGTTCTCGGGCGGTTAGTTAGGGAAGGAAAGGGCGGAGCGATCGCGGGGCTATACCCGTGGACGGCTGCGCGCAACCGCGGGCCGGCTACGGGACTAGGAAATTCACAACGGCGCGTCGGGCGGATACGGGCAATTGCGGTGAACTTTGAGAAGCGCGCGGTGGAGGGCCGCGCCGCGGGGGACAAACCGGATGCGTGTAATGGCAGGCAAGCAAGCGGAATAGGATACGGACAGGGTACAGGTTAGGATATGGGATAGGGTCTTTGGGCCTAGGGTTTCCTTCTTCATTTTTGTCGGGTTGTTCATGTGCTTGTACTTAGGTTAGGGTTGAGGGGGAGGGCTCAAATACCTTTCCCCTCAACTCCGGGTTGTGGGGGGATCATACCATCGTATCATCAGGAGGCGGGGAGCGGAAAAGGGAGCGGACATAGGAAAACAGAATCCCTCCCCTCTTCTCTCCTTTTCTCCTCTTCAGGCTCTTAAAAACTTCTCTTTACGCTTGGTATCTAATCCTTACAGACGCTTCGACCCAAGAACTCCTGAACCTGCGGCAACTTTGTGAGGGATAACCTCTAAAGTTTCCACATCTGGGGGTCTGGCCGGGAACAATCTTTCGTCAAATTCTCTCAAAGGTACTCACGGATGCTACCAACAGCCGCTTCTCTTCCTTCCTCCTCCAACGGCTTCCGCGCTACTCCATGGATTTACCCGCATATTCAACTCAACATTGCGGAGGTGGAGCGATTCATCTCACGTTATGAAACAATCGCGGACTCTGAAGGCGTTTTGAATTTTGAGAAGGTGCGCCATGTCATCCTGTTCATCGAGGACGCGGAAGTGCGTCAGGAAGTGGAGGAGATGGGAGGATACCTGAACCTGGATTGGCCGGAACTGAAGGAGGACATGCTGGCAAGATGGGGGAGGCACGGTTCTTGCTTTCGGAAGGAAGATCTCAAGCCATCCGCCAAATTGGGTTACAAGGCAGGCGCGCGCGACGGGACCCAGATGCAAGCAGAAGTGGACTACGCGGAACTGGAGTACTACAGGGCAGAGTATGTTCCAGCCCCACCACCGGCAACCATCTCTTGGGCTAGCAAACTTGCGGAGGTGGCAAGGGGCCTCAAGGCCTATCTGGAGAGTATTCAGTCCCCCAGCGCTTCTGCGCCCCGCGTGTACGCAAATGGGGAGGACAACAACCGTTGGCGGACGGGACAAAGGGACCGGACAGCGGATTCAAACGCGGAATTGGTTTCCCCAGTGGGGGCTAAGAACGTGTTGGGGAAGCGGGACTCAATGGAACCGGTGCGGCCTACTGACAGGAAGCGGGCGAGGACAACGGAACGGGAAATGGATGCTCCGTGCGGACTGGGAATTGGCAAGCGGCGGACGGATCTTGCAAAGAAGGTACACGCGGCGGCAGAAGAGATGGACCACACGTTGGAGAATCACAACCTGAGCCAGACCTCTTTGACGGCGGAGAGCGCGCATTTGGAAAGGGTAGTGGCAGCAACGGAAAGGACGGGCGCGCGTGGAAGCAACAGTGATGGTGGGCGGACAAGACACAAGATTCGGATGGCAAACCCGATTGATCCGAGGCCGGCAGAGGCGGGGTGCGTGTTGGGGAAGCGGGTATCGGCGGGACCGGTTCAGTCTAACGGCGGGAAGCGAGCAAAGACAAAGCGAGAAGAGGATACTCCGTGCGGTTCGGGATTTGGTGAACGGCGGATAAATCTGATGGGAGGTGGGGGACAAGCGGTGGTGGGAGCAGGTCATGTGTCGGGCGATCGTAACCGAGGCAAGACCCTTTTGACGGCAGAGGAGACGGACGCTGAACGTGAAAGGGAAGCGCGCCGGGACCAAGAATCGGACGGATCAGGCACTGACGGCATGGTTTGGAGGAATGCAGGGAGATTGGGCAACGGACGCAACCCTCATGGCATTGGCTGAAGCCACCAGCTGGGGACAGCAGCTAAGTTTGGGGGGGGAACTAGAGGATAGGGCGCCGGCGCGGCGATGGGATATATATAAAAAAAAAAAAAAAAAAAAAAAAAAAAAAAAAAAAAAAAAAAAGAGAAATCTTTCACCTTTTCTATCATTTCTCACTTTTCACTTTTTTTTCTTATTTTCTCATTTTTTTTTATCATTTCTTGGGCGCGGACGCGGTTCTCAACCTTGCGTCTTAGTTCTCACTCAGGCGCGGACCCGGCTCTCATTCTCGCCCTCACGATGCGCGCGGCGCGGATTTTTCTTGGTAAAACAAATTCGCGTTTGAGGCGTGTATTTCTCTCAATGAATAGGGAAACGCGGTACAAAAAAAAGCGGATAAAAGAAGGAAGGGAAAAAGAAAAGGGGAAGAGGGGACGAGGCCGAGGCGCTTAAGCCATCTTCATCATTTCCTCCATTTCCGCCCTTGATGACGCCAGTAGAGCCCGGAATGACGCCAAGAGTTCACGCCGGGATTCCGAGGATTGGGCTCCGGGAGTCACAAGGTATTGGCGGAGCATCGTAGTTGACCTTTCCGCAAAAACTTCAAAGCCGGCTGCCGGGAGCGCCATCACAACTGGAATCTCCGGGATCTTGGGAGGGTCAGCGGGAGGAGGGGCTGGTGCGGACGGGCGCTCAGGGGATCCAACGGGAGGGTCCAGTCCGATAGGAGGCAATGACAAGATGACCACCGGCGACGCGGGCGGAGGAGTAGGGCCTCGTGGAGTCGGAGGAGTCGGAGCAGCGGGCGGAGGAGGAGGAGCCGGTACGGGAGTCGGGGCAGGAGGAGCCGGAGCAGGGGGCGGAGGAGGAGCTGGGGCTGGAGCAGCGCGTTGCCTAAGGATTTCGTCAATTCGCGGGTCCCTCGTGCCTTGCGTAACCCGGACGCAATCCGCCCAAAATCGCAAAGCCCTCCGATAAGCCGCGAAGTCCGGATAGTCATCCTTACGCGGTGGTCCCGCGCGGCGAAGCGGAGAAGAGGAGTCGCGGTCTGAGTTCGGACGAGGACGGCGGGGAGGTGATCCGGGTGGAGTCCATGAGTCCTCCGAGATAGCGTT
Source organism: Puccinia polysora (assembly GCA_025617555.3). Classification (NCBI taxonomy): domain Eukaryota; kingdom Fungi; phylum Basidiomycota; class Pucciniomycetes; order Pucciniales; family Pucciniaceae; genus Puccinia; species Puccinia polysora. The sequence goes on from CM062616.1 coordinate 49,025,015, forward strand.
GTCATCCAAAACCACGAACGGGTCCGGACGAGCCCGCTTGCGCGGCCGAGGACAAGAGCCGGATTGGTTGGGGGCACGGGGCATACCCTTGCTAAGCGAGCAGCGGCGGTGTCCGCGGCGGCACGCGGAGCAGGCGCGGCGGCTGGACACAATAGAGCATTCAAGCCCGTTTCGGGCGCAGAAGTCGCAGCGGACCATGATGACGATGGAATGGAGGGATAGGGATGCGGAGCGGAGTTTAGAGTTGGTAGAGGGGGTAGGGCGCGAAGGACGGCCGAGGTGATAATGGGGAGGACCTCTGGGGACAGAACTCAAGTTGGGGGGGATGTGGTGTCAATATATAGCCTCGGATTGGGAACTGTGTCGCGGCCTGCGCGCTCAGCACCTGGTAGGTCAGGCTCAGCAGTTGGGGTGCGCTTGTTCTCAGCAGTGGCCGCTGCGGGCTCAGCAGAAGGCGCAGCAGGGCGAAGCATGCAGCTGCGGGCCGGGTCTGACTAGGGGAGGCGGGCCGCAACCCGCTTGGGTGTCCAACCCAGCGATGGAGCCGGGCCAATCAGGTTCTTGGGCGGTTAGTTAGGGAAGGAAAGGGCGGAGCGATCGCGGGGCTATACCCGTGGACGGCCGCGCGCAAGCGCGGGCCGGCTACGGGACTAGGAAATTCACAACGGCGCTTCGGGCGGATACGGGCAATTGCGGTGAACTTTGAGAAGCGCGCGGTGGAGGGCCGCGCCGCGGGGGACAAACCGGATGCGTGTAATGGCAGGCAAGCAAGCGGAATAGGATACGGACAGGGTACAGGTTAGGATATGGGATAGGGTCTTTGGGCCTAGGGTTTCCTTCTTCATTTTTGTTGGGTTGTTCATGTGCTTGTACTTAGGTTAGGGTTGAGGGGGAGGGCTCAAATACCTTTCCCCTCAACTCCAGGTTGTGGGGGGATCATACCATTGTATCATCAGGAGGCGGGGAGCGGAAAAGGGAGCAGACATAGGAAAACAGAATCCCTCCCCTCTTCTCTCCTTTTCTCCTCTTCAGGCTCTTAAAAACTTCTCTTTACGCTTGGTATCTAATCCTTACAGACGCTTTGACCCAAGAACTCCTGAACCTGCGGCAACTTTGTGAGGGATAACCTCTAAAGTTTCCACAGCATGGGAGGTTCCGACCCGCTGGTGGTTCCAGTGAAATGGCGCAAGGAAGGGCTTTCGGGATTGGAAGGTGAGGAGCGCAGGAAATAGCGGCTTCCAGAAGAAACCTGCATAGGTGAGCCGGTTTTGATATCAACACGAGCATCATTATGCTCTGGAAACGATGGAGGAGAAATGTCCGTGCAAATTGTTCTTCGTGGTCTGGGGCGCCTTTTTCTGGCAGTTTGAGAGGGCCTGGCATTTGTTGAACAAGAGATAGCTACAGGAAAACAAACGGATTATTTGATACTCAAAACAGCAAGATATTGAAGAGAAACATACAAGTCTGATGTGATTTGCGATGTTTGCTTGTTCTCTGAGAATCAAGCAATGTTGAACTACAACGTCTGAGAGGTACAACAGAAATTTGTGAGGTTCCCAAGGTGGACATGAAGGATGGTGAGGCTCTTGTTGTTGCGGTAGGTTGGCTTGGTGAGTAGGATCCAGAATTTGACACTGAGGAGCGAAGGAAGTAGCGCCCGTTTGCGGAAGAGCTATAAATTGACGGGGTGGGGGTGATGCTAAGGGTTGTACGACTATGGTGCGAAGATAGAGAAGGGCTAGGTCTAGAACCACTGGGGGTTGAGGCAGAGGCACGTGTTTTCCAAGCTTGTGGGCGCCCTTTCCTGCAAGAGCGCCTGCTAGTTGAGCGAGAGACAACTAGATAAAAAAAAGTCAGTATATCATGGTTGCAAAAAGATAAGATGCTCAAGGGAAACATACCAGGCTGGTTAGATTTGCGCCGCTTGACATGTCTATTGTTGTCAGGCAATGTCAGTCGACGACCTGAGAGGGAGGTTTCCGGGGTGGAGATTAAAGGTTCTGAGGCACTTGTTGCGGGCGTTTGTGGAGATGGTGAGTGAGTGGCAGAGGTAGCCATGGGATACGCTTCAGAGTTGGCGGCTGATGAACATTCGGGATTTGATGCAGAGGAGTGCAGGCGGTAGCAATGATTTCCAGAACAGCTAACGATGTTGTGATTGGCAGGGCTTCCAACTTGGACTGAAGCGGTGCCAATTTTGCGTTTCTGTCCTCTGCGGCCAGATGGCCAAAGACGTGTAGAGCAAGAAACTGCTACAGAAAGTGCATCAGCTTGTAGCTCCAGTCGGGCATAGGGAATTTCTTATGTTACCATTTCTGTGGCTTTTACGCCTTTTTTCCTTCCCTTGGACTTCAGATGTGCCATTCGCAGACAAACGTTTTTTAGTGTTTTGGATGTTGGGCGATAAGGGCCTTTGCAAACAGGGTGCTGGGGGGGCAGCGGTCAATGGTATGTCTTCGCGGTGGTGGCTAGACTGAATCATATGTGGAGGGCCGGCGACCGCTCCGTTGGAATTCTTGGCAATGGGAGGCCTATAGACAAAAGAAGACGTGTCGGGAGCGGCGGTCTTTTTCTGGACTCTTGATTGACCGCTTTGGAGAGATGGTTTGGGGGGCCTAGAGGGTGTGGCAGCTAGAGAGGGACGGGTGTTATTTAGTATGTAGCCACGTCAATTTGCAACATAATGGATTTACGAGTCTTTTTGGCCCTGTTGGTTTTGTGCCGTTTTGGCGTGCTTTCAGTTTCAAATGAGCCATCGCCCTTGGTGCAAGATTGTTTCCTTTGGTGAGCAGGCATGATGTTGGTCTGTTCGGGTGCTTTATGTTCCGTTGATTGAGACAACTCTGGAGAAGTGTCATCTGAAGCTGGATCCTGGCTGAGTTGCTTGGTTGTACTAAGAGCAGGAACCAACAACTCAGACACGTTGCTGGGAGAACAAACCAAGGAGTCGGACATGTTGCTTGGCGAAGGCTCCAACAAGTCGGACACATTGCTGGGAGGAGGAATGGCCGATTGGGAAACGTCCTCTTCAAGTGATTTCTTCTGACCTTTCGCTTTGGCTCTCCCGCGAATTGATTGAGATGGGTTACGCTGGCCATCATCAGAAGCTGCAATATGAGTGAGCTCACCCTTGTCCTTACCTTTGTTCTTGCCTCTTCCGGACGGTCGGGACAAGTTGGCTGAGGCATCGTTGGAAGCTTGATTAGGGGGTGCGTTGCTCTTTTTTAGACCCTTCGGTCGACCTCTCATGCGAGGTCTTGGAGGAGAGGTAAACAGGCCATCTTCAAAAGAGAATGGCTTGTTATCTGGATCCGCAGGCTCTGATGCAACAAGAGAAGGTTGGGGGAGGGAACTTGCGGTAACGACTAAAGGGTTGCAGTGGTCGTCCTGGTTTGAAGCCGAAGATTGGGGGACTGGACTCGAGGCAGGGACCACGGATTTGTAGACCTTGATAGGGGGCAAGGCAACAGCTGCAGTGGGGAATTCGGATGCGACGGAAGATTCAGGGACTGGGCTTGAGGCAGGGAGCAAGGATTTGTAGACCTTGTTAGGGGGCGAGGCAACAGCTGCAGTTGGGAATTCGGATGCGACGGAAGATTCAGGAACTGGGCTTGAGGCAGGGACCAAGTATTTGTAGACCTCGTTAGGGGGCGAGGCAATAGCTGCAGTTGGGAATTCGGATGCAACGGAAGATTCAGGCACTGGGCTTGAGGCAGCGACCAAAGATTTGGAGACGTCATCTTGGCCTGAAGGTGAGTTGACAGTTAGATTGGGAGATTCAGGTGCAACGGTCAAAGATTCAGGGACTGGGCTTGAGGGAGGGACCAAGGATTTGGAGACGACATTATGGTCCAAAGGTGAATCAACAGTTGGAGTGGGAAATTCCGATGCGGCGGAAGATTCAGGAACTAAATCAGACACGTTGCTGGGACAACAAACCAATGATTCGGACATGTTGCTGGGCAAAGGTTCCAACGGATCTAGGAGTGAATTCTTCTTCCCCTTTGCTTTGGCTCTTCTGCGAGATGGTTGAGCTGAGTTGTGATAACTGACATCGCAATCCTTATCTTTGGGCTTGCTTTTGGACTTACCTTTGGACTTTCCAGTTCCAGACAGCCGGGACAAGTCGGCAGAGGCATTATTTGAAGCTTGATCAGGGGGCACGTTGCTCTTTTTCTCACCTTTTAGCCGTCCTTTCGTGCGAGACTTTGGAAGAGATTTAGAGCTGTGAGGTTCTGGTGCGACGGAGGAAGATTGAGGGACGGGACTTGAGGCAAGGACCGAAGATTCCAACAAGACATGGTTGGTAAATTCAGAGGCGACGGCAGAAGAAGAATGAGGGACGGGACTCAAGGCATGATCCAAAGATTCTAACACCACATCTTCGCTGGAAGAGGCCTCCACCACCGGGGTGAGAAACCCAGACGCGGCAGAAGACAATCAAGGTACTTGAGGGACCAAAGATTCCAACACCTCATCTTTGCAAGAGAGTGAATCCACAGCTGGACTGGAAGCCGGGTCCATGGACTCATTTGAAATTCCATTGTGAGCTGGCGCAGAGCAAGAACCGGTAGGAATTGATTCATCAAGGAAGGAGTGCAAGCTGGATGTGGTAAATGATTCCACAGAGGAAATCGCAACGTGATCTATCCTAGGCTCCGAAGCACAGGAAGATGAGTCCGTAGTCAGTTGTTGGACTGGCCTGTAAGATTGCCGGCCGGTGTCCTTCAGGAGGGTTGAGTTGGATTTTATTGACGATTTTTTTGGCCGGGCGGGGAGCTGCAGTTACAGCTACTGGGGTCTGAGGGAAAAGTCGCCATGATTGCGTCCTTGTACGGCGGCTTGGCTCAGGATTGCATTGGGAACGCTTTGACCTGGATTGAACTCGGGGTGCAGAGTCATCCCCATCTGGCAGGCGTTTTTGAGGGCAAATAGGGAGTAGTGGTCCAGGTGGAGCGGGCTTGGCTGACTTTCTCTTTGAGGCCTTTTGGGCAGCTTTTTGCTTGGAGCGGGAAGACCGTTTGCTGGGAGAGGATTGGGGTTTGTCAGGGATTCTTCGTTTCTTTCCAGTTGGACAAATGTAGTTGAGGGGTATTGGGCTGGGGGCTTCAGGGATCTGCGGTGTTTTATCAATAGAGTTGTAGACCCTGACAAGATCGGAGCGTTTCGAATAGGAAGAGAACGGCTTCATATAGAGGGCAAGGAAAACTTTTATTCTATCCACCGTGAGGTTTGTGGAGGCTAAGAAGAGGGTGTATGTCAGCACATAATATGACTTGATCACTTTTATTCTTCAGCTTGCTTGCAAACTGACCTGGCAATGCCACATCCAACTTGTGGCCAATCCAGCTCTCCACCGAAGCTGGAGACACAGCTTTGGCAAGTTGGACATATCTCAAGAACAGCTTGGGGCGAAGTTTGTTATGCTCATAATGGTGACCAAATGTATCTAGGAACCCTTTGAGATCATCAACGGTCATTCTGTTTGGATCTTCAGATAGAAAAAGAAACAATTAACGAATTGAACAAGGAAGACTAGATAAGTTGAATTATTAACGTACCCGGCCAGTCTTTGGCGTGAAGGTTTGTAAATGAGCGTTTCATGATCTATAACCAAGATATGAGAGAGTTCCGTCGGAATATTGAGGCTTGGATATCAGAAGCAATAGAATGATTTAACTATGGATAAGAAGATGGGTTCTCTAGATAGGATTGCTTGGGTTTTAGAAAAAACAAAATCACGCTTGTAGGAGATATTAGTTGAAAGGAGGGCTCCAAGGATTGGGGGTAAGAACCAACAGAGTCGCTTAAATTAAAAAAAAGCTAAGGCAATTAAAATTAGGTGGTTTACGGATAACAGATGGTAGAAACAATTATTCGAGCCGAAAAGAATTTTGAAAGTGTGAAGAGGGCTCCCAGAACCACCAAAAGAATTGATTTAGCAAAACCACTCTCAGAGCGGAGGAATGAGAATTCGGGTGAGGTGGGAACCACGTTTGCGGAAGATTACCCCGGGTAAGCTAAATTTGATTAAAATAAATTGGTATTTAGGAATCAATTCCAATGATTATCCAAATTCGAAAGCAAGTGGATGAAAAAACAGAACGATGTGCCAAACGCTACCGGAACGAGCCAAGGAGGAAGACCCAAGAGCGAAATGCATTCTCACCATGATATTTATAATCCATGTTTTATTTTGATGTGAAAGCTTGGGTTGTGCTGGCTTGATCAAAGCAAACAATTGCATCTAGTACCGCCGCCAACATGTAAACTCAAAGTTGGAAGTGAGGGATCTCAAAGGGAAAGTCCATTCGGAAGCTTGTTGTGGTGGCAATACAAAATGGTAGGATCTAGGGGAATGTGGCAAACAACGGTCAAGAGAGGCTCTGCGTCAGAAATCATGATCGCAAAGGGTCTATCATTTCCAAGCTGCACTGCCAGATCAAGCGTGCTCCAGGGTATTGGAGGGCTGTTGGAAGGAGGGAGAGATTGACTCGAAGGATGGAGAAAGGGATTGGAAGTAGACCGAGTGTACGTCTTACCCAAGTTCCAACCGCTCTTCGGATTGTAGGTCAAGGGAACACCGACAGGCAGTGGAGTCGGATTTGAAAGGATTGATGGAATAGGGCGGCTGGCTGTTGTTGGTTGGAAAGTTGGATCGGAATGGTGCTTGATTAGTAGGATGTTGGGGAGGGTGGAAGGGGTCTATGTGGTGATCGGCGGGTGGAGTTGGATTTGAAAGGATTGGTGGAATAGGCCGTGGCTAGCTGCTGTTGGTTGGGCATAGTGGAACTGCCAAGTGGGATGTTGGTTGAATTCGAAGGGAGCCATGTTGTGATCGGCAGGCTTTTGGTTGAGAATACCGGCATAGCCCACGGCCACATCCACGTCTAAAGCCTCGCTAGCCACCATGACCACATCCTTTGGTTGTAGCAATCATCTAAGTTCCAATTAGTTTCCCTCAACCACCCTTGTTCAACGTCAGCCAACCATAAACCAAACCCTGGAAATGAGGGTTGGACAATCCACCTATGACCTATGAACATAGAAAATCACAAACCCAACACCGCCAAACAATAATCCTCCCTGCGATCACCACTAGCGCTTTTCTTTCATGCATCCATGATCCAATTACAGCCACCCCCTAATCTCTTCCTCCCCTTTTGGGCCGACCCCAACAGGTATGTACCAGCACCACCACCACCACCAGCAGACAATACCCTGAGCTCAAGGCCAAGATCATGTACGCCAGCCCAGGTACTTAGTATCGTCATTTCTTCCTTGAATAGATATGCCCCAATAGTTGCCGTTGCTGATTCTGTCTTACTTACCTCCTGTTGTAACCCTTATTTCAAAGCACCCAGTCTTGTACACGCGCCCAGCTGATTGCTCCCTGGGCTAGACAAGCGATGGTAGGAAGACAGGCAACTGGCGGTTTTTTCAATCCCGATTTGTCATTGTTGCAAAAAACAGATATCTTGGATTATATTCACACCACTTACCCCCACGCTGTCATCCCTAGCAAGGTAAAGCTTGACCAGTTGCGTCGACTGGCAAAACATCTCATGGGTGCGTTGATGTGCAATTTCTTTGAATTCTTGTTCTAGTCCAATTGGATGGTAAATTAATGAGTTAACGCCATTCCCTGTGAAAAACTAGCCTATCCCCCTGATGGGAATGCCAGCTCATCCGACTTGACACCATCTCCGACTTCCAAGCCATATGGTTCATCAAAACCAAACACCTCGGAAATTGTGAAGGAACGACCACAACCGCCGGCTCCATCTGCAACTCAGAAAATTTCCCCTTCCCCATCCACCGCCACAGTGCATACATCAAAAAAAGTTAGCAGTCATCCGCCAAGAACTCCATCAAGATCTTTCCAACCTGCTAAGACCTCACCATCCTCCATGCAAGCTCGATCCCCAACAAGCCCCTCCCAGTGTCCAAGAACACCTTCCCGGACCTCAACTAAAGTTCCTCATCAGCCAACTGTTTATGAAAACAATAAGAGAAGTCACGTTAACTTGCACCCTCCCAAATTAGAAACAATTGCTGTAAAAAAAAAAAAATTCTGTTCAAACTTGCATTCCATTGCCAACAAAATCTACTCTCCCCAAGATCAAATCTTCCTCAAAATACAACAAGCAGAAGAAACGTTCTTCTCGTGAGGAAATGCATCAGAAGGTTGTCTCCAAGAAAGCTGCTTTGAAGAAGAGAAGCTCTTCTTCGTCCGCGTCAGAATACAAATCAAGCAATCATTCCAGAAATAGCACATCGTCATGCCAAGTGCTAGATATTTCAAAGACCAGCGATTTGTCTTCTGAGGGTGTACGTGATTCAAGCAGCGCATCAGCATCCAGTGGTTTGAGTAGCTCATTGACCTCCAATGATTTGAGCAGTGCCTCTACATCAAGTAACTCAATTTCATCTAGCCAAAACAGAGCACACTCTTCTTTCACTTCCAAACCAAAGCCAGTCTTGAAAAACCACAAACTCAAGCCTAGCAGTCCTCGGAAATTTCATTCACGTCGGAGATCTGATAAGAAACTTGATGGCTGCCAAGCACGACGGGTCACCTTTGTGGAGTCCCCAGTCCAAGATAAATCCTACAAAAAATCAAAGAAAGTTAGTTTTTATTTTTGCTTTTGGCAGATTCCTCTCCCTTTTTCAATATAGTTTGACTTCAGCTGACTCATTTGGTTTTTGTACAGCATCCACAACAACAAGCTGCAGGCGATCCACCAGAGGATATCAAAAAAGGCAGTTACGCCTTTGATTCTCCACGGTTCAGATTAGGTTGCTACAGTGCGAGCACTGACCTGGATGAGGAAATGTCAAGTAAGCTGAAGTTGTCCAAATCACGTCACAAGGAGAAGAGGTGTTCCTCTTGGGATAGCAAAACCAGATTGCAATCGGACTTGGTGAGCAGTTTCCCTTATCTGTATGATAGAGTCAAAGCTAATGTTTTACTTCGTACTTCCAGAATGAGTCTTTCTTCACACCCGCAGCACTTTTGCATCACTCAAACCATCCGTTCCAACCAGGTCCTTACAGCTCAACACCTTATTATTGTGCCCCATATCCACACTCCGCCCAATCCTTCCCCCAGGCCAATGGAAAGCAACCAGAGACAGCCTGTTTCAGTTATTTGCCAGTAAAGTTTTACGATCCAACCCATCCTGGCACACTCCACCAACCTAACATGCCAACATCTACCACTACAGCGCATCCATACGCTGGAAACACTAGTGCTCATAGCCGCTATGGCTCACCTTGGAATTTCCCACCTCAAGCGCCAAGTATGCCAAATCACACTCTGACTGGTAGGCAAGATCCACATTACAACCAAAGCCTATCTTACGATTGCACGCCCCACACGCATTACAATTACCAACCATCCCCCCAAGGGCACCCGCAATCTACTTCTTTTAACCAGTCAAGCACCACGCCATCCTCATCCGCAATACCCACAGCTACTTCCGCTCCCCCACCTCCCCCAAAAAGTAGTCAGAATTCTCATGCCGCAACAGCCCAACAAGCCCCATCCTCAACTGCTAACTCTACCCAATATCAACAAACTGCTGCAAATTTGTTTACTCCCTCAGCTCCAACACCTTCAATGCACAAACCTACATTTAACAATCCATTCCACCAAGCTAGCCAGCCATCTAGTCAACCTCCACCATCCACAAACCTGATCTCTGTGAATGGTTACCATCAAGTCCAGGGATCAAATTTCCCCTCATCCAGTTACTCGACATCAGCAACACAGTATTACACATCCCCCGCTGGACCTATACCTCCCCCTCTGAAAGCTACCAGCTTCCGCCAAACTGGAACTCCGACCCCCGCTCACCCAACTTCAGTGCCACAAACCTCAGCTCCCTCCATGCTAAGCCAACCTAAACCGACTTTTTTGGATCCCAAGCCCAACGCAACTGCTTTTGTACCGCCTAGCTTCTCCTTCACAGTACCGGTACCAAGTGCGCACAGAACAATGTCTGAATCGCACACTACGCAACCTACTCAGACAACTTTGCTGTCCCAATATCCAAACTCCGCAACCGACCAAGGTGGATCATCAAACAGCAAGTCGATGTTTGATGCAAGTTTTGTATCAGGTATGTTCTACTTCTCAAATCAAAACAAACCAAAGCTTGTTGCATAGACTGAAATTGCTAGATTCCTCTCAGATCATAGGATTCCAAGTCGCCAAAATACCAACACTGAGCATCCGCTATGCGGAACTTCTGCTGGCGCACAACGTCCAAATAAAAATTCGCGACTCACTCCATCTATAAGCTTGACGGCTCCGACTCCACCCCCTATGCCATTCCATCAATCAAGTAGTCCATCCAAGAAGCCTTGGTCTGCCAAATCAGATCATTTAACAGTACCAACTAGGACTTCCACTCAGGCAACGCGGCCCTTCAAAAATATCCAAGAATCTGTGTCATGGAATGGTCATTCTGACTGCTCTACCTCCTCACAACACTCTGAAATCAGCACCCAGTCCTTGTTGGCCCTGGTCTCAACAGCACCCCCTCCCAAACTAGCATCCAAAGCTGGGTTGGAGGCATTTGCCGAAAAGGTTTTGGTCAGGTTTCTAGGCCCAGATATAGCAAGCACAAGCTAATTGGTCAATACACCTGAATTTGAGCATGTTTCCCATGGTGCCTTGGCAGAGTTTTTTTGTACACGTGGGGTGTGTTAACTGGAGGATTGAAGTTGATTATAATTGATCACATTGAAGGGACTAGGAACATTCTGATAGATCAGAATTACATGAGTTGATGTGCATAACAAGCATGAGGAGAAATCTGAGGAAAATGAGATAGCGGTTGAATCAGAAGGAAATCATACCAGACAGTCGAAGGCTTGAGTCAGAATTGGAGAATTGGATCAGGATCGTTGGAGATGGTTGAAAGATGAGATTGGAGTTGAGTGATTGACGGCGGTACGGAGTCTTTGAGTGTTAAGAGAAAAATAGAAAATAAAGAATAAAAGAAATGGAAAATAAGAAAAGAAGAAATAAAATGGAAAAAGAAAAGATGAGATCAATGGAAGAACAGTCTAAAGGATGAGAATCAATGGACAATTGCAGTATGGAGACCATCGCGAGTAGACTAGCAGTTGACTAAGATCGAATGGCTGCGCGGGAGCGCGCAGGTCGTAGCGGATGAGATTGCAGCCATAGTCAAAGTTGCGGGCTGCTACAGAAGAGATTTGGAGCTACTACGCAGGGTTTAATGTCATTTAAGAGATGAATTAAGTGGATCAAGTGGAGGATTTGACAGGGTGAACCTCAATGGAAAACGAGTAAGTTCTAATGCAATTACTTGAGGCTGGGTATCAAAACATGTGAATAGTCAATGGACTGGATATATATTTTTTGGTTTCTTCGCCACAGTCATCCCCCTCAGGGAAAGCAACCAATAACTCAAAGTTCCAAGCCATAGATAACACAAACAATCAAACAATGGATAACATCCCAAACCCAAATGGTCAAACAACGGATACATGCACAACTGCAAAGCGTCAGACCACGGATACGACCACACCTAAAGCTTGTGGCACCCCCTACAATCAAACCCAGGAGAATGAGGTTTGCCCGCAAGAGTCTCTATGCCGTATCTTTTGCGCTTGATTTGAGGAAACTGAAGCGTACCAATTTGTATTTCAGCAGTCAATGCACGAATTAACGTTATATAATGATGTTGAAAACCCATCAGCTTTGCATTCATTGCCACCATCGACAATTCCTCCAGACTCCAAGATGGAAACGCCTTCAATCCAGCAACCCAAAGTGCTGTCTGCCTCTCAAGAGCAGAAGTCCTCTCATGCTGCTTCATCAACTACTCAGCCAGCTGTTCGCTGCGATGCTAAATAGCTGGAAGTGTAGGTGGCAGATAATGATGTCGGTGTGCCCTTGTTCAGTAATCAAGATTTTCATTTTGAGGTTGTATCAGTAATCTGGACTTCCTTCTTTAACGAGTGCTCAATCATTCCCCTGTGTCATTTCAACTGCTTTTATTTATGAATAAACTGTATATACTGCCTTTGTAAGATGGAATTCATGATGTATATATTGCATTTGGGAAATGAAAGTTATAACATATATTACACCTTGGAGAAATGAAATTTGATGGTATGAACAACTGTTTGATGAAGTAGTCCAAGAATATCAATGAGAACCAGGCAATAGGGGAAGAATGAGTAAATGAGTCATCAGAAAATGAACACAAATCTATTCTTCCTTGTGCCATAAGTGTTAATCATTTGCCTGGGTGCTTTCAACCACTTTCAACTATGGATAATGTTGTATACAGAACCTCTGTTAACTGAAATTCAGAACGCAGATATTGCCTTTGGGAAATGAAATTTTTAGTGTATAAAATACCATGGGGAAATGTGATTTTCTGCCATGAACTAGTATGGGGTAGCCAAAAGACATGGATGAAATACAGGAAATGAATGAAAAATGAGCAAATCAGTGATCAGCAAATAAATAATGGAATCCAAAGTCAGGAAGTATCTCTGGGAAAACAAACAAGATAAACAGTAAGATGATTAGGAAACAGAAAAAGAGGAAAATTGGATGGTAATGGGAATTCAAAAACCAAAAAGAAAATTATTAGAAATATGAAAAAGCCTTGGATTTTCTTCACAAAGTAAGTCTAAATACCTCAGAAAAATGAAATTCATGCTCCTTGAACAAATGTTGCGCAGAGTAGTGAAAAAAAAGATGAGATACACCAAATGGAGCAAAAAGAGTTGATCAGTGAACACCCAATAAATACTAAAATTTATACAAGTCAATATTTAATCCTAAATCAAATGGAGATAAACACAAAAAAAAAGTTTTAAATGAAGATTAACAGCAGAAATATGAAAAACAAAAAAGAAAGGGGAAGGGAGAAAAAAAATCAAGAAAAAAAACCCCATGGAATGGGGTGAGTAGAAATATTTTGCCTTTGCCCATCTGAGCAATTTGCTCAGCAGTTTGTTGCCCAGTGGAGAAGCTCTGGCTTGCTTCTCAGCTTTAAAGCTCCAGTAGAATTGTTAAATTACCAAAAACCATTTGCTCAGCTGGATACTCAGCCTTTGCACAGCTGGGCAATTTTGGTGGTCCCCACTACTGAGCAGCTAAAAGAAAGCAGAAAAAAATGTGACCAATAAATTCCCCACCATATCCTCACCAAGGATACTTGTTTTTGTATGTAGTTCCTCATGAGGAGCGCAGTATCCTGAGACTTGATTTCCTTTGACTTGGACTTGGATTCTTTATTGAGTTGAGTAAGATGGTTGAAGACAAGATTGATGGTAACATTCTTATTGGAGTGCATAATTTTTTGATGGATAGAGTGAAGAGAAAAAGGAAATTTGAAGAGAATTAAATAGGAAAGAATATTGTCTGGGAGATCAATTCCCACATCTAGCATTTTCTTTATGGAAATCTTGGTGTTGGTGATGAAAGTGTTTATTGCATCTGGCCTGAACTTTTGATATAGAAAATTGTTGAAGATACAAGCACAATTAGCTGTTTGAGAAGAGGTAAATTGCTCCTTGATAGTTTGCCAGAGTAATTTTGCTGAGGATATGTTTGAGGAATTGACTACGTTATTTTGAGTGATGGAGTTGATTTGGGAAAGCAGGATCACTCTAATTTTGATATCTTCAGTCGGGCTGAGACTTTTAGAGTTGTCTTCTAGTGCGTCTTTTACTCCTTTGAGTTCCAGTAACATTGTCATTGTGTCTTTCCAGATAGAATAGTTATCTTCCGTCAGAATAGGAAAGACCTTGAGAGCTGCCTTCAAAATTACTTGACAAAATCCATTGTTGCTTGATCCCTCCATTGGTAAGGTTAGGTTTGTCGGGTTGGCTTTGGCTTTTAACCGTTTTGACTATTTGAATTTTTTCAAAGAACTAAGAGAAGGAATAAACTTAATAGTTCTAAGACAAGAACAGTAATTAGTTATAAATTCAATATGAGAAAATGGAAAAGAGAAAAGATAGAATGAAAATCAAGAAACAAACATCAAGCTGTTGGAACTTTTGGCAGAAAACAAGGATGAGTAGGTTGAGGTTGAGGAACAAGGAACTGATGAAGCTGGTGAGTGGCTGTTTGTAATAGATGGAGATTGAATTAGAGATGATTTGCGGTGAGTTGAAAGTGTTGAGAAAGTTCTTGATGAGTCTTACCAGGCAGGTTGATGAGAGCGCAGTCGATGATATAAATACCAGAGTATTGAGAAGGTTGATTTTTTTTGTAGATGTTGCGAGTGATATGGCAGAAGGAAAAGATGTAAAGATAAGAAGGAAAGAAAAGGAAAGAAATGAGCAAAGAGGAAGAGTTGTTGGTAAAAGGAAAGAGTTGTTGGGGAATCTAAAGAGGAACAATTTGTGATTGGAAAAGAAAAAGATGTTCTGGTTGAGTATTTGTAAGTCGCTGACTGACAACTGATGGAGGCGGTAGTAGTGCTGAGAGGTGCTGGTTGTGTGGTTGTGAAACCTTTCAGTGACATGAGACCAAGAGGTGAAATTGACATGAGAACCCGCAACATTGACATGGGAATCCGCGTCAAAGCAATAAGAAACATAAAGAAAATAAGAGAATGAGAAACAAAAAGAAAATATAAAAGAAATAAGAGAGGATACACAGAATCATGGTAAAAGTGACATTGACATGAGATTTATTTAACATTTATTTAAGTTAGCTTTAGTGGTTTCCAGCTTGGGTGCAGAAGCGAAGTTTGATTAGAAATTGCAGAGGTACAGGAGTGTGACTCAAGGGCTAGTGGGCTTTCTGGAACCTGGAGCGGGATTTTTGGGGAGAATTTCATTTTGATGCAGGGAATTTACCAAACACACAATCTATTTCTACAAATTGGGGTCTGGCTGGGAAATTCCTTTGTCTTTTATAATACCTTGTACCGTCTGCAGAGATATACCTTTTTTTTACTTTTTATTCTTCCTTTTAAGTCCAAGATGATGGGAGATTTTGAGGTGGGTTTGGTTGACTCACTTCCGACTCACCAACAGGCAACCACTAGCGTGCCACCATATCAAAGCGCTCCTTGCCAGACCGCCAGTCCGTTGGGGTTGCTGCCAAGAGTGGCCATGGGGGGAAATCAATGTATGGGGCACCAGAGATGCAGTAGGAGCAACAAGGGAGCGGCGCAAAAATTAAGCCAAGGGACTACCCCAAAGTTATTTTTTGTCTGGAAGATGTTCACCAATTTCTGGAACAGTTCCAGAACGCGGCCAGCAGTAAAGGCGCAAATGACATTGACCAGGTCGGGCAAATCGTAAACTTCATTCTGGATGAGGAGGATGTGGAGGGTTACAGAGAACGGAATTGGGAAAAGTTGTGGGGGAAATAGTGGAAAAATGGGGGTCATGGGAGTAGAGGTTCCGCAAAGTGGATCTTGAGCGTCTTGCAACCAAAATTGCAAAGGAAGGATGTGTTTCCTTGAGGACCTTGTTTAGTGTGTATTGTTCCTCATTTGATTGCATTTTGAAGTACCTTGTCCGCAACAAAATTTTAGCAGAGCATACTGGCTCTGTCAAGAGGACCTTTATGCGGGGGCTTAGCTCCAAGTTTCACAGAAGGGTCCATAGAAAGCTTTATGACAGAGGATTAATCTGTAAGTTGCGGGAAGTAGGGGTAACCCTACTTCCAGACATGAAGGAAATCCGCGTGGCTGTCATAGGAAAGTTGGAATTAGCGGAACTTATGGAGGAAGACCCAAAGGGTTTGGAGAAGAAGGATTTGCAGGTGAAATGGGTAAAAGGGCTGATAACACCAAAGGAAACTGCTGAAATGATGGAGATGTTTAACAAAATGCGTCTTTTCTGGCAGAAAGCTATAGCAAAGCCAGCCAAAACAGTCCTGGAACCACCAAAAACAATTTCTAATGCGCCAAATTGGGGGCCATCAAGGGTGCCTCCAAGGAACAAAGGCAAGCCTTGCATCTTCCAATGCTATTACTGTTGGGAAGAAGGCCATCTTAAAAGGTTTTGTAAAGATCTTAGTGCGGACATACGGAGCAAGATAGTTAAGGTGGATGGAAGGAAATGCTTTTACCCTTCAGGTGAAACTATACCGTATATGCCAGATCAACCTTTGCCACAAGATCAGGCTTGAGCAGCGGCAGGGGAGAAGAAGGAAGCCACAGCTTCAGCAGGGTACGCTTTTCCTTTAACCTGGGAACCCCCGGAATTTTCGGCAGAGGTTAGAGCTGTTTGCTCCAATGAAAGGAGAATGGACCTTGATATTCCAACTCCTGTAAAAGCACCAGAGAAGGCAGTTGTAGTCAAAGGAGGGTTATCCTGCAGGAGGATGGGAGAATTAGAAAGGAGAATTTTGGGAACAGACCACCCGGTTTCCCTAACTTTGAAGGAACTAGCGGCAACCTCACCATTAATGGCAAAGGAAATGGTTGCAGTCTTCAAGCAGTTTGCGGGGAATAAGGAGGACAACCCAAAACCCAGGGAAGAGGCAAAGTTTGGTTCTCTCAACACAGGGGCGGGCGCTTTAGGAGTTAGCTGTGCTATGGTGTGCCCTTTGGGATATGTGGAAATGCAGATTGGAGGCAAGGGGTGTTTGGAAATGATCAATAGTGGTTCAATGGTAAACATCTTTCCATTGAAGCCTGCAACAGACGCAGGATTGGTTCAACACAAGGCAAACATTGGGTTGCAGACTTGAGGATTTTTTGAATGTGTGGTTCAAGGGGTGGTGGAGAAAAAAATGATGGAAGTGGCAAAGGTATTGGTTCTTCTATTGTATTTGGTAGTAAGCGGGTTGGAGGTAATACTTGGTAGGCCATTCCTTTTTTCCCTGCAGGCATCTCTTGGCTTCTGTCCAGATACTAGGGAGGAACTCCTTACTGTTGCGGACGCCTTGGGGAAAAACTACAAAAAAACCATCTGTTGGCCTGAGAGTGGCGGATGGGAACATCAGAAAGGCTTCCCTCTTGCAGAAGGCAGCCCCAACAATTCAACGGAGGATTTTTAGATTTTGGCTGTGTGGCCTGTGCGGGAAAGGCTCCATCTTTGTGCAGACGGTTGACAGATAAGGATCAGGGAGGAGGAACCCCCGTAGCACAATCCAATGTGGTTTGGGCAGTGTGGAGAAGAGCGGGGATTGGTGCAAGAATGATGGGAGCGGGGATAGGATTCAAAGTGAGCCCTTCCTTGTATGTGCCTCCAATGGGTTTCAGCACAAGCAGCTACCCTTGTGCCACAATTGTGAGAAAACTGGATTTTGTTGCAGTTCAACAATTATGAACAGAGGAGACAACCAAGGGATCAAAGTTGGTTGAGGTGCGGGTCTTTGGTAGCAAATACAAACCATTTGCTAAGAAGGTCCTACCACAGAAGAAGCCAATGTCCCAGGACCTCAATAAACCAATGAGGCCAATCTGTTGGTCACAGGACCCTTATGAGCCACCTTTGACACCTGAAATCCTGGAGAAGGATCCAACAGGCTTGATTGAGGAGAAGATGGCGGAACTCAACTTTGGGCCGGAGGGGTTGCTGCAAGAGGAGGAAGTACAATTACTCAAGGCGGTGATTTTCATGCGGAGGAAGGCGCTGTCCTTTGGCCTGGAAGAGCGGGGGTTACTCAGGAATGAGATTGTGGACCCCTACCGGATACCTATGGTTCCCCAAAACCCTTGGCAGACCAAACCCATTCCTATTCTTTTGGCAGTTATAGATTATTTTACGGAGTTGGTGCAGGAGCATTTGTGGACGGGTCTGTACAAGCCTTCTTGTTCTAGTTATTCTAGTCCCATTTTTGCGGTACTAAAGCAGGACGGGAAGATTTTGCAAATTGTCCACAACCTGCAGAGGTTAAACTTGGTCACAATCAGAGACGCGGGGTTGCCTCTGCAGGTGGAGGAGTTTGTGGAAAATATGACTGGAAGAGTCTTCTATGGGTTAGTAGATGTCATGGGGGGTACAATCAGTGGGAGCTACATCTGGATTCCCGTCCAATTATGGCGTTTGAAATGCAGTTGGGGCAACTTCAGTTAACACAGCTTCTGCAGGGTGAAACTAATTTGGTGGCGGTTTACCAGGCACAGATGATGTGGATTTCGCAGGATGATGTCCTGGAAACAGTGCAGATATTCATTGATGACGTGGGTATCAAGGGGCCACAGAGCAATTATGGCAGAGAAACTATTGCGGGAAATTTGTGAATCAGGCAGTTTTTCTGGGAGTATGCGCGGACTTTGGAGAGAATCCTTTTCTGGATTGAGGAAGCGGGTTGGACCATTTCCAGTAAGAAGTTTGTGGTGTGTTTTCCGGCCTTAGAAGTCCTTGGCCACAAGGTTTCTGCAAAAGGGAGGAAAATCACTAAGGCAAAAGTTAACAAAGTTGTGGAATGGCCTACTCCGCGGAATGCTGCTCACATTTCCGGAATGCTACTCAAATTTCCCAGTTTTTAGGTTTATGCAGATGGGAATGGATCTTCATTGAGCATTTTTTGGAGATAACTAGCCCGTTGCACAAACTGATTATGAAGGGGGAAGAGTGGATGTGGACGTAGGAATGTGATTGCGCATTCCAGGAGCTAAAGGAGATTGTTGGGCAACAAATAATGTTGAAGGACCTTGACTACAAAAAAGGAGGGATGCAGCTAGCGGTGGACTCAAGCAAGTTTGGTGCGGGTGGTTTGCTTGCCAAAGAAGATGAAGGGAAAGACAGGCCTGTAATCTATGAGTCGATAACCTTTTTGGAGGTAGAATCTTGGTACTTGAAGCCCAAGTTGGAGTTGTGTGGGGTTACAAGGATTGTGCAGAGATTACAGCATGTCCTGTGGGGGGTTTCTTTTAAAATCCTGGTGGATGTGGAAGAGCTGGCCAGGATGATTAATTCCCCAAACTTGCCTAATGCTCCTATGACACTGTGTATTGCATACTTAAAGTTGTTCAATTTCATGGTCAGGCAAATTCTGGGGAAGGCATTTAAAATTCTGGATGCCTTGTCTTGGTATTTGGAGGTCCGGCGCGCGGCAAAAAACAATTTTGACATGGAGAAAAGGCTTCTGACAGTGGCAGAAACAGCTGCAGAAGTTGGGAAACTTCCCCTGAAACAGTGCGGGAGGTTTCAGGCATTGGACAAGTATCTTTGGATGCTCCTTTTTCCTGAAGGTTTGTCGGCAATGGAGGTTAGATGGGTTCAGCAAAAGTTTTTGCTTTTCTCTTTCCAGGATGGGTGGTCATGAAAGTGGGAACTTCCAATACCCTGGGTTGTGGTCACAAGGCAGGATGATCAGGAGGAATTGACGCAGAGTCTTCACAATGACTAAGGCTATTGGGGAGAGGTGGAGATGTGGAGAAGAGTTAAGACCAGGTTCTGGTTGCCTGGTCTGGGGAAAATGGTGCGAGATTGGGTGCCTAGTTGAAAATCTTGTCAGAGGCAGAGTACCAGATTACCTAGGGAGGTGGGTATTCTGATAGGTGAGGACGTCCTTTTTGGGAGGGTCTCTCTGGACGTGGTCCATATCAAGGCAGGAAAGTTCCTGTATCTGCTTGTAGCTTGGGAAAACCTTTTGGGGTTTGTGGAGGCACGTTGTAAGACTCCAAAAGGTTCTAGGCAGTGGCAGTTCTGTGGAGGGGAAAGGTGCTGTTTAGGCTTCCCTCCTGAGTGTTACAAAAATATTTAAATGTAACCAAGATCATGGTCCAGAAACTGGTAAATGAGGAATCAAGTAGTAAAGGATAAAAATGATAGTAGTTTGGTAGCAATAGAACAGCACTATCTGAGCCAAGATTATGTGGGAAAAACTTGGACAAAAGAAGCTAAAGTTTGTTTAAAGTTCAAAGAACAAAGCTGTTGTATGTAAACAACGCCCACAAGCTAATAACTCTGGTTTTCAGCAGAAGATTGGGGATGATCAACTCAAACCCAACCAACATCCAGGTTCTCAATGAACCTGCCCAACTCTCTGCAATCAAGCGCTTGAAGGGTACCAGATAACTGAGGGTGGCTGGACAAGACAAAGCACTGTGTTTTAAGAAGCTCTATAAGCAAACATTGAACTGATTTGAAGCAAGGATAACCTCAACACTTCTCAAGGAACTCAAGAGTAGGCTGGCAGAATTCAACTCCAAAAAAAATAAAGGAGGTATAACACTCCAGGTTTTAAGCTTAATAAGACCTCTTCAACCAATCATGATTGGCTCCAGAAAGATGATCAAGGGGGGATCAAGACCAGTATGGTCAGAGGAAGTGATCAAGGAGTGGTATAACACAATCAAGAATTCCAACAGACAGAATTCTCTTCAACCAGAAAGGATATTGGTTGGGGATAAGGATCAGGCCACAGAGAGGCAAAGACTCAGGATCAATGGATCAGGGGGGGGCAATCATAGATATACCCAGGATGAGGATGAGGAATCAATTTCAATGATAACCGGGGGGGACACATGCACCTACTCCCATGGATGCTTAAAAAAGGCAGGGGAGAGCCCTCCTTTTATAGACCATGGGTCCCTGTAGACTATTTACAAGAGAGATTTACAAATAGAGCGGATTTTTTTTTTTTTTTTTTTTTTTTAGGAATGGGATGATTGATTTTCATGAGAAAACAAAAGAAACAAAAAGAAACAAACAAACACTCAGAAAAAAAAAGACAGAAGAGTTGAATCAAGACCCTGGCCCGTGCCAATGATGGGCATGGGCAAGAGAGTAGCTAGTGGGACGCCCGGGGGCATCCCAACGGGCCCAGGCAACTTCTGAGACCATGGATGACCGCCAGCAGGTTTCTGACGGGCCCAGGAAACAGAAGAGACCCGCGCGGGAAACAGACAAGATGCGCGGGAGATTGGTGAGCTAGGAGGTGGATTGAGGCTATTTGATTGAGGGGGTGAATGTGATAGGATAGATATTCTTTGGGTGTTTGATGATGAGTTTCTATGGACAATTGTTTGGAGTGGCCAAGGTTTCAAGGGCACGCTTTCTAGTATCAATCAAAGCAAACTATAGGGTGTGGTACCCAAATTCTGTTTTCTTGAACTCCAGCACAGGGGAGGGGATGAGATCCAGTGGACCTAGTTCAAGCGTTTAAATTCTAGTTTGAGTTTAGGTTCATGATCTGATTGGTCAGGATGGTTCAGATCATCAGATTGTCAATATTGGTTGTTTTGAGGATATGCTTGGCAGCTCCAAGTGAGAGAGATGGATAAATTGGTGACAAGAGGATGGATGGATGAGGTAGACAGGCGCTTGAGACGGCCAAGTTGGTTGTCGCAGTGGGGGGGGTGATGGTTGGTTGTTGGGTGTGGTCCAAGTCTTGATGAGATTGAGGGATTGATGAACATCTTGATTGATGAGCTTGGGATGGTTGAGTTGATGAGCCAAGAGCAGGGAGTCATAGGTTTGCAGGATTGGTTGAGGGAGATCAGAGGTCTCATGATGATGAAGATGATGAGGTGAAGAGTGAATTGGATGATTGGAGTGAGAGTGGTGAGGATTGAGATGATGAAGATGGTTGTTGATGTTGTTGGTGTTGATAGGGCTGTTGGTGTTATTGATGATGAGGGATGATAAACCTAGGGGGTGCTGGTGCCGGACAGAAACCCGCAAGGCGAGCGGGTCTTCATCCGCGCATTTGCCAAAAGGGTGGATAGCAGCGCAAGGGGAGGGTGATTTGAACGTGGGTCCAAGAACTGGGCACTGAGAGATCTTCCTAGAAAACTAGGAGAAGGGAGGGCTGAGAACGGGGAACTGAACTGAGAAATGATTTCAATTTGTTTTTTTTTTGATCTAAATGGAGGCTATAAAAAAAATTCATGAAAATTTTACTTTTCCCGTACTGGTCCACAGGTGTCCCAGATTGGGCACCACATCTCTCCCCAACTTACAGACTGTCCCTAGTCTGCATCTGAGTATCTTTGATGATATATATAAAATAAGAAACTGAGGAATTGAAACAGAAAAATGCCCGTTTAATCTTGAGGGTGATTGAAAAGGGGGCTTGATCCATCCAAGGAAAAGGTCCTGGAAGTGGCTGAGATAACAGAATGAAGAAGGCGTCCCAGGTGCTCACATATGTGGCATACAGTAGATTTTCACAACAAAACGCAGCAGATGACCCCTGGTGGTGCACAATTGGGAGGACTTACTTCTGGGAAAGGTTGCCTCCTCAACAATGAAATTTCTTGACCTCATCAGCAGAGAACCTTATAGCCATCTTAGTACCATCCAGCTCCTCCAAAAAATATGATCCACCTCTGACTTGATGGACCACTCAATAAGGACCATTCCAGCGGTTAGAGAAAAGTTTTCCCCACTGAGTTTCCAAGGATCAATTATAAGCTAAGACTAGATCCCCAGGATTCAAGGGATCCCTGATTTGATTGGAGTGCTTATCCTCCCAATAATGGACTGATTTTTCTCTTGACTCCATCATCTTCTGATAAGCTCTGACACAAACATCTTCACTTTTCTCCAGTTTCTTGGATTTGGCAACTAATGGATCAGTGGTGGAAGAAACCTTTTCCCAAGAAATACCTAAGAAAGATTCCATCTCCAGATCAAGAGGAAGGACAGCCCTTCTTCCAAAGATAATTTCATAAGGTGAGTAGCCAGTGGTTTGTTTAAGTGAAATTTAATCAGAGAAGAGGACCAGAGGAAGAAATTTGCAACAATTCTTTCCACTTTCACCAGCCAGCTTGACAAGAGCAGCCTTCAAAGGAGCATGGCCTCTTTCCACCATGCCTTGACCTTCAGGATAATAAGGAGTGGTCACCCTATGTTAACCAGGAATCAATTGGATCATTTCAGCCATTTTGCCGCCAAACTCAGAACCACCATCAGTTGAATAAGATCAAGCCAAACCATAACGCCTTGTCCAAGTCTCATAGAGGAAGGCTGCTACTGATTCAGAGCTGAGGTTCTTAAGGAATTTAGCTTCAACCCATCCAGAAAAAGAATCTCTAGCCACTATGAGGTACTTAGCTCTACCAGCCTTAATATGAACCACATCCATAGCAACCCTACCAAAGACAGTGGGCTCTCTGGTGGGATACAAAATTTCTGCTGTTCACCTAAGATCACATTCCTGACATGCTTCACAACTCTTGCACCATTGAGAGACTGATTTCTTCAAGGATGGCCGCCAGAATTTTTTGGATATTTGACAATAAGTTTTGGTTTCTCCACAATGACCAAGGCCTTTATGGAGACTTTCATGGATTGAATCTTGTTAAGAAGGGATGGTGACAACAATAAGAGCACAAGGGTTGCCTCTTTTCATAAGCTTAGTACCCTGGAAAAAGAAATTGGAGGACTTCCTTTTAAGTGATTGAAAATCTTTAGCAGAGAGATCAGGAGGCCTTTCAAGAGTGGAGAGATACTTCTCTAATTTAAGCCAGAAGCCTTGTTGGAAGCCAGAATAATCTTGAGAGGAAAAGGTGAAGACAGAACGGATTAAGGTTTCCTCCTCGTCAAAATCCACTCCAACATTCAATTCTTCATCTCCAAGAGGGCGTCAAGATAAACCATCAGGCATGGTGAAAGATTTTCCCGGCCTATGAACAATATCAAAGGAGAACAGCTTGATGAAAGCCACCCAACGAGTCATTGGAGCATTTGGAAGACTGGGGGCATTGATCATTTTTATAATGGATTGTGCATTGACATGTAACTCAAAGTGTTGACCACAGAGAACAGTTTGGAGCTTCTTCAGCATTTGGGAAACACCACAAAGTTCCAGTTTTGGCTGGGAGTACCTGGATTCCCCCTCTGAAAAAAGAAGAGATTCAAACAGAGCAGGACGATCCAAACCATTTTCATCTTCCTGAGTAAGGACAGCCCCAACAGATTGATAACTAGAGTCCACAGCTAGCTTGATCTTGCCAGCCCTAGTTCCATAAGTGATCTTCTTCAAAACAATGTCTTTTCCAACAATTTTTTTGAGCATCTGAAATGATTGTTCACAAGCTTGGTTCCAAGACCATTCAGCATTGTTCCTGGTTAAGCAAAGCAAGGGAATGCAAATTTTGTATAGAGAAGGGATGAGGATTTGAACATAGATTACAACACCTAAGAAACCTCTGACTTCAGTTGGATTGATGGGAGTAGGCCAGGAGAGAATTTTGTTGACTTTGGATGGAGCCATCCTTCTTCCTTCCTTGCAGACCACATGACCAACAATTTCCAAAGCAGGGACACAGGCAGCCAATTTGGATCCAGAGACAGTGAGACCAGACTCCTTGATTTGAAACAGGATCCTTTCCAGAGTTGTTGCATATTCCCAGATGCATCAACGGATTCCTGAATGCCAGGGTAAGATCTCATTGTTATAATCAGAAACTGGACCTTTAATCCCGCCATCATCAATAAAGATACCAGCATGATAAGGGATTTCATCCTGGAGGATCCAAAACATCTGAGCCTGATAGACTGCAACCAAATTGGTGTAACCTTGAGGTAATTGAGTAAGTTGGAAAAAACCAAGAGGAGTATTGAAAGTAGTGAGAGGACAAGAAGTTGGATGTAAGGATTGTTTTTCATAGCCACCCATAATGTCACCTAGACCATAGAAAGCT
Source organism: Puccinia polysora (assembly GCA_025617555.3). Lineage (NCBI taxonomy): Eukaryota > Fungi > Basidiomycota > Pucciniomycetes > Pucciniales > Pucciniaceae > Puccinia > Puccinia polysora. Next base: position 49,049,587 of record CM062616.1, read on the forward strand.
CTCCCAGAGAAGGATTTGAAAAATTCTTCAGTAGCAGGGGGAATACCAGAGTCTTTAATAGTAACCTTATTTAGAGGCTGGAGATCATGAACTATTCTAAGTTTACCATTAATCTTGAGAACACAGAAAACAGGACTGGAATAGCTAGAAGTTGATTGTTCATATAAACCGTTTTGAACTTGTTTGCGGACCAACTTGATGAATTTGTCAATTTTAGCAGCAGGGATTGGGATCTTCTTCTTTTTCCAGGGATCATGTTCTACTACAGGGATAATGTAAGGGAGGCCATAGGATTCTTTCAAGAGACCCATCTCTTTTCTTCACAGAAAGCAATAGATTTTTCCCTAAGGGCTAAGACATTTTTCATCAAATTCAACTCATCAGGAAGGAGCCATCCATCTGGACCAAAGTTGACCACTTTCAGACGCTCTTCAGTGACACAACCAGAGGTAATAAATGGACCAGTAAGAGATTGAGATAAACCACAGTAAGGATTGCAGGATAATGGGGGGCGCATAAGAGGAGGGTTGAGGTTGAGAGGCATTGGTTGGTTGACTGGTTGAACCTTTTTTGCAACTGGTTTATACTTGGTGGAAAAAGAGAGGAATCCTTTCTTCCTCCAAGCATTGACCAGTGAGACCTTACTAAAAAAACTGAGGCCAAGTTCCAACATCTTCTAAGTTTGATGTTCCGCCTTGTCCTTGAAAGGTGCCTTTTCCATAAAAGAAGATCCAAAAGCTGACACATTGCTCACATGTGTGGCACAGGGTAGAGTTTTGACAATGACAGTAGTAGAGACCCTTGATGTTGCACAATTGGGAGGACTTACTTCTACCCCACATTGCCTCCACTTAAAACCATACTCCTTCATACCAAAACCACCAAGAAAAGAATCGAGATTGGGATCTTGTTTAGACTTTTTGTGGAGATTCAAAACCAGAGTAGAGGATAGTTGATCAGGCTGAAGGGAAAAAGGAAAGAACATACAACAGACCCAGAGAGAGAAGAAATATTTTTGGAATTTTCGGATTTTTTATGTTTTTCAATTTTGATCTTATTTAGAAGAGGAAGAGATGATGAGGAAAACAAAAAATATGCCTCTGAGGTTGAAATTGATCCATAAGTTGAAGTCTGAGGCTGAGAGGAACTACAACTATCAGTAGGATCAACTAATCCAATAAAAAATGAGGCTGAGAGGAATGAGAGTTCTCCTTCTGCTTTCCCTTTAGAACTATTTTGGGAGGATGACCAGGGAAATCTTGTTCCCAACAACCAGAATCCAAGGAACAAAGTGAAACTTCAATTTTTCTGCAATCAGTATCAGGGAGAAGGATTTTCTCCCCAAATTGATCAGAAAAAATCAGGGTAACACAAAAATCCATTAAGAAAGGTTGGCCCAAGATCATATTACCTTCCAAACAAGTGATCCAGAAGTGACAAGTTCCAAAAATATTTTGACCAATTTGTACAGGGTCATCTTCAGCAATACCACCCAGTTCACATGACTGATTCCCTATACCATAGACTGCAGAATTAAAACTGACCCGTGGGCTAAGCTTGAGTTTGCAGGCCATAGCATCTGAGATTAAGTTGAGCTGAGAACCCAAATCCACAAGAAGAGAAACTGTTTTAGCTGATTCACCAAGATAGCAGGGAAGAAATCCAAGAGGGCAGGAATACAGATTGGCATCTGAAGGGGGATCTATTCCACCAGAGTCCTCCATCAAAGTGCCAGAAGAGACCTTCAATTTGTCCAGACCAACTTCCACACGTTGACGAGAAACCCATTTCTTCATGCCTTCAGCCACAGATGGAGAGATAGACAGCAGTTAAGCCACAGATAGATCAGGGATTTTGAGATTGGAAATTTTCTTTAATACTCCTTCCACAGCATTAGGGTAGTCCTTGGAAATGCCCCTCTCAAACCAAACTTTGGGCTGGGTGGAGGGAGGAAGATCAGGTGAGGCAGGTACTGGAAGAGGGTCAGAGGATTGAGGGGGATGACCAGATTGAAGAGTAGGAGAAGGATCAGAGTGGTCCTGGAACCTTTCCATGAGTGGTTCCCTTTCTACTTCCATGTCTTTCACATCAGAGGGAGGGGGCTCAGGCAAAGATCAACGTTTGACAGGTTTTTGAAGGATCAAAGATGGAACAGGAGGAGACTTGCAAGGTTTGGGTTCCTCATGACGTTTCCTAGCTGGATCAGCTTGATAAGAACCAGAGAAGCTAGAAGAAGTGATAGCTGGAGGATACCAAGGTTGAAGAGTGCCACAGGATGATTGAAAATCCAAGGAGACCAAAGACGCCTTCTTGGGAGTTGGTGGTTGGTAAGAACCACCACATGATGGATTGGACAAGATGAGTCAAAAGGGATCAAAGCACCATTAGGAAGAAAGAAATTATCTCCCTTCTGCTCTACTAATTTCTCCTCCTTGTTCTTCTGGAGTTCAGGACATCTACCAGTACCATGGCCTTGCCTATGACAGTAATAGTAGACTAAGGTGGATTTAGGAATGGAATTAGCAGGTTTAGGGGTAGCTAAAGAGGATATTTTCTGATATATTTTATTCTCAAAAGCCTGAAGTAGCTTGGTAATCTCATCTATGGTAGCAGCATCCTTGTTGGCCTGAGGGCTTGATTTTGGTCTGCAATTTTCTTCCATCTTATTCATGATTTTGTTGGATTCTTGGAAAGAAGGAGCATGGACTGGTTCAGTGATCCTGGGCTTTTCAAAAGTTAAAGCAGTTTGACATTTCATGACTTTGTCTACCACATTCCTAAGGACCAGAAAGACAGGGAGTTTGAATTGATTATCCCTAGTAGTGATCATGGATCCAGAGTTGACCAATTCATCCCTAATCCTGTCCTGCACTCCTCGCAAAAAAGATTGGAAAAATCAAACTTGAATTTTGTCCACAGTGTCAATGTGATTGTTCCTGATAAGATAAGACTGAATAGGATCCCAAGACTTTCTGAAAGATTTAAAATCAGAAGCTGAAGATACACCACCATTGGAAATCCATTGAGAAACCAGAGCATCCAAGTCCTTCAAGGTAAACCTAGCCACATCTATATTTCCCAAATAAGCCAACATAGCCTCCTTCAAGAGCCTCCAGTTATGAGTTTTTAATCCATCAAACAATTTGATCACTTCCATAACTTCATCAGAGGAGACAAAAAATTGTAACTGATAGGCCATATCATGTTCACTTGCACCATCCACTTCCGCAGCCATTTCATAGGAGTCCAAAAATTGTTCCATGTTTGTTCCATTGAAGCCTAGGTTCTTGTTCTGGGGTTTGATCTTGGCCATCTTGGCCCAAAAAGTGGTGGAGGGAACAGATTCCATTTTGAAGACATAGTTCCTAAGGGGATCCAAAAAAAAGCAGAGTTCCAAGGTGGCTGACAAGCGTGGCAAGGGTAGAGTTTCACAAAAACAACAAGAATCCTTCCCTGATGGTGCACAATTGGGAGGAATTACTTCTGGAACAAGTTGCCTCCACAGATCAGATCTGAATGATAACAGAAATAAAAGAAAAAAGAAAAGGATTGGATTGGATTTTGGAGTTGATTCTTCAAGTTGGGACTGTAAATCCCGAGTTTGCTGGTTTGATCCCGGCCCAGGGGACTAAATGTAAGACTCCAAACGGTGCTGGGCTGTGGCAGTTCTGTGGAGGGGAAAGTTGCTGTTTAGGCTGCCCTCCTGAGTGTTACAAAAATATTTAAATGTAACCAAGATCAAGGTCCAGAACCTGGTAAATGAGGAATCAAGTAGTAAAGGATAAAAATGATAGTAGTTTGGTAGCAAGGGAACAGCACTATCTGAGCCAAGATTATGTGGGAAAAACTTTTACAAAAGAATCTAAAGTTTGTTTAAAGTTCAAAGAACAAAGCTGTTGTATGTAAACAACGCCCACAAGCTAATAACTCTGGTTTTCAGCAGAAGATTGGGGATGATCAACTCAAACCCAACCAACCTCCAGGTTCTCAATGAACCTTCCCAACTCTCCGCAATCAAGCGCTTGAAGGGTACCAGATAACTGAGGGTGGCTGGACAAGACAAAGCACTGTGTTTTAAGAAGCTCTATAAGCAAACAGTGAACTGATTTGAAGCAAGGATAACCTCAAAACTTTTCAAGGAACTCAAGAGTAGGCTGGAAGAATTCAACTCCAAAAAAAAATAAGGGAGGTATAACACTCCAGGTCTTAAGCTTAATAAGACCTATTCAACCAATTGTGATTGGCTCCAGAAAAATGATCAAGGGGGGATCAAGACCATTATGGTCAGAGGAAGTTATCAAGGAGTGGTATCACACAATCAAGAATTCCAACAGACAGAATTCTCTTCAACCAGAAAGGATATTCGTTGGGGATAAGGATCAGGCCACAGAGAGGCAAAGACTCAGGATTAATGGATCAGGGGGGGCAATCATAGATATACCCAGGATGAGGATGAGGAATCAATTTCAATGATAACCGGGGGGAAACATGCACCTACTCCCATGGATGCTTAAAAAAGGCAGGGGAGAGCCCTCCTTTTATAGACCATGGGTCCCTGTAGACTATTTACAAGAGAGATTTACAAATAGAGCGGATTTTTTTTTTTTTTTTTTTTTTAGGAAGGGGATGATTGATTTTCATGAGAAAACAAAAGAAAAAAAAAGAAACAAACAAACACTCAGAAACAAACAAACACTCAGAAACAAACAAACACTCAGAAAAAAAAAAGGCAGAAGAGTTGAATCAAGACCCTGGCCCGTGCCAATGATGGGCATGGGCAAGAGAGTAGCTAGTGGGACACCCGCAGGCATCCCAACGGGCCCAGGAAACTGCTGAGACCATGGATGACCGCCAGCAGGTTTCTGACGGGCCCAGGAAACAGAAGAGACCCGCGCGGGAAACAGACAAGATGCGCGGGAGATTGGTGAGCTAGGAGGTGGATTGAGGCTATTTGATTGAGGGGGTGAATGTGATAGGATAGATATTCTTTGGGTGTTTGATGATGAGTTTCTATGGACAATTGTTTGTAGTGGCCAAGGTTTCAAGGGCACACTTTCTAGTATTGATCAAGTCAAACTCTAGGGCGTGGTACCCAAAGTCTGTTGTCTTGCACTCCAGCACAGGGGAGGGGATGAGATCCAGTGGACCTAGTTTGAGCATTTAAATTCTAGTTTGAGTTTAGGTTCATGATCTGATTGGTCAGGATGGTTCAGATCATCAGATTGTCAATATTGGTTGTTTTGAGGATATGCTTGGCAGCTCCAAGTGAGAGAGATGGATAAATTGGTGACAAGAGGATGGATGGATGAGGTAGACGGGCGCTTGAGAGGGCCAAGTTGGTTGTCCCAGTGGGGGGGTGATGGTTGGTTGTTGGGTGTGTTCCAAGTCTTGATGAGATCAAGGGATCAATGAACATCTCAATTGATGAGCTTGGGATGGTCAAGTTGATGAGCCAAGAGCAGGGAGTTGTAGGTTTGCAGGATTGGTTGAGGGAGATCAGAGGTCTGATGATGATGGAGATGATGAGGTGAGGAGTGAATTGGATGATCCAAGTGAGAGTGGTGAGGATTGAGATGATGAAGATGGTTGTTGATGTTGTTTGTGTTGATAGGGCTGTTGGTGTTATGGATTATGAGGGATGATAAACCTAGGGGGTGCTGGTGACGGACAGAAACCCGCAAGGCAAGCTGGTCTTCATCCGCACGTTTGCCAAAAGGGTGGATAGCAGCATGAAGCAAGGGTGACTTGAACATGGGTCCAAGCACTGGGCACTGAAAGATCTTCCTAGACAACTAGGAGAAGGGAGGGCTGAGAACGTGGAACTGAACTGAGAAATGATTTTGAATTTTTTTTTTTTTGATCTAAATGGAGGCTATAAAAAAATTCATGAAAATTTTACTTTTCCTGTACTGGTCCACAGGTGTCCCAGCTTGGGCACCACAACTTCTGTTGTTTAAGCTGTCTGCGGAGAAGGTGGGGCCGTTTTTGGAGGAGGATTTGTTTGCTTGTTTTGGTTGTTTGCAGCTCATCATTTTGGATGGCGGAGCAGAGTTTTGGGGTGATCTGTACAGGCTGGTCAAATCTTGCAGCGCAAATTTTGGGCAAGTTACAGAATATTATCCGGAGGGAGAAGGGGAATCATCCAATCAAGGAAGCAATGGTCAAGATCTGGGGAATTAATGGGAAGAAGTGGCAGGAGACCTTGCCAGTTGTGCTGTTTGCAGATTGGATCTTGTTCAAGCGGGGGATGGGTTATTTGCCTTACAAGCTCTTGTATGGGCAACAGCCAGTGCTTCCGGTAGATATCAAAACCTTGACTTATCTTGCTATTGACTGGTGGAAGGTTAAGACCATGGAGGACCTATTTGTGGCGCGGACGGAGAAACTTTTCCAGCAAAAGAAGATGATGGCAAGGGAGGCAAAGAGGCTTTGGGATAGTTGGGCTAAGTCCGTTTGGTACTGGGAAAATTGTTGTGCCAATTGCTTTGTGGACCCTTTGCAGAGAGGGGACCTGGTTCTACTTTATAATTGGAGCTTGGAGACGCAGTGGGGTAAGCTTTTTGCAGATCTCTGGAACAGTCCTTATCAAGTGGTTAGTCAGTTTCCAGTGTAAGACTCCAAATGGTGCTGAGCCGCAGGCAGTTCTGCAGAGGGGAAAGGTGCTGTTTAGGCTGCCCTCTTAAGAGTTACAATAATATTTAAATGTAACTGGAATCAAGGTCCAGGAACTTTTAATCAAGGGATGAATGTAAGGAATGAGTTTGGGAATAGTTGGTAGCAATGGAATCACCACTATCTGAGGCAAGATGGTGGAGGGAAAGACTTGAATAAAATAAGTAAAAGTTCTGTTCAGAGTTCAATGGAACAAGGCAATTGTCAGTAACAAAGCCCACAAGATAATAACTCTGGTTGTCAGCAGAAGATTAGGAAAGATCAACTCAATCCCAACCAACCTCCAGTTACTCAATGAACCTTCCCAACTCTCCGCAATCAAGCGCTTGAAGGGTACCAGATAACTGAAGGTGGCCAAACAAAAAAAAAGCAATTTTTTTGTGAAACTTCAGAAGCAAATCAATAACAGATTTGAACAAGAATAACCCAACACTTCTCAAGGAACTCAAGATTAGCGTGGCGGAATTCAACTTTAAAGAATAAAGGGAGTTCTAAAACTCCAGGTTTCAAGCTTAAATAAACCTCTCTGTCAAAACATGACTGGGTCCAGAAATATGATCAGGGAAGGATCAGACCAGTATGGTTGGAAAAAGCAATCAAGGAGTGGTATAACACACTCAAGAATTCCAACAGACAGAATTCTCTTCAACAAGCAAGGCTATGTTTGGTGATAAGGAACAGGGTGACAGATGGATGGATCAAAGATTTGAGTATGGAGGCTCAATGGATCAAGGGGCAATCATGGATATACCCAGGATGAGGAATAGGATCAAATTACTATGATAACGGGGGGACATACACACACACTCCCCTGGATGATTCAGAAAAAGCAGGGGAGACCCCCTCCTTTTATAGACAAGAGGTCTGTAGACTATTTACAAGGGATACCTACAAAGGAGAGTGGATTTTTTTTTATGGTTGGTCATGAGAAAACAAAAGGAAAAAAAAGAAACAAACTAACAACTAAAAAAAAAAAGGAGAATTCAATCATGAATGACAGGAATGGAAGGACTCTTTCCTGTGCCAATGATGGGCCTGGGCAGGAGAGTAGCAAGTGAGAGGCCGTGCGGACGGGCTGCTGGGCCTGGGCAACCGCTGAGACCCGCATGGGCAATGGATGAGCCACAAGGGAGACTGATGAGCTTTGAGGTGGATTGACGGGCTTGTCAATGAGGGCGGTGCAAAGGTTCCAACAACCGCAAGCAATGCTTGCAGTCATTGGCTGATGGATTGGGCGGAGGTGGTTGTATGGTTTTGAGTGGACAAGACGGATGGGATGGAGACAGAGGGTTGTAAATGACAGTGAAGATGAAATTGAGATCAGTGAGAGGATGTTGGTGATGATGATTGGAGGAAGGGATGATCCAATAACATTTGGATGATCTGGATGGGGCCGGTCAGGTGTGATGCCGCTGCCGGGGTGAGAGATGGCAAGATTGAGCCAAGCAGGTCTTCATCCGCATGCTTGGAAAAAGGTGATCAAAGTGCAAAGAGGGAGGATTGAATGTAGGGGCTAGAAAACTTGCACATGCCAAGGAAGCACTAAATTATTTGGCCAAGGGAAATCTTGAGAGACTGGAAATTTGCAGAGGGTCATTCAGGAACAGGAAAAAATTGGATTTTTTTTTTATTGATGACTGATGGATAAAAAAAATCATAAAAGTTTTTAAAATTTCTGCAGTGGTCCCAAGGTGTCCAGATTTGGTCACCACACCTGGTGGGAGTTATCAGTTGGAGGAATGGGATGGAACTCCACTCAAGAAGAAGGCAGCAGTGGCTCATGTAAAGCAGTTCCACGTGTGGGGCACTACAGACTTTGATGAAACAGTGGGTTCAGGGGATGACAATCAAGAGATGACCAACGTAAGTGATCCAGCTGCGGAGGAGAGGGAGTCTTTGGAGGATGAGTCCTTGGAGAAATGAATGTTGGGGTCAACATTTGAGTTGTTTGCAGACAGGGAAGCTGAGATTACCAGAGCAGCGTGGAAGGTCTAGTCTTAAAGGCCTTTGTCTGGGGTGGTCCAGGTCCCTTAGTTCATATTTATTTGCAGATTTTGGAGTCTTTTCTTTGTCTAACTCTCAGATTTGAAGGGGTTCTCACTATGGTTTGTGGAGTTTCTTTTTGTGTCTCATTTTTTAGGATGTTGCAGGGAATCAAGAGAATTCCTTTCTGGGGAAGGCCAGGAATCATATTTATTTATTTAGCTATTTACAAGATTCAGGGGGTTTGTAAATAATTCAAGAGGAGGGAGAAATCTCAGGAAGGAAGATAGTTGGCATAGCTCACCACTGGCACAATGATTCTTGCCAAGGAGCTTGCAAGGCTCTGCGGCTGGGATCCCAACCAAACTTTGGAGGATGGCCAGTATTTGCTCATCCAATTTGCGGAGGTAAAGGTCAATTTTGGCTTCCTCAATTCCTCAGACACCTTCTTTGTTGTTGCTTTGGATGGCCGCATGGTACCAAGAGACCAGGAATAATTGTGTTGACCTAGAAGTGCGGGAGACAGAGGTCTGGGAGAAGAGCCAAGGAGATGGGTTCCAGATTGGAGACAAGCCATGCGGAGATCTTTGGACCGGAGATGGAGGCAAAAGTGACTCAAAGTGAGGCGCAGGAGCTGTGTGAAGAAGCGGAGGGGTCAAAAAAAACTCATGGAGTATGGGCTGCAAATCAGAGCTTATTACAATGACCAAGCGCAGGGACTCAACCTCCCCAGGAGGTGTTGTGGTTGGAGGAGATGTGGTTGAAGTGGCAGATGCCAGAGGAGTAGGTGATGGGGGACATTGGGCGCTGTTGGCGGGGGTATTGGAGGCATACCTACTTTGACAAAGACGGGAGCCATGTTGGGCCCGCGTGGTACCTGGCCAAGTCTGACATTCAGGTTATGGTGTTGGCCCCAGGCTTTTGTGGCATCCCCCCAGGCGGCGGCAGTAGGGTAGTCCACACTTCAAGGAGGGGGGAAAGGTGGTCTGTGGCCTCTGCAACAGGCAACAAGGAGGTGGCGTGGTCCAGCTCTGGAGTCCAGTCTTTGGCCTTGATTGACTTTTCATGGTCCACCATAAAGTTGGCCATTGGTCCATGGCGGTGGCACCTGCAATGGGTACGGGAGGTAGAGGAAGGACGGGGCGGAGGGCAAGTCTGCAAGGATCCAGTGGTTGGAGCAACAAACAAACACCTGCAATGGCCTAATTTGCAGGCTTTGCAGGCTGGGAAACCAGCGGTTTGGGTGCACGTCCTCCGCATTTTTGTGCAGTACTTGCACCTTTCCATGGTGGGGGATTTTCTTTCTTTTGGAGTTTGGAGGGTGTTTAGGAGTTGGGGGTTGAATGGTTTGGGGGACTTTCTGGCATTTTGGAGCGCAGGAATCCCAGGGACAGAATTCAGGTTGTGGGGGGATGTGGTGGTTATTTATAGACACGGAGGCAAGTAGGCTCACCACTGGACATTTGACTTGGAGCGGCTCAGCTGTGGGTGGAAGTCTGAAGTACAAAAGGCTCAGGAGGAGTGCATGGGTGGACTGTCTAATCCGGAGTACAAAAGTCAGGGGCTCAGCATTGGCGCGGCACACGCTTTCTGCAGCACAATGACAAGGATGGGCCAGAGTTTTTGCCTCTTGCATACAACAAACGCAGTTGAACATAAAACTCCCCTCCACAACTATTGATTTACAAGTGCGGAAGAAATTAATCAAAGCTAAGTAGTAGATACTAGGCCCAATTATGGATTATGCACTGAGGTTTCAGGAGTATGGGGCAATAAACACTGAAGATGAGGAGGCGGCATGCGGATCATTGGGGATCTGTAGTAATGCCCCATGTGGGATTGGGAGTGATCTGCTAAGGAAGATTGATGGGGATCTGTTTTTAGTTATGCATTGGCGCAACTCAACTGTTAGGGAAAAGCAGCAACATGATCACCAAACCTACTGCAAGTCATTGGAGTGGGTAAAGGATTGGACTATTGGTGAGGAGGATCAGTGCAGAATTCACAGAGGCAGTTAGAGGAGGTCAACCCTGGTTTCATCCGCCAACCTTATTGGAACACTTCATCACTCTCATTGCTTCATTGCTATCCTCATCACTTCATCACTCTAATTGCTTCATTGCTATCCTCATCACTTCATCACTCTCATTGCTTCATTGCTATCCTCATCACTTCATCACTCTCATTGCTTCATTGCTATCCTCATCACTTCATCACTCTCATTGCTTCATTGTGCTTCATCACTTCATCACTCTCACCTTGCTTTATCACTTTCATGACTTTACTTCTTTCATCACATCCATCCTCTCATTCATTAATTGCTTCATCACTTCATCCCCCCTTTCATGACATCCTAACTGACATTGCTTTATTGCTTCATCACTTTATCCCACTTACTGTTTTTAAATGGCCCCTCAGCAACACTCCCCCCGCAAGTCCACTCAACCAAAGCGTACATTCCCCAGGAACTCAACATCCAACAATCCACCCCCATAAGCTTCCAAAGGCTCAATTCAGTTCAAGAGAGCTGATCACATCATCCTGGTAAACTGGCTCAAAATTCTGCCCAACTAAAATGCTTGTTTTGTATCCAAAAATGAAACACAAGTTGGCCAACCTCCTTCCTCTAAGGTTAATGGTTCTCTCCTGATGGCCAATGAACTCAAGAATAAAACCAAAGTTAGGCTGGATCTTTCATCCAAACAGATGAGGGAGCAATTCAAGAACTATCAAACAAAGTACAAAAAAATCCCACTCAATGTCAATCTCCATTGGCTTTGGTATCACCAACTCTGAAAAAGCCAAGGAAATCAACTTGGTGGTTGATAAGTTGGACTCCATTTGTCATTTTTATGTTAAAATTGATTAAATCTTTGGAAAAAAGTCCAATATCACCCTTTTAGCCTCTTTTGATGCCCAACAATCAGATTCAGTTGATTCTTAGGACCTGGCTATTGATTCTTGGTCTAGCAATGATGATTCAGATGAAACCTATGAGCAGTCCCAATCTGATTTGGAGGAGGATATTCCAATAGAATCAGCTCCAATCATGTCTAAATCAGCATTGATCAACAATTCAAACCCTTCCTTGGACCCCTCACTTCCTTCATTGGATTTCTCTCTTCCTGGGGTGGAATAACTTAACAACTTGGCCAACAAGGAGCAAGTTATTCCTGTATCACCACCATTGGAATCATCTGCCCAAGTAAGGAACCAAGATCATTTCTCTTCTGTCTGGTTGATCCTGACTGATTTAGATTGTAAAAAAACAGGCTCATCCATTCTCGAATTGCTGAATACTCAAGCCAATGGGGCCTCCCACATCCCCTTCAAATGAGAGCAATTATTTTCCCACACAAACCTGTTGAAACTCGACTCACAGCCTTGCATCACTTGACTACTCACTGTGAATACTTCATAACTGAAGTTGTTCCGTTCCTCACACGTGTCTCTCTCTCCTTCATTGAGGACAACAAAATCAACTCTTTCTGATCCGCCCAATCATCCTTCCCTTTGATTGTCCATCTTGACCTATACCGACATCATCAATTTCCTACAGCTCTCAAACTTTGTCCTTCCTTCTTCATCCCTTGACCTAAACCATCCCTCTTTCCATTCTCTTCTTCACTTTTCTTTTTTCTTCTTCTTTTCTGGTTCATTTTTCTTTGACTGTTCTATTGATCACCTATCTTCTACTCGCGGCTCTTCAAGTGTCCTCAACACTCTTCAACCAAACTCCCATTGCCATCAACGTCCTCAAATTTAGGCTGTGTTCTCATTTGGTGAGAAAGATACTTCCAACTCTTTCATCTGATTGTCTCATTCTGAACTGTTTTTCCCAGTCTTCTTCAGTATCTCAAGCTAGTATTCCTGGGTCCTAAGGCTATTATTCATCTCTGGTCTTCTAAGTCTTTTGTCCAATATTATCCGGGTCTGGTCTTCTACTTTCAGAAATAAACTGGATTAAAATTCTAACAAAAACTTTTCTGCAAATGGAAAGAAAAAGGCCTCCAATTCCATCAACCTCAACCCTAATAGCCATCAAAAGCAGAGAAACACTTCAACTTTTTCTTGCTTTGAGGATATCATGAAGAAGCAAGATTCAATTAAGTTCATTGATTGATTTTAATTTCTTTCAAAATCAAGCTCATTCCTATTCCCTTCCAAAAAACATTGAAATCACAAATAGAATCCAAAAAACTTCAATTTGAAAAGGAGAAGTGGGATTGTCAACTGGATATGACTTTTAAGAAGTGGAAAGATGAGATTTTGGATCATCAACACAAGTTTGATGCTGAGTTTCAAATCAAACAGGCCAAGATGCAGTTTCAAAAAGAGGAAAAGGAGAAGGATCAAGAGCAAGAACAACTTGAAAAGGAGAGGGAAAGACTAGCCAAAGAAAAAAAAGACAGGTTATTGGTAGCCATGGCATGTATTGGTAGCAGAGAAATGTGGATGAAATAAAAGAAATTACTCAATTTCTTTGTTTGTAAATATGTTTTCTTTGATAAAAATTTTAAAAATTAAAACAAAATAATCATTTTTAATTGCAACAATGTTTGAGAGTATTTTTAACACCACCAATGAACAAATATTTTTTATTTTTATTTATGTTTTTTTTCCTAAGATATATTTTGCCACTGGCCAAGTTCTTGCAAGTGTTTTGAGTTGTTCTATTGATTTGCATGGACATGGCCATCCTAGTATGGGTGGCAGTACCCACTGCAGTAAAAGTGCAGTGCTTGTTATTGTTTTCTGCCCAAACCATTTTCACAATACCCTTTTGTTTGAAATCAATCCCAAAACCCAATTCTGGGAACACAAATCGACCATCAGATACTTGATATTTATCCTTGTTGTTGATAAGTTTTCCATTTGATTTTTTGGTTGCAACCACAAGTAAAAAGGATTAGTCAGAGACATCACTTTGGTCAATATGGGGCAAGTTGTAGAAGGAGTCTTAGGTGAAGGTGATTCAAGGTGAGCATTCAAAAGCAGTAAGGCCAGATCCAAATTCCAATGAGGAGAAGGAAGGGATTTTGTTGTCCATCATAGCTTCACAGTTGGAATCAAACGCAAGTTTGGCTAATTTTTGAAACATTTGGCCCAATATTTGAGAGACCTTGTCAGACCTAAGGTTCAAAAGATGGTTCAAAATCTAATACCCTTTAGGGGAGGATTTGACACCATCTTTCTTCAAATATTGTCCAAATAGCTCAAAAGGGTTCATCAATTTTTTCCATCAAATTGCCCACATTTTCCCACCCCAAGATTTTGAGGGACCAACAGTGTTGACAAATTTCTTTGGGTTGGTGAAGGAATGTTGTTACTGAGTTGATATCCTTCTTATCTTGCTCAGAGAGTTCATTCAAAGGGATAAATTGGATGATGGCAACCATAGCCTCATGATCCAATTGATCCTGAACATATACTTTTCCAGAGCTGAAGAAATTGAATGGTTTGATCTTCTTTTTGGCCTGTTCCAACTCTTCAGGGATGGGTTTTTAAATTTTCTTGACACTGGATGGATAAAGGTTCAAGGGACATAGTTTGTGTGAAGATCAAACAACCTTTTCATTAATTGTTTCCTCAGTCACTTCCAATTAAATTTCCAAATCCCGCATTTGAGCCCTCTTTCTCTGGAAAGCCCTTTTCTTCCCACTTCTATGTATTTTTTTTCAAACTATCTCCTTCCATCTTTTTCCCTCCCAACCGTATACTTTGATTGGGGTGAGGATCAAGATGGAAATGCATTAGTTGTAACATCCTGAGTTTGATGGGTGAAGAATGGGCTGTCAAGAAAGGGTGGTTAAATTGGTGGAATATCCGATTGCATTGCATTGAATCAAAAAAACATAAAAATTAAAACAGTCATTAGTCTGGCATAAACCACTTAGATGATCAACAAACATAGAAAATAACAAAAAAAATACTGGAAATTCTCCTACCAAAAAAACAAAAAAAATAAAAAATAAAAAAACAATCATCAGTCCTGTATGAAAACACTCGGATGATCAACCAACATAGAAAATAAGAAGAACATTACCGGTAATTTCCTACCAAAAAAAAATCAGTCAACTTCTGAAGAACTTGGAAAAGGAGGAGGAGCCGAAGGGGGGGCACATCACCAGTTGTTCAATCAATGGATTGATCAAATGGCAAGATTGATTTTTTCTGGTTGATCAATTGGTTGATTGGAAAGCAATAAATGCTTGCCGGTTGACTGATTGATTGATTAAGTGCTTGCCGGTCAATTGATCAACTGGCAAGCAAGGCAAGTGATTGATTGATTTCCGGTTGACTGGAAAGTGGCAATTGCTTGCCAATCAATCAGGGGAAGGGAGAGGAGGAGGAGGAGGAGGACAGGATTACATTGATGGGGATCCAGGGGGGACCTAAAGTTTGAATGCTCAAAGGATCAGCAACTGGTAAGGGGCAGGAAGAGGAAGAGGGGGGAGGGGGCTTACCAGGGTTAGGAGGAGGGGAGGCAGTGAGTGAGTTGAGGTGAGGTGAGCTGGAGGTGGTTAGTGAGGTGGAGGTGATGGAGAGGTGGTTAAGGTGGAGGTGATGGTGAGGTGATGGTGATGGGTGAGGTGGTGGTTGTGGGTGAGGAGGAGGAAGTGTACTGATGAAGGTGGACCAGTGGTTTGGTGGGGTGAGGAGTTTTTGAAGTTTTGTTTTTTGTCTCAGTCCACCCAAAAAAAAAAAAAAAAAAAAAAAAAAGGAGTCAACCTAGGATTCTTGGTTGAACAACCAAAACCAAAAAAATTCTGTGATTTTATTTTTTACCTATTGAAAACCCAATGCTACTCATCAAAGTTAGCAAGTGTGATGGGTAGAATCCGCTCTCTCATAGCCAAAGATAAGGTAGAAGATGAGGCTGGGATGACTTGAGGAGGATCAGGAATATCTTCTTCAAATATTTTCTCCCATTCATCTTTCATTTTGGCATGAAGGTTGTGAAGGATTACACAACTGATAATCCAGTTGATGAGGAACTTCATTTATTTGTAAGATTTTAGCTGGTTTTGCATCTCCCATAAGCTGGCCCATCTTCCTTTCAGGATTCCTATGGCATGCTCAATCCAAACTTGTGATTGGGCAAGATGATAGTTGAAATCAGTTTTAGCTTGATCATTGGTTGAAACATTGCAGTATGCCAGAACCACATATTTCCAGATATCATAAGCTGAATTGGAAAGAAGGTATTGATCTTGCTGAAATTAGTTACCTGGTTGTTGGGTAATCCGCATCCAATTGGAAACATATGAATAATGACAAGAAACCAGAAGGCCATCATGGAGGAATATGAACTTCTTATTGTTATCACAAGCAATTTTTAGTGCCATAGAGTATCTATACAAAAAAATAAAAAGAAATTGTCAGTGTATTATCAAATGCTTTGGAAAGGAAATGAATCAATTGCCTTTTTTTCCAATCAAAATAATGGTTGCCATCTAGCTTGGGTTTTTGACTCAATGGGATAGTGGTTCCATCAACAAAACCAATGCAACCAGGAAAGCCTTCAGTCTCCATTACTTGAGATATCTTCTTGGGGTCTTCTTTGGTTGGCCAACAAAGGACAGATAAACAGAAAGATAGAATAGCAATCATGAATCTTTTGGTGTATAAGTCACTGGATCCATAACTGACCAAGAATAGATTTTCTAATTGATGAATTTCTGCTCCATTTCCATTTGATCCCAATCTACAAAGAGCAACAGCCAGTTGGATAGCTGGATTGCGTTGAGGATTCCAAGAATTGTTCTGGAATATTTGGTGGTCTTCAATCATCTCCAAAAAGTTTCATGAAAGAAAGCAATAAAGTTTGGAACAGTTGCTGGAAGCTTAAGTCAGGCAGTAGGTGAAGCGTTTGCCTTTCATACATAGGTTTGTGGAGAGTGTGTCTTTGTGGAACCATGTATTGCTTTTCCAATAGAGAATTCAAAGCTGACCAAGTTGATTCCAAATTGGAGTCTGAATCCAAGTCACATAATAATAAAAAATTTCAGTCAGCTTTTTTGCGTTTTCAACTTGCTGCCAGGAAGTTTGGTTGGAAATTTTTAGAAAGATGGTGATGTGATGATGATCAGATGTGTCTGAAGCAATGGAGATGTGAAGAAATGGAGATGTGAAGCAATGGAGATGTGAAGTGATGGAGATGTGAAGTGATGGAGATGTGAAGTGATGGATATGTGAAGCAATGGAGATGAGATGTGTGTCATTCATATGGATTTGATGAGTTGGAGGTGTGGATGGGTGTTTTGCATGCCATGGATGGTGGATGGATGAAATGGCGGTTTTGATGTTTGAAACCTGCCATTTTCATGAAACCCGCCATTTTGAGATACACCAGTTAGGGGGTATGTGTATTTGAGAAACCTGCCATTAAAAATGGCAGGATTGGTCAAAAAATGGTGGGTTTCTAACGGCAGTTTTGTTAACTTTGATACACCCTATTAAATAGATTGTTGTTCTTTTTTTTGAGGGAATCCATTTTATCACAAAGATTTTCAATCTTAATAACTAGCCTATTCATAGCATCTTGGTTAGATTGAGATTGTTGGTTAGAAGCTAAAGGAGAGGAAGAGGTAGCTTTAGAGGAAAATTTGGAAAAGCCTTTATCTGAAGTGTTTATCATTTGTTCTAAACTAGAAATCATGTTAATAAAGGATTCATAATTGAAAGGGATGGGGCTGTCATCATGACTATCCATAACATCAAAATTGGAACTAGAAGGGTTAGGAATCATGATGGGAGAAGAAAGGGATAATATGGGAAGATGAGCTGGGAAAGGACTTGAAGAAGGTGAACAAAAGGAATGGAACAGGAGTAAAGGGTAAAAGGGGGAAGGATGATTGTAATGAGGCAGCAAATAGAAAAGTGAGGTAAGATAAGGGAAAATAAAGGTAATACTAAATGTGGGTTGCTAGTGATGAATAAGGTTTTTTGGATGAATGAAAAAAGGTGGTGATGTTGTGGTAGAGTGGAAGAAGCCCCTGCCAGATGATAGTCAACTGACATGGCAATCAACCGTACCACAAAACCCCTGGCTTGATGCAAATTGAAAAATAAACCTGGTGCAAAACCCAGAAATAAAACCTGGGCAGAAATGGCATCAAGTCTTTTTTCTCTAAAAACAACAAAAGTTGTGCCGTCCAAGCTTTAGTGCAAACACAATATTTTACATATGCCTCTTGATGTTGTTCTTTTCTTTTCATTTTTTGATCAAACCATTAGAAGCCAAGAGTTACCAATCGGAAGTAACATGATCTGAACGCGGATACTAGCTACAATCGGGAGGGTACGATGAGCGTGAAAGTTGGAGATATATTTTAGTTTACTTAAGAGTTACAGGATTCCAGATGGATATAGTGGAGGGCCGACAGAGTTTAACAATCAGACATCCGAAGTTGCAGACTTTGGGTGATGATACCCCGTACTGTAAAACGTATTGCCGATTCCCGGATTCAGTAATTTATGTATGTATGTATGAGCGAAAAGCGTGATCAAATCGTTCAAGTTGAATGCTCTTGAATTCGCTACATATTTAGCTATGTACAACGGGTGAGTTCAAACTGTATTGAAAAGGCCAGCGTTTCAAAAAAAAAAAAAAAAAAAAGGAAAAGGAAAAAGAAGAAGAAGACAAGAAACCTCCAGTTCGGAGAGTCGAGTTTGAGGGAGCACATTGAGAATCCAGTAGTGTACCAATGTGTAAGTGGACAGGGCCTGCTGGGTACTCTCTCGATTCTCGATCGGTCGATCGAGAGGGAGGGGGAGGGTCCGATCAGGGTTCATTACCTGTGATGCTCGATGCCTGAGCTTGACTTGATCGGTTGAGGAAGTAGGTTGTAGATCAAGAAATGATGTAGAGCAAATGGGGGACAAGTGAAAATCGATCGAGTTCCAAAACTGGAGGACTCGGTTGATCAGTAAGTACATATTACATGGAGCATTTCTAGCGAGTCTTGATGATTTGATGGGGGATAAAGCTTTGTGGTTCTCATTCTCCTCCTGAGCGCTTCGAAGGAACCTCATAGACATAGAACGGGAGATAAGTACTGATAACCATGATTAGAATAGAAGAGAGAAGGTCATAGCCCGCTTCTATTGGACTCAGTGCGTTGGTCTTGAGACGATTGCGGGAGTCCTGCCCGAGATGAGATCAGACAGTCTGTCCATAAGTCCTTAAATATGTATATTCAAGTTTCTCCGATTCGAATTTAAAGAACATCTCACCCCGTCGATAGAGCTCCGTCCCACCCAGCCAGAACTTCACCGGATTCATTCACTGATCATATTGTGAGTGGACCATGCAAGTTTAAATCCATCGATCTCAATCGTAGGTTGGTATCCATACTAAGCTAGATAGGTGTGGCTCGTAGGGAGTAACGAACCCCTTCAGGTTATCAACTCCGAACTCTTGTGGCTGAGCCGGTGTATCCCCTAGTCTCCCTTGACTTGTGCCGCTCTGCAGGGCGATCGGAGATTGACGAAGCAGACGAGATCGAGTCGAAGTCGGGCGACTTTCCGATACTCACCCATCCCAACTCGAGTTATAAACTAAACCCACCGCAGGGATCCAAGGTGGGTCATCTAAAGAATATTTACACCGATGAATTGAGATCAAATAAATATTTAAATCTTGATTTATTTCAAGTTAAAATATTTACCAACCCTGGAGCACATATGTATTTTTAATATCCTATCATGATCACCTACAAAACTTTTCTGGCCCCCGACCATGCTGCACGGGCCATCCTTTTGGAAACCAATTGGTCGACACGACGCTGGCCAGGCTTCCTCCATCCGCCCTAACCTTCTCCAACCGCATAGTATAGTCCCTGGCTTCCCGTTCATCCTATCAGACCACAACACAAGACGCGTCCATACCGCATATAGATCGATAGCACTCATGATGCCGTCTGTATGTGCATCTTGATCTTGACTCCATACACATTATATTATGGCATGCGTGTTGGATCGCCGACATTATTCTTACTGACATCGGCATCTAACCGAAACTCATCATCGGCCAACGGTCCCTGCTGCCCCTGAGTCCAATCTGATAGACCTTCAGACTGGACCATTCTCTTGCTATAGTAAATATTTATTCTCTCCAAGAGCCAGTCAAGGCACAGTCAGCCATCCTTAAATAGTCTTCATCACCCCCTCACTCATTGCCTCCTCAAGCAACACTCATTTGTCCTCTTTCATCCCAAGTCGAAGGTATACTTACTATCTCGTCGCCGATCTTCCTAACTGTGGGCTCTAGGGACTGAAGTTGCCGTCCTCATCACACCGGCTTATACTAGTACCCCACTTCGACTTTGATCTCGTGAGATCTCAATATGTCGGCGTGAGTTCTCTCTTCGATTTGCGTGATCGTCGTTTCCACTTCGAGTGAATCCCTGCCATCACGACGCTGATCATACTCTCCACGTGGAATTCCATCATCTTTCACTAGCACGAACGAGGAGGCCCATTCGACGACCAATCAAACCTTTCTCAGCGCCCTCATACTCAACTCGGTCATCGCTGCTGTCGAAATCATCGGATTCATCCTTCTTCGGCGCTACTTTCGCAAAGTCTACCAGGTTCGTCTCACCCACCATATGCCCCTTGTCTCGCTTTCCCTCCTCCGGGTTTCAAAACGTACAGCTTATCGTCATCGTGCCTCATGCGCTCCTAACAGCCGCGAAGCTATCTGCCCACTCCAGCAAAAAGATCCGAACCGCTCTTACCTGGTTGGGTAGCATGGATACCCCAGATCATCAGGGCAGATGAAGAACAGATCATTCATCAGAACGGCTTAGATGCTTATTGCTTCTTGCGATTCCTCAGGCTTCTACTCCTCATCTTCGCACCCTTCTTCCTCGTCTCTTGGGCCTTACTTTTACCCGTCTACTCTGCCAATTCGGGTGGTACCAAGTCTGGTCTCGATCAGTTTACGATAGGAAACATTGGCGTCACTGCTCAAGATAGGCTGGCAGCTCCTTTGGTCATTGCCTATTTCTTCACCTGTACGTGACTTATCACCCTTTGATTATCAAGTTATCTCGAATGACCCAGGCGTGCCAAGGTTTTGACGAGTACCCGTCTTTCTCGTCCCATCACTTTAGTCTACGTCCTCTATCTCTTGAAAGTCGAGATCGAAGCCTTCATCATCAAGCGTCACACATTCCTTACCTCAACCACATACCGCTCGCGACCGGAGTCCCGCACTGTCCTTGTAACTGGCATTCCGCGTGACCTCTTGAACCTTGATGCTCTCCGCCGGTTGACTGCACATTTACCCGGCGGAGCTCGTAGGATTTGGATCGTGCGCGATTTGGAGGATCTTCCTGAGCTTTACGAGCGCCAGCAGAACGCCTTCACCAAGCTGGAAAGTGGCTATGCAACCCTCCTCAGTACTATCCATAAAGCCGATAAAAAGAACAAAGCAAATCCCAAGGCTGCCCCACAACCGCTGGAAGACGGTCAAGAATGGTCCAAGTATATTCCACGCTCCCAGAGGCCAACTCATAAACTAGGATTTTTAGGCCTAGTGGGTAAAAAAGTTGATACGATCGACTGGGCATCAGGCGAAATCCACGAGACCACCAAGCAGCTCAACGACCGCCGGGCCAAGTTGGAGGATTACAAAGCCTTAAGTTCCGCCTTTATCGAGTTCAACAACCTGACGGCGGTAAGTAACGTTTCATCACTATCCACTGCCCTCTGTTCTTTCAAATTAAAGCTGACATTGGATTTGACGACTTGGAAACTATTCATCATGACCAGGCCCATCTGTTCCAGCAATCTCTGTCTCATCACACACCTTTGAGGATGACTGGTAAATGGCTTGATGTCAATGCGGAAGATGTCATTTGGTCGTCCCTGAACATGAACCCATTCGAGCAACGTATCCGAATCTACATTTCCTGGGCTATCACCATCGCACTTACCGTCTTTTGGGCCATCCCAGTTACCTTCGTCGGGATTATTTCAAACATTAACAGTCTCTGCTCTCAAGTGTCTTGGATGGCTTGGCTTTGCAAACTTCCGGCCCCTATTCCTGGTATCCTACAGGGTGTCCTGCCCCCGGTAATGCTTGCAGTCCTGTTGATGATATTGCCGATGTTCTTTCGATTTCTGGCGAGGTTCGAGGGTATTCCACTTCACTCGCGAGTGGAACTGAGCTTGATGAGTCGATACTTCCTCTTCTTGGTCATCAATGGTGGGTCATCGCCAACTTGACACTTGTGTCTATCTCCACTCAAGGACATTAACCCACACATACCAATCTGTTGTTCAACATTGAGCTTACCTGTTTGATCTTCGAAAGGTTTCCTCATCGTCACACTTTCCTCTGGATTGGTGGCTGCGATTCCTCAAATCACGCAGCAGCCCACTTCGGCGGCCACCATCCTTGCCCAAGAACTCCCGAAGGCCTCGACTTTCTTCTTAACTTATTTTGTAACCACGTGTTTTGCCGGTGCCGCCGGTGGATTACTCCAGATCGCCAGTGTCGTTATCTACCAGCTCAAGTTAAAATACTTGACCTCTACCCCTCGCTCGGTCTATGATACTCGGTGCGGTATGTCTTCGGTGTCCTGGGGGACTTTGTTCCCAAACGTGACTCTGTTGGCGGTTATCGGGATTTGTTACTCGGTCGTTAGTCCAATCCTGAATGGATTTGCCATGGTCGGATTCGCGCTGTTCTGGTTTGTCTATAAAGTAAGTCATCATGCTTTACACTGGTGAGCTTGCAATCATGCTGAACCATCCCTGTAATCTTTGAACGGTCACATTTCACTGCGTCCGTCACGCTGGCAGTATTTATTTATCTTTGTCTTAGACTTTTCCCGCTCGAGCGAGACGGGTGGACAATTCTTCCCACTGGCTATTAAACAGGTTGCCCCCCCCCTTTGTTTTATCCGTGAAGGCCCCCCTGGTCTGATCTAATTCATTTTTCATTTTTTTTCTTCTAAAAAAAACAATGAACCCTACAGATGTTTGTTGGGCTATATATTGGCCAAATCTTCCTAAGCGCGCTGTTCTTTTTGGCGCAGGATGCGGGTGGTGGTCAATCAGGAATCGTAGAAGGCGCTTTTATGATAGTCCTCATAGTGATCACCATTTTTTTCCAACGCTTGGTCACCAAAGACTTTTTCCCGTTGATCAACTACTTGCCGGTCTCACTGACAGCCGAAGCGTCAACGACAGGTAAGGAGGAAGTTGCAAGTCACAAGTCGGACGACCCGATCTGTGAGAAGGGGATCAGTGATGACCAGACAGATAGGGAAAAAGAAAACCAATTTCATCATCCCGCCCAGTGGAAAGAACCCGGAGTGTTATGGATTCCGGAGGACGATGACCTAAAAGTCGCACAGAGCTTGGTCTCAGAATCGAAGGCTTTAGGATTGAAGGCATCGATGGATGGTGCCAAGTTTTTGAGTCAAGAGGGTCGCGTGATCATTACTAGGTTGGTAACCATAACTTGACTTCTTCTCTATACCACTTTTCTTCCCACATGCGTTCGCCTGATCAGTTTCATCACTCATTTACTCAATCCTCTCATCCAGAAATCCACCCGATTTACCGGAAACGGTTGAGATCCCGCCGACGGATTAAATGTGCTGCACCCTACAACGCGGAAATTATTTCGAGATGAATCTACGCAGAGTTTTTGTTTTCCTTGTTTTGCTTAGCAACAGAGAGAGAGAGAGAGAGAGAGAAAATAAACGCCAGGAAAAATGTTCTCATAATGATAGTAACCATCAATGGTAGCCAATAATTTATTTATCTTCTTTATGTCGATGTGTTTTGATACGTTGTATTCCTTAATATAGAACGCTGATTTTCCGACCCATAGATCATGCGTTCGAGCGTATGGTCTGATTATCATTATTATTATTTTTCGAATGAAAGGGGATCGTCTTTCTTGGGTTTTTTTGCTCAATCCATCATCCGTTCGTCAATTATGGAGGGGGGGCAAAGCTCATTTTGCCTCGATCGATTCCTGATTCGCCAAGACCTAAGTAGTCGACTAAAGACGTGCATGTCGTCCTCATGGCAAGTGTCAAGTCACCTTTTTGATTGCCCGAAAAAAAAACAAATCACATACGTATACCATCAACAGATTGAGCTCTGCTGGGTTCACCACGATCAATGCCCGAGGAGGAACTGATAAACACATAAACGGTTTGGATTAGCCATCCTTCCTTGACTCGATTTGCCAGAAAAAAAAAAAAAACAAGAAAAGAATCAATGTTAAATTTGCAACCCAACACGACCCGTTCACGACCCGAAATGGGGCGTGTGGCGCGGTTTGCGACCCTTCGGAGTCGTGAACGGCCGTCCGTGACCCATCTCAGTTGTGAACGGCCGTCCGCAACCCATCTCAATTGTGAACGGCTGTTCGTGACCCATATTGGGTTGTGAACAGCCATTTGCAACTCAGATGGGTTGCGAACGGCTGTTCACAACCTATTTGCGGCGAGCAAAAATTAAAAAATAAAAATTAAAAAAATTAAAAATAAAATAAATAAAAATAAATTAAAAATTGAACCAACAAAAACAAAAACACCAAAAAAAAGAAAGAAAAAAAAAAAATGTTGGAGTACACGGAGCCACGACTGCCGGTGGACTGACCAGCGACGTAGTTTGCAACCCAATCTTCAAATCTTGCGCATCTACTCAGATTAGGTTAACACGAGAAGCCTGTACTTAGTCTTGTCCCGCTACCTTTGTACCATCAGTCTTCTCCTTTTCCTCACCACTCTTGTCGCTTGTCTCCATCGCGTACCTCACAACAGGTACTTCTTTCTCTTGTCGCTCGTGCTCGCTCCTCAGTCCCAAGACCTGCTCCCTCACAGTGATAACTTTAGCCTCTGAGCCTCTTTATTTCAATTCAAACTACAACTCTTGTAATAGTATAACTCTTGAGAGGACAAGTGATCAAGCCAAATCATGAAACACGTTAGAATGAAATTGAGAGACACTCGAGGAACAAAGGAATGACAAATGATAAAGTAAGGAAATATCGCGCGACATGTTACCTTTGGTCGCGAGCACTACTAGTGAGCTTGGCGCGTTGACTCTGGAGAAGGGTTTCTTGTGAACTTGCTCCTCCTGAATCTTGCTACTTTGCCGAAGCTTGGATCGCGTGCGGTACTGTTCTTCAGGCGGACGAGTTGGTGGCGACCGGGACGAGGATTGACTCGAGAGGAGTTCTGGGATTGTAAGTCCCGGGACTTGAAGCAACGATGGCGGGGGAAAACACGCCGGGGGAAAAAACACCGGGGGAAGCAGCGGAGGCTGCGGGATCTTTATTCAACACTCCTCCTAGATGCCGTTGCCGTGAGGTGCAGTTGGAGTCTTGCCTGAACTACTTTAACAAATCCGAGAGGCTTTGTGAGGATGTCCGCAATCATCTGGTCTGTCGGAACGTGCTTGACCGAGATTAGCGATTTGGCCACCAGGTCTCGTATGTATTGGAATCAAACCTCTATGTGTCGGGAGTTTGGATTCAGCTGAGCTTCTTTGCTGATGAAATTGGCTCCCTGATTATCATTCTTTATCTTTGGCTTTGAGATAGAGACCCCAAGTCCAATGATAAGGGTGGACAGCCACCTGACTTGTTTTGCACACAGGTTGATTGCTACAAATTCCGCCTTGGTTGTAGACTGGGCAACTATGGATTGCTTCTTAGTGGTCCAGCTAATGGGGTTGCCGTATAGAGTGATAGCATATCCTGAGGTTGACTTCTGGGTGGTGATTGACCATCCGTAGTTGGCATCCGCCCACCTGCACAGCTGGTCTTTGGGGCTGGCCAACTTGGTGAACAAGAGTCCCACTGACTTTGTCCCTTGTAGGTATTGGAACAGGTGCTTAACCATTTTCCACTGAGCTTTGGTTGGCCTATTTGCAAACTGGGATAAAAGGTTCACCGTGAACTGGATGTCAGGCCTTGTGTAGATAGCCAGATGTATGAGAGTACCCAGTGCCTTCTGCATGGTATTTGTATCAAAGTCCGGTGAGTCCTGCCCCACTACCTTGTGTATGTTCATGGGGGCGGGTGCCTTGACAGCATTGAGGTGCTCAAAACCAAAGTCCTTTAGAGCCTTCTTGGTGAAATTGCATTGGTGGAGCTTAAGTGAGCCATCCTGGTTCCACTCAAGGGTGTAGCCCAGGTGTTGAGTCAGGCATTCCTGGAGCTTTATCTTGTATTTCCCCCCCCCAGAAGTTGCAGGAAACACTTGATTTCCGCACAATCACTGCCCACAAACAGCCCATTGTCCAGGTGCAAGTGCATCCGGATAGATTTGGATTCATTCACAAAGATAGACTCATTGCCTACCAACGGCACCATACCAAGCAAGTGCAGCGTTTTTGTCAGGTGGGCGCGCCAGCAGCAAGGAGCTTGCTTGGTGCCTTACAGCAACTTATTGAGCCGCCAGACCCAATCTTTGTTACCTGGGACCTCAAAACCCGCCACCTGCGCCACGTGAACCACTGCGTTGATGTTGCCGTACAAGAACACTGTCTTGACATTGAACTGAAAGATGTGCCAACCGTGTTGCACTGTTGCCAAAAGCAGAGCCCTGAGTGATTTGCTCCTGCCAACCAACAAATACGTGTCGAGGTAATGTTGCGGGTACTCCTGGTGATTGCCAAAGCAGACCCATCTTGACTTTTGTCAAGTGATGTCACCAAATTCGTTCTTTTTTTGGACCAGGTGCCACATCCCCCCAATAACCTTGTCATCATCCAGCCATGGGACCAGGGTCCCCGTTTCATGCATGAGGAGTGATGTGTTTTTGGCCGTCATGGACTCAAGTCACTTTGGGCGCTCATCTGGATCTGCCAGCGCCTTTTCCACTGAGATCACCTTGCTTATCAAAATATTGTTGGTATTGTTGCCATTAGTCCACAAGCCATGTGAGCATCAAGAGTAGGACAGAATAGCCATGGGATTGATGTTGGACAAGATGCTTTGGGGGGCCTTGTTGTAATGTGGCACATAGGCGTAACCCTTGGGAGCAACAATGGAGGAGCCTATGACATTTGGTGAGGAGGCAGTAGCAGCTGTGACTGCGGGACCCGCAAGCTCATCCTCAAGTGGTGGGTTGGGAGAGGGTGCCACGGAATCAACTGGAGGCTTGAGTCTTGGAGATGGAGGGGGTTCAATTTGCTTCCGCTTTACAGACCGACAGACCAGCATTGCAATGGTGGTGAACTGAGATGCAACGGAGGGAAAAGGCAGGGGTGATGTGATGGTCTGAGGGAGTGAGGACAGGGATTTCCTCAGAGATTGGGCGGAATCATACTGAAAGGCAAGATGAGTGGGCGTGAAGTCTTGGCTTACCACCACTTTACGTCTGTCTGGATCCAAGAACCGGCCGGCATCCAAGTAGGACTTGTACCCCAAGAACAGAAGGGGCTTGGATTGCACCTCCAACTTGGATGGTGGAGAGCAATGCATGTGCACCTTGAGACCAAATGGAATCAGCGTTGGCACATTGCGGACAGGTTCTATAGTTGCATTCACATCAAGCAGCATGCTGACCGGTGACTTCCAATGTAACGCCGTAGAGGGAAGAAGATTGATTAGCATAGACAAATACCTTGCGGCCTCATCCCAGTAGTTAATGGGAACTTCCAACTGAGCAAGGATACACCTCATTTTAGTGAGGATAGACTGATTAAACCATTTGGCAAGCCCGTTGGTTTGAGGAGAGTCAGCTGGACCTTGGTCAAGGACAATCCCACAATGGGAGAGGAACTCGCAAAGTTTGGTTGATCCAAATTTTCCACCGTGGTTTCAGTGCAGGAAGGCCGTATTCACATCCAACTGATTTTTAATCTTGTGGATGTAACTCATGATTCTGTCTTTGGAGTTGGATTTGTTCTTGAGGACGTAGATTCTGTTATAACGTGAGTAGTTGTCAATTATCACCAGGATATACAATGCTGATTGCTTGCAGGGGAAAGTGATCTGGAGGACATCCATATGAAGTTGCTGGAAGGCTTTTAGCAAAATGGGCAACGGATTTGAGTGAGACTTGCACTGGATCTTGCACTGGGAGCATATGTTGCAACACTTTGAAGATGGGAATGGTTTTGGTATTGGTATCCAGTGAGAGTGCAGGAACTTCTTGAGGTAGATGTCCGATGGATGCCCAAGCGTTATGTGCCAGTCCAAAGAAGAACCATTCATCTTGGCTAAGTTGATCTCATGAGGATGGGAGTAGTAGGAAATATACAGGTTGCCTATCCTTGGAAATCAATAGATGATCCGGTCCGCAAGCTTCAACAACACAATGCAATGCTTGTGTACCACCCAAAGACCGTGATCCTCCAGCTGGGTTGCTGAGATGAGATTCCAGGGACCATTGGGTGCATAGAACACGGGGAAGATTGTTGTGCCGCCAATGTTGAGCTTGCCAACATGGGTAACCTTGATGCAACCTCCATAGGTGTTCAACTGTTTATTGATGGGAGTTGGGTTGTGTAGCAGCAAGAAATTTGACACTGTCAACCTTGATGCTCCGGAGTTGTATACCAGCTCAAACCTGGAGTCATTTGGCACAGACACATTATAGAGAGCGTCTTTGCAGCTAAGAAATCCACAGTCTTCCAGATTGGTAGATTGATTGGCAGCCATCAGAATCTTGTCATCAACCAGGTGATCCGGTGAAGACCCTTTGGGACAGTCCTTGGCCACGTTTAGCAAGTTTTGAGAACAAAGTTGCTTGAGTTTGCGGTCAAGTTGCTCTATCTTGGAGGCGAGTGACTTGGGCTGTGGATGCAGTTGAGGATTATTCCTTGTTGGAGCTACAGACCTGGGGCAAAAGGGAGCTGGTTGAGGCAACTTCTCTGGTGCCCTTGTTGGCATCTTGTGCTTGCTGCGCTGTGATTGTGATTTGTGGGAGGAGGCGTAGTAGTTTGTATCAATGGAGTTTGATTCCCGTCTGGAATCTTCTAGTAGAACGCTGGTGGATACTGCCTCCAGAGTGAAGGGACCTATGTTGTAGAGTGTGGAAGTGATGCTTGATATGAGATTGTCTTGCCTTAAGATCTTGATGAGAAAGACAGCAGCCAGAGACGGAGAGACATTCATGATCTGATCTTCAGGTGGTTGACTTTTGATAATATCAGTGAGAGTGACGTATGCGTCCTTGAACGTTGAGGTATGCTCTCTTAGACTTCTCCCCGGTTCATAGGTTAGGTTGACAAGATGGATCAGGGCGTCTCCTATGACTATTAGCAAATTCTCTCCACATTCATTGGCAAGAAGATGGTAGGCTTTGCTGAAACTAGACTTGATGGACTTGACACAGGACAGTAGGTCTTGTTTGATTGAATTTCTTAGAAGACTGAGGGCCAGAGCGTTCTTGCATTGGTATACTTTTGTGTCCGAGTTTCCTTTGATCC
The DNA here is from genome assembly GCA_025617555.3 of Puccinia polysora. Taxonomy (NCBI): domain Eukaryota; kingdom Fungi; phylum Basidiomycota; class Pucciniomycetes; order Pucciniales; family Pucciniaceae; genus Puccinia; species Puccinia polysora. The sequence goes on from CM062616.1 coordinate 49,078,663, forward strand.
ATTCCTCATCTAAGATTTCCTTGTGGCCCTTGCCAACTATTATGTCCTCAAAAGCGCTCTTCCAGTCGTGCCAATTGTGTCGATTTAGTTTTATATTTTTTTTTTTGGTAGAGTAGTCATCCTTTTCTGAGCCATCGGAGTGAGGGATGAGTATGGGGTGTCCTTTGCAATGAGCCATTTGATGCAGTAACTGTTAATCTTGACTTCTGTATCTATTCAAGAGTTTTTTGAATTAAGAGTTGGCTCTTGGTACCATGATAACTTTAGCCTCTGAGCCTCTTTATTTCAATTCAAACTACAACTCTTGTAACAGTATAACTCTTGAGAGGACAAGTGATCAAGCCAAATCATGAAACACATTAGAATGAAATTGAGAGACACTTGAGGAACAAAGGAATGACAAATTATAAAGTAAGGAAATATCGCGCAAAATGTTACCTTTGGTTGAGATCACTACTAGTGAGCTTGGCGCATTGACTCTGGAGAAGGGTTTCTTGTGAACTTGCTCCTCCTGAATCTTGCTACTTTGCCAAGGCTTGGATTGCGTGCGGTACTGTTATTCAGGCGGACGAGTTGGTGGCAACTGGGACAAGGATTGACTCGAGAGGAGCTCTGGGATTGTAACGCGCGGGACTTGAAGCAACAATGGCGGGGGAAAACACTCCTGGGGAAAAAACACTGGGGGAAACAGCGGAGGCTGCGCAATCTTTATTAAACACACAGCTCCCTCTTGCTGGCGTTTCTTTTCAGGTGTTGTTCTTTTTCCTTTATATTTCTTTTATCTTTTTCTTTTCCTCTTCTTGCTCCACTCGACCACCTGTCAGTCTGTCTCTTGATGCTTGCTGCCGTAATCTAAACCTCACCACTCTTGTCCCTTGTGTCCATCATGTACCTCACAAAAGGTACTTCTTTCTCTTGTTGCTTGTGCTTGCTCCTCAGTCACGAGACCTGCTCCCTTGCAGCTCACTCTTGCTGGCGTTTCTTTTCAGGTACTTCTTTCTCTTGTTTCTTGTGCTCACTCCTCATTCCCAAGACCTTCTCCCTCACAGCTCTCTCTTGCTGGCGTTTCTTTTCAGGTTATGATCCCAGGAACTTACCAGCAGTGAAAGCAATAGGACAAAGAGATTGGAACCAGCCACCAAACAAAGAAGGACCTCATCCTGGCAGACTCTCCATCAGATCACTCGGAGCTCACCTCTGACTACTCTCTTGGATCTCCCGCCAACACTCACTCAAGTGAATAATTTCTTTCCCCGGAAAACTCTGACTCATCCACCTCTTCCAGTGGAACCATCAGAGACTTCCTCCTTCAAGAATCTCAAATTTGCATACTCCCATCTCCCTCAATCATGGTGGAACTGAATGAAGCAAAAGGGCTCCAATTTGAAAAACTCATAGGACCTCACAACTTTTCAAGCTGGCAAAACAATGTACTCACTGGGCTGGGCTTCAAAGACCTTGACTCTGTCATCCTCCAGCAAGCTGATAGCCCCTCTCCCAAGATACTTCTCAAAAAGAAACTTGCCACCACTTTCATTTGCCTGCATCTAGATCAACAAAACTTCATGCGATTTGTCAAGAACACCACCATCTACAAACCAAAGACCCTGTGGGACTCTATCTGCAACCACTATGCCACCAAATCCCTTGAAAATGTGGTCAATCAAATGGACCGTCTCTACAATATTCCCTTCTCTGATTGCAACCTTCAGCAATCCATCAACCAGTTCCAAGAAACATTCAATCTCCTCCTGAAAGTTTCTGATGGAAATCTGGACCCTACCACCATTGAGACTCTGTGGGCCATCATCATCCTCAAACACCTACCCTCCTCCTTTGAATTAATGCAATCTCTTCAATTTGCCCAGTATAAAGGTAAAACAGCAAAAATACCCATGGACACCTTCCTCAGAAATCTTGAACAAGAGATTCAACGCCAGAATGATTCCAAAAAACTCAATCAACCCTCTGCTTTCAAAATCTCTCAAAGCAACATCAGTCAATCCTCTCAACAGAAGAATTGAAAACAGCGTCACTTCTGCAAAAATGGTGTTCACAACCCAAAAACTTCTCACTCCCCCAATCAATGTCACCAGCTCCACCCCAAATGGGACATTTCCTATCACCAGGCTGCCCTCAACAAGTTTCAGTCATTGCAAAATAACCCTCCTGGTCCTGGCAAGGCTTACCTTAGTCAAGATCAAGTTGACCTGGACATTGTTATCCTTGATAGCGGCACCTTGGGCCACTTCCTCCAAATCAAAAGCTACTTTGTTACTTACGTAGAATCTAACTCTTTCCTATTTGTGGCTAATGGAACTCCCCTGAAGGCAGAAGGTTATGGAAAGGCAGTTATCCCACTCTCCAGCGGGATCTTGGAAATACCTCATGCGCAATACGTACCTGGAATCTCCAACTCCCTTGTCTCCATGACTTCCTACCTTCAACTGGGATACTCCATTGTGCCTTCCCCATCTGGCTTCAGTTTTGTCAAAGGCAAGGACTGCGTAATGACCGGGAAGTTTTTCAACAATGTCCTTTCCCTTGATGTTGCAAAATTGCATGCCCTTACCACTCTCAATGCCCTTGACCTCCTGCACCAAGCCATGGGCCATCCTAACTCCAAGTACCTTTCCACTCTCTTTCCTTCCCTCAAACTCAACAAACTCTCCTGCTCCAACGGCCTAATGTCAAAAATGACCAAATCTCCATTCCCAGGACTCTTAACTTCCCCCTCATTGCCCCTTGAATGCATCCATATGGATGTGTGCGGTCCCATCACCCCACCGTCAAGAGGAGACAACAAATATTTTCTTAAAATTATTGATGGCTTCAGTAGTTACACCTTCATTTATCCAATCAGGAGTAAGTCTGACTCCTTTGACCACTTCATCAAATTCATCAACAAGGCTGATTGTGCCTCCAGGTTCAAAGTCAGATCCGTAGTCTCCAATAATTGAGGCAAATTTGTAAATCATCTCTTTTTTAAAATATGTATTCCCTTGCGCGTGTGCTGAGTATAAGTGTAATCCAAATTGGATGCAAATGTGGGCCTCTGCGGCCCATTGGACACACACACGGACCATACGGGCCTGTGTGGATATCACGTATTTGTGGAAACTGTCCTCAAAATGCGTGAAACAGGCCTATTGGTACATGGGCCTGGAGGGGTATATGGGCAAATACAGCCAGATGGGCTTGTATGGGCATAATTGGGCCCAAGGTTTATTTTGGACATACTTGGCCAGATGGGCTGGCCCCCCAAAGTGTGTTTGTCTCAGGTTTTGGGCTTGGGGAAGCCCATTGGGGCCACCGCCTGTGTTGCAGCCCATTTGGGGCTGCTGCCCGTTTTGCAGCCCATTTGGGGCTGCTGCCTGTGTCGCAGACTGCTTGGGGCCGCTTGTCTCCCTCAATTTGGCCCATGCGGGGCCCGGCGGCCCGCAAGGGGCAGTCACGGTGGCTGAGGGATCCCGCGCGGGCCCAGAGGGTTGTGACTGGCGGTCAGCGCTGCGGGAGCAGGGGCCAGCGGACCCGGCTCCCCTCCCTCCCCTTGCTTGCCATTGCAAGAGGGAAGGAGACGGCTGGCTGGGTTGAACCAGCCAGCAACCAGCCGCAGGGAGGCAACCAGTCAGGGTGAGGGGTATTTCATCACCCCCTTGCCCAGGAGGATGGCTGGGACGGTTGCAGCGAGGCAACCAGCAGTGGGGGGGATTTGATCACCCCTCCACCATCAAAGAAACATGGGTTCAAGGGGCGCTCTCCCCCCCCCCTTTATCAAGGGGGAGGAGCAACGGACTGGAGGGGATTTGACCACCCCCCAGCCCACTTACCTATGATGACGCCCTGGGGGTATCAACCTCCAGGGCCCCTGGTAGGGGGATTTAACCACCCCCTCCAGGGATTTGTGAGAAAGAGGGTCAAGGGGATGGCATGTCCTCCGGTCATACCCCCCCAGGTGAGTCTGAGACCGGACCCAGGTGTGTCCTGGGTCCCACCTGGCCATTTTTATGGCCAGGGGCTGGTTGCCTCATGCAACCAGCCAGCATGTGAGGTAACAGGGCCAGTTGTGCCAGAAAACCGGCCAGGGGATTGAACAGTAAAGGGGCTGGTTCAGCCCCATAATGGTGGAAACACCAGAAGTGACCGGAATAGGCTGGTTGTAAGGGTACAGGGACTGATGCCATGCAAGCTGATGTATCCCAAACCAAGTAACAAGGCCAGTAGAGCCTGTAGAGCTATTTTGGGGTGGAAAATTTGCCTTTTGGCTTGACAAGAGGCCAATCTTTTGTACTTAAGGAGCTCTTCTCCCTGCTGTTTTCCATCATTCATTCATCATCCAATCAAATTCATCACTGATATCATCCAACATATTGCCACATTGTGAGAGCCCATTAGCAATTATTGACACCAGGTGTCCAGCATTTCTTTTGCTTTAAATACTGCTCATTTTCCTAAGCTAATTGCTGGCCATAATTATAAAACTCTTCAAAAAAATTTTCTGATAAAAGGGGATTTGACACTTGAAGACCACCCCCTATACTCCTCAACAAAATCCTTTTTCCAAGCGTGGGAATCAAACAACTATTAAGAAAGCCCAAGCACTCCTCTCCACCAGTGGCCTTTCCACTGAGTGGTGGGGCAAGGCTGTTGTTACTTTCATCTAACTTGAAAACCAAACCCACACTCTGCCCTGGCCATGATGACTCCTTTTGAAAAATGGACTGGTAAAGCTCCCACCCTTGACAACATTGCTACTTTTGGCTGCAAGGTTTTCATGTTCCTTGAGAAGAAGTGGCGCAACTCCAAGTTCTCTCTGTCAGGTGTTGAAGGTATTCTCTTGGGCTTTGATTGTCATCATCTTCCCTACAAAGTATTTATCCCCTCAACCAACAACATCTGTCAATCTCACCATGTGAAACTCTTCCCTGACATTTTCGCATTTAAGGACATTGGTTCTAGTCCCTCTTCAGCTCTAACCCCCCTTTTCATTATTCCCAATCTCCCTTCCAAGGATCCAATCACTCCGCATTCAGTTTCCAATGAACCCAAAGTCTCTCCCACCTCCAATCACCATCAGACAGAAATGGAACCAGAAGAGCCTTCTGCTCCCTCTCCCCCTGAATCTTTGCTACCAGCTACCCTTCCTGTCTACAAGCATCATACCCTTGTGCCTTGGTACAACACCACCCCCAAGGAGGTAGGATCCAACATATCCTCTGATAGAATCCTCCCCACCAGGCGTTGTCATCAAGCAAACATAATTGCAAGCAAACCTGTCCATCACAGCAACCCAAAAACCATCTCCAAAGCTCAAGACCTGCAGGATTGGCCTGGTTGGAAGGTTGAAATAACTGTAGAGCATGACAACTGCGTGCATCACGGAGTCTGGGAAGTGGTTCCAAAAACGGTCAACACCAGGGAGCTTGATACCAACTGGGTTCTGAAGACAAAATTTGACAACAATGGCAATCTTGTAAAAAAGAAAGCCAGGCTCTGCGCATGTGGATTTTGACAGGTCAAAGGTATTGATTACAACAACACCTACACTCCCACTGGAAAACTTCCCTCCCTCCAAATCCTGCTCAGTCTTGTTGCTTCTTTTGATCTTGCCCTCCACCAAATGGATTTCAAGTGTGCCTTCCTGAATGGGAAGCCAAAGGAAGATATCTTCATCAAGCCCCCTGAAGGCCTGGACATGGTCATACCCGCCAGTTACGGCCGGCATCTCCTGAAGTCCCTCTACGTCCTCAAACAAAGCCCATGCTGTTGCTACTCTGCACTCTCCAGCTACTTCCTATCCTTGAACTTCCTCCCCTCTAATGTTGATCTGTGTCTATTCCTCCACTCTGACCCCTCAAGATTATGCTTAGTCTACGTCCATGTTGACAACTTGATTATTGGGGGAAACAAAAAGGATGTTCTAGATTTCAAGGCCAACATTGGCAGGCACTTTGAGATGGAAGACCTGGGAGAATGCCAATATGTGTTGGGGATGCAAGTGAGTTGCAACTGTTGGTGGCAGACCATCCAACTAAACCAGGACAAATACATCTCCAACATTCTGGACAAGTTTGGCATGGCTGACTGCAAACCCGCCTCAACTCCCCTTCTGCAACAAGTTGCAAAAATCCCCATCTCAACAAGCCCTGTCAGCCCTGGCTTCAACTACCCTCAAGCTTTGGGCCTCCTCAACTACCTGGTTCAGTGCACCTGCCCGGATCTTGTGTTCAGTTGGAGCTATTTCTCCCAATTCCTGAAGTTGTTCACAATCACCCACCAACAACAGTTCCTTCAACTTCTTTTCTATCTCAAAAAGACTGTGAGCCTTTGAATCAAGCTGGGTGATCCACCTGAATCAGCTTTCTCCCTGTCTGCCTACTGCAACGCTGACCATGCCTCCAGCTCCAACCAAAAATCATTCTCAGGATGGGTTCTCATGCTCAACGGGCCCATTTTGTGGCAGTGCTCCAAACAGGCTGTCTGCGCCCTTTCCACCACGGAGGCCAAACTCCACTCCTTCTCCAAGTTGGGGCAAGACATTCTGTGGACCGCTCAACTCCTTGCTTGTCCCTCTTGGCCATTCAACCAAACTGTTCCAACCCCCACCCTGTACTCCAATAATCAGGGCGCAATAGCCTTACTTCAAAATCCCCTCTACCAACATTGCACCAGAAACATTGAGGTATGCCTGCACTGGCTAGGCCACCATGTCTTGGAGGGCCATTTCCAGCTTTTCCATGTCCCCACAACTGAAAACTTAGCCAAAGGGACAACAAAGAACCTCTCTCCTATCCTAACTCGCAAGTTCCTTGCCAGCCTACACCTTTTACCCTTGAGCATGGCATAGCAAGCAGGGGGGCGTGTTGGAGTACACAGAGCCACAACTGCCAGTGGACTGACCAGAAACGTATTTTGCAACCCAATCTTCAAATCTTGCGCATCTACTCAGATTAGGTTAACACAAGAAGCCTGTACTTAGTCTTGTCCCAATACCTTTTTAACTTCCATCTTTTCCTTTTCCTCACCACCCTTGTTGCTTTTCTCCATTGCATACCTCACAAAAGGTACTTCTTTCTCTTGTTGCTTGTGCTTTCTCCTCAGTCCCAAGGCCTGCTCCCTCACAGCTCCCTCTTGCTGGAATTTCTTTTCAGGTGTTGTTCTTTTTCCTTTCTATTTCTTTTGTCTTTTTCTTTTCCTCTTTTTGCTCCACTCGACCACGTGTCAGTCTGTCTCTTGATGCTTTCTGCTGTAATATAAACCTCACCACTCTTGTTGCTTGTCTCCATCATGTAACTCACAACAGTTACTTCTTTCTCTTTTCGCTTGTGCTTGCTCCTCAGTCTCAAGACCTGCTCCCTCACAGCTCCCTCTTGCTGGTGTTTCTTTTCAGTCAATTCTTTCTCTTGTTGCTTGTGCTTTCTCCTCAGTCCCAAGACCTGCTCCCTCACAGCTCCCTCTTGCTGGCATTTCTTTTCAAAAAAAAATTGAAAAAAAAAAAAATTAAAAGAAAATTCTGAAAAGTCTGAAAATTTCACCACTCTGGGGCCATGAATGCACAGCCCATAAAAATAGACAATGAATAAGTCTATGGACCAGCCCTAAATTAAAAACACCAAAAAATACAAGTTCAACTTGTGTCAAGCTGATCCCATTGCAAGAAGTAAAGATACTCCTTATGATGGGATCAGCTAGCCCAACACCAGTTAAACTTATTTCACTGGACTAGCGCAAAACTAAATCAACCCCCCCAAAAAATAGGGCTATTTCAATGAGGTGGACTTGTATCAAGCCCACCTCAATGGACTAGCCCTAAAGTAAAAACACCAAAAAAGGCTTCTATCAAGTCCACCTTAATGGGCAGGCCCTAAAGTCAAAACACAAAAAAACAACAAAGTTCAACTTGTTTTAAGCTGATCCCATCACAAAAAGTAAAAATAATCCTTATGATGGGATCAGACCAACACAAGTTGAGTTGACTTACCCATAAAATCTCATTCAAAACACAAAATAATGATGTTAACTCAAAAAACTCAACATAATGATGTTCAAAATGTGATAACCCTTTATATTAATAGAATTAAAAGGTAAGCATCAGAAAACAAATCCAAATCATAAAATAAAAATGATTTTTATAACTTAGAATAAAACTTTAGTTGATCTTTGAAATGATCAACCCAACCAGATGCTTTTTTAGAAGTCAAAGAAGCAGGTTTTGAAACAATGGGTCAGATTGGAATCATATCTCCCTCAAGTACAAGATGAACACAGTGATTATTGTTAACACAGCAAATGAAAATGGCATCTGATTGTTCTTTTACACCCCTTTTCATAGGATTTTAAGTAAAACATGAAGCCAATGAAATGAAAAATATTGGTCTTCCATAAGTTTCAGCTATAAATTGGCCCCTGTCTAGCTTTACAAGCCATTTTGAAGACAGAATTTTTTCATTGATGTCATTAACATCAATTCTTTGTTCTATCTTTTCAACATCTTTACTGCCACCAAGGATCTTAGAATAGCACATCTTATTTTTCCTCAATGTTTCAATCATCTCCTTTTGCAACTCAAACCATCCGTTCTCAAAACCATAAAAATGAATACTTCTCAAAATAAAAGACTTACAATTTTTGGTCTTTTTGGTTCCATTATAACCTTCTCTTCACTCTTAGGGTCCCTTTCAACATGTTCAAATTTTGAAATGTTATGACAAGTGGCTTTCAATTTGGGTTGACCACAGCTAGACCTTAAGTCCTTTGGCTCAAGCCTGGGCTTGGCAATCAAAGTGGCTGTATAATTGACTACAGACTTGAAAAGCTCAAATCTAACTTCTTGAGGTTTTCCCATGACCATGGAATTCAAATTTTGAAAAAATTGAGATTTTTCAAGCACTGGATCTGTTTGAATCTTTCAAACAGCAAAACAATAATTAATCTGTCACTCCAGTAATTGGTACCCTTCAACAAACCCAAAAACCCAACTTACTTCACTGGAAGGGTCATAGTCTAACCACCACTGAGGATGAACATCCTCAGGCACGACAGATCCTCTTTATGCTAGTATTTCATCTAATCTATGGGAACAGGGCAAGCCCATAGTCTTGGAATACAACTTGGTGCACATTTTGCCATTGTGGTCATGCTTTAACTTCTCAAAATTTTCCCTGATAAGTTGAATTGACTCAATCAAAAATTTATATCCCAAAGGTAACGGTTCTGTTTGAAGAACTGTGCCTGAATTTATTTGAGAGGTGTTAAGTGAAGCATGAACTGATTTGATTTTCCCATCAATGGTTCCTTGAATGTGTTTTCACACATCCAAAATTTTCCCTGAAGAACTTGCAAATAATTGTTTGAAAGTAGCATGGGCCCCTTCTACCCAAGACGTTTTTTTATTTCCAAAGGCTGGGTGGAAACAATTATATGCCATTACAAACCTCTCTTTGATATGTAAAATTTTCTTTTCTATATACTCAAGCACATTCTCACGTTTTTTAAAGAAAAACTGTATAAAGGTTTCAACATAAGCATTCCTAGCAGAGATGAACAGAAGAAGCAATAAATTGGCATACTCTCAGTTCTGCATAATTGACTTCTGCATCCCGCTTGGTTTTAGAGGACCCATACTTTGCCCACAAAGACATAAAACATTTCCATCCTTCATTTTAATTACTGGAGCAAACTTTACAATTTGCTTGAATATTTTTAGAAAAGTTCCAGGAGCAGAACTGTTTGGATGACTAATGGAGACTATGTTCAATGTCACAAATTAGCACTTTTTCATGGTCTGTTGAAAAGACTTTGGGAAGCCTCTCTGGATCATAAGCCCAATCATTTAATGCATTAAACTCCCAACTTTAGAACTCAAAAGTTTCTTTTGTTATCAAAGGAAAAGCCTTTGTTAAAGTTTTCTTGTTGGCTGTCATTCCTACATCATGCAATAGAGGGATGTTGTACATATTTGTTTTATAAGTACAATACAACAAAGAAATATGATGGTGTTTTTTACAAAGTTTTATAAACTCAGGATTAGCCAAGAAAAGTGCCTCTAAGTAAACCTCTCCGCCAAATTTTGACCTGGAAAAACACTGGTTTTCTTGGAGCATTTCAAATAGGACATCCATAACAATTTTCCCATTGAGTTCTGCTTGCTTTACCTTGCACTTAGTGTTATAGATTTTGCTATTGTCAATGTATTCTCCACCATCAATATTTCTTAATTTAATTTTCATTTGAATTTCATTGAGCCCATCTTTCATCCCTTACTTTAGTTGATCTAAGGTTACACCAGTGATTCTCCTCAGTTGAGGATGCACTGAGGGGTTTGAAGGTGCTTCATGATTGTGTTGGCCATTCCTAATGGAGAGGCTCCACATGGGATCTTCTACTGTGCAACTTGCATGGATCATGAATTGAAGCCCAAAATTTGTTGTGTGAGTTTGCCTTTGCAATTTGGTGAGGTACAGAGCCTCATATACCCTGAATCTGTCTCATGCTACGTTGACATATTTATCCTTTCTTGGATTTAATTTGGTTAATGCATAGCCATGAATGGCTTGCCATTTTTGACAATAAATATCAGCTTATTTCCTACTAGGAAAGGCTCTCACAGGAGGAGGTTCAAGAGTTTCTGGAACAACATAGTTAGATTTTTACATCCACCATGGCACATTAGTCCCCATGAAATCAAATTAGTCAAATGGCATATGAAATGTGTCCCACCAGCTTGACTCAATTCCAGTTGTGAATAAAAATCTTTTTCCTCAATTTTAAACCTATATGAGGATGCAATTGGGCCTTCCAATTTTTTATAATCCCTACCCAAATCCCTAGATTCTAAAGCTTTGTTGGCCAAACTTTCAATTAAGTCCTTCAACACAGCCATGTTTAAGCCAGGGGGTTTTGGGCTTGCCACTCTTTCCATGAACAAAAAAAAAATTAACAGCAGTTGAGTATTCAATTCAATTTCAAATTCAAAAACACCAAAGTATGCTCAATCTTGGGTTGAAAAAAGTAAAATTATCCAATGGGGACAAGTATTTGTTTTTCAAATAGGCAGAATGCAGTTTCAAAGTGGTATTTGTTTTTCCAATAGGAAGAATGCAGTTTCCAAGTTTTCAGAATGTTTAATTCAGTTCTTTTTGTGGTCCAATAGTCCCACAATTTATTCCACACCCCCAAATTTGGATTGAAGGCACTCAAATATGGCCCAGGGGTGCCTAGGTACCCCAACTCCCCCCTGAAAGGGCCCTTTGGGACTGTTTTACCCCAAATGGACAAGGAAAACACATGCAACCCTGTTTGCAACCCAAAATGGATTGGGACCAGGGATTCACAACCACCCGGGGGATGTGCAAGTTTTAAACAACTTTGCTTGCAGGTTGTTGAGTTGTGAATTTCTGTTTGCAACCCATATGAGTTTTGAAAAGCAATTCACACTGGTTTTCAACCCAGGGGTTGTGAATTTAAAACCACCCAAAAAGAAAAAAAAGTGCCCCTCATGTTGTTTTCTTCTGTTATAAAGCTTTCAATCAGCAATTGAGTTGGAAATCAAGAGACAAAATATGGTGGTGAGGACGATTGATGAATAGGCAGAAGGATATTCTATTTAAAAAGGTAAATTATATGGGCATAGTCCTTCCCTTGTGGTGCAAAGGTTGCAAATCAATGAGTGCAAGTTCTTTAGTGATCAGATCTGGCTGGATAAGATTATTGGGGTTAATTTATGAATCAATATAGTGGGGGAGAGAATTTATTCCCACCAAAAATCATGCTCTGAATGAGCCATTTGCTTATATGTACAATCAAATATTCACACTGGTGTGTAAGATGCAAGAACTAGGAAATTTTACTGGTTTTGAAAAAGAATCTGAAGCAGAATGGCTTCAATTAAATTAAACTATTTTTGAATAAACATAAACATTACCATAAACATAAACATGACCAAGATTATTAACTATTTACCCTTTACTTGTGAATATAGATGAATCTCTGCCTGAAAAATCAATATATATATACATATATACCCAGAAATTAGATATTTTTTTCCCCCTTCATTTTCAACATTCCATATTTCCTTTTTTTTTAATCTCTTTTTTTTTCTTTTGGAGTTCTGAAATCATTCAACATATCAAGATGAATTATTGACTAAAGGATTTAATTTTATCTGAGTTTTTTGTTGATTAGCTCACAAGCAATTGAACAAGCCACCCCTCCAAACCAACATAACCTAAAAATTTCACAGGATTCTGGAAGCTCCAAAAAAAAGGGAAAAATTCAAATTAAATTATACTTTGGAATTCAAGCAGCATCAGGAATATTTTCTGCTTGATTTTGATTAGTTCTCAGATACCCATCTTGAAGATTTGATCAAAATTTCATTTAACACAAAAGAAAATCACATCAATCTAATTTGGTTTTCATCATGATTGAATAATTAAAACTTCCCTAGTTTGGTTTTTGTATTGAGATTCTTACTATTCTTTAAAATTAAATTTATTTATTTATTTTTTAAAAAAAGAAAAACCTAACACAAACAAATGGTTTGGTTTTTTTGATTTCCACAACATCTCTTGTGGAGTATTTTTTATCTTTTTGTATTATTTCTCAGGAAATGATAGTTTGAAAATTTGAGTCATCAATCAAGTTCTGCCTTAAACAACGGATTCTAAAATATACAATAATAAAAAGTAAAATGAATCAATGGTTTTTTTTCAAATGGAGAATTTGGCCTTGAAAATGTGTCTAATAATAAAACTGCTGATTTATGCCAATCTGGGGATGAATTTTGTTCCCCTTCCCTTCCCCTGTACATCACAGGTTTCAAACTAGATCTTTTGATCCTAGAGAATTCATGTATATCCTTACTAAATTTTGATTCAAGGGCTCAATGAATGAAGGCTTTTTCAGCTTTTATGGGGAAAAAAATGGAAAGGATTTTGAGGTATGATTGATAGGCTAAGATAGATTTAACTGGAAAAGGAAGGAGATCACTAAAGATCAAAATCAAAAGGGAGAACTTCAATGGCTCAAATAAGGTAGGGGATCCTCAGGAAAAGTAGGTATTGAACTGTAGACAACATTGACCAAGACAAACAGCCCAAGGTAAGTTCCATTACCTGAAATGAATTTTGGTGTGGTCTAAGGAACTGGAACAGTGAATATGATTTTGTTGCAAGATCCACCACTTTGGTATTGGATTCTCACCTTGTTATCAAAACTTGATCACTCTGGAATATTTTTCCTGACTGATGTCTGAACTTGTTTACTCCCACAATCTTTTTACAGTTGAACTCTGGAATTCTAGGTTTATGAAATAAAAACTAACACTTATATTTACTAAATATCAAATTGAATTTTTTCCTTCATTTTCTGAAATCCCCTTTCTGATCTAATGATTGAATCCTCTAAAAAGAGACCAATTAAATATCCTGCTTGATATTAACTAATACTTACATTTTTATTTGATCTCCTACATACCATATCATCTCTAATTTTGATAATGTTTTGTTTCACCTTTCTTCATTTTCCCTGGTCCCTCTCTCCCATCTAGAGACCTTCCTTTAATAGTAAAATGAAACTAAAGAATTTCAAGAGGAATAAAGATGGAGTTCTTCCTCCTATCCACCTGTTCACCAATACCGGATAAGAATCCTTACACAACCAACCCCAATCATCTTACTAAGGGTCATCCACTATTTTTTTATCCATCTCCAATTGTGTCCTTAATAACACCCCTTGGTGAAACATCCCTCACTTGAATAATCTGGAATCCTTCAAATCCTCAACTTTCCTGCCTCTTTTCTTAAAATTCAACCGCCCAATTTAATCAATTCCTTCTTCCATATTTTTCATCTGCATGAATTTATTGTTTCCTCAATTATCCCATACACATCCATAAAGATCATCTCTCACTGGACTCAAATTGAATTTAAAATGCTCCTTTTATTTCACCCTGATCACCTCTTCTAAACCTCAAGCTCAAGAAGTATCTCCAAATGTCTTGACTGCCTTTTGAAATTGTTAATTTATCCCCATTTAATCCTCATTGAGTGCCTTGCCTTCTTGTTTGTTTTTCACCTCCATTTTCTATGCCTTTTTTCCAAGATATATTTTATTTCTGTTACATTTTCTTGGTTCCAAGTCTGGAATTGCCCTTTTGATACAAATTATTGATCCAGAATTGTGTTCCACAATCTTTCCTCCTCCATCTGAAAATTCTCAAATCATCCTCCCTTCCCTTCCCAACCTGAATCCCTTTCCACATCCACAGTAAGAGCCCATTTTTTTCTTCTCCCATGTCTTGTGTCCAAAATCCACCAAGACAGTGGTCTTTTAAAATACGCAATCCCCCTTCATTATAGGGGAAGCACCAAAATCCCAAAAGAATACAAAGCAAAAGAAAAATTGAAGTGCTCAAAAAACTGTTCCAGCTGCTCAGGCAATCTTCTCACTGGCCCAGTTTATAAACACCTGGAAGTTTTTGTTCTGGAAGACATCAGGGAAGAATACACTGAAAAAAGAATGAACACAAATCTTTCCAATTAATTTCATTTGACTCTAACTTGACCAAGAAAACTTCACCAGTCCAACCAAAAAAACAACAATCCATAATTCAAAGGAGCTGTACTGGGAATTGAAATGAAATTAATTTTCAATCAATGCCTTTATTTTATGAGAAGCTAATTCAATTGAATACAGAAACAATACATAAATAAATTATACAAAAGGGAAACCTCCAAGGATTGAGAAATAAAAACAAAAAAACTTTCAAGCTTCTACTCAAATTTTCAAGTTGGAAGCCTTCACTCCTCCACCATTAAAACCTTCTAGGAGATTATAATCCTTAAATAAATCCCCCAACTTTTTTTGAGGGAATTTAAACTCTTCAATTTGTTCCAATACAAAGGAAAGAATTACATGATTTCTTTTGGTATCTTTTTAATTGAATACAACCAGGACATTCAATTCAAAAAAAAAAAAAAAAAAAAGACCAACAAAATTCCTCATCTGTCTGTGTTCAACATATCCAAGTCAACTTCTTCAAATTAATCTTCCAAAAAGTCTTGAGAAGAAAAATGTGAGAATGGAAACTAAAAACTAACACTAAAATCTCTGGATCAATTCCCTCATATTGATCCCAAACTGGCCATGAATTTTCACAATCCCATCCTTCATCAAATCCAAAAATCTAAACAGAAAAAAAAGTATCCAGGAAATGTCATGCTTAGTTGGATCAACTGTGAAAAAACATTTTCATTCTTGAAGGAAGTGCTTCATGTCACTAATTAAAGAATAGGAATTATTTTTTGGTTTAAAAAAATTTACATCTGGTGCTGTAAAATTCTAACAGAACTACTCTCCAGGTGCAAGGACCTTGAAATTTAATACTTCAATTAGGTATAGGTATGTTTTATATCACCCTTTATATGTATTTTTCTGAAGAATACAAAAAAAAACTATGATATGTATCATCCTTTATCCTAAACTTTGGAGTTCTATTTTTCCAAATTTCTGGGTCTTTGATTGTGTTGAAATTGGTGATTGAAACAGGATTTTTTGTGAACACATTCGCAATAAGATACTTCAAAATATCAGGATTTCTCCACTTGCTCCTCATTTGAACTCCATGGTGCCCTGGGAAATCTAAACCTAAAATAAATTCACTGTTTCCAACTAGGACTTTTGAAAAAAGAAATGATTTTCTGGCTTACCTTAACTGCAAGATAACCAGTTCCCCCTTCTCAAGAAATTTTCAAATTCTATCCACTCCTCTCAAGTGCATTCACATGGATTTATGAAGTCAAATCAATCCAACTTATGAAGGAGGCAGAAACCAATTGATAATAATCATCAATGGCTGCACCAGATTTTTTTTCATTTATCCATTCAGGATAAAGTCCAAAATCCTACAAAAAAAAAGAGTGTTTCTATTTTCTCAATAAATCTGAAAATTCAGCCAAAAAATTAAAAAAATTTAATTCTCTGAGGACAGTGGAGACTTTGAAATTAATAATTAAATTGAATATTCTCAGAAGATATTAAATCCAAAATTTCAAGAATGTCTCCTATACTCCTCAATAAAACATATTTTCCAAGAGAGGTAATCAAAATACCATTTTGCAGGAGAAACCCCTCCTTTATGCATGTGGGATGCCCATTGATTGGTGGGGAGATGCTGTATGTACATCTATCTTATGTTAAAACTCCACACCACACATCACACTCAACCTCAGAACCTCTTACAAGCTCTGGACTGGTCAATCATCAGGTCTGAATTTTCTTTCTCCCTTTGGCTGCTACAAGGTCATTGTATAAATTGAGAAGAATTGGTGAAAATCAAATATCTAAAATTCTTGAATAGAAAATGCGCTCCTTGCTTTTGATTCTCATCATCACTCATTCAAAGTATGAATCCCTTTGATAGATAGAATTCAGACATATCATAATTTCAAGCTCAAAACAGAAATTTCTTCCTTTCAAATACAGGGCTATATCCAACACTTATTCAAATAATCACATAATTCTGATAGAAGATGATCCTATTAATTCTACTTGACTATTTAAACCCAAAAATTTTCAATCTTGTGGAAAGAAAAAATTCCTGGTAATTGAATCAAATTATTGAATAGATGATGTGACCCTTTCTTTTGATTCTCATCATCACTTATTCAAATTATGGATCCCTTTGATAAATAGAATTCAGATATATCATAATTTCAAGCTCATAAAAGAAGTTTCTTCCTTTCAAAGACAGGGCTATATCCAACAATTGTTCAAATAATCCCATAATTTTGATAGAAAATAATCCCATTAATTCTACCTGACCATTTAAAACCTACAATTTTCAAGCTTGTGGAAAGAAAAAATTTAAAGTAATTTTGAAACTGATGAAGCTACCCCTTAATAATTGGATGATTGAACCCCTCCTCAAACAGGACCTGAACCTGTTCATTATTTTGATCCTCCTCCCATCCCCCCTCTAATCAAAAATGAAACTACCTTCCCTGGTATGATCAAGAACCCAAGGAAGTTTTCTCAGATTTCATTACCCATAAAAATATATCTTCAAAGAAACTTCCCCATTCCGATTTTGTCACTTCAGAACATACCATGCTTTCCAAACACCAAGCCATTTTCATAACCACAAAAATATCTAGATTATTCTGCTTTTAAAATAGCTAGCTATTGACACCAAGAAGGGAAATGATGAGAGACAAAGAATTTGGGAAGAAATTTTAGCCAAAATGGATCATGTCAAAGTACATACTTGACACCACCTGGGTCATCCACACCAAATTCTATTCCAATGTTGAATTAATCAGAAGGCAAGGCTTGGATTGGTGCTCATGGTCCTTGCCAAGCTGAGGGGATTGACAATAATATTGAAACTTTTCACTTCACTGAATACCTTGCTTCCCTTTAAATTCTACTAAGTCTGGTGGAATTTCATGATCTGTTCCTTCAGATTTCAGATGTGCGTTCCTTGATGGAAATAAGGAAGAGAAATATTTATCAAAAATCTGAAAGAATAAATGTTAAACTTTGCCCTGATCATGTACTTCAACTACACAAATCACTCCACATTCTCAAGCAAAGCCCAAAATTCTGGTACTCTGTCCTTTCTTCAACATGAAAAAAAAACTGAAGACCTTGTAATTGGATGAAAAAAGGAATATCTTGTTGATTACAAATGCAATATGGTACAGAAATTTTATATGGAGGAACTATTGGAACTCAGGTGGGTACTAGGAATAATTGGACAATTTGGACCTAGTTGAGTCAAATACGGGGCCTTGTAGATCAGGTCTAATAGGAGACCACCAATTGAGACAGCACACAAACCTTTTTATGGGAGCGTTTACAAATGAGAACAGCAAAAGATGTGAGACTGCAAAAGACGACACCAAAACACAATGATTGAATGAAAAGGAAAAAAGGCCAGTGGCAACAACAGCAGAAGAAAAGAATGAAAAATAGCCAACTAAACTAGTTGAGTCAAATACGGGGCCTTTTAGATCAGTTCTAATAGGAAACCACCAATTGAGACAGCATACAAACCTTTTGATGGGAGCGTTTACAAATTAGAACAGCAAAAGATGTGAGACTGCAAAAGACAACACCAAAACACAATGATTGAATGAAAAGGAAAAGGCAGTCAATCAGAGAGTACAATAACCAAATTTAAATAACATGGTAATGTTGTGGTTAGGGTAAGTGTTTTGTGAGTCTCATTATTCTCACAAAGTTATTGCTGTATTACAATTTGAAATTTGAATTTGACGTGGGTGGGCACAATCTGTAGTTACTGAACGGATTTGAGATGTACAGCTCAACAGGAATCTGAGTCACTTGAAATGGAAAGGAACAAACCCTCCAACTAAACCAGGATATTAAATCAACAAGATTGAATAAATTTTTGTAAGGAGGTGAAGAAGCAACTATGAACCACTTTCTCATCAAGCAGCTAAAAACTACATCTTTTCAAAACCAGTGGAAGCTGGCCTCAATTATTCAAACGTTTTAGGTCTCCTCAACTACTTGGTTCAGTTCATCAGACCCAATCTAGATTTCTGACGCAGCTATCTTTCCTAATCCTTGAATTCTCATATGTACCATCAACCACCAACAGAAATTCTTACATGGGCATTAAAACATCAAAATCACAAAGATTTGTTGCCTCATATGTACTAGGCAGGCCATCCAACTCCTCATTTGCCATGACCGCCTACTGCAATGCCAATAATTCCTCTGGCTGCCTCTGGCTGTGATATGCGCTAATTCACTGGTAGTGTTCCAATTTTTGATGGGCCTGTCATTTACTGCTTCTCAAAGCAGGTGGTCTGTACACTCTCAACCAACAAATCAAAAGAAAGATACTTTCAACACGAGCCGCGGTTTCTAGTAAGCTAGCGCGCCGAGTTGACGACCAAGATATCAAACACCCTTGTTCCTTCAGACTTGCCAACTCTCTGACCTGCAGCCTGGTGAGACTGAATTTAGCTAGGTTCCCCATGATCTCTTTGCCGGTCACACTTTCACCAATTAGTGTACTGTGCAGTACATATCAGAAGAGATCTTTCAATCCACCTAAATCAACAGGAAATCTAATCTAACCATGCTTCCTTCTCAGTTTCCTTAGAGATTTGAGGCCTCCAATGGTTTTTGAATCTTATTCTTTGTTCTAGTTTTTTTTTTTTTTTTTTTTTTGAAAGGATAGGGAGGTAGAAAACTCTTTCTTATTTTATGTTTGATAGAATTATTGGTTCTTGACTTGAAAGTTTATCATTGCCCAACAAGCTCCCTTTGTAAAGAAAAATCAAGGAGTAAAAAGTACTCAATGGCTACTTGGTTTCAACGCTATAAAACCATATCACACTACATTGATTCCGTTTTCCCCCTCAAACTTCAATGGCCTATTGTGGCACTTTTTTTTTGATGCAAAAGTAAAAAGCTTGATGAGTTATGGTTAACCCAAGCTGAGATTGGGTTCTAAACTGGGCCTCCTGAATCAAAAAATCAAGTTCAAGCTCAGATCAACCGCTTGATGAGAAGATTGAAACCTGCAGTGACTCGTCAACTTATCCTCCGCTTCCCCCTCTAACCAAATTTTAGGTTTCACTCATGATACTCTCATCTCAAATTGATCATCACGCCACACCCACTTTGAGCCAATCACAATCAAACTCTCTCAGGTCTCAAGCCAAAGCATTTTTGCTTAATAGGCTCAAGTCCAATTTGATTATTACTCAAAGATGAATTGGATGCCTTCGCCAATTCACGTTTATTGCAAAGGATGGCTGATTTCATCTCAGAAAACATTTCCTCATACATATTAAATTGAGCTTTAGGACACCATTTGTCAGCCTCCTGGATGCCAAGACCCTTGCTATCCTTTAGCTACCAGAGGTGATAGAATAAATAATAAATATATTATTTAATAAATGCAGCAGAAATCTGTAAAATATTTGGATTAAGCTTATTGCAAGGTTAAGTGGTTTGGTTATGGTTTATTGTTTTGAATCAATATGAATAGATTGATTATTAAATATTTTTATAGAGGGGCCACAATTATATTGGGGATCTTTAACACATCTCTTCAGGGATTTCAGTATGAAAACACGTAGTCCTGGTTACTTTGGGTTCTTTAGTTTAAAGGATATTTTACCCAAAGATAATATGTATATAAAATACACAGTGGAGTGGCAGGGACTTTTAGCCAAGCTACCACAACAGATAAAGGATAATAAAACTTACTGGTATATTATTAAATCCTTTGGGTATCTGTTTGAGATGGGTACTGATGGGTTAAACCTGTATACTGGGGTTATAAGGTTGTTCAGCAGTTTTAATTGATAAAAAGAGGTTGAGGACGGATATTATTGATCAGAAATTGCCATAAATCACTTACTTATCTCTTATAAGTACTTGATTACCTTGGCACGGTGTCTGGATATGAATATAACTGGGTCTCTGCCCATCAATATCCTCAAAAGAGCTCTTTATTTATAGATTTTGGAGTCCCAATATTGTCCTTCTGAGGGTTGTAGGTGCTCAAAGGGACGGACACTAAGGCTAGCAGGGTAACCAGGGGTAGCTTGTCATGTGTTCTTGGTGCTATAGCACGGGTAGAATCTAATTCCTTGGGGTATGGGAATTATTCCACTTTATAATAGACATTAGGATGTGTGAATAACACTAATCTGTCCCAGTTATGTATTATTTAATTAATTATCCTTAGTAAATGTTCCCAGTAATTTAATAATTATATAAATAGACATTTCTACGGACATCTTGATGTCAGGTAAGTTCTCATTATGTATTATATAACTGGAGTAAAAGTCATAATATTGATTTTACTCCTTATTTTCGAGTTCCAGTTCATTTACTAAGAAAATTACTTAAAAATATAAGTCATGGGAATTCATTTAATATTTTTACATCATTAGTTTTTTTAGTATGTCACGAAGATATTGATGTCTAGAAATTCTCATAAAATTATATTAAAGTATTTTAATATATTTTTAGAAGTTGTCATTGTCTTATTTTCGACATTCTTGGTACTTTGAATTAAAATAAAAAATATGTATAAGGATTATTTATGTATTTTTATATAATATTATGTATTTTTAGACTGTCTACTATCCACGGGAACATTTATTACGTATGTAGAATGTTCCCGTGTAGGTTGTAGCATGTTTACGCGGTACCTGAGTCTCTCAGGCCGCCTGTCACTCTGTCAACCTGTAGTCCCACGGCTGCGTACTTTTCAGAGGCCCGGGGCTGCGTACACAACCTTGACGGAGTGTCAGGGCTGTATCTCAGCCGCGGGCGGGTGCATTGGCTGCCGCGGCTGCGTGCGGGAATTGTGACAAAACACATTTCTGCCCGTAACTCCTAAAATATAAACAACACCTCAATTCTGACTGAATTTTAGGTGTGAAACCTATACGTGACAATGTGTGTTAAATATTTAATTGACCAAAAACTCAATAGTGGAGCCATAGTATTTTGGTTTTTCTTTCCTTAATTATTTAAAAATATAAGGAGTTGGATTTCAAGGGTGGGGTCATTGAGTGACCCTACCTAATTTTGGATGGAGAATCCATTTCTGTAATAATATTCATGGTTTTCCTACTCCTTCTTAGGTTAATTTTATTATTATTTTTATGTTATTTTTGTTACTTTTGCAGCTTGCTCTGCAATAGTAGCAAGCTGACATTCCCCCACTCCAAGATATGGCCATATCTCAAAAAAATCTGGAGGGTGTTGGGAGAAAATTAACTTCATGTTTGTTTCAGTTTCTTTTGCTGGCTCTGTAGTTTCTGAGATGTATTGGTCCATCAGGTATGTTATTTTCTGGCAACCATTCATCTTTGTCTGCAGATTCTCCTTTGTATCTTACTAAGTATAGCCTAACATCTTTTCCTTGTACTCTTTCTTTCTTATCTCTCAATATCCTGCTGACTTTCCCTTTTTCTTTCACAGGGTCAGGTTCTAGTGGGATTATTGCTGGAGGGAGGTTGCTTCCTTCTCTTGGTTGAAAGTGTTTGACTAGGCTAACAGGAAATACTGGATGTTTCCTTGATAATTCTTCACTCAAGATTACTTCCACAGCATTTTTGCCATGCATCTTCTTGATAAAAAATGGTCCAACAAAGGCTGGTTTCAGTTTTCTTTTGCCTGCTAGGTTGTTGAAATTGGTTGTAGATATCAAGATCTGATCTCCTATTTTAAAGTCAGGTTCTTTATGTGATTTTTCCCATCTTTGTTTTTTGTATTCTACTGCTTCTTCTACACATTTCTGAGCATGATTATTTGCCAGATCTATCATCTTCTTAAAGTCAAGAGATTTTGGATGAATAGTGGCTAAGTTATAGTTTAAGTTATTCCTAGGTAGTTTTGGAATCCATCCTCTTTCTAGTATGTAAGGAGCTTCTTTGGTAGTAGAATTTTTACTGCTGTTATAAGCCATTTCTAGGGCTGGGAGTAGGCTTACCCAATCATAGCAATAACCATCTGAGTTTTTTATTCTAGACCAAAGCTACAGAACCTCCTTAGCATATGTTCTAGGGTCTGTATCATTCTTTCAGCTAATCCGTCAGTCTGGGGATGGTATGCTGTAGAAAATGCTAGAGTAGTACCCAGTATATCATGTAGATTCCTCCAAAACTCAGAGGTGAATTTGGGGTCTCTGTCACTGATTATAATCTTGGGTATACCCACATCAGCTATGATCCTATTCCAGAATAGTAAAGCTACATCCATAGCACTATCTTCTTTGTGGTTAGGTAAGAATTTTGCCTTTTTAGAATATCTGTCAACTATAACTAGGACAGAGTTATATGAATGAGTACCTCCAGGGGGGAGGCCAGTGACAAGATCCATATTGATGATTTCCCATCTGGTTGTAGGTTCAGATATCTTCTGTAAGAGGCCAAACCTTTTTCCGGTAGTTTTATTAGATTTCTGGCAGGTTTCACAGCTATTAACATATTCAGTAGTGATTTCTTTCCAGTCTATCCACCAAGCAGTTTTTTTTACTTTTTCTAAATTTCTTTCTGTGGATAGATGACCTGATGAACAGTTGTCATGGCATTCCTGGAGTATATGTTGTATATGTTCTTTGTTGCTTAGTACTAATATGCTGGAATGTTGGTGTCTATAGTAAAGGAGACCATCCCAAAAGGTAAACCTTCCTGCTTTATAGGGTTTAAGTAATGAAGCAGGCAGGCTATTTATCAAAGCTGCTTCTGGGGATTCACATTCCATAATGTTAATCAGCAGCTTGATTTCAGGAGAGTAGCTATCCCTTACTAGGTTGAAGAAAGCAGTATCTAATTCACATAAGTGGATCCCCATTATTGGAGCACTCAATGCAAAAAGATTGATGTTCAGGATAGGAAAAATATCTTGACCTTCAGGGTCATATGCTGGATTAATA
The DNA here is from genome assembly GCA_025617555.3 of Puccinia polysora. NCBI lineage: Eukaryota > Fungi > Basidiomycota > Pucciniomycetes > Pucciniales > Pucciniaceae > Puccinia > Puccinia polysora. The sequence goes on from CM062616.1 coordinate 49,102,103, forward strand.
TAGTCATTAGGCAAAGCATTCCTACTTAGACTATCAGCATTATGATGTTTAGCTCCAGCTTTATGCACTATAGTCATCTGTCCTCTATACTGTTGTATAGCAATTTGCCACCTGAGCATATGTCTGCTGGGAGTTTTCATGTTCATAAGAGTTCTTAAAGCATTGCAGTCCATGATCACTTGAAAAGTGGTGCCTTCTAAGTAATAGTGTAGCTTCTCTAAAGCCCATACTAGTGCCAAAAATTCCAGCTGACTGGCCCCATATCTCTTCTCTGTATCTTTGATCTGTCTAGATATGAAGAGTACTGGTTTCTCTACAGGTCTGTCTTCTTCTATCCTTTCCTGATGTAAAGCAGCTCCCAGCCCTTCCATGCAAGCGTGTTTGAAGGGCTTGGAATAATCTGGTTGGATAAGTAGAGGAGTAGAGGTCATAGCTATTTTTAATTCCTCGTAGTTTTTTAGTCTCTCATGAGTCATTTCAAATAGGGTGTTGTTGTTGCATACTTCATACAGACTTTTAGTTAGCATAGCAAACTTTGGTATGTATTGTCTGTAATAACTGCAAAAACTAATGAAAGACAGTAATTCTGTTTTGTTTTGAGGCATAGTTCTATTCATGACAGCAGCTATCTTATTTTGATCAGCAGCTAGAGTTAGACTAGAGACTATATTTCCTAAGGCTTTCAATTCTCCATAACCAAAGTTGCATTTCTTCATGGACACCTTTAATCCTGCTCTGGAGATTGTCTGGAGTACTAATCTTACTTGGTTAATATGAGTATCCCAGTCATCAGAGTATATGATAACATCATCTATATATACCATCATCCATCCTTGTCTGATGTAAGTACCTAGAACTGTATCCATAGTTCTTTGGAAGTGTGATGGAGCATTCTTTATACCAAAGGGCATCCTAAGATATTCATATATTCCCAAATGACAGATTATTCTCATAAACTTCCTGCTTTCAGGGCTTATTGGTACCTGGTGGAAGCCTTTAAGCATATCCATAGTAGTGATTTACTTAGCCTTGGAAAATTTATGCAGAGCATGATCAATCCGGGGTATAGGATAATAATCTGCTTGAGTGTAATTGTTGAGAATTCTGAAGTCTCCTACCATTCTTGACTTGTCATTATGCCAAGCTATGATTACAGGTGTGGTCACATCTACCTGTTCATTATGCCCTACTTTCCTTAATACTTGCAAGTCTATCAGTTCTGGATATGTTCCTCAAGAGCTTTTCTAGACTTAGGACTAGAAGGATAGGCTGGCCTTCTTAAGTTAGGAGGATAAGGAGGATTAATGGTCAATGTCAATACCATATCATGTCCTTTAATATCACCAATGGGATGATCTTGAGTACAAAAAGCATTCTGGTTCTCAAAGCAGACTTTCAATATATCTTTCTTCTTTTCCTCAGAAAGTTTCATATTCAGAGCTGCTTGAGAGAAATATCCTTGGTCAAAGTCTTCTAAATTCTTTTGATAAGTAGAGGAGGGGAAGTTAGACTGAATGGTGCATATCTTAAACTTCTTATCCCAATTACCTCCTACTGTGAAGTATCTTCCTCTAATCTGGAACACGTCTATACCATATAGACATAAGGCATCATTACCCAGTATCAGGTAGTCACATAGTCCGTTGAGCAATACTACAAATTCCACTTGTATTCTCAAAGATCCTTTAGTGTGAGGTGGTATTATAGGAGCAGTCCATACTCCAATAGCATTCATGGTAGAGTTTCAAGAGCTGAACCTGGCTTTTGGGACGGGCAAAAGGTGTTCTTTCCAATTGGGGTCCCATTTGTTTAAGAATTCAGCACAGACACATGAGCAAAAGGCTCCACTATCCAGTAATAACCTTATAGGTCTGTTTTTATACAATCCTGTTGCATAACAAGTTTGACCAGTGGTATAACTTTTCCCACTCATAGGTTTAACTGTTAATGGTTTGAAATTCATAATATGCCTAGGAATCATGGTAGGATCCCATTGTTGGGGCAAGCTAGAATCCCCATGGATGTTATTGATTTCTGCAGAAGTGCCTATATTTCCTTCTATAACATTAACAGGGTTGGTCAGGATCAATTCACATTCAGAAAGAGATCCTTCAGTATCAGCTATATCTTCATAGTTCTGATTCCCTTAAACCTCCTGTTCTCCGTCCAAGACTGCTATCTTCCTTTTTGGTAATGGGCAGTATTGTCTCATATGCCCAGTCTTGTTACAATTCCAAAAAGTTGCCAGCATCCTCTCTTTATCCCTATTCTCATTAGGTTTCTTATTATCAGAGGCATTTATCAGAGGAGGTTGTTCTCTGCTTTTGTTGATGTTATAGTTCTCTTTGGGTCTGGAAGGGGCTTTCTTGTCCAACCCATTCATGTCTATTACTTCTTCTAGCACATTGATTAGAGTGGGCAAGTCCGCATCCATACTCATCCTACATCTTACACTATGGTTAAGGTTGCCAGGACACAGATTGAGGAGTATTTCATTTACTTCCTCTTTATCAGCATCTGGATAGAAGAAATCCAACCTTTTCTTCTGTTCCAAGCACCATTTGTGAGGTTTATCCTTGGAGGGGTCAAATGAGGAATTTTTGAAATTTTTCATCATTTTCCTTTTCCACATTCTAGAACCAAATTGTTCTTTAATCAGAAGTTTCCAAGAATTCCATGGTAAGGATCCTAATTCTTCTCTCTTAATGATAAACCAGTCCAATGCTACTCCTTCAAATAGCCTGGGTAGCCTGACTACAGCTATAGCTTCTGGTAGGTCATAAGAGTTAATGGTGTAGTCAATAAATTTAATAAAATTTATATGATTGTATTCTCCTTCACTGGAGAACTTGGGCCATTCAGAAATAGGGGGTAAAAGTTTGAGTGCTTGCTCCATCTCAGGAGTAGGACTAGGCCTAAAGGTATCACTCCTATTCATTCCTAATAAGGGTGGTGCATAAGGAGTAGTGGTTTGTCTGGGAGGTTTTGGTTCCTCTGTAGTACTCCCCAAGGGGTTGGTCAGACGGACTTTCAAGTCTCTAAGATCATTTTTGATCAGATTAAGTTGCAGGTCCACTTTTTTATTAAGCACATTTAATTTTTCACTAAGGGATAGAATAGAGCTGTTAGTGGTGGTTGCAAATTCTTCTTTTAAGGGGTGGAAAGACATAATAAAATCTTCTTGGATTCCTGATAACATATTCTCAATTGTTTGAGTCTGTTTGATCCTACCTTGATTAATTTTCTAAAATAACTGTTCTGTGTGTTCTTTGATTTCTTCCATTCCTACCGTCTTTTTTTGGTTATTAATCAATTTGGCTACCACTGAGGTTAATTTATCCATTTGGGTATAAACCCCGTCCAAATTTTCACAAAACATTTTGAAATTATGACGCATATCATTAGAAAAGGAAGTAATTACATCAGAGGTTTGTTTGGGCTCAGAATTAGAAGCTAATTATTGTAAACCTTTTTCCACTTTTGAGCTAGGGATATTATCTGATCCCAGTCTTTCTTTCCCTTTGGATTGGGATGGGAATAGGATCTCTTCTTTCCTGATCCTTTGCTTTTCAGTTGGGCTAATTGATCCCAAGGATTCCACTTTTCTACGTAGGATTCTACCTCTTTCCTTGGAATCATTTTCTGAAGAGCTATCTGGGTGGCTTTTGCCTGGGAGATTATCTTTTTCATAGATACCATGTCCTCCTTGGCTTGGGCTTCTTTGAATTCTTCCCAATATTTCACGTCCTCTTTGACTAAGTCTTTGATCCTGGCTTCCTTGGCCAGATTATGCTGGGGTGGCTGCAGGGAATCTTTTTGTAAAGGAGGGTGGCTTGATTCTACTACCTTCTCTGGCTCTAGGTTTGGAGAGGGCAGAAGTGATTGGTGCTTCTCCTTGTCCATCAACATTTGATTCACGGGTTCTAGTCCCTTCATGGTTGTCCTTATTGGTGGTCTCACGGTTACTGAGAGCTGTTGGCAAAGATCAACAGGAGGGAATTCTTCCTGAGGCTCTTGTGTTATGTCTTATTATTCTTAGAATAATATGTTTATAAGTATTTTACAGAAAAAAATCCGTAAAAATAAGTTTTATTCAAAACTCACTTAAATTGATGTTCAAAGGTACCAAGACCTTATTGGGGTTAAATTGATCCTTAGTTGGTAATCCTACGGGTTCTTGGTGTGTTCCTATGAGGTCTTCACCTACCCAATCAATATTTTCAGGGCGTCCAGAGATATCTGGGATTTCCTGATCCAATAAATCGACTTCAGTGGCGGTGGTTTCTGGTACAGGAAGTTCTACTGATAAAAAGGTCTATTTTATTGGTTAATAAAATATATCAATATTGTTTAAAAATAATATGTTAATACAAGTTGTATACTTACTTTTATATTTCAAAAAGTGATTTATACGGTATTTCTTCCAAGCTTTATGCTTCCTTAATAGAGCCTGAAAGTTGATACGCATTTCAAGATCTTCTTGTTCAAGGAGTTTATCTAAGTGTTTACATGCAGAAGAGATATTAAGTTGCTCAGCTTGAGTTAAAGCTTTCCAACCAGTAGTTTTATAATTTTTAATATATTCTTCTTTTCTTATCTTTAAACTATTTAAATAATAGATTATTAATTCTGCATTGGTTTTTAAATCCACTGCAAAAGAATTTAATGATAAATCACGGTTATAAAGTCAGATAAATCTATCTTTGATTTTATTTATTTGTGAAATGTCTGGTCCAAGGTATTAATTATAATAAAATTGAATATTTCCCGGCCAGACCCCCAATTGTCAGCCTCCTGGATGCCCAGACCCTTGCTATCCTTTAGCTACCAGAGGTGATAGAATAAATAATAAATATATTATTTAATAAATGCAGCAGAAATCTGTAAAATATTTGGATTAAGCTTATTGCAAGGTTAAGTGGTTTGGTTATGGTTTATTGTTTTGAATCAATATGAATAGATTGATTATTAAATATTTTTATAGAGGGGCAACAATTATATTGGGGATCTTTAACACCTCTCTTCAGGGATTTCAGTATGAAAACACGTAGTCCTGGTTACTTTGGGTTCTTTAGTTTAAAGGATATTTTACCCAAAGATAATATGTATATAATATACACAGTGGAGTGGCAGGGCCTTTTAGCCAAGCTACCACAACGGATAAAGGATAATAAAACTTACTGGTATATTATTAAATCCTTTGGGTATCTGTTTGAGACGGGTACTGATGGGTTAAACCTGTATACTGGGGTTATAAGGTTGTTCAGCAGTTTTAATTGATAAAAAGAGGTTGAGGACGGATATTATTGATCAGAAATTGCCATAAATCACTTACTTATCTCTTATAAGTACTTGATTACCTTGGCACGGTGTCTGGATATGAATATAACTGGGTCTCTGCCCATCAATATCCTCAAAAGAGCTCTTTATTTATAGATTTTGGAGTCCCAATATTGTCCTTCTGAGGGTTGTAGGTGCTCAAAGGGACGGACACTAAGGCTAGCAGGGTAACCAGGGGTAGCCTGTCATGTGTTCTTGGTGCTATAGCACGGGTAGAATCTAATTCCTTGGGGTATGGGAATTATTCCACTTTATAATAGACATTAGGATGTGTGAATAACACTAATCTGTCCCAGTTATGTATTATTTAATTAATTATCCTTAGTAAATGTTCCCAGTAATTTAATAATTATATAAATAGACATTTCTACGGACATCTTGATGTCAGGTAAGTTCTCATTATGTATTATATAACTGGAGTAAAAGTCATAATATTGATTTTACTCCTTATTTTCGAGTTCCAGTTCATTTACTAAGAAAATTACTTAAAAATATAAGTCATGGGAATTCATTTAATATTTTTACATCATTAGTTTTTTTAGTATGTCACGAAGATATTGATGTCTAGAAATTCTCATAAAAGTATATTAAAGTATTTTAATATATTTTTAGAAGTTGTCATTGTCTTATTTTCGACATTCTTGGTACTTTGAATTAAAATAAAAAATATGTATAAGGATTATTTATGTATTTTTATATAATATTATGTATTTTTAGACTGTCTACTATCCACAGGAACATTTATTAAATATTTAGAATGTTCCCGTGTAGGTTGTAGCCTGTTTACGCGGTACCTGAGCCTCTCAGGCCGCCTGTCACTCTGTCAACCCGTAGTCCCATGGCTGCGTACTTGTCAGAGGCCCGGGGATGCGTACACAACCTTGAAGGAGTGTCAGGGCTGTATCTCAGCCGCGCGCGGGTGCATTGGCTGCCGCGGCTGCGTGCGGGAATTGTGACAAAACACATTTCTGCCTGTAACTCCTAAAATATACACAACACCTCAATTCTGACTGAATTTTAGGTATGAAACCTATACGTGACAATGTGTGTGAAGTATTTAATTGACCAAAAACTCAATAGTGGAGCCGTAGTATTTTGGTTTTTCTTTCCTTAATTATGTAAAAATATAAGGAGTTGGATTTCAAGGGTGGGCTCAGTGAGTGACCCTACCTAATTTTGGGTGGAGAATCCATTTCTGTAATAATATTTATGGTTTTCCTACTCCTTCTTAGGTTAATTGTATTATTATTATTTTTATGTTATTTTTGTTACTTTTGCAGCTTGCTCTGCAATAGTAGCAAGCTGACACCATTAGAATCCTCTCAAGTCGGGGTGCTGTGTTTGCTCTCCGAAGAGTTTGAGTTGATATCATCCTTCGGATGATGAGCCAATTGACGGGTTTGATTTTAATTGTGGCTGTAACCGATGGATTAGGTAAAGTGGGAGTGGGATCCGAGGGAAAATAATGCATCCAAAACTGCAGAGATGTGAGAGCGGTGGAAATACGATGGAATACATAGACACAGACTCTAGCGAAGTGATTGAGGATGAATTGTGTAGATTATCAGGGGCGTCGGTACTGATCTATTGAGAAGTCACTTTTCAAGTTCAGCTGATGTCCATGTTAGAGCATCGTGGCATCAGAGGGATAAAGGTATGGAGTCATTTTAACAATATCATCAGCTCCGAGAGAAATGAACGAAAGGGGAGTAGTCGAGCCGACCAAACAAGAGTGGTGATATCGGTTTCAAGATACTATTTTTATTTTTATTTTTTTCGTTAGCTTAGATCGGAAGCTTCGCCACATCCCTGCAAGCTTTTACCGTACCGTGTTTCTTGATGGCCTTGTGCACGGCTAAATACGAACAAGAATTAAGTGAGGGCAGTATTAAGACAATCAAGTACACCAAGCACTTACCTGGGATTCGTGTATCACAGACAGGGAGATTCACGACGCAGTCCGCATTCTTGTCGGTCGGCATTGCCCTACGGTAAATTTGCAGGCTCTTCAGTTTGTGCTTTCATACTAGCATTTACAATTCCCAGGATCATGAAAGCTTTAGCTACCCACGTTTCGTTGTAAGGGTTATATTCCATCTTGCCATATTTCGTCTGACAGTGATATGACTGAGTGGTGATGTATTCGGCTGTGAATCCATAGGAAGCATTGATGACAGAGCCGTGGTACCAGGTATTGATGGCACGATCTTTCTTGTGTCGAATGACATTCAGCATTCTTTTGATGATGATAAAAAATTGCAAGTAAATTCGTTTGAGCTTTGATTGAATCGGTAGTGCTACACCCTTACGTTTTATTGGGGTAGCAAAACGAAATCGCATTTGGATCCTCCCATGCGCCATTTGGGCCCTTTCCGTCACATCCTTCCTGAAAACAAGTTCATAAATACCTTGTGCTGCCTAGACAAACAAAGAGCACCAACTCACCCCGACAGTTACAAATCCTCCCTGGACATGAGGGAATGTGAGCCTCTATTAACACAAGGTAACCGAGAAGGAAAGAACAGCGTTTCAACATACGTAATCTCTAATGATAGCCGTCAAAATTCTAGCAGTCGCAGTAGTTTTGATCTCAGATTCAACCTGTTGGAATTGTCGAGCCTCGATGTGTCTGAAATAGGATCCATTCTTTAGAACTCCAGATATTCCCTGGGGAGTACTGATTCCAGCGTTCATGACGTCGACCGTTCGATTGGTGAGAGCGCCCTGGGCAGCACTCTGCCATTTCCCAAGATACCATGAAAATTCGGACCACTAAACATCAACGATTGAGATTGAGTCCGAGTGAGCCGTCGAAACTCATGACTTTGTAACATGCTTGAGATGGGTACTAACTCTTTGGAACGGGTCCGGTTCGTCCTTCTTATCTTTGTTTAGCAGCATTAAGCCCACTGCTCCTTCCGCTGTGTCTATAACCGCGTTGATACTGTACCAAATACCAATGGCTAGAAGTGTCCCAGGGAAAATGATGACGGCAGATGCAATCAGAGCTGCAATTCCTCCAGCGATGGAAAGAATGTCGTTCCATTTCCATAGTGGACTACGTTTGGCTGGATGGTAAAGATCCGCTACCATGGCGGAAACGATCGCTGTATCCAAGATTCAACAGAAATCAGTCAGATGTTCGAACTGAGCCTCATATTTGAAGAAAAATTGTAGAATAGAAAGATTTACATTGAGTCATGGATCCTGCCATCGAGATAGCAGAATAGATGGTATTTTGCACCAGGTTCCAGTTCTGCACTGCGTATAGAACCTCCCATTGTGGACCAGGAATCGGATTACATGGCTGTTTTTTTTTTTTTTTAAAAAAAAAAGGAGAAATGTCGTAAGCACAGGCTAACATCATTTTGGTTGAATCAACCATGATGAATTGGTGGTGATGACCCCACTGACTTGTTGTGCATCACATGACTCGCCAATCCCACAAACCCAATTTTGAACACCAACTGAAAGAGCGTAATCCTAAAAAGATCATATGGTGATCATGGCAAGAAGGAAAGATTCACTAAGCTCTTGGGCACAACGTCAAGCATACGAATTTCAAGCCCGTGGGTCCCTCTCGATGGCTACTAACTGTCAATGTATAATTCATTCCTTGAGGGTACTTCGCCAGATATTCATCTAGCTTCAAACGCTCCCACGAGGCTGGTTCCAGAGGAACTAATGCACATGGATCTGACCAGTTAAGAGGACCGGGCAACTGAGTCGAGAGTTGGGGGGCATCTTTCAAAGTAATGGTGGTGATGGGCGGTAATGGTTCGATTGCAGTGGTGTTTTGTGAGGTGGCTGTGATGTTATTGGCAACCGTAGTGTTGGCCGACGGCTGGGTGTCACCCATGGTGGTGCTTGCGAGAACGAGGAGGAATGGCATTCGGGCCATGCGCACCATTTGTGCCATCCTTGATTCGAGATCCTTTCCCTTTGGGAAGGTGTTGTGGTATCGCGCACTGTGAATCGATTGAAGAATGGCGTTGGCGCTTTTGAAATAATATTTCCTGATTCTTTCTTTCTTTTTTTGTTTTCTGAAAGAACGAATGGTTCAAACGAATGACCAGGATTCAACTCCAGGTTGAGGGAAGGGTCTTAGGTGAGGGGATCTTCGGTTCACATGCCCAAGTGGGTGCTTCAAAGACGTTTTCATTTGAGCGCCATAGACCTAAGACGATGTTTAGTACCCTCGGAATGAGTACGCAAACCTGAAACGCTTGAAGCTCAAAACTTGTATCAAAGAGTATGTCGTACCCTCTAAACAAGAGTAAGAGTCTGAGGCACGTTGGATCATTTTTCTCCTCCAAATACTGAAGACGAGACATTCTCGCTGCTGGAGGGGTTAATAAATACCGTCTTGAGTCTCCGAACTCAAAGAATAATTTTCTATACTTCCTCGGAGGTTGTTTCATTACTGGCGGAGCTCATGTTTGCGGGCGCGTGAGGCCGGGGCGCTTTAATACGCTTGGGGCTCGAGAGCTGATGCGGCGACCAGAGGCGGCAACGTGTGAGCTGACAGCGAAGAGCCCAGTCCAGCGGACAGCCGGTGCTGTCTAGCTGGTGGGCGCCATGTTGTATGTAAATACATATTTACACAGGTACACTTCCCTGGTTGGCATTTTCAACTCGTTTGCGAATGCTCAGGCGACCAAATCCCAAAGCTCGTCAGATCGGTAGATCATCCCAAGGGACCAGGCCGACTGGCTTTGAGTTTGAGTGCCCTAGCTCTGTTATCGTGTCAAGGATGATTCTGTGCCTCTCCATAGGCATATCTGCCCCACGATAACAGGAGATGCTTCGACCAAATGGCCTCGGTCTTGATGTCCATATGAGTCACCGTCGTCTGGAAATCACGCTGTATGGGTGTAACATAGCACATACATGCATACATGATACACATCACTTCCGTAGCCGTAGATTGAGACCTCCGCAATCGGGCGATTTCCCAGGACGGCTGCAAGGATTAAATTCAAATTAGATTGAAGAGCTCGAAGAGGGACAATCAGCTGGTCACTGAAATGGATGTGGGCATTACTTGGGTGGACCATAGGATTGTAATCAACAGTTGGGCAGATGGAGAAACAAAAAACAGGCGAGGTCAATCGAGCGAAACCTGACCAAGTTTCCAAGATCAGTCTTTTAGATCGGGTTTAAGAGAACAACGACTTGGTGGCAAACACGAACCTAAGGAGTTCGAGCGTAATAGGGCTGAATGATAAGAAAACAAGATAACGCAACAAGATGATGGAGGAAAAGAAAAGAGGGTGTGTTACAATTTCTAGTTGTATATAACTGTTGTTCTCAGTCATGTTGGGTTTGTTGGTTTGTTCCTGTTATCACTCACTATTCTGCATCTCATGCTACTTTGCACAGGCATTCGAAATGCGATGACTGTATTGGAGATGGAACATAATAGAAAGAGAATGAAGCATAAGTGAGTATGATATGAAAACGAAATGAATAGCAGTATTTATATTTCACCAGTACGACGTGTCGCTCAATAAGGTAGAGTGAGGGATTCTGAGGACTAATTGACGGCAATCCAAATTATGGAGCTTGCCGAATCTCACTCCAGTAATAATAACAATAAAAAGAAAGGTTGGTAAGGAATCAAAAGGCCTTGAAGAAAAAAAAATCTTTGTATGGTACAAGTCTTGAAGGGGTATAAGACAAATCGAGCCTTTCGAAAGTCGCGGGGAAGCTTTTTTTAAATGACCAGGAACATCGCCGTGATCAGGATCAATTTGAGAGGTAATGGTTGGAATGATTAATGATAGACAATATATACTGGAGGATTGAGCAACTTGAACAAGACTGGCAGGGGGATCTTGTCAAAATTGCAAGATCCCGCTCACCATTCAACAAGCAACTTGAGGCCGAGTTGAACAGATCTCTCTTCGATGCAACTATGTCGATCGCATTCAACAGTCATGTGCCCAACGAACACTCAACAAATTGAAAATGACGATATCACGGAGATCTGCACAAGTTAAGAAACCACAGATGAGGGAAGGTATTCAAAAACTTGGTCACCACTTCTGCTGAGGTCGGGCTTTGAACTGCTCATAGTCCGCACGATTGAACAGGCTAATTTCTGATTCATGTTCTGAAAATCCAAAAATTTAGTAGCCATTAACACCAATCACGATATTTTGATAAGACTTTGGGTACGTCCTACCTAATCCATAATCTGATAACGTTTTGCATTGGTCCTCCAATATCCATTCATCGTGGTCTAGATTGATGACCAAATTAGTGGTCTGGACCGTTGAGCGATTTACACGTGCACGGAGGCCGGGTCAGTCTTCTTTATGAAGAAGTCATCTGGGTATGTAGGACGAGGATGCGGTGTGACTAAACTTTGGCTCCATGTGCCTTGGTATAAAGCTTGAACGTGTCTGGAAGCCGTTAAGAAGCAACTTGACTTCAATCACGAAAGCGGTCGCTGAGAAGTATGACCGTGGGGAGGATGCTAACCTAGTTCGACTGTCTGAAACGCTTTCCAACCAGGCGTAGATGATATCTCTGGGTGAATAGTTCGTCGAGCAAGGAGATTAGATCGCCCATCCGACGCTTGAAGTCTTTGATCCTACCCACGTTGCCGGCAAAGTCTCAAGAGCTCGTCGGGGTGCATCTTTTCGAGATCCAAGTGATGGAGCACCAAGTTTTTCAAGTTTCGGTATTCGAATGACTTGATGACTCTGACCGTGATCGTTGCATCTGTTCTTGGTCTCGTCGTGTTCGTCAAAGGGTCTGACTGCATTCTGCCGTGTGGTCAACCAGAGTCAGGATACCGCGCGTGGTGGAGCCGAGCCGGACGAAAGGCCTACACAAGGTTTTGGTCCATCCGGGGGTCCACATCCACCCCCGGGAAGAGACCCATCTTCGTCATCCGACAGACACCTCCGGGGGTGGGTGATCAGAGTTAGGTTTACCAAACCAGTCTACACATTTCACATTACAAATTACATGACCACGTAACACCTTGTACATGCATACCCATACACCCTTGCCACGCGGACCGGGTAATATGGCACAGATAGGCTTCCCGTTTCCATTTACTCTTCACAGCTTAGAGCAACTGCAATTGTCTTGGTAAACCCGCTCTCTAGCTAAGTTTACCAACCCTGACCAGCAATTATACCCTAAATAGGACATCACTATGTAGCAAGCTCCACAGCTTGGGTTGAAGATTGGCAAAGTTATGAAAAGTTATGGAGCTTGCTAGCACCAACCTGTCACGCCTCGCACTTAGGGATTATTGTCTTCATCACTTTGACATATCCTCTCCTCAGTACCATCTACCTCAGTCTATAAGCGTGACACAAATAAAGCACAACATCAAGGGTGCAATCCGCTTACTTCCTCTGGCTTGCATTGACCTTCCAATCTTGGCAACCAACTCAGTATATACTTGCAAACTTTGCAGTTAACTCCATACCGGTCAGCCATCAATTACGAGATCCAATCTCCTTCCCTGGCCCATCAACAGCCTCGGACTTCCATCTCCGGTCACGCACTTTTTGTTAGTTTGCATCTACATCTAACTAAGCCATCATTACTGTACAGTTTGCAATTGGACTAGTCCCTACCCTGCATACACTATTACTTCTCACTCGTATTCCCTTCAACGTCATTTGCTCCTGTCTCAATTCATCATACATTTGTACACTCAGATTCTATTGTCTTGCACTTACGCCATGACCTCGGATATGATTGTACTATTGCTCTATTTCCTATCCTGTTCCTGTCACTCATTTGCCTCACCGCCTTCAACCATAGTTGGCTCCCCATCAGGTTGTATCTTGTCACTTTGGATTACCTTATAAAGGCTACCCCCTTGCCTGATGATTGTCTCCTCAGTTAGTTAATTTCATACGTTCTCGCATTTTGCTACAACCCAGTTATCACATTGGACTTGGGTTGAGTTTCCCTCCTTGGAACACACTCCATTCCTCTCGCCATTTGACGAGTGGCATCACTAAGTTCACACTTTGCAACTGAGTCTTGCTATTTGCACTTGCCCTTGCACTCAGCATTCCTCCGCGCTCACAATCATCTAAGAATTGCCCTATAGTACGTGGGGTGGTTGTGTGACAGTAAATTAACTAACTCAACTCATCTATTGTAGCTTGCCAACCTATAGTAGACTTCTTCTTCTCAATGTCATGTACTTGCTCAACCAGGAACGCTTCCCTTTCCCCTTACAATGATGATATCCATTGGGTAGGGAGAACCAGCGCTCCTTGGGCCCAACAACCGTTAGATCCCATTCCTCCTTCTAAATTGCCATCTGTTGAACCCCTCAATGATCCTTGGACTCCTCCACGGGATGTTCCGGCGGACCCTCTTGCGGAATTCACAGATTCCAATCATTCTTCCAATGAAACCTCAACTCATGGTAAACCAGGGATTTGCACTACTGCTTCCAAGCCCGATGCTTTGACCCTGCTTTTGACTTTGATCCAGGCCCTCACTCATGGTGCCCCACAATCTAGTCCAAGTACTCCTAGCTTTTGCACTCCGGGCATGAAGAAACCTGATCACTTTACGGGAGAACACCCTCATAAGCTTAGATCCTACCTACAGTCCTGTAAAATCATCTTCTCAAACAACTCCACCAATTTCCCTTCCAATAGACATAAAGTTATGTATGCTTTGTCCTTCTCAGGAGGTAGAGCCTTGCAGTGGTTCAAACCATACCTCAAACTTTTGTCCAACAACAGTCCCATGTGTATTCTCAACAACTGGGACAGGTTTGAGCAACAACTGTTCACCCTGTTCAGCAACCCCAATGAAGTTTGAAACTCCAAATACAAACTTAATAGTCTAGTTATGAAGGAAAACAGTAGAGCTTCCATTTAGATTTCTCACTTTCAAACCTTGCAGTCTTGCATCCAGTGGAACAAGGCCGCTCTTCTATTCCATTTCCAAAAGGGTCTACCAGCACGCTTAGTTGAACAGCTTGCAGTTGGGGGGCATAAGACAACCTTGCTCCAGCAGCTAATCAATTGAGTGATTGAGCTTGATAATGGCTATCACAACAAGAATCTCTCTTGGCAAAACAACCAAGGACCATCCACCTTGGCTCTGAGGGTGGAAAACTCCTCAAAGCAAAACGCAAGGAACCTAAAACCATCCAAACCAACCCTGACTTTGAACTCCAACTCAAAAGGGAAAACCGTCACCAAAACTCCAAAGTTCTTTGACAAAGAAACCGGGATGCTACGGAACAAGGAAGAGCTACAAAGGGAGAAGAATGGGCTGTGTATGTATTGTGGAGGAAAACATGATGTTGACAGTTGTGCGAAGCGGTTAGCGCGTGAAGCGGCTAAGCAGTCAAATAATTAGCTTGTAGTTTTTCTGATACTCGCAAGGAAAACTACACATTATCTAAATCACCGTGAGTAAATCTTCACACTTGCAAGTCACTAGGTTCTCCTAGTTTGAGATTTATCCTATTCCATTCCAACAACACCCCTTATTGAGTTTTACTTGATTCTGGTGCTAATGTTTCCTTCATCAGTGAATCTTTTGCCACTTCCAAAAATCTTACGCGTTCCGAGATAGATAAATTTCCTATCTATTTAGTAAGTAGTGCGACTGAACCGTCTTATTGGGACTCCCAAAAGGCAAAATGGACCTTTGAATTCTCCAATTTCCCCTGCTTTGAATGGGATTTATTTGTCTTGGATGTACCCAGAATGGATGATACCATTCTAGGCCATGATTTCCTAGTTTACTGGAATCCGGATGTGAATTGGCAAGAAGGAGTAATTAACCTTTGAACCTTGCACCCCCAGAACGCTCATCTTTCCGTCAAACAGGAATTAAACAGCCTACCTGACACTGTCATTGAGTTGGATGACACTTTTCCACCAGGAGATTTACAATATCCTGACCTTCATTCCCAAGTTCCCTCTTCAGATTTAGGAGTCATTGCTTACCTATCCAGCTTACCTCTTTCCTGTTTCTTCAAAGAGAAACAGACACCAACCAAACAGTGTATCTTGAGCTCCCTAATCCTCTCGCATCATGCAAGCACCTCAAATCCGGTGCTCAAAGATGACAAGATTGAAGATTTAGAAATCATTTGAGGGTTTTACCTTCAGTTTATCATGACTTTGCTGACGTCTTCTCAGCTGCAAGAGCAGATAAACTGCCTCCATCCCGTTCTTAAAATCACAAGATCAAACTTACTGGCCCACCTCCGGCACCAGGACCAGTCTACTCTCTCTTGACGCAAGAATCAATTGCGCTTCAAGACTACATTGTGGAAAATGTAGCAAAAGGATTTCTTTGATCAAGCAATTCAAATACCGGTTCACCTGTCCTATTTGTTCCAAAAAAGGACGGTGGAATTTTCCTTGGTGTTGACTACAGGAAACTGAACCAGGTAACCTGGAAGAATGCCTATCCAGTACCGCCTATGTCACATCTCCTCACCCTCTTCCATGGAGCTGCTTATTTCTTGAAGTTAGACCTTTGAGGTGCCTATAACCTAATTTGCATTACAAAAGGTCATGAGTATTTGACCGCAATGAGAACCTGGTTTGGCATTTATGAGTATTCCGTCATGCCTTTTGGCCTCTGTAACGCTCCTTCCACTTTTCAACATTTTGTCAATCACATTTTCTCCAATCTCGTAGGTAAATACCTCATGGTATATCTAGATGATATACTAGTCTACTTGAGGAACCTCAAAGATCACATTGCACATGTGCGAGAGGTGCTGCAGCGACTTCGCAAGAATGACCTGTTTGCAAAAGCCTCTAAGTGTGAATTCCATTCCTCTTCCCTTTGGTTTCTAGGTGTCATAGTCTTGCATCAAGGACTATTGATGGACCCAGCCGAACGCAAACACATATTGGACTGGCCCCCCCCTTCTTCCGTTAAATTCCTTCAAGTTTTCCTTGGTTTCAGTAATTTTTACAGGAGGTTCATTGAGCGTTACTCCGAGAAAACCGTGAATCTTACTAACCTTCTTCAAAAAGACACTCCTTTTGTTTTTACCAAACAGGCTGCTTTGGAGTTCAAAGCTCTGAAGAAAGCGTTCACCACTGCTCCGATACTTGCTCACTTCAAAGAGCTAGCTTGCACTATTGTCAAAACAGACGCAAGCCACTATGCAATCGCAGGAGTAATCTTGCAGTTCTCTTCCTCCACTTCTATCTTTCACCCCGTAGCTTTAGAGTCTTGCAAGTTGCTCGCTGCAGAGCTTAACTATGAGATTCATGACAAGGAACTTCTTGCAATTGTTTATTGCTTAAAGAAATGGCGTTCATACCTTTTGAGCCTTAGAGAATCCTTTGAGGTCTTAACTGATCATAATTCTTTAAAGTATTTTATGAGCTCAAAAGTCCTCACATGTAGACAAGCACAATGGGCCAAATACCTCTCCGAGTTTGACTTTACCATCATGTACCGCCCTGGGAAACAAGCGGTAGTCCCTGATGCTTTAACCCGTTGGGACAATGTTTACCCAGGGGGGGGGAGCATCTTTGCCAAAAACAACCCTGAAAACGTTAGGACACTCTTCTCAACCCAATCTTCCCAACTCAGTTCAATCATTTCTCACTTAAAAGATTTGGCTTCCAAACTCCAACAAGCTCAATGCGACAACCCCAAGTGCATCAAACTTCAAAATAGTGAAAACTTATTAGATAGTGAAGGAATAGTACTCTTATTTTCTCCAGAATTTTGAATGAAGGAAGTGATAAACCAGAAACTGTTTTGCATCATTAGAAAAAGAACAGTAAACAGGAATAGAAAGAACAAAACAAAGAATCCTACCCAAGGAGTATAAATGACACAGATAAAGTTACTCCTATAAGACACTAGTGATCCAACACACGCCTTAGACTGATATAATTGAGAGTTGAGAAAATTAGAACAAAAGAGACTTGAGAAGGAAAATTAAAGTGAGAGATTGCACCGAATTATTATGTGACCTTTTCAATGAACTGACTTCTTCTCTTGCTTCTTGATTTTGTTCAGTGGTATTATCAGGAAGGAAAAAAAAATAAAAGAGAGAGTCCGGCGAGTGGAAGAGACCATTGGTTGAGGGAAAGAGTTTTTGGCGCAACTAGAGGAGAGCTACTCAGAATGAATATGCATAGTACTCTGAAGCACGCGCGTGTCACTATGAATAAATAATATGTAAGGTCTCCAATCCGCGCATGTAAAGAGATATAATTAAATAAAGGAAAGGAATAAGAAGAATAAAAATAAAGTATAATAAAAGAAATAGATAAAGAATAAATATAAAGGAAATAAATAAATATAATAGAATAAATAAGATTGCCGCATTCCAACATAAGATTGCCGCATTCCAACAGATAGTAGTTACAGTATTGATGATAATGACTTCTTAGTCTATGATAATGGTATAGTAGTACCAGATAATTCTTGCATTAAGTTAGATATCTTTGAGTCACTGCATGATTCTCCACTTGCTGGTCATCATGGGAAGGATAAAACCTACCAATTGATTGCACAAGACTTCTACTGGCCTGGTATGACCAAAGAAGTAAAAGACTATGTTAGCGCGTGCTATGATTGCAATTTTAACAAGTCCTTGAATCAACAGAAGTATGGGCTGCTCCAGCCACTTCCAATTCCGCCTCATCCTTGGCACTTGCTTTCTATGGATTTCATCTCTCAATTAACTTTTTCTAGTGGATATGATGCTATTCTAGTAGTAGTAGATTGCTTCTCAAAAATGGCTTTATTTCTGCGCAGTAATGTGACAGCCTCTTCAGAAGACTTAGCTAACTTGTTCATAGAATATGTATTTTCAAAACATGGTCTCCCTGATAATATAGTTAGTGATTGTGGATCTCTGTTTGTCTCAAGCTTCTGGACCTTGCTATGCCAACATTTGAAGATCACTTGCAATTCATCAACGGCGTACCACCTGGAAACGGACGGGCAAACCAAGCGAGTTAATCAGATTCTCAAACAATATCTTTGAATGTATGTTGCCTGTCAACAAGATGACTGGTTGCAATGGCTCCCACTAGCCGAGTTTGCCTACAACAACTCCACTCATTCCTCCACCAAGCAGTCACCCTTCCAAACTCTTTATGGTAGAAACCCAACTTTCTCTTCCCTTCACGTAGCACCTTCTCAACCTGCTACCAATTACCTTGAACAAATTCAATCCCTTCAATTGCAACTTGGAACCAACCTTGAAGAAGCAAACCAGCGCTATAAGGAGCAAGCAGACCGACTTTGCACTACGGCTCCAACCTTTGCAGTAGGAGATCAAGTGTGGCTTGATGCTTGCAATATTTGCAGTACTTGCCCAACCCGCAAACTTTTCAAAAGAAAGCTTGGCCCCTTTAAAGTAGAATCAGTCATCTCCCCTAACGCCTTTAAACTTACCTTACCTGCAAAATGGAAAGGTATCCACCCAGTCTTTCATGTGTCTCTCCTAGAGCCAGCTCGAGTGCTATACCCGGGCAAGACTAATCCCCCTCCCAAACCAGTCACTGTCCTCAATCATCAAGAGTGGGAAGTAAGCCGTATTCTGGATTCTAGGTTAAGCAAAGGAAAACTTCAATACCTTGTTGAATGGTCTGGCTTCCAGTCCAACAAAGATTGCACCTTGTGGGAACCAGCCCATCACCTTTGCAATTCTCCCAATCTGATTTGAGATTTCCATGCGAGCTACCCTTGTAAACCTTGACAATCATGATTCCATCCCATCCAATCCCATTCCATTCCATATTCCATCCCATCCAATCCCATTCCACCCCACATTCCATCTCATCCAATCCCATTCCATTCCACATCTCCATTCCATCAATCAATCCCTCCATCTCATTGCATTATTCCTTATTCTCATCCTCCTCTCATTCTTAACAAATAAAATCCCCATTCCTTATACAACAAAAGAAAAAATAATAATAATAATTACAAAGTCTCCTTCATTTCTTTCTCCGCATCTTCCCAATTAGCGGTCAACTCCGCAACCATGGATCAAAAGGCATCCAGGTCTTCATCATTTATCAATGACAAAATTCTTTGAAGAACCAGCACCTCCGTTACAATGTGCCTCTTGAAGATCTCCTTGCACTTTGCAATTTGAGCTTGCTTTGGCCAAGCATTCCATCCACCTTCCTCCAAGAGCTCCCCGTATGCTCTCTTCCTTTGGCCTCCCAACAAACCTTCCCCAACATTGCCCGTCAATTGCCTTGCATCAGTCTCAATTGGCACTTTGACTCGCAATGGGTTTGCTTTGCCTTGGCCCTCCATTCCTTCCATTCCATCCCTTCCATCTCCTCCATTCCCTTCTCCCATTCCTTCCGTTACAGCCCCCTCTTCTCCTTCCGTTCCCTCTCTTCCTCCACTTCTGTCTCCATCTTCTCCATTTCCCGATTACCTTTCTGTTTCATTCCATCCTTCCTCCCTCACTTCCTCGGCTATGACCCCAACTGGTTCCGCACCTGGCACTTCATCTTGCACCTCAGTATTCATCTGGACTCCCGGAAATTCATTTGGCGGTCCAAAATAAGGTGGTGGTGGCGGTGGTGTGTTTGTGGTATACCTCCGGAAACGGGGCAACACTAGCAAGACAAGTGAAATTGAGTCACTACCTTTATTATTACTAGTCAGTCCCAATTAGTACTCACCAGGAACTTGAGTACCCAGGAATTCAATCTCCGGCAATGGTGGTATCTCGTAATTAACCCTTGGCGCGGACCTATGACTCCGCATCTCTCTCAATGACTCCGTGGGAGCATTTACAGACAACTTGCTATTTATGGGAAAGGTATAAGCAAACTTGCAAAGACAACACTGCTTGCACTTGCCTCAAAGACCTCTGATGGCAGTACTAGGGATACACCGCTTGTTTTGCCAAATACAGTTTTTGCAACAGCGGGATGAAAATGACAACATTTTATCTAACTTATAAGTCTAACAAGTAATGAAGTAAATAATAATAAAGGGTACAAAGTATTATCAACAACTTGAACTCAATGGGAAAATTTATCTGAACGCTTGCAGGAGCTTGCATCTTTATACCTGGGCAACTGTCACGCCTTGCACTTAGGGATTATTGTCTTCATCACTTTGACATATCCTCTCCTCAGTACCATCTACCTCAGTCTATAAGCGTGACACAAATAAAGCACAACATCAAGGGTGCAATCCGCTTACTTCCTCTGGCTTGCATTGACCTTCCAATCTTGGCAACCAACTCAGTATATACTTGCAAACTTTGCAGTTAACTCCATACCGGTCAGCCATCAATTACGAGATCCAATCTCCTTCCCTGGCCCATCAACAGCCTCGGACTTCCATCTCCGGTCACGCACTTTTTGTTAGTTTGCATCTACATCTAACTAAGCCATCATTACTGTACAGTTTGCAATTGGACTAGTCCCTACCCTGCATACACTATTACTTCTCACTTGTATTACCTTCAACGTCATTTGCTCCTGTCTCAATTCATCATAAATTTGTACACTCAGATTCTATTGTCTTGCACTTACGCCATGACCTCAGATATGATTGTACTATTGCTCTATTTCCTATCCTGTTCCTGTCACTCATTTGCCTCACCGCCTTCAACCGTAGTTGGCTCCCCATCAGGTTGTATCTCTTCACTTTGGATTACCTTATAAAGGCTACCCCCTTGCCTGATGATTGTCTCCTCAGTAAGTTGATTTCATACGTTCTTGCATTTTGCTACAACCCAGTTATCACATTAAACTCAGTTTGAGTTTCCCTCCTTGGAACACACTCCATTCCTCTCGCCATTTGCCAAGTGGCATCACTAAGTTTGCACTTTGCAACTGAGTCTTGCTATTTGCACTTGCCCTCGCACTCAGCATTCCTCCACGCTCACAATCATCTAAGAATTGCCCTATAGTACGTGGGGTGGTTGTGTGACACAACCCTTGGCCGGATTTTTAATACCTCCAACAACTCCACAACACCTACCCCCAACAAGTCATACATTGATGACATCCAGCAAGGTAAGTCTCCTTCATCTTCTCTTGCCCTTCCATATCATCTATCCCCCCCATATCCCTTTGTACCTTTCAAAGGTGCCAAGTGGTTGTGCAGGGGTGGACAATTGCAGGTCAACCCCTGTTAGTTAGCTGGTGCATGGGTTTGAAAAGTGCAATTGTGCCTTGCACTTGATAAAGCCCTTGCTTGCTATTTTTTTTGTCTAATAAGGGCTTAGATATCAAAAAGTTATTAATAAAAGTTGTGGATGCTCCTAAAAGCTGGCTCTCCCATGTTGAAAGAATGAAGATTGAATTAACTACAAAGGGTGAGGACTAACAACACATGGCATCTATGAGTAAGTATGTAGCAGAACAGGAAAGGAGGATGAAGGAAAAGGATTGAGAGAATCAAAAACACCATGCTTTGAAGTTGGAAATTGACTGAGGACAAGTTGTGGTAGAGTTGGCTTGGAGTGATCTGCAGAAATCTGGTTTGGAAAGGGTATGAGTGTACCACAGGCAAGCAAAGGGAAAAAAAATGCAAGTTTCAAATGTAAAATGATAACATTATTTTGGCCAAATAACAAAGCAGAAAGGTTAAAAATGAGGACAGATGGGTGACATTGGATAGAGAAATTATTTCCAAACCTCCAATCTCAATGTTGATCATCTTGTTCTGATAATAGATTGGTGGCAGTATCTGTTGGTGCCCTCCCCCCCCACTCCTGCCCTCCTCAATGCTTGTTTATAGCTTAATAGGCTGATATCCCCCCCCACAACCTCCCTCCTCAATTTTTGTTCCTATGTTTGAAGTTCCTTGGCTTGAATTAACCCCCCCTTCCCACTTTGTCCTGACTCCCAATGCGTCCCCGTGTTTTTGGGACACCAGGGGGGGGGAGGTTGCAACATCACTGGCACACCATCAAAACACCCAATGGTGTGCCAAAATGTTGTTTCTGCCAACCCTAAACAGGAGTTTAAGGTCTTGTAACAGCGCTTTGGGGACTGCTTCAGACCATAGAGTAATTTTTTTAGTTTCAGATACTTGGAGGAGCGGGATGAGCCTTTTGTCATGCCCCAAGTCCAAGGCTTATTTTCTACATCATCCTTTTGACATATCCTATTCCTCAGTACCATCTACCTCAGTCTATAAGTGTGACACAAGCAAACACCTCATTTTTAGAATTCCCACTGTCACATGGAGGCTTGACACAGAGCTTGGGTGGCAGATAACAAACAGGGAAAGGAATCCTAGTACTGGAAGAGATCCAAAATGTATCAAGCTGAAGATTCTGCAGATGGAGTAAGGACTTCAGGATGGGTGAGAACCCAACAAGATTAAGCCATTCCATGAGCGCAATCCAGCAAACTTTAGAGGACATGAAGTAACTTCCTCCAATTGTACTGCACCTCCAGAGCGCACTGAATTGTAGACTTTACCTTGGCCACACTGTGAGCACCACCCCAATTGCTCAACAGTTTCCACATAACATGGAGACCGGTGTGGAATTCAGAAGAGTACTTCCCCTTTAATTGTTCCCAAGTTTGGAAGTTATTGATCCCCTGCATCTGTAAACCCTGAGTACAACTGTTCACCCTTTGACTGAGAGTAAAGATCCTTCAAAGAAACGTATGATGATCCAATGTGATCCTCCCTTACCTCCTCTGCCTCCCTATCCGGGTTGAGGGTGCAGTTTAAGTACCTTCCCCTCAACCCTAACCTAATTACAACTGCAAGAAAACAAGAATAATGAAATACAACCCCTAAGTACAGAACCCTAGCCCCAATCCTACCCTTCCACCCCATAATCCATATCCCATATCCCATCCATACCGCCCGCCTGCCATTACGTCCACCCGGTTTGTCCTTCTCATGATGCAGCCCTTGCGCTGTGCCCAACTTGGAGCCCCCCGCGCATTTCTGCATCCGCCCAATGCGCCATTCCAGATCTCCAAGGTATATTTGCGCAATCCAATCCATGCTTCTTGAAACGCGCAATACGTCCAATCCAATCCATACCACCCCGCGTCTCCAGATGTTGAGCCCAATCCAACTGCTGCTGAGCCTGCAGCAGCCCCACCCATTGCTGAGCGTCTGCCACTGCTGAGCCTGCCGCAATTGATTAGCATGCAGTGCGCAGCCCATTCCAACTTGTGTCCATAAAAGATCACCACACTGGCGACCATGGATGCCTTTGTCAAGGCCTCCCATGCCCTTCAACAGCCACCCCAACCACACCCTAATTCTATGACATGGCACACCCCCCTGGCCTCCATGGGGGCTCCTATAGCCTATAGGGGGGGAGATTGTGAAGCCCCTCATTTTACCAACTCAGGTTTCACATAAACAGTGACAACCAAAATACATGTCCCTCTTTTTTCCAGTGTATTTAGTCCCTTTCTTATCTCAATCCCACCTAGCTCTGAAGAGACCTTCTGACTGTTCCCCTCTTGGAGCTAGATGAGTTCCCCTCAGACCATGGCCTTTCCATTCCAGCTCTGCAGAAACCCTCTGGCTGTCCCCCTCTTGGAGCTACCTTTTATCCGTTTTGCAATATAATATATTAATTTTTTCTAGAAAGGTCTCCCAGGGCAACCCGCACACCTTGTTCTAGGTATCCCCCCTCTTGCCTGTTTGATCAGTGAGGCGCCAGATGCGGCACTTAAATATGCTTTTTCTGGAGGAAGGGTGGTTGAACTAGTGGATGCAATTAAATATTACTTGGTTGGAGACTTAAAGACTGCTGAAAAGCAACTTGGGAAGTTTTCTAAAGATTCTAGAACTAATATGATATTTGGATGTGTTCTGGATAATGGTGAAGAGGTGGGTAAGAAAGGGAGGAAGAAAGAGATGAAGAAGGAAGTGATAGCAGAGCTTGAAGAATTTCTCTCTTTTTCTGTGGTGAATTATGAAATGGGGATACTTCTAAGAATAAGGAGGAGTATGAAAGTAGGAAAAGAAAGCTAGCTAGTGTATGGGTTGCTAATATTGCTAAATTGGTGGCTAAGATTGAGAAGGAGTTTTAGATATATTTCTTTTGATTTTATTATTTTTGTCTTTGATTTATGACAGGAAGATTATTGAATAGGATAGGATTGATTTTGATTGACTTATTGAAGGGTGAAGGATAAGGGTGTAAGATGAGAAATGAATAAATGAAGTGGTTGATGAATGAAGAAGCTATTGAGATTTGGGTTTGGATGGGTAGAGAGAGTGGAAATTGCGGAGCAGGGCTGAACATTTTGTGAGTTTGGAGACTGGTTCCCATGAATTTCTATCAGAGTCTTCTGAAAAACCTTTTCATTTGACTAAGTAGAGCAGTTTACCATGCCTAATCTTGGAGTCCAGAATTTGAGACACTTCCCATTATTCTTGGCCATTGATTTCCACTTGTTCTGGTGGTGGTTGGTGGCTAGGAGGATTTGGTTCTGAAGAGTAAGTTTTAAGAATTGAAACATGGAAGACAGGGTGGATGGATGTCCATTGGTTAGGGAATACAATTCTGAAAGCATGAGATCCTATTTTTTCAATTAATTAGAAAAGGACCCAACCAATGATCAGAGAGCTTCTTTTAAGGTCTTTTAGTATTTATAATCTTTTCAGATAACCAAAATTTATTCCCAGGGGAAATACCTTTTGAAATATCTTTTCTTTTGAGGTCAGCATAGTGCTCATGCTTATCCATAGACTCTTTTAATTCTTTATTTAGCTGAATCTTGTTCTCCCAAATCTGATCTAAGTAATGAATGGAAGTTTGATTGTCAAACACATGAAAGAATTCAAAACTAGGATGCCTGCCATAAATGGTTAAGAAGGGTGATTGGTGAGTAGAATAGTGAGCCCTGTTGTTTTAAGAGAACTCTGAAAAGGGATGCCAATTATCCCAGCTGTCCAGGTGATGACTGATGTACATTTTATGGTATTTTTCCAGTACTTGGTTGATCCTTTCAGTTTGACTGTCTGTTTCAGGGTGATAAGTGTTGGAGAGATTCCTTTGGATCTTTAGTTTTTCACAAAGTTTTTTCCAGAATGAAGAGATGAAAAAGGAGCCTTTTTCACTCATGATTTCAGCAGGCAGCCCATGCTTGGATAAGATATGGCTGATAAAGAGGTCAGCCAATTCAACTGCAGTCAGTTTATCAGTTATTTTCATGAAGAGAATTATCTTAGAGAAAAGGTCCAGAAAAACAAGGATAGAATAAAATCCATTGAAGAGAGGAAGTTGATAAATGAAGTCCATAGATATACAAGTCCATGGGAAATCAGCAATTGGAAGAGTTTTGAGTAGTCCTGGTTTAAATTCATTCTTTGTCTTATTCCTGTTGCAAAGGTAACAGGCTGAAACATATTTATTGAAATTTTTTGAAACTCAATTCCTGGAAAACAATCTTTTGATAAGGTTGAGATTCTGTTGTTGGCCAGGGTGACGTGCAAGAGGGGATTCATGGCATTGATGAAGTATCTTCAATTTGAGATGATTATCTTGGTTGGGTATGTCCAAATTTTGAGCTTTCAATCTTTTAGTGGGCATTTAAAAGGTCCCAAAAATATTATTTGGGGATTTTTTGTAGCTTATCTTTCCCCAAAAATTTCATAATCAAAAACATTAAAGTGGTGTTTTTTTCTCTAAATCAATGAGTCAATAATCAATAGAAAAACAAATTATGGAAAACTGAGAAAAAAACAAATAATTCAATCAAAATCAATTTGTACTACTTTATTATTTTTACTAAAAGGAAACAAAATCTTCAAACCAAGTTCCAATTTATTATGAATAAAATCTTGCCATTTTTGTGATTCCTTGCTAGCAAAAGACTTACAAAGGGGATCTAATTGGGTAGCTGGCCATAGTTCAGAATTATATTGGAAAGAAAATATTGGCTGAAAATCTTCTAAAATAATTAAAGATATGGGGGATGTTTGAAAATTGGCAGTTGGAGGAGAATGGAGGGGTAAATAAGTTGATGGCATAAACTTAGATAAAATTAACACTTGCCTTTTGCATGTATCTGCCAGCAGGAAACCATGGAAAAGGAATTTCATCAATTAAATTTGAGGGGAAGGTCCAGAAGTGTGGTTGAGATGTTTTCTTGCTTTTTCAAAATTTTCATCCAAGACTTGATCCATGAAGTTTTCATCCTTGGAGAGAGAGTTTGATTTGATTTCCTTGATCATTTACTGATTCATTTAACTCCAATCTTCATATTTAAGGCCCAAATAAACTGCTACTGATCTAAAAATAAAGTTCCCATCACCCATCACATCTTGAAAATGTCAAATTTTTTTTATGGCTTTCATGGGGAAAATAAATTTTTTTTATGGATAGTAAGGAAAAAAAGATGAGTATTATTTAAGATGAAATAAAAAAAATCATACTTACTTTATCAATATTAACCACTTCAAAATCATCAGAAGATGAAAAATAAAAATTTTTGAACTTGAATATCATACCAAAAAAAAAGTAAAGTTTAATAAATGAATCATAAAGAAAGACTTATTCAGAAATGTATTCACCTTTTCAGTTTCAGAGGCTGAAGATGTGGGAGAAAAAAATGGATTCCCTGGAGGCCTATAATATTTTGAATCTGCATTGTCTAGTTTTATTCTCTTGATCCTCTTCAAAGTCCCAGGACTCCAATTTTCAAAAACATACCTCTTATTGATGATGGTTCCTGTCCTCTGATTGAAAAATGAGAATATGAAAATTAATGGAAACTAGTGAAACTATCCAGATCCCCCCCACCCAAAAAATAATTACTAGATGTTTTGATTATATCCAATTCTTCAAGATCTTGCAGTTCATCTCCACTCAATTCATTTTCTGTTATAAAGTCATCCTTTTCACAATTCAATGTTATCCCAATTAAAAATAAAATAAAATAAAATCAGATAAAATAAAATAAAATCACCTCTTTCTCTGATTCTTGTTTCTTTTTTTTACTTGGGCTTTTCATGATCTTCCTTTCCTTTACTTTTCCTCAGAGTCTGAAATTTGATAAAACAAATTTCCCACTAAATTCTAATCAAATAAATCCAAAAGAAAGAAAGAAAAAAACTAGAAAAAAAAAATCATTTCTTTAACCACTGGGTGCTTCCTTGGTCTTCCTCATCTTTTAGGTCCTTAAACATATTCAAACACAGATGGATCCCTCTTAGATGAATTCCAAGAAAATCTTTTGCTTTCATTGGGGCTCCTTTGGGTTTTCCACAAATTTTCCTTTCTTGCTTTGATAGGGGTTCTTGAATGGGAGTCAGTTGATACTTCCCTTTCAACATTTTCATCATCTATCCAAGGTAAAAAATTTGTTCTCCTGGGAGAAATTTAAGGAATTCTTCAAATATTTAATTTTGAAACTGGTGTATGTTGGTTAATTGGGAATTTGATTCATCAGATTTTTAAGAAGGTTGGCATGATTCCTTCCCAGCAAGCTATACATAATTCCAAAATAAAATAAAAAAACTTCAGAAATCAATAGAAGAATTATTTTTTTCTTCAACAAAAGAAAACATACTGCAATAGGAGCTTTTTCATGCCACTGGGGATGAAAATAATCAAGCAATAATTGTTGCTTCTTGAGATTGGCCTTTGTTGCTTGGTGTACACATGGAATTCTCGTGAAAGAAAAAGAATAAAAATCAGAACAGGTGGTTGATTTTTGCCCAGAAATGTGAAAGGAATGCACAATTTTGAGAGAATAGTGGCTGATTTTTCCTGAGAGGTGTTCAACACAATATGGAAGACCAATCAATTACTTTGAGTCTTTCTGAGAAGTTTGAATGGCAGTTTCATGGAGTGAAATTGAAATGAATGATATATTTGGTGAACTACATTTGAAAAGGAACCAGAAGAATTTGTTATGAATTTTCTGAAATAAGAGTGAAGCCCTTCTATTGTAGATGTGCTGGTATTTCTAAAATGCAGGTGCTTGTTTGCAGCATATGAAAAAAAGTTTCTTTTTAGAGGAACCCAGTTTTCAAGAAGGTAGTCAGAAGTAGGGGGATTCCAGACTAAAGTCAGTTTGGTAAAATGTTGTTGATATGAATTTTCAGATTTGTATCTGAACAGCATATTCCAGTGTTTTCTGAATATCATCCATTATTCTTCAGATTTAAAGTTTTTTCCACAATGTGTTTGAATTTTTTTGAAGATATGCCAGACACAAAACACATAGTAAATGACTAGAGTTTGGAAATACAGTTTCAATGGAATTAATCAGGGCTGGCTCCTTGCCAGTCACAATAAATTTGGTTTCTTCATTTTCTAATATTTTATGAAGTTGATTTAGAGCCATTCGTAGTCTTCCTTCATTTCTTGGGAGATGAAACAGAAACCAACAGAGAGTTTTCTAGCACAATTGTTGACCCCAAAAATGTGAATAAGAGGCATGGAACTTTTTTTGGTTTTTTTGGTACAGTCCATCATTAATACTGATGGAAAGAGTTTGATTAATTTTATAGAATCCGGGTGGGAAATGAATAAAGAACTAATATGAAAATTTTCATTATTTATTTCATGTGTAAAAGAATAGTTTCTTAACTTTATTATTGAAGCTTCTATGGGTGATTTTCCTTCCAGTTTTTCTTTGTTAATTTTGGATCTTTTGTCATAGATTTTACAAAGTTTTTTTCACACTTGTGACAAAGATGTAGTTGTTATTATATAATAGATGTGATGAGTCAGCCTCTCAGATATCATTGAAATGTTACAAGCAAATAGTATCACAGGTTGTAGCTAGCACTATATAAACTCAACTCTTTCTTCACTTGATATTCTTTCCTTAAGAAATAAATTCTTCTTTTTTTGAACTCTAGCTCTCAGTTCACTCCTTCCGGAGTATCCTTCCTACTAGTACCATCCTAACTCATCTTGAGTCCTTTTTGGGTCTTTATCCATCTAGGAGTCTTTACTCCCTTTTTATGAACCTTCAGCCTGATCCATCTTGGATCTCTTCTGTTACTAGCCTTCTTTCTACTTTTAATTAGTGCCACCCTGGCTTTGTGTTGAGCCTCCGTGTGAAATTTTTGTGTGAATAGGAGAATTAGAGGACTTCATTAAGGAATTAAAAATTTTGAGGTGAGGAAAACCAGCTTTGGTTAAAGATTTGACCATATCCTCTTGAGCCCCCTCAGTCCTTCTATGAACTGCATGGGTAGATGATTGTGATCAGGGCTTGGATTTTTATTTCCCAAAAGACCAGAACTCTTTTAAAAGTTTCCAGATAATTTGAAAGGTCAGTTTTTTTTCTAGATTTTGAAATTCTTTTAATATCCAAACTGCATTTCTATTCCCCAAATTTTTCACATTGGTAAGTATATCTTTGCTCCTTAGTATTGGAGACTTTGGTGGAAATGGCGTATACATGGGATTTAGCCCACTCTTGAATAGCATCCACAAGTTCCAACTTTCAATGATATGATAATTGATGTGGAGGAGCCAAAGGGGTGGAATCATGGGGGTGATCTAAATCAGTTGAAACAGCAGAGGCAGATAGTAAACGTGGGTTGATGTGTTGTTCAGACATTTTTTGTTTGGGATTTTGATTTTGAGATAGTTTTTTATTATGGAAAATTTTGAGTTTTGAATAGATTATATTTGGGAGAAAGATTAAGAATTTGAGAGAAAAGAAGATTTCAGAGACTTGAGGTTGGATTTAAAAAAATTCTTTTGGTTAGTTTTTGATTTTGGATTGATTTGTTGATGATTAAAAAAAGTGCAAAAAAGTTGAGAAAATGTTGTTGAGGAGTGATTTTTTTATTTTTGATTGAATATTGTGATTTAAAGGGGTTTATTCAGTGGATGTGGATTGTTGAATTGGATTGGTTGAGTTGTGTTGAGTAGTGATGTGTGATTGGTTGATTGGTGTTGAGTTGTGATGATTGGTGATGGTGGTGATGATTGGTGTGGTGTGAAGTTGATCCTGGATTTTGAAAGGTGATGTTATGGTTGAGGAGAGGATTGGGACTCCCCAAGAGGTTAAAGGAGGCAGGAAATAATTCAAAATCATATTGAATATCAGATTATTCATATGGAAAAGACCAAAAATGCGGACCTAACCAAAAAAGGGGTTTAAACATGGCAATTTGAGGGCTAAAACAAGGTCCAAAAAATATGGAGAAAATATGCTTGTGTTTCATTTGAAGTGCATTTCAAGACTATAAACTCATTTTTTACATCAGAAGAATCAAAATAGTATCAGAAATGGCTTCAAAACGCACCCCAAAGCAGACACTTCCCATTATTGTTGTAGATGCATCAATTATTTTAGGTCAATAATTGATCCTAAAAATCCCCAAGAATTTTTTTTGGCCATTTTAAATGAAAACTAAAAGACTGCAGGCTCAAAATTTGGAAAATCCCATGAAAAAATAAGGGGGAAAAAATGAAAAGAATTTCTTATTTTTTATGTGAATCCCATTTTCTGGCGGAAAAATGAAGTAGTAAAATTCTAAAAGAATTATAATTGAATGACCAGGCATATTTCAAAACTTTTCTTATCTTCAGAATTTCCAAAATAGAAAAAAAAAATTGTGAAAAGATTTGAGATGTAAAGCATTTTTTGTTCAATTTTTTGAGTGCAATTTTGAAGGCCTTTAAAATGGCCAAAAATCCTCATAATTATTTTACAGTTGTTTTGGATGCCTGTATAGCCCCTGGTATTTTTCTTTTTTTTTTCAAATCTGGAAAACCATATGAAATCCCGGATTACTGGGTGTATCAGGGACTTTGGGGGACGCTGTGGCAACATCAAAACTGTGTGAAACCAAGTTTGGGAGCATGAAGAATTTAATGCCCTAAATATAAATATAAATATAAGGGCAATGCTACGTTTGCAACACTACACAACTTGTTCACAACCAAAATTCGGTCATTTGGTGCAACTTGAAACTGCATCCAGTTGCAAACGCCGCTCCCAACCCATCTCAGTTGTGAATGGCCTCTCACAACCCATCCCAGTTGTGAACAACCAAACACAACCCCAAGTTAAGTGGTGAGCGGCTGTTTACAACCCATTCCTGGTGTGCAAAAAAAAAGACATTAAAAATGTATTAAATTAAATTAAAAATTGAACAAATAAAACAAAAACACCACAAAAAGAAAATAAAAATAAATGGGCAACCAAGAAAAAAATTAAAAATTGAACAAAAAAACAAAACAAAAACACCAAAAAAAGGAAAAAAATCAAACAAATTGAAGAAAAAAATAAAAGGAAAGTTTCAAAAAGCTTAATCACTCTGGGGCCATGAATTTGCAGTCCATATAAAGAAAAAATTAAAAATTCTATGGACCAGCCCTAAAGTAAAAACACCAAAAATTAAATAAACAATGAAAGATTCTTTCAGCCAGCCCTAAAGTAAAAATTCCAGAAAAAAAAGTTCAACATGAATAGCCCTAGACTCAAAAAACCAAAAAAGACTTCTATCAAGTCCACCTTAATGGACAGGCCCTAAAGTAAAAACACCAAAAAAAATCAAGTTCAACTTGTTTTAAGCTGATCCCATCACAATAAGTAAAAATAATCCTTAAAATTAGATCAGCCCAACACAAGTTGAACTGACTTACCAATAAAATCTCATTTAAAACACTCAAAATAATGATGTTAACTCAAAAAACTCAACATAATGATGTTAAAAATGTGATAACCCTTTATATTAATAGAATTAAAAGATCAGCATCAGAAACCAAAACCAAATGATGAAATAAGAATGATTTTTATAACTTATAGTACAAATTAATTTGATCTTTTAGATGGTCAACCCAAACAGAAGATTGTTTAGAATTCAAAGAAGCAGGTTTGGAAAAAATGGGCGGGATTGAAATCATTTCTCCCTCAAGTACAAGATGGACCAAGTGATTATTGTTGACAAAGCATATGAAGATAGCATCTGATTGTTCTTTTACAGCTATTTTCATAGGAGTATAAGTACAACATGAATCCAATGAAATGAACCATATTGGTCTTCCATAAGAATCAGCTATTATTTGACCAATATTCAACTTTGAAATCCATTTTTGAACAGGGAATCTTTTAATTTATGTCATTTAAATCAAGTCTTTGTTCTATCTTTTCAACATCTTTAATCCCACCAAGGATCTTAGAATATTACTTCTTATTTTTCCTCAATGTTTCAATCATTTGCTTTTTTCCTTTAAACCATCCATGCTCATCATACCCAAGTGATTTTGAAATCACTCCAAATCCACAATTCCCATCACCAACCAGATCCCAAACCTCCCCCAAGAGCTTATGTAATTTCTCAGGTATTTGATTGAGGTAATTCACATTTGGTTCCTACAATCAAAAATTACTTAGAAAAAATTCTAATCTCATTAAAGGAAACAGCACTCACCAAAGATGAGCTTCTTTTTGACTTTTCCATTTCTTCTTCTTCCTCAGAAAATTATTCTGATTTTCACTTTCAGTCTCTTCCTCTGGAATATGAAATTCAGATGAAGAGCCTTCCTTGCAATACAGAAATCATTTTCCCATCTGTTCATTAAACCATAAAAATCAAAATTTATCAAAATAAAGGACTTACTATCTTTGGTCTTTTTGGTTTGCTTTGAACCCTTTTGCCCTTTGTAATTTCTCTTTCAATGTTTTCAAATTTTGACATTTCACAACAAGTTGATTTCAAATTGTGTTCACTACGGCTGGACCTTAAGACCTTTGGCTCAATCCTTGGCTTGGCAATCAAATTTGGTGTATAATTTACCACGGACTTTAAAATATCCAATCTAACATGTTGAGTTTTTCCCATAAGCATGGAATCCAACTTTTTGAACAATTGGGATCTGTCAAGCACTGGTTCTGTGTCAATCCTTAAAAAATACAAAAAATGAATTAATCTGTCAATCCTATAATTTTTAACCTTCAAAAAATCCAAAAAGAGAACTTACTCACTGGAAGAGTCATAGTCTACCCTCTACTGAGGATGAACATCCTCAGGCACAACAGATCCTCTTGATGCTATTATTTCACCTAAAATGTGGGAAGACGGTAAGCCCATTGTTTTTGAATAATACTTTCAGCACAACTCACCATCATGGTTGTGCTTTAACTTCTCAAATTGTTTTCCAATGAGTTTAATTACCTCAATTGACAATTTGTAACCCAAAGGGAAAAGTTATTTTGAAATAACAGTTCCTAACTTTATTCAAGAGTTTTTAAGTGATGCATGCACTGATTGGATTTGGCTTTCAATGTTCCCTTCAAGGTGTTTCCACGCATCCAAAATATTCCCCAAAGATCTCAAAAGTAATTTTTTGAAAGCAGAATGGCCCCCTTCTACCCAATATGTTGTTTTATTTCCAAAGTGTGGGTTGACGCAAGTCCACACCATTACAAACGTCTCTTTGATAAGGAGATTGTTCTTTTCAATATACTCAAGCACATCCTCACGTTCTTTTAAGGAAAACAGTATGCAAGTCTCAAAATCAGAATTCCCAGAAGAGATGAACAGAAGAAGCAATAAATTGGAATACTCAGAGTTCTGCATCATTGACTTCTGCCTCAACCTTGGTTTTAAAGGCCCCATAATTTTCCTACAGAGTCATAGAACTTTTCCATCCTTCAACATCATTACTGAAGAAAACTTTACAATTTTCTTGAATAATTTTAGACAAGTTCCAGGAGCACAACTGTCTGGATGACTCAGGGGAACTATGTTCTATAGAACAAATCAGAGATTTTTCAAGGTCCATCACAAAGACTTTGGGAAGCCTCTTTGGATCTTAAGCCAACCCCTTTAATGCATTCAAAGCCCAACTGTAGAACCCATACGTTTCTTTTGTTATAAAAACAAAAGCCTTTGTAAAGTTTTTCTTGTTAGCAGTCATTCCTAAAACATGCAATAGAGGGATGTTGTACCTATTTGTCTTAAATTTACAATCCAAAAAAGCAATATGATGGTATTTTTTGCGAATTTTTATAGACTCAGGATGAGCAAAGAAAAGGGCATCTAAGTGACCCTATCCACCAAATTTTGACCTGTAAACCCACTGAAATTCCTGGAGCATTTCCAATAGAACATCCATAACACCTTTCCCATTTATTTCTGCTTGCTTTACCTTCTGCTTAGTGACCTGGAAACGCACTGGAATTCCTGGAGCGCTTCCAATAGAACATCCAACACACATTTCCCATTTATTTCTTCTTGCTTTACCTTCTGCTTAGTCTTATAGATTTTTCTATTGTCAATGTATTTTCCACCATCAATATTACTGAATTTACTTTTAAGCTGAACCGTATTGAGCCCATCTTTCATTCCTTCCTTAAGTTGATCCAAGGCTTGCCCAGAGATTATCCCCATTTGAGGATTCACTGAGGGGCTTTCAGATGGTTGATGATTTTTTAGGCTATTTCTAATGAAGAGATGCCACGTGGGATCTGCTACTTTACAACTTGCACAGATCATGAATTGACACCCAACCATCCTTGTGTGAAATTTTCTTTGAAGTTTGGTGAGGCATGGCCCTTCATATACCCCAAATCTGTCACATGCTAGATCTTCATATTTATCTTTATTTGAATTCAATGTTTTCCATGCGTAGCCATGCATGGCTGCCCATTTTATAAAATAAATCTTGTACTATTTCCTACTAGAAAAGGCTCTCACAGGAGGAGGGTCAAGCAGTTCCTGAAATCCTCATTTGAATTATTATTTTTTAAGCCACATCCTTCTCAGTCAAATGACATATGAAATGTGACCCTCAACCTTTAGTCAATTCCAGTTTTGAAGAAAAATCTTGTTCCTCACTTTTGACCCTAGATGAGGATGCAATTGGGGCTTCCAATTTTTTCTTTTCCAACTCCCTGCCCAAATCATTATATTCAACAAAAGCTTTCAAAGGGTGAAAATGGAGGCACATTCTAGCATGTGCCACCCTTTAAAAATGTTTCAACTTGGTTAAAACTGGTTTGTAAATATTTCCTAATTCACACAATCTACCCAAATAACTCCTAAATACACTCACAACAACTTCTTTTGAAACAATCTATGACCACTTTGCAATCAAATGTTATTGATTCTTGAAAGCTCAATTTTAAATCAAGTTTTCTTTACAATGGCTAAGATATTTTGGTGATTTATGGTCAAAAATTCAGTTTGATATAGGTTATAGCAATATTTTTAAATGTTTTCATCCTTGTAAATTCATTATAAAATTTGAATTACTTTGCAAAAAGCATTCAAAGATAAATAAATAAATCAATTTTGGGAGAATTTTACTGCTGTTTGTGTGGAAGTTGAAATTTGGAAAACAAACCCAGTCAAGCTGGTTCCCTACTCATTTCAAAAATAATATAGATTCAATCCTGTTTTCAAACATGTTCTTTGAACTAACATACTCACAAGGATTGTCCGGTATATTCATCAAAACTTTGATAAAAACTCCAGAATTGCAAAATTATTTACTGAATGCTTTAAGCTTTGAAAAATTTTCTCATAAGCTTGTTATTTCAAACAAAAAATTATATTGAGATTTTAATTATCTATTCTATTCATACTAAAAGAATATTCCTCAACTTTGATAAATTTTTCAGGGCCTTTTTACCCATGTTTTTGGTTGATAGTGAATAGAACCATCACTCTTGTTTCTGATTTTCTGTCATGGTCAGAACTTTAAAAATTTAATTCTTGAACACAGAATGAAATAATTTACTTATTTAAATATAAAATAAACACATTTGTTTGGCTAAACTTCTTAAAGAAGCAAAATTTTTTCAAATTGAAAAAAATAAATTTATTGATTACTTTTGTTGGCTTATTATGCAAAGCTGAATCATTAGCTTCACGAACCCCAAAACAGGAGTGAAGTAAAATAATTGGTGATTCAGTAAGATAACCCCAATCTTTAATTTCTTTCCAATTTTTGTTCCCCTTGTGGATATTCCAGTTTGTTGATACCATTTTAAAAAAATCAATTTATTTGGATTTTGAAAGCTTTTATTATGTACCTGCCCTCCTGGTTTCCCTGAAGCTTTCTTTTTTTGACATATTTTCATGATGGGGTGTAATCTGGTTTTTAATTAACTCCACAGAATCTTATTTTTAAAAAATAAATTTTAAAATATCCTCCACAGGGTGTTTTTAGACTACAGCATTTATAAATTCTTGAATAGAAAAGTTTTTATGAGTGAAATTTGGTTGTTTTATTATCCACCCATCAATTTTCTTTTAATTTTTCTCAACTTTTTTAAAGGTAGATATCATTCAGACAAAATAATTGCAGTTTTTCTCCTGGAAAAAGCGGGAAATGGATTGAATGTATTTGAAATTGTGGAAATTGAGTTGCAGCCCCTTCAAGATATAACTAAAACACAGGGTTGATGGAGTTATGCATGTTTAAAATATGGGATTTGGTTTCTAATTTTCTGTTTAAAGGATGCCCAACATGAATTAATTCCACAAACCCTTCAAAATTGAGACAGAAATGTCCCCCAGACCTTTGGGCAATTTTTGGGGGACACTCTATGCATTGAGGATTGCAAAAAAATAGCATGCATATACAGAGTTTCCTTGTGCATGGCTCCAAAACCTTCTTCCAAATTGGATTAAATTTTGTTTCTGAAAATAAATCATACTTCAGTTCAATCAAAATCATTCGGAGACTGTGGAAGTAATAAAATCCAAAAATATCCTAAAAAATTTCACATTGAACAATCCCCCATCTGAAAATGTTTTGTGATATGTTTTTCCAAATGAATTTATGTTGTTTTAAAAACTTAATCATTCATTGGTGTTTGATTTTTTCACATTAAAATTTTTTGTTGATCTGGTTTGTTCAATTAATTCAAAAAATGCAGT
This sequence comes from Puccinia polysora, assembly GCA_025617555.3. Lineage (NCBI taxonomy): Eukaryota > Fungi > Basidiomycota > Pucciniomycetes > Pucciniales > Pucciniaceae > Puccinia > Puccinia polysora. Next base: position 49,139,222 of record CM062616.1, read on the forward strand.
TCTAAATATCTCCCCCATTTTCAATCAGAATTCATAATATTAAGATTTTTCCTGTCCAAAAAAAACTCCAAATAAATTAAATTTTTTGTTTTGGGATGAAATCTTAGTCCAAAAGTCTTTTTGGTTGGTTTGGTTCAAGCTGGTGCCCTGCTATTAATATTGTGTTGTTTTAAAAAGCCTTTGCACACACAAAACTGTACTTAAGGAGCTCATTGGATGAGTTGATACGTTTTTTTAGAGAAAAATGAAACAAAAATAATCTGTCAGACAAAAAAAAAAGAGAAAGGATCAAATAGGCCCAGGACGAAACTCAAAGTGGATTGAGTTTTTACAAGCATTAAACAAGCATTCCACTGGTTGAGATCCAGTTTTCTTGTTGTTTAATTTTCTGTTGAATTTTTCCTGTCAAAAATCTTGAAGCTTGGTGCAATTATTAATAAGTGAGAAAGTTAAAATCAATTTCTGATTTTTTTCAGCTGGAAGGGTTTTTGATAAATGATAGGTTCCATGAAGAGTTTTGAATCAAAAGATTTTCAAGTCATCTTACTGTCTCAATTAAAGCATTCCATTGATGCCCCCATCCAGTCTTGTCAATGCTAAAATTAAGTACTTGGCAAGTAAATCTAAAGAACATTATGAATTAAAAAACCAGTCAAATTCTATTGGCATGATAGAAGAAATTGAAGGCCTGGTGTGGAAAAAGATTGGGTGTTCCTTAAAATTGCCTGCAACAATCCCACTTGCCCTTTGAGTTACAATTTTGTACCTCCGCAAAAAGAATAAAAATCTGCTCTGCAAGGGATGTTCCTATGGCCTGCACAGTTGGGAACCACACCCAAATCCCTTCTCCTCCTTCCGCAGAACTACTCCACACTAAGCCAGATGCTGCTCAAGCTAAAAGGCAATGAAGTAATATTAATAAACAAGACAGAATCCCTGAAAACCTCTACACTTGAACTTTTACTATTAAAGTCTCCAAGTTACTTACAAAACTAATACTCTCAAAAGCAAACAATGATACTATACACCTTCTTAATCTGGTAATTTGATTGTTTTATACCCCAATACTTTGATAATTCAATACCTTAATACCTTGATACCTTGGTCCCCTCCAATTTCTGGTCCAGGAAATGTTCCCCTTTTATATAAAACCCAAAAAGCTACTCCAAAAAGAGAGAAAACAAAAAAAGAACTAATTTTTCCTCCTAACTGCCTCTGTGCATTCCGCAATGATACTTCTCACCATCAGTCCAATCCCCTAGCTGATCCATTTGCTTACAATAGATTTGGTGATTATTTTCCCCAATCTTCCTAACAGTTGAGTTGCGCCAATGAATTACTAACAACAGATCCCCATTGATCTTCCTTAGCGGATCTCTCCCAATCCTGCATGCAACATAACTAATGGATCCCCAGCAATTTGCATGCAGCCTCCTCAGCTTTAGTGTTGATTGTCCCACAATCCCGCAACCTCAGTGCATACTCCATATTCAGGCCTTGGACTTCTACTACATAGCTTCAATCACTTGCTTCTGCACTCATAAATCCATAGTTGCCAAGGGGAAGTTATGCTCAACCACGTCTGTTGTCTGAAAAAGGCAAAACTACAGCCCATCCTTGCTGTTGTGCTTTGTCAAACACACGCCACACCAATGCTGAGCCTTGAGTTTTCTGCTCCAGATTTGACATTCCTCCAACGCGTTTTCCAAGCCTATTGTGCTGTGGAATTCCTCCCACTGCTAAGCTGCTTTTGGCGAAATTTCAAATTCTGAGCCTACTTTCCTCCGTGTCTATAAATAACCATTGCACTGGTTATAGGCACAATCAAAATTATCAGTTTTCATAATTATGCTTTATTTTTTATCATCTGCCTTTTAAATAGTTTTGATTTAATTGCTATGAAATTTGAAGCTAATGTCCTCTGTTAAACCTGGGATGCATGTGCATTATATCAGAGTTAGAACTTGATTTTCTCTTTGTTGGAAAAGAGTGACATGTTTGGTATTTTGGAGATATGGTTTTCTTAACCTCTGGTTATACCAGAGTTATTTCTTTCAGTAACACCAACATTACAGGGGGGCACATGCTAGCATGTGCCTCCAATTTTTCCCCTGGTGTTTATTAAGAAAATTTTTAATCATGTCCTTTAAAGTAGCCATGTTTAGTCTGGGAGGGCGTGGGCTTGCCACTGTTCCCATAAACCAACAAAATTCAACTGAAATTTAGTATTCAATTCAGTTTTCAATCCAAAAACTCCAAAAGTTTGCTCACTTTTGGATTGAGAAAAATAAACTTATTTGACAGGCATGTCTTGTGTGTGTACGCGGTTTTTGCGCAACAAGAGTTTGTTTTAGCAATACACAGAGTGTTTGATTCCAAATTTTCTTTTTTTTTTTCCAATAATAGTCCCACATAGTATGCCCATCCCCAAATTTGGGTTGAAAGCACTCAAATGTGGTCCAGGGTGCCTAAATACCCAAATTCCCCCATCAAGTGCCCCATTTGGGGCTATTTTGCCCCAAAAGTGCCTGGAAAACAGGTGAAACCCCCGCTCACAACTTGCGCATCCCCTGAGGGGTTGCAAATCCCCAATCACAACCCTTTTCAAGTTTCAATTCCCCAATTGCAACCTTAAAAGGGTTGCAATTCCCCAATTGCAACCTTAAAAGGGTTGCAATTCCCCAATTGCAACCTTAAAAGGGTTGCAATTCCCCAATTGAAACCTTAAAAGGTTTGCAATTCCCCAATTGCAACCTTAAAAGTTTATCAATTCCCCAATTGCAACCTTAAAAGGTTTGCAATTCCCCAATTGCAAACTTAAAAGGGTTGCAATTGGGGATTCACAACCCCCCAGGGGATGTGCAAGTCGTGAGAAACTTTGCTTGCTTCTTGTTGGGCTTTGAGTTTCCGTTTTCAAACCCAAGGTTGCAAATTTAAAATTGGCCTTTTTGAAATGAATTATATTTTTTTGATTATTTTCCAAAAACCTCTAAAATTAAATAAATTGACCACTCTTGGGAGAGTTTTACTGCTGAAGATCTGGAGCTCAAAATTCAGAACACATCCCAACTCTGGCTGGTTCTCATTTATTAAAAAAAAAACTTTTTTATATCCTTTGTTCAAATATTTCCCTTGAAATAATATAATCACAAGGATGGGCCAGTATATCCATCAAATCTTTGATAAAAAAATCCAATATTGAAATGATATTTACTTTAGGCTTTAATTTTTGGGATAGTGGCTGATAAGTGTATTATTTGACACACAAAATTATATCCAGAGTTCAATAAAATACTTTATTGATAATACAAGAATATTCCTCAACTGTTAAGAATTTTTAATAGGCTCTGTATGCATTATTTTTGTTGAGATTGAACATAACCATGAATCTTGGTTTTGATTTTCCATAATTTTCAGGACTTTTAAAAAGAAATTGTGGAAGATTAATACAAGAAGGCCATGGTTTAACCATGCAACCACAGCATTATTGTAGCAGGAATTATTGAAAAAGTGGAATTTTGTTAAATTAAACAAAATAATTTGTTTATTGGTTATTCTTTTTGGTTTATTATGTAAATCTGATTCATTGGAATCACAAAACCAAAACAGAAGTGGAGAAAAAGAATAAGTGATTCAGTAAGTTAAAACCAAACTAAAATATTTTTCCAATTTTCTTTTCTCCTTTCTGATATTCAAGTGTGGTGATACCATTGGAGAAAATTGATTGATTGGGAAAATTTGAAATCTTGAATTATGTGCCTGCCCTCCCTATTTTACCGGTTACTTTGTTGGATATATTTATATTGTGTAGTGAAATCTGCTCTTGGTTTTTTTTGTTGACTCCCCAGCATTGGCTGTGTAAAAAATGAATTTTGGAAAATCTTTCACAGGGTGTCTCTATACAATAGTATTCCTGAATTCATCAAATAATGTGTTTCACCATTGAAATATTTGTAATTTCTGGAACCTAAACTTGAAGAAACCCTGGGAAATTTTCATCAAACTGATGAATGGTCTAGAATATTTCATCATTAGTGGAATTTGGTTGGTTTATTAGGCACCATAAATTTTTTTTGAGATTTATCTGAACTTTTTTAAATTTATATATAATTTAGACAAAACAATGATGCTTCTCCTGTAAAAGCAGGCACACAGACTCAAGGTATTTGAAATTTTTTATATCAATTTGAAATGACCCAAAGCTATCATTTAAACCCATGTTTGATAGACTTATCAATTTTGACAATATTTCATTTGGTTCTTCATTTTCAGTTTGAAATATGGTTGAAATGCATTCCTGCCCCAAGAATTCTCCAATTAAAACATGAATTTTCCACTTAACCTTTCCCAATCAGCTGGTGGACCTTATATGAATTTGGGATTGAAAAACATCAAGTATTATGGGTATATATGCACTGTTAGTGAGCATAGATCAAAAATCTTTTTCCAAATTTGATTTACATTATTTTCTGAATATAAATCATACTCAAACTCAAAAAAATTATTGAAATGACTGTGGCAGCTATAAAAAACAAAGTTTTTGACTAACTTACTATTTCACCATCCCAAATATAAATGATTTTTGGGTAATGGTAGGAAAAAGTAATTCAAGTTGTTTTGAGAACTTAACCTCTTTAATGTGTTAATTTTTTTTGTTTTCAGATCATAAATCAATCTTTTTGGTTCAAGTGGTTAAAAAAACAAATTTTTCAATAAGACTCCATTTTTTATCACCATTGATCACAAGTATGCATCTTTCCTTCAAAAAAAAATACCAATAAGTTTTATTTTCCGTTTTGGGATAAAAATATTTATCCAATTTTTTTTTGGTTGATTTTCATCAAGCTTGTGCAATTCTATAAATTATTTGTTGTTTCATGAAGCTGTGGAAAAAGCAACCCTGGATTTCAATAAATAAATGAATTTTTTTAAAAATCTTTTGAGATTAAAATGGAAAAAAATAAATAAATAACTGGAAAAATAAAAAAAAAAGATAAAAGAAACAATAGGTTTTGGATGAGACTGCAAGTGGATCAGTTTTTTACAAGAATTTACAAAGCATCCCACTGTTTGAAATTCAGATTAATTTTTTTTTTGATTATTCCTGTTACCATTGTTCAAGATTGGTTGGACTTTTATTAAGTGAGAAAGAGCAAACTCATTTCTGAATCTTTTAAGCTGGAAGAAATTTTGAAAAATTTTAGTTTTCAGTAAGAAGTTTGAAATAAAAATTTCAAAATAATCTTCCTTTCTAAATTGAAGCAGTCCATTCATGCCCACACCTGTTTTTTCAATGTTAAATTGATTATTGTGGCAATAAAATAAGGGCAATGATCAATAAAAAACAATTTCAAATTTGTTGGAATGATAGAAGACAATAAGACCCTTTTACGGGCACTATCAAGATAATAGGGTGTATCAAAGCTAGCAAAACCGCCATTAGAAACCCACCATTTTTTTGACCAAACCTACCATTTTTAATGGCGGGTTTCTGAAATACACATATCCCCTAACTGGTGTATTTCAAAATGGCAGGTTTCATGAAAATGGCCAATTTCAAACATCAAACCCGCCATTATGCACCATCATCCATCCACCATCCATCCCATGCAAAACACCCATCCACACCTCCACCTCAGAAAATGCATACCAATCCCATCTCCATTGTATCACACACATCTCATCTCCATTGCTTCACATCTCCATTGCTTCACATCTTTATTGCTTCACATCTCCATTGCTTCACACAAATCTTATCATCATCTCATCATCATCCTTCTCAACATGTCCCATGAAACTTCCTGGCAGCAAGTTGAAAACACAAAAAAGCTGACTGAACTCTTAACCACTGGTCCACTCCTTCCTCCTCCTCCAAAAACACCCATCACCTCCACCTCACCCACCACCTCCCCTCCTCCTTTGGTTGGCACCCCTGGTAAGCCCCCCCTCCTCCTCATCCTCCTCCTCTTCCTTCCCCTCATTGGTTTCTGTTCCTTTGATAATTCAATCTTTAGGTCCCCCCACACCTCCTTGCTCAATCCTCCTGGTAAGTTCCCAAATTCTGCAAAGCAAGTAACTTTTCCCAGATGTTAATGGGAAACAGTTCACTGAACCTGAGTTGCCCTCTTATCATCCTCCCACCTTCATGCCAAACCACCATCTGTGGCTATCCGATCCCTTGGTTCTCAAGCATCTCAAATTGCCTTACAGGGAAACCTTGATCCTGCAAACTTACATTCCAATCCCCAGTCAATCAAGAAATACATCCAAATCATGTTCCAAAAAGATTTGGGTGGCTTCCTCCTCCTCCTTGTCCTCTGCTGCCGCCTTTGATTGATTGATTGATTGCCAGCGGCCTTCTCCAGCTCCTCCTCCGCTGTAAATCAATTGATAAATCATGGGCTGTGGCCTCCTTTTCCTCCTCCTCTGCCACCACCGGCAATCAATTGATCAAAATTGTGGCCTTCTCCTCCGGCTCCTCTTGCAGAGGCCTCCTTGTCCTCTGCCGCCGCTAGAAATTGATTGATTGATTGCCAGCGGCCTCCTCCAGCTCTTCCTCCGCCGGCAATTGATTGATTGATCACGGGTGGCGGCCTCCTTTTCCTCCTCCTCTGCCGCCACCGGCAATTGATTTAGCAATCTATTGATTGTGGGCGGCGGAAGAGGAGGAGGAGGAGGAGTCTGCCGCCGGCAATCAATTGATTGTGATTGCAGCCTCCTCCTCCTGCTCCTCTTGCGCCAACCGCAATTGATTGATCAATTGAGATTGCAGAATTCTACTCCTGCTCCTCTCCCAGCGGCCTCCTCATCCTCTGCTGCTGCCAGCGGCCTCCTCCAGCTCCTCCTCTGCCGGCAATTGATTGATCAATCACAGGCGGCAGCCTCCTTTTTCTCCTCCTCTGCCGCTGCTGGCAATCAATCAATTGATCACCAGCGGCCTGCTCCAGCTTCTCCTCTGCCGCAGCCCGTGACTGATTCCAGGAGGCCCCCTCCTCCTCCTCCTCTGCCGTCGCAGGCAGTTGATCTTGGGTGGCGGCCTCCACCACCTTCTCCTCCTCTGCCGCTGCCAGCAATCCATGGATTGATTGCGGGCGGCAGCCTTTGATGTATGGATTTGAGTTCCAGGGGGTACAGGTACCTTTGCCCGTCTGGCAATGGCACACTTAGCTTGGTGGTTCAAGCTTCACTCACCAATGTTGAGTTCATGGGTTCAAATCCCATTGTGTGCAACTAAATTTTGGCTTTTCAAGCTTCCACCGCCCTCAAAAGTTTGTGCAAAGAATTGAATTCCTCATTGTTCCTCACCCCAATCAAAGTATATGGTTGGGAGGGAACAAGATGGGAGGAGATGATTTGAAAAACATACAGAGATGTGGAAAGAATAGGGCTTGCATCCCTCAAAATTTTATAAAATGAATTGAATCCCTTCATGATCCTCAGCCATAATGTAGCATGTGGATGGGAGGAGATGGATTGGGAAACATACAGTGACAGGGAAAGAATGGGGCTTGTCAGAATTTGTTAAAGGGGCAATGTTTGGATTGATAGTTTCTGAATTGCTTCCTCATCTGTTTGGATGAAAGAGCCAGCCTACCTTGTTTTTATTTTTTAGTTCATTGGCCATCAGGAGATAAACATTAAAAGCAGAGGATGGAGGTTGGAAAAATTGTGTTTCATTGTCCAATCCAAAGCTAGCATCATAGTTGGAGGGAATTTTGAGCCATTTTACAAGGATGATTTGATCAGCTCTCTTGAGCTGACTTGGACCTTTGGAAGCCAATGAGGGGGCATTGTTGGATTTTGAGTTCCTGGGGGATGTTTTCTTTGGTTGAGTAGACTTGCCGGGGAGGCTTGCTGAGGGGCCATTCAAAAAGAGTAAGAGGGATGAAGGGATGAAGCAATAAAGTGATGAAGCAATGTGATGAAAGGAGGTATGAAGTGATGAAGTGATGAAGTGATGAAGCCATGAGATTTAGGGTGTGATGGAAGGGGGGATGAAGCAATGAAGCAATGAGAGGATGGATGTTATGAAAGAAATAAAGTGATGACAGTGATGAAGCAAGGTGAGAGTAATGAAGTGATGCGGGCATGAGATTGATGAAGCAGAAGAGATGAGAGCAATAAATCAAATTTATGGATGAGGATGGAGGGAGAATTTTTTCCAATAAGTTTGGAGGATGAAACCAGGGGTGATGATGTGGAATGAAGCGTGGTTGACCTGGTGAAGGCCTTTATATACTTTACTTGAAAAAACCCACTTATTTCATGTTAACTTTGACACATCTTATCCAAAATAAGTGTTTTTTTTTTAATTTTTAATGGTGGTTTGAAATGGAGGATTTGGGTTGAAACCCACTATTAAAAAATGACAGGCTTGCTTAACTTTGATATGCCCAATCATTTTCATAAGAATGGTCTAGTTTATATATTTTAATTGTAATTTTTTCAATTGAAGTGCCTTTAAATCTGAAAATTTTGTTTCTGGTGATGTAAATCCGGGATGCATGTGCATTGTATTGAAATTAGAGGGGAATTTAATTTTTATTTTGAAGGATTTAGATTTTTTGATTTTGGATATATGGGTTGCTGAATTTCAATGAAAACAGAGTTATTTCTTGCCATAACACTAACATTCCACGGAGGCATATGCTAAAATTTTCAAGAATTTCCCCCCTGTTTTTTTTGGTGAAACACACTTTGTTCAAAAAGAATTGTGGATTTAGTACACTCAAGGACATGATTTTAGCTGGGGCTTGTCAATATTCTAGAATCTGTCTCTACCATTGCTTCAATTATCCTCACTTCTGGAACATCCTTCTTCACTAGATTTTTTTTCTTCATGTTCTTATTTATCTCTTTGCACCTCCCCATTGATTTTCTCCATTTGAAAGTCAAAAATGGGATTTGAACAAATCTTTTCTGAGGATAGAGGTGGTTTTTTTGCCAAATATCTTTGAAATATTGGGAAACTCTTTTATTTAATTATTTCATTTTCTTTTCTCTTTTCCCACATTGATTAATTTTAATTGCACATTGTCCTCTTGCAAAGAAAATTATTTGGATCTTGTTCCAGTCAATAATCTTTTCCTGGGATTGTCAAACAGAACTGAGCCTTTATTTTCAAAGCTTGAAAAGTTGGAGAGGACTTTGGATTGGGCTCCAAGGAATTATTATGAAATCCAACTTTTCAAAGCTGGAACTTCTTAAAATTAGCCCTATTCCCCCAGAAAAAACTAATTGGGATTCATCTTTCATGAATCTTTATGCATTTTTTACATTGAAGAGGAGAATAAAAACTTATCAAGGTATATTAATTTTTCAATCATGGGTATCAAGATAAATTAATAAAGTATTAGTGCTTATTTAATTGACTTTTTTTCTGAGAAATTTCTACTTGATTGTTTCAGTAATGTTTATTCTTATTTCCCAGAAACCTTTGCACTTCATAATTTAGTATATATTTTTTTCAGAACACTTAGATATAAATCCTTTGGCCAGTATCTAATTTTGAACCAGAAGAATTGAAAATACTTGAAATTACTCTAAAAATTTATTTAAGGGTGATGATAAATTCACGGCTCCAACCATGTGGTAGTTGTTTAGGGCCCTACACGGCCCATTTGAGCCATGGGGGCCCATAGACAACTACAAAGGGCTTTTCCAAACATGCAAAACCCCCAGGGGGTTTTATAAGAGCCGTTTACCCCCTGGAAACAGCATTTTCAAGCTGTTTACCCCCCCCCCCCCCCCAGAAATGGAAATTTTGAGTGGTGTACCCCCATAAATGGCTAGAATTGGCTTTTTTGGGGGGTGCGCGACCCTCTGGAAGTCATGCCAGAGTTTTGGGCACCCCCTGGACCACACTTGGGTTCCCTTAATCCAAATTTGGGATCAAATTATACTATGTGGGAAAGTTGGACCACACCTAGAAATACCAAAGCAAAATTAAAATGAAATCAAATTGAAATCAATTGAAGTATCCTAGATATTAAAGTGAAATTTTACACATCTTTCTTAACTCAAAAGTGAGAAAACTTTTCAGTTGTTCATTTGAAGGTTGGATTGAATACTGAAGTAGCATTGCAACTTTTTTGCATTATGGGAAAAAGCAGCAAGCCCTCCTTGTTACATGGCTGCATTGAAGAACTAAATCAATAGTGCCATTAACAAAGCTTTGGAAAAAAAGGATTCAGGTAATGAAACATTGGAAGCCCCAATTGCATCCTCATCTAGGGTGGCAATTGAGGAAAAAATGTTTCACAGTTGGATTTGACCTCTGGTTGTGAGTAACATTTTATGTTACTGAGGTCTTTTCCTGATTTAATTTCATCAAAACTAATCAAGCAATTGTAATTATGAAACTATGAAACTATGAAACTATGACACCTATAAAACTATGAAAATAACCAATGAATGTTTACTAGATCCACTTGACCCACGCATGGTTATGCTCTGACGTTTTTTAACTCAAAGAAAGAAAAATATGTGGATTTGGTGTGTGATTGACATGGTTCCTACTTGGGGCAACTCCTTACCAAACGTTCTTGGAAAAATCACACAAGGAAGGTTTGGTACAATTTTTTAATCCTTGCAAGTTGCACAAACGCAGACCCCTTGTGGCAACACTCCTACAAAGAAACTCAAAATAACCATCAGCCATCAGAACATCCCTCTGTGCATCCTCAACTGAGGAGACTCACTGGGGTAGCCTTAGACAATCTAATAGAAGGCATGGATGATGGGCTCAATATTTTACAACTTAAGAGAAAATTGAGCAAGATTGATGGCAGCAATTATGTTGATGACCAAAAAATCTATAAAACTAAGCGGAAGGTAGCGCTTGAAGAACTGAAGGGGAAAAGTGTTATGGAATTACTCTACAAACAGCTTGAAGAATAAAGTTGGATTCATAGGTCAAAATTCAGTGGAGATGGTCAATTGGAGGCCCTATTCTTGGCCCACCCAGAGTCATTAAAGCTTTCAAACAATTCAATCATATTGCTATGTTGTATTGTAATTATAAAACAAATAAGTACAAAATCCCACTATTTCATGTTGTAGGAATGACAGCCAACCGGAAAAATTTCACAAAAGCTCTTGTTTTCATAACAAAAGAAATTTTTGAGTTCTACAGTTGGTCTGTAAATGCATTAAAGGAGTTGGCTTATGATTCTGAGAGACTTCCAAAAGTCTTTGTGATGGACCGTGAAAAATCTCAGATTTGTGCAATTAAATCTAGTTTCCCAGAGTAATCAAGACAATGTTGCACTTGGGACTTGTCTAAAAACATAAAATCAAAATTTAAAGTGCGCTTTGTTAATGACATTGAAGGATGGAAAAGCTTTATGACTCTATGGGTAAAGTACGGGTCCTCAAAGACCAAGGAGGAGGCAGAGGTCAATTATGCAGAACTCAGAGTAGGTCCAAATCACTGCTTCTTACTCTTCCTAGTTTTTGGTTCTGACCTTTTGACTTGTAAAGTGTTTCTTGAAAGACTATGAGGGTGTGCTTGAGTATATGGAAAATAACATTTTCCCTATCAAAGAGACATTTGGAACAGTGTGGACTTGTATAAACCCAGATTTTGGAAACAAAACAACTTCTTGGTTTGAAGGGGCCCATGCCAATCTCAAATAATTCCTTGCAAAATCTTTGGGAAACATTTTGGATGTTTGGAAAAAACTTGAAGGAACAGTTTCAAATCAAATTAAATCAGTTCATGCATCACTACACAACTCTCAAATTAAGTTAGGGACAGTTCTCCAACCTGAACTTTTACCATTAGGATACAAATTGTCTTTAGAGACAATTCAGCTTATTAGGGAACAACTTGAAAATTTCAAACGTGATCATGATGGCAAAGTGTGCACCAAGTCATACTCCAAGACTATGATTTTGCCCTTTTCCAACCAAATAGTTGACCATGTAGCATTCAGAGGATCTGTGGTACCCAAAGATGTTCATCCTCAGTGGAGGTAAGACTATGACCTTTGCAGTTCTAGTTCTGTAAGTTGGCTTAAGTTGGATTGTTCAAGTCACTATGTGATTAATGCTTTTTGATTAATTATTCCTAATTCACTAATGGTTTATCTTTTTAAATTTTTGAAGTGCAAAATGGAAAAATTACTGAGCATTCCTCAGTTACGTGAAAAATTGAATGCAATGATATTGGAATCTCCAGATTGTGAGCAAGGTGGCCTATTGAAGTATATCATTTGGAAGATTAAAAAATATCAATTGAAGCCAAGACTTGAACCTAAAGTCTAACAATCAAGTAAGGGCTTCAAAATTGACAGATACACAGAGAGAACCATCTTGGTTTGAGCATGTTGAAAAACAACTCAAGTGGGAAAATAGGAATTGAAGGGTGCCAAATAAGAAAAAAAGAAATGTTGTAAGTCTTTTCTTTTGGAAAATGTTCTTTTTTTGCGTTTAATGAACTAACTAACTAATGATTAATTGTTAGTAAAAGTAGGCAGGATCAGAATCTGAATTTCATGGTTCAGAGGAAGATACTGAAAGTGAATTGGGATCAATTAATTTGGAATTGTAATCCTCTTCAGAGGAAGACAACGTGCAGAAAATCTCAAACAGAAGCTCATCTTTGGTGATTATTCATTTCATTGATGTGATTAAAGAAATGAATACTAAGTTAATTTTGATTATAGGAACCCAACGTGAAATAGCTCCATCAAATACTCAAGAAATTCCACAAGCTCTTGGGTGAGGTTTTGGATCCAATTGGAGATGGGAATTGCGGACTTAGAGTCATTGCTAAATCTCTTGGTTACAATGAACATGGATGGTTTAAAGTGAGAAAGGAAATGATTGAAACATTAGAGAAACATAAAGCATGCTACATTAAGATTCTTAGTGGTGCAAAAGAGCTAGAAAATATTAAAAAAAAGTCTTTATGTTGCAGACATCAATCAAAATATTCCCTCTTCAAAATGGTTGGCTAAACTAGATATGGGACAAATATTAGCAGACACATATTCCAGACCTATATGTTACATTTCATTGGAGTCATTTTTTTATTATGATACAATGAACAATGGTGTTACAGATAAATCAGAACCTATTTATATTTCCTTTGAAAACAATAACCACTGGGTTCTATTGGTACTTGAGGGAGAAATGATTCCAATCACCCCCATTGTAGCAAAACTGCGTTCCTTGATTTCTAAAATAAACCTCTGGTTGGGTTGATCATCTCAAAGATCAACTGCAAATGTATTCTTGATCATAGAGATTATAGACTTTGAATTAATTTCATAATTGGGTTTCATATAAATTGTAATTCTAATGCAGCTCAAAAGTTGTATTAATATAAAATTTTATCACATTTTGAACATCATTATGGTGAATTATTTGAGTTAACATCATCATATTGAGGGTTTTGAATGAGAGTTTAATTGTAAGTCAGTTCAACTTGTGTTGGCCTGATTCAATCATAAGGAGTATTTTACTCCTTGTGATGGGATCAGCTTAACACAAGTTGAACTGGTTTTTTTTTGGTGTTTTTAGTTTAGGGCTAGTCCGGTTACTTGTCTTTTGTTTTGGTGTTTTTAATTTAAGGCTAGTCCAGTTACTTGTGATTTTTTTTGGTGTTTTTAATTTAGGGCTAGTCCAGTTACTTGTGTTTTTTTTTGTCTTTTTACTTTAGGGCTAGTGCATTGGATAGTGACAGTTTTTTTGTTATTTATTTATTTATTTATTTGTTTTTTTTTGTTTTTTCAACAAAAAAATGAACATTTTTTGATTTTTTGATTGATTTCTGATTTTTTGGAAGGCTTATTTAGTTATATTGAGTGTTTTGAAGGAGAGTTTAATGGTAAGTCAGTTCAACTTGTGTTGGCCTGATCCCATCATAAGGAGTATTTTACTCCTTATGATGGGATCAGCTAAACACAAGTTGAACTGGTTTTTTTTGGTGTTTTTAGTTTAGGGCTAGTCCTGTTACTTTTTGTTTTTTTTGGTGTTTTTAATTTAAGGCTAGTCCAGTTACTTTTGATTTTTTTGATTTTTTTTTTAATTTAGGGCTATTTCAGTTACTTGTGTTTTTTTGGGTCTTTTTACTTTAGGCCTAGTCCATTGGATAGTACCAGTTTTTTTTTCATTTATTTATTTATATATTTTTTAACCAAAAAATGAACATTTTTTGATTTTTGATTGATTCCTGTTTTTTGGAAGGTTTATTTAGTTATATTAAGTGTTTTGAAGGAGAGCTTAATTGTAATTCAGTTCAACTTGTGTTGGGCCGATTCCATCATAAGAAGTATTTTACTCCCTGTGATGGGATCAGCTTAACACAAGTTGAACTGGTTTTTGTTGGGTGGTTTTAGTTTAGGGCTAGTCCAGTTACTTGTCTTTTTGTTGGTGTTTTTAATTTAGGGCTAGTCCAGTTACTTGTGATTTTTTTTGGTTTTTTTAGTTTAGGACTATTCCAGTTAATTGTGTTTTTTTTGGTTCTTTTTACTTTAGGGCTAGTCCATTGGATAGTGCCAGTTTTTTTGCTATTTCTTTATTTCTTTATTTATTTGTTTTTTTAACCAAAACATGTACGTTTTTTGATTTTTTGGTTGATTTCTGTTTTTTTGGAAGGTTTATTTAGTTTATGGGCCATGTTAGTACCCTTTCATTCATTTTTTTTGGCTCATCACAGTCCAGTGGCGTGTGGAATTCCACATGCCTACATTCAAGCCGTGTGGAGTTCTACAAGGGTTGAATGTAGTTGTGCGGCATCCCACACAAGAACAGACCATGGTGTGTGGGCTGTGCGGTTCTTTGAGTCGTGGGGACATGGACACGGCCCAATTGGCCGTGAATTTAACATGACCCTTTATTTAATTACATTGACTAATTCGAAAAACAAGAGAAATGGAGAATTTCATCATGAGAATTTGGTAATAAATTTAAATCAATATTTGAATCTCAAATTTCAACATTGAATTTTTTGTCATCTTCTAACAAATCCTTGAATCATTAAAACCATGGATTTTTAAACTGGCTAATCAATTGATTTAAAATCATCTCTGGTCATCTTGAAACAATGAGTTTGCCCTTTGCTTGTACCATAAATTATCAATTTCTTATTGGCACAATTCAGCCAGGCCAAGGATCTAATCCTATACATGGTGTCTCACAATTAACCATTTTTTTCACCTCATTTTTATTTCTTTTTGTCTGCATTAAATTCCATACATGATTCATCTCTACTTTCTATATTTTAATTATTCTTTCATGAATTATAAAATTCATTCACATCTCAAATTTCCTGTAAATTCCTTATTTTCCTCATTCTTTTCAACTACGGCAGAAAATCCACAGTTTGTATCTCATACAAAAAAATACACTGTAGATTAATCTTAAAACACAAATATATTCACTTTATATCACTTTAAAAGTACAAATACTTTGCCTTTAGATGGTTTCCTCAGTTTTATTATTTCATACATTCTTGCAAATTTTTTAGTAACAATTGTCACATCAAGATTGTACAAGCTTTCCAATGAGAAAATATACTCAAATTGTACACCAAAATTTTAACAATTGGCTTTGGTATTTGAATAAAAGACTTTTACAGATTCATTGTGGTTTTTTTTTCCATTTGCATCAACTCCACCAAATTTCTTTTACCCTCTTTAGTAAGTTGGCTGTATGTTTGAGGCCAACTATTGCTGGAAAACAAAAAAGCAGATATTGGATATTTACCAGATTTTTAAACACACTGTGAGTAGCCTTTTGTGGTAGAATTGTATTTTTGGTGACTTCCAATCTCCTCAATAGTTTCCAAATAAATTCTATGGATTTTAATCTATGCAGCAAGGGATCCTTTGGCATTTCTCCAAAATTATAAATGGAATATGCAACACATTGTAATAATTTTTGAGCCTGAAAGCTGCTTCTATGGCCAGTGTTTACAATTTTATTTTTTTAGTTAAGTCCAAATTTCTGATTGAGCAAGAATTTTAAATCCTAAATAATTACTAGCCAAAGACAAAAGAGTAATATGGATTTTACAATTTTATAGTTAATTTATTGCCACATTCTTTCTCAAAAAAATTAAGGAGATGAGCATTAATTTAGCATAGAATATCCCAAAGTGCGATAACTAGGAAAAGGAAATATCTTAAATTATTCTCAGCTTGTGAGTTGATATCTCAGGGGCTCAAATTGAATAGAATTCAATGTTTCAGATGAATTTTTTGTATATAAAATTAAACTGGTAAAATCCCAACGCCATGCTTTCAGAGCAGAAAATGCAAGAATTTCAGAAATTAAATCACTGGGGAAACAATACAACTAGGAAATCAATGTGATTTGAATTTCAAGAAGATTCTCTAGTTTGGATAAAACATGGATAAATTATTCTAAAAATGGTAAATAGAATGTGCATAAATATAAATGCAGGTGTAAATTCAAACTGAAAAATTTTCCAGAATGGAATGAAATTCATTTTGAATTTTCTTGATGCTAGGAACAAATTACAGGTGAGATTCAATTCAATGCACATGTTATTTAGAAGAAATTAATGAAAATTAGAATTTGAATGGACAATGGGATGCATTAATTACAAGAATTGGCGGTAAATTTAAACTTGATTTGGTTTTTCCAAATATAGTGATTTGTTTCTGGGTAAAATCAGAGCTATCTGCAATGATACAGAACCACAAAGGAAAAACAACTAATGAAAAAATGGATTGTGGAAAAGAAGAGTCTTGCTGGCTAACTTGGTTCAAATTACATAGTTGTTGATCTAAATCAATGTAAGAGAGGCAAATACCAATCAAAAATAATGACTGAGGCAGTTAAGTTGATGTTTCCTTTTTCTGGGGTATAGTATTGTTTTTATATAGTAACATGTGATTATTGTGCTTTTGGGCTGGTGTCATCCTTGCAAATTCAAAATTATTTCCTGAGCATACAAGGGTGAATACTGAAATTAAATCTATCACAGTAGATATTGTGTTCAAAGCATGAAAAAACCAACAAATGGGACATTTATTGATGATCACAGCTCTTATATTCATACAGAATAGTCTTTTGTTGGTCTATGCACCAATGCTTCTCCATGATGTTATATATTTAATTCATTTTATTTCAAAGCATGTCTCTTTTTGATTTTTTACCTATTTCATTTCTTTTTGCCCCCCCCCCAAATTTGGGTTCCCAGTGTAAATGATTGAATGGAGAGGCAAGGCCTGCATCCTTGGCCTTGGGTAATGAATGGTTCAGTGGCCATGATTGTGAAGAACAATTTTGTGTCATTAATTCTTTTTCAAAGGAGGGTGACATTGGCATTTAAAAACCCTCAAAAAACCAATCTTTATATAGAGTTAGATTTTTCCATGAAAAAAATCTTGCTTCCCAAAATTTAAAGTTGCACAGATAATTTGTGAAACCAGGACAGAATCATGACCAAAGTGGCAAAGTTTCCATGAACACCCAGAAAAAATTTTCTCACTGGGAATGAAAAAAAAATTGAACAGAAAAAAATCAAATTTTGAACAGTAAAAAATTCAAGCTTTGAACAGAAAAAATCAACTTTTGAATGGGAAAAATCAAATTTTGAACAGAAAAAAGATTATTTTGAACAGAAAAAATCAACTTGGCACAAAAAACAGAGAAAAAGAATCACAGGGAAAGCAAAATAGGATGGAGGTCCTGAAATTGAGAAGAATCTTTGAACCAGATGACAGTCATTCTTAAAACTAACAGGTTCTATGATTCATTCAAGTCAGATTTGGTATATCATTTTGTTGATTGGTTGTTTCACAGTTTCATTGGTGGACTCACACAGCTTGCATTGCTGATTGCATAATGTCCAATTTGTATGAGTCAAGCAGGAAGTCCTGGTCCAGAGTGTTGTCTTTTTGATGTTCAAATTCTGTAACTAACAAATTTAGTTACCTTATTGCTATCTTACTGTTTTCATTATCTCATTACCCATGTCTTAGGCCCCCTCTGGGGCTCTCTAGTTGTCTCTAACCTGCTGCCTTAGGCCCCCTTGGGGTTCTCTAGTTGTCCATAAATACTGGTCCTTCCCTTGGACCATGAATGAAAATCATCTGATTACCAGACAACTAAACCGGAGTGTCCCTTCCTCCCCTTCAGATCAGTTCCACTTGACTATACAATTACTTTCCATCCGTCCTTGGCTCTTTGTAGCCTTATCAATACTTCTCATTTGGCTCTTCAGTAGCCCACCATACTCCTTCCTTCTCCAATCAACCTTGCTTCTCATATTAAAACTTTTCACAGTTAAAAGCCAAAGTTCATCCCACTAAGTCATCCGGTCAACTTCATTGTTCCAACTTGTTGTCTCACTGCTAATCTCATCAATCCTACACACTTCATCATTCTATCATCATCCATCACGCTTCATTGCTCCTTCCTCATTCACTTATTGCTTCACCATCAATCGTCAACCCATGACAACCCAACTCCTCCTCAGCTTCAAACCATCATTGCCTTCAACTCCTCAAGTCCTACAACCCTCAATCAGTCCTCCAAATCCCATTCTGGCCATTCCAATCTCAACCTGCTTATCTGGCCATCTCCTCTTTCTACTCTGATTTGAACTTGATCCCAACCTCTACCTCTTCTGATTGACCTATCATTTCTCAGCTTTGCTACCAGTTGTGGAGGGATGCCATCAAGAGTTGTTATCAACACTCCACCCATCCATCCAATCTCCAAGCCTCCTCTCAATCTCTTTAACACCAAACCTTGAGTGAGATCCCTACAAACCATCCTCTAGTCGAGCCACTCAAGCTGTCCATCAAAACCCATCAACTGTCCAAGTATCGCTTCACCAGAATCATTGATGGTCTGGAGACTCATCACCTTGAGCCTTGGTTTTCAACCATTGATTCATTGATCAATCACTTGCGATCGACAACCTATTCCTTCCTATCCTTACTCCTTCAAGTCCTCAACTCAACCTCAAAACCTTTGATCAAGATCCCACTCCAAACAATTGACCATGCCCTATCTCACCTGGCTAACTTCTTGACGATCACCAAGATCTTGAAACTCTTACCCTACTACCTTCATTGTAACCAAATCAATATCATTCCCATCAATCTCTTGGATTGTTCCAACAAAGATCTCTTTTGATTCTTCTCACCCTCATCCTTTCAAACATCCCATCATCAATTGACTCGTCAGCCTTCACGGTTGAGTGACAATCTGACAAGATCAAGGAATCAGAACTTTTGTGACACCCTATGTAACATGATCTTCCTCGCCTTGTATGAATTGATTGCTACTAGAGAAGTCATCAGCCTCGATCCACAACAACACCATCATCATGACCTCAAGAAAGTCAAGCAAACCTTGATCAAAGACCAAATCTCCGGTCAGAACAAATTGGAAAGAGTTACAATCGATTGGTCCATCATGCCAGTTTTTCTTTTTGCTGTTGAAGATGATGATGAAGACTATCAAGAAGTCTTGCTATCCTTGGATCCAATTCATTCCCATCCATCCTCATCCTCATCAACCATCATTCTATTTTGGTTGGTCCATTTGCTTGGCCCGTCCTTCTGCTTTTCATCCTTCTCATCGCTCCATCTCAACCACTTGCTCGCTACCATTCATCTCCTTGACTTCATGTGCTACATCACCACATTGCTCCATTGCTTGCTTCCTCCCTTAAAACCTTGCTCTTCCACCTCTCAATCTTGCTTGTTGCTTCTCATCCCCATATCACTCCATTGCTCCATCTCAACCGCTTGCTTGCTCCCATCCATCTCCTCCGCTCCACCTGTTACATCACCACTTGCTCCATCTCCTTCATCTCATTGCTCCATCAACTACACCCAAACTCGCTCCATCTCCTCCATCAATTTACCCATCAACCTCAATCACCATCACTCCATCTCTAACATCGCATCCTACTCTTCAACAACAACTCACCAATCAACCTCAACAACATATCAACCTCCCTTCCATCCAGTATTGAACAGGCTGGTGTTTTGGGATCCTTTCCTCCTTTTGTTCAATACTGTCTCTGTATCTCCAGCTCCCCACCCTCTATCTTTAATATATCCACATTCCTTATCATGCTATACTTTCATCCACCACCATTATCCTATAACTGTCACAACTCCATTCCAACTTCATCTCTAAAACCATCACCATCACCATCACCATCGCCATCACCATCATCATCATATCATTCTTCCCCATTAAGCTAGGCAACTATGCCTGAGGTCCCTGTTGCTCCTCTTAAAATAGGCTACCATCCCCCATATCATGCTAGGCAACTATGCCTGAGGTCCTTGTTGCTCCTCTTAAAATAGACTATCATTCCCCATATCATGCTAGGCAACTATGCCTGAGGTCCTTGTTGCTCCTCTTAAAATAGGCTATCATTTCCCCATCTCATATCCTGACAAGGTGGTGTCTTGTCATTTATTACTCAACTCTAATATCTCTATCATTCTCATATTCTCTTCTCATTTCTCATGAATCTCTGGAATGTTTTCTGGTCTTAAATTGGTTCCTAAATTTGTCAGTTAAGGTGGTGTGTTGTCTTTTTGATGTTCAAATTCTGTAACTAACAAATTTAGTTACCTTATTGCTATCTTACTGTTTTCATTATCTCATTACCCATGTCTTAGGCCCCCTCTGGGGCTCTCTAGTTGTCTCTAACCTGCTGCCTTAGGCCCCCTTGGGGTTCTCTAGTTGCCCATAAATACTGGTCCTTCCCTTGGACCATGAATGAAAATCATCTGATTACCAGACAACTAAACCGGAGTGTCCCTTCCTCCCCTTCAGATCAGTTCCACTTGACTATACAAGTACTTTCCATCCGTCCTTGGCTCTTTGTAGCCTTATCAATACTTCTCATTTGGCTCTTCAGTAGCCCACCATACTCCTTCCTTCTCCAATCAACCTTGCTTCTCATATTAAAACCTTTCAAAGAGTATTGGGAGCATGCAGTTCCTTCCCAAGCCTTGGGCCCAAACCCCGCATTAGGGCATATCAGAGTTAGAAAAACTGCCATTATAAACCCGCCATTTTTTTGACAAAACACATCATTTTTAATGGCGGGGTTTCTGAAATATACATACCCCCTAACTGGTGTATTTCAAAATGGCGGGTCTCATGAAAATGGAGGGTTTCAAACATCAAACCCGCCATTTTCATCCATCCACCATCCATTGCATTAAAAACACCCATCCACACCTCCACCTCAGCAAATGCATACCAATCCCATCTCCATCACATCACAAACATCTCATCTCCATTGCTTCACATCTCCATTGCTTCACATCTCCATCCGTTCACATCTCCATCTGTTCACATCTACATTGGTTCACATCTCTTCCTTCACATCTCCATCTTTACACAAATCCCATCATCATCTCATCACCCCACATCACATTGCCATCTTTCTCAACATGTCCAATTAAAATTCCCAGCAGCAAGTTGAAAATGCAAAAAAGCTGACTGAAATTTTTTACTATTTGACTCCCATTCAGACTCTGATTCAGACTCTGATTTGGAATCAACTTGGTTGGCTTTGAATGCTCTATTACAAAAGAAATACATGGTTCCAAGAAGACAAACTCTCCACAACCCTATGTATGAAAGGCAAAAGCTGCATCTCCTCCCTGACTTAAGCTTCCAGCAACTGTTCCAAACTCTATTGCCTTCATTCATGAAACTTTTGGAGATGATTGAAGACCACCACATCTTCTAGAACAATTCTTGGAATCCTCAATGCAATCCAGCTTTGCAAATGGCTGTTTCTCTTTGTAGATTGGGATCAAATGGAAATGGAGAAGCAATTAATCAATTATAAAATCTATTCTCAGTTGGTTATGGAACCATTGACTCATAAACAAAAAGAGTCATGATTGCTATCCTATCTTTCTGTTTCTCAGTCCTTTCTTGGCTAACCAAAGAAGACAGCCAGGAGATATCTCAAGTAGTGGAGACTGAAGGCTTTCCCGGTTGCATTGGTTTTGTTGATGGAACCACCATCCCCTTGAGTCAAAAACCCAAGCTAGATGGCAACCAATATTTTGATTGGAAAAAGAGGCAATTTATTCATTCTTTTCCAATGACTTTGATAAAAATTTGGATAACACACTGACCAAATTGGTTGCATCTCTTTGTTTAGATACTCTGTGGCCCTACAACTTGTTTGCAATAACAACAAGTTCATATCCCTCCACCCTGGCCTTCCGGGCTCTTGTCATGATTGATATGTTTTTGATTGGATGTGGATTTCCCAAAAACCAGAGAACTATTTTGACCAAGATCAATACCTTCTGGCTGATCCAGCTTATGCTAGTGGGATATATGTAGTTCCAGCATACTGGAATTTTTTGAATTTTTTGTCCAATGATCAAGGAAAAATGGATTTCAACTATCATCTTGCCCAATCACAAGTTTTGATTGAGCATGCCATAGAAATCCTGAAAGGAGGATGGGCCAGCTTATGGTGTGGAAACAAGAGAGGTGGTACCCCTCAAAGTTGTCCTCAGGTTCTGGAAGTTATTGGTCTAAGCGTCTGTAAGGGGATTGGATGCAATGAGTTTTTCAGAAAATAGAGAGGGTGATGATGTGATATGATCCACCAATATCCTAATCTATCCAACCTGGAGTCAAGAGTGAGGTATTTTGAGTCCTCCTCTCAACCCTAGCCTAGTTACAACCACAAGCAACAAGATAGATGAAATATGACCCTAAGTACAGAACCCTAGCTCCACCCTAACCCTACCCCGTACCACCCACCCCATCCAAAACCCTCCCCTTTGATATCACATACATCCGGTTCATCCTTCTCATGGCTCAGCCCTCTGCCGCGCCCTACTCAGAGCCCCCTGGGTTTTATCCATCTGCGCGCGTCCGTGGATCCCGCAATCTGTGAGTCAGCCCGTGCTTATGCCCGCGCAAACCTTGGATCCCGCAATCCGTGAGTCGGCCCGAGCAAACCTCCCCAGCCCGTATAACCCCTGACCGCCCTGCCCTTGCCTTCCGGACTAGCCACCCGCAAGCTTGGCCTGGCCGGCTCCATCACTTGGTCTGCATTCCCTGGGAGTGTCGCGGCCCGGCGCCCCCAGAGTAGTCCCAACCCACACCTGGTGCCAAGCCCTGCAATCCCTGCTGCTGAGCCCACAGCAGGCACTTCTGAGACCATGTGCACCCCAAATGCTGAGCCCTACCTACCCAACTGCTGAGCGCGCAGCCCGCGACGCAGCTCCCAATCCAAGGTTATAAATATGACACCACAACGGGAGATTCAAAACCAGCTTCAAAATTTGAAGGACATGAAGATCCTCATCAACTGGATTATCACTTGTGTAATCCTTCACAGCCTTCTTGCCAACATCAAGGATGAATGGGAAAGAATATTTGAAGAAGATATTCCTGATCCTCCTCAAGTCATCCCCATCTCATCTTCTAACTCATCTTTGGCCATGAGAGAGCAGATTCTACCCCTCACACTTGCTCACTTTGATGTGTAGAATTTGGTTTTTAAATAGGTGAAATATCTTTTTTGGTTTTAGTTGTTCAACCAAGCATCCAAGGCTGACTTGGATTTTTTTTTTTTTTTTTTTTTTTGGTGGACTTGGAAAAAAACATAACCAAAACTTCCAAACCACCCACCTCACCCCACCAAACTACCAGTCCACTCTCCTCCTCACCCACCACCAGTCCACTCTGCACCTCACCCTCCACCTCCACCTCACCCATCATGTCCACCTCACCCTCCACCTCCACCTCACCCAACACATCCACCTCACCCTCCACCTCCACCTCACCCAACATCACCACCTCACCTCACCTCACTCACTTCCTCCCCTCCTCCTTTGGTTGGCAATCCTGGTAAGCCCCCTCCCACCTCTTCCTCTTCCTGCCCCTCACTGGTTGCTGATCCTTTGATCAATCAACCTTTATGTCCCCCCTGACAACCTTTCTCAATCACTCAGGTGAGCCCCTTCCCTCCTGCCTCCCCCTTGCTCCCAAGTAACACCCCCCCCCCTCTCACCCCCTCCCCCTTGGCTTGCCAATGCCAATGTCCACCAAATTGCTTGCCAATGCCAACAGCCACGCAAAGCCGCCCCCCCTTGCTTGCTTGGCCAACCGCATCCCTCCCCCCCTCCCCTCCTTCAGCCGGCCAACCAAATCCCCCCTTGCCTCCTTTGGTGGACCAACAACGGCCTGCCCCTCCTTGCTTGCTTGGCCAACCGCACCCCCCCCCCTCCCCTCCTTCAGCCGGCCAACCAAATCCCCCCCTTGCCTCCTTTGGTGGACCAACAACGGCCTGCCCCCCCTTGCTTGCTCAGCCAACCGCACCCCCCCTCCCCTCCTTCAGCCAGCCGACCAAAGCCCCCACCTACCTTGCTTGCTTGGCAGCTGCCCCCCCCTTGCTTGCTTGGCCAAATGCATCCCCCCCCCCTTCCCTCCTTGAGCAAACTGACGCCTCCCCCTCCCCTCCTTTGGCCAACCCGCCCTGCCTCCCTCCATCAGCCAACCAACAACTCCCTCCCCCCTCCATTGGGGAACCAGCCCGCTTGGCTAACCGCACCCCCCCTTCCCTCCTTGGACCAACCAAAGCCTCCCCCTCCCCTTCTTTGGCCAACAAATGCCCCCCATCCCCTCCTTTGGCCAACCAACGCCCCCCCTCCCCTCCTTTGGCCAACCAGCCCTGCCTCCCTCCATTGGCCAACCAACAACACCCCCCTTCTTTGGTGGACCGCCCCCCCCCCCTCCATTGGCTGACCAACCAGCCAACCAACCAGCCACCCCCCCCCCTCCTTAGCCATGTGACCAACCAACTGACCCAGGGCCCCACCCCCCTCTTTGGCCAGCCAACTGACCCCCACCCTGCCTTGCCGATTCCCCAAGGTGAGCCCCATGACCCCCTTCTGCTTCTCCTCCTTCTGCTCATTGATTGATCAATGAATCTGACTGACATTTTTTTTGGGGGGGGGGGGGCTATCATCATTGACAGACCAGTATTTATTTTTCTACTTTTGTTCATCTTCCACAATGATTGAAACATGGCTGTTTTTTTTTTTTTTTTTTTTTTTTTTTTTTTTTTTTTTTTTTTTTTTTTTTTTTTTTTTGGATTCCTGGCAATGCAACACCCGTTTTGACCCCCATTTCTTTCCATGCCTGCCCTTTTTCTGCATGACCCATGCTTCTCCTGCCATGCTCACAATGTTATACAAAAAATCAAATCCTTTCTTGATCCTCACCCCAAGCAAAGCAGTTGCATGGGAGGGAACAAGATGGAAGGAGATGCATTGAAAAACATGAAGAGAGGTGGAAAGCAGAGGGCTCTTTGGCAAAAGAGGGCCCAAATGAGAGAATCCAAAATATCTTTGGAAGTGGCTGGAGAAGGCTTTTTGGAAAAGATTCTATGGTCTAGACAAGAACTGAAACCTTTGGATTTGTGCCGTGCTCTTGCTGCCAAAAAGAAAAAGAACAAACAAAAGCCCACCCCTGAAGAGTTTGAACAGGCCAAACAGAAGATTGAAAAGTTCCATTTGTTCACTGGTTTAAAAGTTGCTATTCTTGACCAAACCAATCATCAAGACTCTCTTTTGGCCATAATCAAGTTTCTCCCTTTGAATAAACTCTCTGAGAAAGAGAAGAAGGACATCAACTTTGTGACAACTTTCCTTCACCAATCCAAAGAATTTGTCAACACTTTTGGCCCCTCAAGACGTTGGGGTGGGAAGATGTGGGCTATTGGATGGAGAAAATTGATGCACCCTTCTGAACTGTTTGGCCAATATTCCAATAAAAAAGCTATTCAAACTTCCCCTCAAGAGTATGCTTTCCTCAACTTTAGGTTGGACAAAGTCTCTCAAATTCTGGGCCAAATGTTTTGAAACTTAGGCAAACTTGCATTTGATTCCACCTGGAAAATAATGATGGACCATCACATCCCCTCCTTCTCTTCTTTAGAATTTAGATCCTGCCTCACCACTTTTGACTGTTCACCACATATCACTTTCACCTCTGATGGCTTCTACAACTCTCCCCATATTGACAAAGGCAACCTCTCAGACTATTTGTTTTTACTTGTGGTTCCAACAAAAAAACTAAATGGACAAATGATTTACAAAAAGGATGAATATAAAGTATATCCAATGGGCAATTTGTTTTTACTGATTTAGGTTTTGGTATTGATTTCAAAGAAAAAGGTATTGTAAAAATGGTTTGGGCGGCAAATAAGTACAAACAATGTACCTTTCCTGCTGTGGACACTTCTGCTCATACAAGGATGGCTATGTCCATGCAAATCAACAAAACCACCAGGAACACCTGCAGGGACTTAAAAAGTGGGGCAATATACTCTAGAAAAGAATATAAATAAAAATAAAAAAATATTTTTTTGTTGGTGGAGTTTCAAATATTCTCAAACATTGTAGTAATCAAAAATAAATTTTTATTTTTTTTATTTTTAAAATTTTTAAAGTAAATATATTTACAAGCCAAGCAAAATATTTTTTTTTTAATTTAAAATTTTTAAAGTAAATATATTTACAAGCCCAGCAATTGAGTGATTTTCTTGATTCCATCTACAGTTCTACTGCTATCAATACATGCCATGGCTACAGATAACCTATATTTTTTTTCTGTGGCTAGCCTTTCCCTCTCCTTTTGGAGTCAGAATTCCTCTTTATCCTTATTCTTTTACTCTTTTTGAAACTCCAGCTCACCCTGTTTAATTTTCCACTCAGCATCCAACTTTATTTGATGAGCCAAAATATGAGCTTTTTGCTTTTTACAATCCATAGCCAGTTGAAGATCCCACTTCTCCTTTTTGAACTGAAGTTTTTCAGATTAAATTTGCAATTTCACTATTTTTCAGAGGGGAACAGGAATGAGCTGGATTTTGAAAGCAAGGAGAATCCAACATGCTTACTTGAATCTTGCTTCTCCATGATATCCTCAAAGCCAGAAAAGCTTGAAGTATTTCTCCTTGTTTGATTGCTATTTGGGTTGATGTTGATGGAATTTGAGGCCTTTTGCTTTCCCTTTGCAGAGGAGTTTTGTGTTGGAATGGAATTGCTCTCATTTGAAGGGGATGTGGGAGGCCCCATTGGATTGAGTTTTTGGCCAATCAGGAATGGATGAGCCTGTTTTTTAAAAATCTAAATCAGTCAGGATTAACCAGAAAGAAGAGAAAAGAACCTGAGTGCTTACTTGAGAAGATGTTGATGGTAGTGGCAATACAGGAATAACATCCTCCTCATTGGCCAAGTTCTCTATTTCTTCCACCCCAGGAAGAGAGCAATCAAAAGAAGGAAGTGAGTGGTACGAGGTCTTGTTTGACTCAGCAATCAATGCTGAAGTAGATGCAATTGGAGCTGACTGTGTTGGAATATCCTCCTTGGCATTGGATGGGGGCCACTCCAAGGAAAAGGTCTCATCAGGGTCCTCATTGCTAGGCTGAGTGTCCACAGCCAAGTCGTTGGAATCAACTGAATCAGATTGTTGGGCATCAAAAGCAGCAAGAGGGGTCATGTTGGCCTTCTTTCCAAAGATTTCATCCATTTGAATATAAAAAGGACAAATGGAGTCCAACTTATCAACCACTGAGTTGATTCCTTTGGCTTTGTTGGAGTTGGTGATATCAAAGCCAGTGGAGATTGACATGGAGTGGGCCTTTTTTTACGTGGCTTGATAATTTTTGAATTGCTCCCTCATCTTTTTGGATGACAGATCAAATCTACCTTTTGTTTTATTCTTGAGTTCATTGGCCATCAGGAGATAACCATTGACCTTGGAGGATGGAGGTTGGCCAATGCATGTTTCATTGTCCGATCCAAAGCAAGCATTGTAGTTGGAGGGATTTTTGAGCCAGTTTACCCAGATGATGTGATCAGCTCTGTTGAGCTGACTTGAGCCTTTGGAAGCTGATGGGGGAGGATTGTTGGATGTTGAGTTCCTGGGGGATGTTTGCTTTTGTCCATTGGTTTGTTTAGTGGACTTGCAGGTGGAGGATTGTGAAGGGGCTATTTAAAAAGATTAAGAGGGATGAAGGGATGAAGCAATAAAGTGATATGAAGGGATGTGATGGCGGCAGGGATGAGGGGTGAAGCAATAAAGTGATGAAGGGATGTGATGAAAGCAGGGATGAGTGGTGAAGCAATAAAGTGATGAAGGGATGTGATGAAAGCAGGGATGAGGGATGAAGCAATAAAGTGATGAAGCAATGAAGTGATAAAGGGATGTGATGAAAGCAGGGATGAAGCAATGAAGCAATGAGAGGATGGATGTGATGAAAGAAATCAAGTAATGAGAGTGATGAAGCAAGGTGAGAGTGATGAAGTGATGAGGGGATGAGGGTGATGAAGTGATGAGAGCAATGAAAATCAAATTTTTTGGATGAGGTTGGAGGTAGAATTTTTCCAATGAGGCCAGAGGTTGAAACCAGGGGTGATGATGTGGAATGACACAGTTGAGCTGGTGAAAGCCTTTATATACTTTATTTGAAAAACCCATTTATTTCCAGGTAACTCTGACACATCTGATCTGAAATAAGTGGGTTTTTGTGATTTTTAATGGTGGATTTGGGTTGAAACCCACCATTAAAAAATGGGTGGTTTGCTTAACTCTGACACGCCCTATTGTAGTAAAACATAGTGATAGGGTGAGTTTAGTTTGGTTGAACTCTTCCTTTCTGAAGATATGGCTTGCCTAGATTGAGTTTAGATGGATAGGGCTCCAGGTGTGCAATTCCTCAACTGATCATCCACTACTGTCAGCCGTCAGCTTCCATGTTTGGCCATCCTGGGATCCATATCTTGGTGAGGAGAGAGGAGGGTCCGGGGGTGGGTGGATGTTGAGGTGATATATCTAATTACAAGGTATGTGACATATGGGAGAAATGTGAAATGTGGTGAGCATTGACCTGTGACATAATTGTGTCTTACCACTTATTCCCACACCAGGCATGGGACTGCTAATGCAGGGACCAAATACAAAGCAGCTACGAATCACGTTGCTTGCCAGGAGTCGTACTGATAAGTTTGGGGTCAGTTCAGCTGGACACATGAGTGGAATGGATTGTTTGCCCAGCGTTCACGTGTGGACCTGGACCAAAGCAATTGACTTCAAAACTCAACTCTAATCCATTACTCAATTGACATACTTCTGCTAGATAAAACAAAGAAATCAAGAAGCGATTTGCAGAACAAGACAGAGGCTCTCTACGTTAATTCTCCTCTGCGAGAAATTACCATTGGAAGACATTCTGTGCTCCTCTTTTGGCCCGGGGCGATACTATTACAGCGTAAGAATCTAACAGAAATGAGAATTCATTTACAACCCGCGATGGAAATAATTGGCTCAACCTTTAAAGCTCAGAAATTTTGTGGAAGGTCTAGATCCTCTTCGTACAATATTGGAGCTAGTGATTGTGACGGATGCAGGCTTAATTGATCTGAGCGTAGATAACTTGACAGGTGAGAGTGGTCAGGGGGCTGGTCGTCGCTTGTAAGATTGTCCACAGTAGAGGGACTTTGAAAGGATGGTTCACCAGAAGCCCCTTTCTCCAATATTTCGGGGGCCGAATAACATTCGATTGATTCACTACTTGTGTTTAAATCGCAGTTATGGTAGCAGCTGAATGATGGGCAACACAAGGTCCGTTCGAAAGGGGCTAATGGTACCGTTGATTGCGATGCATTCCAGCCGATGTTCGATGTCAAGGGATTGAGGACACTTATATCTTCCTTCCCCTTCGAGCACGAACCGATAACTTCCTGGAGAGCGTCCGTTTGCGTCAGCAGGCTTGAGGTTTGTACAAAAGCCTCCAGTCGTGGCCCAACGTCGTTAATGGTACAAGGAAACTTTGCCGACTGTTTGAGGTTTCGGATGTAAGTTATTCTTCTGATCTCGTCGATCAAAAATGCTATGCAGCGTTTTGATTCTAGCAACTCAGTGCACTGCTGGCTGTTTTTCGTTAGAAGCATTGCATTCTGAGCCTTCAGGGCTTCAACTTCCAGCTTCTGCCAACAACTCGAGTGATCACTCGTGACTTCGGGAGCGTGAGAATGGAATACGGGTGAAATAGATGTCGCAGTAAGAATGGGCGACGTTTCAAAACTCTCTGAGATCAAGTTACGCGCCAACTCCGTGTCTGAGGCGCGGGGACATTTCCGCCCGTGACAGCTTTCCTCCACCTCAGAGCGGTTACGCCTCTTGTTACCACGAGGTGGGACCACGTCAAAAAATAAAGGGGGTAGCAGGAGGCCAAAATTAGCAACCGGGACAGACGGGTCGACGATCGCATCCCCACAACGAGGCACATGATCTAATAAGTCAGTTGATGTTTCATCTGTTAGGGAATATTCATTGCCAGATGGGGAAGTCATAGGAAGAGGAATTCGGGCAATCAATCAGCGGCTTCCTGCCAAGAGCTCACAACAATGAGACGCGTGTATTCAAGAAAAACAAACTAACAGTTGAGAACCCTGGGAATAAATGGAGAAAGTAGTGACTCTTCTGCGGAAAGCTCATCCGAAAACAGCCAAGGGTTCCCGCACGTGGGTATCGCAGATTGAGAGGGAGTTCTCATTGTCAAAACTTCTATGCACCCGTATGAGGAATTTTGAGATATGTTGAGAGGTGATATCGAGTGGAAAGATTTGCTGAAAAAGTATGGTAAGGTGGATATTGGATACCGGTGGTAAAAGATTAGACAAGAACCAAGTCGAGTAGGGTGGCTGGGAAGCCCAAGATCAACTCCTTAACTGGGAATTTAAATAAGTTGAATGTGATATTAACTGTATCAGCTAAAGGCCTTATTCTAATGGTTGAATGGTGGTGTGCTTGGGCTGGTGTGACTTCAATCAATGGCCCTGGCGATTGGGACGTGCACGCTTCAGCGGCAGGCTACACTAGTATACTCTCACGAGTCACGGGCGCCGCACTAAAGGTAAGAGGAGGCGTATAATCGTTGATCAAGGGGAACCGTTGGTCACAGAAAAACCGAGCCGTGCGTTTTAATCAAGATGACACGGAATTAGCTACACGGGTGAGCAGTTCAATCTCCAGGTACAGATGTCGTTGTACATACACTGCGTATACATATTCTACATATAACTTTAGATCCAAGAGAGAGATCAGCTGACAGCTTTTCAGTTGATCTGAACTTGACCAGATGGTCGCCGCAGGTTCGAGGCCGAGGCAAACTCGCCGCAAGCTCCATCAGGATTCAAGGCTGCTGGGCCGAGGCAACCGGCAAGATGGTGTGCAACATTGTAAATTTCATCAGTAGACGAAGAGCAGCCGAAATTGCCAATGCTCTGCCAATGCAATCCCCAACTTGCCCCGGACGAACGGTTTAGAGAGGTCATTTCATCGAAAGTGCATGGAGCGGGGACTGATGCGCGAGTAGTCATGCTCGAACGGACCGCGAGTGCCAGTTCACTGATCTGACATGCGGGGCGAGTCCGTAGAACAAGTCCCCTCGCAGGATACTTACGTTTCCCTGCAGCTTCAACCCCTGCTTGCCCAGAGTCCTACCGCTACGACAACTTGGAGTGCCCGTCGCTTCATCAAGCTTTGACAATTGGAAGGAGTCGTGTCTTGCGGCGAGTGACATTCAGCTCATGGAGTCTAGAAATTGAAAGGGTAAGTTTTCAGAGTCCTATGTACCTGCTGTAACATATCCGACCCTGATCACAGACTAGCAAGGATCTGGAGCATACTTGCCGTCTGGGGTGCCTCACGCACTCTATGCACATACAGGAAATACATACACCCTCTTGAATCAAGTATTTACGTGATGTGCTCGCACTCAAAAAAAGAAAGAAAAAAATCCTGGATCGTGATGCTGACGGACTCACGGATGACTCTCCTGACTCATCAACGGGTCGCCGCCATCCTGAGAGACTTGCACTGGTATAAACCCTCGAGGATAACCCTTCCATTGCCAAGCGCATAACGCACGTTTTTGCAAATATCTGCCAGGAGTGTTGTTACAGTAGGGTCTAGCAAGTATCGTTTTTGTTTGTGTTTTTTTTAAAGTGCAACTTGGTTTGAGATTGCGCACTGGGCTTATGCAGCTGATAGTCTTCGGGGGCATGTGTACAGGGAAGTACCCGTGCCGACTAGGATGGCCTAACGGTGGGTTAACCCCATTCTGTAACAGATCTTAGTATAAAAGATTTGAAATTATTCATTCAGGAAGATTTTCACAAGATACTAGTCTTTTGCCCCCAAATTTGGGGAGGCAAGCCTTTTGCCCGGTGCAAAAAAGCTTGAGTGAAGTAGATGTGAGATTCAGACTTAACTCTTTATTGCAGTCATGGATTAAAGTAACCCTTATAGAAATAAGATTATCTTTTAAGTAACATGAGAGTGAAACGACAACAATAAGGAACAAGCTGAGAGGGGATTATGAGAAACAACCAATGAAATAGAATAGAAAGAGGAGAACGGCCTTAGTCACCTTAGGATGTTGCTCAACTAACTTAGTCCCACCAATTCAAGACGTATACGTAAAACAGAGGTGAGTGGATTAGATTTTGTGCTCCTCCTGAATTTGCTTGTCTAGGTGAGGCCATGATTTGTAGAGCTTCTGGCTGTAGAATCTTATATGTTATAATCCCCCAATCATCCTCTGATCATCCACCACCATTGGCCATCAGCAAGGTTTGGCCATTCCAGGATCCAATCTTGATTAGTTACTTCAACAGTTGCTTACCTGATCATCCACCACCATTGGCTGTCAGCAAGGTTTGGCTGTTCTGGGATCCAATCTCAATAAGGAGAGAGAGAGATCCCGGGGCGGGTGGATGTTCTGGTTTTATAGCTATATACAAGGTCTGTGACAAGTCAATGACGTGACATCTGCATGGGTTTGTATCCATGACATAATTGTGTTTCTCCCCTGTACTTTAACACCCCCTCCCACAATTATACCCCACATACCCCTAGCGCCATGGCCCTGGCATTGTTTTTATTTGGGCCCAGCGGTTTGGTCATGATGTCAGCCAGCTGGGTGGCGGAGCTAGTCCATTGCAGGTCAATATTGTCTTTGTGGATGAAGTCATTCATGAAGTAGAATGCCCTGTCCAGTTATTTGGTTTGTTTTTGCAAACCATTGCTGGTAGCAATCAGGATGGCAGCTTTGTTGTTGCAGTGGATTGCTGACTCACACTCAAAGTTCAGGTCAGATAGCGTCAGCCTGAGATGTGCCAACAGTTAAGAACCCTCCAATAAGGCCACATACTCCATGGCACAGGTAGATAGTGCCACAATGGTTTGTTGCCAAGCACCCCATGCAACTGTGTTCCCGTTATGTTTGATGACATAGTTGCTTGTTGATTGCTTGTGCTCCCCTCCCCAACTTGCGTCAACCCACATGGAGAGACCGCCTGAGCCCTCTCAGGTATATTGTAGGCATTGATCTGACAAGCCCTTTAGATATCCAATGAGGTGATCCAATTGCTTTCAGTGTGTAAGCAATGGTTGCAAGCTGAACCTAGCAAGTAGATTCACTGCATAGGCTATATTGGGCCTCTTCCCAGATACTAGGTACATCAGCAACCCCACAAAATGCTGATATTCTGTCACAGCCACTGCCTTGTTGCTGTTTGTCTCCAATTTCAGATCCAATAGCAGGCAATGCTTGAGTTGTGCTATCCAAGGATAGTGATTCACAATCTCCTTAGCAAACAGCAACTGGTCAAGCGTCATCTCACTTCCCATTGTCTTCACTTGTATTCCCACCATCTTGTCAATTCCCGGCTTCCACTTGATTTTAAGCTGTTTCTCCACCCCATTCCTGAAGTGCGCCATCATCTGGTCTGAAGACACCATCACCACTCCATTGTCAACATGAAGCCAAACCACCACAAATTTGCCTCCATCTCAACAAAGGTACAATGAGTCCTTGAGTTCACTTGCATGCAGCCCAGCACCCTCTACCACCAACCAAAAGTGCTTCCACCAGCACCTTGCTGCTTGCGGGGTCCCATACATTGACTTCTTTAGCTTCATGACAAAGCCCTTCCACTGAGGGCGTATCAGAATGGGGGGTTGAACATACACTTTGCCTTCAATTGGACCATAGAGATATGCTGCGCTGACATCCAAGCTTGCCAAAGGGAACTGTCCATGGTGTGCTATTTCCAGGAGCAGCTGCAAGGTATTGAGTGAGGCTGTTGGTGCATAGGTTTCATAGACATCTATCCCCATTTGTTGAATTCACCCCTTTGCTACATAATGGGACTTATGCTGGATCAATTCCCCTTCTGCGTTTCTCTTGTGGGCCAGAACAAATTTAGCTCCAAGTACTTTCATACCCTTGTGTGGCCGGACTGGTTCCCATACATCTAGATCATCAAACTGCTGAATCTTGTCTTGCCCCAATTTCATCCACTCAGCCGCCCATTCCCCTTTCAGGGCCTCAGGCATGGACCACAGAACCACAATCTCAATTGCTCTAGGTACAGTATTGATGGACTCATCTTCCGCTGCAGCTACCTCCTTGGTTGCTACCTTGCCCAGTTGTAGTTGGCTGATGATTTCAATTGTTTCCTCACCTGCAGGCCGAACTGGTAAGCACTGAAAGAAGGGGAAAATGGCTGAGTTTTAGTTAATCACGTGTTGTTTGCTTTCCAACCAGAACAACCAGCACACCCCCCCTGATGGGTAACCAAGCAGGCGGCATCTACCCGCTCTTTTGTCCAGCTTCCTTCTGCATTCCAAAGGTGTGTGAACAATTGCCTGCGCCCCAAATGGGTAAAGGACCACAGGATTGGGCACAGTGCCACACAGAAGCTCCAAAGGAGTCTTCCCTCCGGTCCTTGAGTTTTGCAAATGATTCATGAGGTAGGCTGAAACCTGGTAGGAGAACAACCAAAATTTCCTGTCCATGCCTCTTTTGTGGAGCATGGTCCTTGCTATGTCCCCTAGCATTGTGGAATTCAGAAGAGGACTTCTCCTTTAATGGTTCCCAATTTTGGAAGTTATTGTAAAAGATAAAGAGAGCTTGAGCTCTAATGAGATGAAAGGATTAAAGAATGAGTGAAAGGGGCTTGTGAAGTCAAGCCTAACGGACCTGAGATCAGGAGGAAAAGGACACTCCGGTTGATTTATTGGCTGAACAGATGCTTGAATTCCACTTGAGAGCACCATGGTTTATACAGACTAAATACATGTTTGGCTAACAAGTGGTTGGGTACAAAATGAATAAGGCAAAATTAACATAAGCAGTTTAAGTGACATGGTAAGTGAAATGCTATGACTAAACAATCTAATAGCTATGACTAAACAGTCTGTTAATCAAAATACTACAGAACAGCCAAGTTATATTTTACCTGTTGTTTGAGTACTTTAAGATAACAATAATAAGATCAAATCAATCCAATCAATGATACTTCAAACTCCAGTGAAAGTCACATATATATAAACTCAAATTCTAACAGTTATTGATCCCTTGCGTCTGTAAACCCTGAGTGCAACTGTTCACCCTTTGACTGCAAGATAGAGAATTGAGAGTAAAGATCCTTTGAAAACCTATGACAACAAATGTGATCCTCCGTGATTCAATGATGATGCTCCTCAAAATGGGTTGAGGGCCCAGATTAAGTAACCTTCCCCTCAACCCTAACCTAAGTACAACCAGAAACAAGCAAGAGTAATGAAATACATGTTGATAATTGTCTTACTTTCCTTTCTCTTATTCTTGTTTCTCTCTTCTTATGTACTGTCAAGACATCTCTCCCCTCGAGCATAAGAGATTCAATGCCTGTTACTAGTCCTGTCACCTACAAGAACTACCTTCAAGCCGACTGTGTGAAAGACCGCCCTCGGGGTCTCCTTCAATCCTCCTCACACTCTGTTCTCCACTTTTCTTGTCTCGCTCTTCATCATCTCAGTCGTGTTCTTTCTCACTCTAGTTTTCATCTGACTACGTCCATACTCGCACTCGCACTTACGACCAAACTCAGACTTGATCACCAACTCTTCGACCACTCCATTGGATCACCTTAGAAGAAGCAATTACCTACACTCAACGAGTACTTCACTCCGACCTGCGGTAGGTTCTTAACAGACTTGCTAACTCAACATCAGGAACTGAAGATCTTGTTGCTCCGCAGTCTTCAACTTGTCTGGGCGGATTAGTCTCTTCATCTACAGTGTCTCTCATCTTCTCTACTTAGTCCTTTCTGGGCCATCATCCTATCTGTAGAGACGCCATAAATGTTTGTTATCTTTCATCTCTGTGATTGCTTCTCTTCTCTGGCTGTTTGTCATCCACTGAACTGACCCTTGGAATCCAAACAGCCTGGTTCAGGTTCAACAGTTCTTTTATCATTTCACACGGTTAAAAGCCGAAAATGGATCACTCAAGCTCAACCAATCTGGGCAGAACTACTGCATCACCTGGACCGGGAGTCAAAGGCAATTTCAAGGCACTGGCTCTCAAATCTCTCATGGAGTCCACCCCACTTCTCTCTGAAACCAACTATTCCATCTGGAGGAAGAAAATGGAACAACTCTTCAAGATGCGAGGTATCCTGGAGCTAATCAATTCCGACAACCATTCTGTCGAAATTCCCAACGATGACGAGATGGCAGGCTACCTAATGTCAAAGTTGGAACCTGGAATGCACACCAACATCATCACGCCGGAAAATGAAGATTCCTCCAGACTGATATGGCGTGCTGCAAAGAATCACTTTGCATCTAGTCAGGAAGCTAATCAAGCAAGGATGTTCTTTAATTTCCTGTATCTGGGTTTTGATCAAAACGACATAGATGGATTCGTTACCTCCTTCAAGGCTCATTTGGGAAAGCTGGACGAAGTAGGAATAGACTTACCAAACGACATTCTCAGCTATCTCATACTTTTCAAACTACCCAAGTCTCTGAAGTCAATAAGGTCACAAATTATGCATTCCGGCGGAGAACTTTCTGTAACATTGGTCCTAAATCACTTAGTCCAACACAAGAACAAAGTTCAATCCAAAGCCGCTGGATCAGCCTCCAACACCAATGTTGTTATGTATCACACCAGTAATCAGAAAGAATCTGATCCTCCAAAGTGCGAAAACGGGAAGCATAACCCATTTGTCAAGTCCCATCCTCCTTCATCCTGCTGGGCCAAATTCCCAGAGCTACGACCTGATCAACCTTCTAACAAAACTAAACGCTATGGAAAGAAGAAGCAACAGCCTGAGTCTCATTACTACTTGTTCTTCTGCGCCTTCAATCACCTTAACCACCCTCACACAAATTGGTTCATCCTGGACAGTGGATGCTCCATCCACATGTTTCACAATGAAAGGTCTTTCAAATCCCTTACAAAAGGAACCAAAAAGGGGTTCATCAAGACTGGCAAGAAGGGTGAAGGATTGGCTATCCACGGAATTGGCACTGCCAAGCTCTTGTGCAACGGTAGGACAATCCATCTGGAGAACGCTGCGTGGGTCCTGGAAGCCTCTGTTAACCTGGTGTCCCTTGGAGCTCTACTGGTGAAAGGATGCGGTCTCAAGGTCAACTCTAAATCGGAACCAGCTGCATTCACTCTCCATCGAGCAGGCGCTGAAGTCTTAACCGGATGCATTAAGAACAATCTTCTCATGATCCATGTTGAAAATTTGTCGACTCCGGTCTTGTTGGCTTTGGCAGCCACTGCAGCTAAGCCAAGTTCTCCATGCTCCCCAACTCAAGCTGAGTTACAAGATCTTCACCTCAAATTAGGTCACGCGAGTCTTGGTAGAATGGAGAAGCATCTAGGGTTCTCAATTGAAAAAGGCTCCAGGGATCTCTTCAAATGCCTAGCTTGCAAAAAGAGCAAAATCGATAAGAACCCTTTTTCTGACAACCAAGCCCCTGCTGCCGATGTTTTTGACCAACTCCATCTAGACCTCATGGGACCCTTCAATCCGGTCAGCAAAGGAGGAAAGCAATACTCACTGACCATTGTTGACAACAAATCGGGGTATCTCTTGGCTTTCCCGCTCCCTTCAAAGGATGCAGCTGCTGAAACCATTAAATTTGTTATTCAAAATGAAGCAAGGAAGCAAGGAAAATATCCGATCGAAGTAGTATCCAACGGAGGTGGGGAATTCGTGAACAAAACTCTGAGGGAATTCTTCAAAATGAACTCGATCAATCATCTTGTCAGTGAGCCTTACCACTCTCAACCCAACGGAAAGGCTGAGAGGGCCAACCGTACAATCATGGAGTCCATGTGATCAATTTTCAGCTCAACTAAAATACCAAAGAATTACTGGCATGTAGTAATCCAGAGCTGCTGCCTGGCATTGAACCAAATTCTGTCCGAAAAAGGGGGTGACTCTCCTTGGTCCTTAATGCACAAAACCAAACTCCCAGCCAATTATCTCAAACCGATTGGATCTGGAGTTGTTTTTCTGATTCAGAACAACAAGAGTAGATCAAAGTTGGAAGAAAATGGTGATGAAGGGATGCTCATTGGATATAATCCTTTATTTCACTCTTACAAGATTCTATTGAAAACAGGTAAGATAGTTGAAACTAAACATGTTTGGTTTCTCAAGAACCAGACCACAAATGTCATCTCTCTCAATGACGCAGTCCCCTTTGACTTGGTTAATCCTACAGAAGAAGTCGTTGGCAATACCATCAATGCAGAATTAATCCCGGAAGTTACTGAAGACCAAAAGCCTCTTATCAGCGACCTGGAAGACACCAGCTCTTCCTGCTCGTCGGACGCAAATCTTTTGGATTCGGAAATCTTACAAAGTCTGAAGCCATCACTACGTGACCGCACCAAACTTAAAGCTCCGGACCAATTTGGGTACTACTCTGAGTCCATACCAAAAAACATCCATGAGGCTCTCAAGCAACCGATTTGGGTTCCCCCCATTGAGAAGGAACTTGGAACAATCAAAGATCTTGACGTATGGGAGGATGCAAACAAAAATGAAGTTGTCAATCCACTCGACACAACCTGGGCTTTCCGGAGTAAGCTGGACCTTCATACTGGAGAATTGTCTTTGAAGGCCAGGGTGTGTGTCCAAGGCTTCAATCAGAGGTACGGTATTGATTACTTCAATACCTTTGCACCTACAGGTAAAGTTGCCTCCTTACGTGCTCTACTTAGCTACTTGGTCAACAGAAATCTGAAGATCCTTCAGTTTGATGTGAAAGGAGCGTTTCTTCACGCTCCCCTGGAGGAAGATGTGTTCATCAAGACTCCGACGGGATCAAAAAGGACCTCTAAGTACCTCAAATTGAAGAAATCGTTGTACGGCCTCAGGCAGGCGCCTCTGAACTGGTACAAAAACCTCAGCTTGTGGATCAAAGAAAATGAGTTTGAAGAAAGCAACAGCAATCCTTGTCTCTATCTGCATCGTGATAAAGTCACGGCTCTTTTCTTCCACGTTGATGACTTAGTAGTAGTAGGGAATGTTGAAGATTTCAAAAAGAAATTCTTAGATAAGTTCAAAGACTCTTTGGCTCATGAAGTGGATACCTTGTTGGGAATGAAGGTAGAAGTGGGGAAAGACTTTATAGCCTTGTCCCTTCCAAATCATATTAAAAAGGGTCTGGAGGAAATGAATTTGATCAATGCTAAACCTTTGAACAATCCATGCACATCAGGTCTACATCTCAAACCCGCCTCTCAACTGGAAATCAAAGCCTTCAAGGAACTGGGGAAAAGCTATCGCTCACCAATAGGTTGACTGAACTTTATTGCAACTTTAGCCCGGCCGGATATCAGTTTCGCCGTGTCAAACCTAGCCCGTTTTTTGGAAGAGCCAGGAATCCAGCATTGGAAAGAACTAGAACATGTCTGGAGGTACCTCTTGAAAACGATTGACTATCAGCTGATTTTTTGGGCAAGAACTTCGGCAATGCGGTTGGTCGTCTATAGCAATGCTACATGTGGGGATGATCCGATTACCAGGTTATCCCAAACAGGTTTCATCTGTCTGTTTAAAGGGTCTCCTATCTACTGGACCAGCCAACGTCAGAGGTGCATTGCACACTCCTCGACCGATTAGGAATGCAATGCCTTGTCCGCCAGTCACCTTGAAGGACGGTGGATCAATCACTTGATTAGCAAATTCTGGCAAACTCAAACTCTACCACAAATACATCTCATCGATAATAAGGGGCTGAACAACAAAATTAAGAAGTTCGGATGCAAATCATATGCCAAGTATATTGACATCAAATTGAATAGCTTGAGGAATGACTGGAACAAACAAATTATCGACATAAAGCTCATTTCTTCGCAAGAAATGTTGGCTGACTCCCTCACCAAGGCGGCAAGCACCTCTTCAGTTGAGCAGCTCTCTAAGCATATAGGGTCTTTCAAGTTAACCTGATGTTGAGTTGAGCGGGCGTGTTGATAATTGTCTTACTTTCCTTTCTCTTATTCTTGTTTCTCTCTTCTTATGTACTGTCAAGACATCTCTCCCCTCAAGCATAAGAGATTCAATGCCTGTTACTAGTCCTGTCACCTACAAGAACTACCTTCAAGCCGACCGTGTGAAAGACCGCCCTCGGGGTCTCCTTCAATCCTCCTCACACTCTGTTCTCCACTTTTCTTGTCTCGCTCTTCATCATCTCAGTTGTGTTCTTTCTCACTCTAGTTTTCATCTGACTACGTCCATACTTGCACTTGCACTTACGACCAAACTCAGACTTGATCACCAACTCTTCAACCACTCCATCGGATCACCTTAGAAGAAGCAATTACCTACACTCAACAAGTACTTCACTCCGACCTGCGGTAGGTTCTTAACAGACTTGCTAACTCAACATCAGGAACTGAAGATCTTGTTGCTCCGCAGTCTTCAACTTGTCTGGGCCGATTAGTCTCTTCATCTACAGTGTCTCTCATCTTCTCTACTTAGTCCTTTCTGGGCCATCATCCTATCTGTAGAGACGCCATAAATGTTTGTTATCTTTCATCTCTGTGATTGCTTCTCTTCTCTGGCTGTTTGTCATCCACTGAACTGACCCTTGGAATCCAAACAGCCTGGTTCAGGTTCAACAGTTCTTTTATCATTTCACAATACAACCCCTAAGCACAGAACCCTAGCCCCAACCCTATCCTTCCCATCCCATAATCCACAACCCATATCCCATATCCACCTGTATTGGCCGCCTGCCATTACATCCACCCGGTTTTTCCTTCTCATGAAACAGCCCTTGCGCCGCTCCAAACTCAGAGCCCCCCCGCATGTCCGTATCCGCAAAACGCGCCATTCCAGATATCCAAGATATATCCGCGCAATCCAATCTGTGTCTTGCAACGCGCAATCTGTCCAATCCAATCCAATCCATCCCGCGTCTCAAGATGCTGAGCCCAATTTGACTGCTGCTGAGCCCGCAGCGCGACTTTCTGCAGCAAAGCCACACCCATTGCTGAGCGCGCTACCCCTTCTGAGCACGCAGCGCACAGCCAATTCCAACTTGTGTCTATAAAAGACCACTACATCCCCCCAACTTGAGTTCTGTCCCCAGAGATCCACCACTATCTCACCTGCCCCCAATTATACCACAGCTATCCCACCTTCCCCTCCACACCCCTTCATCAGACCAAAGAAAGAAAACACCCATCCTCCATTCTTAGCCAGTCATGTCCTGCACGTACTGCATCTGGAATGGCCTTTTGTGCCGTATCCTTGCGGGCCGGTGTGCCTGTGTCCCGTGCCAAGCCAGAAACCCCAGCTGCTCCCTATTGGAGGGCATGCCATGCGACCACCCCCGCAAGAGGACCCAGCGCAACT
Organism: Puccinia polysora; assembly: GCA_025617555.3. Classification (NCBI taxonomy): domain Eukaryota; kingdom Fungi; phylum Basidiomycota; class Pucciniomycetes; order Pucciniales; family Pucciniaceae; genus Puccinia; species Puccinia polysora. Next base: position 49,180,957 of record CM062616.1, read on the forward strand.
CCTTTGTGATCTTGAGCAACAAGGAGATCTCAACCAATGAGTGGACCCTGCCCAGCTTGCCTTTCAACCGTCCGCAATGCGCCTCCCAAAATCCTCCATTGCGCAAGAGTCACAACTTGGGCTCACCGTTCCGCCAGGCTGGACCTCCAAGGCACCAGGAATTTCTGGACTTTGAGGCCTTCAGGAACACCACCCATGAGTGGGCCGCGCGGGTACAAATGAATGAACCAGCAATGGACCCAAGGATCCCAAACCATCCGGCCGGGCCTCCTCCACCTCCACCAAGGCCAGCTCCTCCTCCCCCGCCACTGCGTCCTCCTACTCTGGTTTCATCTCCTCCGCTGCCATCACCATCACTGGAGCCCGCGCGCGCTGTCTCCCATGGTGATTGACTTTTCACCAGAACCCGCGGCCACTGCAACCGCTCCCGCCGCAACTCCCAAGATCCTGGAGATCCCTCTAGTTCCGGCACTTCCCTTGGCAAGTTTTGACGCAATGGTGAACAACGCGGACAAAATCCTCCAGAAATTTCTAGCAGTTCCCTACACGCACACTGCTGATGAGCAATGCAAGGGCTTGGCAGCTTTCTGATCACTAGCCGCAGCCGCTTGCGCAGACACGGAGGAAGTGATGAGGACTCAGCCAACATAGGCAGATCACCCCCCCTTTCTCTTCCTTTCTTTCATCTTGTATCCTGTCAGCCTCCTGGATGCCAAGACCCTTGCTATCCTTTAGCTACCAGAGGTGATAGATTAAATAATAAATATATTATTTAAAAAATGCAGCAAAAATCTGTAAAATATTTGGGTTAAGCTTATTGCAAGGTTAAGTGGTTTGGTTATTGTTTATTGTTTTAAATCAATATGAATAAATTGATAATTAAATATTTTTATAGAGGGGCCACAATTATATTGGGGATCTTTAACACCTATCTTCAGGGATTTCAGTATGAAAACACGTAGTCATGGTTACTTTGGGCTCTTTAGTTTAAAGAATATTTTACCCAAAGATAATATGTATATAAAATAAACGGTGGAGTGGCAGGACCTTGTAGCCAAGCTGCCACGACAGAGAAAGGATAATGCAACTCACTGGAATATTATTAAATCCTTTGGGTATCTGTTTGAGACGTGCCCTGATGGGTTAAACCTGTATACTGGGGTTGTAAGGTTGTTCAGCAGTTTTAATTGATAAAAAGAGGTTGAGGATGAATATTATTGATCAGAAATTGCCATAAATCACTTACTTATTTCTTATAAGTACTTGATTACCTTGGCACAGTTTCTGGATATGAATATAACTGGGTCTCTGCCCATCAATATCCTCAAAAGAGCTCTTTATTTATAGCTTTTGGAGTCCCAAAATTGTCCTTCTGAGGGGTACAGGGGCTCAAAGGGACGGACACTAAGGCTAGCAGGGTAACCAGGGATAGCCTGTCATGTGTTCTTGGTGCTATAGCACGGGTAGCATTTAATTCCTCAGGGTATGGGAATTATTCTACTTCATAATAGATATTAGGACGTGTGAATAACACTAATCAATCCCATTTATGTATGATTTAATTAATTATCCTTAGTAAATGTTACCAGTAATTTAATAATTATATAAATAGACATTTCTACCGACATCTTGATGTCAGGTAAGTTCTCATTATGTATTATATATCTGGAGTAAAAGTCATGATATTGATTTTACTCCTTATTTTCAAATTCCAGTTGATTTACTAAGATAATTAATTAAAAATATAAGTCATGGGAATTCATGTAATGTTTTTACATCATTAGTTTTCTTAGTATGTCATGAAGATATTGATGTCTAGAAATTCTCCTAAAAGTATATTAAAGTATTTTAATATATATTTAGAAGTTGTCATTGTCTTATTTTCGACATTCTTGGTACTTTGAATTATATTAAATAAAAAATGAATATAAGGATTATTTAAGTATTTTTATATAATATTATGTATTTTTAGACTTACTACTATCCACAGGAAAATTTATTACATATGTATAATGTTCCCGTGTGGGTTGTAGCATGTTTACGCGGCACCTGAGCCTCTCAGGCCGCCTGTCACTCTGTCAACCCGTAGTCCCGCGGCTGCGTACTTGTCAGAGGCCTGGGGCTGCGTACACAACCTTGATGGAGTGACAGGATTGTATCTCAGCCGCGCGCGGGTGCATTGGCTGCTGTGGCTGCGTGCAGGAATTGTGACAAAACACATTTCCGCCCGTAACTCCTAAAATATACACAACACCTCAATTCTGACTGAATTTTAGGTGTGAAACCTATACGTGAAAATGTGTGTGAAATATTTAATTGACCAAAAACTCAATAGTGGAGCTGTAGTATTTTGGTCTTTCTTTCCTTAATTATTTAAAAATATAAGGAGTTGGATTTCAAGGGTGGGGTCAGTGAGTGACCCTACCTAATTTTGGGTGAAGAATCCATTTCTGTAATAATATTTGTGGTTTTCCTACTTTTTCTCAGGTTAATTGTATTATTATTATTTTTATGTTATTTTTGTTACTTTTGCAGCTTGCTCTGCAATAGTAGCAAGCTGACATATCCTTCCCCAAGCCTATGCAAAGATAAGGACTTTTGCCGCGCCATCCTGAGTAGCCTTTGGGCTTTGTGAGAACCCTGAGAGAAATCAGAGCCGCGCTTTTGAGAGCAACCCGCAAGGGTCAGGAATCCGCACCACTGAGAGTATCCGGTGAGAGTGAGAAGTATCTGCTCCAGGTACCTGGACCACCCCAGACAAACTGCCACAAAGTTCCCCGTACCCATCTAAAGAACAGAGAGATTACAAAGAAAACCAGCCGGGGGTGCACAACCTTGATATAGAGAAAGAAAAAGAATCCTTCCAAACCCATTTGCACCTTCCATCTAAAGGATAACCAAGAAAACGTAAAAAGATTTGTTTTTTTTAAAAAAAACCAACCCGTTGCCAAGCCCATGCCTTTGCTCTTTACCCAAATCCGTTCCGTGCCACGCGCTTTCCTAGTTTCCTGAATCATCCGTTGGAAATTGTCCATGCATTTGCTTCCGGAATGCGGGGCTTGTCCTTGCATGTGAAGACCCAGCTTTTCTCTGTGCCCGTACCTAAAAGAAACCATCCATAGCCAGAAATAATCCCAAAGCCAATCCAGAGAGAAGAAAATAAGAAAAAAAACATTCTGGGGTGTCTAGTTATTCCAGCTGTGAACTGGCTAGAGCAACCCCTCACCAAATCCAATCTTATCCCCTATTCATCCATTGTTCCCCCCCAACTTGGCTGCTGTCTCCAGCGGTCTGCAGTTTTTTACTCTGCTAGACGCAAAGCGCGCGTGCAGGTTTTTCCTCAGAAGAAGGATCCGCATTGTCATGCCCCTTGTTATCCAACCCAGCTGTAAGTCCTCCAGCAACCGCACATCCCAAGCTTCTTACCTACTTCCCACCTGCTCCTTGCTAGTTGACCGCCCGCACAAAACTGGAGCCTGCCCCATGCAGTAACCTTGGCCAACTAATCAAAATCCACCTCCTTCCCACACTTGCAAACCAACTCTGCGCCGGGGTCCTCCTCCTCTCTTGCCAAATCCCGCATCCACTTCCCCAACCCCTGATCACAGATTGTGGTTATGAATTGCCCACCCAAGAAATCTTCCACCGTAAACACTTCTGTCCCTGTCCCCAGATCAAACTTCATTTGCGCTTGGAACCCAAACATGAATGGCCATCCTAAAATAGCCTCCCCGCAATCAACCAATAGAAAAGAAAGTGGTTTACAGACCCTTGCAACCTCAACCTCTTCCTCCTCCACAACCCCATCCACGCAACATGCCCTGCCGTTAAGCGCACAAAGTCCCATTGGGCATTTCTGCCAAACAAATCCCATTTCATTGACCAATCTAGACAGAAGGAGGTTCACCATAGAACCACTATCCACCAGCGCCCACACCTTTCTTCCAGCAATCTTCATCAAAATGTAAGCCAGTGGAGTTGAAACCAATTTCATCCCTGCTAGCTTCCGCTCTGCGTCATCCCAAGCCAAGTTCACCCATTGCACCGTTGGAGGGATCCTATTGTGTCCGCAATCCTTCAGTGCTTGAACCATCTAATCTACTACCATGGGCAACACCGCCGCCAACTCCTTCAAGGTCAAGGGAACAGTTGCCTCATTCCCCATCACCCTGCGCACAATTTCCACAGCCTTCTTCTTCCCTTCTGGATTCACCAGCCTTTGTAAGACTCCAAACCGTGTTAGGCCGTGGCAGTTCTGTGGAGGGGAAAGGTGCTGTTTAGGCTGCCCTCCTGAGTGTTACAAAAATATTTAAATGTAACCAAGATCAAGGTCCAGAAACTGGTAAATGAGGAATCAAGTAGTAGAGCATAAAGATGATAGTAGTTTGGTAGCGATGGAACAGAACTATCTGAGCCAAGATTATGTGGGAAAAACTTGGACAAAGGAAGCTAAAGTTTGATTAAAGTTCAAAGAACAAAGCTGTTGTATGTAAACAACGCACACAAGCTAATAACTCTGGTCATCAGCAGAAGATTGGGAATGATCAACTCAAACCCAACCAACCTCCAGGTTCTCAATGAACCTGCCCAACTCTCGGCAATCAAGTGCTTGAAGGGTACCAGATAACTGAGGGTGGCTGTACAAGACAAAGAACTATGTTTAAGAAGCTCTAAAAGCAAACAGTAAACTGATTTGAAGCAAGGATTACCTCAACACTTCTCAAGGAACTCAAGAGTAGGCTGTCAGAATGCAACTCCAAAAGAAATAAGGGAGGTATAAAACTCCAGGACTTAAAATTAATAACACATCTTCAATCAATTGTGATTGGCTCCAGAAAGATTATGAAGGAGGGATCAAGACCAGTAGGGTCAGAGAAAGGGATCAAGGAGTGGTATAACACACTCAAGGATTCCAACAGACAGAATTCTCTTCAACCAGCAAGGCTATTGGTTGGTGATAAGGATCAGGCCACAGAGGGGCAAAGACTCAGGATCAATGGATCAGGGGGGGGACAATCATAGATATACCCAGGATGAGGATCAGGATTTGATTTCAGTGATAAAGGGGGGGGACACAAGCACACACTCCCATGGATGATTTGGAAAAGGCAGGGGAGATCCCCTCCTTTTATAGACCATGGATCCCTTTAGACTATTTACAAGAGATACTTTTTTTTTTTTTTTAGGATTGTCATGAGAAAACAAAAGGGAAAGAAAAAAAAAGAAACAACAAACACTCAAAAAAAGAAGAACTGAATCAAAACCCCGGCCCGTGCCAATGATAGGCATGGGCAAGACAGTAGCTAGTGAGACGCCTGTGGGCATGCTGACAGGCCTGGGCAACAGTTGAGACCCGCACGGGAGACCGGTGTGCTGGAGGTGGTGCTTAAGGATGGTTTGCAAAGTCAAATCTAGCGTGGGCATGGACGGATTAGAATGATGATGAGGTCAAACCAAGTGGTTAGGCTGGGAGACTTGATTGAGGGGGAGGGAGATTGGATTGATTGGGATGTGCAGTAATGAGAGATTGGATTGATTGGGAGGTTATTGAGGTGGTAGTAATGGAATAGGTAGGGGTGGTGATCCACGTTGCTGCTGCTGCAGTTGGTTGAGTGTGAGACTGGATGAGTTCATGACTTGGTAATGGGGCTGACTAAATGGGTGATTGGAGAGGAGTGACAATTATAAATGGGGGTGAGGGGCGAATGAGCACTAGTTCTGATCAATAGACGCGTGGGGATGGAGGAGGTCACAGGGGAAGCGGTGGGAGCAACTGGTAGAAAAAACTGAGTGGGCCTGGTTGAACTTTGACGGATCGACATCTCCAACATGGGGGATTGAGTTCAAGCCGGATTTGATACCAAGAAAATGAAAATTGATACTAGAAGGAATGTTGGTTGCAACCTCCCTCAAAAGGATCATTGGGAGACATCTCTTTCAAACAAGCTTCAGGGACACCATCTGAATTGCCTGTCCAACGTAGTAGACAACTTGGTCTTTTTGCAGATCACCGCAGTAGTCGAGGTGGCAGGAGTGGAGGGGGAGATCATCCACGCTTGTCTGAGATGATCAAGATTGTATGGAGCAAGGATTGTACTCACTCTCAAGGGGGATCCTTGCTAGGTTGGTGTTGCAAATGAGAGAACTCCAAAGATGGCAAAGATGGCGGTGTTGTGATGATGAACCTTGGATGAAGTGAGCAAATTTGCTTGCGTCCAGTCCTTGGCCAAAAAAGAAAAGGAGTACCGTCAGAGAGGGGGGATTTGAACACAGGAACAGGGGTCTAGGCACTGAGAGATCTTCCTAGACAACTAGGAGAAGGGAAGGCTGAGAACTGGGAACTGAGCTGAGAAGTCATTCCAAAAAAAAAGTTTTTTTTTTTTGGATACAAATGGAGGCTATATAAAAGTTCATGAAAATTTTACTTTTACCGTACTGGTCCACAGGTGTCCCAGATTGGGCACCACACCGTCCATCCATTTCCAGAATGTGCGCAATTGGCTTAGGAGCTGCTGGCGGTACCGTTTCCTTGGCATCCACATCCATCCTTTCCACCGCCACCGACTCCTCTGTTGCTGATACCCTCACTTCCGCTTCCACGCGCGGTGGTTGCCATACCCCAGGACCAGTGAAAATCCCCAGAAAAGCTTGAGCAGTTACCGCTGGTTCCTGTCTCCACGCGCGCACTTGCTCCATGACAGCCGGATTCCCAGGTTTGGAGGAGATCCACTTGCCTGTTGGGAACATGAATCCCATTCCCACTAGTTGAAACAGTCCCGCCTTGAGGTCCTTTGTCATTTTACTTCACCCCGACTTCCAATGCCCCTTTTACCCGCAGTAACTTCATAACTGCAACGCGGGCGGATTTGACGGCGGAAGCCATCCCCCAAGGTGAGAAGGTGGATTGCGCAGCCCAGACAAAATTTGACTCAGAAAGATTATAACTTTGATTTACAAATGAAACAACAAGCTGTGTCATATGATGATAAAATAGGAATTAGAACAAACAAGCCTGAGAGTAGACGTGAGAAGCAACTCATTAAGATTAAGGAGACCAACACAACAAGAATGTTACCCGAGTAGCCTATGGCTATTTGAGAGGGAATGAGAAAGACATGACGAGTGGCGGGACTGAATTGAAGTGATGGAATTCAATGAGCTGGTTTCTAGTGATCTTCAGTTAGAGATCTTCTTACCAATTTAAAGATGATGCTTATGAAGATGGTTGAGGCTCGTAAGATTGGTTGAGAAGTTTTTGAGGGTGAGCGCGTTGAGTCAAACTTTGAGGATGAGCACGATGAGTACAATGAGCACGTTGAGTTGAATATTGAGAAAAGAAAGATAACAAATAATAATAGAAAAAAATAAGAAGAAAGAAAATAAAATAGAATGAAGGAGACACGGATAGTCTTGAGTTGGTCTTGAGTCAGGTCTTGAGTCAGATTTGTCCTGGTAGATCCTTGACCCCTTCCCCCTCTGCCGCCGTGAGAGTCTCTGCTTGACTTGAGCACAGTGCGTGTGTACCCGCGGGGGCAGTGACCCCCGCGGGGACAATGAAGCTGCTACAGAGGCGGAAACAAGAATTTATGCATCCGTCTAATTTATGCATCCATCTTTACACCCCCCGTAACTGGAGATCATTCTCAATTGAGTGAAAGATCAAACTAGTGAATTTTTCCAGCTGTCTCAGATTGACAGCCTTGGTCAGAGGGTAAGCAACCATTCTCTCGGTGTCTATTAAATGGATGAGGAGTGACCCTTCTTTGAGTCCTTCCCTCAGCCCCTTGGTTTTAAGATCCATGTGACAAGTCTTGGCATTGGATCCAAACTTTCTTAGTTTGTCGTTGACTCCTTTGTTGTCGATGTAGTGCTTTGACAATGACAGGGTGGACTGGAAGACTTCTCCCAACAGATGAAGCACCCACTTGCTCTCGAGAAACAAGTCCAGCAGTGAGTTGAGTTCAGCCTCTGTGGAAGAGTATGTGATGTTTCTTTGCTTGTAGCTGTTCCACAAAACGAGGCTACCGAAGGACATGCATAAGTAACCTGACTGTGATTTGCAGCTTGTTGGGTCTTCGGCCCAGGATGAATCGCTGTAGTATTCGATTGGCTCCTTTGATTCATCGTACGCGAGTTTCAGCTTCCAATGTTTGGTATGGTTCAGGTATTGCCAGGTCTTCTTAAGTTCCCTCCAGTGCGTTAGACCGGGTTTGTTTTGGAATTGCGCCAAACTGGAGACAGAGTAACTAATGTCTGGACGAGTCCGACTTGCAATATAGTTGAGGAGTCCTATAGCTGATTTATAGTTTATGTTTAGTTTCTTGAAACCCTTGAAATCTTCGTCTGAGGCCTTGCTCAACTGCAAGTGTGGGGTTAGAGGAGTGGAAGAAGGTCTATATTCAAGCAGGCCAAGTTCCTCCAAGCCGTGCGTGATGTGTCTGGGTTGACTGAGCAAGATGTTATTGGCAAATTGTTCAAATTTCATCCCTAGAATCGTATCCGGGTCATGAGCTTGCAAGCCTTTAAATCTGGTCCTGAATTTGTTGTTGAAATTATCACCATCGCCAACAAGAATCACGTCGTCCACGTGGAAGAAAAGAAAAGACTGGTTATCCCTTGATTTTTATAGACAAGGATCACTGTCTGATTTGTCAAATCCTACAGACTTAATCCACTCCGTAAAGGTGCCATACCAGTTCTTGGGAGATTGCTTGAGGCCGTACAGACTCTTTTTGAGTCTAAGATATTGGCATTTTCGCGGGCATCCCAGTGGTGTTTTTATGATGACTTCTTCGTCCAGTGGCGCGTGTAGAAATGCCGCCTTTACGTCATACTGCTTGATGTTCAGGCTGTTTTTCAGGGAAAATAGCAGAATTGCTCTCAGTGAGGCTATGTTACCGGTTGGGGCAAAGGTCTTGTCGAAGTCCAGTCCGTGAATTTGATTGAACCCCTTGACGCATATCCGTGCCTTGTGAATGACGGTGTCGTCATGGGCGTTATCCTTGATCCTGAATATCCACGTTGTGTCCAACGGGTTCAGTGGAGTTTCACCCTTGTAATCCTCCCATACTTCAAGCAATTTGCACTGGTCCATTTCCTTCTTCATTGCTCCGTCCCACTTGGGACCATCCTCACACCGTCTTGCCTGTTCAAACGTCTTTGGCTCATAATAATGGTGAAATCCGTATCGCTGAGGGGGTCTGATGGAAGCCCTGTCACGGAGAATTCTCCGGGTTGGAACTTCACCAGTTTCCTTGGACGGTTGAACTGTTTGGCATGGTGATTGAGGTCCAATTGGATTGTCCTCTGAGCTTGATTCTGACTTGGAGACGCCACTTGACGGATCTTCTTCTGAAGAGTCCACTTCCGCGGGTGGATTGCGGTAGTTCATCCAATTGGGTAAGTTCTCGACAGATTCTTCAGTCGATGATGGATCCTTGCTCACAATTTCTTTGATGTTGAAATCGAGATCCATAGTTGATTTGGTTCCCAGTTGATCCACTGAGTGCTTGAGAAAACGCACATGCTTCAATTGAAGAATCACTCCATTCGGCATGAGAATTCGGTAAGAGAGTAACTCAGGATTGTACCCAACAAGCTTTCCTTCCTTTCCCTTTGGCTCAAATTTAGCGCCTCTTGTTCTCTTTTGATTAAGCACGACCGCAATGACACCAATGGGTTGAAGATAATTGGGTGGAAGTTTGTTTTTCTTGATGAGTTCCCAGGGAGACTGATCCCAATCATTTCGTGGGATTTGGTTGAGACTGAGGCAGCAGGATTTGAGAATTTCTGACCAGTACTTTCGAGGTAAGTGGGCGGAACTCAGGGTTGATCTGACACTCTCAATGATCTTCCGATTAGCCCTTTCAGCCCTGCCGTTGTGTTCGGGGTGATACGGTTCAGTTACCAACTGATTAATGTATTTCTCCTTGAAATACGTTACTAACCTTTCATTCACAAATTCAGATCCCCCATTGGAACAAACCGTGGTGGGATAATACCCACACACCTTTCTTTGCTTCTCGATGACTTCAATCAGTATCGGAGTGACATCGTTCTTTCCATGAAGGGGAATGCCTGAGATGTAACCGGAATGGTTGTCCACAATGGTCAGAATATACTTATCATGTCGATGTGATTCCGGCGTGATTGGTCCGATGACATTGAGATGAATTCGTTCAAATGGTTTGGAAGCCAAGGTGGATGTTGATTTGAATGGGTTTTTGGTTATTTTGCAGATTAGGCAGTCCTTGCACTCGAATTTGTCTTTCTCGGTGGCATTGAGGTGAATACCTTTGATCTGAGCTAAGCGGCTGAGTGAGGCGTGACCGTAAGAGAGGTGAAGATCTTTCAGGGTCCTTGGGTCTTTGTGGGTGGTTCTATAACACTCGTTGTTGCCAATTCTGCGTGGTTGGTTTAAGACAAAGAGATTATTGATTATTGATCCTTGACAGATCTTGCAACCGTCCTTGATGAGCTCGAAGTGGTCCAATTTGGCCTTCAAGGTACAGCCTTGATCAAGAAGCTTGCCCGGGCTTACCAGATTGACCACAATGTCAGGAACGAATAAGCAATCTGATAGGGTGATTGTTTGCTCCTTCCAGACTAATCTAACCGTCCCAACACCCAAAATGGGTAGGTTTGCTCCAGCCTTCCCAGTGGTTATATGTTCTCCAGAGTAGTTGTCGAGCTTGATGAAGAACCGCTTGTCGTTGAAGATGTGGGCAGACGCTCCACTGTCAATCAGTATATTCTTCTCCGCTCCGATTTTAGAGTCGATCCATCTTGTGACGAAAGCATGAAAGTGTGCTGATTCCTGGTTTCTCTTTTGCTTATCCTTCCATTTGTTTTGATTTTCCCTCCACCATTTGGGAGCCTTTTCTGGATGGAGGTGGAAGCATTCGGACTCCGAGTGATTTTTGTCCTGTTTGGGATTGTGATATCCTTCTATGCATCGATTCAAAAGGGCGTTCTTTGCCTTGGTTCTCATCGTGGTCAGGGCTGTTTCGGAGTTTCCTCGCTGGGTCCCTTTTTCGGAGTTTTCAGCCTTGACTTTGTTATTATATTGTACGAGATGGTTACAGACAAATTCCACAGAGATCTGTTTATCTGTGTGCATGAGTTGTTGCTTTAGATCTTGGAGATTCGGCGGGAATTTGAACATTGTTAGATAGGCCAGGATATCGTCGGGAAGGTCTATTCCTATGTCAATCATCTTTTTGATTGAAGTTTTGACATTCGTGACAAAGACCAGTATTTTGTCTTCTTTGAAAGTGAGATGAAGGAAGTCGTTGAATATTCTAGCTCGATTGGAAGCCTGGGAGGAAGAGAATTTTTCTTTGATTGCTTTCCATATATCGTTGGCAGAGTTGATGTTTGCCGCGCTGATGACATTGTTATGGGTTATAGAATCTACCTTGGAAATGAGCAAAAGTTGAATTTTGTCGTTGTCCGGAGACAAGAGCAATTCGGAGGTTGATTCAAGTGTTTCTAGTACCCCTCTGAGTTTAAGCAGAGCCTTCATCTTATCTTTCCATATCCCGTAGTTCTCTTCCGTTAGAAGGGGGGTTGTCTTGAGGGCTGTCTTGAGCATAGCTTGTCTAAATGAATCCTTCGAGAACCCTGATCCTGAAGCCATAGTTGTTGTCTTGCTGGTTGAATAGAGCTTTGGCTTTTAACCGTATAACTTTGATTTACAAATGAAACAACAAGCTGTGTCATATGATGATAAAATAGGAATTAGAACAAACAAGCCTGAGAGTAGACGTGAGAAGCAACTCATTAAGATTAAGGAGACCAACACAACAAGAATGTTACTCAAGTAGCCTATGGCTATTTGAGAGGGAATGAGAAAGACATGAAGAGTGGCGGGACTGAATCGAAGTGATGGAATTCAATGAGCTGGGTTCTAGTGATCTTCAGTTAGAGATCTTCTTACCAATTTAAAGATTATGCTTATGAAGATGGTCGAGGCTCGTAAGATTGGTTGAGAAGTTTTTGAGGTTGAGCGCGTTGAGTCGAAATTTGAGGATGAGCACAATGAGTACAATGAGCACGTTGAGTCAAATATTGAGAAAAGAAAGATAACAAATAATAATAGAAAAAAATAAGAAGAAAGAAAAGAAAATAGAATGAAGGAGACATGGATAGTCTTGAGTCGGTCTTGAGTCAGGTCTTGAGTCAGATTTGTTGTGGTAGATCCTTGACCCCTTCCCCCTCTGCCGCCGTGAGAGTCTCTGCTTGACTTGAGCACAGTGCGTGTGTACCCGCGGGGGAGGTGACCCCCGCGGGGACGATGAAGCTGCCACAGAGGCGGAAACAAAAATTTATGCATCCATCTAATTTATGCATCCATCTTTACAAAGATCCATAAATCCTTCATCAATTCTGTCATCTTGCTAACCTCTGGGCTTGTTGTTGGTGGTGTTGCCTGAGCGCGTGCCGCTTTGGAGGGGCCTTCAACCGGAGCTTGCGTTGGTGCTGCCCAACTGTGGGAAGCGGACTTCTTCGGCCCCATCGGGAATGGCTTTGCCGCGTCCTCCATCAGTTCCTCTAAGTCCAACTTGCTTTCCACCGCGCAAAAAATGACAAGGATGTCTGGAAGAAGTGCGATACTCCCATCCAACAAGATTTTTACCAAGTTGTTGTTTTACAAGTGCCGCTGCACCCGCACACAGAGTGGGGGACTGAATTCTCCCAAAAACTCCCTCTTCATTGCTCCTGTCTGCCCCAATATCACCTTGTTCTTTGCCAGGTAACAATAGATCCAATCAAAAATTGCTACATAATCCCCCAATTGCGCCCGCGTCCAGACTCTGACATTTGCGCTTGCTTTTGCCGCAGCTGGCTCAAAGTTTCTTTCCCAAAACCAAGGTTTGCGCCTTCCCCACCGCGCCAAGATTTCTGCCTTCAGTTTTGGCCAATCGAGTTCCTCATACCCTTCCATGTCCTCCACATCCCAAAGCTTCTCTTTGTCCATGATGAAGAGGACAACAAGCCAAGCCTTATCCAAAAACATTTCACCTTCCATGTTGGCGATTCCTTTTTATTGCCCAAGGAATCTCTCAACGTCCTCAATGTTGAAACAGATGTGAGGATAGTCCTGCGGCCTGATGCAAACAGGCTTGTGATTGGCGCCATTGTTGGAACAAGGGAGACCGCATCCTGCCCCTGATGAGGGTTGCTTCCGAGAAGCCGGAGGAGGAGGAGGAGGAAGAAGAGTGGGGGTAACTTTAGATGACCCCACAATGGTCAATGGGTGGTACTGGGACATTGGGCTTGTTAGTTTCAAGAGACAAGGAACAAAGGATTACTTCCTGGCCAGACCCCCAGATGTGGAATTCAGAAGAGGACTTCTCCTTTAATGGTTCCCAAGTTTGGAAGTTATTGATCCCTTGCATCTGTAAACCCTGAGTGTAACTGTTCACCCTTTGACTGAGAGATAGAGAATTGAGAGTAAAGATCCTTCCAAAAACTATGAAAACCAATGTGATCCTCTGTGATCTAATGATGATGCTCCTCCAACTGGGTTGATGGTGCGGCTCAAGTAATCTCCCGTTCAACCCTAAGCTAATTACAACCAGAAAAAAGAAAGAGTAATGAAATACAACCCCTAAGCACAAAACCCTAGCCCTAACCCTATCCTTCCCATCCCATAATCCACAACCTATATCCCATATCCACCTGTATTGCCTGCCTGCCATTACCCCCACCCAGTTTTTCCTTCTCATGAAGCGGCCCTTGCGCCGTGCCCGACTGGGAGCCCCCTGCGCATGTACTTATCTGCCCAACGCGCCATTCCAGATATCTGAGATATATCTGCGCAATCCAATTTGCATCTTGCGACAAGCAATCCGTCCAATCCAATCCAATCCATCCTGTGTCTTGAGATGCTGAGCGCAATTTGACTGCTGCTGATCCCGCAGCGCAACTTTCTGCGGCAAAGCCACACCCATTTCTGAGCAGGATACCCCTGCTGAGCCCGCCGCTACTGCTGAGCGCACAGCGCGCGGAGAATTCCAACTTGCGTCTATAAAAGACCACCACAGCGTGCGGTTCACCCTCTCTGCTTCTCCATTTTGCTCTGGAGGATAGGGTGGTATTGTTTCCATCTGTACCCCCAATGGTTCAATTTTGCGCTTGAGGGGGCCCGTGTATTCTGCAGCATTATCACTCCTGATGTATTTTTGGTACCACCCCTTGCTAAAATTTATATCCTCCAGCCAGCCCAAGATCTTGCTTGGTACCTCCAATCATGATTTTAGAATTGCGACAAATGTATATGTAGTTGCGTGATCACAAAATGTCAATAGGAAACAAGACCCTATCAGATCCTCCTCAAATGCGCCCACTACATCTGTAACAAACAGGTCAAGGGGGGCATTCCTAGAAATTCCTGATTCCACCCCCAGGGCGTTTTGATCCAGAATTTTTGATATGGCACAACGCTTGCAGAAGAAAGACCACCAGACGCCCTTAATCTCATTGGGGTAGTATGTTCTCAGGAACTGTTTTACTACTGCCTTGGAGGCATGTCCCAGGCGCACATGCCATTTATATGGTTCAAACAAAGGTTTCAATGAAATTTTCATTGCCAGGTTGCCCAATCTACAAGTAGGGATTGTCCAACAATAATTGTGGAAGGATTTCTTGTAATCATTCGCCATAGGATCTTTGAGAATGGCATCCAGGCCAGAGTAAGTCAGTATCCATCCCTCCAACAGAAAGCGCCCCGTTGACAGAATGATTCCATTAATCTCTGGGCACAGATAGACGCCTTCAATTATCATCATCCCTTTCCTTGTAAGGATAGCCAGCCTTCCAACCGTGAAAGCAATAACACAATGTTTGTCAGCCACTAGTAGGAAATGTTTTGGGAAGGACAGTTGTTAGGTTGCAGAGAAGTATTTGAAGGGTCCACTCACGTGTGCGCTGGCCCCAGAATCCAGCATAATCTCACCACTGTTGATTTCTGGCATATCCACTACTTGCAGGCGGTCCTTCTGGTTATCGCGGGTTGGTCACTGGGGCAGCAGATAACGTGAGTTTTGACTTGTGTGATTGTTAGGGGGAGACAGTATCTTCCCCATACAAACATCTTCCCAGAAGGCAGAGCAGTCCGTGTACCAGTGTCCCTTGGCCCCGCAATATCAAAAAGTGCACCCGCAAGTGTTAAGGAGCACCTCCAACTTCTGTCTGCCCGCATAGTAGGCAGCTTGATTGACTGATAAGTGTGGTTTGTTGGGAAATGCGCTCTGGTTTTGCTGGCATTGGGGAGGGACATATTGACCCGGGACAGCTTGGAACTTGTCCAATTCCCTCAGGTCAATGTTTTCTGTGGCCTTCAGGCGCAATTTAACAATTGAACTGTGCAGGACATTTTCCATGTCCAAGAATTGAGGGATGGAGTTTGCATCTTTCAGCTTTTGGGAGACTGAGTAGTTGTAGGTCTTTGCGTCAATACCTGCTGGGGCCACTGCAACAGATTGCACCAGGAGTCCAACCAGTTCATTATGCAAGATATCAAGATTATTCAGCTCAGCCATTACCGTGTGGATTGACGTGATCCAGACCATATTGGCCTTGGGGGAGGTAAGTAGTGCCATCATTTTCTCTTCCACCGCCAGCTTGTGAAGCCGGTCTGATTGCTTGCACATGTCAACTAGCATTTTGTAGATAAATTTTGCTGATTCCACTTGGGAAGCCTCAATGATGGCAAAAAGCTCATCATCCACCAAATTATGGAGGAGATTGACTATGGCCCAATTCTCTGTGGTCATCAAATGGATGAAGTTAGCTTGCTTTCCCAGGAAAGTTGGGTCACAGTCAAAGGCTTGCCAGAGCATACAATCAACAGCTCCTTCCCAAACATTGAAATTCAAGCCATCAAAGGCCAGGACCGGCCGCTTTTTGTTGATTTCAGTGAAAGGACATTGGGTTCTTGACAAACTTCAGGATTAGCAGGCTTGCAGTTTGTTGCAGCGGGAGCTCCATAGGGGCGGTGAGTGTCCTTCTTTTGGTAACGTTTATCCATGAACCTATCCACTTCAGCCTATTGGCAAGAGCCGGCTTTTAACCTGTAGAATATTATATGTTATAATCCCCCAATAATCCTCTGATCATCCACCACCATTGGCCGTTCCGGGATCCAATCTTGATAAAGAGGGAGAGAGATCCTGGGGTGGGTGGACTTTCTGGTTTTATAGCTATATACAAGGTCTGTGAAAAGTTGATAACATGACATCTGTATGGTTTTGTATCTGTGACATAATTGTGTTTCTCCCCTGTACTTTAACACTGGCAATGGGCTTGATGATTGTGGCCGTCCACCAGTTCCTCCTCCTTCCCCTCTTTTCCCTCTTATTCCCCTAGTCTCCTTATGAGTCCACTCAGCTGCGCTCCTACTGACCCTGGCGCACCACTGTGCCCATGCGCAACTGTGGTCATGGTAAGCAAAGCCAGGGAATCAGCTGACATTAGATGCACAGAATGCATCCAGTTTGCAGCTAAGATTGCGGAGAACAACTCTGGCTACTCAAGGGTTTTTGGAGGAGAACTCCAAAGGAGGAGGATGTTGGTATTTTCCAACCCTCAAAAACCAATATTTTTACTAGAATTACTAGAGTATTGCCACCAAATTTGGGGAATTATTGGGAATCAAACTGTTTAAATGATTATAATCAAGTAGTAAATCTGTGGGATGAATTAAAAAAAATTGACCCTGGAGTAATTTAAAAAAATGATGAATTAAAAAAATTGACCTTGGTATAATTTGAAAATGTGATGAATTAAAAAAATTGAACCTGGTGTCATTTCAAAATGTGATGAATTAAAAAAATTGACCCTGGTGTAATTTGAAAATGTGATATTTTTTAAATAATTTCAATCAAATTGCAAATCTAGGGAATGGATTAAAGAAATTGGCTGTAGTGTATTGCCCCCAAATTTGGGTAATGGATTGAATGAAAAACATTGATTTGAAAAAATAGGATGCTATTTAAATGTGGGAAATCTGGTGAATGGGTTAGAAAAAAAAGGAATTAAACCATTCCTCAAGTATTTCAACAGGTAAGAAATTAAACCAAATCATATATATCAGTGATGGATTGCATTCAAGACCCTACAATAGAAAATTTTTTCAGTTTCAAATGAAATATTTTTTTCAGGTTGCAACCATGTCCTTTGTAAAATTTCCAGATATACCCCTTGAAAATTCAAACTATGCCTACAAATGGGAGGACACTGGAACTTGAATATAAAGACCAAAATTTGAAATATTATAACCTTTTGATTTTTTATTTTTCAATGAGAATTCCAAATTGAGTGGGAACTGTTTTAAAATCATTCTGAAAGGTAGAAAAAATTCATCTGGGTCAGAAATCAAGGTTACCCATAGAATTTCCATCACTCTTCCTAAGGAATCCATCACCTGTAGCTATCCTGGAAAATATCACCTCTGTTCCCAATCTGACCACAATCAATCAATTTCAATTTCAAGGACCAAATTTGGTATTTTTGAAACATAGAATAACACAATCAATTAGGTAACTGGTACCAAGTTAGTTGTTTTGTAATTTTAGGATCAAAATATTTATTAATCTTTCTCAAGAATGATATTCCTTATTTTCACGGATTATTTTGTGCTGAGGGAGAAGTATTCTATTTAAAAATTTTATAAAATTGAGACAATCCCCAACAGAAATTGGAGAATTTTGAGAATAAGGATAACCTGCCACAAAAAAATTTGAAGCAAGGTTCAAAAATTGGAAATATCACCAGCATGCAGAATATTCCAAATTTTCATCAACTACTTGAGGATTTGTCACCTTTTGAAAAAAAGAAAAACATTTCCAAAATTCACCACCAAGAACCATCAACTTTCCCTTAAGATTTATAATAGAAACCATTACATCTTGAAGTAGTGTGTCAGGCAACTAAAGAGCATGCATATGATTCATAGGTGCTTCATCACAGATTATCAAAGAATCAACTTTGAGATATCAATCCTCTTTGGCATGTTTTGATATTTTTGAAGCCTAGTTTTGATCTCCAAGGGAATTCCAAAGGTGAGATGAGTTTTTCTTCCATTTGATAGATTCACAGCAGCTATTCCATTTCCGGCACATACAAAAAGGTTTTTACTGATCCACCAGGACGTGAATAAATAATGAAGAGGGTTGAGAGTAGTTGTATGCGTGAATTAATAAGCTTCTTTTGACTGTCAAAACCATATATTTTTTGCAGATCTTATTGATTTATAGCAGGACTTTTTTCTTCAGAAAAGATCCAGTCCCTGTGGAATCTTTTGACCTCCATTGTTTGATAAAATCTTGGAAAATTTGAAAATGTTATTTGATAGTTGTTCCACATATTTGAAATATAATTGTGGTGATTGATGTTAATAATTTCATTTTTTAGAACTCTTGGATCTGAAATCCCAGAGTGAATTGAATCTTCCACTGTAAAATTGAAGCAAGAATTTCATATTAAAAGTCAGTTTGCTGGCTGATAAAGTGGCAATGGCATTCTGAATAAGTGCCTCAGTTTGAAAGGGTGAATATTTTCATTGGCTTCTTGCATTTTTTTTTTTGAAATGATTGTTGGGATTTTTGGAAATCACTCTCAAGTGCGCGTGCACTCATTCTCAGATTGACCACCATCAAAACAACCTCAATAATAGCCCTACTTATACCTGTTTTTCCAAATGATTCAATCCTCATAAACCTCAAAATATTTCAATCATCATCAGAATCAACCCTTTAAAAATCTCCGCAACCTACTCTCCCATTCAACCTCTCATTCAAACAACCTAAACCCATCAAGTGATCACCTTTGAAAACCTCCTTCACCCCCTTCATAACCTACTATCCAGCTTGACATCACTCCTTCCATACATGCCTGGTAAGACTTAGATTAAACTTTTTGATCTGTTGTTGACCTGAATTTCTATGGCTTCTGTTTCTCATCAAGTCTACTGTCTCCCATCCTCAGTCCTATCTTTTTCCCTAGTTTTTATTAAATTCAACCTTAAGACTTCTTTCATGGTTAAAAGCCAAAGGTCTAGCTCTTTCAATCTCAACCTAAGCCAAGGAACCCCACTAGCATCTCAGTGCACTATGGACCATTTTTGGCAAGCCATGCTCAAGAAGGCACTGGAAACTATTCCAATGCTTTGAAAAGAAAATTATGGCATTTGGAAGGATAAAATGGATGCCATCCTGGATGTCAAATGCTGTGGAAAAATCCCAAATTTGCATAGCTCAATCCAACTCAAGGCCAATTTCAACAACAAACTTAAATTGCTTATCATTTCTAAACTCAAATCCACCACCCATGACAACATTGTCACCTCAACAAACAAGAACTCAGCAAAACTTCTCTGGAAGGCCATTATTGAAAAGTATGCATCCTTGCAAGCCTCAAACCATGCCAGGGTCTTCAATGATTTTCTGTACCTTTGTTTTAATGGCAAGAACATAGATGAATTCATGACTAGAGCTAGGGTCTTTCTGAAGGAGTTATCCAAAGTTGGAATCATCCTCCCAGGTGATATCCTTGCTTATCTCTTACTACTCAAATTTCCGGACAGCATGAAGGACTTCAAGCGGCAAATAATGCACACTGACAAAGATCTAACTGTAAATTTCATATTCAATCACCTTAATAAACTTATTAATGAATCAAAAGCTCAAGCTCTATGGATCCAGCTACCTCTTCCAAAAATGAAGTGGCCCTTATATCCATGGCGCAAAAAACTCAATCTAGGGGAAGGGATGGTTTCAAATAAATTTCTCTTTCTATGCTCTTTCTAATCTTCTTTTCTTTTCTCTTTTGGTTTATTTCTTTTCTCTTTCCTTTCACTCTTACAGTCTCATCTGCGCGTCTCTGATCTCTGTCATGAGTAGTCTTTTACATATCACTTGAATGTCTCAACTATCCTACTCAATTGTCTCTACTCTTTCCTTCTTAGAATCTTGTCCCTTTTCCTCTTGTTCTTCTCGCAACTCCTTTCTTCTTCATCTCCTTTCTTCTTTTCTAAAACTCTTCTTGACTGCTCAAAACTCCTCAAACTCAACTTTTAATTATTTGTCCTGTCAATTTCTGACTGGTAAGACTTCTTCTCATTGCTTCTCTTTCTAATCAATCAAGTCTAACTCTTCTTCCAAATCTCTTTCAAAGTCTTACATTACCGTTATCTCATCTTTCATCAAAAATCAACTCCACCTACTGAAGATCTTGACAATCTCTTGATACTTGTCCATTGCTTGATGTTTGTTCATCTCTTTAAATATTTCTTAGCTTTATTATTCTTCCTTTTTATTTCTTGTTTTCTTTTCTCTTAACTGATGACGTCCTTGTCTCAGCCCTCTTGATTCTTAAATCATTCAAGCTTTCCCCAGTAATCCAACAGATGGAGAACAAAGGAAATGTAGGGAGGTTTATCATAATCCCAAGCAAGATAAATTGAATTCAGCCAATGATTTCTGGAACCTGAATCCTGACATTGCTGCAGACTGGTGGAGAGAAAAGAAAGCTAAATGGAGAGAGCAAAAAGTAAAGACCAAAGACAAGACCTTAACAGCTCACTACTTGGCCCTTTTCTCTTTATGGATTAACCATGGAAACCCCAAATCAAAATTTCTTCCCAAAATTGGAGCTTCTGTACATATGATAAACAATAGAATATACTTCAACCACATGGCACTCTGCAAAGATTATTCAATGAAAACCAGAAAGCAGGAAAATTGCTTAAAGATTAAAGGAAAAGGGACTGTCAAACTCCAATGGAAAGAATTACCCTTCAACTCTCAAATTTCTTCTATTTTCCAGACTTTAAAATTAATCTACTTAGTGCCGGTGCTTTCAAAAAAGCTGGATGCACCCTGTTTGCAAAGGATTCCTCTTTCTGTTTCACACATATTGATAGAAAAGTGTTCTTGGGGATTATTTCTAAAAACCTGTATTTGATCTCAACTCCAGCCTTTGACAAAAACATGCAATCTTGGTTATTCAACTCTGCAAAATCCAAAATTATGAATATCCACAGAAAATATAGCCACACCTCTCTCTCAATACTCAAGCCCTTCATTGAACACCTGCCCAACAATGTGCAATCAAACTTTGAATGTGTAAACTGTATCCAGAGCAAAATCACCACAGCAAGCTTCAATCAACCTTTGAATCCAGTCAAGAAAATATTTGACCAATTTTTTCTTGACCTTATTGGACCTCTCACTCCACAATCAAAGAAAGGCCATAAATATGCCCCAACCCTTTTGGGAAATGCTTCAGGATACCTAGCTGATGTTCCATTGGAATAAAAGGACAAGATGGCAGACATTCTTATTGATCTCATAGAAAAAGAGTTTGATCAAGTGGGCTATTACCCCTCCAAAGTCTGTTCAGATGGAGGAACTAAATTAACTAACAGCAGGATCCATTCATAATTTAAGGCGAAAAATATTTTAAACATTTTCTCAGAACCTTATTACCCTCATCACAATGGACAAGCCAAACAAGCTAATAGAACCATTTTCAAGTCATCCAGATCTATAATTCAAGATGGTAACATTCCAACCAACACTTGGGACAAGATAATAAAAGTTAGCTGCCTCTTGTTGAATCAAATTCCTTCAAAGGAGAACAAAGAGTCTCCCTTGAAAAAAATTCGTGGCTAATTATTCCCACCATCATTTTTACAACCTCTAGGGAACCTTTGCATCTATCTTCTATCAACAAGGAAAAATCCTTGAAATTTGATCACAAGGGCATGGAAGGAAAATTAGTAGGCTTCAATCCACTTCTTCTCTCTTATTGAATTTTTACAAAAGAAGGTTCCCTAATATCAACAAAGAATTTACACTTTCTCAAGATGGAACACTCCAGCAGAAAATCACCTTGGTACCCTGTTGAAGAATGCAAATATCAATAACTTCTGCCCTTGGAAATACAATAAAATTTCACAACACAAAATCTGACTCCACTGCCTTGCCAAATGCCTGGATGGAGTAACTATAGGAATCCAAGAAATGAAGATTCTGACTCATCTGAACCCAAACCAAAAGTTGCAGTGTTGGACTCTGACAAAGAGAATGTCAATTTTCCAATCGCTGAAGACGCTTCTATTAAATTTGAGCCAACATCCAGCCAGCTTGGTCCTCCAACAAGAACACTGCAGGATC
The DNA here is from genome assembly GCA_025617555.3 of Puccinia polysora. NCBI lineage: Eukaryota > Fungi > Basidiomycota > Pucciniomycetes > Pucciniales > Pucciniaceae > Puccinia > Puccinia polysora. Next base: position 49,203,138 of record CM062616.1, read on the forward strand.
ACTCAAAACTCAGACACCTCCAACATTACAGCTTCTAGCATCACTAAAAACCAAAAAGTTATGAACAAGCTACGGCATGTGAAGAATGTGAAAAATGGATAGAAGCTATGAATTAAGAGCTATAAACAATTGAAAACTTAGATGTGTGGTAAGAATACAATGGAACCTTCCCTTCAAACCGTTTTAAGACTACCTGGGCGTATAGGATTAAGGAGAACTGCCATGGTGAACCTGCTAAATTTGAGGCCAAAATTTGCGTTCAGGGGTTCAATCAGATTGAAGGCCTCAACTACTATGACACTTTTGTGCCAACTTCTAAACCTTCAACTCTCAAATTAATGCTGCTCTAAGCCCTGAAAAATGGTCTACCTATTTGGAAATTTGAATTAAAAAGTGCATTTATCCATGCACCTATTGATGAAGAAATCATTATTAAGACTCCAAAGGGGTATGATCAAACTGCTGAATTCCTCAAACTTAAAAATTTCTTTACGGCTCAAAGAAATCACCAAAAAACTGGTATGAGACCTTAACAGAGTAGTTAAAGAGCATTGGCTTCACAAAATTGGAATGTGATCTGTGCCTATAAATCTCTCAAGACAGATCCTCAAGGCTGTTCTTTCATGTAGACAACCTAATCTTGGTAGGTGACAGAGCCGGTTTTGAAAGCAAGTTCTCAGAAAAATTCCCTGGATTGACATCTCAAGCTCCTCAAACCATCCTTGGCATGAAAATTTAAATCAAAGAGGATGCAATCCACCTTAGTCAGCCAAAACCCCATCAATACCAGGCTGGAGGAATTGGGACTCACCAACCCTAAGGAAATTTCTTCAACATTGTCACCAGGATTATAACTCAAGCCAGCCACCAACAACAAGCATGATAGATTTAAACAACTCAACATCAATTACCGCTTCACCATTAGCCTTCTCAATCATATAGCCTGTTACACCTGGCCAGATTTCAGCTTGGCAGTATTTAGTCTAGCCAGATATTATGCAAAACCAGGGCTTATCCATTGGAATGAATTGAAGCAAACATGGCCCTTTCTCAAAACAACATAATTCTGCAAGTTCAAGCTTCACTTTGCCACTCTGAAAAACCCATTAGAAATTTTCACCAACACATCTTGGGCCAATGATTCAAATACGCTTAAATCACAATCCAGGTACCTCTGTCTTGTTGCAGGAAGCCTTGTGTCATGGAATAGCTGTAGGCAGAGAAAAATATCTTGGTCTTGTACTGATGGAAACTCAATGATATGGTAGAAGGTTTTCACAAGGCAACCTGGATCGAGGCCTTAACAAAGGACATCTTTCAACTCAACATAAAAACTATTTCCCTGAAGATTGATAACAACTGCCTCAACGGTAAAATTTGAAAATTTGGATCCAATTCAGAAACTTGTCATCTCAACCTTGAGACCAAAGGAATGCACAATGAGCTAAGCAAAAACAACATAATTTTAGAACTGATTTGCTCAGAATACATGCCAGAGGATGCTCTAACTAAGTCTGGTTCTGTTCATAGTCTGAAATCATTGATAGATTGCTTTGCAGGCGGGGAATGAAATATGTGTCTCCTTGTCAAAATTTTATTCTTTCTCAATTTTTTTTTGAATTTGCTTTGTTGTCTTGTTGGTTTGCTCTTGAAATGTCTCAATGCTATTTTTTCATTTAAGTTTCACCAGGCATGGAGGGGTGTTGGGATTTTTGAAAATCACTCTTGAGCGTGCAGGCACTCATTCTCAGGTCAACCACCATCAAAATAACCTCAATAATGGCCCTAATTAAACCTGTTTTTCCAAAAGATTCAATCCTGATCAACCTTGAACTCTTTCAACCAACCTCAGAATAAACCTTCTAAAAATCCCCGCAACCTAATCTCCCATTCAACCTCTCATTCAACCAACATAAACCAATCAATTCATCACCTTCAAAGACCTCCTTCAGACCCCCTTCATAACCTACTATCCAGCTTGAAATCACTCCTTCCATGCCTGCCTGGTAAGACTTAGCTTAACCTTTTTGCTGTGTTGTCAACCTGAATTTCTATGGCTTCTGTTTTTCATCAAGTCTATTTTCTCCCATCCTCAGTCCTATCTTGTTCCTTGGTTTTTATTCAATTCAACCTTAAGACTTCTTTCAATGATGATCAACCTCAAGTAAGCCCATGGCCAAATCTGCCTCTCTGAAAGTTGGATAAGCAATTCTATTGAATTTATTCACGTTTTAAAATGGATTATCACCAACAGAATATTTCAACAACAAACTAAGAAACCACCTTTTTAAATCTGAAGAATGAAAAGTGTAAATTCTCAAAATTGAACAACAACCCTGACAGTAACTTTATTCTATTCTGAGTGAATGGAATGTGAATTATTGTGGAAATTCAGAATATTTGATTCTCCTTGCAAAACTATTAATTGGATTATTTTGAACTATTATGTGATTATAGTTTTTCCTTGTGTTAATCTTTGAATAACTTCATCCAGGGCTTCACCTGACTCCAATTTTTTTTTTTGATTTTCAGGAAGATGAACATCAAACCTATGCCTGCTAATATGCTAAAATTGATGCAGGGAATTGGTAATTTGTTAAAATGTAGGGATTTTAAGGAAAAACCTAGGAATTACCAATGAGGAAGTTTTTATGATTCCTCCTTGGTGAAATGGTAGTTCCATTCTGGTGTTTTTTATACATGAGATGACTGCTTTAACCCCAAATGGTAAACAAAAATTCAAAACCACAAAGTAAGGGGAGGAGAGCATTCTTCTATGTAATGAATTTTGGAAGTGAGAAAGCCTTATGAAATTTATAAGTGAAAAAACTGAAGTGTTTTAATTTCTGGGTTGGGGGAAAGTACATCAAATCAAGGTGGGATGGAAGGGGGTTCATATAAATTTTCAACATTCCAAAAATAAGCTTGAACTACATGAGCAATTAGTGTTTGATACATGCGTTGTCAATTTCCTCTGTTACAGTCCTCATTTCCTTGTTACATTTGTTGGACCTGCATGTGTGTGATAGTACAAAATAAAACCAAAAAAAAAAGCTTGAACTACATGAGGAATTAGTGTTCATTACATGTGTTGTAAATGTCCTCTGTTAGATGTCCTCTGTTAAAGTCCTTGCTTCCTTGTTACATTTGTTGGCCCTGTATGTGTGTGATAGTACAAAAGAAAACTAATATATACATACAAATAATATATACATAAAAAAAATATATACATAAAAATAATATATACATAAAAATAATATATACATAAAAATAATGTATACATAAAAATAATATATACATAAAAATAATATATACATACAAAGAGGTAGTTGAAAATTATTAAAAAGAAATAAGCACAAACCTTAAATATGTACATAAATCACACAAAACCAAATGCAGCGTTTGAAAATTATCAAACCTTACAACCTATGTACACACATTGGTTGAAAAAAGCAGCCTGGAAAAAAAAGTGGACAGAGAAAGAAAAAGCGGACAAAGAAAAAAAAAGTTGACAGAGAAAAAAAGCAGACCAAAAAAATTAAAAAAGCTGGACTGTACTGGATGCAAGAGGTACACCCTAAGATTTCCAAGAAAAACGCCAGCTAGTCAATGTGTTTTTGAAGGAGGTTTCCCAAGGAGGCTGACATCTGTGCTTGCCAACCCTTGAAAAACCAATATTTTCATATTTATAGATAGATTACTAGGATTATTTCCCAACATTTAAGGAGAGGCATTTGCATGGTGAAAAAGCTTGGATGCAAAAGGTGCATTTGTGAGGTTGGGAAATGAATGGAGGATGCAGGACAAAGGCAAAAAATACCAATATTTATCAAGGTTGCAGGAACAAATATTTGTAGTTTATAGGAGAGAATAGTCTTTTGCCCCCAAATTTTGGGAATGGATTAAATAAATCAACATGAAAAGTTGTGATATTTTTTAAATAATAAAATATAATGAAATAAAAAATTATCCAATTATTTAAACAGATAAGCAACTAAAAAAAAGTATATAGCATGAAAATATTGGTAT